>JAIOJX010000005.1:167285500-168648000 GCA_022376925.1 Tragulus kanchil
CATACCTCTGGTCTGCATACCACTGGTCCCCATACCTCTGGTCCCCATTCCTCTGGGCTCCATACCTCTGCTCCCTCAACCTCTGGTCCCCATACCTCTGCTCCCTGTACCTCTGGTCCCCATACCTCTGCTCCCTGTACCTCTGGTCTCCATACCTCTGCTCCCTGTACCTCTGGTCTCCATACCTCTGTTCCCTGTACCTCTGGTCTCCATACCTCTGCTCCCAGTACCTCTGGTCCACGTGCCTCTGGTCTCCATACCTCTTTTCCCTGTACCTCTGGTCTCCATACCTCTGCTCCCTGTATCTCTGGTACCCATAACTCTGGTCTCCATACCTCTGCTCCCTGTACCTCTGGTCTCCATACCTCTGCGCCCTGTACCTCTGGTCCCGATATCTCCGGTACCCATACCTCTGGTCTGCATACCACTGGTCCCCATACCTCTGGTCCCCATTCCTCTGGGCTCCATACCTCTGCTCCCTCAACCGCTGGTCCCCATACCTCTGTGCCTTTTACCTATGGTCTTGTACCTCTGGTCTCCATACCTCTGCTCTCTGTACCTCTTGTCCCCATACCTCTGTGCTGGGTACCTCTGGTCCACGTATCTCTGATCTCCATACCTCTGTTCCCTGTACCTCTTGTCCCCGTACCTCTAGTCTCCATACCTCTGCTCTCTGTACCTCTTGACCCCATAACTCTGTTCCCTGTACCTCTGGTTCCAATACCTCTGCTCCCTGTACCTCTGGTCCCCATTCCTCTGGACTCCATACCTCTACTCCCTGTACCTCTGGTCCCCGTACCTCTGGTCTCCATACCTCTGCTCTCTGTATATCTGGTCCCTGTACCTCTGGTCTCTGTATATCTGGTCCCTGTACCTCTGGTCTCTGTATATCTGGTCTCTGTACCTCTGGTCCCCATACCTCTGATCTCCATACCTCTGCTCCCTGTACTTCTTGTCCCCGTACCTCTAGTCTCCATACCTCTGCTCTCTGTACCTCTTGGCCCCATAACTCTGTTCCCTGTACCTCTGGTTTCCATACCTCTGCTCTCTGTGCCTCTGGTCCACATACCTCTTGGCTCCAAACCTCTGCTCCCTGTACCTCTGGTCCCTGTACCTCTGGTCTCCATAGCTCTGCTCCCTGTACCTCTGGTCCACGTGCCTCTGGTCTCCATACCTCTGCTCCCTGTACCTCTGGTCCCCATACCTCTGCTCTCTCTAACTCTGGTCCCCATACCTCTGTGCCTTATACCTCTGGTCCACCTAACTCTAATCTCCATACCTCTGCTCCCTGTACCTCTAGTCCACGTACCTGTGGTCTCTATACCTCTGCTATTTGTACCTCTGGTCCACATACCTCTGGTCTCCGTACCTCTTCTCTCTGTACCTCTGGTCCACCTAACTCTGATCTCCATACCTCTGCTCCCTGTACCTCTTGTCCTCATACCTCTGGTCCCCGTACGTCTGCTCTCCATACCTCTGGGCTCCATACCTCTGCTCCCTGTACCTCTTGTCCTCATACCTCTGCTCTCTAACTCTGGTCCCCATACCTCTGTGCCTTATACCTCTGGTCCACCTAACTCTAATCTCCATACCTCTGCTCCCTGTACCTCTAGTCCACGTACCTGTGGTCTCTATACCTCTGCTATTTGTACCTCTGGTCCACATACCTCTGGTCTCCGTACCTCTTCTCTCTGTACCTCTGGTCCACCTAACTCTGATCTCCATACCTCTGCTCCCTGTACCTCTTGTCCTCATACCTCTGGTCCCCGTACGTCTGCTCTCCATACCTCTGGGCTCCATACCTCTGCTCCCTCAACCTCTGGTCCCCATACCTCTGCTCCCTGTACCTCTGGTCCCCATACCTCTGCTCCCTGTACCTCTGGTCTCCATACCTCTGCTCCCAGTACCTCTGGTCCACGTGCCTCTGGTCTCCATACCTCTTTTCCCTGTACCTCTGGTCTCCATACCTCTGCTCCCTGTATCTCTGGTACCCATAACTCTGGTCTCCATACCTCTGCTCCCTGTACCTCTGGTCTCCATACCTCTGCGCCCTGTACCTCTGGTCCCGATATCTCCGGTACCCATACCTCTGGTCTGCATACCACTGGTCCCCATACCTCTGGTCCCCATTCCTCTGGGCTCCATACCTCTGCTCCCTCAGCCTCTGGTCCCCATACCTCTGTGCCTTTTACCTATGGTCTTGTACCTCTGGTCTCCATACCTCTGCTCTCTGTACCTCTTGTCCCCATACCTCTGTGCTGGGTACCTCTGGTCCACGTATCTCTGATCTCCATACCTCTGTTCCCTGTACCTCTTGTCCCCGTACCTCTAGTCTCCATACCTCTGCTCTCTGTACCTCTTGACCCCATAACTCTGTTCCCTGTACCTCTGGTTCCAATACCTCTGCTCCCTGTACCTCTGGTCCCCATTCCTCTGGGCTCCATACCTCTGCTTCCTATTCCTCTGGTCCCCGTACCTCTGTTCCCTGTACCTCTGGCCTCCATATCTCTGCTCCCTGTACCTCTGGTCCACGTGCCTCTGGTCTCAATACCTCTGCTCCCTGTACCTCTGGTCCCCATACCTCTGGTCTCCATATCTCTGCTCTTTGTGCCTCTGGTCCACTTACCTCAGATCTCCGTACCTCTCCTCTCTGTACCTCTGGTCCACTTGATTCTGGTCTCCATACCTCTACTACCTGTACCTCTGTTTGCCGTAACTCTGGTCCGCGTACCTCTGTTTCCCATATCTCTGTGCCCTGTACCTCTGTTCCACGTAACTCTGATCTCCATACCTCTGCACCCTGTACCTCTGGTCCACGTAACTCTAGTCTCCATACCTCTGCTCTCTGTACCTCTTGACCCCATAACTCTGTTCCCTGTACCTCTGGTTCCAATACCTCTGCTCCCTGTACCTCTGGTCCCCATTCCTCTGGGCTCCATACCTCTGCTTCCTATTCCTCTGGTCCCCGTACCTCTGTTCCCTGTACCTCTGGCCTCCATATCTCTGCTCCCTGTACCTCTGGTCCACGTGCCTCTGGTCTCAATACCTCTGCTCCCTGTACCTCTGGTCCCCATACCTCTGGTCTCCATATCTCTGCTCTTTGTGCCTCTGGTCCACTTACCTCAGATCTCCGTACCTCTCCTCTCTGTACCTCTGGTCCACTTGATTCTGGTCTCCATACCTCTACTACCTGTACCTCTGTTTGCCGTAACTCTGGTCCGCGTACCTCTGTTTCCCATATCTCTGTGCCCTGTACCTCTGTTCCACGTAACTCTGATCTCCATACCTCTGCACCCTGTACCTCTGGTCCACGTAACTCTAGTCTCCATACCTCTGCTCTCTGTACCTCTTGTCCCCATAACTCTGTTCCCTGTACCTCTGGTTTCCATACCTCTGCTCTCTGTGCCTCTGGTCCCCATACCTCTTGGCTCCATACCTCTGCTCCCTGTATCTCTGGTCCCGATAACTCTGGTCTCCATACCTCTGCTCCCTATGCCCCTTGTACCCATACCTCTGTTTTCTGTACCTCTGATCTCCATACCTCTGGTGTCCATACCTTTGTTCCCCGTATCTCTAGTCCCCATACCTCTGGTCTCCATACCTCTGCTCCCTGTACCTCTGGTCCCCATACCTATTATCTCCATACCTCTGCTCCCTGTACCTCTGGTCCACGTACCTCTGGCCTCCATACCTCTCCTCGCTCTACCTCTGGTCCCCTTGCCTCTGGTCTCCATACCTGTGCTCCCCGTACCTCTGGTCTCCGTACCTCTGATCCCTGTACCTCTGGTCCCCATACCTCTGGTCTCCATACCTCTGCTCCCTGTACCTCTGGTCCCCATACCTATTATCTCCATACCTCTGCTCCCTGTACCTCTGGTCCACGTACCTCTGGCCTCCATACCTCTCCTCGCTCTACCTCTGGTCCCCTTGCCTCTGGTCTCCATACCTGTGCTCCCCGTACCTCTGGTCTCCGTACCTCTGATCCCTGTACCTCTGGTCCCCATACCTCTGGTCTCCGTACCTCTGCTCCCCGTACCCCTGGTCTCCATACCTCTGCTCCCCGTACCCCTGGTCTCCATACCTCGGCTCCCTGTACCTCTGGTCTCCATACCTCTGCTCCCTGTACCTCTGGTCTCCATACCTCTGCTCCCTGTACCTCTGGTCTCCATACCTCTGCCTCCAGTACTTCAGATCCCCATACCTCGGGTTTCCATACCTCTGCTCTCTGTACCTCTGGTCCCCGTACCTTTGGTCTCCATACCTCTGCTCCTTCTACCTCTGGTCTCCATACTTCTGGTCCCCATGTCTCTGGACTCCATACCTCTGCTCCCTGTACCTCTGGTTCCCATATCTTTGGTCCCCGTACCTCTGGTCTCCATACCTCTGCTCTCTGTATATCTGGTCCCTGTACCTCTGGTCCCCATACCTCTGGTCTCCATACCTCTGCTCCCCGTCACCCTGGTCTCCATACCTCTGCTCCCCGTACCCCTGGTCTCCATACCTCGGCTCCCTGTACCTCTGGTCTCCATACCTCTGCTCCCTGTACCTCTGGTCTCCATACCTCTGCTCCCTGTACCTCTGGTCTCCATACCTCTGCCTCCAGTACTTCAGATCCCCATACCTCGGGTTTCCATACCTCTGCTCTCTGTACCTCTGGTCCCCGTACCTTTGGTCTCCATACCTCTGCTCCTTCTACCTCTGGTCTCCATACTTCTGGTCCCCATGTCTCTGGACTCCATACCTCTGCTCCCTGTACCTCTGGTTCCCATATCTTTGGTCCCCGTACCTCTGGTCTCCATACCTCTGCTCTCTGTATATCTGGTCCCTGTACCTCTGGTCCCCATACCTCTGGTCTCCATACCTCTGCTCCCTGTACCTCTTGTCCCCGTACCTCTGGTCTACATACCTCTGCTCCCCGTGCCTCTGTTCCCCATACCTCTGGTCTTTATATCTCTGCTCCCAGTACCTCGGGTTCCCATTCCTCTGGTCTCCATACCTCTGCTCCCATTACCTCGGATCCCCATATTCGGGTCTCCATACCTCTGCTCCCTGTACCTCTGCTCCCCATACCTCTGGTCTCCATACCTATGCTCCCTTTACCTCGGGTCCCCATACCTTTGGTCTCCGTACTTCTGCTCCCTGTACCTCTGGTCTTTGTACCTCGGGTCTCCATACCTCTGCTCCCAGTACCTCGCATCCCCATACCTCGGGTCTCCATACCTATGCTCCCTGTACATCTAGTCAACGTACCTCTGGTCTCCGCATACCTCTGCTCCCTGTACCTCTCGTCTTCATACCTCTGGTCTCCATACCTCTGCTCCCTGTACCTCTGGTCCCCATACCTCTGCTCCCTATACCTCTGTTCTCCATACTTCTGGTCCACGTACCTCTGCTCCCTGTACCTCTAGTCCCCATACCTCTGGACTCCATACCTCGTGTCCCTATACCTCTGGTCTCCATACTTCTGGTCCCTGTACCTCTGGTCTCCATACCTCTGCTCCCCATACCTGTGGTTCCCGTACCTCTGATCTTTCTGCCTCATTTATTATACCGCTGGTCTCAATACCTCTGGTCTCCATTCCTCTGGTCTCTCTAACTCTGGTCTGCATCCCTTTCGTCTCTGTAACTCTGGTCCTTTAAACCTCTGGTCACCGGCTCCTGTCGTCATGATGGTGTAGCATCTTTGAACGTGGAGTAGATGTGGATGAGCTTTGTTACATTGGAACTGGTCACATATTGCTTCTTTTTTTCTTCTGTACAGTGCAGAGTGTCTGTTTTTAATGTGTGCCTCTTTCTCAGGTCCGGTTGAATTCTGAAGAGTGTTCCGATGTCTTAAAGCGGTGGGTTGATCACCTTTGCTCCCCTCAAGTGAACCAGAAGTCCAAGGCCCTCCTGGTCCTCCTCTCGCTGGGCTGCTTTTCCAGCGTGGCCGAGATGCTTCACAGGTACACTTGCTGTGTCAGTGGCTGGACAGGACCACCTGGGTTTTAGCACCTCAGGCTCATGATGCTCTGCTGGCCAGGTCATAGTCTTCTTGATGTCTGGATTGAAGGAGCAAAAGAGAAGCATATATTTTAGGTTTCGTTTTCTTAGATGTCTAAAGATGGATGAAACACTTCATGCCTACTCAGCCTTCACTTGGTCTGGAAACTGTGTTATTTTCCTACCAATGAGCTAGTGTAACCTAACAGGTACCTGTTTAAAAGGAATATTTAAAAAGTCTCAAGGGATTGAGGACGATTCAGCTTTGAGTGGAACAGCTGAGACGAAGGCAGCAGCGCAGTGGGAAGAGGAAAGGGTGATGAGTTGGCGCTGTCCCTTCTGAGAACCTTGAAGCATGATGAATACTCGTCACTTGCCAAGGGCCTTTCTATTTAAAACTTAGAGGGGTAGGTTGAGGCAGATATGAAAAAAGATTACTTGATAAATCTGGACCCTGGGTATATGGATTCTTGTCCAGTCTCTGTAGATTTCTGTGTATGTTAGTGATTTCACAATTTTTTTAATACATATTAAGAGCAAGGGGTTGGGGTGTGAGAATTCCCCTTCCCGCAGCCGGCGCGAAGGACAGTGCTGCGCGACAGCCAGCCAGCCCTTGGACTTCCAGAGCGTGTGTGTACACGTCCTGGTCCAGACACACGCTCTGGGATGACCGCACCTCAGGTGACGTAAGTCACAAGCGCCTGACTCGCGTGTGTTCTCTCGAGCAGCATGCGGTACTTCGACAGAGCGGCCTTGTTTGTGGAAGCCTGTCTCAGGTACGGAGTCATCCACGCCAGCGGAGACACTGATATCCTTTGCCGGGGGTGTGTGCTGAGCGGGGGGCAGATGCCATGAGTGGGCTTTAGAATCCCCGGGGGTTGCGCTGCCTGGGAGGAAACTGTTGTATCGAGAAAGATCCATGTTCTGACTCCCTCGAGCCCCAGTCTTCTGCAGACCAGAAGAGGTTACAAAGACAGACTGGCTGCCAGTCCCCCGTGATCCAGGACACGGCAGCGCTTGTCATGCAGGCAAGGTCACCGTGGCCACGCGTGCCCCGGAGCATTGCCGCTCTCCATGGCACCCGAGTCACTCTGAACAGAAGGGGTTGAGAACCCGACTCCCCGGCCCTTGTGTCTGCAGAGTCCTTATGGTTCTCGTGGCTCTTGAATTGTGATATTGTGGCTCATTTCTGCATGTCATGTTCTTGATTTTTCTGGATCTTTTTTAACAAAATTGATCTCAGTGTCATATATCTCGGCACTGGTAAAGTTGGCTCTGGTTCAATAGACCAGTCTTGGATCTCAGCGCACAGGGGACCAGGGCCATCTGACATCCCAACCCCCAGGCCTCCAGAGCTCTTGCCTTGGAGCAGAGGTTCTGTCTCGGATAGGAACTCTCAGGGAGGCTGGATCTGGCCCTCAAACACCAGCCTCTCCAGGTTCTGAACAGCACGTGGGTTTGCATGTGCGTCTCACAGCTGGTGTCCTTCCTTCTCCAGTCGTTCAGTGCACGAAGACCTCAGGGCGTCTGGGGCTCTTAGTTGGGTCTTGTAGAAGAACAGGCTGTGGGCACCGCTGGTGCGAGTGCAGGGACCCTGCCAGCGGAAACTCGGCCTCCTCTCCGGGAGAGCCATGCTCCCTGTCTCATCCCACGCTGCCCTCTCCTGGACACTCCGGCAGAGCTGGGCCTTGTCTCCGGCCTGCTGGCCTTGGCCGGAGCCCCCTGGGTCTTCTTTTCCTTAACCGCAGCTCACAGAAGCTCATCCATGCCGTGTATGCAGACTATGCCCGCAGTCTGAAGAGCCTCGGCTTTAAACAGGGAGCGATGCTTTTTGCTTCCAAGGCTGGAACAGCTGGCAGAGATTTATTGAATGAACTGGAATCTCCCAAGCAAGAACAGATTGAAGAGTGACCGGTCACCGTGCAGCAGGGCATGCAGCCTCGTGCACAGCGGCCCAGGTGTTGGTCTGGCTGTGGACGGTCACGGCCCAGACTCGCTCGCAAGGGTGCCGGGCCCCCTGGGCCCCCATGGGCTGTCTCTCCGCAGGTGCACAACACTAGGTGCACATGGACGCTGTCCAGAGCCACATCTGGCCCCTGTGTTTATCTCAGAGAAGGACAGAGACGCTTCAGATTTTGAAAGTGTAGCATTTTATACTTTTGGAGTCAGCTTTCAGAGTCCCCCTGAAATATTTTTCATTTGTTAAAAACAGTAAGATCCAGACAGTTGAATTGCTTTTCTCACGGACTGGATTTAAATCTGTAGTCAAAGCAGCTGGTGACAGCTCGTCTGAACTGCACGCCGTGCCTGTGGGTGTGTCCACAGGCTGTCCAGGTGCACGCAGAGCAGACACTTACACAGTCGAGGTGACTTCCCACAGCAGTCCTTGTTTCTCTTACCTCGAAAGCAGAGCCGCTGATTTCTTGGTGTAGGCAGCTGCTGAAGCTTTGTAATTTCGGCTTCTTAGGCTCATAGAGAAGCTGTCAGCTTTAGATTTTGGTCAGTCTGTGGCGTCTATGGGATTTCTGCTCCTTCTGTGATGCATTACTGTAACCTCCTCATTGGAGGCTCTGGGCTTTAATTTTCTGTCTCTGTGTTATTCCAATAACTGAACTGTATGAGATGTGACTGACTTATAAATTATTGCTAAAAATTTAAATGTGTATAACTTACAGAAATGATAAATAAAAAGAGAATTAATCCCAGCCAGGCGTCTGTGTACTCAGAGCTGCCCCAGGTCAGGTGTTGTGCTGGCGCCTCAGGAGTTGGTCCGGCCGCCGGCCCTCCAGCATGCAGGCCGTTTCACTGAACGGGGAGAAACCAGGCTGTGGGAACTCAGGCCCGCGTCACAGAGCAGGACGACACACCTGCCTCTGGGTTCCTGGGTGAGCAGGGCTCAGCTGGTGGCTCTGAGAGGTGAGGAAATGGCCTTCCTGTCTTTCTCTTAGACATCCATGTTGGCACGGATCCTCACACCCACTAGAATCATAGTCTCTACATCAAGCAATGTGCCCCATCGGATAAGGCACTGAGATCCTGGGATGGGAGAGGAAAGCCCGTCCCCAGAATGCTTGTTCCCAGACCAGTGCTTTGGCCAGATGTCCCAGAAGAAAACCAGGATTTGTTCATTGGTCCTGTAGTTGGTCACCTTCTTGCCCTTTCTTTGCCTGGGTAGGTTCCATCGAATTTTTAAAGGCCATGGGCAAAGCCAGCTTTGTTTATACTGTTTGTTAGTTAAATGGTTGTCAGGATAGACTTTATAAATTCAGCTATCAACTAGCTAAAGGAGAAAAGCATGCTGGCCTCAAGTAAGCAGAGAAAAAAAGGTAGAAATTTCAGCAGAGGGCATTTTGAAAATTCACTGTGCTAGGGGTTGTAGGCCAGCACGTCGGCAGTGAGCCATTGCCAGATTGTAGAGATGGAGGAGAGACCGGGCATGGTGCTTGAGCAGAGAGGCCCTAGAGCCTGGACCATGTCACAGCCCAGCCGGTTAGGGTGGCAGCAAGTCTGGGTCGGGACACACCTGAAAGTCCTGTTCTGAACAGAACCTGGACCTCCCTTTCCCCACGACCTTGTGGGCTCAAAGCTGAAACTGCTCCACTGCCCTCTGGTGAGCCTTCAAATTCAGGAGCAGACAAGGGCGAATCACTTTCAAGAGTCTGTCTTACCCTCAGCTTGCATTTGCACAGAAGAGCTTTAAGCACATAGTATTATCAGAGCTTGAGCACAGGAGGCGTCCCGGGGGGACACCAGCAGCGGGAGCTGGGAAGGAGAGTGACAGTGACTTCCGGGCAGCAGGCTTCTCCCTGCGCAGATCCCCTGGAAAGGTGCTTGTCAGGCCTCTCCCCTTGGCAATGAACAAGCTGAGTGGAGGGCGACATCCTGGTCTGGTAGGTGGGTCTTCTGCACCAGACCCTCCAGCCGCTCCGGCTGAGCCATTTCCTATCACTGTTACCTTTTCCCTGGTCGGTGGCTAATTGTTTTGCAGATGCTGACCAGCTCTTGGCCTCCCCAGGCTCGCTCTTTAGGTCTTTCCATCGCTTTGAAAGTGGAAGCAGAACATTTTGTTCTAAAACCAGTATCAGAGCAGCATCCATACCAGCCTCACGTTCTGCCCAGGTGGACCTAATCAGAGTTCTCTACAGAACAGCTCTTACCTCAGTAGGAAAGCAGTGCCCCTCTTGGCTGTTTGTTGCCTGGAGATTCCATCCTGCGTGAGGACAGTCACGTCTCCGTGAACCGTGAGCTGGTGGTCACCCATGGTCCTTCATGCTCCTCGGCGGCACTTTACGATTCAAGGAACGTGTCCAGGCGCAAACGGGCAGTTGTGCCAGAAGCAAAGAATTCTGCAAGGCAGAAATGACAGACAAGGGGAGATATTCTCTGAGCGGTAGGGCTTTATTTCTTTAGAATGCTGCCTATAATTGGTTTGACTGACTCAAAACGACTAGTGAATGAGAAAAGTCTCTCAAAATGTAAATGCGTTTTAAATTGCCTCCATAATACTTGAATGTGCTGATGTTTTAGAACAGACGAGCTGGGCTTTAGGAATGCAGCTCTGCTGAGAGCTGCTGGATTCCAATTAGACGGGCAGCTCTGTTGGGCACTTGGATGTCGAGTAGATTGCCCCCTGCCTTTCCTGTCCTTAAAGGCTCTGTACATGTGTTTGTTCCATCTGCCACATGGGACCCAGACAAAATAATACCACAAAAGTCCCACCTCTCTCCCACTCAGATCTGTCTGCGGCTCTCAGGTGAGTCCCTACAGATGTCTTGCTTCAATACTTGGCTCTCACAGCTAAAAAAGGGCAACTAAACACAACCGACCCTCCCTGTTTTTTTCAGGGACATGGAGAAATAGGACTTAGTCAAGGTGAAAGTAACTGCTTCACCAGGACAAGAGAAGGAAAGACATTCTAGGCTCCATAGGTGATTTGGGTTGAGCTTTCGCTTTTCTGTCTTCCATACTTATTTTTAAGCCAAGCCGAGTGCAATTAGGCAAGAAGGCTGTTCGAAACTGCTATGGAAGGCAGTATGGAGATTCCTTTAAAAGCTAAAAATAGAAGCACCATACAACCCAGCAATCCCACTATTAGGCTTACACCCTGATGAAATTAAAATTGAAAGAGACACCTGTACCCCATTGCAGCACTCTAGACAATAGCTAGAACATGGAAGCACCCTAGATGTCCATCGACAAATGAATGGTAAAGAAGCCATGGTACATATATACGATATTTCTCAGCCATAAAAAGAAATGCAGAAGAATCAGTCTTAATGAAGTGGATGAATCTAGAACCTTTTATACAGAGTGAAGTAAGTCAAAAAGAAAAGGACAAATACAGTATACTAACATATATGGCATCTAGTAAGATGGTACCGATAAATACGCAGAAAAGCGAAGGACAAACAGACATGGAAAACGGATCTAGGGACACCGGGAGGAGGGAAGAGTGAGTGAGAAGTTTGGAAAGAGTAACATGGAAACCTACATTGTCATATGTAAAAGAGATAACCGTTGTGAACGGGCTGTGGAACTAAGGGATCTTACAGAGGGGCTAGGCAGCAACCTGGAGGGATGGGCTGGGGGCGTGGGGAGGGGAGCTCAGGTGGGCAGGGTGAAAGATACGCCTATGACAGATGTGGGATTATATAGAGCTGTTAGCAACAGAACTCTGCAAAAGCAAAATTTAAAGAAAAAAAAAAAAACACGGCTGTGTGGCTTCAGAAGAATAAGAGTTAAGAATGTAAGGTCAGATAAAAGGCAGTTCAATCACGGACTTAAAAATGTAGCTTAGGCCAGTTTTCCCTTGGATTTACATTCTGAAACTGGAGCAGGGCTGGGCTCTGAGAAGTCCTGTCACACAGAATCCTGCATGACTATTTCAACCAACAGCAGCTCAACACACTTGACCAGGAGCGCCCATCTCCCTTCTTCGCTCTAACCCCCCTTCTCCGCTGCTGTCACGTAGAGCCTGTGCTGAGGGCTGGGGAGGGCACGGTCACCTGAGCCGCATGGAGACCTGCTGGGTGTGGCATTTCGTTCTAAGGGGACAGAGCGATGACGCCTCACTCTCAGCAGGATTTCTGGGACATTCGATGTGCAGGGACCAGGGAAGCTGGAAGAGCTCAAGGGCTCTCCTTGAACTCACATAACCTCAGCTGAAGCAAAAGGATTTAATGTCTTTTCCCAGAGAGAAACTAACTCCTTTACATATGCAAAGTGAGGATTTAGATCACCAAACAATTCCCTTCAAGTCAATAGCTAACATGGAAGCACCCTAGATGTCCATCGACAAATGAATGGTAAAGAAGCCATGGTACATATATACGATATTTCTCAGCCATAAAAAGAAATGCAGAAGAATCAGTCTTAATGAAGTGGATGAATCTAGAACCTTTTATACAGAGTGAAGTAAGTCAAAAAGAAAAGGACAAATACAGTATACTAACATATATGGCATCTAGTAAGATGGTACCGATAAATACGCAGAAAAGCGAAGGACAAACAGACATGGAAAACGGATCTAGGGACACCGGGAGGAGGGAAGAGTGAGTGAGAAGTTTGGAAAGAGTAACATGGAAACCTACATTGTCATATGTAAAAGAGATAACCGTTGTGAACGGGCTGTGGAACTAAGGGATCTTACAGAGGGGCTAGGCAGCAACCTGGAGGGATGGGCTGGGGGCGTGGGGAGGGGAGCTCAGGTGGGCAGGGTGAAAGATACGCCTATGACAGATGTGGGATTATATAGAGCTGTTAGCAACAGAACTCTGCAAAAGCAAAATTTAAAGAAAAAAAAAAAAACACGGCTGTGTGGCTTCAGAAGAATAAGAGTTAAGAATGTAAGGTCAGATAAAAGGCAGTTCAATCACGGACTTAAAAATGTAGCTTAGGCCAGTTTTCCCTTGGATTTACATTCTGAAACTGGAGCAGGGCTGGGCTCTGAGAAGTCCTGTCACACAGAATCCTGCATGACTATTTCAACCAACAGCAGCTCAACACACTTGACCAGGAGCGCCCATCTCCCTTCTTCGCTCTAACCCCCCTTCTCCGCTGCTGTCACGTAGAGCCTGTGCTGAGGGCTGGGGAGGGCACGGTCACCTGAGCCGCATGGAGACCTGCTGGGTGTGGCATTTCGTTCTAAGGGGACAGAGCGATGACGCCTCACTCTCAGCAGGATTTCTGGGACATTCGATGTGCAGGGACCAGGGAAGCTGGAAGAGCTCAAGGGCTCTCCTTGAACTCACATAACCTCAGCTGAAGCAAAAGGATTTAATGTCTTTTCCCAGAGAGAAACTAACTCCTTTACATATGCAAAGTGAGGATTTAGATCACCAAACAATTCCCTTCAAGTCTAGAAAGAAAAGGGGAAAGGAAAGGAAGGGAAAAAACCCTAAAAGCAAAAGCCCTTAAACCAAAAAGCAAACCAAAGAAAAACACCCTGAGAACAGAGCACACCTAAGGAGATTCTTCACCTCTTTGAGTTTCTGAATCATTCATGCCACCACAGTTTTCTTTCCACCTCGTTTCTCAGGCTCCCCAGGGGTGGGAAGCCAGCCCTGCCGTGGTCCCTTCCCAGCAGCCATCCTGCCTCTGCTCACATACCTCCTGTGACAGGGTGCTCACTACCTCCTAGGCTGTCCCTAGGCAAGTTCCTCCACCAGAATGGGCCTTAGGGGCAGCAGGATGAGTCCAGGGGCCCCTCAGGTGGCAGCGGCAGTGCAGTGTAGCATGGGAGCACCTGACCTCTGAACCAAACCGGTTAGTCAGAATCCCAGTTCCGTTGGAGCTGTGCGCTAGGGGGCAGCAAGCTATGCCTCTCTGGGCCTCAGTTCAGCCCCCTGCCAAATGGGGATTCTGAGTTACACACACCCTCAGGGTTGTTGAGGGGATGAAACAGTGATGAGAATGAATTGTTGGTGTGATTCTTTCCTAAACTGTGATGACCTGCGGCATCGACCTGGCCCGTCTCTTCCAGGGGTTCTCTGCCCGGCACGCACAGGTCCGTGAAGCCAGCCTGGACACCGGGTGCCGGCACTCCTGGCTCAGACTCACCCCCAAGCAGCCAGCTCCTCAACATGCAGCGAGGGCACCAGGAGCGCCAGCCCGGGGGAGGTCTGGGTGTTGTGGGTGCTGTGGACAGTGGATGCTGCTCGGCGCATGCTCAGTTCTTAGCCGCTTTGGTTCATGGCCCCTCGGGGACCCTTCCTGCCTCCATTAAGGATCTGCTAGTTCCGAACCCCAGGAGGAGGTTTGAGATCTCATGGCTTCTCCCTATCCTGGAACTCTATGTGCATCTGTAGCTGCCAATGGTGGGCAGCATCTCCTAGCTCCTCCCTGACTCTGCTTCCAAGCTCAGGACCTGGTGAAGCAACAGGACTCATGGAGCTACTTTGTCCAGCAACAAAGAGAGTCTATCCCCAAGTGATTATGGAGTCTCTAGAAACAGAGACAGCTCACGACTTCAGAGACACAATGGCAGATTGAAAAAGCGAAAAGACAGGGGCTTCCCTGGTAGCTCAGTGGTAAGGAGCTCGCCTGCCAGTGCAGGAGACATGGGTTCAATCCCTGATCCGGGAAGATCCCACAGGCTGAGGAGCAACTCAGCCTGTAAGCCACAACTATGGAGCCTGTGCTCTAGAGCCTCAGAGCCGCAACTATGGAGCCCATGGGCCGCAACTACTGAAGCCCCTGTGCCCTAGAGCCCGAGTTTCACAACAGGAAAAAGTCACCCCAACAAGTAGCCTGCTCACCTCAACTAGAGAGTGGCCCCCACTCCCTGCAACTAGAGAAGAGCCTGCGGCAGCAGGGAAAACCCAGAATAGCCAAAAATAAACAATAAAAATAAAGCAAAAAAGACAAAGTACCTGTAAGTTCCATCACTACCCTAAGTCCCTGCCCACTCAAGTGTCTGAGCCAAACTCGATTCCCCATGAGATTTCAGCCACTCATTCCTCAGCCTGCTGGTGGGAATGTGAATGGAGTTTGCTGTGTCTAGCGGGCGGAGGCTCTGGATTTTCACAGAGTAACAAGGATGCCTGGCAAGTTTCAGCCCTGCCTCTGAGCTCCCAGACTGATGATCGGATCCAACTCAGCACACAAAGAGAAAGCCCCCCACCCCCACCCCCGCCCCCACACGTCAGCCTCTGCCAACTGGCAGACCACGGGCACGCCAGCTGGAGATGACTGGAAAATTGCTGGCTCCCCACTGGGGCTCGAACGGGGTCTCCCCGAAATTCATGTCCACGTAGAACCTGAGAATAGGGCCTTATTTGAAAATAGGGTCTTTGTAGATGTCCTTAGACACAGAGATGAAATCACCAAGCAATGATGGCCTCTTTACGGGCTGAAGAGAGGACGCACAGAGGCAAGAAGGCCACGTGGAGATGGGTGGGTTGGAATCATGGAGCTGCCAGCCGCAGGCGCTGAGGCTCACGTAGCACAGAGGCTCGGATGGGGCCAGGTTTCTTCCCCGGAAACTGCAGACAATGCATGGCCCTACCAACTCCGATTACAGACATCTGGCTTCCTGAACTCCGAGAGAACCAGTTTCTGTTGTTTCAAGCCACCAAGTTTGTGCTCATTTTTTTGTGTCAGTCCTAGCCAACTAAGACACCTCCACTGAACAAAAAGGAGGACCTGGAACTCCTCGGGGACCTCAAGCTGGACGGATGATGCCCCTTCTTCACTCACGATGGGGACAGTTCTGACTCCATCCCCCGTCCTCTCCTGGCCAAGCTGGAGGAGGCCTTCAGCCTGTGTTTGTTTTACTGAACCTGCTTTGTCAGAGAAAAATCCACCACCTTAAAAACAGAGGAATGTTTTCCAGTTGCATTTCTGGCCTAAAAAGCTCATTGTCAACCAGGTGGACGTGACAAAGCTCCCCATCTTCTATTTCCATCCACCTCTTTCGAGCCGCACTCGTGACACTTTGCTGGTATTTCTCTCTGCTGCCTGCTGCTGATCAGCGAGAACCACGCGCAGTCACAATTCCAGAACCCACAGCCCAGGAAGCGCTGCTCGGTGGTCAGAGCCAGCCAGACCCGTGGTTCTGGCTCAGGGAAAACTCTAGAGTCTGGGTTTCTAGTTTCTAGGCTTCTGGAACCAAGAATCCCTTTTGCCAATGTATCCTTAAATATGTGCTCCTTAAAATTGTAATGTCCTGAAAAATTATCAGTAAGTATTTTTTAAATATGATTGCCAAATAAGTTTAGGAACTGCCAAAATAAATGTAGTTAAGCAGATCACTGTACTGAAGACCTTCATGTCAGATACAGGTTGTGCCCCTTAAAGCAAAGGATATGGTATGCAAGGTTTCCAGAGCTGCCTGATCACAGAGTCTCCCTGCACTCCGCTTGCTTTTAGCTGGTTGTGCTTTGGTGAGTCACAGCAATGAAGGGGGCCCACCGTTCTCTGCTACTAGAGCTTTCTCTTCCAAGTTTAAAAAACCACTTGCCCTGGCTTCCTTGGTAGCTCAGTGGTAAAGAGTTCCCCTACCAATGCAAGAGACGCAGGCTCGATCCCTGATCCGGGAAGATCCCACAGGCTGCGGAGCAACTCAGCCCGTGAGCCACAACTATGGAGCCTGTGCTCCAGAGCCTCGGAGCCGCAACTGTGGAGCCCATGTGCTGCAACTACTGAAGCCCGTGTGCCCTAGAGCCCGAGTTTCACAACAAGAGAAGTCACTGCAACAAGACGCCTGCTCACCTCAACTAGAGAGTAGACTCCACTTCCTGCAACTAGAGAAGAGCCTGTGGCAGCCATGAAAACCCAGAATAGCCAAAAATAAAAATAAACAAATAAATAAATTAAAAAGAAAGAACCACTTGCTCCTTCAGTCTTCCCCCGGAATCAGTGTAACTATGTCACGGATCTGCCAAGGGTCAAGTTCTCTATTCAATGGCACGCAGGACGCTCCATCATCCAGGGCCGGCCCACGCCTCTCGCTCAGCATCTTCCCTGTGCACCCTACAAAACGGTCAACCCGAGACACTTGTGGTTTCTGGTCATGTGACATCGTTATAGCTTGGCCCTTGCCATCTGGCACGCCTTTCTGCCTCATCTGCCTAGAGAACCTCTACCCGTTCTCAAGGCTGAGCATCCTCTCCCATCTCCCACCACCCACTCCCCTCCCCAGACCAGGTGCTCCTCGAGCCCCCACTCACCACGTCACTCTGCGTGCTCCCAAGCCTTTCAGGGCCCCTCAGTCCCCTTTTGTCTACTGAAAGCTTCACTTCAGTTCTCAGCCTCCCTGTTACCATGTATGAACCCGGGAAAAATCATTGTGGCCACTTGAAGAAAATGCTAGGATTCAGCAGCTCTGGTCCCTCACCTGCATGGTCTGCGGGCTGCGCTGCACTCTGTAAAGGCCGCAGAAGGCACCCACCCCGCAAGCCAGCCAGAGAAAGTGAGTCGCTGTCGAATCTTCCATTGGTTTTGATAATGCTTACCTTGCAATATAGTGAGCAAAAGAATGAACACAGTGTATAACAGGGAACTTGGAAATGGCTGACAACATCAAGATCAACAGCTCATTTTTTTCTACAGATGCGTTTGTGGTTATGATATTTTACAAATGAAAACGTACAGTGTTGCTGTAATTTTGACTAGCTGAGGCTACTACTGTTTGGCCGATTTCTGGGATAAAATGATGGGTATACACTTTTCCGGTGTTGCCCAAAAAGTTGTGAGCAGCTTGATCTGGGTTGCTTGACTTTAGTACAGACGAGGTTCTGATGGACCCCGTTTTTTTTTCTTTTATGGATGACTGGGATCCATAGGCTCAAGAACAAATCAGAAAAGGTTTTGGGGTTCAGTGCTGAGGCCTGTCCTGTGGAAGGGGGTCCAAGGGCTACAGGCTCAGGAAAGTAAGCAATAACCACTACTCAGCACTAGATGCCTATTGGCACAGAAACTGTGCCACGAGGGTACCAAGCGACAGAGTTTTTGATCTTTCCAAAGAAGCTGAAAGTCCAGATAACTACATGAAATAGCCAGATTTTTAAATGTTGGCTTGCCTTTTTAAAAAGCAACACATGCCAAACAAAATACATCTCTGGCCAAAATCAGCGTTTGTGCTGACAGTTTGTGGCTCCTGGAATCAAAAAATAAGAAAGTATCGACATCACGCTTCATTTATTAGCTTTTATGTTAATTGGCAGAGAAAGCTAAAAGAGATTCAACTCTGTGGAGCATCAGGGTCTCCCTGAACCTGCGAGGCCTCCCTAATGCTCATGGGCTCTGTGTGTAGGGTTCCAGGCAGATTTGCCTCACTCTTGGTCACCAAATTTGTGTGTGCAAACTTTATTTAAAAAGATATTCATGTAACCACACAGCCGTGTGAAACTCAACTGGAGTTTCAAGAGCCGGGGTCTGGGCACCTGAGGCTTGCGCAGCGCCCCACGTGATCTTAATGTGCAGCTGGGACTGAGTTTACCTGCTTATCCCTGTTCTCCTGTCGCAGTGGCAGCTCAGCTAAGAGTTAACATGACTGCCACGGCGACCCCTTCATCCAAGACCCCATGGCTTAGGAAGGACAGTCTTCTCAGCACAGGGGTGCACCCACCTCTTTTTCTTGACCCACTCTCTGGGCCCTTCCAAGATGGGGAAAGACCCAGGCCGGGGCCCTCCTCCGTCACTTGCTGGCTGACTGGAGCACTTTGCTCTGTGATCTGTTCCCCTACTTTAAGAACAATCGCCATTCTGATATTGATACAGAATTCTGCAAGCAACTAGTCAGCTCTGAAGAGCAGTGCACATGCACGCCATGGTTTTCTGAGCTTTCGCCTGTCCCTAGCCCTCTTTGTGTCCAAGGTCTTCACCTGCCCTCTGCACACCCACCGAACACTCCCATGCTACTTCAAGTGGACCCTTGCACTGAGAGCTAGTCCCCCACCCCGCTGCTCCTGCCTGTTGTCCCCAGAACCTTGGGGAAGACTCTGTCTCAGATGCCAAGTCCTGGGGCCATGTCTGGCCCAGGGCACAGAGCAGGCACGTGGATCCTCTGCGGACTGACGATCAGTGAGGAGGAAACTTTGGTCCTTGTTACTGATGGCTCAGATAGTAAGGAGTATGCCTGCAGTGAAGGAGACCTAGGCTCCGTCCCTGGGTCGGGCATATTCCCTGGAGGAGGGCATGGCAACCCACTCCAGGATCCTCCCCTGCAAATTTCAATGAACAGAGGAGGCTGGCGGGCTGTAGTCCATGGGGTCGCAAAGAGTTGGACATGACTGCGCAACTGACGCACACTGATGCTGGTCCCTTAAGTGTCCACCCAGAGAGGTGAGTGGGTGGGGAGCGCCTAGTGCTCGGTTCTCGGCTCCCTAGTGGGCTCCGCCTTTGTCGTGTGACCCCCCACTCCCTCGCACACACACCTCTGTCTCCCCCCTCCTCCTCCCTGTCTCTGCCCTTGCAGACCCACCCTCCACCCCACCTCTTGCTTGGAGCTCCTGATCTGGTTTTATGCTCTTCCAGCCCTTGGGGGATCTTATCTCAGTGAGTGTGTAGCCATTTTCCCACAGGAAGCCCCAGAACACCCTTTTTTCCGATTTTGATGGGTTGCTGCACCCACCATGACTGCCACGGCGACCTTCATCCAAGACCCCATGGCTTAGGAAGGACAGTCTTCTCAGCACAGGGTGCACCCACCTCTTTTTCTTGACCCACTCTCTGGGCCCTTCCAAGATGGGGAAAGACCCAGGCCGGGGCCCTCCTCCGTCACTTGCTGGCTGACTGGAGCACTTTGCTCTGTGATCTGTTCCCCTACTTTAAGAACAATCGCCATTCTGATATTGATACAGAATTCTGCAAGCAACTAGTCAGCTCTGAAGAGCAGTGCACATGCACGCCATGGTTTTCTGAGCTTTCGCCTGTCCCTAGCCCTCTTTGTGTCCAAGGTCTTCACCTGCCCTCTGCACACCCACCGAACACTCCCATGCTACTTCAAGTGGACCCTTGCACTGAGAGCTAGTCCCCCACCCCGCTGCTCCTGCCTGTTGTCCCCAGAACCTTGGGGAAGACTCTGTCTCAGATGCCAAGTCCTGGGGCCATGTCTGGCCCAGGGCACAGAGCAGGCACGTGGATCCTCTGCGGACTGACGATCAGTGAGGAGGAAACTTTGGTCCTTGTTACTGATGGCTCAGATAGTAAGGAGTATGCCTGCAGTGAAGGAGACCTAGGCTCCGTCCCTGGGTCGGGCATATTCCCTGGAGGAGGGCATGGCAACCCACTCCAGGATCCTCCCCTGCAAATTTCAATGAACAGAGGAGGCTGGCGGGCTGTAGTCCATGGGGTCGCAAAGAGTTGGACATGACTGCGCAACTGACGCACACTGATGCTGGTCCCTTAAGTGTCCACCCAGAGAGGTGAGTGGGTGGGGAGCGCCTAGTGCTCGGTTCTCGGCTCCCTAGTGGGCTCCGCCTTTGTCGTGTGACCCCCCACTCCCTCGCACACACACCTCTGTCTCCCCCCTCCTCCTCCCTGTCTCTGCCCTTGCAGACCCACCCTCCACCCCACCTCTTGCTTGGAGCTCCTGATCTGGTTTTATGCTCTTCCAGCCCTTGGGGGATCTTATCTCAGTGAGTGTGTAGCCATTTTCCCACAGGAAGCCCCAGAACACTGCCGCTGTTGCCTTAAAGTTACCCCGTTTTATTTCTGAGTTTTTTGTTTGTTTTCAGTCATTATTATTATTTTTTTTTTTTTGAATGTGACTGGTCTTAGTTACAGCTCTGACCCCCCTGCACTGGGAGCCCAGAATTCTAACCACTGGGATACCAGGGAAGTCCGGAAGTGACCACATTTTTCATTTTCGTAAGAAAATCCCTCCCAGTGTCTAAGTGTGCAGGGCATACTTAGGGGTGAGGTGGGGGGAACAGCTTGATATATATTCAGATGAAAGAAGCACGGGATCCACTTGAAACAGCCAGGCACTAGCAGGGAGGGGCTCCCACGTGAACAGAGGGCAGGAAGAAACAACGGCCACGTGCACTGTTCATTTAAAGAGCAAATCACCAGGGCTTCTCTGGTGGTCCAGGGGTTGAGAATCTGCCTTCCAAAGCAGGGGATGCCGAATCATTCCCTGGTGGAGGAACTAAGGGGCAACCAAGCTCTCGAGCCTCAACTAAGATCTAATGCAGACAAAATAATAAAAGGAAAAACATTTTTTTTTAAAAAAGCAAATCACCAAACAATGCATAGTTTGGTGCCTAGTGGTGGCTGAGACAGTAAAGAATTTGTCTGCAATGCAAGAGACCTGGGTTCAATCCGTGGGTCGGGAAGATCCCCTGGAGAAGGACACGGCTGCCCACGCCAGTATTCTGGCCTGGAGAATCCCATGGACAGAGGAGCCTGGTGGGCTATAGTCCATGGGTGCAAAAGAGTCAGAAATGACGGAGTGACTAACATGTTCACACTTTCCCACAGTATAACACAATATTGACTGGTCCCTTAAGTGTCCACCCAGAGAGGTGAGTGGGTGGGGAGCGCCTAGTGCTCGGTTCTCGGCTCCCTAGTGGGCTCCGCCTTTGTCGTGTGACCCCCCACTCCCTCGCACACACACCTCTGTCTCCCCCCTCCTCCTCCCTGTCTCTGCCCTTGCAGACCCACCCTCCACCCCACCTCTTGCTTGGAGCTCCTGATCTGGTTTTATGCTCTTCCAGCCCTTGGGGGATCTTATCTCAGTGAGTGTGTAGCCATTTTCCCACAGGAAGCCCCAGAACACTGCCGCTGTTGCCTTAAAGTTACCCCGTTTTATTTCTGAGTTTTTTGTTTGTTTTCAGTCATTATTATTATTTTTTTTTTTTTGAATGTGACTGGTCTTAGTTACAGCTCTGACCCCCCTGCACTGGGAGCCCAGAATTCTAACCACTGGGATACCAGGGAAGTCCGGAAGTGACCACATTTTTCATTTTCGTAAGAAAATCCCTCCCAGTGTCTAAGTGTGCAGGGCATACTTAGGGGTGAGGTGGGGGGAACAGCTTGATATATATTCAGATGAAAGAAGCACGGGATCCACTTGAAACAGCCAGGCACTAGCAGGAGGGGCTCCCACGTGAACAGAGGGCAGGAAGAAACAACGGCCACGTGCACTGTTCATTTAAAGAGCAAATCACCAGGGCTTCTCTGGTGGTCCAGGGGTTGAGAATCTGCCTTCCAAAGCAGGGGATGCCGAATCATTCCCTGGTGGAGGAACTAAGGGGCAACCAAGCTCTCGAGCCTCAACTAAGATCTAATGCAGACAAAATAATAAAAGGAAAAACATTTTTTTTTAAAAAAGCAAATCACCAAACAATGCATAGTTTGGTGCCTAGTGGTGGCTGAGACAGTAAAGAATTTGTCTGCAATGCAAGAGACCTGGGTTCAATCCGTGGGTCGGGAAGATCCCCTGGAGAAGGACACGGCTGCCCACGCCAGTATTCTGGCCTGGAGAATCCCATGGACAGAGGAGCCTGGTGGGCTATAGTCCATGGGTGCAAAAGAGTCAGAAATGACGGAGTGACTAACATGTTCACACTTTCCCACAGTATAACACAATATCACTTAGACTGACATAAAATATTCAGAAGGCTCTAGGGCAAACTCTTCTCAGTGGTTATATCTCCATAGTGGGACTGTCTGTGATTCAAGATGTTTACTGTATTATCTATCTGCAAAGCATTTTTAACAATAAAAGTGGTCCCATAATAAACGTCATGTTTAAATTCTAACAGTAAAAAGACTCAGCCTGGGCTTCCCTGGTGGTCCAGTGGGTAAGGACACCGCCTTGCAGTGCAGTGGGTGCTGGTTTGATCCCTGGCCTGGGAAGATCCCACGTGCCACGGGGCGGCTGGACCGATGTGTCCAATTACCGAGCCAGAGCTCTGGCGTGCATGCGCCCAGAGCCGGCGCTCTGCAGCAACAGACGCCACCGCGATGGGAGGCCCACAGGAGCCAAAGAACAAAGACGGATGAAAATGGAGAAATGGAAGACCAATAGAAGTAGCCCGCCTGCTCCCCTCCCTCCCCACCGCACCCCCTCAAATAAATAAATAAATCTTAAAAAAAAAATTAAAAAAAAAAAAAAGACTCAGCCCACACATCCTCAACCTCCATGGGGTCTTTTCTCTGGGTTCCTCGTGCAGCCCCCGTGGGAAGAGGGCATCCCTCCACCTCCCACAGCACTTCCACCACCTTCTTCCTAAGACATGTCGTCACACAGTTTTATAATCCTCGCTCCCTCGCCTGTGCCCCCCTGCCTATCACAACACTCAGAATGTCCTCTTCACAGAGCTCATTACCATTAGGACCAGCTAATTTCAGCAAATTCATTTTCTGTGCAACTTCTGGTCTCCTGTCTGTCTTTCCCACTGGACGGTGTCATTAAACAACAGCACAGCCTGTAGAATACAGAGCTGGCGCTTGATAAACGGTTGCCATGTACGTGGAGTGAATATATAGATGAACGAATTCAAACCAGGACTGTTTCTGAAAGTCACAGCTTTCCCCATGATGCTGCTGGCCAGCAGACAGGTCTCTACAAACTGCAGAAATCCTCCTCAACAACAGAGGCTCTCTGTCCCTCACTGGAGAGGCAGGCACATCACCCAGATCAGAGAAAACGTTCTGTCTGTCCCCAGGGCGCCTTGGAAAAAGCTTGAACACAGCCCACCTGTGTGCTGTGGGAATCCAACATTCTTAGAGCACCGAACTTAAGTATGAAACAAGTTAGTTGAACTTCTGCATTTTCATGTCTTAGGTTAATGTATAGCAGAGCTTCTCACCTAGACGATGCATGAGAATCACCTGGAGGGCTTGTTAAACCGCTGAATGCTGTTTAATGCCACCTGTTTCTGGGTCAAGTTTGGGATAATGCCAGAGAAGCTGGCCTCCTGGAGGCTGATTCAGGCACCAGGAGGGCCGAGGGTTACAGGACCCTCTGCCTGGCTGATGGGGCCGTAGCAGCCCTGCTGACCTGCTGTGTGTCTCTATCAAATAACTGTCCATTCTAAGCCTCAGGTCTTCTGCAAGTCAAAGGAGAAGCCTTTAGAAAGTGGCTCTGGGCTCCACACCTGCTGGTTGCAGGTCGGCCAAAGAAACAAAGACGGATGAAAATGGAGAAATGGAAGACCAATGAAGTAGCCCGCCTGCTCCTCCCTCCCACCGCACCCCTCAAATAAATAAATAAATCTTAAAAAAAAAATTAAAAAAAAAAAAAAGACTCAGCCCACACATCCTCAACCTCCATGGGGTCTTTTCTCTGGGTTCCTCGTGCAGCCCCCGTGGGAAGAGGGCATCCCTCCACCTCCCACAGCACTTCCACCACCTTCTTCCTAAGACATGTCGTCACACAGTTTTATAATCCTCGCTCCCTCGCCTGTGCCCCCCTGCCTATCACAACACTCAGAATGTCCTCTTCACAGAGCTCATTACCATTAGGACCAGCTAATTTCAGCAAATTCATTTTCTGTGCAACTTCTGGTCTCCTGTCTGTCTTTCCCACTGGACGGTGTCATTAAACAACAGCACAGCCTGTAGAATACAGAGCTGGCGCTTGATAAACGGTTGCCATGTACGTGGAGTGAATATATAGATGAACGAATTCAAACCAGGACTGTTTCTGAAAGTCACAGCTTTCCCCATGATGCTGCTGGCCAGCAGACAGGTCTCTACAAACTGCAGAAATCCTCCTCAACAACAGAGGCTCTCTGTCCCTCACTGGAGAGGCAGGCACATCACCCAGATCAGAGAAAACGTTCTGTCTGTCCCCAGGGCGCCTTGGAAAAAGCTTGAACACAGCCCACCTGTGTGCTGTGGGAATCCAACATTCTTAGAGCACCGAACTTAAGTATGAAACAAGTTAGTTGAACTTCTGCATTTTCATGTCTTAGGTTAATGTATAGCAGAGCTTCTCACCTAGACGATGCATGAGAATCACCTGGAGGGCTTGTTAAACCGCTGAATGCTGTTTAATGCCACCTGTTTCTGGGTCAAGTTTGGGATAATGCCAGAGAAGCTGGCCTCCTGGAGGCTGATTCAGGCACCAGGAGGGGCCGAGGGTTACAGGACCCTCTGCCTGGCTGATGGGGCCGTAGCAGCCCTGCTGACCTGCTGTGTGTCTCTATCAAATAACTGTCCATTCTAAGCCTCAGGTCTTCTGCAAGTCAAAGGAGAAGCCTTTAGAAAGTGGCTCTGGGCTCCACACCTGCTGGTTGCATCGGCCTGTCCTAGCCCACTCTGGACAGCAGAGGGCAGCAAAGATCAGGAAATGGCGCAGCGCCTGGCCGCTTGATCATCCCGCAAACACTGCGCCAAAGTCCACTCACCAAAGGGAAAAAAACCTTTCTAATCCATTTGCTCTCTCTGGTGATTAAGAGCAGTGAATTGATGCCTGTCCGACTCTTTGCGACCCCATGGACTGCATAAGCCAGGCCTCCCTGTCTTTCACCATCTCTGGCAGTTTGCCTACCCTGATGAGAATTTCTTGGTTCTGGTAAATTACTCCAAGGGTCTCCTAGCTTCCCGACGTTTAGGAGGCCGGGACAAGTGTAACCATGGAGGCCCTTTACTATGTGTCTATTACTATGACTAATCAAGACAACAAGCTGTGAGACAAAATGTGTTCTTTTTCTACTTGGATAAACATCTTCCTGCAGGCGTGCATTTAAGAACCGCAGGAGTGGGCTGTCAGAACGCAGTGGTGCAGGGAGCCAGCCTGGGACCCTCCCTGGGAGGTCAGCCCCCAGCGCTTCCTGGGCCGTAAGGGGCGCATGTGTCCACGTTCTGTCCGTGCCCCCGCCTCGCACGTCCACTGCCACCCACAGGAAAAGATGGCCTCAGGTGGGAGAGGCACACACGGACCTGGCGCCAATTCAGGGCTCCACGGACTTTGACGACAAGGACAGGACTCAGGACTCAGGACTCAGGGAGGCCCCACCCGCTGGGCTGGAGACTCCGCCCACAGACAGGGCGAGGCCCCAGGAGGCAAAGGAGGCTTCCTTCCCACCTGCCTGGGTCTCCAAGGGCGGAGTCTGGTCACTTTGGGTTTTAATGCCACCTGTTTCTGGGTCAAGTTTGGGATAATGCCAGAAGCTGGCCTCCTGGAGGCTGATTCAGGCACCAGGAGGGGCCGAGGTTACAGGACCCTCTGCCTGGCTGATGGGGCCGTAGCAGCCCTGCTGACCTGCTGTGTGTCTCTATCAAATAACTGTCCATTCTAAGCCTCAGGTCTTCTGCAAGTCAAAGGAGAAGCCTTTAGAAAGTGGCTCTGGGCTCCACACCTGCTGGTTGCATCGGCCTGTCCTAGCCCACTCTGGACAGCAGAGGGCAGCAAAGATCAGGAAATGGCGCAGCGCCTGGCCGCTTGATCATCCCGCAAACACTGCGCCAAAGTCCACTCACCAAAGGGAAAAAAACCTTTCTAATCCATTTGCTCTCTCTGGTGATTAAGAGCAGTGAATTGATGCCTGTCCGACTCTTTGCGACCCCATGGACTGCATAAGCCAGGCCTCCCTGTCTTTCACCATCTCTGGCAGTTTGCCTACCCTGATGAGAATTTCTTGGTTCTGGTAAATTACTCCAAGGGTCTCCTAGCTTCCCGACGTTTAGGAGGCCGGGACAAGTGTAACCATGGAGGCCCTTTACTATGTGTCTATTACTATGACTAATCAAGACAACAAGCTGTGAGACAAAATGTGTTCTTTTTCTACTTGGATAAACATCTTCCTGCAGGCGTGCATTTAAGAACCGCAGGAGTGGGCTGTCAGAACGCAGTGGTGCAGGGAGCCAGCCTGGGACCCTCCCTGGGAGGTCAGCCCCCAGCGCTTCCTGGGCCGTAAGGGGCGCATGTGTCCACGTTCTGTCCGTGCCCCCGCCTCGCACGTCCACTGCCACCCACAGGAAAAGATGGCCTCAGGTGGGAGAGGCACACACGGACCTGGCGCCAATTCAGGGCTCCACGGACTTTGACGACAAGGACAGGACTCAGGACTCAGGACTCAGGGAGGCCCCACCCGCTGGGCTGGAGACTCCGCCCACAGACAGGGCGAGGCCCCAGGAGGCAAAGGAGGCTTCCTTCCCACCTGCCTGGGTCTCCAATAGGGCGGGGTCACGGCTGCAAAGCCGGCTCCGGAAAACCCAGGACTGCAGTGATCGCCATGCTTTGCTCCTCAAAGCGGGACCTCGCTGGGTGCAGACGGCCATCAGACCCCCGGCTCCCGTCTGCTACCAAAGCCGAATGTGGACCTTCAGCTAGTTTCTAGAGATGGGATTCTCCGTTCTGTCCAAGAGGAAGTGGACGTGGGTCCAGGAGGTTGCTGGGGACCCATGGGGCTGCGGGAGTCTAGGAGGAAGAGGGCTGGCAAAGCCATCGAGGGCCATCCCCCGTGCCCTGCCCCAGGGGTCTTTCAGAGGCCCGGGAAAGAAAGGGCCAGCTCCACCCGCCGCTGCCGAAGAGACGCCTGGGCCTTGAAGTCTCCGTGCACTCAAGAGCCCCCACCATGCCCAGTCTGGGACCCAGGCTTCCCCCTAGACCCTCCTGGGCTATAACAGGCTGCCTGCCCTGCCTGCCCCCAAAGCCAGGGCCTGATGTGTCAGGATCACCCCTTTATCCCCCGTGTGGCTGGCCCGTCAGAGGCCCAGGGAATAGTTATGGGATGATGCATGCGGCAGTAACGACTCAGTGATTCACCGTCTCTTCCAATAACAGGCCCACAGGGCAGGCGTTCCTTAGAAGAAAGCGTTTGAACAGAGGGAAGGGGTACGTGGCAGGAGGCCCCAGGCTCTAAGGACCCGGCAGCGTGGCGGGCTGCCAGCCCCTCTCCAGGGGCACTCTCGCAGGAAAGGCAGAGAAGAAGCGAGATCAAGGGAGCTCCCCAGTGGGGCGTCCTCCGGCGCGAGGAAGGATTCAGGGCTCAATGTGCTTCCTGAGGCCGGGTCTGTACAGGTAGAGGAGGCCTGGGCGCTCCCAGGTGGGGCCGGCCCCGGGCCTGGCGGGGTGCAGAGCCCTTCCTCCTGTCCCTGCTTGTAGGTACTTGCTCTCTGGCACGCCATGAATTGTTTTCTGGCTGCCTTGTTAGGAGATTAGGCTTTCTTTTAAAAAGATGAACAAAAAGAGTTTCTAGCAAAGGCTTGAGCAGAGCTGACCCGGAGGAGGGGCGGTGACAGCGAGAGGGCGCTACGTCTAATTAATCCTTTTGTCAACAAAGTTGTTCTACCCGGCTGCCAGCGCTGACATCACCCCACAAGCCTGCCACAAGGGTTCATCCCCAACCTCAGAGGCCACTTCTGAGCCTGCCCTAAGCTCACCAACCACCGTCAAAACGCTGCCCCCCAGCCCCGCCACGCTGCTGCTGGCCTGGGAGCCCGGGCATGAGAACAGAGGTGTCCCACGGCCACTAGCTTAGAGGGCACCCCGGGGCATTGCAGCTTGAATGAAAGATGGTAGAGACCTGGAAGGTCTGGGGGTTCTCCAGGCCTTAAGGAGGCTGGTTCCCAAACAGGACTCAGAGATCCTGAGCTTTTTCTTTAAACCTCTAGGGATTCAATTCTGCTGGGCGGAGGCCCCAAGCAGCAAAGTCACACAAACACCTTCAGGGCCTAGGTGGTGTTGTGGTGGAGTCTCTGAGTTGTGCCAGGCTTGTTTGCACCCCCATGCACTGTAGCCCACCAGGCTTCTCGGGCCATGGAATTTCCCAGGCAGGAATACTGACTGGAAGGGGCTGCCACTTCCTGCTCCAGAAGAATCTTTCCTTCCCAGGGACCAAACCCTGGTCTCTGGCATCTCCTGCATTGGCAGGTAGATTTTTTACCACTGAGCCCCAGTATAAATAAGTCTAGGCTTTAGGAATGGGAGGGGGCGGGGAGCGTTGTGATCAGAGGATCAATACAGATCTTCAATGATTTTTCAGACTGTGCAGGGTTTAGGCTAAATGGGGCCCCCTGGCGGCCTTGTCCTGCCTCTGGAGGCTTTGTAACATCAAATGTCTTCCAGGCTTTCAGTGACATCCCACCCTAGTCAGGCCCTCCCTTCTGATTTTAGTGTCAGAGTCACCTTTTTTGATTTTCTTCAGGGCCTTCAGCACCATCGATACTCATCCTGCTTCCTTATTTATTGTCTGCTTATCTAGCCAGGCGTTTTAGCCAAGCGCTCTGTGGACGGAATCCAGGAGGTCCCTGAACTTGCCTAGGGAAATGTTTCCGTCATTAGTCTCAGTAACCTCCAACTGAAATGTAACAGTTTTTCAGTTTTGAATGCAAGCATGTCACAGTGTGTTAGTCGTGGCTGTGGCTTCCTCACCAGCACAGATCAGAGCTGTTTTAATTTCACACTGCAACTGCAACGGTTATCTTGAAACATCACTTGTGCTCATCACTGGTTTGAAAAAGTGGCGGGCTCCTACGGGCTTGTAGTTTTTGTGACATCGTTTATTAACAAAGAACAGGGCTACTTCACGATGAAAAGGAACCCAGGGACTTCATCTGACCGGCCAAGACATCCACCCGGCTCTAAGCCATCACTTTAACTTGTTTCTGTATCAAGACCCTCCTTGGGTCCAGACAACAGTTGGAATTCATTACATTTTTGTGAACTGATTGACTGGATGAACCTTAAAACAAACGAATGAATGTAGCAGGAGTCTTCACCGAGTTCCTGCTCAGAGTCCGGCGCATCCTCGAAGGAGCAGAAGGTTCCCAGGAGCCCTAGGCACCAGCAAGCGTGCCTTTCTCTGACAAACCCGGTGCCCCCCGCCTGGAGCGGCTGGGTGGCTTGCCCCCACACGGGCAGGACTGACCAAAAGCTCCTCGCCAAGCAGGACTCCACCGGGCCATTCCCTCTGCGGCTGCAGACACACAGCGCCCCCCGCGCTGGAGCCCGGGTGATGGCCCTCTAGGACGTGGCGGTCCTGCCAGGATCGCCCAGCTCGCTCGGGTCCTGCAGGAGGTGGGAGCCGACGGCCGCAGCCGCGCTGCCCCTCAGACCACACGATGGCGCTGCGGGACCGGCCTCGGAGCCTCTGCGCCTCCAGAACCATCGCGCGTTCAGGGTGGACTCCTGGCGGGGAAATCGGGGTTCATCTCCTGGTTCCCAGGGACCGCAGGGCTCCGGGCCTGGGAAAGGGGCTCGCGGATGGCCTCCAGAGTCGCGGCAGCCTCACCAAGGTTAATCAGTTACCCATCCGTTACCCATCAGTTACTCATCTTTTCCAGGGGGCTGGAAGGGCGGCTGGGAGGCATGGGAACTCAGGGTGCCCCGGGTCCAGCCTGGCAGAGGAGGAGAGGGACAGGATTCTCGCTGCCCTCGAGGTGAAACCCCAGGAACCAGACTTTGAGAACCTCCAATTCACCGTACGCACCCGGTGTCCACAGAGGGGCCATGGGGTAGAGGTCAGTTACCCGGTTATACCCCAAAGGACTTGAGTTCCAAATACTGTCCCTGACTTTCTACCTCCCTTTTCTGCTTTGTAAAGTGGGGGGTCCCATTGGTAGGATGGAAGGAGAAGATGCTGGAAAAGGCGTACTCAGCACAGAGCGTGCATTCCAGCGCATGGAGGAGTGACTGATGGTTATCCTTTGACTCTGGCCAGGTTACAACTAGGTCACTATCTGTAGAAGAAGTGCAGTGTCCACTCTGGCTTGTTGTGGATTTAAACGAAAGGTGTGCAGACCTCACACTCGCCTGGCCCAGCCCAAATAGGCAAGGACCTTTAACTGTTCCACTGTTCTAGAAGGTGTACTATGTGAGGACCAAGACGTTCTGTTGCCTCTCTAACCACAGTCTCCCCAGGTCCTAGCCGTGCGGGCAGCGAGTGAAGGGGGCCTCCCTGTTCAGGCTTCCCCTGGTCTAGAGAGAACTTGGGCCTAACGGACTCGTTGAAAGAAGGAGGTGACGGCTCATGCCAGCTGCCTTTGAACTGGGAAGATCCCAGCTCCCTTTGAACTGGGAAGATGCTAGATCCCTTTGAATCTGGAAGATCCACGCTTGGGAAACTGATTTCAGAGCAGAAGGACGGTGTTGAGGAGAAGTAAGGGGCTCAGCTGAAACCCAGCCGAGGGGTTTCAGGGAAGTTGAGACTTGCCCCTGCTGCTGTCTGTCTGTGAGTCCGTCCCTCCGCCACCCCGGTGACAGCCCCTGGGGCCTGTCCCTGTGCACGGTCACTGGGGCATGCAGGCCCAAGCCTGGCCCTTGGTGACTCAGTCTGGGACTATGGTGTCCGTAATTAAGAGACACATGTCAAGAATGTAAATTCCTGCGGTTTCCAGCCTGAGAAGGGTTCATTTGGTGCCTCAGGACAATTACAGGCTGAGGGAGTCTGAAAGAGGCAGTGTTACTGTTTAAAGTGTTATCAGTTTAATGAACTGCTTATGAAGTGTTAAATGCATGCAAGTGTGAACACAGCATCTGGGCTTGGATTTTATTTGTAGACTTCAAATCGGGTGCGAGTTGCTCTGAAAATGCCAATTAATGGTGCCGAGTCAGAATTTCTAATGGGAGGAAAGTGACCGCTTCAAGATGCCTCCCTAAACTATCTCAAAGGGCATTTAGAACATCGCCTTCACATTTACATACAGACAAAGCAACCACAAAGCCTGAAAAGAGTTTTTTTCTTTTAAATTAAAGAAGCAGGAATTTTCTCTGTTCTACATTGTTGCAAGATTTGATGTGTTTTTGCTGAACGAAAGAATGAAGATTTTTAGAATCAGAGGTACCATCAAACACAAATTTGCCAAAAATTGTTCTAGGAAATTTGTCATCTCTGCCCATTTCTTGCAGATCAGAAAATAGACAATCTACAGAAATATTTACTGTGCTTTCAGGAGAAAAATTTCCAAGCTCTCCCCTGAAGCAATGAAGCTGGATATGAAGCAAATGGAAACATTGTGAAATTGCTTATTTTCTTCCAAAATTTGTATTTTTCTTCCTTATTTCCTGTTAAATCAGTGCCACTCATTAGTGACCATATTTTTGCATTATATACTCAGAATTTTCTCTCCATGACTGGATTCCAAATTCAACTTTTAAGTTTCCAGGAAAAGTATAACAAATGTTTAAATCGGTCAGAAGTTAAACTAATGAGAGGAAGGGAAAAAAGCCCACAACTTCTCTCTTCTCTTGAATTACTGTTGCTTTTTATCTGCAGCACGGTCTGGGGACACCTTTATTCCTGGGATCTTGAAAGGATCATTCACAAAGCAAGAAGGCTTAGGAAAAACAGGAAGAAGGCTGAAATTTGAGCTATTGAAAAGTTCTGACAGATGCTGGTTTCGGGAAAATAAAGGCAGTTGGAGGATTTCATTGCAAGATTTCGATGGGGCCGTCTAGAGCCATTGGCACTGCGGTAGAGCTGGGAGCCTGTTCGGTCTGAAAGACACGTTTTGTGGATGGCGTGGAGGAATTCAGAGAGGAGCAGCAGCACACTCAAGAAAATTTAGTCATAAAGTCACAAGTAGAGGGCGTCCCAGGTGGCGCTAGTAGTAAAGAACCCGCCTGCCAAGGCAGAGACCTGAGACATGGGTTCGATCCCCGGGTCAGAAAGATCTTCTGGCAGAGGGCATGGCAATCCACCCCAGTATTCTTGCCTGGAGAATCCCATAAGGACAAAGGAGGCTGGAAGGCTAGGCCATGGGGTCGCAAAGAGTCAGACAACTGAAATGACTTAGCATGCGTGCCTTACAAGTAGGGTCCCTCCCGCTTGCTGAGTGTTGTTTAATGAGCAGTTTCCTTTGTGGATGTCTCTCTACCAAGGTTCAGTGGCTAAATGCAAACTATTGCTTAAGATTTTAGAATCAGAGGTACCATCAAACACAAATTTGCCAAAAATTGTTCTAGGAAATTTGTCATCTCTGCCCATTTCTTGCAGATCAGAAAATAGACAATCTACAGAAATATTTACTGTGCTTTCAGGAGAAAAATTTCCAAGCTCTCCCCTGAAGCAATGAAGCTGGATATGAAGCAAATGGAAACATTGTGAAATTGCTTATTTTCTTCCAAAATTTGTATTTTTCTTCCTTATTTCCTGTTAAATCAGTGCCACTCATTAGTGACCATATTTTTGCATTATATACTCAGAATTTTCTCTCCATGACTGGATTCCAAATTCAACTTTTAAGTTTCCAGGAAAAGTATAACAAATGTTTAAATCGGTCAGAAGTTAAACTAATGAGAGGAAGGGAAAAAAGCCCACAACTTCTCTCTTCTCTTGAATTACTGTTGCTTTTTATCTGCAGCACGGTCTGGGGACACCTTTATTCCTGGGATCTTGAAAGGATCATTCACAAAGCAAGAAGGCTTAGGAAAAACAGGAAGAAGGCTGAAATTTGAGCTATTGAAAAGTTCTGACAGATGCTGGTTTCGGGAAAATAAAGGCAGTTGGAGGATTTCATTGCAAGATTTCGATGGGGCCGTCTAGAGCCATTGGCACTGCGGTAGAGCTGGGAGCCTGTTCGGTCTGAAAGACACGTTTTGTGGATGGCGTGGAGGAATTCAGAGAGGAGCAGCAGCACACTCAAGAAAATTTAGTCATAAAGTCACAAGTAGAGGGCGTCCCAGGTGGCGCTAGTAGTAAAGAACCCGCCTGCCAAGGCAGAGACCTGAGACATGGGTTCGATCCCCGGGTCAGAAAGATCTTCTGGCAGAGGGCATGGCAATCCACCCCAGTATTCTTGCCTGGAGAATCCCATAAGGACAAAGGAGGCTGGAAGGCTAGGCCATGGGGTCGCAAAGAGTCAGACAACTGAAATGACTTAGCATGCGTGCCTTACAAGTAGGGTCCCTCCCGCTTGCTGAGTGTTGTTTAATGAGCAGTTTCCTTTGTGGATGTCTCTCTACCAAGGTTCAGTGGCTAAATGCAAACTATTGCTTTCTAGCCACGTAGGCACATGACCCTCAATAAGAGAAAGGTAACCGCACAGAATAGTTTCCTATCAAGGTGGATCAGCAAGGCGAAAGCTCAGTTGGCCTTCTGCTCTGGTTGCTTTTCCAATTTAAAGCAAAAGACTGGGAGGAGCCAGGAAAAAATACTCGAAAGAGTAGGTTCACGGGTGAAAGTTGTAAAGCTGACTACTATCATGAGAAGGCAACCGTGGCTACTCAGGTCAGCAAGAGTTATATTCAGACAAGACCTGCAGTAGCCTTGAATGCCCCTACTCAGAAAATTTTGGTAGCTTGATCCAGCCCAGAATATTTTGAGAATGAAGTCTATTGAAAGTGTTATACTGTTGAGGGAAAAGAAGAAACACAAAGATATTGTAAAACTTCAATAGCCAAATCAAACCGTCAACAGATGGATGGATGTAACATAATGTCTCAAACACAGACCTTAATAGAGATAAAAAATTAGTACATGGTAAAGATCCGCGAGGAAAGGGAGATTAGTCAATAAGTGATGTTAGGACCAACCATGTGGAAAATATTAGAGATAATCCCTAGCTCTCCCCATATAGCAAAATAAATTCCACATGCACTTAGCAGTTATATAAAAAAATAACATAAAAATAGAAGACATAGGGAAATTTCTGATTTTGAGAGAAGAATTTTATAGATATAAAAGCTTAAGACATGGGTTAAAAAGGAAAATGTTATTGTGTTTGACCACAGAAACGTTAAAACTTCTAGACATTTGTAACCCTGGAAAGGTGTTTGTGATGAGTATTGTAAAGAATCTTATTTTTATGTGAAAGGCTATTGTAAAACCATGAGGGAAGTGTTAATGGAACTATATAAAAATGGACCAAGAACACGAGTAAAGTAGAGGAATACAAGTGCTTAACAAATATCTAATATATTAGTCAAAAATGTAAATCAAACCAATGATGAAAATTCATCCTGCCCATTAATTTGCTGTAGGACAGTTACTCTTTCAAATTCCTGATGGGAGTTCACACTGATAGAAGCTTTCTTAAAGCAGTAATATTAATCAAGAGTCTTAAAAATGGTCATACTCTTTCATAATGTTTTCTTATTTCTACAAATGCTCTGTAGTCAGATAAGAACACAAAGAGTGACTCACAAGGTTTTCCACTTTTGGAGTGGCTCAAAAAGTTTTGGGAGGTGACCTTTATTATTAATTAGAATTATTAGCATCCAAATGATGGAATATTATATATCATTATTTTTTTTTCAAAGCGAATCATTTTTTAAAACATCTCACCAAGCACAAGATCTGTTGTTACATTTTTTAAAAATAATTTTTATTATATTTTGGCCACACTGAGCCACATGAGGAAGCTTCCTTCCCCAACTAAAGAGCAAACCTGCCCTCCCTGCAGTGGAAGCGTGGCATCTTAGCTACTGGACTGCCAGGGAAGGCTCTATTATCATTTTTTTTAACGAAATAACCATGATGTAACTCTAAGAGAATGATTTTGCATGCAAAACTTGTATATACTGTCTATTTTAAAAGACCCAAACCACAAATTCCAAATTTTCCATTTGGACAGTGGGAATTGGGTGTGACTTATTTTCTCCTTTTATGTGTATGTTTTTTCCTTCCCCTAGAGTAAACTATATTAATTTCTGGTAGAACACAAGTTGTTGAAAATAGCGTGACCTCTTTCTGGCTCCTCAAGCAGACCTGGGTGGTGATGAGTGGGACAGATACGTTTCCCAGGTGGCGGGGGTGGTGTGTGTAGGCACGTTGTCTCCCGGGAAACGTGACCATTTCTCCCAATGCAGGCCCAGGACTCCCAGAGCTCCTGGTCTATAAGTTTGTTCTGCACTTGTCCAATCCCTCAGGACAGGCTTTCCCAGCCTAGTTGGGAAAGTGAGTCTTCAGAACCCCAAAGAGCTATGGCCTCGCTTGCCCACCACCTGAATATCTAACTCTTAGGAGCTGAAGGTCTTCTTCCACTGCATTTTTCAGTATCAGGGGAAGATACTGTCCTATTAGGGGTGCTTTAGGATGGGTTAGAGGCTTCAGTCCTCTTTGTCCACCATAAAGCCAGAAGGTCTTTCATCTCTGTGCTTGTCAAAGGCACACACAGATAAGCATCATGAATTCAAATACCACACAAATTGGGGAAGGAACTTTAAAACAAACCCAGGGGCTCTAGTTGGGGCTGCAAAGTTTCTGTTTTTACAGCAGACAAAGAATTAATCTCCAAAATCTACAAGCAACTCAGACAACTCAGAACCAGAAAAATGAACAACCCAATCAAAAAATGGGAAAAGAATCTAAACAGACAGCTCTTCAAAGAGGACATACAGATGGCCCCAAAACACATGAAACGATGCTCAACTTTGCTTATAATTAGAGAAATGCAAATCAAAACTACAATGAGATATCACCTCACACCCGTCAGAATGACCATCATCCACAAATCGACAGACAATGAATGCTGGAGAGGGTGAGGAGAAAAGGGAACACTCCTGCATTGCTGGTGGGAGTGTAAATTGATACAGCCGCTATGGAAGACAGTATGGAGATTTCTTAAAAAACTAAAAATAGAAGCACCATATGACCCAGCAATCCCACTATTAGGCTTATACCCTGATGAAATCAAAATTGAAAGAAGCACCTGTACCCCAATCTTCATTGCAGCTCTCTATACAATAGCTAGAATACGGAAGCAACCTAGATGCCCATCAACGAACGAATGGATAAAGCAGCACTGGTATATATATACAATGGAATACTACACAGCTGTAAAGAGAAATGCAGAAGAATCAGCCCTAATGAGGTGGCTGGATCTAGAACTTATCATAAAAAAGTGAAGTCAGTCAGAAAGAGAAGGACAAGTACAATATACTAACACATATATATGGAATCTAGTAGGATCGTGATGATGGCACATGCAATGAAGGAACGGAAAGACAGACATGGACAGTGGACATATGGACATTGTGGGGAAGGAACAGTGGGTGAGAGGTGTAAAGGAGGTAGCATGAAGGCCTGTACTATCACATGTGAAGAAAATAGCTTTAGTCATTGCTCTGTGAGAAAAGGGGATCCTGCAGGGGTGCTGTGTGACTGTCTGGAGGGGTGGGATGGGGTGATATACATATGACTAATCTGGCTCTTTGTCCACCATAAAGCCAGAAGGTCTTTCATCTCTGTGCTTGTCAAAGGCACACACAGATAAGCATCATGAATTCAAATACCACACAAATTGGGGAAGGAACTTTAAAACAAACCCAGGGGCTCTAGTTGGGGCTGCAAAGTTTCTGTTTTTACAGCAGACAAAGAATTAATCTCCAAAATCTACAAGCAACTCAGACAACTCAGAACCAGAAAAATGAACAACCCAATCAAAAAATGGGAAAAGAATCTAAACAGACAGCTCTTCAAAGAGGACATACAGATGGCCCCAAAACACATGAAACGATGCTCAACTTTGCTTATAATTAGAGAAATGCAAATCAAAACTACAATGAGATATCACCTCACACCCGTCAGAATGACCATCATCCACAAATCGACAGACAATGAATGCTGGAGAGGGTGAGGAGAAAAGGGAACACTCCTGCATTGCTGGTGGGAGTGTAAATTGATACAGCCGCTATGGAAGACAGTATGGAGATTTCTTAAAAAACTAAAAATAGAAGCACCATATGACCCAGCAATCCCACTATTAGGCTTATACCCTGATGAAATCAAAATTGAAAGAAGCACCTGTACCCCAATCTTCATTGCAGCTCTCTATACAATAGCTAGAATACGGAAGCAACCTAGATGCCCATCAACGAACGAATGGATAAAGCAGCACTGGTATATATATACAATGGAATACTACACAGCTGTAAAGAGAAATGCAGAAGAATCAGCCCTAATGAGGTGGCTGGATCTAGAACTTATCATAAAAAAGTGAAGTCAGTCAGAAAGAGAAGGACAAGTACAATATACTAACACATATATATGGAATCTAGTAGGATCGTGATGATGGCACATGCAATGAAGGAACGGAAAGACAGACATGGACAGTGGACATATGGACATTGTGGGGAAGGAACAGTGGGTGAGAGGTGTAAAGGAGGTAGCATGAAGGCCTGTACTATCACATGTGAAGAAAATAGCTTTAGTCATTGCTCTGTGAGAAAAGGGGATCCTGCAGGGGTGCTGTGTGACTGTCTGGAGGGGTGGGATGGGGTGATATACATATGACTAATCTGGGAACATACATATCTATAAAGAACAAAACTCTGTAAAAGTTAAAAGTAAAACAAAAGTTAAAAAAAAAAAGTTTCTGCTTTTAGCACTGGATACAGCCGGACAGCACGCACGCACAGGTGGCTACTCTGCAGCCAGCTTGCGCTACTGGCTAAACGCACTGTGTGCGTTTCTTCCCAACAGTCCCCTCTGTGATAACTTAAAGCTGGCCATCATGGGAGTATTTATACCATGGAAAGAGAAAGTACAAATCAATTTGATATTTTTTTTCTTCTGGAGATCCCAGAATTATCTTTAAAAAAAAATCTACCAACACATCTGCCTGTTCTTTTTTTGTGGGGGGGGGGGTGGCGGGAGGGGGCTGGTTGGGGAGGGAGGGGAGCGGGCGGGCCACTTCTATTGGTCTTTCATTTATCTGTTTTCATCCATCTCTGTTCTTTGGCCCCTGTGGGCCTCCCATCGCAGGTGGCCTCTATTGTCGCAGAGCACCGGCTCTGGGCGCATGCGCTCCAGAGCTCCAGCTCGGTCATTGGACACATCGGTCCAGCTGCTCCGCTGCACGTGGGATCTTCCCAGACCAAGGATCGAACTGGCACCCCTTGCACTGCAAGGCGGTATCCTTACCCACTGGACCACCAGGGAAGCCCCTGGCTGTTCTTAATACTGACTGGAGCTGGGAGAGGAGAGAGCAGCCGGGGGCTGGCTGGAAATATCCCACTCCTCGAAGACATGTGTTTTCTCTGTGTTGGGGAGTTTGGACTTCTTCAGAGAATCACGGCATCAGAGTGCTTACTGGGTGGGTCAAGTCTCCAGTTGAGAGTGTTCACCTCACGAGACAGAACCCAAGTGCCTTTCATGGCCTCATCCTGAAGTCAGACCGTGTCATTTACACGCGTTGTTTTGGTTGTGAGTTCAAAGCTCCCCAAGTTTCAAGGGGAAGGGAATTAGATTCCACCTCTTGGCGAGTGGGTGTCAGGTTTTTCAAAAAGTATATAGAATGGGAAACAGCATTAGAGATACTGGTTTTGGAAAATAGAATCTGCCACAAAGTTTTAAAATACACTTTGGGATTTGTCTTAAGAGGTTAACAGCCCATTTTTCTAGATAACAGATTCACCAGGACTTGCTAAGTAGTCTCTTAAAGGCACTACTTTGAAGGACAAATTCTTTAGGGTTAAATATTATAAAAATGGCATATTTTATTACAAAACCAGTCTCAAGGCTGTATAGTACACGGTACTTTTTTCTTTCTCTGTCTTTTTTTTTTATACTATACTTTTCATCAAAGTATTCAGCATTGTACCAGGCACATGGGAGGGACAATGTAAATACCTGAGTGATTGATTCACATTTCAGAGCAAAATAAGACAGCCCCTGGTTCCACAAGGTCCTTAAGTGCTTGTTGGAACTGGCCAACTGTGAGAAAGAGACGATAATGCTTTCTTTTCGAAACCTCTTAAATAAAATCTAATGTGTTTAGGCTGGAGACTTAAGGTATAAATATAAGTGTGTATTTCTCCAGATATATACTCCGGAGTTTATCTCTTTCCAAAGCCCACACATCTGTGTCTATTTCCTCTCATCTTCATTGGAGAAGGCAGAGGGATAGAGGGTGTCCCAGGCTCTGGTCTAGATGTCCTCATGGTCTGTGAGGTGGACACTGATGGAAACATTGGCTTCTTTCTCCTCAGGCCACCAAGTGTCCTCTTTTAGTTCCTAGGCTCCCGTGGGTGAATCACTCCTTGAAAGAGAAAGTCGCTCACTCCTGTTCAACTCTTTGCGATCCCATGGACTATAGCCCACCAGTCTTCTCAGTCCATGGCGTTCTCCAGGCAAGAATACTGGAGTGGGTTGCCATTTGTTTCTCCAGAGAATCTTCCTGACCTAGGGACTGAACCCAGGTCTCCTGCATTGCAGGCAGATTCTTCGCTATCTGAGTCACCAAGGGAAGTCCTCTTTAGCCACCAACCACTCCTTAGCCATCAAATATTTATTAAGATTCTCACCTGTTCTGTCACCAGGACAGAGATACCAGGCAAGTTCTCATGCATCTGTGTTCGCCCTAACTGGAGCCTAAATTTAGACCACCTCTTGGCGAGTGGGTGTCAGGTTTTCAAAAGTATATAGAATGGGAAACAGCATTAGAGATACTGGTTTTGGAAAATAGAATCTGCCACAAAGTTTTAAAATACACTTTGGGATTTGTCTTAAGAGGTTAACAGCCCATTTTTCTAGATAACAGATTCACCAGGACTTGCTAAGTAGTCTCTTAAAGGCACTACTTTGAAGGACAAATTCTTTAGGGTTAAATATTATAAAAATGGCATATTTTATTACAAAACCAGTCTCAAGGCTGTATAGTACACGGTACTTTTTTCTTTCTCTGTCTTTTTTTTTTATACTATACTTTTCATCAAAGTATTCAGCATTGTACCAGGCACATGGGAGGGACAATGTAAATACCTGAGTGATTGATTCACATTTCAGAGCAAAATAAGACAGCCCCTGGTTCCACAAGGTCCTTAAGTGCTTGTTGGAACTGGCCAACTGTGAGAAAGAGACGATAATGCTTTCTTTTCGAAACCTCTTAAATAAAATCTAATGTGTTTAGGCTGGAGACTTAAGGTATAAATATAAGTGTGTATTTCTCCAGATATATACTCCGGAGTTTATCTCTTTCCAAAGCCCACACATCTGTGTCTATTTCCTCTCATCTTCATTGGAGAAGGCAGAGGGATAGAGGGTGTCCCAGGCTCTGGTCTAGATGTCCTCATGGTCTGTGAGGTGGACACTGATGGAAACATTGGCTTCTTTCTCCTCAGGCCACCAAGTGTCCTCTTTTAGTTCCTAGGCTCCCGTGGGTGAATCACTCCTTGAAAGAGAAAGTCGCTCACTCCTGTTCAACTCTTTGCGATCCCATGGACTATAGCCCACCAGTCTTCTCAGTCCATGGCGTTCTCCAGGCAAGAATACTGGAGTGGGTTGCCATTTGTTTCTCCAGAGAATCTTCCTGACCTAGGGACTGAACCCAGGTCTCCTGCATTGCAGGCAGATTCTTCGCTATCTGAGTCACCAAGGGAAGTCCTCTTTAGCCACCAACCACTCCTTAGCCATCAAATATTTATTAAGATTCTCACCTGTTCTGTCACCAGGACAGAGATACCAGGCAAGTTCTCATGCATCTGTGTTCGCCCTAACTGGAGCCTAGAATGTCTCACCCATCTCCACCAAAGACCAAGGAGAGGACTGAGAATGTTTCTCAATGGGCTTCCCAGGTGGCACAGTGGTAGACAATCAGCCTGCCAATGCAAGGAAAATGGACTCCGGAGTGGGGGCGCACAGGCTTAGTTGCTCTGCAGCATGTGGAATCTTCCCAGTCCAGGGACTGAACCTGTGTCTCCTGCACTGGCAGGCAGATTCTTTACCCCTGAGCCACCAGGGAAAGCCTTCGGTGATTTCCAGTGTTAACAAGGGTGCTGAGGACAAGGAGTTTGAGAATCACAGCTTTCCACAGCAGGACCGTGTCACTCCTATTGTCTCCGTGATATGTAGTCCATTGTGACGAAATGGCCTTTCCTGCCTCCAGGCCAGAAGTTGGCAACCTTTTCTGTAAAGTGCCAGAGAGTAAATATTTTAGGCTTTGTGGGCTCTATAGTCTGTCATAACTACACCACTCGACCGCAGGGTCACAAATCAGCCAACGACGGTCAGGAGCAAATGGGTGTGGGCTAGGTTCCAATGACATTATTTATGGACACTGAAATTTGAGTGCTGTATAATCTTCACGTGTTACAAAATACTATTTTTCTGCAAGTGTTTTCCTTCTTTCCCATCAGTAGATTTTTAAATCAGACATCATGCTTGCTTCTGACTTTTTCTCTTGGCAAATGGGATGATCCATGCTGCACCCTCACTGTGCTCAGTGTCACGGATGGCCTTCACATTCAGGGGGTGACGTAGGGTCAAGCGTGTGGTCTGGGCCTTGGTTGGCAGGGGGACATGTCAGGTGGGTGCATGTGCCTCAGAGAAGTGCCTGTAAGGAACCTACCCCTCATGGGGTAAGGGAGCACACTGGTTACAGAAGAGGAAGGAGAGGAGTTCATTATGCGGTCTTGGGTCCAAATTGGACCCAAGGAGTCCAATTGGACCCAAATTGGACCTTGGGAGTCAGCCACCTCTGACTCCCTCCACCCCACCAATTCTTCAACGCACACTGTATTCAATGAGCACTTACTATATACCAGCAGCATTAAAAGGTAAATATCCAAAATTTGAATCCTGTTTTCTGTAGGGATTTCTGTAACACTTTGGGGAAAACTTACTGAGAATTTGCAAACACACCATCCATGAGTAACGAGGAGAGACTCATGTCAATATATTGTTAGTGCTTGAAAAGATCTCAGGGTGAAACTGTCCACTCATTCTAGAGAGGAGCTGGGTCATGTGGCCCTGAGAACATTAACATCTGAGAATTATCCAGAAGTGAAGCTTTATGTGCAAAGATGCTCCCTGAAGAGGTGTTTATGACATAATGGCACACTATGTAGGTGGGAAAAATAATGACTTGGGTGAATGTTTGTTTTTATGAAGTTTGTTAAATATGATAAAGTGAAAATATAGTCAAACATTACATATAGCCATGTATGAATAAAATTCTTGTGTGAATAAAAATATTCCATGAGGTATGAGATGGACACATTCAGTTTATTTGTTGTTGGTCGGTCGCTAAGTTGTTACTTAGAGTCACACGGACTGCAGGACCCCAAGTGTCCCCATCCTCCACTATTTCCTAGAGCTTGCTCAAATTCCTGTCCACTGAGTCAGTGATGCCATCCAACCATCTCATCTTCTGCCACCCGCTTCTCCTCCTGCCCTCAGTCTTTCCCAGCATCAGGCTCTATTCCAATGAGTCAGCTCTTCACATCAGGTCACCAAGGTATTGGAGCTCAACTTTAGCGTCAGTCCTTCCAATGACTATTCAGGGTTGATTTCCTTTAGGATTGACTGGTTTGATACGCTTGCTACCCAAGGGACTCTCAAGAGCCTTCCCGAGCACCAACATTCAAAAGCATCAGTTCTTTGGTGCTCAGCCGTCTTTATGGTCCAACTCTCACATCCATACATGCCTACTGGAAAAACCATAGCTTTGATTAAGTGGGCCTTTGCTGGCAGAGTGATATCTCTGCTCTTTAATACACTGTCAAGGCTTGTCAGAGCTTTTCTTCCAAGGAGCAAGTGTCTTAATTTCATGGCTACAGCCATGTCTGCAGTGACTCTGGAACCCAAGAAGACAACATCTGTTACTGTGCCCACACGTTGCTCTTTTTTTTTTTTCCATGAAGGGATGGGACCAGATGCCATGAGCTTAGTTTATTTAATGTTGAGTTTTAGGTCAGATTTTTCACTCTCCTCTCTCACCCTCGTCAAGAGGCTCTTTAGTTCCTCTTCACTTTGTGGCATCTGAGTGGTATCATCTGCATATCTGAGGTTATTGATACTTGATTCCAGCTTGTGATTCATCCAGCCTGGCATTTCACATGATGTGCTCTGCATAGAAGTTAAATAAACAAGGTGACAATATACAACCTGGTTGTACTCCTCTCCCAGTTTTGAACCGGTCACTCGTTCCATGTCAGTTCTACCTGTTGCTTCTTGATGTGCATACAGGTTTTGCAGGAGGCAGGAAAAGTGTCTGGTATTCCCATCTCTAAAAATTTTCCAGTTTATTGTGGTCCACACAGTTAAAGACTTCTGCGCAGTCAATGAAACAGAAGTAGATGTTTTTCTGGAATTCCTTTGCTTTTATCATGATCCAGCAAACAATGGCAATTTGATCACTGGTTCCTCTGCCTTTTCTAAACTCAGCTTTATAATATAGCTTATTCTATCATAATCCAGTTTATAATGTATATATATTGATTTTATAGGTAGAAAAAACTCTGGAAGGATTACATCTTATCCATAAGATCCTATGTCTTAGAGTTTGGATTGTGGATGAATTCCATTTTGTCCTTGTACTTCTCAGTATTTTCTAAATTTGTTGACAATGAGACAGCCCCCATGATCACTAGAAATCTATTATTTTCACAATGATTGTTTTGAGGGTGTTTATCCAGCACTGCACTAAGTTCCTTAATTCTGAAATCTTTATTAAAATTCTATGAAATGAGAGTTATCTTTTATAATTTGTAACAAAAATGGAAATAGCCTCAAGATACCCTAGCTTCATTCCACAGATTTGGAAGGCTCTGGAAGGCCAGCTCCCCCTGACAAGCCTTGCTGCCACTCTGGGAACCAGAGTCGGGGTGGGGACTCTGGCTGAGGCTCCACTGCTCAGAAAAGTGCTGAGGCCAGAGTGTTTCTAGCCAGGGCAGAATTCCTGGGGCTTGGCCACAGGGCCAGGGCAATCGGATTCAGGCAGGAATTTTGTCTGTCTCCTTCTTTGTTTTTAAAAGAAAGAGCCATTGCCCAAAAGAGGCTGAGCCCAGTATTATCTGGCTTTCTTCAAAGGCACAGGGAGATGAGCTGGCTGTTTGGTTCTGCAGGGCTGTCTGGGGAGCAGCGGGGTCTGGGGGAGCCTTGCTCAGGGGCCCAGACCCGAGTCAGCTGTCAGCAGGACCCATTACTAAACGGGATGAGCTTAACAGATGTAAGTGCATCAGCTTGGGAGCTTCTGCTTGCAATTTATCCTTTGGAGCATGGCGGTGTTACAAACCTGGATTTTTCTAACGGTCAACAAATCAAAAAATAACTCAAGGTGATAACGGGGACCAAGTTCAGCCTCCAACCCTTACTGCCGGCGCTCCTCCCCACCCAGTACCAGTCTCCACAGTGATGCCCGGCCAATCCTTAGCCTTTTAACTTTTTCTCTATACTCCATTTCTAGAGTCTGCTGGACTGGAAGCCAGAGGACGTGGGTACAGGTTCTGCTCTGCCACATTCTGTCTGCATGGCATTGAATTAAGTCATTAACTCTTTCTGGTCCCGTTTACCCATTTGAAAATTGGATCTAAAACTAGCTCATGTTTTGAATTGTTGACCATTTAAAACATACAGGTCGGGGTATACAGCAATGAAGTCTCGTCATAGAGACTGGGTGCTCCTGCTGCCCACTAAAGTTGGCGTCTGTGAGAACAAGCACAGCATCTGGATTTTTGTGATGCCAAAGCACTAGAATGCTTGCATGGCTTGATTGCCAGCATCAATGAGCTGAGCCGGGGCATTTCTGTGGGTAGGAGCATTGCAGCGGTGGGGGTGGGGGGCTTCTGAAATTACACCACACAGGGGCTCCCTGACCCACAGAAAACAAGTCAGTACCCCCTGGGGCCGGCCAATTGGAGCTGCTCAGATCACGTGGCAGAATTAGGCACGGTTTACGGTCCTTTTCAGAGAGCTGGGTTCTCCCAGAATGGTGTAAATGTCAGTTTCATGAAAATCCATTCTAAAAGGCGTGATCAACTTCTCAATCATCTGCTTCCCCTTCTCCTCCGTGCTCTCCCAGAGCACCCGAGGTGTTTCTGAGATCAGAGAGCATAATTACAATGGAACTGGGGCTCTGGGGGCTGGCTTACAGCTTAATTAGCTCCTGTCCCTGCACCATCTCTGCTTCTGGGCCTCGCGCTTGGGAGAACCATCCTGACTGGGGAGGAATTCAGAGCAGGAGCGTCCTGGCTTGTTCACCTGCTCTCCTGCATCCCTCCTGACACTCACATGTAGGCTTCACTGCAATTAGGCTCAGCGGCAGAGGGGAAAAGCCTCTGTTTGTGCATCCGGAGCTGGGGAGGGGCGCTTGTCTGAGCCAGCCCGGAGGTGAGGTGCACTGTGGAATGCGGAGTGCACACCTGCCTGGCCCAGCCCAGGTCAGGAGGCTTCGGGCTGCAGGTGTGTTTCCGGGGGGCGTCTGACAGGGAGGGCAATGAAGACACCTGGGGTTAAAGGAACTCGTACTTAGAAAGAGGAGAAGGGAGGAGGGGGATGGCCGGAGATAAGGGCGGCCATGGCCCTTGGGCAGCAGAAGTGCTTTCTCAGCAGGAACCAGGCCCCTAGAAAGGGCCCAGGGCTGGGCAACATCAAAGAGAAGTAACTGTACGACCCTACCTGGAGATTTTACCTCTCAAAGGAAAACAGAAACCCATAAGTTGATTTTTTGGTCCTCATGATTTAGGTGATTCAAGGGTTAGGCTGTCACTAAGCTCTTGGCTCAAGGTAGATCACTCTACTAGACAAGGGACTGACTCCCCTCACTCCACCTGGAGGAGGAATCCCGCTTGAAGGCAGAAAAGAGACGCTGTTAACTAGACACCGATGGTTGTCCAAGAAGCTAATGAGAGAGGAGAAAAATAGTATCTCCCTGCCTCCCGGTCTGCTCTCTCAATGCCCACTGCTCGGCCAGGCGGGTCTGCAAGGGGCCTAGGGGCACTGGGCATGCTTAGGACCCAGACTCTACAGAAGGGTTTACGCCACATCCCCTCCCTCAAAGAGAGGGAGTGAGAAACAAAACTGAAATGAACACATGTTGAATTTAATGTCTATAAAGCATAATATTGCACCTAAAAGTCAACCACCACTCTGCTTTAATACTTACATAAAAACATGTTAGAATATTAGCCAGGGATGTATTTTAATCTGTTTGATATACTAGGGAGTGTGTGTGTGCGTGTGTGTGTGTGTGTGTGTGTGTGTGTGTGTGCGCACGCGCATGCATATGCCCAGTAGTGTCTGACTCTCTTCGACCCCCTGGAATTGCCCAGGCAAGAAAACTGGAGTGGGCTGCCCTTCCCTACTCCAGGAGACCTTCCCGACCAAGGGATCAAACCTAGGTCTCTTGGAACAGCTTCCCCCAAAATGTGTTCCCTGGAAGTCTACAAAGCTCTAAACAAAGACCTACCTCGCCCCAGAAAGAAACAAGAGATGGAAAAGCCATGAGCCTGCCTCATCACTAAAAGGCTGAGGTCTCAGGGACTGCAGCCCCTTGGACCTGGCAGATGCCTTGGACCAGAACCTGACCCTCACCTCAGGGGATGAGCTCCTTTGCCAAAGGGATCATCAGCGCTCACATCGCGAGGTTTCCGTACACCTGCTGGTTCTGAGAAGACCCACTCCGCAGACCTGGGGCTTTTTCTTTCAGAGAGAAGATTAAGGGGGAGTGTTGGAGCGCAAGATAACTTTCCATCTGCCTCCTCTTATCTCCGAGCAGTCATTCTCTGCCTGCTTGTGCTCCTGCACTGAGAATACCCTTTGTGCCTGCTCTGCTCTGAACCGGGCTGCCTTTTTGTTATATTGTTGGGGAAAGATTGCTTCTGTGCACATAGGGAAGCCAGCTCGCCCTATTTATATTTTAAATAGGCATTGACTGCCTGCAGCCCACATGCTTGGCAGGTGCTATTTTTAAGGTGCTCAGAGGCCGGCAGGGGAGACAATTATAGCACAACAAGGAGAGCTGCAGAGCAGGGGAAAGAACCAGGTACCTCAAGGCCCAGGGACATAGCGATCATTCTAGGGTAAGGTGAGGAGACCACACAGAAAAGGTGATGGGAGCTCAGCCTCGAACCAGCCCGTCCTGGTCTCAGGGCTGAGACAGGATAGGGTCAGAGGTCAGGGACAGGGATGTGGGGCAGGGGGCTCTGGGTGGAGAGGTGGATTGAGACCCGAGGGAGGGACCCTGCATGTGGCCCCAGCCATTGGGAAGGCCTCGCCAAGTCTAACTAAGGAGCTGCAGAAGGAATGGGACAAGGGGACCGTGATTCAGGGTTTGTGCTGTGGGGTTAAGACCGGAAGGGAGAGAGAAGGGAGGCTTCTTCCACTGGCTGCCTGCGAGCAGTGTCGTCTCTACTTGTCAGCCACAGCCATACATGAGTCATCACGCTGTGCTGTCCTTCCCGTGTCCCCCATGGCTCCCTTTGGAGCTTGTCTGTCTGTAGGCAAGTGATGTTTCCATTAGAGCTCCAGCTGGGTTTGGACCTAGCTCCAAAGCCCATCAGAAGCCCGAGGCCTTTCTACTCAAAGTGTGGTCCAGCTGCCAGCAGCCCGGGCCTCCTCTGGAGCTTGTGAGAAAAGCAAAACCACAGGCTTTACTCCGGACCCACTGGATCTGACTTCTCCAGCGCCCCAGGGCCATGCGGAGGGCTCCTAGGCCAAGTACGCACTGCTGGGGTCCCATGACCTCAAGGATGCCTTCAGTTCCAGGCTCGGATCATAGAGGCCCCAGCAGAAGCAGGCCCGGGACTGTCCTCTAGGTGCTAAGCAAGGCTTTAGCCTCAGGGTTTCGGGTTTTCAATAGGCCAGGCAGGAGGCCAGGAAGAAGGGGCTCAGTCAGTCTCAGGCACAGGGCGTTGGGCACACAGTCAAGAAACAAAACCATTTGAGAATGCAGGTGAGCTCATGCCGATGTGGAGCCGTGGGGATTCGTGCTTGGGCACGTTCCTGCGTCTCAGCGAGGAGGCAACCCGGACAGGTGGAGCCATGCACCCGGACCTGTCAGCACTCACATTATTCGCGATTATCTGGATTTTCTTTCCATTTGGCCCCAGAGAAGGAGCTGCCACACAAAAAGTTTAGTAGAGCAGAGTCACTGGCCTTGCACTTGGATAGAATAGTATCCAGAGATGCAAAGAATAACCAGTTTACTGTGTGAGCGTGTGTGTGAGTATGTGTGCGTATGTGTGTGTGTGTGTACAGGGGGTGGAGCTGCTGAAACCCGGCGCACCTTGTCAAGAGGAACTTGCAGAGAAGCACTCTGCTTTTCTGCAGGTCCCAGCGTGAGAACAGTTTCTCATCTTGTGCAGGGCCTTGAGCATTTGAAAATAATAAAAAGGAAAAGTTTTGAATTAAAATTTATGGTTGAGCCTGCCTGTCTGGGAGGAGCTGGCTTAGTGGGCAAAGCTGACGCCAGCCAGGCTGCAGGGGCTGGGAGAAATTGGACACCGGCGTCCCTGTGAGTGAGGAGGGACCACTCTCCTGCAGACCTGCGCAGTGGCCCCTCTTGGCCAGTCGCTCCTGGCTCTGGCTGCACACTGGATGTTCCTGCGGGAGCGTTTTAGAAAGGCTGAGGGTTGAGTCATGCTGCAGACTGAGCCCATCGGATTCGCTGAAGGTGTCCACCTTCAGAATATTTGCAAAGTTCTCCAGGAGATGTTAGTGTGACACCAGGATTAAGAACTACCAAAGAGTCCAGAGCTGGTGGACAGGGGAGAGGGGCTCCCAGCTTCTGCTGGGGGTCAGTCGCACATGCCTCTATGGTATAGGAAGGATGGATGTTAGCTTTCAGTTGTCTGGAGTTTGATCCGTCTCGGGAGGGCCCAGAATCAATAGAGAGGGCAAGTCTGACAAATTCACCTGCAGGGACGTGGTCAGTTCAGCCGCCAGCCCCACCCTCCTTTTCTTCAGGCTGCATAAATACTTCTGATTTTCATGTAGGAAGCCCTCTTCAAAGAACTGGAACGTCCATGATCTTACTTTAACGGGTGGGCTAGTTTTCTATTGATGGTGCAACCAATCAACACAAATGTGGTCAATGTGCCCAAAACAGCACAAACCTCTTCTCTTCCCATTCTGCAGGTCAGACATCAGTACAGGCTCGTGGGGCTAAAACCAAGGGGTCCAAGGCGGTGCTCCTTTTAGAGGCTTTGTAGGGAATCCATTTTTTGCTTTTCTAGACTCTGAAGGTGCCCACATTTCTTGGCTGGTGGTCCCTTCCTTGGATCCCTCTCATCTCTTGTCTGTCTCATGTCTTCTTCTTCTCTGACCCTCTCCTCTCTCCCTCATGAAGAGCCCTCATGATTCCATTGGGTTCTCCAGAAGAATCTTCCCATCTGAAGATCCTTAACTTAATCTTGGGGGAGTGTTATTCCTTCTCCCACCACAGTCTCTTTGAATCTGAGATGTGTTATTACAGCGTAGATGAGAAAAATGACACCCGCACAGGGACAGGCAGCAACTGGGGCATCAGGGTGAGACTGCTCTCTTGTTGCTCCCTGCCTCCAGCACTGCTCCTTAGCAGCAGTCTCTTGGGATAATGACCCATCTTGATCCTCCAGCCATGGTCCTCCTTTTTCCCCGTAAAGTTCAAGGTCTTCCTCCTGTGGGGTTGGTCATCCCCACTCCCTTGTATCAGTTTCATGGGCACCCAGTAACGGATACCAAGTTGTGTCGCAGGGAAATGCATTGCTACAACCATGTCAGTACACATCATGATGGAGACCAGGAAATGGGGTTCTCTCTCTGGATTGACACGTAAGATCTCCCTGACTAGGGTCTATGTACACATCAAACACCACGTGCCTCTCCTTTATGGTATTTGTCAGAATTCCACCATGGTCTATGTACTTCTATCATTAATCTTGGTCTTTTTCTCTCTACTGTAAACTCCCTAAGGACAGAAAACATATTAGCTTTTGGTCACTAGTGCCTTGGCATTTAGGTGATGTTTACTGTGAGGGTGAAAGTCACTCAGTCATGTCTGACTCTTTGTGACCCCATGGATGAGTCATGGAATTCTCCAGGCAAGAATCCTGGAGTAGGTAGCTATTCCTTTACCAGGAGATCTTTCCAACCCAAGGATCGACTCCCTCATTGCAGGTGGATTTTTTACTGTCTGAGCCACAACCTGTTAAATGAAGGAATGACTGCCAGTAGTCCAAGGCTTACAGATTGTAAGTACCTATTTCTTTGCCTCTGGAAGCTATGGTTGCTGACATTAATGTTCCCATCTACTGCCTCCCTATAAGAGAACCAAGCATCCCCGTTCATTGACATGTGACCACAGGGGATTCTTCCCTGCCCTGCTTCCAGGTTTGGCTGTGGGATTTGCTTTGGCCAATGGAATGTAAATGGATACAACAGAAGACACACCTGAGCAGCATTAAGGGTAGTTACATGGCTTGACTATCTCTTATTCTTTTCCCTTTGCCAAGAGAACATAATATTCCAACTATGGCTGCTCCCTCTCAGGACATGTCCCAGAAAGAGAAGGCACATGGACGAGAACCAGAGCGGCGACCTTGCAGCTTTCAGCATGAGCAAGACTGAAGCTCTTGCTGCCATAAGCCAATCAGTTTTGAGGATCTTTGTTACTGCGGCATAACTTAACAAACTCTGACAAACATAGACATTACTACTAAAGGTCGCAGAACACATCTGTCTTTCCTTTCTCCCAGATGGCTATCATGTTTTTGCCACCTACAAGCTGTGTGGTCTTAAAAAAGTCACATAACATGATTTGGCCTTAAATTTCTATACCACTATATAAAGCTTCTTCCCAACTTTATGATCAGTGATCATGAAGAATGAGCCTATCATTTGACACTAAATTGTTTTTGTATATGGCACGAGAGAAAGAGATGGTATTATATTTTCCTTGTTTTCTGCTGATGCCATATACCCAACCGAGGGGGCAATTCTGTTGCTCAGCTCAAAGGGAATGGTTGAGATTTTTCAAAGGTCACTTTATTAAAAAATTTACAAGGGGCAAGTAGAGAATAAAAATATAAATGCTTAAAATATAAAATAGTTAAAGATGGAAGTGTTCTGAAGCTGAGATTTCTTGATGTATAACAGTCAGAAGTATAAGCCAACTCACGGGTCTTAAGTCCTTCCCACCCACTCAGCCCTGTCTAAGAGAACCAGCTCTGAAGTCCCCTTTGGAACATGAGGGCTGTTTCCTCACCCTGCTGCACAAAGACTTATGCTGGACCTATCACCCAGAGCACAGAAAATTATAACTTTCCTTCCCAGAATGTAGGTCTCTTGCCCCATCTTCAATCCACAGGTTCAAAGATGACCCAACTGACTGTTAGGATATCCCAGCAAATGAAAGCATTACTCTTCCCTGCTGTTGCTTGTGTACTTTTTTCAGACTGAATCAGTTCATCTTTGGGTGTGTTTTGGTTTGGTCAGAGCTCTGCCAGCCACTTTTGCAGACCAACTGGTGCCAAATGACCAGAAGCAGCCCATACCTAGAAAAGACTGGACTCTGCAGGGGCAGTCACCCTATCACTGATGTTGGGGGAGGCTCCCTTTCCTTGCCAGGCTCCCTCACCTCTGAGGGGGCATGGGCTTTATCTAGAGAGAGTGTGGCATATTGAAACGTGACTTGTCTCTTTCTTCAGAGCTTTAGAAGCTTATTTACAAAGCCCTCCAGTTCCTGGGTTAAAAGGGCTCACCACAAGACCTAAGACATTCCCCCAAACGAGTCAATATTTATTACTTGGGGCCTCAACTCAGGTGCCTTTCTGAGACTATTTGAGTTCCACTTAACTACTGTACATTGATCATCTGGAGGGACCTTTTGCCCGCTGGCCCCTTGGTCTTTATTCTACTGAGCAATTGGGAATACACTTGACTTTCAAAGGCTCAACTAGTGCCATTCAAAGGAAAAATGTCCCCCTTATTTTTAAGCCCTATCTTGCTCCCCTGCAGTCTGAGTAAACATTACTCACTAGCTGAAGTTACTTAGGCATCAATCATTTCCACTTCAAGGCGGAGGTAAAGAGAACAGAGACATAGGAGCACAAAAAGATTGAAATTTAACCTCTGCTGCTGGGTGCTTTCCAACTTGTTCAGTTACTTAAAAAGGACGTTATCAATATAAATGCTTAAAATATAAAATAGTTAAAGATGGAAGTGTTCTGAAGCTGAGATTTCTTGATGTATAACAGTCAGAAGTATAAGCCAACTCACGGGTCTTAAGTCCTTCCCACCCACTCAGCCCTGTCTAAGAGAACCAGCTCTGAAGTCCCCTTTGGAACATGAGGGCTGTTTCCTCACCCTGCTGCACAAAGACTTATGCTGGACCTATCACCCAGAGCACAGAAAATTATAACTTTCCTTCCCAGAATGTAGGTCTCTTGCCCCATCTTCAATCCACAGGTTCAAAGATGACCCAACTGACTGTTAGGATATCCCAGCAAATGAAAGCATTACTCTTCCCTGCTGTTGCTTGTGTACTTTTTTCAGACTGAATCAGTTCATCTTTGGGTGTGTTTTGGTTTGGTCAGAGCTCTGCCAGCCACTTTTGCAGACCAACTGGTGCCAAATGACCAGAAGCAGCCCATACCTAGAAAAGACTGGACTCTGCAGGGGCAGTCACCCTATCACTGATGTTGGGGGAGGCTCCCTTTCCTTGCCAGGCTCCCTCACCTCTGAGGGGGCATGGGCTTTATCTAGAGAGAGTGTGGCATATTGAAACGTGACTTGTCTCTTTCTTCAGAGCTTTAGAAGCTTATTTACAAAGCCCTCCAGTTCCTGGGTTAAAAGGGCTCACCACAAGACCTAAGACATTCCCCCAAACGAGTCAATATTTATTACTTGGGGCCTCAACTCAGGTGCCTTTCTGAGACTATTTGAGTTCCACTTAACTACTGTACATTGATCATCTGGAGGGGACCTTTTTGCCCGCTGGCCCCTTGGTCTTTATTCTACTGAGCAATTGGGAATACACTTGACTTTCAAAGGCTCAACTAGTGCCATTCAAAGGAAAAATGTCCCCCTTATTTTTAAGCCCTATCTTGCTCCCCTGCAGTCTGAGTAAACATTACTCACTAGCTGAAGTTACTTAGGCATCAATCATTTCCACTTCAAGGCGGAGGTAAAGAGAACAGAGACATAGGAGCACAAAAAGATTGAAATTTAACCTCTGCTGCTGGGTGCTTTCCAAACTTGTTCAGATTAGTTCTTCAAAAAGAAGCCCCAGAGAACTGACGTTACTGCAAGTTCACTGAAATTCTCTTTCTTTCAAGGATTATCCTTGAACTTGAAGCAAGTCTCCTGAAAGCCCCAGGCAGGTGGTCAACTCAGCCAGTGTGTGAGTATTTGCTTTCTCTCTCCTCTTTGGAGTAACTTCCACTGCTGTTGACATTCCTTTCTTTTCAGGTATGCTTTCCCTCAGATAGGTCTCTAAGTGCATATGTGCATGCTAAGTGGCTTTAGTAGTATCCACCTCTTTGGACCCATGGGCTGTAGCCCACCAGGCTCTTCTGTCCAGGCAAGAATACTGGAGTGAGTTACCATGCATTCCTCCAGGGAATCTTCCCAACCCAGGGTTCAAACCCATGTCTCTTACGTCTCCTGCATTGGCAGGCAGGTTTGTTCCCACTAGTGCTACCTGGGAAGCCCTCTGACTCAGTGTCTCCTTTCAATGTATCTCTTGGTCTATGAGCTTGCATGTCCCTCTCTTTCTCCTTCCCTCCTTTACTTCTACTTAGCCTCTGGAAAATGAAACAAACAAACAAGAAAGCATCCTCTAGAAAAATTGGCCTCTGAAATCTCCATTTTCTCTAATCTTGTTGTCTACTGGGAGCCATATTTGCTTCTCGGATGCCAATGCCCCCACTATATCAAGCAAGGGATATTGGTTACTCAGACCATCTGTACTCAACTCACCTGGATCTTATTGAGCACAAAGATTCCCTGAACCTTACTGGCTTTTGCCCGCTGGCCCCTTGGTCTTTATTCTACTGAGCAATTGGGAATACACTTGACTTTCAAAGGCTCAACTAGTGCCATTCAAAGGAAAAATGTCCCCCTTATTTTTAAGCCCTATCTTGCTCCCCTGCAGTCTGAGTAAACATTACTCACTAGCTGAAGTTACTTAGGCATCAATCATTTCCACTTCAAGGCGGAGGTAAAGAGAACAGAGACATAGGAGCACAAAAAGATTGAAATTTAACCTCTGCTGCTGGGTGCTTTCCAAACTTGTTCAGATTAGTTCTTCAAAAAGAAGCCCCAGAGAACTGACGTTACTGCAAGTTCACTGAAATTCTCTTTCTTTCAAGGATTATCCTTGAACTTGAAGCAAGTCTCCTGAAAGCCCCAGGCAGGTGGTCAACTCAGCCAGTGTGTGAGTATTTGCTTTCTCTCCTCTTTGGAGTAACTTCCACTGCTGTTGACATTCCTTTCTTTTCAGGTATGCTTTCCCTCAGATAGGTCTCTAAGTGCATATGTGCATGCTAAGTGGCTTTAGTAGTATCCACCTCTTTGGACCCATGGGCTGTAGCCCACCAGGCTCTTCTGTCCAGGCAAGAATACTGGAGTGAGTTACCATGCATTCCTCCAGGGAATCTTCCCAACCCAGGGTTCAAACCCATGTCTCTTACGTCTCCTGCATTGGCAGGCAGGTTTGTTCCCACTAGTGCTACCTGGGAAGCCCTCTGACTCAGTGTCTCCTTTCAATGTATCTCTTGGTCTATGAGCTTGCATGTCCCTCTCTTTCTCCTTCCCTCCTTTACTTCTACTTAGCCTCTGGAAAATGAAACAAACAAACAAGAAAGCATCCTCTAGAAAAATTGGCCTCTGAAATCTCCATTTTCTCTAATCTTGTTGTCTACTGGGAGCCATATTTGCTTCTCGGATGCCAATGCCCCCACTATATCAAGCAAGGGATATTGGTTACTCAGACCATCTGTACTCAACTCACCTGGATCTTATTGAGCACAAAGATTCCCTGAACCTTACTGGCTTTTGTAAACTGGACTCTGGGAAGGGGACTGGAGAATCTATATGTTTAACAAGCTCATCAGGTGATCCTTCCACCAAGTGAGGTTGAGGATCTGCTAGTACTAAGGAGTGAGATGGCTTTGGAGTAAACAAACAAACAAACAAAAAAACAAACAAAAAAAACCTCATAATGGGACCATATGCTTTACTCTTTACTAGTGGCATGTTTTGTTTTGTTTTTAACTATTCTATTGAGATATAATACATGTGTCGTGCAATTTGATCATATACTTTGTACCTACAATTCAATGACTTCTGATACATCGCAGGTGGGTACTAGTGGTGAACAACTCACCTGCCAATGCCCAAGACATAAGAGATGAAGGTTTGATCCCTGGGTCAGGAAGATCCCCTGGAGGAGGGCATAGTAATCCACTCTAGTGTTCTTGCCTGGAGAATCCCATGGACAGAGGAGCCTGGTGGGCTACAGTCCATGCAGTTGCAAAGAGTCAGACATGACTTAGTGACTGAACAACATAAGGGCAAGTCTTCATGACCGCAGCTTTAACAGTGGAGTCTCAGAAAGACAAAATAGAATGGAACAATCAACAAAAGAAAAGACAGATAAGTTGGATTCCATAAAAATTAAGCACTTCAGTCCATCAAAGGATACCCACAAGAAAGTGAAAAGAGAACCTACAGAGTGGGAGAAAATGTTTGCAAATAGTATGCCTGCTAAGAATCTGATATATAAAATTACTTAGAGCTCAGTGATAAAGGCAAACAAGCCAAGACTTGAATAGACATTTCTCCAAAGAAGATGTACAAATGATCACAAAGGTCATGTAAAGATCCTTAGCCTTCTTAGTCAAGAGGAAGATGGAAATCAAAACACAATGAGATCGCCCTCAAACACTCTAGGATGGCAATAAACACAATAAAAGGAAAATTACAAGTATTAGTGAGGATGTAGAGGGAGTGGTACCCTCATATGCTCCCGGTGAAATGTAACATGATGTAGTCATTGCAGAAAACCGTTTGACGATCCCGTAGAAAGTTAGGCATATAATTACTATTGTTGTTGTTGTTTAGTTGCTAAGTTGTGTCTGACTCTTTTGTCACCTTATGGACTGTAGTCTGCCAGGCTCCTCTGTCTTTGCAATTTCCCAGGCAGGAATACTGGAATGGGTTGCCATTTCCTTCTCCAGAGGATCTTCCCACGGATCGAACCTGCATCTCCTGTACTGGCAGGCAGGGTCTTTACCACTGAGCCACCTGGTAAACCCTAGAATTACTGTACAACCTAGCACTTCTACTTCTAGGTATAGACCAAAAAAGAAAACAGGTGCTCACATAAAAACTTGTACATGAATGTTCATAAGTGGCATCATTCACAATAGCCAAATGATGGAAAGAACTCTAATGTACACCAATGGATAAACAAAATGCGATATACACATGCAGCGGATATTATTTGGCCATAAAAAGAAATGAAGTCCTGATGCAAGCTACAACATAGACGAACCTCGAAAAATTATACTAAGTGAAAGGAGCCCAACAGAAATGGTCACATATTGTAAAACTTCAGACATAAAATGTCCCATGGACAGAGGAGCCTGGTGGGCTACAGTCCATGCAGTTGCAAAGAGTCAGACATGACTTAGTGACTGAACAACATAAGGGCAAGTCTTCATGACCGCAGCTTTAACAGTGGAGTCTCAGAAAGACAAAATAGAATGGAACAATCAACAAAAGAAAAGACAGATAAGTTGGATTCCATAAAAATTAAGCACTTCAGTCCATCAAAGGATACCCACAAGAAAGTGAAAAGAGAACCTACAGAGTGGGAGAAAATGTTTGCAAATAGTATGCCTGCTAAGAATCTGATATATAAAATTACTTAGAGCTCAGTGATAAAGGCAAACAAGCCAAGACTTGAATAGACATTTCTCCAAAGAAGATGTACAAATGATCACAAAGGTCATGTAAAGATCCTTAGCCTTCTTAGTCAAGAGGAAGATGGAAATCAAAACACAATGAGATCGCCCTCAAACACTCTAGGATGGCAATAAACACAATAAAAGGAAAATTACAAGTATTAGTGAGGATGTAGAGGGAGTGGTACCCTCATATGCTCCCGGTGAAATGTAACATGATGTAGTCATTGCAGAAAACCGTTTGACGATCCCGTAGAAAGTTAGGCATATAATTACTATTGTTGTTGTTGTTTAGTTGCTAAGTTGTGTCTGACTCTTTTGTCACCTTATGGACTGTAGTCTGCCAGGCTCCTCTGTCTTTGCAATTTCCCAGGCAGGAATACTGGAATGGGTTGCCATTTCCTTCTCCAGAGGATCTTCCCACGGATCGAACCTGCATCTCCTGTACTGGCAGGCAGGGTCTTTACCACTGAGCCACCTGGTAAACCCTAGAATTACTGTACAACCTAGCACTTCTACTTCTAGGTATAGACCAAAAAAGAAAACAGGTGCTCACATAAAAACTTGTACATGAATGTTCATAAGTGGCATCATTCACAATAGCCAAATGATGGAAAGAACTCTAATGTACACCAATGGATAAACAAAATGCGATATACACATGCAGCGGATATTATTTGGCCATAAAAAGAAATGAAGTCCTGATGCAAGCTACAACATAGACGAACCTCGAAAAATTATACTAAGTGAAAGGAGCCCAACAGAAATGGTCACATATTGTAAGACTTCTTCACTGACATAAAATGTCCAGAACAGACAAATTCACAAAGGCAGAAAGCAGGTTAGCAGTTGTCAGGGACTCAGGGGAAGTGAGACTGGGAAGAACTGCTTAATGGATGCATGGTTTCCTTTTGGGGTGACAAAAATGTTCTAGAATTTGATAGCGGTGACAGTTGTACAACACCATGGATGCCCTGAATGCCAATGAGTCATACATGTCAAGTTGGTTTAAATGTTGAGTTCTATAGTATGTGGACAAAAATTCCTTTTTAAATCACTTGAAATGTGCTGTATGACTTCCGCCGGGACTACGCCCCTGGACTGTGGCAATTTGGACTCTAAATCTCAGCTGACCCTGCACGTGATGAGAACAAGTGCTGTTTACCTGGTGGAGGATCCCTCCTGTAAAATTCTTAGAAAGGCAAATGAATTCTCTGCACGGGAGGGTCAGTTCATCTCAGTAGCCTCTGCTGACCAGAGGGCATGGAATGGAGACACAATCTGAGGCACGGATTCCAGGAGCTTCTTGGGCAATACTGGGGACTACCCGAGGCCACCGCAGGCACCTCTGATGGCTGCCCTGGTGAACTGAGGACCGTCTGTCCTGTATTCTCCTTTGGGGCGGGGAAGGGTAGGGGGTGGGGTGGGTGAGAGGACGTTCACGTGCTCCCAAACTACCCTGGACAAGCTTCCCAGAGGAATGACTATTTTGAGAGTCCAGCTTAAGGTGCGTTATCTTCTAGTTGTGTGGGACCCCTGAGCTCCCTGGCTCCCCCTCTGCCCTCCCAAGCCCCTTCCTGGTTGATTGGCCAGGTGGCGATCCCAGTGGCAGCCTGACATGGCTCCCCATCCACCGCCTCCTCAGCCTCTCCTTCCTGATCCTCACATTCAGCATTTCTGCAAACACTCCTTTCATGAATGCTCAAGTTCAGGCCGACCTCTCTAGTTTAGAAAGCTCTATCCCAGCCACCATTCTCCTCCCTCCATCTCCTTTTTGACCTTGCTCCAGCCAGTTACATTTCTGTTTCCTTGCTCCCCGGCTAAGAGGCCAATCCCTTCTTTTGTGACACAGGGATCCTCCTAACCAGCTCCAGCGTGTGAGCTGAAAACACCTGCTTGTAGACGCTCTCTCAGCAGATAATTTGTGTCCAATGATGGCGGAGGGAGGAGCCTGGGGAAGGGAGGGCTCTTCCTTCTCCCGGACCGTTCATCACAATAAATGAAGTTCAAGGTTGCTGCCAGCCGGGCTATTTCCCAAGGTGCTGGAGGAGGGTGCATGCCTAGAGAGGTCTCCAATTTATGGGGCTTTAAGATCAAAATAAGGTCGGGGGAAAATTGGTGGACACACTGTGAGTCCAAAGTGATTTCAGCTAAAATAGGTAGAGAAGATAGAGATCGTAGACAAGGGAATTTCAGATTTAGTGTCTGATGTTCCAGCTCCTAAAAATAGGCAACCTCCCAGGCTACGTTCCTGGTTTTCTCTCTGTGTCGTCTCTTTTGGAGCTCACTGTGCAGATGTTTCTGTGCTGAATTTCTACCTGATGGCGCAAACTCTCTATTGCAGGGGGCAATACTGGGACTAAACCTGAGGCACGGATTCCAGGAGCTTCTTGGGCAATACTGGGACTACCTGAGGCCACCGCAGGCACCTCTGATGGCTGCCCTGGTGAACTGAGGACCGTCTGTCCTGTATTCTCCTTTGGGGCGGGAAGGGTAGGGGGTGGGGTGGGTGGGAGGACGTTCACGTGCTCCCAAACTACCCTGGACAAGCTTCCCAGAGGAATGACTATTTTGAGAGTCCAGCTTAAGGTGCGTTATCTTCTAGTTGTGTGGGACCCCTGAGCTCCCCTGGCTCCCTCTCTGCCCTCCCAAGCCCCTTCCTGGTTGATTGGCCAGGTGGCGATCCCAGTGGCAGCCTGACATGGCTCCCCATCCACCGCCTCCTCAGCCTCTCCTTCCTGATCCTCACATTCAGCATTTCTGCAAACACTCCTTTCATGAATGCTCAAGTTCAGGCCGACCTCTCTAGTTTAGAAAGCTCTATCCCAGCCACCATTCTCCTCCCTCCATCTCCTTTTTGACCTTGCTCCAGCCAGTTACATTTCTGTTTCCTTGCTCCCCGGCTAAGAGGCCAATCCCTTCTTTTGTGACACAGGGATCCTCCTAACCAGCTCCAGCGTGTGAGCTGAAAACACCTGCTTGTAGACGCTCTCTCAGCAGATAATTTGTGTCCAATGATGGCGGAGGGAGGAGCCTGGGGAAGGGAGGGCTCTTCCTTCTCCAGGACCGTTCATCACAATAAATGAAGTTCAAGGTTGCTGCCAGCCGGGCTATTTCCCAAGGTGCTGGAGGAGGGTGCATGCCTAGAGAGGTCTCCAATTTATGGGGCTTTAAGATCAAAATAAGGTCGGGGGAAAATTGGTGGACACACTGTGAGTCCAAAGTGATTTCAGCTAAAATAGGTAGAGAAGATAGAGATCGTAGACAAGGGAATTTCAGATTTAGTGTCTGATGTTCCAGCTCCTAAAAATAGGCAACCTCCCAGGCTACGTTCCTGGTTTTCTCTCTGTGTCGTCTCTTTTGGAGCTCACTGTGCAGATGTTTCTGTGCTGAATTTCTACCTGATGGCGCAAACTCTCTACTCATCATCACAGGACACTTCCAATGCAGTATATCTGTAACTGAACTCTCATTGACTCATTCCTTTACTGTGCTTCTGTTATCATTTCTAAACTTCTCAGCATCCCGGTTCCTCCATCTCTTCCATGTCTCACACCTAGCAGACTGTGCCCCAAGTTGCCTGCCAAATCCCAGGGCCTCTGCTTACTAGCTCTCTGGGTTTCAGAAATTCTCTGAAGCCTGCCTCTGAGCTGACGGTTCCTGTTACAAGCCTTCAACTTATGATTGTGAAAACTGCATCTTATTCATTCTGCATCTGCTATTTCTTGAATAGCTGTTGTGTGTTGGGCATTGTGTTGGGGGCTGGGATTGTAACAGTGAATAAGACCCTTGGGGCTCAAGACCTGGTGACGGAGACCATCATGAAACTGAACTACAAGGGTACAAAGTGCTGTGATAGGGAGGGAGGTTGAGTGTGCCCTGGGCCACGAAGAAGGACACAGACGTCAGACTTGATGGGTCAGGAAAGGCCTCCAGTACTTAAGGGACTGATCTAGATTCCTTAGTAAGGGTTCTAGGTGGCCCATACTTGTCCCAAACCCTCTCCTGCCCTCTGGCGTCTCCTCACATGTTCCATGTGTGTGTGTAGTCACTCAGTCACATCCAATCTTTGTGATCCTTTGGACCCTTTGTGACCCTGTCAGGCTCCTCCATGGGATTTTCCAGGCAAAAATACTGGAGTGGGGGGCATGCCCTCCTCCAAGAATTGAACCCATGTTCAATCCTGTGTCTCCTGCATTGCAGTTGTATTCTTTTTTTTTTTTGGCCACTTTTACGGGTCTTTCATTTATTTCTATCTTTGTTCTTTGGACTGTGTGGGCCTCCCACCACAGTGGCCTCTCTCGCTGCAGAGCACTGGCTCTGGGTGCATGTACTCCAGAGCTCCAGCTTGGTAGTTGGACACATTGGTCCAGCCACTCAGCGGCACGTGGGATCCTCCCAGGCCAGGGACCGAACCAGCACCCCCTGTACTGCAAGGCAGTGTTCTTACCCACTGGACCACCAGGGAAACCCTTGCAGCTAGATTCTTTACCCTCTTAGCCATCGGGGAAGGACCCATGAAAGGCACCTACCTTTCTACACACAGGCCAACACCCTCTAACTACTAAACTTTTTTTTCTTTTTTCATTTTTCTTTGTCCCTGGATTATCCCTCTTCCTTACCTTTATCCGTTAAATTACTACTGAGTTTTCAAGAGCCATAGAAACACCACCTCCTCTCTGAAGCCTTCCTTGGTTTCTTTACTGCCCTGGTCTCCTTGTATATGGTACTTCAGAGGAGTCTGTATATTTCTTCTTTGTGCCATTGAACTTCGGGGGCAGGGGCCACACCTGTTCATTTCTGAAAGCCCTAAAAGACCTTTTCACCATCATACCCCACACTGAGGTGAGGATGATGATATATTAAGGTAAATGGCCAAGAGGATCTTTTGTTCCAGCTACAATAAAACACGAATGGGCCTCACAGAGTAAATCTGGATGGTTCTGTGTGCACTGTTTCATTGTGCTGAAACCCACCATCAGCTCATCTGCTCAAGTTGAGGGCAAATCACGTTTATCTGTGTGTTCCCAGGGTCTCAGCTTGCATCTTGCAGGTCCACAGGAAACCTTTCCTGACTCGCGCCCAAGAGCACAGGTCCTCTCCCTTCTCCATGCACAGTCTCAGCCTGCGTTGACATGGAATTAAAGCTCTTGCAAACATAAACCAAGTCTTTCTTTCTCACATATTTGGTGGAGGAGAACTCGCTTTCATTCTGGCCTTATTGCTCTCTGCCATCCTTTCAATCTGTCCTTCTCTGCTTCTTACCCAGCTGGCAAGCCTTCCCCTCTTAACCCAGTTGTATTTGAACTGGCCTGCAGCCCAGTCCAGGGGACCTTCTCTGCTCCTCCCGACTCCCCAGCCACACACGAGCTGGTCCTCCTTGCCCTTGGGCCCCCTCACCTTGGCCTTGCCTTGGAGAAAGTTTAAAAGGCTGGTTTCCTCCATCCCCTTTAATCATACGCGGTTATCTTGATCAGCACTTTTTGCATTGTTAAGACATTCTGCCTTGAATTCTGACTTCTCTTGCAGCTCCCACTGGACCACCAGGGAAACCCTTGCAGCTAGATTCTTTACCCTCTTAGCCATCGGGGAAGGACCCATGAAAGGCACCTACCTTTCTACACACAGGCCAACACCCTCTAACTACTAAACTTTTTTTTCTTTTTTCATTTTTCTTTGTCCCTGGATTATCCCTCTTCCTTACCTTTATCCGTTAAATTACTACTGAGTTTTCAAGAGCCATAGAAACACCACCTCCTCTCTGAAGCCTTCCTTGGTTTCTTTACTGCCCTGGTCTCCTTGTATATGGTACTTCAGAGGAGTCTGTATATTTCTTCTTTGTGCCATTGAACTTCGGGGGCAGGGGCCACACCTGTTCATTTCTGAAAGCCCTAAAAGACCTTTTCACCATCATACCCCACACTGAGGTGAGGATGATGATATATTAAGGTAAATGGCCAAGAGGATCTTTTGTTCCAGCTACAATAAAACACGAATGGGCCTCACAGAGTAAATCTGGATGGTTCTGTGTGCACTGTTTCATTGTGCTGAAACCCACCATCAGCTCATCTGCTCAAGTTGAGGGCAAATCACGTTTATCTGTGTGTTCCCAGGGTCTCAGCTTGCATCTTGCAGGTCCACAGGAAACCTTTCCTGACTCGCGCCCAAGAGCACAGGTCCTCTCCCTTCTCCATGCACAGTCTCAGCCTGCGTTGACATGGAATTAAAGCTCTTGCAAACATAAACCAAGTCTTTCTTTCTCACATATTTGGTGGAGGAGAACTCGCTTTCATTCTGGCCTTATTGCTCTCTGCCATCCTTTCAATCTGTCCTTCTCTGCTTCTTACCCAGCTGGCAAGCCTTCCCCTCTTAACCCAGTTGTATTTGAACTGGCCTGCAGCCCAGTCCAGGGGACCTTCTCTGCTCCTCCCGACTCCCCAGCCACACACGAGCTGGTCCTCCTTGCCCTTGGGCCCCCTCACCTTGGCCTTGCCTTGGAGAAAGTTTAAAAGGCTGGTTTCCTCCATCCCCTTTAATCATACGCGGTTATCTTGATCAGCACTTTTTGCATTGTTAAGACATTCTGCCTTGAATTCTGACTTCACTGGGGGAGGGGAGAGAGTTGGAAGGACTGTTGATGATGGCTATATTTTATCACGTGTGATGGTCATGGGTTAGACACGCAGCTTGTGGAGCTGGGGGCTGCAGTGGGGGAAGAAGGACACAAAATACCATAAAAGTCACAGGGCAAAGCATTTTTCAAGGAGACACCAAAGTCTTTTTACCGCGGTGTCTTGCCTTGACCCCAGTTCACACTGGCAGAACACAAGCAAAAATTAAAACAAAATGCCAGGCTGGCTCCACTTAGCCAGTTGGGCTGTGGGACTAAGTGACCGATTTTATTAAAGTCGCCAAATGCAAAGATTCCAAGATTTATTTTGCTTGCTTATCGTTTGTTTCTGCCTTGCCACTGGTGGGTTGTTTATTTCTAGTCATTTGGTAGGAAAAAAGCATTCCCTCATACCAGTGGAGGTCTTATATGCCAAGCTACAAACCAGAGTGCCTTTTATTGAGGAATAAAAACCCTGGAAAACAGGCTCTAGGGGGCCCCGCGGACGGTAAATTTACAAGCATAGTACAATTGACGCCATTATAATTAGTCCCCCCTCCAACGTCTTATTTTAAAGGCAGAGATCTGAATCTTTCTTTTTGCACATGAATATCTCCGGACGAGAGCAAAAACATTAGAGAGGGTGAGTCACAGACCAGCTTTGGACTTTAAAGACTAACGCAGATCCTATAAATCTAACCCACATTCTTTTACTGGGAATGACTGACTTTTATGAAAACCAAGGATTGTAAATCAGAACCAAAACTTACTTTGCAGCACTTTAGTATGAGCCCTAACTTAACCCAGTTGGATCTGAACTGGCCTGCAGCCCAGTCCAGGCGACCTTCCCTGCTTCTCCCGAATCCCCAGCCACACACGAGCTGGTCCTCCTTGCCCTTGGGCCCCCTCACCTTGGCCTTGCCTTGGAGAAAGTTTAAAAGGCTGGTTTCCTCCATCCCCTTTAATCATACGCGGTTATCTTGATCAGCACTTTTTGCATTGTTAAGACATTCTGCCTTGAATTCTGACTTCACTGGGGGAGGGGAGAGAGTTGGAAGGACTGTTGATGATGGCTATATTTTATCACGTGTGATGGTCATGGGTTAGACACGCAGCTTGTGGAGCTGGGGGCTGCAGTGGGGGAAGAAGGACACAAAATACCATAAAAGTCACAGGGCAAAGCATTTTTCAAGGAGACACCAAAGTCTTTTTACCGCGGTGTCTTGCCTTGACCCCAGTTCACACTGGCAGAACACAAGCAAAAATTAAAACAAAAATGCCAGGCTGGCTCCACTTAGCCAGTTGGGCTGTGGGACTAAGTGACCGATTTTATTAAAGTCGCCAAATGCAAAGATTCCCAGATTTATTTTCGTTGCTTATAGTTTTTTTCTGCCTTCCCACTGGTGGGCTGTTTATTTCTAGTAATTTGGTAGGAAAAAAGCATTCCCTCATACCAGTGGAGGTCTTATATGCCAAGCTACAAACCAGAGTGCCTTTTATTGAGGAATAAAAACCCTGGAAAACAGGCTCTAGGGGGCCCCGCGGACGGTAAATTTACAAGCATAGTACAATTGACGCCATTATAATTAGTCCCCCCTCCAACGTCTTATTTTAAAGGCAGAGATCTGAATCTTTCTTTTTGCACATGAATATCTCCGGACGAGAGCAAAAACATTAGAGAGGGTGAGTCACAGACCAGCTTTGGACTTTAAAGACTAACGCAGATCCTATAAATCTAACCCACATTCTTTTACTGGGAATGACTGACTTTTATGAAAACCAAGGATTGTAAATCAGAAACCTAAATAGCTTACTTTGCAGCAGATAAACACAGATTTATGTAGTGGCTGAGCCCTAACTTAACCCTTTCCTGGCGCCACAGAGGACACGGGGCAGTGTGTGCAGTGGGGGTTGGTTGCATCCGTCTCCAGTATTCCTTCCTAAAAGCTGGAGGGTGGGGGCCGGATGCGTCAGGTTATCTCCAGCAGATGGAGGTGGGTGACTGGAGAAGCCCGTCAGGTGTGACTGCTATCAGTCCACCTCGGCTGGGTGCTCACTAAGTCACCAGGAGTTGGCCTCTGGTTATTCCAAAGGACAGTCCCAGGCCAATTATGTGTGTAAGCACACACAAAAGCTAGCCTAGAGGGTACCTGTGTAGGTGCTTGCTGAGAGGCTGATCTAGCCTGAGCCCCTGATCCCCCTACATGTGTGAGCTTTGGTAAGGCACCGTATCTCCCTGGACCTCAGCCTTTTCATCTGCAAAATGGTACATGTTGTCAGAGTTAAACAGGACCCTCCTATCAGATGCTTAAATCAGTGCTGGCTCATGATATGCACTCACTACACGGTTACCCAGTATTGTAACTATAATCACCGTTGTCACTGGTTATGAGGACCAGGCCTCTCAAACTCTAATGTGCACATAAGTCACCTGGGAATCTAATCTAAGTGCTGATTCTGACCCAGTGCCTGGGAGTCTACATTTCTAACAAGCTCCCAGGCAAAGTGGATGCCTCTGGTTCAGCAGCCCTATGCTGGGTAGTGTGGGCAGCAGAATTCGGAATTGACAAACCATGCCCGCACCCTTTCTCATTCAAGCCTCATTTCTAAGCTATGCCCTGTGCACAGATCGAAGCATCCTTCTTGCGGCTAAATTTACAAGCATAGTACAATTGACGCCATTATAATTAGTCCCCCCTCCAACGTCTTATTTTAAAGGCAGAGATCTGAATCTTTCTTTTTGCACATGAATATCTCCGGACGAGAGCAAAAACATTAGAGAGGGTGAGTCACAGACCAGCTTTGGACTTTAAAGACTAACGCAGATCCTATAAATCTAACCCACATTCTTTTACTGGGAATGACTGACTTTTATGAAAACCAAGGATTGTAAATCAGAAACCTAAATAGCTTACTTTGCAGCAGATAAACACAGATTTATGTAGTGGCTGAGCCCTAACTTAACCCTTTCCTGGCGCCACAGAGGACACGGGGCAGTGTGTGCAGTGGGGGTTGGTTGCATCCGTCTCCAGTATTCCTTCCTAAAAGCTGGAGGGTGGGGGCCGGATGCGTCAGGTTATCTCCAGCAGATGGAGGTGGGTGACTGGAGAAGCCCGTCAGGTGTGACTGCTATCAGTCCACCTCGGCTGGGTGCTCACTAAGTCACCAGGAGTTGGCCTCTGGTTATTCCAAAGGACAGTCCCAGGCCAATTATGTGTGTAAGCACACACAAAAGCTAGCCTAGAGGGTACCTGTGTAGGTGCTTGCTGAGAGGCTGATCTAGCCTGAGCCCCTGATCCCCCTACATGTGTGAGCTTTGGTAAGGCACCGTATCTCCCTGGACCTCAGCCTTTTCATCTGCAAAATGGTACATGTTGTCAGAGTTAAACAGGACCCTCCTATCAGATGCTTAAATCAGTGCTGGCTCATGATATGCACTCACTACACGGTTACCCAGTATTGTAACTATAATCACCGTTGTCACTGGTTATGAGGACCAGGCCTCTCAAACTCTAATGTGCACATAAGTCACCTGGGAATCTAATCTAAGTGCTGATTCTGACCCAGTGCCTGGGAGTCTACATTTCTAACAAGCTCCCAGGCAAAGTGGATGCCTCTGGTTCAGCAGCCCTATGCTGGGTAGTGTGGGCAGCAGAATTCGGAATTGACAAACCATGCCCGCACCCTTTCTCATTCAAGCCTCATTTCTAAGCTATGCCCTGTGCACAGATCGAAGCATCCTTCTTGCGGCTGATATATCAGGTCTCCAAATCCTCCCCCACCCTCGGTGCACTGGGCCAGCAGGTGGGCAGCGGGGGCTGCCCTAAGCCCCTCGTCCCAAGGTCCTCGTCTCCACAGCCCGCGGCCCCACGCTCCTATCCCTGACACCCGCCTGCAGCCCAGACGAGCCATGTGCTCCCAAGCTTAAGTAGGGTGTGCCCTGTGCCGCCCATGCAGACTTTAAAGGGAAACAAGGCCCATTGACCTGGGAGGGAGCAAAGGGCATCTATCATTTTTATGTGGCATTTCAAAAGAGAAGGCTCCTAGGCGGCTCAGAGACAAAGGCCGGCAGGGGTTAATGGAGAACCCGGATTTAATCATTAACGCTTAATACTAAAGCAAGCCTGGGGAGGCCTGCCCAGGTGCCCGAGAGGCACCCGAGAAAGTCTGGCTCAGCCTTTGGCGGTTGAGGGGCACTCCTGGGGTCTGACTGTGAAGGGTCAGCTCCAGGGGGTGGGCCTGGGGTCCTGGGTTCATCCTTGAAGACAAAGTTGAAGAGCAGGCAGATATGTCCTGTTGGTTCCCAGGGCCCCCAGGAATCTAGGGAGAATGGCAACCGGCCTATGTGCTCTGAAACTAAGGAACTGGATCTTTCCCCAGGATCACCTCGACCAGGAAAAGCAAAGACATTGACTTACATTCTACATTGGCTTACATTCAACCTGAGCTTTGGTAAGGCACCGTATCTCCCTGGACCTCAGCCTTTTCATCTGCAAAATGGTACATGTTGTCAGAGTTAAACAGGACCCTCCTATCAGATGCTTAAATCAGTGCTGGCTCATGATATGCACTCACTACACGGTTACCCAGTATTGTAACTATAATCACCGTTGTCACTGGTTATGAGGACCAGGCCTCTCAAACTCTAATGTGCACATAAGTCACCTGGGAATCTAATCTAAGTGCTGATTCTGACCCAGTGCCTGGGAGTCTACATTTCTAACAAGCTCCCAGGCAAAGTGGATGCCTCTGGTTCAGCAGCCCTATGCTGGGTAGTGTGGGCAGCAGAATTCGGAATTGACAAACCATGCCCGCACCCTTTCTCATTCAAGCCTCATTTCTAAGCTATGCCCTGTGCACAGATCGAAGCATCCTTCTTGCGGCTGATATATCAGGTCTCCAAATCCTCCCCCACCCTCGGTGCACTGGGCCAGCAGGTGGGCAGCGGGGGCTGCCCTAAGCCCCTCGTCCCAAGGTCCTCGTCTCCACAGCCCGCGGCCCCACGCTCCTATCCCTGACACCCGCCTGCAGCCCAGACGAGCCATGTGCTCCCAAGCTTAAGTAGGGTGTGCCCTGTGCCGCCCATGCAGACTTTAAAGGGAAACAAGGCCCATTGACCTGGGAGGGAGCAAAGGGCATCTATCATTTTTATGTGGCATTTCAAAAGAGAAGGCTCCTAGGCGGCTCAGAGACAAAGGCCGGCAGGGGTTAATGGAGAACCCGGATTTAATCATTAACGCTTAATACTAAAGCAAGCCTGGGGAGGCCTGCCCAGGTGCCCGAGAGGCACCCGAGAAAGTCTGGCTCAGCCTTTGGCGGTTGAGGGGCACTCCTGGGGTCTGACTGTGAAGGGTCAGCTCCAGGGGGTGGGCCTGGGGTCCTGGGTTCATCCTTGAAGACAAAGTTGAAGAGCAGGCAGATATGTCCTGTTGGTTCCCAGGGCCCCCAGGAATCTAGGGAGAATGGCAACCGGCCTATGTGCTCTGAAACTAAGGAACTGGATCTTTCCCCAGGATCACCTCGACCAGGAAAAGCAAAGACATTGACTTACATTCTACATTGGCTTACATTCAACCTGAGATCTGGATTGGTACATAGCCCAGAGGCGCACACCAGTGGTGACCTGCCTGCCTCCTCCTTCAGCCAGTGGCTGGGGCTTGGGGATCTCAAAGTTATCTCCTCCCAGCCCGCAACCGGCTCATCCTCAGCACCGAGCCCTGGGGTTCCCCTCTCTGGACATCTGCTGGTTCCCACCCTCCACCCCCCACCCATCCATCTGTCCCACTGGGCACGCTCATGTTCCCCCCAGCTACCCACGCTTATCTCATTTTAATCATTTACCTGGAATAAGTCTCCTTTTTCAGTGTTTTCCTAAGTACTTGGACAGAACCTTGAAATTGCACAATGAGAAAGCCATTCTCCCCTGAACCTTCTGATGAGGAGGAGCAGGACTTTGATCCCTCTCGGGCACATGTGACACCCTCTTGACTACCTGAGCAGGAGCCCTTAGCAGACCCTGGCTTCTCCCCAAAGATTTAATAAACAGCATCTAATGTTCACTGTGTTTCTACTTATTTTTAACATTGTATGCAATACTGATGTTTAGTATTGCAAGACATTTTATGCTGGATGTTGAACTGGGTGAATTTAGATCAAACTGAACAGTCTATGAGACCAGCAATCAGATTAAAGAAACAATCTGATCATTCTGAATTCAAAAACATAATTTCTTGGACTCACAGACCCTGATGCTGGGAAAGATTGAGAGCCGGAGGAGAAGGGGGCAACAGAGGATGAGATGGTTGGATGGCATCACTAAGTCAATGGACATGAGTTTGAGTAAGGTCTGATAGTGAAAGACAGGGAAGTCTGGCATGCTGCAGTTCATGGGATTGCAGAGTTGGAGACGATTTAGCAACACAACAACAATAACAACCAGCAACAACAGCAACAGAAGCTCCATCTGCCTGTTCCTTTCTCATCACTACCTCCTAAACCCCACAAAGACTGGCTCCTCTCCTGACTTCTGATCACATGTGTTAGATTTGTCTATTCTTTTCATCTGACAAATACATGGAATTCCCTGAGCCCACCTCCTTTTACTCAGTGCTGTTTGTGAGATTACAAAGACTGGCTCCTCTCCTGACTTCTGATCACATGTGTTAGATTTGTCTATTCTTTTCATTTGACAAATACATGGAATTCCCTGAGCCCACCTCCTTTTACTCAGTGCTGTTTGTGAGATTCATTTGTGGAGTTTCTGACCTCGTCCCTATGGCCAGATTGGACCAGTTTTAAACCTTGTCACATGGGAGCTTATTATAAGCTGTCAATGCAGGCTGACTTTCAGCGGACTTGCAGGCCAGGCACCATGATCCCCACTTAGAGCCCCCTAGTGTGTCTTAGAAGGACACTGGGACCCATAGAGCACCTGCATGTAGGCTCTGCAACCTCTGACATGGCCCCTGTACAGCAGAAGGGACTGAGCCTGCCCCAGGGCTCCCAGGACACACAGAGGACCTTTCCCACCTCCCCGTGGGAAAATTCCACAGGAAGAGATAAGATCAGTGTAGTTAGGACTTTGCAGGGGACCTAAAGCTGGGGGGAGCAGGTTAGAGGGAAACAGTTCAGATCTGGCTTAAGCCTAGTACCCCCCAGGGCTCTCTCTCCTTCTGGAATTTCTGTGACTCCTGCTAGAATTTCTCTGCTGAGGGGGAGACCCTCCTAGAAGCAGCAACCAGCCAGGATCTCCAGGGGGCTGGCAGCAAAGGCTGCCTGCCCAAGAGAAACCTAAGCTCCTGCCCTGGGCTGGATTAGGTGTAGATTTCCACCTTTGTCTCCCTGGAGGGGAAAAGTCACTCACACACCCTAAACGGGAGGTGATACTGAGTTGTTTACACCTTCCGATAGTGCTTTGAGAGCCTGTTGACTCATTAATCTTAGAGATCTGATCACACAGCAGTTGACGGCTCATACTTAGTAGGCTGAGAAGAAAGGCCTCTGGGGAATCTGGCTGGGGAATCCCAGCCATCCCCCTCCCCACCCCACCAGCTCCTTTCATAGCTGCACGACCTCCGTTAACCCCTCTCAACCTTAATTTCCGGGCGTGTAGTAACACACCTTTCAGAGGGCAGTGGTGGGGAAGCATGGGAGGCACCAGCCCCACGTTTAGCATAGCAGATCAGTAAGCGGTGGGGTGAGGAGGGGAGGGGAGTCCCAACTTTGAACACAGTGGCTTGGTTTTTAACCCCGGTTCTGGGTGTTTCTCCATTCGGGGTCAGCTTTGTCTTTCCACAGGAGAGAGACTTGAGAGCAAGAGGCAGAGTATTTCCTGTCACACCAAGGGTCCCTCTGGTTGGTGTGGGATCTCAGGCTCCCCGGCAGCCTGATCCTCTGGGGCTTCTTTCTTTCCAGTTTGGAGGTCTCTGAGAGGAGCCAGGATGCTCCCAAAGGGCTGTCTTAGCATCCTCCACGGAGGCTGCCAAGCACGCTGGCAAAGCTTCTCAAGGACAGTGTCTTTGCCACTCTGGAAGGACCTGGACCCAAGCATGGTAGGCTCTGCAACCTCTGACATGGCCCCTGTACAGCAGAAGGGACTGAGCCTGCCCCAGGGCTCCCAGGACACACAGAGGACCTTTCCCACCTCCCCGTGGGAAAATTCCACAGGAAGAGATAAGATCAGTGTAGTTAGGACTTTGCAGGGGACCTAAAGCTGGGGGGAGCAGGTTAGAGGGAAACAGTTCAGATCTGGCTTAAGCCTAGTACCCCCCAGGGCTCTCTCTCCTTCTGGAATTTCTGTGACTCCTGCTAGAATTTCTCTGCTGAGGGGGAGACCCTCCTAGAAGCAGCAACCAGCCAGGATCTCCAGGGGGCTGGCAGCAAAGGCTGCCTGCCCAAGAGAAACCTAAGCTCCTGCCCTGGGCTGGATTAGGTGTAGATTTCCACCTTTGTCTCCCTGGAGGGGAAAAGTCACTCACACACCCTAAACGGGAGGTGATACTGAGTTGTTTACACCTTCCGATAGTGCTTTGAGAGCCTGTTGACTCATTAATCTTAGAGATCTGATCACACAGCAGTTGACGGCTCATACTTAGTAGGCTGAGAAGAAAGGCCTCTGGGGAATCTGGCTGGGGAATCCCAGCCATCCCCCTCCACCCCACCAGCTCCTTTCATAGCTGCACGACCTCCGTTAACCCCTCTCAACCTTAATTTCCGGGCGTGTAGTAACACACCTTTCAGAGGGCAGTGGTGGGGAAGCATGGGAGGCACCAGCCCCACGTTTAGCATAGCAGATCAGTAAGCGGTGGGGTGAGGAGGGGAGGGGAGTCCCAACTTTGAACACAGTGGCTTGGTTTTTAACCCCGGTTCTGGGTGTTTCTCCATTCGGGGTCAGCTTTGTCTTTCCACAGGAGAGAGACTTGAGAGCAAGAGGCAGAGTATTTCCTGTCACACCAAGGGTCCCTCTGGTTGGTGTGGGATCTCAGGCTCCCCGGCAGCCTGATCCTCTGGGGCTTCTTTCTTTCCAGTTTGGAGGTCTCTGAGAGGAGCCAGGATGCTCCCAAAGGGCTGTCTTAGCATCCTCCACGGAGGCTGCCAAGCACGACGCTGGCAAAGCTTCTCAAGGACAGTGTCTTTGCCACTCTGGAAGCCTTACTCCCTACTTACTAAGGCCTTCTCCAGGGAATCTTCCTAACCATTCTAACTACCAATGAGCCACCAGGGAAGCCCGAAGCTTGAGGACACGATGCGAAGTCTCAAGACCACAAAACTATATAATTCCACTTACACGAGGAATCACAAAGAGTGAAATTCACAGAAGCAGAACACAGAATGGCAATTGCCAGGGCTCGGGGAAGGGTGTGAGGGGAAGTTGTGTGTACTGAAAGTTCCACATCCTGGAAACATCCTAGATCTTCCAGAAATGGAAGCAACTGCTCACCTCGTTAAAATTGCTTTGTCATTGGCTGCTCTGGTTATTTTCCACCTCGTCTGCTAATAACTGAGCAGAGGCTGTGCTCAGTTGTTTGCTATATAACTTTCCTAGCAATCCTATTAAGTATTGCTGGTATTGAAGCCAATCTACTTTATTGTTCTGGTGCTAGATATCGGAGACAAAGCATGCTAAAGAACTGTGATGTAAAATACTTTAGCCCCTGGTTCCAGGAAATACTTGCCAGAGTTCATAAAGACCCAGAGGAAGCATGGGGATGCAGTGCTCTACCCAGCCTATGAGCACCGAGCTCAGCACGGGTCCAGCAGTCTGACACAAGCCCCTCCCGCAGGGCCCCCCAGGCAGCAACTCCCCTCCTCCATCCTCCACGTGTCTTTCAAGACCTGGGGTGCAGGTGCGGTGCCACGTCTGCTTGGACTAAGAGAATGGGGCTGAATGGGTTTGCAGTTAGGGCCACCAAACCACCAATCCTGAAGATGGTCAGTGAACCTCTTTTCTTGTTTCCACCTCTCTAAAATGAGGCAATTCTACTCAGTGCCCTGCCTGACAGGGTTCTAGAAGATCAAGAAGAGAGTGCATAGGAACGGCTTGACACACTGTCAAGCGCCCCACAGGGAAAGGGGTTGGTATCAACTTTACATTCCAATAGCTCAACTGGCTTGGCAAACTTGGTTCCGTTTTTTAAACTGCAGTGTTATTTTCACCCACTTAAACATTTTTACAGACAATTAAATGCATCTTTTCGATGTAGTCATGTAGCTACCTCCATAATCAAGATATAGAATGGGTACTATGCCCTAAAGTATTCTCTCATTTCTCTCCTTTGTAACCAGCCCTTCTCCCCTTTTCCAACCTCTCTGGCAACCACTGACCCATCCCATCTCTATAATTTGGCCTTTTCCTCAATGGGAATGGAACGGAAATGGAATCATATAGAATGCCTACATCAGTGGATGTTATGTGAATGGAATCTCATATTATGTGTAGCCTTTTTAAGTCCAGCTCCTTCCCCTTGTGGTCCAGCCACTTAGTGGTGTCCAACTCTGTGGCCACGTGGACTGCAGCACGCCAGGTTTCCCTGTCCTTCCCTGGCTCCTGGAGGTCGCTCAGATTCCTGTCCACTGGGTCGGTGATACTATCCAACCATCTCACGCTCTCCTGCCCTTTCTACTCAGTATCATGTATTTGAGATTCATCCAAGATGTTGTGTGTGCATTCCCCTCTTCTTTGTACTGTTGGGTAGTCATTTGCAGTTTGGATGTACCAGAGTTTGGTACAGAATTTTCACCAGGTGGAAGATGTTTGGGTTATTTCCATTTGGGGATGATGATGAATCAAGCTGCCATAAACATTTATGTTCAGGGTTTTATGTGGATGTAAGTTTTGCTTAACTTGGGTAAATGCCTAGGAGTAGAATGGGTGGATCACGTGGGTATGTTTAACTTTATAGAAATGACCAAACTGTTTTGCAAAGTGGCTGCACCATGGTGCTATCCCTCTCAGGACTGCTGGAGAAATCCAGTTGCCCTGCATCCTTCCCAACACTTGGAACTGTCTGGTTATTTTCTTTCTTTCTTTTTTCTTCCGAGTCATTCTAATAGGTGAGCATGGCCTCCCAGTTGACTATTCAGGTGGTACACTCATTTGCTGGGCATCCCTGGTGGTACCGCGGTAAAGAATACTTTATGTGGAGAAGGTAGAGGAAGCCTCTTCAGTCCGTGTGGCCCAGAGTGCAGTGGCACTGAGACAAACCACTGGACGATCCTTTCTTTGGACAGGTGGGACAAGCACGGGCTGTAGAATCAGCCCCCAGCTCCAGTCCCAGCTCTGCTGGTTCCTGGCCATGTGACTTTGCATGGGCCGTGCCCTCTAAGCCACACTTTTCATCATCAGTACCAGAAGGGCAGTTGTGATCATCTCCCAGCTTGGTGTTGAGGAGCTCCACTCATGTGTAGCTGTTCCACCAGCTGAGACGTATGAGAACTACAACTTCCTTTAGGACTTGTTTCTCATTCATTTTTGCTTCTGTTTAACTGCACTGTAGGGAAACTTTTGGCATTTTCCCCTACCTCCTGGGGTTTGCGTTAAGGTTCAAGTCCTTAACAAATGTCAGCAGCTGGATTTAAAGATTCTTGGTAAAGTACGCAACCAGAGACTCACAGGTGTGTGCAGATTTGTGCATGATTAGAAAACAGTCAAGTGCTGGAGAAAGGTAGCCATTGGGATTATTTGCCAAAGGTCTCGGACGCCTCTACCTCCTTGCCTTTCTTCACGGGCTACGACATGTTCCCTTTCCACCTGCCTTTCTCAAGGAAATATGTGTATATCCAGTAAAGACGAGCAAGAGCCACCCCTCCCCTGCAGAAGTTAGCCTGGATGAGGGAGATGAGATGAAGCAAACCAGATCAAACAGGGTTTTACTTAAAACGCGCTGATTTTTGTTCAGGGTTTTATGTGGAGAGTTTTGCATTGGGTAAATGCCTAGGAGTAGAATGGGTGGATCACGTGGGTATGTTTAACTTTATAGAAATGACCAAACTGTTTTGCAAAGTGGCTGCACCATGGTGCTATCCCTCTCAGGACTGCTGGAGAAATCCAGTTGCCCTGCATCCTTCCCAACACTTGGAACTGTCTGGTTATTTTCTTTCTTTCTTTTTTCTTCCGAGTCATTCTAATAGGTGAGCATGGCCTCCCAGTTGACTATTCAGGTGGTACACTCATTTGCTGGGCATCCCTGGTGGTACCGCGGTAAAGAATACTTTATGTGGAGAAGGTAGAGGAAGCCTCTTCAGTCCGTGTGGCCCAGAGTGCAGTGGCACTGAGACAAACCACTGGACGATCCTTTCTTTGGACAGGTGGGACAAGCACGGGCTGTAGAATCAGCCCCCAGCTCCAGTCCCAGCTCTGCTGGTTCCTGGCCATGTGACTTTGCATGGGCCGTGCCCCTCTAAGCCACACTTTTCATCATCAGTACCAGAAGGGCAGTTGTGATCATCTCCCAGCTTGGTGTTGAGGAGCTCCACTCATGTGTAGCTGTTCCACCAGCTGAGACGTATGAGAACTACAACTTCCTTTAGGACTTGTTTCTCATTCATTTTTGCTTCTGTTTAACTGCACTGTAGGGAAACTTTTGGCATTTTCCCCTACCTCCTGGGGTTTGCGTTAAGGTTCAAGTCCTTAACAAATGTCAGCAGCTGGATTTAAAGATTCTTGGTAAAGTACGCAACCAGAGACTCACAGGTGTGTGCAGATTTGTGCATGATTAGAAAACAGTCAAGTGCTGGAGAAAGGTAGCCATTGGGATTATTTGCCAAAGGTCTCGGACGCCTCTACCTCCTTGCCTTTCTTCACGGGCTACGACATGTTCCCTTTCCACCTGCCTTTCTCAAGGAAATATGTGTATATCCAGTAAAGACGAGCAAGAGCCACCCCTCCCCTGCAGAAGTTAGCCTGGATGAGGGGAGATGAGATGAAGCAAACCAGATCAAACAGGGTCTTCTCACCCTTGAAAAAGCCAGGTCAAGCAGTGAGAAATCTGAGAGGAGAGCGATTTGGTGTATTATTCCCAAGCACCAAAGACTTGAAAGAAGAACATTTAATTGATCATCTTTGAACTGGGGAAGTATTCAAGGCAATGGAGGAAACCCAGGCAAAGCTGGGGAGATGGGAAGGTAGGGCACTGATAGGGACCTCCTGACTTGCACAGGGCTAGAAGGCAGGAGAGTCAGGCCAGGGAGGAAGCTGATGGTGACTTTGCGTGTCAGGTGCAGGCATCTGGACACCAAAACCAGTTTTTAAATGGGAATTCTCTTTACCTAAACCGATGATAACTCTGGATGATAATTTCAACTCTGAGAGATGGTGAAGGACAGGGAAGCCTGGCATGCTATAGTCCATGGGATTGCAAAGAGTTGGACACACTGAGCGACTGAACTGAACGGAAGGGGATGGACTGAAAGGGAGACAGCTTTAGGCAGGTGGCCCAGGTGGAGCTGACACCAAGGGATCTGAGTTGGGGAAAGGAGGAGGTGGGCTGTTGGGGTTTGGGATGGAGAAGGAGAGAAATCAGAGGCCTCGGGAAGCAGGAAGTGGGCCAGGAGGGCCAGGTGGGAGCATGGGTGGAGAGAAAAGGGTGGAGTTTAGGAAAGTCTTTTGTCCTGACATTAGCATTCTATTGCTGTTGTCGCTGACCATGAATATGTTAGTTGCTCAGTCGTCTCTGACTCTTTGTTACCCCATGAATTGTAGCCCACCAGGCTCCTCTGTCCATGGAATTCTCCAGTAGATCTCCCTGCCCCAGGATCAAACCTGGGCCTCCTGCATTGTAAGTGATTCTTTACCGTCTGAGCCACCAGGGAAGTCCTGTGACTAGAAACATAGTGATTTTAAACAGTCCAAACGTATTATCTTTCTGTAATTTAAAAGTCCAACACTGTCTTCTTGGGCTACAAGCAAGGTGTTACAGTTGCCTCCTAGGAAAAAATTTATTTCTTTCTTTTTTGCCCCCAGCTTCTAGAGGTCACCCACATTCCATGGCCAATGGTCCCTTCTTCCATCTTCAAAGCCAGCATCTCTCTGACCCTTCTGTAGTCACATCAAGCTCAAAGACTCATGTAATTTGACCAGATCTACCCGGATAATCTAGGCTAACGTCCCCATCTCAAACCCTTACTTTAATCATGTCTGTAGAACATAGTCACAGTTTCCAGGGATTAAAGTGTAAACATCTTTGGGGGCCGTCATTCTGCCTTCCACATTGATGGAGTCACAGAGATCTGAATCCAGGCAGGAACTCTTCTCCTTCCTCTCCTGTTGTGGCCAATGCCTCTCTGCTTGGCCGTTTGTCCCCACCCTGACCCCCACAACCCCCCAGGTATCAGACTTTGAATGTCCTGCGCGGTCTGCACCAGCTGCTCCTCCTCATAAGTAACTTCACGCTCCCCCAGTCCCTTCTCTTGGCATCCTGCTCTCTTCCAGAACTCTCCCACATCTCTTGCACCTCAGACAGCCAGTAGGATATAAGTCGCCCCTGCCCCCAGCGGGAAGCAGGAAGTGGGCCAGGAGGGCCATGGTGGAGCAAATTTAGGCAGGTGGCCCAGGTGGAGCTGACACCAAGGGATCTGAGTTGGGGAAAGGAGGAGGTGGGCTGTTGGGGTTTGGGATGGAGAAGGAGAGAAATCAGAGGCCTCGGGAAGCAGGAAGTGGGCCAGGAGGGCCAGGTGGGAGCATGGGTGGAGAGAAAAGGGTGGAGTTTAGGAAAGTCTTTTGTCCTGACATTAGCATTCTATTGCTGTTGTCGCTGACCATGAATATGTTAGTTGCTCAGTCGTCTCTGACTCTTTGTTACCCCATGAATTGTAGCCCACCAGGCTCCTCTGTCCATGGAATTCTCCAGTAGATCTCCCTGCCCCAGGATCAAACCTGGGCCTCCTGCATTGTAAGTGATTCTTTACCGTCTGAGCCACCAGGGAAGTCCTGTGACTAGAAACATAGTGATTTTAAACAGTCCAAACGTATTATCTTTCTGTAATTTAAAAGTCCAACACTGTCTTCTTGGGCTACAAGCAAGGTGTTACAGTTGCCTCCTAGGAAAAAATTTATTTCTTTGTTTTTTTTTTCCCCCCAGCTTCTAGAGGTCACCCACATTCCATGGCCAATGGTCCCTTCTTCCATCTTCAAAGCCAGCATCTCTCTGACCCTTCTGTAGTCACATCAAGCTCAAAGACTCATGTAATTTGACCAGATCTACCCGGATAATCTAGGCTAACGTCCCCATCTCAAACCCTTACTTTAATCATGTCTGTAGAACATAGTCACAGTTTCCAGGGATTAAAGTGTAAACATCTTTGGGGGCCGTCATTCTGCCTTCCACATTGATGGAGTCACAGAGATCTGAATCCAGGCAGGAACTCTTCTCCCTTCCTCTCCTGTTGTGGCCAATGCCTCTCTGCTTGGCCGTTTGTCCCCACCCTGACCCCCACAACCCCCCAGGTATCAGACTTTGAATGTCCTGCGCGGTCTGCACCAGCTGCTCCTCCTCATAAGTAACTTCACGCTCCCCCAGTCCCTTCTCTTGGCATCCTGCTCTCTTCCAGAACTCTCCCACATCTCTTGCACCTCAGACAGCCAGTAGGATATAAGTCGTCCCCTGCCCCCAGCCCTGGTCATCTTCAGATATCTGAAATGCAGCTTGGGTTTTCTTCATGGAGCTCTGGGGACAACTACAGGGGCCCCCTCTCCCTGCTCCTCTGCTTGGGAGGGGAGAACACTTCTGGGTCAGCATCTCCTCTCCTTTGCAGGGCGGGGTCTGCCCTCAGGGTCCTGCCACTATGGAAAGGAGACCCCTGCCATCCCCACGTGGTTGCTGACACCTCCTAGGCTTGGAGGACTCGGCATTAGCCCCAGAATTCTCATGTTGGTGAGGAGCTGATAACTAAGGAGACCGGAGCGTCTGTCCAAGTAAGCCAGATCTGAGCATGTTTTATTTCTTAAAGCCTTAGGAGCCAGAAATGGGGAATTAAAGCCAGCAGCTCAACCCTGATTGCTTTATTAGACAGACTGTACACAGCGTTCCCTTACCTCAAACGCCAGGGCCTGCCAGGGCCTCACCCGGTGCTCTTGCAGTCAGCTCAGCCCGAGGGGGGCCAAACAGATGACACAGTGATTCCACAAAGAAGGGTTGCCTGGGGCATTTGGCTCATTCTCTTTGAAGGAATGTGGGAGAAGCCACACCACTTTCCCCAGGATTCCTGCAACCCTAGCATTCATGGCTGTGAAGACCCGGTGGGGACCAGCTGCCTCTCCAGGGTCACCTGCCACCTTGCTGCTCAAGGAGCCCTCAGCCCCAAGCACACCCAGAACTGCCTGGATCTAATCCTCCTCCTGGGCTCTGCTGACCCCTTCTCTCCCCATCCCCTGCCCCCAGCAGCATGCAGCTCAACAAACTCCCTTCAAGCATTTGTGGTCTTCTTGACCCAGGTTGAGTAAAGCGAACCTAGAGGAGTAAGATGTGGTGACAGCATTCCTGGATGGGACAACACAAGGGAGGAGGTAGTGCTGTATACAGCCCAAGACACTAAGGGCCAAGGTAGTGCATGCACAGGCTCTGTGGCAGAGCTGTGGCCAGGCCAGCCTGGAGGGAGACAATGGCCCGAAAGAATTCTAGCAGAATGGTGTTGACCATGCAGAGGTCTCCCTCTTCTCTTGCACCTCAGACAGCCAGTAGGATATAAGTCGTCCCCTGCCCCCAGCCCTGGTCATCTTCAGATATCTGAAATGCAGCTTGGGTTTTCTTCATGGAGCTCTGGGGACAACTACAGGGGCCCCCTCTCCCTGCTCCTCTGCTTGGGAGGGGAGAACACTTCTGGGTCAGCATCTCCTCTCCTTTGCAGGGCGGGGTCTGCCCTCAGGGTCCTGCCACTATGGAAAGGAGACCCCTGCCATCCCCACGTGGTTGCTGACACCTCCTAGGCTTGGAGGACTCGGCATTAGCCCCAGAATTCTCATGTTGGTGAGGAGCTGATAACTAAGGAGACCGGAGCGTCTGTCCAAGTAAGCCAGATCTGAGCATGTTTTATTTCTTAAAGCCTTAGGAGCCAGAAATGGGGAATTAAAGCCAGCAGCTCAACCCTGATTGCTTTATTAGACAGACTGTACACAGCGTTCCCTTACCTCAAACGCCAGGGCCTGCCAGGGCCTCACCCGGTGCTCTTGCAGTCAGCTCAGCCCGAGGGGGGCCAAACAGATGACACAGTGATTCCACAAAGAAGGGTTGCCTGGGGCATTTGGCTCATTCTCTTTGAAGGAATGTGGGAGAAGCCACACCACTTTCCCCAGGATTCCTGCAACCCTAGCATTCATGGCTGTGAAGACCCGGTGGGGACCAGCTGCCTCTCCAGGGTCACCTGCCACCTTGCTGCTCAAGGAGCCCTCAGCCCCAAGCACACCCAGAACTGCCTGGATCTAATCCTCCTCCTGGGCTCTGCTGACCCCTTCTCTCCCCATCCCCTGCCCCCAGCAGCATGCAGCTCAACAAACTCCCTTCAAGCATTTGTGGTCTTCTTGACCCAGGTTGAGTAAAGCGAACCTAGAGGAGTAAGATGTGGTGACAGCATTCCTGGATGGGACAACACAAGGGAGGAGGTAGTGCTGTATACAGCCCAAGACACTAAGGGCCAAGGTAGTGCATGCACAGGCTCTGTGGCAGAGCTGTGGCCAGGCCAGCCTGGAGAGGGAGACAATCAGAGAAGGCTTCCTGAAGGAGGAGAATTCTGAGCAGAATGGTGTTGACCATGCAGAGGAAGTCAAGGATACTGAAGGCAGAGGGAATGGCTGGAAGGGATGGTCTCCTCCACTTTGAAGAGATCACTCTTCCCTGCATCTTCTTACCCCAAAGCCCACCCAAGCCTTTCCTGCTATCTACTGCTCTCTGTAGTATTGTGTTCTTCCAGACTCTGTGTGTATGTGTGTATCTGTCTGATGAGAGAGAGAGATCTACAGTGCTCGTCTATCCTCTGTGACGTCCCAGAGTGCCTCTCCATTAAAGCCCGATGAGCAAATATAGACGGCTGTATTTGCGGCAGAACCAGCCAAGCCTTGCACTTGGTCTCAGGCCTGGGATCCATGAGGCCCTGCCAGACCCAGCTGGGCTGCTTCACCTGTAACCCCAGCCTCTGCCTCCTGGGGTCTCAGGACAACCCTGAGTATTCCTGGCGGTGGTCTGGAGTTCCTAGCGCCCCTGTGCTGAGGTGCTGGCTGGCCTTCAGGATGCCCCAGGACCCAGCCAGAGAAGCTCCCGTGTGGTGGCCAGGTCCTGGGGGTGTCCTACCATAGCTGTGTCCTTCAGGCTGATGCCCAGGAGGACATGCAGCTGCTGTGACAGCTCGCTTTCCCAGGACAGTGACCTCTGTCACAGCTGCCCTCCTCCCCCTGGGCCAGCACAGCTCCTGAACACCCCGTCAGCCCCCTCTTTGGAGTCATGGACACTGGGCTTGGTGCCCCTTCCTCACTGGCCAGGTGCCCACCTCCAGCATATCAGTGGCAGCTGCAGGGTTTACAGAGAATTTCCCCCCTGGCCTCTCCCCTCCGAGATGAGGGATGAGCTCGGCCATGCTGTGGTCAGAGCTACTTTGTGGGAAGTTCATGGCTACCTCCCACTTTGCCACTGAGCATCTTCATAAAGGGGCTTCCCTAGTGATTCATATGGTAAAGAATCTGCCTTTAATGCAGGAGACCTAGGTTCAACCCCTGGGTTGGGAAGATTCCCTGGAGAAGGGAATGTCTGTCCACTCCAGTATTCTTGTCTGAAGACTCCTATGGACAAGCCTGGTGGGCTGCCCAGCTGAGGAGTTGTTGCCTATTCCAGGAGAGACTACAGCCGGTGGTGCCCAGGGAGGCAGTGTGATGTGGTGGTGAGGCACACACTCCTGGAATCAGGCAGCCTGGGTCCACATCCAGGCACTGCCCTTCCAAGTCGTAAGCCCCTGGGTATGTCAGCCATTCAGAGCCTCTGGTTCCCATACGTAAAACTGGGAAAATAATGATGCTCAGCCCCCAAGATAGTGAGAACCACATGGTGTTTGTCCTGAGCCCAGTCTAACCTAGGTCAGGGAGCCATAACAATAATGACCCCTTTAAAAGGGCCATGAGATTAGACCAAAGCCATCATTCAAGGGGCTTCCCGGGTGGCTCAGAGGGTAAAGAATACACCTGCAATGCAGGAGACTCGAGATACGGGTTCAATTCCTGGGTCAAGAAGATCCCCCGGAGGAGGAAACGGCAACCCACTCCAGTATTCTTGCCTAGGAAATCCCATAGTCAGAGGAGCCTGGTGGGCTATAGTCCGTGGGGTCACAAAAGTGTTGGCCATGACTGAAGCAACTGAACATATGTATATTTCATTCACATGCCAGGAGCAAAGAGCACTCCAGCTGAGCCTTCTGCGGAATCAGGACGTGTGCTGTCTTATGGCTTGGGAACTTGGGAAGGTGGGAGAAAAAGACCGGACTACATGTGAGTGGAGCCGCGTGAGGAAGGAGGGATGCACATGTGGGGAGCAGATCCCCAAGCCTCCAGGAGAGGAAGGAGAGGCACCCATGCCCGGGACTAGCAGGCACCTCGGAGCACACTCAGTGTGGAGGAAGGGCCAGGCTGCAGGGGTCTCCCTGCGTCAGGGGATCCCCCACACTCAGCCTAGCAACAATGCAGAGCAGAGGGGGTGGGGAGGTCAGAAGACATCTGCCTATCCAAATGACATGGTCAGGGAAAAACGGGTCCAAAGAAAGGGAAGGATGTGCCTTGGTGTGTTTCTTCTGGGGTTTATGCTGTATGGAGCTCTTTGTGCTTCTTGGACTTGGTTGATTATTTCCTTTCCCATGCTGGGGAAGTTTTCCACTATAACCTCTTCAGGAATTTTTTTGTAACCTTTCTTCCCCTCTTCTTCCTCTGGAACTCCTATAATTCTAAGGTTGGTGCGTTTGATATTGTCCCGTAGGTTTTTAATGCTATCCTAAGTTCTTTTAATTCTTTCAGCTTTGTTCTGTTCGTCAACATTTATTTCCACCATTCTATCTTCCAGTTCACTTATCCGTTCTTCTGCCTCTAATACTCTACTGTTGAGACCTTCTATAGTATTTTGATTTCAGCAATGGAGTTGGTGGTCTCTATTTGCTTATTATTCATTTCCTGCATGTCTTTTCTCAGTGCACTAATTTCCTCTAATATTCTGTTTTCGGTGTTTTGCATCCTCATTAGTATAGTTTTTTTGAATTCTCTTTCAGATAATTTGCCTATTTCCTCCTCTGTCATTTGAAGTCTCTAGCTTGGTCCTTTATTTGTGCAGTGTTTCTCTGTTGTTTCATTATTAGGTTAGTTTTTGTTTCTTTGTGGGTGTCTGTGTGTACAGAGTTCGTTTCCCCACCAGGCTTCTTGGGTGAATTCTCCCTTCCTTTGGGTTTCTGTCCTTCTAGAATGGTTCAATGGTTTGTGTCTTAGGTGATGTTAGGTCTTGTTTACAGGTGAACCATCTCTAGTGTTGTATGTTCTTTGATAGTGTGGGGTCTTGGAATCAGGGCTTCCACTCCACAGTCATCAAGACAGTATGGTACTGGCACAAAAACAGAACTATAGACCAATGGAACAAGACAGAGAACCCAGAGATAAACCCATGCACCTATGGGCACCTTATTTTTGACAAAGGAGGAGAAACTGTAAAATGGAACAAAGACAGCCTGAACAAGTGGTGCTGGGAAAATTGGACAGCTACATGCAAAAAAATGAAGTTGGAACATTTCCTGACACCATACACAAAGATCAACTCAAAATGGATTAAAGACCTCAATGTAAGACCAAAAACCATCAAACTCTTAGAGGAGAATATAGGCAAAACCCTCAAGGACATCAATCAAAGCAAGATCTTCTCTGACCCACCTACTAGAATAGCGGAACTGAAAAGAAAAATGAACATGTGGGACCTCATGAAACTTAAAAGCTTTTGTACAGCAAAAGAAATTACAAAAAAGCTCAACAGACACCCCACAGGGTAGGAGAAAATCATAGCAAATGAAACAACAGATAAAGAATTAATCTCCAAAGTCTACAAGCAACTCAGACAACTCAGCACAGGAAAAGCGAACAACCCAATCAAAAAATGGGAAAAAGAGCTAAAGAGACGCCTCTCCAAAGAGGACATACAGATGGCCCCAAAGCACATGAAACGATGCTCAACCTTGCTTATTATTAGAGAAATGCAAATTAAAACTACAATGAGATACCACCTCACACCCATCAGAATGGCCATCATAAATAAATCGACAGACAATAAATACTGGAGAGGGTGTGGAGAAAAGGGAACCCTCTTGCATTGCTGGTGGGAATGTAAATTGATACAGCCTCTATGGAAGACAGTCTGGAGATTTCTTAAAAAACTAAAAATAGAAGCACCCTATGATCCAGCAATCCCACTATTAGGACTATATCCTGATGAAATCAAAACTGAAAGAGGCACCTGTACCCCAATGTTCATTGCAGCTCTCTATACAATAGCCAGAACTTGGAAGCAACCTAGATGTCCATCAACAAATGAATGGATCCAGAAGCTCTGGTACATATATACAATGGAATACGACTCAGCTGTTAAAAGAAATGCAGAAGACTCAGTCCTAATGAAGTGGCTGGCTCTAGAACCTATCATCAAAAGTGAAATAAGTCAAAAAGAGAAAGACAAATACAGTATACTAACACACATATATGGAATCTAGTAGGATAGTCTTGATAACACACACAGTGAACTCATGGAAAAACAGACAGAGCATAGACATAGGGACATTGTGGAGAAGAAATAGGGAGGGGGAGGCATGGAGGGAGTAACATGGAAACCTATAGTGTTATGTGTGGAAAAGATAGCTAGTGTCATAGTGCTAAGGGAATAGGAGTGCTTACAATGGCTTGGGGCGATGGTCTGGAGGGGTGGGATGGGGGGAACTGGGGGGGTGGGGACCATGGATATGCATATGACTGATCTGGGAACATACATGTCTGTGAACAACAAAACTCTGTAAAACCTTTAAAATAAAGAATAATAATAATAATAAAAAAACGAAGATGCAAAACCTTAATGATCCTTGCAAAATAAATTAGATGTATTTGGAAAAAAAAAAAAGAAAGGGAAGGAGCCACCGGCTAGAGCCAAATCCATTTTGGAAGCTCTGTGAGAGACTGTCTTCCTGTACTTGGTGTCACCGGAGGTGGGGAGGGGGACAGAGCAAAGGGAGGGAGGCCGTGTGCTCAGCCTCCGGGTGGGGAGACAGGCACAGTGCTTTAGGGCAGGAGACTATGGGGGCCCGTGGGCAGTGCTGGCCGCACCCTCTGGTCTCTGGGGGAGGCGTCAAGCTCCTACTCCAGCCCAGGAAGCTGCTCACACCCGTGTGTGTCACCCTCCCTGCTTGGGGTCGCCCGCAATGGGGGGAGGGGCGGGGACACTGCTCCTTTCCTCTCTGCCGGGCTTTCTGTGGAGGGATCCTGCCATCTAGACTTGACTGGAAGGCCAGGGAAGACCAGGGATGGCTTCCCTGTGAGGGAGACCGAGGGAAGCGTCGGTCCTCAGGGCCACGCAGGGCTTTATACCAAACTCCCGGGGCGGGACCTACCCAGCACCCTGGCGGCTCAGAATCGCGGAATGTGAGCAGGCCAGGCTCAGGGGTCTCTCATCGAGCCTTGCCAATCTGCTTCCACCTCCACTGGCTCAATTCATATATACAATTTTGGAGATAAAAAACAAACTACATGAATTTTAATACATCAAAAGTGAAGTAAGTCAAAAAGAGAAAGACAAATACAGTATACTAACACACATGTATGGAATCTAGTAGGATAGTCTTGATAACACACGCAGTGAACACATGGAAAAACAGACAAAGCATAGACATAGGGACATTGTGGAGAAGAAATAGAGAGGGGGAAGCATGGAGGGAGTAACATGGAAACCTATAGTGTTATGTGTGGAAAAGATAGCTAGTGTCATAGTGCTAAGGGAATAGGAGTGCTTACAATGGCTTGGGGCGATGGTCTGGAGGGGTGGGATGGGGGGAACTGGGGGGGTGGGGACCATGGATATGCATATGACTGATCTGGGAACATACATGTCTGTGAACAACAAAACTCTGTAAAACCTTTAAAATAAAGAATAATAATAATAATAAAAAAACGAAGATGCAAAACCTTAATGATCCTTGCAAAATAAATTAGATGTATTTGGAAAAAAAAAAAAGAAAGGGAAGGAGCCACCGGCTAGAGCCAAATCCATTTTGGAAGCTCTGTGAGAGACTGTCTTCCTGTACTTGGTGTCACCGGAGGTGGGGAGGGGGACAGAGCAAAGGGAGGGAGGCCGTGTGCTCAGCCTCCGGGTGGGGAGACAGGCACAGTGCTTTAGGGCAGGAGACTATGGGGGCCCGTGGGCAGTGCTGGCCGCACCCTCTGGTCTCTGGGGGAGGCGTCAAGCTCCTACTCCAGCCCAGGAAGCTGCTCACACCCGTGTGTGTCACCCTCCCTGCTTGGGGTCGCCCGCAATGGGGGGAGGGGCGGGGACACTGCTCCTTTCCTCTCTGCCGGGCTTTCTGTGGAGGGATCCTGCCATCTAGACTTGACTGGAAGGCCAGGGAAGACCAGGGATGGCTTCCCTGTGAGGGAGACCGAGGGAAGCGTCGGTCCTCAGGGCCACGCAGGGCTTTATACCAAACTCCCGGGGCGGGACCTACCCAGCACCCTGGCGGCTCAGAATCGCGGAATGTGAGCAGGCCAGGCTCAGGGGTCTCTCATCGAGCCTTGCCAATCTGCTTCCACCTCCACTGGCTCAATTCTGAATGAAATAGAGACTCTTGGTGACAGAGGAGGCAGAGATGAGGTTCTGCAAGGTGGGTAGCTTGAGGATGAGACAGTGTCTGCCTTCTCCTGCTTTGGGTCACTGCTGAAATGCTCCTCCTCAGGAAGGCCTTGCTGATGGCCCAGCTTTCTCTGTCACCGAGGGCTCTGGCTTCTTCCAGGACCCAGATCACTGTCTGTAACTATACGTTTATTTAGACATTTGTTCTCTAGAACAGAAGCTCCCTAAAGGCAGGGCCAGGCAGGGCCAGGCAGGCTCATCCTCTGGTGTACCCCCAGGTGCACCACTAGAGGCCACAGAAGATGGCTAGCTTCAAAGAACAGTCTGCATCTGTGGCAGGCTTTGGGGAGAGGAGGAGGTGAGGATTTCTTGGCAGAAGAGACACATGAACTGAATCATGCTTGGTGAAGCTGAACCTGGTGGCAGAGCAGGAGAGAGGGGCTTGTGGGTGAGGGGCCCCTGTGAACTGGGGTGTGGTCAGCCAGTGGACAGGACTGATTCCAACCTAGAAGCATGGGTTTGGTGCATGCCTACCTGCACGGGGGTGTGTGTGTGGGTGGGGGCGGTGAGGAAAAAGGTCTGTGGACGGCAGCTACTGGTTCTCAGTCACTGGTAGGGTGACGTCCTCACCCTTCACAACAAGGGTAGGGGAGGCCAAGCCCACAGCTGCGTGGAGGATTGTCACTAAGATAAGAAATTCTAAAGAGAACCAGAGAGACACAAGGAGTAGCTGCTCACACCCGTGTGTGTCACCCTCCCTGCTTGGGGTCGCCCGCAATGGGGGGAGGGGCGGGGACACTGCTCCTTTCCTCTCTGCCGGGCTTTCTGTGGAGGGATCCTGCCATCTAGACTTGACTGGAAGGCCAGGGAAGACCAGGGATGGCTTCCCTGTGAGGGAGACCGAGGGAAGCGTCGGTCCTCAGGGCCACGCAGGGCTTTATACCAAACTCCCGGGGCGGGACCTACCCAGCACCCTGGCGGCTCAGAATCGCGGAATGTGAGCAGGCCAGGCTCAGGGGTCTCTCATCGAGCCTTGCCAATCTGCTTCCACCTCCACTGGCTCAATTCTGAATGAAATAGAGACTCTTGGTGACAGAGGAGGCAGAGATGAGGTTCTGCAAGGTGGGTAGCTTGAGGATGAGACAGTGTCTGCCTTCTCCTGCTTTGGGTCACTGCTGAAATGCTCCTCCTCAGGAAGGCCTTGCTGATGGCCCAGCTTTCTCTGTCACCGAGGGCTCTGGCTTCTTCCAGGACCCAGATCACTGTCTGTAACTATACGTTTATTTAGACATTTGTTCTCTAGAACAGAAGCTCCCTAAAGGCAGGGCCAGGCAGGGCCAGGCAGGCTCATCCTCTGGTGTACCCCCAGGTGCACCACTAGAGGCCACAGAAGATGGCTAGCTTCAAAGAACAGTCTGCATCTGTGGCAGGCTTTGGGGAGAGGAGGAGGTGAGGATTTCTTGGCAGAAGAGACACATGAACTGAATCATGCTTGGTGAAGCTGAACCTGGTGGCAGAGCAGGAGAGAGGGGCTTGTGGGTGAGGGGCCCCTGTGAACTGGGGTGTGGTCAGCCAGTGGACAGGACTGATTCCAACCTAGAAGCATGGGTTTGGTGCATGCCTACCTGCACGGGGGTGTGTGTGTGGGTGGGGGCGGTGAGGAAAAAGGTCTGTGGACGGCAGCTACTGGTTCTCAGTCACTGGTAGGGTGACGTCCTCACCCTTCACAACAAGGGTAGGGGAGGCCAAGCCCACAGCTGCGTGGAGGATTGTCACTAAGATAAGAAATTCTAAAGAGAACCAGAGAGACACATCTCCATTGCTGAACTTCATCCTGAGACTCCAGCTCTGTCATGGGCTTCCAAGCCTGTGGGCTTCTTCTGAAACAGAAGGATGAGAGGAAAGGGGCAACCCACCAGATGCCGGGAGGGGGCAGCTAGTTTCCTCTCGGTGGCTTTGTGGTTGCCTGCAGCAGAGTAGCCCACTCTCGTCCCCACTACCAGGAGGCTACCACAGCAAGTCCTGCAAGACGCACCAGAGCCGAAAGCCATTCGCTTTAAGTGAGCCACCAGCACCTCCAAGAAAGCCCGCCGGGGAGGAGGAGCATACCCCTCCTCCTCCTCCACCTTCTGCAATGTCAAAGCAGGCCCTGGCCCTGCTCCCCCAAGGTCCCAAGAGTGGTGTGAACCAGGCAGAAGAGGGAGTGAGGGCAGAGGTGTGGGGACAGCCAGGGGCGCTGGATCCACGCAGGCTGTGCCCCGTCTGGATTTATAATGCAGCAGCCCCTCCTCTGAGCCTGGAACCCGGTGGAATCACGGGGCCCTTCTCACCCTCAGTGGGTCACAGCCACCTTTGCAGCTTGAAATGGCGAAAACCTCAGCTTGTTCTAAGTAAAAGGCCAAGGAGCTGGGTTGTAATGAAATCCCCCTCGTCCTTCACTGGCCACTTGGCACGTCCACCTCTGCTTGAACCTCCCGGACTTGCTTGCGACCTCCAGCTCTAAATCACAGGCCTCCTATGCCTCAGTCCCTCGTCTCTCCCTCCACTTCCATCAAAACACAAACCCTGTGCGTTTAGTGTGTGCTTGTCCTTGAATGCATCCAGCAGACAGAGAACCGTCTCGGTGGGTGGCTTCAGAGCTGTGTGTGCTTGCCAGAGCCCTCGAGGGGGCGGGCTGCTGCCGGGCTCTGTTCCGGAACATTCGCTGAGCACCTACCCACTGAGTCTGTCTTCATGGTGGGCTTTGAGCATGTGATCTGTTCCTCTGTTTCCTCCCCACTGTCCTGAGGGACGGATTCTGTTACCCTCAAGGACCGATGAGCAGACAGAGGTACTTGAGTTTTGTGATGTCGCCCTTCTTAACGGAGCCAGAGCCAGGATCTGAATGTGAATTTCACCTTGGCTCTAGGAAGTTCTCAAGAGTGTCGTCAGGGTACAGAATCTACTAACGGGACAGAACTTTCATAGCTGGGACTGCTCTGGAGAAGGCCGTTGTCAGGATGCCACCTGCGGGGCTTGGTCAGCTCTTGACCCTCCCGTGTGACTCCTGGTGGAGTTGGCGCCTGGAGCCTGCTGCCACCCTCAGGCTCAGGCGTGGTCCCCTTGCTTCTGCCTGGCCCAGACACCTCTATCTGGTGACTCCTTCCCCCTGTCTCCCCCACCACACACATGCACTTATTCCTGCCAACAGATTTCATCTCCTGCTCCCTCTCCTCCGGGCGCCTTGCTAAGCACGCAGGTTTTTCTGGACCCTTTTTGCCAGTCTGGCTTTTCTGCAAGCCGAGTCTAGATCTTTGGCACCAATGGCGGCTGCCTGGGGCCCCCTTGGAGGCAGGGAGTACCAAGTGCAGGTGTTGCCGCCTCAGGAACGTGCCTGCTGGGCCGCCAGAGGTTCTGATCCTATCAAACTACCTCAGAGCCGAGGAATGTGGGTCTTAAAAGGCTTCCTGGGTGGTGGTGGTCTTTGCACTCCCTAAGAGAAGCTCTGAATGACACTGATGCCAGCTTTCCAAATGGCTTCACACTGGAGAGGAGAAGATGCTTTGAAAAAGGAGGAGGAACAGACCTCTTAGAGATGCGGTGGAAGAGACTGGGGTATGAGGTGTGCATGGAAGTAGCGCATGCAGAGCTCCCATTTTAGCTATTTCACCCCCTTCGGACCCCACCACTGCCCTACAAGGTAAGCTTGGTTAGCATTTTTCATGAAGGAGGGAAACTGAGCTCTCTGGGGCCAGGAAACATAACCCAGGGTTCACAGGCTGTCAGTAAGGACCCAGACCTCGAAGCCATGTTTGGCTGAATCTTAACGATTTCTTTGCAAATATCGTCCTGCTGAAGATGGCGCTGCTACCAGAGGGCTTTATCCAGGGCCAGGCACTGAGTCAGGGTTTAAGGCGCACCCCAAAATGAGCAAAGAATGGACGAATGAGCACATGAGAGAACAAAACAGCTTCAGGATTACGGAAGTGAGCCCAAGAGCTCCCTTTATGACCTCATGCCCAAGCTTCCCCTCCCATAAATTCTATAATCTGAAAGGTGACCCGGCTAAGTTTGCCCAGTTGATAAGGCCACAACTCGCCTGCACTGTTTATCTGCAACTGAAATCCAAACAGGAAGCGGGGGCTGAGATAAAGCAGAGGGAGGCAATGCCTGGAATCCTTACTAGCCAGGAGTGAGCTATTTAATTTCATGTCCCAAATATCTGCTGAGCACCTCCGCAGTGCCAGGCTCTATGCAAGGTCTTGAGGCTGGAGGAGGAAACCAGGCAGTCCTGGCCCTCGTGTGACTTGAAATCTCCTGGGAATCTCGAGATGAAGGAGGTCATGGCAAATGGGATGAGTGTACAGAAAGGGGGACACGCGAAGCCAGGTTGTCACAGCCTACCCCCCGGAGATTCGCCTATAAGCGGGGACCTCACAGTCGGAAGGAGTGAGCCAGAGTCAGTGATGGCACCCCTTCCTGTTGCAACCCCCTTAAGGGAAAAAGGCGCTTGTTCTGGGTTTTCCTGTTCCTGGTTCAACTGGCTGTCTGCATTGTCCGTTGCTGTCTCTGTGCCTGCTCCCTAGCTCTTGCTGGGCTCTGCCTATAGGAGCGATGGTCCAGCTCCTGCCTTCCCCTCCCCTACTCAGTCAGCATGTTGAAGCCTCCTTGTACTAGCCAGCTAATGGGTCCTAAATTTGGGGAATTTTGCAATATGGCTAAAGAAAGTCATATTAAAATTTAAGTTATAAGTACAATTTAACATATTATAGTCAAAGGTTGTGATCTTCCTGACCCAGGAATAGAATCTGGGTCTCTTGTGTCTCCTGCATTAACAAGCAGATTCTTTACCACTCTTCCACCTGGGAAGCCCAGATTTTATGACTTCCTAGTCATTTGACATTTTGCTAATATTCATGCTCTTGGGGGTATTTACATCAGTTCTATTAGCATGGTAGAAATACACCTTATCAGCATACTAGTGTGTTTAGTGATGTTACCTTGGGCACCTCAAATGGCCCTGAGAGGTGTATTTAGACCACTGAAATCAGTGTGAGTTATTGTTTCATCTTGTTTATTGTTTCTATTTAAGAAAATGATGGTAAAGAATCTGCCTGCACTGCAGGAGACCCAGATTCGATCCCTGGATTGAGAAGATCCCCTGGAGAAGAGAATGGTTACTCATGCCAGTCATTTTTCTTGGAGAATTCCACGGACAGAGGAGCCTGGATAGCAACAGTCCATGGGATTCCAATACAGGCAAGCTGAAATCCAAACAGGAAGCGGGGCTGAGATAAAGCAGAGGGAGGCAATGCCTGGAATCCTTACTAGCCAGGAGTGAGCTATTTAATTTCATGTCCCAAATATCTGCTGAGCACCTCCGCAGTGCCAGGCTCTATGCAAGGTCTTGAGGCTGGAGGAGGAAACCAGGCAGTCCTGGCCCTCGTGTGACTTGAAATCTCCTGGGAATCTCGAGATGAAGGAGGTCATGGCAAATGGGATGAGTGTACAGAAAGGGGGACACGCGAAGCCAGGTTGTCACAGCCTACCCCCCGGAGATTCGCCTATAAGCGGGGACCTCACAGTCGGAAGGAGTGAGCCAGAGTCAGTGATGGCACCCCTTCCTGTTGCAACCCCCTTAAGGGAAAAAGGCGCTTGTTCTGGGTTTTCCTGTTCCTGGTTCAACTGGCTGTCTGCATTGTCCGTTGCTGTCTCTGTGCCTGCTCCCTAGCTCTTGCTGGGCTCTGCCTATAGGAGCGATGGTCCAGCTCCTGCCTTCCCCTCCCCTACTCAGTCAGCATGTTGAAGCCTCCTTGTACTAGCCAGCTAATGGGTCCTAAATTTGGGGAATTTTGCAATATGGCTAAAGAAAGTCATATTAAAATTTAAGTTATAAGTACAATTTAACATATTATAGTCAAAGGTTGTGATCTTCCTGACCCAGGAATAGAATCTGGGTCTCTTGTGTCTCCTGCATTAACAAGCAGATTCTTTACCACTCTTCCACCTGGGAAGCCCAGATTTTATGACTTCCTAGTCATTTGACATTTTGCTAATATTCATGCTCTTGGGGGTATTTACATCAGTTCTATTAGCATGGTAGAAATACACCTTATCAGCATACTAGTGTGTTTAGTGATGTTACCTTGGGCACCTCAAATGGCCCTGAGAGGTGTATTTAGACCACTGAAATCAGTGTGAGTTATTGTTTCATCTTGTTTATTGTTTCTATTTAAGAAAATGATGGTAAAGAATCTGCCTGCACTGCAGGAGACCCAGATTCGATCCCTGGATTGAGAAGATCCCCTGGAGAAGAGAATGGTTACTCATGCCAGTCATTTTTCTTGGAGAATTCCACGGACAGAGGAGCCTGGATAGCAACAGTCCATGGGATTGCAAAGAGTCAAATGTGACTGAGTGGCTAACACTTCCATAAATAAATAAGAAGAAAGTGATGAAGACCATGTTAATAATACGTTAAACATAAGTGTGTATTGTAGCTAGCCATTATGTGGTAAATAGCTCCCCCAAATTGAGGAACTGTTCTCACTGTATATCACTCTTATCTGATTCAGCAAAGACGTCATTCACATCACTGACACATGAGTAAATTTCCAACATAGATCTTCATTGTTTCACTTTTTTATTACACAAATACTGACTAACATGTGTTGACCATAGATTCATTCAAAGTGTACCCATCCATCAGTGATGTGGCAGGCTTTGCTGACTTGTATTGTATTTAAGCCTTTACTCATATTTTGATTTTGTGACATTATTGAGTTGCAATTAGAAAAACAGTGGATTTTGTGAGAAACAGGAAGTCACATAGAAGTTAGAGATGTATAGAATTTAGAGCTAAGATTATTTAGATATTTATTATTTGTACATTGTGTGCTATAATTTTCTATATTAGTTTGATTTATAATAACCTGATGTATACAGACAGGTATTCGTCTTTGGAGAACTGGGTTCTCTTTCACCTTACTTCTCCTGTAGCCCCTGTGAACAATTCTTCCCATTTACCTTACTTAGCTAAGCAGTTCTCAATTTCTCCGCAAACCTTCCCTCCATGGGGTCCCCAAACAAGTTTCATTTTATTTGTTTATTTTATTTTTGGCTGTGCTGGGGCTTCAAGGTTGTGTGGGCTTTCCTCTAGGTGCAGTGAGCAGAGGCTACTGTCCAGGCGCATTGTGTGGGCTTCTCATTGGTGTGGCTTCTTTTGCTGCAGAGCATGGCCTCTAGTGGGCACAGGCTTCAGGAGCTGGGGTGCAAGAGCTTAAAGGCTCTGCAGCATGTGGGATCATCCCAGGCCAGGGATTCAATCTGTGTCTTCTGCATTGGCAGGCAGATTCTTTACCACCGAGCTATGACGGAAGTCCTATTTATTTATCTTAATTTTTTATATATATATATAAAATTTTTTATTGGAGTATGGTTGCTTTCTAATGTGGTGTTTGTTTCTGCTCTACAGCAAAGTGAATCAGTTATACGCACGCATGAACATTATATGTATACATGAACTCAGTCATGTTTGATTCTTTGTGACTGATGGATGAACCATGGAATTCTCTAGCCAAGAATACTAGAGTGGGTAGCCTTTCCCTTCTCCAGGGGATCTCCCCATCCCAGGGATCGAAACTAGGTCTCCTGCATTCCAGGCAGACTCTTTACTGTCTGAGCCACAAGGGAAACCCAAGAATACTGGAATGGGTAGCCTATCCCTTCTCCAGGGTATCTTCCCAATCCAGGAATTGAACCGGGGTCTCCTGCATTCCAGGCAGATGCTTTACCAGCTGAGCTACAAGGGTATCTCATATATATACATATATCCCCTCCTTTTTGAGCTTCCTTCCCACTTAGGTCAACACAGAGCATCCAGTACAGCTCTCTGTGCTGACCTGTAGACTCTCACTAGTTCTCTGTTTCATGCATAGTAGTGTATATGTGCCGATCCTGATCTCCCAATTCATTTCCTCTCTACCCACTTGGTGTCCATGCATCTCTTCTCTACATCTGTGTCTCTATTTCTGCTTTTCAAAAAGGGATTCATTGGTACCATTTTCCTATACATTTCATTTTAAAGGTAAACTTTCCTTCTTTTCACCTTACTTCTCCTGTAGCCCTGTGAACAATTCTTCCCATTTACCTTACTTAGCTAAGCAGTTCTCAATTTCTCCGCAAACCTTCCCTCCATGGGGTCCCCAAACAAGTTTCATTTTATTTGTTTATTTTATTTTTGGCTGTGCTGGGGCTTCAAGGTTGTGTGGGCTTTCCTCTAGGTGCAGTGAGCAGAGGCTACTGTCCAGGCGCATTGTGTGGGCTTCTCATTGGTGTGGCTTCTTTTGCTGCAGAGCATGGCCTCTAGTGGGCACAGGCTTCAGGAGCTGGGGTGCAAGAGCTTAAAGGCTCTGCAGCATGTGGGATCATCCCAGGCCAGGGATTCAATCTGTGTCTTCTGCATTGGCAGGCAGATTCTTTACCACCGAGCTATGACGGAAGTCCTATTTATTTATCTTAATTTTTTATATATATATATAAAATTTTTTATTGGAGTATGGTTGCTTTCTAATGTGGTGTTTGTTTCTGCTCTACAGCAAAGTGAATCAGTTATACGCACGCATGAACATTATATGTATACATGAACTCAGTCATGTTTGATTCTTTGTGACTGATGGATGAACCATGGAATTCTCTAGCCAAGAATACTAGAGTGGGTAGCCTTTCCCTTCTCCAGGGGATCTCCCCATCCCAGGGATCGAAACTAGGTCTCCTGCATTCCAGGCAGACTCTTTACTGTCTGAGCCACAAGGGAAACCCAAGAATACTGGAATGGGTAGCCTATCCCTTCTCCAGGGTATCTTCCCAATCCAGGAATTGAACCGGGGTCTCCTGCATTCCAGGCAGATGCTTTACCAGCTGAGCTACAAGGGTATCTCATATATATACATATATCCCCTCCTTTTTGAGCTTCCTTCCCACTTAGGTCAACACAGAGCATCCAGTACAGCTCTCTGTGCTGACCTGTAGACTCTCACTAGTTCTCTGTTTCATGCATAGTAGTGTATATGTGCCGATCCTGATCTCCCAATTCATTTCCTCTCTACCCACTTGGTGTCCATGCATCTCTTCTCTACATCTGTGTCTCTATTTCTGCTTTTCAAAAAGGGATTCATTGGTACCATTTTCCTATACATTTCATTTTAAAGGTAAACTTTCCTTCTTTTCTACTCATAATATTTAATAAGAAAAAAAAGAATAAAATGTAAAGAAAACCTTCTTGGGAAGCCCCATCTCATGAGGCCTCTGGGAACACCTGAAGTACTGTGGACATAGGTTGTCTGTTGCCATCCCCTGTCCCTGACCCTGAGGGATACTGGCTGGAAGTCTGGAATGTTGGGACTGGGTCCCTGATCCCAGGCCTGGGCCTCCCCACTTGCCATCTTTTATAAGGAAAGTAGGAGGTGGCCATTCTTCACAGGCCTTTCCCATTGTGATGTGAGATTCTATAATTAGGTCTCTATTAGAAATTGCCAGCAGTGCCCCAATTCTTATGTGGGTCAGGAGTCCATAGTGGCTGAAGTGTGGCTTTTTAGCTCTGAATCCAGTGACTCAGGCAAGCAGGGGACCCTGAGTTACAATAGAGGCTATGCACGCGGCACCCAGCTAAGACATTTAAAGCGTCCCCACTTCATCTTCCCCGAAACCCCATATGGTGAATTCTACTATTATCCTCTATAAACAGATGAGCACAATGGGGCTCCGAGAGGTCACATGGTTTGCTGGGATCTTCCAGCTGGTGAGTGCGAACTCAGCAGACAGACCTGCGGGCTCTCCGGGGCCCACTGACATCCGCCCAGCTGGTCACACCCTCCACCCATGCCGTCACCCCTCCCAGTGTGGCCCAAAGCACACACCTATTGGTATGAAGCCTGACAGGAAGACGGCTGGAAAGGAATCATCACTCTACCGGTGCTGGAAAACGTGGTTGCAACACGAGCAAATGAAAGCAAATGAATCACCTCTGACTTTGCTTTTCTTTCTATAAAATAGGTTATTAAGAAGCCTAAGTGAGACATCAGTGAAGGGTGCCTAGCACACAGACTGCAGGAGGGTCAGCTCTAGTAACACAGGAGATGGCACAGGTCACCCACTCAGAAGAGAGCCTGACGTATACATGTGTGTGTGTGTCAGTGTGTGTGCTCAGTCGTGCTCAACTTGTGAGACTCCATGGACTGTAGCCTGCCAAGCTCCTCTGTCTATGTAATTTTCTTGGCAACAATACTGGAGTGGGTTGCCATTTCCTCCTCCAGGGGATCTTCCCAATCCAGGGATCAAACCTGCTTCTCTTGCATCTCGTGCATTGACAGGTAGATTCTTTACCATTGTGCTTCCTGGGGAGCCCGGACACACACAAATGCAATGTGTTCAGTAAATATTATTACTTATCATGACTAACACTTCCTGTCCTTTTGCAGAGCTGCAGGAGGCCTCCTGCTTCTAGAATATCCACCTGCAGTAGCAATTCCATGATATTCCGGCATCTCTGAACCAGTTTAGGATCCTGCCTACCATCTTTTCTATTACTTCAGGAAGAGGTGATACGTGCTCCAAAAATCTGAGTTGTACATTGTTTGAAAGCAGAGCCCATTTGTAGCTCTGGGTGGGCTACTCCTGGTTTTTAGTCCCTTTTTCTTTGAAGCCATAGGAATTTCTGCTCAAATAACAACTTACATGCTGGGCTACAGTATAAAATAGATTCCACAATCAACAAGTGCAGTGAAATGTAGGGAATGGAGGTGCTGAGAGCCTGTCCTGCATGTCAGGTTCTGCCAAACACAGTACCAACCCCTGGCATAAACTACTGTCAGTGTGGATTTCTGAAGACCAGCTAGGTGATTGAGTTGATCAAGAATGGTTTTGTGTCCTCCACATGGGACTGTTGAGGACACATGAGATGCCTTTGATTGAAGATGTCTGTGTTATTTTAAATATTCCTCTGTTTAAACACAAGTTATCATTTCATGGTGGTGGGAGACTAATGGGGTATTTCATGAACCCTGAGATATTGCTGATATTGCTTTCCATGGATCAAACAAGGCAGATCAAAGCTAAGATTTTCAAAATTCTTCTATAGGAAAAAAATTCCTCCAGGCAAAACTTTGAGGTTTTCACAGCCCTGAAAACCAGCCTTGACTTTCTTCTGGCAACAGAAAAGATCCTTTTATTTGTTCCCAACGAAAATATATTTCTTCTCCAAAACTATTTTATAGATTACATGCCACTTCCTACTTTCCTTTTCTTTCTCATAGTAATTATCTTCCTTTAAGACAATGTCTGCACAGCATACAGTAGGCATGTTTAGGCAGATAAGCATGAGAAACCAACGCAGCTGGGAACAGCCTTGTTTCTTCCCAATCCAGGGATCAAACCTGCTTCTCTTGCATCTCGTGCATTGACAGGTAGATTCTTTACCATTGTGCTTCCTGGGGAGCCCGGACGCACACAAATGCAATGTGTTCAGTAAATATTATTACTTATCATGACTAACACTTCCTGTCCTTTTGCAGAGCTGCAGGAGGCCTCCTGCTTCTAGAATATCCACCTGCAGTAGCAATTCCATGATATTCCGGCATCTCTGAACCAGTTTAGGATCCTGCCTACCATCTTTTCTATTACTTCAGGAAGAGGTGATACGTGCTCCAAAAATCTGAGTTGTACATTGTTTGAAAGCAGAGCCCATTTGTAGCTCTGGGTGGGCTACTCCTGGTTTTTAGTCCCTTTTTCTTTGAAGCCATAGGAATTTCTGCTCAAATAACAACTTACATGCTGGGCTACAGTATAAAATAGATTCCACAATCAACAAGTGCAGTGAAATGTAGGGAATGGAGGTGCTGAGAGCCTGTCCTGCATGTCAGGTTCTGCCAAACACAGTACCAACCCCTGGCATAAACTACTGTCAGTGTGGATTTCTGAAGACCAGCTAGGTGATTGAGTTGATCAAGAATGGTTTTGTGTCCTCCACATGGGACTGTTGAGGACACATGAGATGCCTTTGATTGAAGATGTCTGTGTTATTTTAAATATTCCTCTGTTTAAACACAAGTTATCATTTCATGGTGGTGGGAGACTAATGGGGTATTTCATGAACCCTGAGATATTGCTGATATTGCTTTCCATGGATCAAACAAGGCAGATCAAAGCTAAGATTTTCAAAATTCTTCTATAGGAAAAAAATTCCTCCAGGCAAAACTTTGAGGTTTTCACAGCCCTGAAAACCAGCCTTGACTTTCTTCTGGCAACAGAAAAGATCCTTTTATTTGTGCCAAGCGAAAATATATTTCTTCTCCAAAACTATTTTATAGATTACATGCCACTTCCTACTTTCCTTTTCTTTCTCATAGTAATTATCTTCCTTTAAGACAATGTCTGCACAGCATACAGTAGGCATGTTTAGGCAGATAAGCATGAGAAACCAACGCAGCTGGGAACAGCCTTGTTTCTGTAACCCTTCTAAATCCTTGGACCCATATGGGCAGCACTGCATTCAAAGAGCCATAGTCTCGCAGCCAAAAAAGTAATTAAAAAATGAATCCCAAACCTTACCTGGGCTTTTCAAAACTGTGAGTTGAGTTGAATTGAGTTCAGTCGCTCCATCATGTGTGACTCGAACTGTGAAGAGAATCCAAATTTAGAGTTAACAATACTTTCTTCTCCTGGCATGTTTCTCACCAGTACCCATGCATCCATCCTACTGGGTTTCTGGAGCACCTCTCTCTCCACTGGCCCCCCAAGCCTTTCTCTATATGAGCCATGCAGTGGGGTGATCTTGGGTGAGCAGAGGAGAGGTTGTGGGGAGAAAAAATCTGGATAGTCCCTCTTCATCTTAATAACTTGGGGTTTGAAGTTTGCAATTCTAAAGGAAATTAATCCTGAATATTCATTGGAGGACTGACGCTGTAGCTGAAGCTCCAATAATTTGACCACTTCATGCAAAGAGAGATGTATTGGAAAAGACGCTGATGCTGGGACAGGTTGAAGGCAAAGGGTGGCAGCAGGGGATGGGATGGTTGGATAGCACCCCTGACTCAATGAACATGAGATTGAGCAAACTCTGGGAGATAGTGAAGGACATGGAAGCCTGACGAGCTGCAGTCCATGGGGTTGCAAAGATTTGAACATGGCTTAGTGATTGAACAAAAACGTAACACATAGACTACTCTACCTGAGGTACTATGGTATTTAGAATAGTATTTAGTTCTGTTACTTTATAAGTTTCTAGTACCCCACCAGACAAGGAAAATCTGACCCTTATATCAATAACAGAATTGCCATGGCTACTCTTTTCACAGCATAAACGAAAGACTGCATGTACACTTCAATGCACATGGCTCATGTATTATAATTATGATTAAATAAATAAATCTGTTAGTTTGAAGATTCAATGAGAGGCAGATGATTGACAGCAAAATTTTAAGTCCCTCCTTTTGCTGTGATGGTAAGAAATTAGAGAATTATGGGAAATTGACAATAACTGGACTAAGAAGTATCTCCAAGAGTTGTTAAAGATAGATCCTTAAATATCAGAAAAGTTTTTAGAAAGTAACTGAGCTGTAGAGGAAGCTTTATGAACAGCTCTTGGACTGCACTGAATTCTTGATAACCATACTTTTATTTACTTTAAAATGAGACTTTACATGTGCCAGCACTGGAGATCCACAAAACGGATGATAGAATCCTTGGCTCCAAGAAAATCCCACTCTGGAGAGGCTCATGGCCTCAACACAGGAGGGTGCTGACCTGATGCAGTGTTGGAAGTAGTCTGGAAGGTTTCTAGTTTAGAAACTTGCATTGTGAAAACACAGAGCAGAGGGACCAGGTCTCTGTGTGGGTAGTGAGGTGAAGGTCTGGGAATGCCACACCAAGCGAAGAGGACCATGAAGGGAGGATGTTTCAGACTGAATGAACAGCATGCATGAGGCTCAAAGTATGAGTGTGCATGGAACCATGAGGATCAGGAAACAGAACCTCAGTGAGGCTGGAATATAGGAAGCAGGGAAACAAGGCTCTGGACGGAAGTGAGGATTTACCAGATGTCTCTGGAAGACAGGAGCAGAGTGATCTGGCTAGAAGAGCAGGCTAAAGTTAAGACAACAGGGAATGCCAACACGGACAGTTCATCCTGTGTAACAGACACCCAGCTGGTATATTGGGCTCAACCAGGAAAACACAAATATTTACCTCCTAGATCTGTAGAAGCGCTTCCATCTCCACAAATTCCTCCCTCATCTGCCATTTATGAGAGAGCTCAGATATGAAGGCTTTGAGCCTCAGCAGACACCCTGGGTTTCTAGGAAACCAGAACCAATGCCTCCTAATTAAAGAGTGAGAAGCTTGGAGAGGAGAGCCTGGAACTTCCATAATTACACGATTGGACAGAAATGGCATAAAGCTACACGTGCCACTCAGACCACAGCAGGAGGAATGATCATGGAGAGAAGCCAGTGAAAACTCTACCCGTTTAAAAAAAATCTGTTCATGGGGTTCTTGAGGCAAGAACACTGGTGTGGTTTGCCATTCCCTCCTCCAGTGGACTATGTTTTGTCAGGACTCTCCACTCTGACCCTTCCATCTCAGGTGGCCCTGCACGGCATGGCTCATACCTTCATTGCCATGGCTGTGATGCCAGTGGGGGGAAATCTACCCTCTTTAAGTAGATAGATACCTGGATGGATAGATAGATGACCTGATCACCCTGTGAAATTTATACCATCTACTTAGCTCTTAGAATCTGACTCCGGAGTTTCCTGTGTTTCATTTCTATTGTATGTTTAAAAACAAAAGGCCTATCCTGACAAAGATGTTCTCCTCTAGATCCTTTCAGGATGGTGCTGGATTCGATTCAGATGAAGAGGAGCACCAACAGATCAGAGCTGAATAACTTTCATCGGTGAATAACGGGCCACCCTCCACATCACACCGCCCAGGCCCCCACCAACAGTTCACATGAAAACACAGAAAGGTAACGACCAGGAGTGCTCCGGAGGATTCCATGCAACAGTGCCTCCGAGCAAGAGGCCCTAACCATGAGGATCAGGAAACAGAACCTCAGTGAGGCTGGAATATAGGAAGCAGGGAAACAAGGCTCTGGACGGAAGTGAGGATTTACCAGATGTCTCTGGAAGACAGGAGCAGAGTGATCTGGCTAGAAGAGCAGGCTAAAGTTAAGACAACAGGGAATGCCAACACGGACAGTTCATCCTGTGTAACAGACACCCAGCTGGTATATTGGGCTCAACCAGGAAAACACAAATATTTACCTCCTAGATCTGTAGAAGCGCTTCCATCTCCACAAATTCCTCCCTCATCTGCCATTTATGAGAGAGCTCAGATATGAAGGCTTTGAGCCTCAGCAGACACCCTGGGTTTCTAGGAAACCAGAACCAATGCCTCCTAATTAAAGAGTGAGAAGCTTGGAGAGGAGAGCCTGGAACTTCCATAATTACACGATTGGACAGAAATGGCATAAAGCTACACGTGCCACTCAGACCACAGCAGGAGGAATGATCATGGAGAGAAGCCAGTGAAAACTCTACCCGTTTAAAAAAAAAATCTGTTCATGGGGTTCTTGAGGCAAGAACACTGGTGTGGTTTGCCATTCCCTCCTCCAGTGGACTATGTTTTGTCAGGACTCTCCACTCTGACCCTTCCATCTCAGGTGGCCCTGCACGGCATGGCTCATACCTTCATTGCCATGGCTGTGATGCCAGTGGGGGGAAATCTACCCTCTTTAAGTAGATAGATACCTGGATGGATAGATAGATGACCTGATCACCCTGTGAAATTTATACCATCTACTTAGCTCTTAGAATCTGACTCCGGAGTTTCCTGTGTTTCATTTCTATTGTATGTTTAAAAACAAAAGGCCTATCCTGACAAAGATGTTCTCCTCTAGATCCTTTCAGGATGGTGCTGGATTCGATTCAGATGAAGAGGAGCACCAACAGATCAGAGCTGAATAACTTTCATCGGTGAATAACGGGCCACCCTCCACATCACACCGCCCAGGCCCCCACCAACAGTTCACATGAAAACACAGAAAGGTAACGACCAGGAGTGCTCCGGAGGATTCCATGCAACAGTGCCTCCGAGCAAGAGGCCCTCGGATTGTAAGGAGGATTCCATTTCCAAGTGATGAGAGGGACTGTAAACAGTTCAGATTCCTCCCTGATATTGAATTCCTTGATGTTTGTAAAGTTTTACCTCTCCTTTGAAAAAGTAAGGATTTGAAAAACTAAACACTCAAGTCTCTAGGTAGATAGAATATTCCTTTCAACAACAGTACAATAATCTCTACAAGACATTTTATAAGGAACTGGGATTGTACAAAGTACTATTTATTGACAAGATGCCCCCTACCTTTTTATTAACCGAGTTGTTTTCCTTTTCATATCAGATTACCTTTTGTGCCACAGTGCTTTTAAAAGACAAGATTACAATCAGTGAAATGAAATAAACCACACACAATAGTTCATATGCTAAGAGCACTGACTTTGGGTTTTTGCTTAGTCATCAACTGGTGGGTGATCTCGGGCAAGGTTTCTGACATCATTGGGCTTTTATTTCTCCATCTGAAAATTAATGAAGGCCGTTTCTGAGGTCTTCCTGTTCAAGTATCCTATCATCTTATCCATGCCCTTTGACCCGTGTTATGCTTGACATACAGCAGGTACCCAGTAAATAGAGGGGATAAATATGGAGTGACTTGATACATGCTTCACAAAAATAATGACATTTTAAGCACTTGCTCCCACTTTTATTTTCTGAATATTTCTTTGAATTTTATCTTTTTTTTTAATTCATAGATTCAATAGTAATTCTTCTATCTGAGGTTATTAATGATGTTCTTCTGAAGTTTCCTCCCACTTGTGTGCAATGTCTCTATTTACTTTAATTTGCTCTTGTGGTTTCTTTTGTTGTTGTTCAGTCACTAAGTTGTGTACCTACTCTTTGTGATCCCATGGACTGCAGTGTGCCAGGCTTCTTCGTCCTTCACTATCTCCCGGAGCTTTTTCAAACTCATGGCAACTGAGTCAGTGATGCTATCTAGTCATCTCATCCTCTGCTGCCCTTTTCTCCTCCTGCCCTCAATCTTTCCCAGTACCAGGGTCTTTTCCAAAGAGTTGGCTCTTTGCAACAGGTGGCCAAAGTATTGGAGCTTCAGCTTCTGTATCTTCATTTTGATTTTTTAATTTTAGTATAGAGTTTTTCATATGTCTGGCAACACTTGATTTTCCTCTCAAAATTAAAGCAGAGCATAAAAAAAGATGATTTGGACAAACCAATTTTGAAAAAGAGCCACAACCTGAAGAGCTACACTGCTTGATTTCAAAACTTCCCACAAAGCCACTGTAATCAAGGCAGTGTGGAAATCAACATGTAGACTCATGGAACAGAACAGAGAGATCAGAAATCAGCCTGTACACAGCCAATTACCTGCTGACACATATGCCAAGGAGATTCATACGGAAAGGATACGCAGACCTAAGCCTTTGTTTGATCTCATATACCAAAATTACCATTAGATGGACCATAAATATAAACATAAATGCTAAAGCTATCCACTTCTAAAATCATGGAAGAAAATCTTTGTGACCTTGGGGCAGGCAAAGATTTCTTAGATAGGACACCAAAAGCATACACCACAAAACAAAAAATTGATTATTCAATAACCCCTAAATTAGGAAAACTTTCCCTCTTAAAACAACACTTCTATTTTTATGAAGTTCTAAAAGGTCTAATGGAAAAAAAAAATCAAAACAACAGTGAGGACCAGCTAGGATGGAGCATGTGTTCCGATTCGGGAGATGGTGCAACTTGCGTATGCTTTGCTCCTGGCATTCGGATGGAGGCTTTGGTCTAAGTGCGTGCCTTAAGGTTTTGATCATTTTAAGAAAACATTGATTGTGCTTTTACAGGCCAGATTCTGTGCTGAGGGTAAACACTATGCAATTCTCATGACCACCAGCCAGGGAGGTGGGAGGTGGGAGGGGGAGGGGGTGGAGGGGGAGGGAAGGGCTATTATTTTCCCAGTTTTGCAGATGGCAAATGAAGGCTCAAAGAGGCTGAGTGACTTTCATGATTTGGAAGGGAGATGCTGGGATGTGGACCCAGGCCACGCTCATTCCAAAAGCGTGTGTCTAACCCTCATGACCCCGTGCCTCTGTGGATACCACCTGCTGAAGCTTCTCCTGGAGAACTTGGCACAATATTCTCAGTTGTGTTTGTTTCACAGAGGCGCTCAGCGGCTAGGTGGGTGGTAGCCAAGAACTCCTCACAAAGCTGCGCCAGCCAGCAGCAGGACGGGTCCAGCCAGCAGCCCTGCCTGTGAGGGGCGAGGTCCAGGAGCTGCGCTCAGGGCTGGGGAAAGGGCAGCTGTGATATAGATCGCTATTCCACGAGTAGGAAAAATGTAGTGACTGGAAGCTCTGAACCCGAGGGTGACGCTGGTAAACCATGGGCTTCTCGCAAGATGATCTGATCACCTTCCCTAGAGAAGGTCTTCCATTGCCTACCTGGAGGGTATAGTCCTGCTTGCCACCGTTTTGGGGACTGATTACAATTGAGCATTCAGCTAGCTATAGGAATTCTGCCATGTTCTCTGGACCCCAGGTCTGTTCACTGCTTTTGTCTGGATGTCAGTACTTGAAAGTAGGTCTTCAGAGAATCCCTGAATGGCACTCTAGCCCTCAACTGTCCCTGGCACTTCCTGACTTTGCAGCCCTATAGTTGGGACTCTGCATTTCTGCCCGAGTGGTACTGGTGGTCACAGGTCGAAGGAAGCAACTTCTTAAACACTTGTCTCTTTTCCTCCCCCCACTGCCTACGCTAGAGGTACCCGATGCTGCCGAGATCTGTGCCTTTGGGGAGTTTTGTCTCGTGAATTAGGGTGCTACCTGGCTTACCCCATTCCTCAGAGGAGCCAGTAAACACAGGTCCATCTGCATTCCAGCATCTCACATTTTGTTAGTTGTTCCTTTCTCCAGTCTGTCCTTGTGAGCTTATCTGTCCCATAATTAAAAAAGACATAGGCATGCCAATGTCCCTTGCAGAACTATTTACAATAACCAGGACACAGGAGCAACCTAATGTCGACTGTCAGATAGATGGGTAAAGAAGATGCAAGTACATATATACCATGTACCTTTTTTACTCAGCCATAGAAAGGAATGAAATTGGGTCATTTGTAGTGATACAGAGGGACCTGGAGTCTATCATACACTAAGTTAGAAAGAGAAAAACAAGTATTGTATGCTAGTACATATATTTGGAATCAGAAGAGTAGGGCAGACATATATATGCTCCCCTAAGGCAGCTGGCTGGTGGGAGCTGCTGTGTGGTGTGGGGGCCCAGCTCTGTGCTCTGTGATGTCTAGAGAGGTCTAAGGGGCTGGGCTGGGTTCAAGAGGAGAGAAACCATGTGCACATGTGGCTGATTCACTTTGCTGTGCGGAGGCTAGTGCACTTTGTAAAGCAATTATACTCAAATAAAAATAAAAAGGGAAAAACCAAAATCTATTTACAATTGTCTTGGGGGGGAGAATAAGAAAATGCTGCTATTTGAGCCACCATCTTTATTTCCTGAGAGGTTGCTCCCTCTGCTCTTTGGGGTCAGCAGCTACGGGAATGTGGATATGTTCTCTGGACCCCAGGCCTACTCACTGCCTTTGTCTGGGTGTCAGAACTTGAAAGCAGGTCCTCAGTGAACCACACAAACACAGTGGCTCCAGGTTCCCCTTTGCAGAGCCTTCCCTCTGGGCTCCCAACCTCCTCCACCTCCCCCATATCCATGGAAGATTTTCTTACAAATGCCTGAAGTACGAGTCTCCTGTTGCTGCTTAGTCACTTCAGTCGTGTCTGACTCTGTCCAGCTCTTTGCAACTCCATGGACTGCAACCCACCAGGCTCCTCGGTCCATGGAATTCTCCAGGCAAGAATACTGGAGTGGGTTGCCATTTCCTTCTCCAGAAGATCTTCTAGACACAGGAATCTAACCTGTGTCTCTTGCATTGCCAGGTGGATTCTTCACCATTGGGCCACCTGGAAAGTCCTCTTTTCTTCTTGTACTTTTGTTTAATTTTTTATATTTAAATCTTTGGTTCGCTGGAAATTTTGTTGCATGTAGGGTGAAGAGAAGAATCTAGATATCTTAAAAACTGTTTAGCTGTTTGTTCAAATGTTGCTTATTGACACATTTCCTGATATGAAATATATACTCTGTTAATTTATGTGTTTTCAAAATGTGTTTTATTGTCTCAGGGGTCAAGTGTTCCTTGGTAATAATTCTTTTTCAGCTCTTTCTCGGCAACTTGTTTACATTTATTCTATTAGATAAGTTTTGATTAATTTTGACAAGTTAATAAAATCTCATTAGAATTTGGGAGTGCTTGAATTTATTTTAATAGATTAATTCAGGGAGCATTGGCATTTTAATAATTATAAGCCATATTTCAGTCTCTTGCGTGAAACTATGTTATCCAGCCACCTGAAGCAATCCTTTACTTTAACAGGTAATAAAGTTGTCTCAGCATTCCATCTCACACCTGATAGAACCCCAACATGCTTCTCAGTCTCTCTGGGGTTTCATGGTAGTGGAGGTTCTTTGTGTTTATTTTTCTCAGGCCCAGTTCCATTTTCCTGTTTCCACAGTATTCTTGGTCTCTTCTCAGGCTCTGACTCTCACACATCTATTCTGTCTGCAGTGCACAGCACCCCACTGGAGACTGTGCCATCTTTTCACCGGCATTAACCCAAGGCCATGAACACACTAACTAGGCAACCTCAGGGTATAGTTACAGTCTGAGCCCTCGAGTCCGAATGTCTGGCTCAATTGCCGGACTCCACTTACAAGTACTGCACTTGGTCAAATTACTTAACCTCTCTCTACCTGAAATTCTCATCTGTGATGGGAACAGGAGTTTCATGAAAATTCAATGGTAAACACAATTCCAGTGCACAGAGCATTGTCCAGGAAGTAGGTGCTCAATAAACATGAGCTTTAGCATCACAGGTTTGGAGACTGCACAATGGGATACACGATGATGGATACAACAAATGACTTTAAATACTGATGTATTTTCTCTTTTAAAGATGTTTATTTATTTGTATTTTTTGCCTGCACCATGAGGGTATATGAGATAGGTCCCCACTGATCGAATTCACACTCCTTGCAATGGAAGCGTAGAGTCTTAACCATTTGACCGGCAGGGAAATCCCTAGATGTATTTATTCTTAAACTTTCATCTACTTGTCTTCTTACAGGAAGAAGGTCCTCACTTTCTCTTTAAGCTGTAACTGGGCCCCTTGCTTTGATATTTTCCCTACTTTTTCCTGGTTTATTCTCCTTCAGTCCAATCTCATTGTCTTATTCTTGCTGATGACAACAAGGACAAGCCCTCTCTCCAAAATAAACATATCCCATCCAGGTGCTTGGCTAAAACAGAAAAATTAGGCAGAAAACAAAAAAACCAGTTTTCTCTCCAAGATGAATTTTATGGTCATTTTACAGCTCTGAAACTAGTAATTATTTTTCCCTTTCTTTGAAAAGTTAGGATAGTGTATCTAAAAGGTACGTCTCTCCTTTTAACAAACCACCTTTTTATCCATCATAGGATTTTGTTGTTTTCTTTATAGAGCATATGACTTATTAGCTATTATATAGAAATTACTGTTATGACTAGAATTTTTTCATTCATTATGCTTTTGAAATGACTATTGTTAGTATGAACGTTATTACTTTTTTGAGCATTTGTTGTGGAACCAGAGTCATACTGCCATTGTTTCTAATAGTTTTCTTAGTTTATTCTCTTGAATTTTCTCTGGTATAAAATCATTTTATCCTTGAATAATGACAATTTGGCTCGCCTCTTTCCAATGCTTATGCCTTTTATTTTGGTTTATTGTGCTGGCTTGGACAGATCTTATATATCAGTGATGATAATGACAGACTGGTATTGATGGATTCTGCTTTCTAAGATTATATTTATTGCCGGACTACACTTACAAGTACTGCACTTGGTCAAATTACTTAACCTCTCTCTACCTGAAATTCTCATCTGTGATGGGAACAGGAGTTTCATGAAAATTCAATGGTAAACACAATTCCAGTGCACAGAGCATTGTCCAGGAAGTAGGTGCTCAATAAACATGAGCTTTAGCATCACAGGTTTGGAGACTGCACAATGGGATACACGATGATGGATACAACAAATGACTTTAAATACTGATGTATTTTCTCTTTTAAAGATGTTTATTTATTTGTATTTTTTGCCTGCACCATGAGGGTATATGAGATAGGTCCCCACTGATCGAATTCACACTCCTTGCAATGGAAGCGTAGAGTCTTAACCATTTGACCGGCAGGGAAATCCCTAGATGTATTTATTCTTAAACTTTCATCTACTTGTCTTCTTACAGGAAGAAGGTCCTCACTTTCTCTTTAAGCTGTAACTGGGCCCCTTGCTTTGATATTTTCCCTACTTTTTCCTGGTTTATTCTCCTTCAGTCCAATCTCATTGTCTTATTCTTGCTGATGACAACAAGGACAAGCCCTCTCTCCAAAATAAACATATCCCATCCAGGTGCTTGGCTAAAACAGAAAAATTAGGCAGAAAACAAAAAAACCAGTTTTCTCTCCAAGATGAATTTTATGGTCATTTTACAGCTCTGAAACTAGTAATTATTTTTCCCTTTCTTTGAAAAGTTAGGATAGTGTATCTAAAAGGTACGTCTCTCCTTTTAACAAACCACCTTTTTATCCATCATAGGATTTTGTTGTTTTCTTTATAGAGCATATGACTTATTAGCTATTATATAGAAATTACTGTTATGACTAGAATTTTTTCATTCATTATGCTTTTGAAATGACTATTGTTAGTATGAACGTTATTACTTTTTTGAGCATTTGTTGTGGAACCAGAGTCATACTGCCATTGTTTCTAATAGTTTTCTTAGTTTATTCTCTTGAATTTTCTCTGGTATAAAATCATTTTATCCTTGAATAATGACAATTTGGCTCGCCTCTTTCCAATGCTTATGCCTTTTATTTTGGTTTATTGTGCTGGCTTGGACAGATCTTATATATCAGTGATGATAATGACAGACTGGTATTGATGGATTCTGCTTTCTAAGATTATATTTATTTTGTTTATAAGTGAACTGAGGTCTATAGTTTTCCTTTGGGTATTCCTTTAATAAGTTTTGGTATACTGTTTTACTGGCTTTATAAAAACAATAAAAGTGTTGGAAAATGCTCCTTTCTCTGAGTTATGGGATAATTTAAATAATGTCCGTGATATCTATTCTTTTATGGTTTGAGCCATGTTGACTGGATGAGACTGGCCCCTTTCAGGAGGCGCTCCTTCATAATTGTCTCAGAGCTTATTTTAAGTTTCCTTTTTTCTTCTTGATACAAGAGATCTGTTATTCATATAATAATTGTATCATCTGAGTTTTAAAACTTATTTCCATAGTTTTATGAAGTATTCTTCAACACTTTAAAAACTTTCCCCTGTATCTGTCCCTCCTTGCTCGTGCTCAGTTGTGTCCAACTCTTTTCGACCCTATGAACTGCAACCTGCCAGGCTCCTCTGTCTGTGGAATTTCTCCAGCAGGAATATTGGAGTAGGTTGCCATTTCCTCCTCCAGGGGATCTTCCTATGTCCCATGCATTGGCAGGCAGATTCTTTAGTGCTGAGCCAACAGGGAAACCCCCCTGTAACTGTGTCTGCCCTTTGTTCTGTCTAATTTTGGATATTTCTATTTTCCTACTCTTTTTGCTTCTTTGGTTAAGGTAGATTATGACTCGTCTTTTTAAGGATTTTATAGCTCTTGAATTAATTCATCAGTTCTACAGCTTTGTGTTTTCTAGCTTAAATTCAGTTTCATGCTTTCTTCTTCTGCCTTAGGTTTGGTATTCTTCTCCTAAATTTTGGGGATTTTCAATTTTTTTGATTTCACTCTTCTGTTAGTAATGAGAGAATTTACAGCGACAAAATTGTCTACAACTTTAGCTTCAACTCATGCAAACTATTGTTAGTATGAACGTTATTACTTTTTTGAGCATTTGTTGTGGAACCAGAGTCATACTGCCATTGTTTCTAATAGTTTTCTTAGTTTATTCTCTTGAATTTTCTCTGGTATAAAATCATTTTATCCTTGAATAATGACAATTTGGCTCGCCTCTTTCCAATGCTTATGCCTTTTATTTTGGTTTATTGTGCTGGCTTGGACAGATCTTATATATCAGTGATGATAATGACAGACTGGTATTGATGGATTCTGCTTTCTAAGATTATATTTATTTTGTTTATAAGTGAACTGAGGTCTATAGTTTTCCTTTGGGTATTCCTTTAATAAGTTTTGGTATACTGTTTTACTGGCTTTATAAAAACAATAAAAGTGTTGGAAAATGCTCCTTTCTCTGAGTTATGGGATAATTTAAATAATGTCCGTGATATCTATTCTTTTATGGTTTGAGCCATGTTGACTGGATGAGACTGGCCCCTTTCAGGAGGCGCTCCTTCATAATTGTCTCAGAGCTTATTTTAAGTTTCCTTTTTTCTTCTTGATACAAGAGATCTGTTATTCATATAATAATTGTATCATCTGAGTTTTAAAACTTATTTCCATAGTTTTATGAAGTATTCTTCAACACTTTAAAAACTTTCCCCTGTATCTGTCCCTCCTTGCTCGTGCTCAGTTGTGTCCAACTCTTTTCGACCCTATGAACTGCAACCTGCCAGGCTCCTCTGTCTGTGGAATTTCTCCAGCAGGAATATTGGAGTAGGTTGCCATTTCCTCCTCCAGGGGATCTTCCTATGTCCCATGCATTGGCAGGCAGATTCTTTAGTGCTGAGCCAACAGGGAAACCCCCCTGTAACTGTGTCTGCCCTTTGTTCTGTCTAATTTTGGATATTTCTATTTTCCTACTCTTTTTGCTTCTTTGGTTAAGGTAGATTATGACTCGTCTTTTTAAGGATTTTATAGCTCTTGAATTAATTCATCAGTTCTACAGCTTTGTGTTTTCTAGCTTAAATTCAGTTTCATGCTTTCTTCTTCTGCCTTAGGTTTGGTATTCTTCTCCTAAATTTTGGGGATTTTCAATTTTTTTGATTTCACTCTTCTGTTAGTAATGAGAGAATTTACAGCGACAAAATTGTCTACAACTTTAGCTTCAACTCATGCATTTAAGTGAGCGGTAGTCTCATTATTGTTGATTTAGCAAGTAAGTATTGAGAGAGAGTGGCATACTTCCCAAATGGTTGAGAAGTTATTGCTTTTTATTTCTACCTATTTATTTTTAGCTTTATTGCATTTTGGTCAGAAAATGTGATCTATTGCTTCCTCCCATTAAAAATATATTGAGGTTGCCTTTATGGCATGAGTTGAACTTTATGCTTTGCATGTAGTTATGATCAACAATTATTTCACAAGTATGTAAAAAGAATATACACTGTCTAGTATAATAATATAACATGTGACATACAAATATCATATTAATGTATATGTGAAACACAGTTTAACATATGCATATATTAATTATACTATTGAGATCATCTTTATCTCTAAATTTCATGTTCTTGATCTGTCAATAAGTGAGACATGTAGAATTTAACTTCTTTTTTCATTTATCTCTCTCATTGATCTGGTTTATTCTGTTTATTTATATTTGACTGTGCCGGATCTTCACAGCTGCATGGCTTTTCTCCAGTTGCAGTGGGCGAGTTTCTCATTGCAGTGGCTTGTCTTGTTACAGAGTATGGGTACTCAGCTGCAAAGGCTGTAGTAGTTGCAGTATGTGGGCTCAGTAGTTGCAACTCCTGGGCTCTAGAACGCAGGCTCAATAGTTGCGGTCTATGGGCTTAGCTGCTCGAGGCATGTAGGATCTTCCCGAACAAGGGATTGAACCCTTGTCTTCTGCACTGGCTGGCAGATTCTTTATCACTGGGCCAACAGGGAATCCCCACCATTGATCTGAAGTTTATTATACAAGGAAATGATTCTCAAAATGTGATTCCTGGAGACTTTAGCAAAAACATCTCATTAGATCCTGGGAGAAGTGCAAAATCTTGAGCCCTTCCCTAGACCTACTGAATCAGAAATGGGGGCTGGCCCCAAGTCTGTGTTTTAAGAATTCCTCCAAGGGACTTGGGTGTACACTCACATTTGAGGACCACTGGAGGAGGTACATGCTGTGGATCATACTATGCCTCACTTGGTCTTGAGGAACTCCTTGTATTTCCTACTGGTTGGTGAGGCCACCTTTCTCAATAACGTAATTTTGTTTCTGAAGTATTTGCCCTGTGCCATTCACGAGTCTCATACAGTTTTAGTTTGTACAGTTAATCAAAGATAGGCAAATTAAAATATTGCATTATATTTTCCTAGTAAATTTAGAAATATTTAAAAAATTCCAGTTTCAGCATAGACAAGAATCTAATGATCTAGACTCTCATAGATTGATTGGGAGTCTGTGAAGTGGTACATATTTGCTTTTTTCCTGAAAAGAAACTATGGCAGTATGTCCAAAATATCTTAACCTTTGTTTCAGTGATCCGACCCTAGGAATCTATTGTGATAAAATACAGTTGATCCTTAAACAGGCATGGTTGAGTGCCAACCTGCCCTGAAGTTGAGCATCAGTGTATAACTTTACAAGCAGTCCCTTATTTACAATCTGTCAATAAGTGAGACATGTAGAATTTAACTTCTTTTTTCATTTATCTCTCTCATTGATCTGGTTTATTCTGTTTATTTATATTTGACTGTGCCGGATCTTCACAGCTGCATGGCTTTTCTCCAGTTGCAGTGGGCGAGTTTCTCATTGCAGTGGCTTGTCTTGTTACAGAGTATGGGTACTCAGCTGCAAAGGCTGTAGTAGTTGCAGTATGTGGGCTCAGTAGTTGCAACTCCTGGGCTCTAGAACGCAGGCTCAATAGTTGCGGTCTATGGGCTTAGCTGCTCGAGGCATGTAGGATCTTCCCGAACAAGGGATTGAACCCTTGTCTTCTGCACTGGCTGGCAGATTCTTTATCACTGGGCCAACAGGGAATCCCCACCATTGATCTGAAGTTTATTATACAAGGAAATGATTCTCAAAATGTGATTCCTGGAGACTTTAGCAAAAACATCTCATTAGATCCTGGGAGAAGTGCAAAATCTTGAGCCCTTCCCTAGACCTACTGAATCAGAAATGGGGGCTGGCCCCAAGTCTGTGTTTTAAGAATTCCTCCAAGGGACTTGGGTGTACACTCACATTTGAGGACCACTGGAGGAGGTACATGCTGTGGATCATACTATGCCTCACTTGGTCTTGAGGAACTCCTTGTATTTCCTACTGGTTGGTGAGGCCACCTTTCTCAATAACGTAATTTTGTTTCTGAAGTATTTGCCCTGTGCCATTCACGAGTCTCATACAGTTTTAGTTTGTACAGTTAATCAAAGATAGGCAAATTAAAATATTGCATTATATTTTCCTAGTAAATTTAGAAATATTTAAAAAATTCCAGTTTCAGCATAGACAAGAATCTAATGATCTAGACTCTCATAGATTGATTGGGAGTCTGTGAAGTGGTACATATTTGCTTTTTTCCTGAAAAGAAACTATGGCAGTATGTCCAAAATATCTTAACCTTTGTTTCAGTGATCCGACCCTAGGAATCTATTGTGATAAAATACAGTTGATCCTTAAACAGGCATGGTTGGAGTGCCAACCTGCCCTGAAGTTGAGCATCAGTGTATAACTTTACAAGCAGTCCCCTTATTTACAATTCCTCTGTATCAAACCTTCTGTAGTCAACCAGTCACAGATGTATAGTACTATCTATGTATTTATTGAAACAAATTCACGTCTAAGTGGGCCTGCACTGTTCAAACCCAAGTTGTTCAAAGATCATTTGTAATCAGAACTAGTGATAATTTATGTGTAGGTTGGTTCTTGCTTGCCTATTCTTTTATGCTGTTGATTATTTTTAATGAATAGAATATTTTTTGGAGACGTCTTGGGTTTACAGAAAAATTGCACAGGAAGTATGGAGTGTTCCCAGTTTCCTCTATTAACAGCTTATGTTAGTGCTATATATTTGTTGCAATTGATGATGCAATAGTGAAACACTCTTTTAAGCTAAAGTCCATAGTTCAGGGTTCACTCTTCGTGTGGTACATTCTGTAGGTTTTGACAAATGTATGACGCGTACCCACCATCACAGTATCATACTGTGTGCGCCAAGTTGCTTCAGCCATGTCCAACTCTGAAGTCCTACAGACTGTAGCCCACCAGACGCCTCTGTCCATGGTGGTCTCCAGGCAAGAACACTGGAGTAGGCTTCCATGCCCTTTTCTAGGTGGCCTTCCTGACCCTGAGATTGAACCTGAGTCTTTTAGGTCTCCTCCTTACCACTGTGCCAACTGGGAAGCACTATATATTACTGAGTAAAAATCACACACACACTCAAGTCACTTAAACCGTATTGCCTATACAAAGTTTTTAGTTTGTACACGAGTCTCATACAGTTTTAGTTTGTACAGTTAATCAAAGATAGGCAAATTAAAATATTGCATTATATTTTCCTAGTAAATTTAGAAATATTTAAAAAATTCCAGTTTCAGCATAGACAAGAATCTAATGATCTAGACTCTCATAGATTGATTGGGAGTCTGTGAAGTGGTACATATTTGCTTTTTTCCTGAAAAGAAACTATGGCAGTATGTCCAAAATATCTTAACCTTTGTTTCAGTGATCCGACCCTAGGAATCTATTGTGATAAAATACAGTTGATCCTTAAACAGGCATGGTTGGAGTGCCAACCTGCCCTGAAGTTGAGCATCAGTGTATAACTTTACAAGCAGTCCCCTTATTTACAATTCCTCTGTATCAAACCTTCTGTAGTCAACCAGTCACAGATGTATAGTACTATCTATGTATTTATTGAAACAAATTCACGTCTAAGTGGGCCTGCACTGTTCAAACCCAAGTTGTTCAAAGATCATTTGTAATCAGAACTAGTGATAATTTATGTGTAGGTTGGTTCTTGCTTGCCTATTCTTTTATGCTGTTGATTATTTTTAATGAATAGAATATTTTTTGGAGACGTCTTGGGTTTACAGAAAAATTGCACAGGAAGTATGGAGTGTTCCCAGTTTCCTCTATTAACAGCTTATGTTAGTGCTATATATTTGTTGCAATTGATGATGCAATAGTGAAACACTCTTTTAAGCTAAAGTCCATAGTTCAGGGTTCACTCTTCGTGTGGTACATTCTGTAGGTTTTGACAAATGTATGACGCGTACCCACCATCACAGTATCATACTGTGTGCGCCAAGTTGCTTCAGCCATGTCCAACTCTGAAGTCCTACAGACTGTAGCCCACCAGACGCCTCTGTCCATGGTGGTCTCCAGGCAAGAACACTGGAGTAGGCTTCCATGCCCTTTTCTAGGTGGCCTTCCTGACCCTGAGATTGAACCTGAGTCTTTTAGGTCTCCTCCTTACCACTGTGCCAACTGGGAAGCACTATATATTACTGAGTAAAAAAATCACACACACACTCAAGTCACTTAAACCGTATTGGCAATATCACTCCATCTTGCAAAACAATGAGTCTATATGCTCATGAGAAAAGAATACTTCAAAGAAATAAGAGACGGAAGAATCTACATGAAAAGGACAACAAGATCTGTGAGAGGTTGAAAGTAGATGTGGCATTGGGAACACAGCTTCTGGCATTAGCTGGGCTGGGCCAGCATTGTGGCTCAGCTACCTGAGAGCTGCGTGGTCTTAGAAAAGTCGATTGTGTGTGTGTGTGTGTTTATGAGACTTTCTAAAATAAGTGTGTATTGCTTTTAAGATGACAAAAAAAGTAAAAAGAGGATGTGATAGAGAAGCAAAGATAGAGACAATGGGGCAATAAAGAAGTGAAGATGGCAAAATTCCTACCCAAAGTGACTGAAGCAGGAAAAGAGAGTTGGTGACTCACAGAACGGAAAAGGCTGACTGAAGGCAGGCTTAAGGCAGGGCTCACACGATGACCTTCAGACTCTATTTCCTCTCTCAGCTCCCAACTTGGCTCTTCCTGGGCTTCCTCTAGCAGTAACTCCAGAGCTTACAAACTTTTCACATCCCTCTCGCTTCACACTCAGTGATAGTTTCCCAGAATTCCTGATGAAACTCTCATCTCATCTCATTGACTCCGTTTGAGTCACACATACATCTCTCAACCAACCAGTGTGGCCAGGGAAAGTACAATATGCTGATTGGTTGAAGCCTGGATCACTCAACCTTCTGAACTAGGGATGGAGTCCACTTTCTTAGAGTCATGAGGGCTGATAGCAAGTCAAGGGGTGATTCTCTGATGGGAAATACTGGGTGGCAATAAACAAAAGATCCTTTTGTCTGCTGTTTTTCATGTCCCTCCCTCTCCCTCATAGAGAATAGTTTGGCAGGTCTTTATATTTATGCCAACAGTAGAGATGGCTGTGTTAGCTTCTCCTGAACCAAGACTGAGCCTGGCAGTAAACAACGGGTTCTCGGAATTCTAGACCACAGACTTATTGTTAATAACCTTTGGTTTGTGCTTTCAGCATTTCACATGAAAAGGATTTCATTAAATACACTTTCTAAACTGTCCAAGACTATTAATTGTCTGAGTGCCATTGGGAGGCATGGAGAAGACACCCCTGAGGCAGGGCAAAGGGGATGGAGGATCTTAATTTCATTGTAATTTAAACACAATGTCTTGGATGTCTTTTATGACCTCCCCAAGAAGACAAAAGACGGGTATAACAATGCTCTTGCCAATTTGCTGAAAAGTTTATCATTCTTAGTTTCACAGCTGGAGCTCCTCACCCTGATTCAATGTGCTTGGGCTAAACAGAGTTCTCATTTTATGACTGTTGTGAAACTCTATTCTTGGAACCATGCCTAACTCTGACTCCTCTAAAATCATGGCCAGTTGAACCCACTTGTGTCATTGGGATTGACAATAAGAACAGGTTGGATATTAAGCAGATACACCTGCTTCCCAGGCACCTCACAGGTGCCAAAAGATAGACAGATTGTGTGGCCCAAGCTCCATGCACTGGGAGAAAAGAATGGAATGGAATTCCCTTGGAAATGTGGGGCTTCAGAGAGTGTGGGTCACATAAACCTCCCTTCTGAGCAGCCTGGCCTTCCGTCTGACAGTGAAATGATCCAGTTTCCTTGGCCTACGAATATGGAGAGACCTTTAGCTCCCCCTTAGCCAACATGTGAAGAAGTATATGGTCCTGACAAGATCTCCTAAAGAAGGCACTAGACCAGGCCATACGCACCTTGCTATTTCCTTAATAAAATGGGATTTCGTTACCTTGACCCTGTCATCATTTTTATCTTGCCTGCTGCCACTTTCTCCATTTTCTGGCCTTGCAGTGGGTTACCCAGTTACTTGAAAGGAGAGTTTTCAAAGAAAGATACTAGGGAGGTTGAATGGATTGGAAGATTGGGATCAACCTACATACACTATTGATAGTACGCATAAAATAAATAACGAAGGAGAACATACTGCATAGCCCAGGTGCCTCTGTGCATGCTGAGTCACTTCAATCGCCTCTTTGCGACCCTGTGGACTGTAGCCCACCAAGCACCTCTGTCCATGGGTTCTCGGAATTCTAGACCACAGACTTATTGTTAATAACCTTTGGTTTGTGCTTTCAGTTTTAAAAAACCACTTTCTAAACTGTCCAAGACTATTAATTGTCTAGGCCATTGGGAGGCATGGAGAAGACACCCCTGAGGCAGGGCAAAGGGGATGGAGGATCTTAATTTCATTGTAATTTAAACACAATGTCTTGGATGTCTTTTATGACCTCCCCAAGAAGACAAAAGACGGGTATAACAATGCTCTTGCCAATTTGCTGAAAAGTTTATCATTCTTAGTTTCACAGCTGGAGCTCCTCACCCTGATTCAATGTGCTTGGGCTAAACAGAGTTCTCATTTTATGACTGTTGTGAAACTCTATTCTTGGAACCATGCCTAACTCTGACTCCTCTAAAATCATGGCCAGTTGAACCCACTTGTGTCATTGGGATTGACAATAAGAACAGGTTGGATATTAAGCAGATACACCTGCTTCCCAGGCACCTCACAGGTGCCAAAAGATAGACAGATTGTGTGGCCCAAGCTCCATGCACTGGGAGAAAAGAATGGAATGGAATTCCCTTGGAAATGTGGGGCTTCAGAGAGTGTGGGTCACATAAACCTCCCTTCTGAGCAGCCTGGCCTTCCGTCTGACAGTGAAATGATCCAGTTTCCTTGGCCTACGAATATGGAGAGACCTTTAGCTCCCCCTTAGCCAACATGTGAAGAAGTATATGGTCCTGACAAGATCTCCTAAAGAAGGCACTAGACCAGGCCATACGCACCTTGCTATTTCCTTAATAAAATGGGATTTCGTTACCTTGACCCTGTCATCATTTTTATCTTGCCTGCTGCCACTTTCTCCATTTTCTGGCCTTGCAGTGGGTTACCCAGTTACTTGAAAGGAGAGTTTTCAAAGAAAGATACTAGGGAGGTTGAATGGATTGGAAGATTGGGATCAACCTACATACACTATTGATAGTACGCATAAAATAAATAACGAAGGAGAACATACTGCATAGCCCAGGTGCCTCTGTGCATGCTGAGTCACTTCAATCGCCTCTTTGCGACCCTGTGGACTGTAGCCCACCAAGCACCTCTGTCCATGGGATTCTCCAGGCAAGAATACTGGAGTGGGTTACCATGCCCTTCTAAAGGGAATCCTCCTGACCCAGTGATGAAACCTGTGTCTCTTGCATCTCAGGCATTTGCAAGGAGGTTCTTTACCACTAGTGCCACCTGGGAAGCCCAGAGTTGTTCAGTCGCTCACTTGTGTCTAACTAACTCTTTGGGACTCAGGGACGGCAGCACACCAGGCTTACCTGTCCTTCAGTATCCCCAAGAGTGTCCCCAAACTCGTGTCCATCGAGACTCAGTGCTCTTTCCATTTAAGGAAAGGAAATCCAAAAAGAGGAGACAGATGTAGACATATAGCTGATTCACTTTGCTATACAGCAGAAACTAACACAACATTGTAAAGCAAATATACTTCAGTAAAAATCATTAAAATAAAAAACAAAATATGACATCACTATTACTAATACCACTATTAATACTGTATCTTTGCAGTACTAGTCAACCTGCCAAGTGCATTTTGTATATTATCTTAAATCCTCGTAACAGCTCATGGTGGGAGTTTCATAATCAGCCTTGTAAATAAGAGGACACTAAAGCTCTGTCTTGTCAAGCAACTTGCCCAGTCATCCAGCTCTATTGAAACTGGAGTTTTAAAACTAAACTTGCCAATACTAAATGCCACCTTTCTTTCCTATCAGTGACATGACAAAAGGGTATTTCCTTCAAATTGCTTTTGGCAAGATTTAGCCTGATTCCATAGTTACTGCTGCTTTCTAAATCTTCTACCCTCAGTGGTGTTTCAGGCCTAATCCTTGATGTGACTGGCCATCAGAGGGAATCCAGTCTTCTCAATGCATAACTTTCCCACAACAGCCTTCCAGAACCTTCCACGGAAGTCCTTGCCCTGAAGTCTTGGTCAAACCATCCAGTTATCTTGGGAGGAGTTTTCAAAGGAGAGTTTTCAAAGAAAGATACTAGGGAGGTTGAATGGATTGGAAGATTGGGATCAACCTACATACACTATTGATAGTACGCATAAAATAAATAACGAAGGAGAACATACTGCATAGCCCAGGTGCCTCTGTGCATGCTGAGTCACTTCAATCGCCTCTTTGCGACCCTGTGGACTGTAGCCCACCAAGCACCTCTGTCCATGGGATTCTCCAGGCAAGAATACTGGAGTGGGTTACCATGCCCTTCTAAAGGGAATCCTCCTGACCCAGTGATGAAACCTGTGTCTCTTGCATCTCAGGCATTTGCAAGGAGGTTCTTTACCACTAGTGCCACCTGGGAAGCCCAGAGTTGTTCAGTCGCTCACTTGTGTCTAACTAACTCTTTGGGACTCAGGGACGGCAGCACACCAGGCTTACCTGTCCTTCAGTATCCCCAAGAGTGTCCCCAAACTCGTGTCCATCGAGACTCAGTGCTCTTTCCATTTAAGGAAAGGAAATCCAAAAAGAGGAGACAGATGTAGACATATAGCTGATTCACTTTGCTATACAGCAGAAACTAACACAACATTGTAAAGCAAATATACTTCAGTAAAAATCATTAAAATAAAAAACAAAATATGACATCACTATTACTAATACCACTATTAATACTGTATCTTTGCAGTACTAGTCAACCTGCCAAGTGCATTTTGTATATTATCTTAAATCCTCGTAACAGCTCATGGTGGGAGTTTCATAATCAGCCTTGTAAATAAGAGGACACTAAAGCTCTGTCTTGTCAAGCAACTTGCCCAGTCATCCAGCTCTATTGAAACTGGAGTTTTAAAACTAAACTTGCCAATACTAAATGCCACCTTTCTTTCCTATCAGTGACATGACAAAAGGGTATTTCCTTCAAATTGCTTTTGGCAAGATTTAGCCTGATTCCATAGTTACTGCTGCTTTCTAAATCTTCTACCCTCAGTGGTGTTTCAGGCCTAATCCTTGATGTGACTGGCCATCAGAGGGAATCCAGTCTTCTCAATGCATAACTTTCCCACAACAGCCTTCCAGAACCTTCCACGGAAGTCCTTGCCCTGAAGTCTTGGTCAAACCATCCACTCTCTCAAAATCGTCCACTCCCTTCAACAGAGCATCCTCGACCAGCTTCTCTGGGCTCTGCACTGCTGATGACCAGAGCAAGACTGGCCTGTGACTTGACCCTCAATGTTTGAATATATCCAATGTGAAATGCAAATAAATGCTTTGCAATTTTACATTTTGATGCAAGTATGAGGTTGGAACCAGCGTTTGAAAAACAAGTAACTTGAAAACTCCTTGTGAAGTAATGACTTCATGCAAGAAACTGTTGGGGCTTCTGTCCTTGAAAGGAATAAGCTGCTCGTGAGAAGCCACCAGAGGCTGGAGTGGGAACAGTGGGTGTGGATGTGCTGGAAGAGCCAAATCTGCTTCTAAACCTTTAAGGGGAGTGGGGCTGGGTTTTCCATTCTCCAACGATAGAGAGAAAACAAAGAAAAACCACTTCTTGTCAGTGAAGTCCTGAGTTTCTAGCTTTGTTAACTGCTCTCTCGATGAAAAAAATTCTTTTTAAGAACATTTCCAAAGAGGCTGTGTCCAGGATTTGGAACTGGCATTTGAAAATGTTGATAAAACTTGTAAAGTCACCAATGACTCTGTGGACTGTTTGTGGCTTTGTTCCTTCTCATGTGAGTGTGTGCTAAGTTACTTCAGTCGTGTCTGATTCTTTGTGACCCCATAGACTGTAGCCTGCCAGGCTCCTCTCTCTATGGGATTCTCCAGGTCAGAATATTGGAGTGGGTTTCCATGCCCTCCGCCAGGGGATCTTCTGGACCCAAGGATCAAAGCTGCATCTCTTACATCTCCTATACTGGCAGGAGGACTCTTTTTCATTAGTACTATCTGGGAAGCCTGTCCCCTCTTAACCATCAGGCATATTCTTAAACCCCTGGGGCTTCCCGGGTGGTGTTAGTGATTAAGAACCCACCTGCCGAAGCAGGAGACAGAAGACACGCAGGTTTGGTCCCTGGTTGGGAAGATCCCCTGGAGGAGGGCATGGCAACCCACTCCAGAATTCTGGCCTGGAGAATCCCCACGGAAGGAGGAACCTGGCAGGCTATGGTTGATAGGGTCGCAAAGAGTCAGGCATGATTAAAGTGACCTAGCACTCACATGCCCACCTCGGCAGTGGGGACCATCCCTCTGCTCCCTCATTTACATCCCGGAAGAGGTGAACTATGTTACTCTGGTCTATCACTTCAGTGGAACACTTTAAATTTCTTGAAAAAGAACCTGATTAAAAATGACAATTTTCCCACAGTGAGTGAGTTTTCCAAACTGAGCCAGTGACTGGTTCATTCATCCAACCGACAGTTTTTAGAGCTCTTACTGTGTGCAAATACGGCCATAAGTCCTGGTGATTTGAAGATACAAGACCCATGACCTATACTGAAGCCCACAATCCAGCAGAGGGGGCAGGCAAGTAAAGAACTAGAACATACTGGTAAGGCTTTGTAATGCTCAGGATGCTGGGATACAGCTTGAGGGCACTGGGCAAGGGAAAGTTGAGGAAATGAAGGCCAAAAATGGCTTTGTGGAGGAGGTAACCCTCGACCTGAACTTTGAAGAACACAAAGGAGTTAGTAAAATGGTTAAGACAGAAGGTGCAGCCTGTAGAACGGTGCCGGAGTGAGGAGGGAGGTGCGTTAGGGACAGCTGCACTGCACGCAAAGGGCAGAGGGAGGAGACAAGACTGAGGTGTGCCCAGAGCCCTCACGCCACAATTAGAGAGCCCCCATGCCACAATTAGAGGGCTCACACACCACAGTGAAGGATCCCGCATGATGCAATGAAGATCCTATATGCCACAACTAAGACCCAATGCAGGTAAATAGACAAATACATACAAAAATAAATACTAAAAAAAATTGAGGAGTAATGCTGGCTTCTGTCATCTTTGTCCACAGGTAAAGTCCCTCATCTTGGTCCATAGGCACATCTCAGTCCTGACAGAGTCTGCAAGGAACTCTGCATGTGGGTCTCCTTGCTGCCAGGTAGCCCCTCTGGAGATAGCTCCATAGGCATGGGAACTCTTCCCCTCAAGACTGATGATCACTATCTATTTCGCATTTCCCGAAGCAGGTGCACACACAGCAACTGCAAACAGGTCAATATTCAATGACTGCAGTAACTCATCCAAACCTACAATGCTGGTTGGGGTGAAGGGGAGACTAAATCAGATCAGTTCCTCCTGGTCTACTGTCCTGTCTCTATCAGAGCACAGAAAGTCTCATCCACCAGCACTTCAGAGCATCCTCTTGGCTGGTTGGGAGCACCTCCAAGACACCCTCCTCTCCATCCCCTGCAGAACATTTGTGCTCAACTCTTTACCTCCAATGATGCCTCCACTTCCCTTCTCATTCTGGCCCCTCTCCACCTCCTCACCTCTGAAACAAAAACTCAGCAAAAACTTGACCTGCGGAGATCAGAGTCTGAGAGGTTCAGAGGTGGGTGGGCCCTTCTGTCCTCAGGCAATTAAAGCGAAGAGGGACCTTCAGGTTTAACAGCTGTTCAGGCATTCCTGTGGGTGATCACTTTCTATCTATTCCTGGCTCCATTTTCCTTGAATTTTCCTTTGTTGATTCCCTGCTACCTTTTGGGGGAAACTGACATATCTTATACCAGGAATGTGAGATTCCTGCCAAGGCACTGTAGCCCCTTAATGAGAGTGTGAATCTACTCTGCTTGAGTAACTCGGAACTTAATGGGCTTTTCCCCTCAACTCATCTTCATTTTTTAATGATATTCCCTTCCATTCACTTCATTTCAACAAGAGTCCAGTTATTCTTCCCTAATTTCTCCTGCTTGGAGGGCAGAAGGATTGACCAACTACCAAACAATATTACTAGTCCCAAGACACTCCATGTGTTCGTACCTGCTGGGTTTAGCCGCTGGGCTAACCTTGGTACATAGACTAACGAGCACCTGGCCCAGTGCTGGGCACCCACTAGTTGATTTGTATATTTTCATTGAATAGGAGTAATGCTGGCTTCTGTCATCTTTGTCCACAGGTAAAGTCCCTCATCTTGGTCCATAGGCACATCTCAGTCCTGACAGAGTCTGCAAGGAACTCTGCATGTGGGTCTCCTTGCTGCCAGGTAGCCCCTCTGGAGATAGCTCCATAGGCATGGGAACTCTTCCCCTCAAGACTGATGATCACTATCTATTTCGCATTTCCCGAAGCAGGTGCACACACAGCAACTGCAAACAGGTCAATATTCAATGACTGCAGTAACTCATCCAAACCTACAATGCTGGTTGGGGTGAAGGGGAGACTAAATCAGATCAGTTCCTCCTGGTCTACTGTCCTGTCTCTATCAGAGCACAGAAAGTCTCATCCACCAGCACTTCAGAGCATCCTCTTGGCTGGTTGGGAGCACCTCCAAGACACCCTCCTCTCCATCCCCTGCAGAACATTTGTGCTCAACTCTTTACCTCCAATGATGCCTCCACTTCCCTTCTCATTCTGGCCCCTCTCCACCTCCTCACCTCTGAAACAAAAACTCAGCAAAAACTTGACCTGCGGAGATCAGAGTCTGAGAGGTTCAGAGGTGGGTGGGCCCTTCTGTCCTCAGGCAATTAAAGCGAAGAGGGACCTTCAGGTTTAACAGCTGTTCAGGCATTCCTGTGGGTGATCACTTTCTATCTATTCCTGGCTCCATTTTCCTTGAATTTTCCTTTGTTGATTCCCTGCTACCTTTTGGGGGAAACTGACATATCTTATACCAGGAATGTGAGATTCCTGCCAAGGCACTGTAGCCCCTTAATGAGAGTGTGAATCTACTCTGCTTGAGTAACTCGGAACTTAATGGGCTTTTCCCCTCAACTCATCTTCATTTTTTAATGATATTCCCTTCCATTCACTTCATTTCAACAAGAGTCCAGTTATTCTTCCCTAATTTCTCCTGCTTGGAGGGCAGAAGGATTGACCAACTACCAAACAATATTACTAGTCCCAAGACACTCCATGTGTTCGTACCTGCTGGGTTTAGCCGCTGGGCTAACCTTGGTACATAGACTAACGAGCACCTGGCCCAGTGCTGGGCACCCACTAGTTGATTTGTATATTTTTCATTGAATGAATAAATGAGCCAATGATCCTTAAATCTCATAATTAAGCTACAATTTAAATAGGATTATTAATATTTTCACTTTATAAATGAGAAGTTTAAGACTCAGAGAGGTGAAATTACCCATAGTCATTTAGGTGAAAAACAGTGAAGATTTTGGTTTTTAACACAGGTCCAGCCAAGCTCATGCTCTTCCAGAAATCATGAAGTTGTTCATCTGACAACCCACTAAGTATAGGTTGTGTCAATACTGAGTAACTTCTGCATAGATACCTTTTGTGGTGGTCTTCATGACAGGTAATGAGGCTGTGGATTTGGGTAATTCTTCATGAATCATTATACTATTTCTTAATTACCTTCCTCCCTAAGAGCATCTCCTCTGTCCGCATCCTTTCCAGGAGCGTCCGTACTCCTTCCACTCGATCATTCACTTATTCATTCCCCGGACATTCTGGAAGTGTCTAAGGAATGCTAGACTCTAGAGATACAAAGCTAACTTCAGTCCCCTGACTTTAAGCACCTTAGAATTCATCACACGTATTGGTTGCCTCTTTTACTGTCTTAAGGACAAAGACAGTCTTGTGAGTATTTTTTATTTTTTTATTGGAAGATAATTGCTTTACAATATTGTGCTGGTTTCTGCCACACACCAACATGAATCAGCCACAGGTGTACATATGTCCCCTCTCTCTCTTGAACCTCTTTCTACCCTCCTCCTCACCCTAGCTCTCTAGGATGTCAAAGAGCACTGAGTTGAGATCCCCGTGCCACAGAGCAAATCCCCACTGACTGTCGATTTTACACACGAGAGTGTATATGTTTCCATGCTACTGTCTCAGTTCCGCCCACCTCTCCCTTCCACACTGTGTCCACAAGCCTGTTCTCTGTGCCAGCGTCTCCATGGCTGCCCTGCAGGTAGGTTTATCAGTACTATACTTCCATACACATATGTTAATAGGAGTATATTTTTGTTTCTAGCTCCTGACAAAAGGCCTGACTGATGAGAGGGCCTCAGTAGATGTTTGGTGAATTGGACTGGTATGGTATCTGGTGTAACTCTGGGTACTGCTTATAAAGCTGTGTTCCAAGGGCCATAGTCACGCTCTGAGTGGCATGGGTATTAATTCAATCTTTCAGATAATTGAGCTGTATCTTAATGAATGGCTCCATTACATTAATATGGGGACTTGCTAGAAGGGCTAGATTCATTTTCTCCCCTGACAATAAGAAGTAATTGTGGTCATTCCTTCTGCAAGAAGCCAGTTAGCACTCATTATTTTCCTTAACTATGCTATATAAAATATGGTACAAAATTTAGGAATTTTTAAAAGAGAGTATTAAATGGAAAGTAAGTCTTTAGCCCCTGGCTTCAGTCACGGAAGGTTCATCTCTAGAATGAGTGGCTCTTGCTAGTGTTCTTGCATATGCTTCCCGAGATCTTCTGTGCATTCACAAGCATATATGTGCGTGCTGGGTGTGTGCTTGGCTGCTTAGCTGTGTCCGACTCTCTGAGACTCAGTAGACTGTAGCCCGCCAGGCTCCTCTGTCCTTGAGATTTTTCAGGCAAGAATCCTGGAGTGGGCTGCCATTTCCTTCCCCAGGGGATCTTCCCGACCCAGGGATGGAACCTGAGTCTCCTGTGTCTCCTGCACTGCATGTGGATTCTTTACCTGCTGAGCCAGGCTTATGCGTGTATCTACGCCCACCTTCCCCCCATCCCTAGAAGATGGTGTCGATACAATGTTTTGCACTTTTCTTTGTTCATTTAATGCTAGGTCCGGAGGACCTTTTCATGTTATCTATCATGTAGGTAGCATTCTCAGGTTTGAATGGCTGCTTATTGTTCTGTTACATGGATTGTATCATATTTCAAACAGTCTCCTATTAAGGTACATTTAGGCTATTTCCTTTTTATTACTAAAAGGTCACAGTGAATGTTATTGTGCATATATCATTTTGCATATCTACCACAAAGCTGAAAGATAAATTCTTAAAAGTACAATTTAAATAAATTTTACTTTTCAAATTCAAAATTATTAATTTTACTTTAGAAAATAAAACCAAATAAATTCTTAGAAGTAGATTCCTAGAAGGGCTGGGCCACAGGATATATGTGTTTTAAGACAGACACTGTTGAACTACTCTCTCTGGAAGCTGTTTCGATTTGCACTCCTCCTGTTGAAATAGGTTATCCAATTTTTTGATCTGTGCTAATCTGAAAGTTCACATCTATTATTATGAGACCTTATTTTTCAGTAATCTAGTTCAATAATCATACTTCTCATGACATCAAAGGTACTATAACCACAAATTTTTTGTTCATCCTGAATTGGTATTTATCTAAGGCTAAAAATATATTGAGTATTATGAATTACATTCTGTATGACTGCTCATCCCCAAATTTGGGGTTTCAAGAAGCCAGTTAGCACTCATTATTTTCCTTAACTATGCTATATAAAATATGGTACAAAATTTAGGAATTTTTAAAAGAGAGTATTAAATGGAAAGTAAGTCTTTAGCCCCTGGCTTCAGTCACGGAAGGTTCATCTCTAGAATGAGTGGCTCTTGCTAGTGTTCTTGCATATGCTTCCCGAGATCTTCTGTGCATTCACAAGCATATATGTGCGTGCTGGGTGTGTGCTTGGCTGCTTAGCTGTGTCCGACTCTCTGAGACTCAGTAGACTGTAGCCCGCCAGGCTCCTCTGTCCTTGAGATTTTTCAGGCAAGAATCCTGGAGTGGGCTGCCATTTCCTTCCCCAGGGGATCTTCCCGACCCAGGGATGGAACCTGAGTCTCCTGTGTCTCCTGCACTGCATGTGGATTCTTTACCTGCTGAGCCAGGCTTATGCGTGTATCTACGCCCACCTTCCCCCCATCCCTAGAAGATGGTGTCGATACAATGTTTTGCACTTTTCTTTGTTCATTTAATGCTAGGTCCGGAGGACCTTTTCATGTTATCTATCATGTAGGTAGCATTCTCAGGTTTGAATGGCTGCTTATTGTTCTGTTACATGGATTGTATCATATTTCAAACAGTCTCCTATTAAGGTACATTTAGGCTATTTCCTTTTTATTACTAAAAGGTCACAGTGAATGTTATTGTGCATATATCATTTTGCATATCTACCACAAAGCTGAAAGATAAATTCTTAAAAGTACAATTTAAATAAATTTTACTTTTCAAATTCAAAATTATTAATTTTACTTTAGAAAATAAAACCAAATAAATTCTTAGAAGTAGATTCCTAGAAGGGCTGGGCCACAGGATATATGTGTTTTAAGACAGACACTGTTGAACTACTCTCTCTGGAAGCTGTTTCGATTTGCACTCCTCCTGTTGAAATAGGTTATCCAATTTTTTGATCTGTGCTAATCTGAAAGTTCACATCTATTATTATGAGACCTTATTTTTCAGTAATCTAGTTCAATAATCATACTTCTCATGACATCAAAGGTACTATAACCACAAATTTTTTGTTCATCCTGAATTGGTATTTATCTAAGGCTAAAAATATATTGAGTATTATGAATTACATTCTGTATGACTGCTCATCCCCAAATGAATTTGAGGAGGTTTAATATGAAACAATGAGGAATAAAGAGAGAGAGAGAGGGAGCTTTTTAAATAAGTAGAAAGAAAAACTAGAGGTGAAATGGTAAGACAGAAAATGAGAGAAGTTTAGAATAATAAAACACATATCCTTAGGTCCAAAAATGTACTAATTTTGGCCCACAGTGTTGGCCCTGAGCTTCTTAGAGGTCAAAGCAAAAATGGAAAATGTAACCAGTTAACAAACATACATTATTCATAAGGAAAAATTATACTTGAGAAGATCAAGAGTTTTTGACTTTTAAATCTAAAAGGAATTCGTGTGGTTTATCGCAGATGGACTCCAGCTAATACAATAGATAATGTTCTCTATTATGTGTGGAAATAGAGCTACTACTTTGGCAGTCCAGAATGCTTTTCTTGGGCCCTCTGTCTGCTAAGATCATCCTGCTTCTTCTGGGCACCAACTCCAAGACTCTCTGTGGTCCTGGTGGACACCTTTGAGCAAGCCTATCCCTTCCCTCGTGAATGCTATCCCACACCACACCACGCCAGGAGCACAGAGGAGTAAGAGCAATGCTTTAGCTCATGGGTCTGCAAGAGAATGGTTTAGTCTGGACTCAGCCATGCAGTGCTTCTGGTCTTGACTGGATTCTCTCACAAACCTGGGGGTTGCCTGGCTGTTGCAGGGACTAGAGGAGCATCTTGGCTCTGTTCCACTCTCCTTTCAGCCTTAAGCATGCCCACCGCATGTTCTTATGTTATGGCAAAGCCCCAAGTGTGGAAATAGAAATGTGCAAGTTATTTTTCAAAGTTCAACCTGCATCAGTTCCACTAAGATCCCATGGGCCAGGGACTTCCCCTGGTTGGTGACACTGTTGAACTACTCTCTCTGGAAGCTGTTTCGATTTGCACTCCTCCTGTTGAAATAGGTTATCCAATTTTTTGATCTGTGCTAATCTGAAAGTTCACATCTATTATTATGAGACCTTATTTTTCAGTAATCTAGTTCAATAATCATACTTCTCATGACATCAAAGGTACTATAACCACAAATTTTTTGTTCATCCTGAATTGGTATTTATCTAAGGCTAAAAATATATTGAGTATTATGAATTACATTCTGTATGACTGCTCATCCCCAAATGAATTTGAGGAGGTTTAATATGAAACAATGAGGAATAAAGAGAGAGAGAGAGGGAGCTTTTTAAATAAGTAGAAAGAAAAACTAGAGGTGAAATGGTAAGACAGAAAATGAGAGAAGTTTAGAATAATAAAACACATATCCTTAGGTCCAAAAATGTACTAATTTTGGCCCACAGTGTTGGCCCTGAGCTTCTTAGAGGTCAAAGCAAAATGGAAAATGTAACCAGTTAACAAACATACATTATTCATAAGGAAAAATTATACTTGAGAAGATCAAGAGTTTTTGACTTTTAAATCTAAAAGGAATTCGTGTGGTTTATCGCAGATGGACTCCAGCTAATACAATAGATAATGTTCTCTATTATGTGTGGAAATAGAGCTACTACTTTGGCAGTCCAGAATGCTTTTCTTGGGCCCTCTGTCTGCTAAGATCATCCTGCTTCTTCTGGGCACCAACTCCAAGACTCTCTGTGGTCCTGGTGGACACCTTTGAGCAAGCCTATCCCTTCCCTCGTGAATGCTATCCCACACCACACCACGCCAGGAGCACAGAGGAGTAAGAGCAATGCTTTAGCTCATGGGTCTGCAAGAGAATGGTTTAGTCTGGACTCAGCCATGCAGTGCTTCTGGTCTTGACTGGATTCTCTCACAAACCTGGGGGTTGCCTGGCTGTTGCAGGGACTAGAGGAGCATCTTGGCTCTGTTCCACTCTCCTTTCAGCCTTAAGCATGCCCACCGCATGTTCTTATGTTATGGCAAAGCCCCAAGTGTGGAAATAGAAATGTGCAAGTTATTTTTCAAAGTTCAACCTGCATCAGTTCCACTAAGATCCCATGGGCCAGGGACTTCCCTGGTGGTCCAGTGGTTAAGACTCCTAGGTCCCGTTGTAGGGGGCATGGGGTTCAATCCCTGTTTGGAGAACTAGATCTTCCAGACTGTAACTAAAAGATCTCTGAACCTGCTGCAACTGAGACCTGGTGCAGCCAAAAAATAAGTTAGGAAAACACACACACACACACACACACACCCCACTGACCAAAGCAATAATATGGTGAAAATCAGAATCAAGGGGTGAAGAATTACACAATGTGGAAGAACTGCCAAGTCTCACGCAAAGGGACATGAATAGAGGGAAGGTGCAGAATTGGGGCCATTGATGCTACAATCTACCACAGGAGGCAGGTGACTTAGGCATGGCTAGATGGGCAAATCCAAGTGTCCCTCCATTGAGGCAGCAAAGTACTGATACATAAATCCTGAGAGGAAGAAGCTCACATTTCCACCGGGCTGCTCAGCTGAGGTTTCGGGCAGCTGTGTCGCCCATGTTTAGAGAGGGCTGACTTACTGCAAGAGGGAATGAGACCAGCATCCAAAGAGTGGCAGAGACAAGAGCAGATAAGACAAGTGCAGAATGACAAAGCCAGGTGCTGCAAAGGCCCTCCAGCTCGTACTTGGTGTCTGCAGATCCCTCTAATATCTAAACTGGTCCTCTGAGCTGACCTGTTGACCCATGAGCTTTATCAGAGGGTACTCAAGAGTGAAGATACTGGATCCAGTCTGCCTGAGCTGTAATTCCAGCCCTATCTCTGAAGGACCCTGAGACATGGAGGCAGGATGCCTCATTTCCTTGTGCCTCAGATTTTCTATCTATAAAGCGAGGATAATAATGGTCTTTCCTGTGAAGATGTTAATATATGAAGGGACTTAGAATGGCGCCTGGTGCATAAATGCACATAGTTATTTTCGGTTGAGGTTAGTGGGTTTTGCCTATCATTCTCAATGGAAAGTTTCCTGGTCCCCAGAGCAACTTTCATGGGTGGAATCTCAGTTGGATCTGATAGACAGGCATGGCTACCTCTCATGATAACAGAACCTTGTATGCTTAGTTCATCAGTCGTGTCTGATTCTCTACAACCTGTTTCCCACATCTCCTGCATTGCAGGTGAATTCTTACCCACTGAGCCACTGGGGAAGCTCAACAGAGTCTCTAACTCCACCCAAAGCCATTGACCTGCCTCCCAACTGCCAATCCTATATAAACCAAGAAAAAGCCAAGCCTATATAAACCAAGAAAAATCAAACTGATTACTATTAGCTAGGATTAGCCTCAGCCGTGACTGGCCCAGGGAGCCTGTCCTCCGCAGAGCCATCTTAATTCAAGGACTTTGTACTTGAAAATGGTATTCATGGGCATCAAGTCCCCCACCTGTATGCTGCCTGTCACCCGGTCCCAGATGTGGGTGACATCTGCTGGGGCTCAGACCTGGTGGACTGGGCCAGAATGCTGCATGAGCTCGTGGGTCAGTATGGATAACTGGCATCTAGAGTCTTTCTGTGCAGCGGTCACTGAGCACACCCAGCCAGTGTTACTGTTGCTGTTTAGTTGCTCAGTCATGTTCAACTCTTTGTGACCCCATGGACTGTGTAGTCTACCAGGCTTCTCTGTCCACAGCATTTCCCAGGCAAGAATACTGGAGTGGGTTGCCATTTCCTTCTCCAGGGAACTTCCCATCTCAGGGATCAAACCTGTGTCTCCTGCATTTGCAGGCTGGTCCTTTACTTCTGGGCCACCAGGGAAGCTACCTAGCCCTGAGCTGACCTGTTGACCCATGAGCGTTATCAGAGGGTACTCAAGAGTGAAGATACTGGATCCAGTCTGCCTGAGCTGTAATTCCAGCCCTATCTCTGAAGGACCCTGAGACATGGAGGCAGGATGCCTCATTTCCTTGTGCCTCAGATTTTCTATCTATAAAGCGAGGATAATAATGGTCTTTCCTGTGAAGATGTTAATATATGAAGGGACTTAGAATGGCGCCTGGTGCATAAATGCACATAGTTATTTTCGGTTGAGGTTAGTGGGTTTTGCCTATCATTCTCAATGGAAAGTTTCCTGGTCCCCAGAGCAACTTTCATGGGTGGAATCTCAGTTGGATCTGATAGACAGGCATGGCTACCTCTCATGATAACAGAACCTTGTATGCTTAGTTCATCAGTCGTGTCTGATTCTCTACAACCTGTTTCCCACATCTCCTGCATTGCAGGTGAATTCTTTACCCACTGAGCCACTGGGGAAGCTCAACAGAGTCTCTAACTCCACCCAAAGCCATTGACCTGCCTCCCAACTGCCAATCCTATATAAACCAAGAAAAAGCCAAGCCTATATAAACCAAGAAAAATCAAACTGATTACTATTAGCTAGGATTAGCCTCAGCCGTGACTGGCCCAGGGAGCCTGTCCTCCGCAGAGCCATCTTAATTCAAGGACTTTGTACTTGAAAATGGTATTCATGGGCATCAAGTCCCCCACCTGTATGCTGCCTGTCACCCGGTCCCAGATGTGGGTGACATCTGCTGGGGCTCAGACCTGGTGGACTGGGCCAGAATGCTGCATGAGCTCGTGGGTCAGTATGGATAACTGGCATCTAGAGTCTTTCTGTGCAGCGGTCACTGAGCACACCCAGCCAGTGTTACTGTTGCTGTTTAGTTGCTCAGTCATGTTCAACTCTTTGTGACCCCATGGACTGTGTAGTCTACCAGGCTTCTCTGTCCACAGCATTTCCCAGGCAAGAATACTGGAGTGGGTTGCCATTTCCTTCTCCAGGGAACTTCCCATCTCAGGGATCAAACCTGTGTCTCCTGCATTTGCAGGCTGGTTCTTTACTTCTGGGCCACCAGGGAAGCTACCTCCAGCCATTACTGGGCTGCCAGAAGGAAACACAAGGCTGCCGCTGATGCCTGGGACTCAGAGAGTCTGAGCCACCATCCGGCCCAGCTGGAGCCCTCTCCCTCCAGTCCGCCATCCCTAGAGTCTGCTAGAAGAACAACAGTTTATAGTTTGGCTGACTGCAGCCTGCCTCCACAAGGGGGAATAAAGCCGGGCATTGTGCTAGCCTTGCAACATCTTTCCCTTCCCAGAGTTCCTGATGTGTTTGTTACCCTGGATCTGGTTTGAATGTTCTCTTTGTCGTGGGCCTTCGCGTGCCGAGGTGGGTTTGCCTTCTCTGTGGCAGTCCTGGGTTAAATAAATACATTAAGGCAACATACACGGCTTGACACTGGAGCCAGCCTCAATAACTCAAATAACTCCTGTGGCAAAAGACAGATCCGCTGCGGTTTTGAGTTCATTTAAAGATAGATGGCTTTGTTCAGTTCCTTCACGGGAGGACAGTGTACACCGGGAAGAGGCAGCCGACTCAGGGGCCATTTTTCTCCCACCAGACTGTTTGAGAGTTTCTAAATCCTGTGCAGATGAACACAGAACACGACCTTCAGCTGGCTGCAGGATACTATGCTGACATCATCACATAAATACACACTCCAAAGAAAGCCGTGATTAAGCTCAGCGCTGATTTTTATCACTTTTCCAGTGTCCCGGCAGTCGGCTGGTTCATCATGCACCTTTACCAAATCCATAATATTTAGAAATGTGCTGTGTTAGCCCCATAAATAAAACAAACCCGGTAATGTGGGTGACATCTGCTGGGGCTCAGACCTGGTGGACTGGGCCAGAATGCTGCATGAGCTCGTGGGTCAGTATGGATAACTGGCATCTAGAGTCTTTCTGTGCAGCGGTCACTGAGCACACCCAGCCAGTGTTACTGTTGCTGTTTAGTTGCTCAGTCATGTTCAACTCTTTGTGACCCCATGGACTGTGTAGTCTACCAGGCTTCTCTGTCCACAGCATTTCCCAGGCAAGAATACTGGAGTGGGTTGCCATTTCCTTCTCCAGGGAACTTCCCATCTCAGGGATCAAACCTGTGTCTCCTGCATTTGCAGGCTGGTTCTTTACTTCTGGGCCACCAGGGAAGCTACCTCCAGCCATTACTGGGCTGCCAGAAGGAAACACAAGGCTGCCGCTGATGCCTGGGACTCAGAGAGTCTGAGCCACCATCCGGCCCAGCTGGAGCCCTCTCCCTCCAGTCCGCCATCCCTAGAGTCTGCTAGAAGAACAACAGTTTATAGTTTGGCTGACTGCAGCCTGCCTCCACAAGGGGGAATAAAGCCGGGCATTGTGCTAGCCTTGCAACATCTTTCCCTTCCCAGAGTTCCTGATGTGTTTGTTACCCTGGATCTGGTTTGAATGTTCTCTTTGTCGTGGGCCTTCGCGTGCCGAGGTGGGTTTGCCTTCTCTGTGGCAGTCCTGGGTTAAATAAATACATTAAGGCAACATACACGGCTTGACACTGGAGCCAGCCTCAATAACTCAAATAACTCCTGTGGCAAAAGACAGATCCGCTGCGGTTTTGAGTTCATTTAAAGATAGATGGCTTTGTTCAGTTCCTTCACGGGAGGACAGTGTACACCGGGAAGAGGCAGCCGACTCAGGGGCCATTTTTCTCCCACCAGACTGTTTGAGAGTTTCTAAATCCTGTGCAGATGAACACAGAACACGACCTTCAGCTGGCTGCAGGATACTATGCTGACATCATCACATAAATACACACTCCAAAGAAAGCCGTGATTAAGCTCAGCGCTGATTTTTATCACTTTTCCAGTGTCCCGGCAGTCGGCTGGTTCATCATGCACCTTTACCAAATCCATAATATTTAGAAATGTGCTGTGTTAGCCCCAGAGGCTTAAATAAACGAACGCCTGTGAATGTTTTAACTGAACGCATTACCTTCACATGTGAAAGTATGACTCTCTATCATACTCAGTAATACTGCCAACACTGTCTCCACTCTGCTCTTTGAGGCCTTAGGTGCAGTGCTCATTCTGAAATGTCTCTTTCAGACAGCCTTGTAAGAGTAGAAAATACTTCTACTTGAATACCACTGGGTATGTCCAAGACAGTAAAGAATGGGTGAAATTGTACTTTTTTGTAAATCTAGAATCTCCACTCTAGGGCTATGTGCTTTGAGGCCAACGGAAGTGTGAGTGGGAGGGATGGAACTTACAAAACCAGTAAATTTTGTTTTCTTCTGAAAGCAGGGAGGGGCAAAAGACTGTTTACTGAGTAGAGAAGAGATTCTGAACCTCGGGCAATTCTTTTCCCTCTGGAGACACTTAGCCATGAATGGAGATATTTTTGGTTGTCACAACTGCAAGGGCTACTAGTATCCAGTGGGTGGAAATCACAATGTTACTTGATATCAGACCATGCACAGGACAGCCCCCCTCCAGCAAGGAATCATCCATTCCAAAATGCCAATAGTGTTACAGCTGAGAAACCCTGAACGAGCAAACATATGGGAATGGAACTGTCTCCATAGGTTCTCTCTGGTCGGTTGCTCAGTCATGTCTGACTCTCTGACCCTTTGGACTGTAGCCCGCCAGCCTCCTCTGTCTGTGGCATTTCCCAGGCATTTCCCACTGGTGTGGGTTGCCATTTCTTCCTCCAGGGGATCTTCCCAACTCTGGGATCAAAGTCCTGTCTCCTGTGTCTCCTGCATTGCAAGCAGGTTCTTTACTGCTGAGCCATCGGGGAAGTGCCCCCAACAGGTTGGGTGATCATAAACTTCTTCAGATGCTTTCATTAGCTCTAATCTTACCTTCCAGCACAGATGGTAAAGAATCCACTTGCAATGCAGGAGCCCTGGTTTCAATCCCTGGGTTGGGAAGATTCCCTGAAGAAGGGAATGACAACCCACTCCAGTATTCCTGCCTGGAAAATTCCACGGTTTGTCCATGGGGTTGCAAAGAGTTGGACATGACTGAGCGACTTTCACTTTAACTTCCAGCAGTTTACTGGATGGTAAATATTGTCTCAGAACGCCCATTCTCTGTGCATCCTAAGCACATTGCTATAAATTGTCCATTGATGAAGCTTCCCTGGCCCAAAATCCAAAGAGAAAAAAAATAGTGCTTTTTTAAAAAATTTTTGAAATAATTTTAAACTGACATAGAAATTTCTAAAAAAAGTGGAGTGCCCTTCACCCAGTTTCCCCCTGTGAAATCTTCCATAATTATGCTACAATATCAAACCCAGAAAGCTGACATTAGTACAATACAATTAAATGATGATCTTTTTTGGATTTTACTAGTTTGCTCGGGTCTTAAATAATAGAATATTTTTTAAAAAGTGACTTTCCGAAAAAAAAATAAAAGTGACTTCCTTGGTGGTTTGGGGGTTAGGACTCCTCTCTTCAACTGCACAGAGCATGGATTTGATCCTTGGTCAGGGAACTAAGATCCTGAGTGTTGCGTGATCAAAAAAATGTGCACCCCCATTGAAAGCAAACTCCCATAAAAAAGAATTACTTGATATCAGACCATGCACAGGACAGCCCCTGGTCATCCATTCCAAAATGCCAATAGTGTTACAGCTGAGAAACCCTGAACGAGCAAACATATGGGAATGGAACTGTCTCCATAGGTTCTCTCTGGTCGGTTGCTCAGTCATGTCTGACTCTCTGACCCTTTGGACTGTAGCCCGCCAGCCTCCTCTGTCTGTGGCATTTCCCAGGCATTTCCCACTGGTGTGGGTTGCCATTTCTTCCTCCAGGGGATCTTCCCAACTCTGGGATCAAAGTCCTGTCTCCTGTGTCTCCTGCATTGCAAGCAGGTTCTTTACTGCTGAGCCATCGGGGAAGTGCCCCCAACAGGTTGGGTGATCATAAACTTCTTCAGATGCTTTCATTAGCTCTAATCTTACCTTCCAGCACAGATGGTAAAGAATCCACTTGCAATGCAGGAGCCCTGGTTTCAATCCCTGGGTTGGGAAGATTCCCTGAAGAAGGGAATGACAACCCACTCCAGTATTCCTGCCTGGAAAATTCCACGGTTTGTCCATGGGGTTGCAAAGAGTTGGACATGACTGAGCGACTTTCACTTTAACTTCCAGCAGTTTACTGGATGGTAAATATTGTCTCAGAACGCCCATTCTCTGTGCATCCTAAGCACATTGCTATAAATTGTCCATTGATGAAGCTTCCCTGGCCCAAAATCCAAAGAGAAAAAAAATAGTGCTTTTTTAAAAAATTTTTGAAATAATTTTAAACTGACATAGAAATTTCTAAAAAAAGTGGAGTGCCCTTCACCCAGTTTCCCCCTGTGAAATCTTCCATAATTATGCTACAATATCAAACCCAGAAAGCTGACATTAGTACAATACAATTAAATGATGATCTTTTTTGGATTTTACTAGTTTGCTCGGGTCTTAAATAATAGAATATTTTTTAAAAAGTGACTTTCCGAAAAAAAAATAAAAGTGACTTCCTTGGTGGTTTGGGGGTTAGGACTCCTCTCTTCAACTGCACAGAGCATGGATTTGATCCTTGGTCAGGGAACTAAGATCCTGAGTGTTGCGTGATCAAAAAAATGTGCACCCCCATTGAAAGCATCAAATTTATTCCTCTAGAAGTACTTTCAATGGAAAGAAAAATAGTAATTATTTTTCTACTTCCCAGGAAAGGAAGTGGAAGGTAGAACTAATTAACTTCTAATTTTATTAACCAATCTTTATCCTTTTCAAAACTAAAACCCAAATGGCATCCTTTTGCTTTCTGTCCCTTCTTGTTTTACAGTTTGTCAGTTTACAAGTCCCACCAAATTCAACCAAATTCAAGTATTAAACCTCATGATAAAATGTAATTACTCTTCAACTTTCATGTCCCTGGCAAGGTGAAAGCACTCTCCAGGTCTTTTCTCCAAGACACACACACACACATACACACACACACACACACACTTTAAAAGAGTCTTTTACAAACAAAAATAAAATAGGAGCATTCTGTTCCAGGTCTGCTTGAAGGAAAGCACTTTCTTTATCTCCATTACTTCAAGTCTCCATGACTTTTAGATGTCCTAAGTGAAGAGTATAAGATACTCCTTGCATCTCCCCCTCAGCTTCTTTCAAGAGCTTCAGAGAAGAGGCTGGGTGGGGCAAGGCCCCAGGTGAAGTTTGCTAAATTGTTCTAGCCATGAAATGAAAAAATAGAAGACATAAGAAAAAAAAAAAGATGCAGTTTATTAGTCGCTCAGTCATGTCTAATTCTTTGCAAACCCATGGATGGCAGTATGCCAGGCTTCCCTGTCCTTCCCCGTCTCCCAGAGCTTGCTCAAACTCATGTCCATTGAGTCCATGATGCCATCCAACCATCTCATCCTCTGTCGCCCCCTTCTCCTTCTGCCTTCGGTTTTCCCCAACATCAGGGTCTTTTCCAGTGAATCGTCTCTTCGCATCAGGTGGTCAAAGTATTGAAACTTCAGCTTCAACATCATTCCTTCCAATGAATATTCAGGGTTGATTTCCAACCCTTTCATTTATTAGCCACCCAGTGTATGTACCAGGTGGTGCTAGTGTTAAAGAGCCCGCCTGCCAATGCAGGAGATGTAAGCGATGTGGATTCAAGAAGATCCCCTAAAGGAAAGCACAGAAACCCACTGGTCTTCTTGTCTGGAGAATCCCATGGACAGAGGAGCCTGGTGGGCTACAGCCCATAGGATTGTACAGAGTCGGACATGACTGAAGTGACTTAGCACAACAGTGTATGGAACTCTGTTATTGCAGCTCCAGTTAAGACAGAGAGCTTGTGGGAGGCGTTGAAACAGGCCTTCGGTTTCTTTCTCAGTAAAATGGTGATATCATTACCAATCCTGCTAAGTGCAGATAATGGTTATAAAGGTCAGTGACACGCTGGTTGTGAAGATGCCCTTTAGAGGAGGAGAGATAAACTGGGTAGGTCGTATGTGAAAGTAAACGGAGCTATAGACACATGCATTGGTGTGGTTGAAGCAAATGCAACACTGAGCGAGGAAAAGTTGCAAAAGAACACATTAGGGATGACATACCATCCATACCATAGCTAAAGATACACACTAATATAGCTCAAGGATAAAGCAAATGTATGGGAGTAACCAGTGTCCAGTTCTGTGTAGGAGTTAATCGGGGGTAGGCAAGGCAATTGGGTCTAAATGTGCTAATTTCCCAGGTGGCATAGCGGTAAAGAATCCACCAATGCAGGAAACTTGGGTTCAGTCTCTGGGTAAGGAAGATCCCCTGGAGGATGAAATGGCAATCTACTCCAGTATGCAGGCCTGAGAAATCCCATGGGAGAGAGGATCCTGGCAGGCTACAGTCCATGGGGTCACAGAGTTGGACATGACTGAGCATACATGTTGAATGCTGCTATGCCGGCAGTATTTATTTCTTAAGCTTGGCAGGAAGTCTCATGAGCATTCCTTCCACTATCCTTAATACATTTTGTATGTCTTTAATAGTTTGAAGCATTTAAGATTGTTTTTAAAGTTTTCTATCATTGTCAGAAGAGGCCTGAAGTATGCATTGAGCATGTGGTAGAGACCCTGGGGCTGATGTGTATGAGGCTCCCTGACCCTGGACAATGTGCTCAACTGCTCTGTACTTGCAGTCCTCATCTGTCAAGAGTGCCTCCTCCATAATACCTGGGAGGCTTGAGCATGATAATGTCTGAAGCCCACTTACTACTGCACTTGACACATAATCACCTCTCAGTAAATGTTAGATTTAGCTACTGCACAAAATATGTTGGATTATATGATCCTCACAATGACTCATCAATTGACAATGGAGCAATGCTGTGCGTAAATAATAGAGATGCTTCCATCTTCTGGCCACTGTAATGTAATAGTTAGGACACAGAATATGGTTATTATTCCAAGCCTAGATTTATGAGCCAGAATCATACTTGGTTAACTCGGGTCACTCCACTGAAATATCTTGTGGCTAGATACTTGAGTTTTTGTTTGGATTCTTGCCAGTGACCATAAAAATTCTTTACCACTCAGTAAGGCTATGTATTATGGTCATGTAGGCAGTCTGGCTATCAGAACTTTCACTTTTTGGGCTGTTCCAGATAAACTTGAACATCAGACACCTTCAACAGTTTCAAGATTTATGGCAAAAAAATTCCACCCTCCTGGCCCTGGGCCCGTGCAAGTCGTGTTACTTACCACCCGATAATGTTACCCTGCGTAGCCAACTCACAAAGTAAGGTGTCTAGAACAATCTTAGGCTTTGCCAAAATACCAGGGGATGGAATAGACTAATAGTCATAAGCCATATTGGGTCTAAATGTGCTAATTTCCCAGGTGGCATAGCGGTAAAGAATCCACCAATGCAGGAAACTTGGGTTCAGTCTCTGGGTAAGGAAGATCCCCTGGAGGATGAAATGGCAATCTACTCCAGTATGCAGGCCTGAGAAATCCCATGGGAGAGAGGATCCTGGCAGGCTACAGTCCATGGGGTCACAGAGTTGGACATGACTGAGCATACATGTTGAATGCTGCTATGCCGGCAGTATTTATTTCTTAAGCTTGGCAGGAAGTCTCATGAGCATTCCTTCCACTATCCTTAATACATTTTGTATGTCTTTAATAGTTTGAAGCATTTAAGATTGTTTTTAAAGTTTTCTATCATTGTCAGAAGAGGCCTGAAGTATGCATTGAGCATGTGGTAGAGACCCTGGGGCTGATGTGTATGAGGCTCCCTGACCCTGGACAATGTGCTCAACTGCTCTGTACTTGCAGTCCTCATCTGTCAAGAGTGCCTCCTCCATAATACCTGGGAGGCTTGAGCATGATAATGTCTGAAGCCCACTTACTACTGCACTTGACACATAATCACCTCTCAGTAAATGTTAGATTTAGCTACTGCACAAAATATGTTGGATTATATGATCCTCACAATGACTCATCAATTGACAATGGAGCAATGCTGTGCGTAAATAATAGAGATGCTTCCATCTTCTGGCCACTGTAATGTAATAGTTAGGACACAGAATATGGTTATTATTCCAAGCCTAGATTTATGAGCCAGAATCATACTTGGTTAACTCGGGTCACTCCACTGAAATATCTTGTGGCTAGATACTTGAGTTTTTGTTTGGATTCTTGCCAGTGACCATAAAAATTCTTTACCACTCAGTAAGGCTATGTATTATGGTCATGTAGGCAGTCTGGCTATCAGAACTTTCACTTTTTGGGCTGTTCCAGATAAACTTGAACATCAGACACCTTCAACAGTTTCAAGATTTATGGCAAAAAAATTCCACCCTCCTGGCCCTGGGCCCGTGCAAGTCGTGTTACTTACCACCCGATAATGTTACCCTGCGTAGCCAACTCACAAAGTAAGGTGTCTAGAACAATCTTAGGCTTCGTTGCCAAAATACCAGGGGGATGGAATAGACTAATAGTCATAAGCCATATTTATGTCTGTGTTCTCCAAAATTCAAGTCAATTGGAGAAATTCTCTTTGCCATATTGCCCTCAGGTTATTCCGATAAAGTTTAAGAGAGCCTTTCTGTCCTAAAACAGTCCCTTCCTCAGGAGTTGGCCAGCCAATCACTAGGATTTCCTCTTTACAAAGAGAGCAGAGGAGAATGGATTACCACTTGAAGCCTCAAGTGGCTTCATAAAGGTAAAGGTCCCCTAGACTTGCCATCTGCTGGGCTGGACATTCTATGCTTAATCTGTTTTAAGAATGAAAGTAGCTTTCTGTCCCGAAACAGCACAATCCTTTCAGCCCTTTTTGAGCTTATAAATGTACTTTTGACATGTAGGTCTGGGAAGTACAGCCTTGTTGATTCAACATCTGGAACTACTCAGGTGGTTTGTCTCTGCCGACTTTACGAACAATAAAAGCAAACCACTGGATGATTCCTGGATATTTAAACTTGAGGCATAGGCATCCTGGCCTCACTGCTGACAAACACAAGATTTTAATTTTCTCTGCTGGATCCAAGTGCAACAAATGTGGTTGTGAATAGAAGGCTAAGTGTTCTCCTCAAAAATGGGTTACTTGTCTAAGATATAATTTTCTGACTGTGAGGCACATACTTAGGAAGTTTCCAAAGTGTTTGCAAATCTGGGTCTGTCCCCAGACCCACACACAGTTCCGCTTTAAAGAAATAGACTTCCCAACTATACTTTTTGCAAACACTGAAAAGAAACCTACCAAACTCCTGTGGACACCCTAGCATCGGCTCCCCTCCTGGGACTGTTTAATTGGCACCATTTTTTTTATTATTATTACTGGGGAAAGACTTCTCTGAAGTGATCCCTGACCTATTTGGAGCTCAGTTCAATCACTCAGTCATGTCCAACTCTTTGCAACCCCATGGACTGCAGCACACCAGACTCCCCTGTCCTTCAGCATCTCCTGGAGCTTGTTCAAACTCATGTCCATTGTGTCGGTGATGTCATCCAACCATCTTGTCCGCTGTTGCCCCCTTTTCTTTCTGCCTTCTATTTTCCTCAGCATCAGGGCCTTTTCCAATGAGTTGTATCCTCCCATCAGGTGGTCAAAGTATTGAAGCCAGTAGGCAAATTTCTAATTTAGAAATGTCATGAGAATCAAAGAAAATGAGTCCTTAAATTCTAGCATGAGGAAGAAAAGCCAAACTACACTGAGAAAACTGGGAAGGCATTGGGTTTTGCTGAAGATATCATCTGATATCACAATGAATTACAAGATAATATGAAGAATACAAGGTCACAATATTATTGAGTGTTACAGTACATGATTGGTTGAGAATCCCCAAATGATGCACCAACAGAACCTTGAACATGGGCCACCAGGAACAATGCTTGACTACTGTACTCTGAAGAATCACTTTTAGGCACTTCCTGACAGAGTTAAGCATGTAGCAGTTCTGGGAAGTACAGCCTTGTTGATTCAACATCTGGAACTACTCAGGTGGTTTGTCTCTGCCGACTTTACGAACAATAAAAGCAAACCACTGGATGATTCCTGGATATTTAAACTTGAGGCATAGGCATCCTGGCCTCACTGCTGACAAACACAAGATTTTAATTTTCTCTGCTGGATCCAAGTGCAACAAATGTGGTTGTGAATAGAAGGCTAAGTGTTCTCCTCAAAAATGGGTTACTTGTCTAAGATATAATTTTCTGACTGTGAGGCACATACTTAGGAAGTTTCCAAAGTGTTTGCAAATCTGGGTCTGTCCCCAGACCCACACACAGTTCCGCTTTAAAGAAATAGACTTCCCAACTATACTTTTTGCAAACACTGAAAAGAAACCTACCAAACTCCTGTGGACACCCTAGCATCGGCTCCCCTCCTGGGACTGTTTAATTGGCACCATTTTTTTTATTATTATTACTGGGGAAAGACTTCTCTGAAGTGATCCCTGACCTATTTGGAGCTCAGTTCAATCACTCAGTCATGTCCAACTCTTTGCAACCCCATGGACTGCAGCACACCAGACTCCCCTGTCCTTCAGCATCTCCTGGAGCTTGTTCAAACTCATGTCCATTGTGTCGGTGATGTCATCCAACCATCTTGTCCGCTGTTGCCCCCTTTTCTTTCTGCCTTCTATTTTCCTCAGCATCAGGGCCTTTTCCAATGAGTTGTATCCTCCCATCAGGTGGTCAAAGTATTGAAGCCAGTAGGCAAATTTCTAATTTAGAAATGTCATGAGAATCAAAGAAAATGAGTCCTTAAATTCTAGCATGAGGAAGAAAAGCCAAACTACACTGAGAAAACTGGGAAGGCATTGGGTTTTGCTGAAGATATCATCTGATATCACAATGAATTACAAGATAATATGAAGAATACAAGGTCACAATATTATTGAGTGTTACAGTACATGATTGGTTGAGAATCCCCAAATGATGCACCAACAGAACCTTGAACATGGGCCACCAGGAACAATGCTTGACTACTGTACTCTGAAGAATCACTTTTAGGCACTTCCCTGACAGAGTTAAGACACTGCACCTCCAGTGCAGGGTACATGGGTTTAATCCTTGGTTGGGTAACTAAGATTCCACATGCCAAGTGGCGTGACCGAAAAAATGAATCCTTTTTATTTATCTCTGCATCATCAGTGCTGAACACTACGCTTTGTCCAGAGCAGATTCTTAACTCCTATTTATTTTTGGAATGCAAGTGTAAGTAATAGATTTATGACTTTATTGAGTAGAACATTAACCAGGCTGCATAATAATTTGAAAGAAGTAACTTGATATTGTCTGTTCCATGGAAACTACAAAATATAGGCCCTAAAGAAAGAAATTGTGGCTTTTTCACAATATATTGATACATCTATACCTACAACCCTTCATCTATACACAGATTGTGTTCAGAAAGGTGACTTTGGAAAACATTTGTCTGAAAGTGGCACTCCCAGCATTCCACTCTACCCTGTGCCCAGGATGGTCTTTTCAAAATATAGGTGTAGACACTCCCAGGGGCTTATTATGGCCTTGTTTACAATGAGGAAAAGCTCCTGCAGGACCTGCCCACTTCCTCATCTGCAATTCTCTTTCCTACATCTCCTCATCTTCACCAGACATACTGCTCTCTAATTGTGTATGTTTGTGTTCTATCAAGTTTAACTCTTTGTATTCCATGGACTGTAGCCCATCAGGTTCCTCTGTCTGTGGAATTATTTAGGCAAGAATACCGGCATTGGGTAGCCATTCTCTTCTCCAGAGGATCTGCTGACCCAGGGGCCCCCCCTTCTATTTTCCTCAGCATCAGGGCTTTTATGAGTTGTATCCCCCCATCAGGTGGTCAAAGTATTGAAGCCAGTAGGCAAATTTCTAATTTAGAAATGTCATGAGAATCAAAGAAAATGAGTCCTTAAATTCTAGCATGAGGAAGAAAAGCCAAACTACACTGAGAAAACTGGGAAGGCATTGGGTTTTGCTGAAGATATCATCTGATATCACAATGAATTACAAGATAATATGAAGAATACAAGGTCACAATATTATTGAGTGTTACAGTACATGATTGGTTGAGAATCCCCAAATGATGCACCAACAGAACCTTGAACATGGGCCACCAGGAACAATGCTTGACTACTGTACTCTGAAGAATCACTTTTAGGCATTTCCCCTGACAGAGTTAAGACACTGCACCTCCAGTGCAGGGTACATGGGTTTAATCCTTGGTTGGGTAACTAAGATTCCACATGCCAAGTGGCGTGACCGAAAAAATGAATCCTTTTTATTTATCTCTGCATCATCAGTGCTGAACACTACGCTTTGTCCAGAGCAGATTCTTAACTCCTATTTATTTTTGGAATGCAAGTGTAAGTAATAGATTTATGACTTTATTGAGTAGAACATTAACCAGGCTGCATAATAATTTGAAAGAAGTAACTTGATATTGTCTGTTCCATGGAAACTACAAAATATAGGCCCTAAAGAAAGAAATTGTGGCTTTTTCACAATATATTGATACATCTATACCTACAACCCTTCATCTATACACAGATTGTGTTCAGAAAGGTGACTTTGGAAAACATTTGTCTGAAAGTGGCACTCCCAGCATTCCACTCTACCCTGTGCCCAGGATGGTCTTTTCAAAATATAGGTGTAGACACTCCCAGGGGCTTATTATGGCCTTGTTTACAATGAGGAAAAGCTCCTGCAGGACCTGCCCACTTCCTCATCTGCAATTCTCTTTCCTACATCTCCTCATCTTCACCAGACATACTGCTCTCTAATTGTGTATGTTTGTGTTCTATCAAGTTTAACTCTTTGTATTCCATGGACTGTAGCCCATCAGGTTCCTCTGTCTGTGGAATTATTTAGGCAAGAATACCGGCATTGGGTAGCCATTCTCTTCTCCAGAGGATCTGCTGACCCAGGTCTCTGGCACTGTATGTGGCTTCTTTACCATCTGAGCCATCAGGAAAGCTTAATTAGGTCCTTTCAAAAGGTCAATTCTTGAGCCTACATATTTTCAACCCCTAACTGTCCAGCATAAATGTCACCTCCTTAATGAGCTCTTCTCTGACCATTCAGTCTATAGCCTTGGCTGCACCCCACCCTGACTTGCTCCTTGCTGTTTCACCATTCTGGTTCTTTCCTTCACATTACTATAGGGGGTGGGGGTTGGGGGAATGGGAGAGATGGTGGGAAACATGGCTGACACAGCATTTGACTTGGACAAGATTTTGCAAAGCCTTCAGAGTCAGCAAAGTCATTCAAATGCTCTCTGGGGATCCCCCTTGCATCAGATCGGGGAGTTCTGGGATGGATCACATTCCATAATGGACAGGAGGTGACACTGAGGAGACAGGAGGTAGGGGACTCTTCTAAAAGCCACTGTGATAACTCAGGTAGAGAAGGCAATGGTCCAGAAGGCATGTGAGACATGATGGAGACTAGCAGATAAAAGAGGAGTTAACTGATTCCTGATCTCCCTCCAGGAACTTTTCCAGCGGGGGGTGAAGCTTAACACGGATCTTATTGAACAGCAAAGCCTTGTAAGGAAAAAGTCCAAGAGCAACACCTCAAAGGAGGGTGGCTCCCCACCAATGGTCCTGCTTAATTGACGTCATTTCCTCTCTTTTTCTATTAAAGCAATGGTCTCCTTCATTCCCCCTTTGAGTCTCATGACTTGCCTTTTCAATTTCAGTAAAGTTTGATTAGTTTTTTGCTTTTCTTCTGAAATCAGATTGGTCTTCCAGATGACTCCAGCAAGATTTCAAAGTGAAACTTATGAAGGGTCTCTGAAGATCTAGTACAAACTGCAGGACCTGCCCACTTCCTCATCTGCAATTCTCTTTCCTACATCTCCTCATCTTCACCAGACATACTGCTCTCTAATTGTGTATGTTTGTGTTCTATCAAGTTTAACTCTTTGTATTCCATGGACTGTAGCCCATCAGGTTCCTCTGTCTGTGGAATTATTTAGGCAAGAATACCGGCATTGGGTAGCCATTCTCTTCTCCAGAGGATCTGCTGACCCAGGTCTCTGGCACTGTATGTGGCTTCTTTACCATCTGAGCCATCAGGAAAGCTTAATTAGGTCCTTTCAAAAGGTCAATTCTTGAGCCTACATATTTTCAACCCCTAACTGTCCAGCATAAATGTCACCTCCTTAATGAGCTCTTCTCTGACCATTCAGTCTATAGCCTTGGCTGCACCCCACCCTGACTTGCTCCTTGCTGTTTCACCATTCTGGTTCTTTCCTTCACATTACTATAGGGGGTGGGGGTTGGGGGAATGGGAGAGATGGTGGGAAACATGGCTGACACAGCATTTGACTTGGACAAGATTTTGCAAAGCCTTCAGAGTCAGCAAAGTCATTCAAATGCTCTCTGGGGATCCCCCTTGCATCAGATCGGGGAGTTCTGGGATGGATCACATTCCATAATGGACAGGAGGTGACACTGAGGAGACAGGAGGTAGGGGACTCTTCTAAAAGCCACTGTGATAACTCAGGTAGAGAAGGCAATGGTCCAGAAGGCATGTGAGACATGATGGAGACTAGCAGATAAAAGAGGAGTTAACTGATTCCTGATCTCCCTCCAGGAACTTTTCCAGCGGGGGGTGAAGCTTAACACGGATCTTATTGAACAGCAAAGCCTTGTAAGGAAAAAGTCCAAGAGCAACACCTCAAAGGAGGGTGGCTCCCCACCAATGGTCCTGCTTAATTGACGTCATTTCCTCTCTTTTTCTATTAAAGCAATGGTCTCCTTCATTCCCCCTTTGAGTCTCATGACTTGCCTTTTCAATTTCAGTAAAGTTTGATTAGTTTTTTGCTTTTCTTCTGAAATCAGATTGGTCTTCCAGATGACTCCAGCAAGATTTCAAAGTGAAACTTATGAAGGGTCTCTGAAAGATCTAGTACAAACTCAAAAGAGTCTAGATTAAGGAAATAAAAGTAGGCTGTTTCTCAGCTGCTGAACCTGATATGAAAATTAACAAGGAAAACAGATAGTTGTCCTGAGTGCGCTTGCTTTTACTAGATAAATACGTGAACACGGCTGGCTCTACAGATTAGGTCAACGCATACACAGATGGCAAAGGGAAAACTGAAAAGGCAACAGAATAAATATCATTGTAGATAATGATGATGTGTGCACAAGGGGCAAATGGCCAATTGGTGCTATTACAGCATATGGTTGAAGACATGCCAACATTTTTTTCTGGATCCAGCACTTAACTCTTATTATCCATGATATAGCTTGAAAACTCTTAAGTAACTAATCATGGGAGAATTTTATTAATTGAAGCTCTATTAGATTCAACGGCTAATTGCTTTCCATCCAATAACAATTAAAATCGTTGAAATTCTTTTGGCTGCACTGGCTCATCGTTGCTGTGTGTGGGCTTCCTCTGTTTGCAGTGAGAGAGGGTTACTCTCTAGTTGTGGTGTGCAGGCTTACCATGGTGGCTTCTCTCTCTCTCTCTGTTTTTTAAAGATTTATTTATTTATTTATTTTTTGCAGGGGACAGGTTGGGGAGGGAGGGGAGTGGGCGGGCCACTTCTATTGGTCTTTCATTTATCTATTTTCATCCATCTTTGTTCTTTGGCCCGTGTGGGCCTCCCATCGCAGTGGCCTCTGTTGTTGCAGAGCACCGGGTCTGGGCGCATGCGCTCCAGAGCTCTGGCTCGGTAATTGGACACATCGGTCCAGCCGCTCCGCGGCACGTGGGATCTTCCCAGGCCAGGGATTGAACCGGCGCCCCTTGCACTGCAAGGCGGTGTCCTTACCCACTGGACCACCAGGGGAAGCCCACGGTGGCTTCTCTTGTTGGGCTCTAGAGAGCAGGCCCAGCAGTTGTGTGTGGTTCATGGGCCTAGTTGCCCTGTGATACGCGGGGTCTTAGTTTCAGACCAAGGATTGAATCCGTGTTCCCTGCATTAGCAGACAGATTCATCACCACTAGACCAACAGAGAAGTCCTGATGGTGATTAAATTGCTAACAGCACTATTCAATCAAGCCTATTACGAATATCTTTTGGGTAACAATGGAGGTGATAAGACAGTGGCAGGTAGTGACAGAGTCAGGCAGGTGGCAAGTTATTTCCCTTCTGTGGGTCTCAGTTGCCTTATCTGTAAAATGGAGTTAATACCTTCTAGGAACGTTCTTCAGATTACATGAAAGGTATGCAGTCCACATTGTGCATAAGTCTTTCTAACCTTGAGAGTTTCTTTTCCCTTCAGGTCCAGGACAAGATGGGGTGCCTAGTGCCTTAGTTTCCTGCTGTGCAAGATGACTGCAAGCCCTGCGTCCCTGGGGTATGGGGAGAAATGATGTGATATTGTGCAAAATGAGAACCAGGTATAGTTTTCTTTCCTATCCCTCCATTAGGCGATATTATAATTGCCTCCAAATTTGCTGGCTGGCATTCTAAAGGCCATGCAATGTCTATGCCTTCCAAAAACTAGGGGTAAGTCAAGTACCTTTATGAAGCTCTAAACACATTACATATTATTGATGCTTCTTCAGAGATTGACAACACAAGAGAGATAATAATTCAAAATTGCGATTTAATCAAGGTTCCCTGGCCTGGGAAGAGACTTTGGTCGGGTTGAAGAAAGTTTTCTTATGTCTAATAAGCCAAAGAGACTTTCTGGCTACAAAAGTCACTTACACTTAACACCAGTTTAATAGCTTGGCAACTGTCTTTTAATAAGTATAACATATGAAATGGAATGGGAAAGTTTTTGAAAATGTGTGAGTCTGTATACCAAGGAATACCTCACTTTTTATAGTCTTTATAGGTTCTAAAGCACTTATATTTGCATGAGCTCACTGGATTCTCATTATGCCCTTCTAAACCCCTTTAACAGATGAGAAAACTGAGATTCAAGAGGTTAAATAAGTTGCTGAGTGGGTCAGTAGCAGAACCTGGGCCCCAAACCAGTTCTTTGAAAGTTAAGTCTGATGACCATCTCAGACTTACTTCTACACGATGTTTAACACCCAAGTGAGAAAATAAACACCAATGCCCAATGATATCAGCCCCTCCAGATTCTTATGTTGGAAGCCTACTCCCCAGGACCTCAGAATGTGACTGTATTTGGAGACAGGACCTGTAAAATTGATTAAGTTACTATGAAGCCTATTACAAATTTTTGGGTAACAATGGAGGTGATAAGACAGTGGCAGGTAGTGACAGAGTCAGGCAGGTGGCAAGTTATTTCCCTTCTGTGGGTCTCAGTTGCCTTATCTGTAAAATGGAGTTAATACCTTCTAGGAACGTTCTTCAGATTACATGAAAGGTATGCAGTCCACATTGTGCATAAGTCTTTCTAACCTTGAGAGTTTCTTTTCCTTCAGGTCCAGGACAAGATGGGGTGCCTAGTGCCTTAGTTTCCTGCTGTGCAAGATGACTGCAAGCCCTGCGTCCCTGGGGTATGGGGAGAAATGATGTGATATTGTGCAAAATGAGAACCAGGTATAGTTTTCTTTCCTATCCCTCCATTAGGCGATATTATAATTGCCTCCAAATTTGCTGGCTGGCATTCTAAAGGCCATGCAATGTCTATGCCTTCCAAAAACTAGGGGTAAGTCAAGTACCTTTATGAAGCTCTAAACACATTACATATTATTGATGCTTCTTCAGAGATTGACAACACAAGAGAGATAATAATTCAAAATTGCGATTTAATCAAGGTTCCCTGGCCTGGGAAGAGACTTTGGTCGGGTTGAAGAAAGTTTTCTTATGTCTAATAAGCCAAAGAGACTTTCTGGCTACAAAAGTCACTTACACTTAACACCAGTTTAATAGCTTGGCAACTGTCTTTTAATAAGTATAACATATGAAATGGAATGGGAAAGTTTTTGAAAATGTGTGAGTCTGTATACCAAGGAATACCTCACTTTTTATAGTCTTTATAGGTTCTAAAGCACTTATATTTGCATGAGCTCACTGGATTCTCATTATGCCCTTCTAAACCCCTTTAACAGATGAGAAAACTGAGATTCAAGAGGTTAAATAAGTTGCTGAGTGGGTCAGTAGCAGAACCTGGGCCCCAAACCAGTTCTTTGAAAGTTAAGTCTGATGACCATCTCAGACTTACTTCTACACGATGTTTAACACCCAAGTGAGAAAATAAACACCAATGCCCAATGATATCAGCCCCTCCAGATTCTTATGTTGGAAGCCTACTCCCCAGGACCTCAGAATGTGACTGTATTTGGAGACAGGACCTGTAAAATTGATTAAGTTACTATGAAGCCATTAGGATGGATCCACATTCAATATGACTGCCGTTGTTATAACAACGGGAACTTTGGACACACAAAGAGACATCAGGAACATGCACTCACAGAACAAAGCCCATGCAAGGACAAACCCAAAAGAGAGGCTTCAGGAAAAGTCAGACCTGCTGACACTCTTTTCTTGGACTTCCAGGCTCCAGAATTGGAGAAATTTCCGTTGTTTAAGGCCCTAGTCTGTGGTATTTTGTAATGGTAGCACCAGCAGACATTAGCCCACTAATACCAGATAAAAGAGAGTATACACCCAAACTAGCCACCCAACATTAATACATGAACCACGAATTTAACCATACTTGTTTTAGGCTAAAAATCTCCATCTCTCTCTCTCTCTCTCCCCCAGCCTTCCCCTCCCCTCTCTCCCGCCATACATATATGTAAAATTTAATCCTGAGATATATATTACTCAGAGTCTCATCAGGAGAAAAAATCCCACACAACAATTTGAACAAGAAAAATTGACCATAGAGAGTTATCAACTAGAAGACAGGTTTGGAATAAGGGACTTGACTGCTAATGAATAAATAGAGTTTTAAAGAATACATGTGCAGCAGATAATAAGGAATAGTCACTGGCCCTAGGGCTGACGTGGAGACCCCAAGGGAGAGCCTCCACCCCACCCAGCCCCTCAGGGCTGAGACCCAGAGGCTCCTGCCTTGGCTCACCAGGCAGACTGAGCCCAAGAACTCCAACTGCCCTGGAATGGGAAAGTTTTTGAAAATGTGTGAGTCTGTAAAGCATTTTTTGCATTACTGGATTCTCATTATGCCCTTCTAAACCCCTTTAACAGATGAGAAAACTGAGATTCAAGAGGTTAAATAAGTTGCTGAGTGGGTCAGTAGCAGAACCTGGGCCCCAAACCAGTTCTTTGAAAGTTAAGTCTGATGACCATCTCAGACTTACTTCTACACGATGTTTAACACCCAAGTGAGAAAATAAACACCAATGCCCAATGATATCAGCCCCTCCAGATTCTTATGTTGGAAGCCTACTCCCCAGGACCTCAGAATGTGACTGTATTTGGAGACAGGACCTGTAAAATTGATTAAGTTACTATGAAGCCATTAGGATGGATCCACATTCAATATGACTGCCGTTGTTATAACAACGGGAACTTTGGACACACAAAGAGACATCAGGAACATGCACTCACAGAACAAAGCCCATGCAAGGACAAACCCAAAAGAGAGGCTTCAGGAAAAGTCAGACCTGCTGACACTCTTTTCTTGGACTTCCAGGCTCCAGAATTGGAGAAATTTCCGTTGTTTAAGGCCCTAGTCTGTGGTATTTTGTAATGGTAGCACCAGCAGACATTAGCCCACTAATACCAGATAAAAGAGAGTATACACCCAAACTAGCCACCCAACATTAATACATGAACCACGAATTTAACCATACTTGTTTTAGGCTAAAAATCTCCATCTCTCTCTCTCTCTCTCCCCCAGCCTTCCCCTCCCCTCTCTCCCGCCATACATATATGTAAAATTTAATCCTGAGATATATATTACTCAGAGTCTCATCAGGAGAAAAAATCCCACACAACAATTTGAACAAGAAAAATTGACCATAGAGAGTTATCAACTAGAAGACAGGTTTGGAATAAGGGACTTGACTGCTAATGAATAAATAGAGTTTTAAAGAATACATGTGCAGCAGATAATAAGGAATAGTCACTGGCCCTAGGGCTGACGTGGAGACCCCAAGGGAGAGCCTCCACCCCACCCAGCCCCCCCTCAGGGCTGAGACCCAGAGGCTCCTGCCTTGGCTCACCAGATGGCAAGAAAGCTGCAATGGTGCCACACATAGAAACTTGCCAGAAATCTGCCCTTGAGGGAAAATACTTCACAAGATTATGTCTCACTGGAACGATTACGCTACAAAATTGCTCCAGGGGATACTAAGGGGGAAGCTGTTGTCTGCTGGATGCTGCTGGTCAGGACACTGTCAGAGCTGGGCACGGGGGAGCCCGTGGGTGCCACGGAAACCTAGTTCTGGAGAGGTCACCTGCAGGTGCAATAGTCATGACCAGAGAGAAAAACTTTCTTCTGTAATGGCTCTCCAGCGCCCTCTATTGACAGATCTTGGTATCTTGCCAGCTGGCGGGGAAGAAAAAAAATAAAAGCTCTCTCTTGATTTTCCCAGAGCAGGCAATTAAGGGCGAATTTGGAGCCGAGAGGTATTAAATGGATTACAGGCATAGGGTGATGCAAAGGTGCACTTAGTTAATATTCTGTTGCACTCAGGCAACTAAAATACTTATGTTCAACATCAGAGAACTTGTTGATATTAGGGGTAATCTGTGCAAAGAGAGACATAGACTTTTTAAAAGAGCAAAGGAAGGAAAAAAAAATGATGGAGGGAATTCTGAGTAAGCAGCTTCCACCACTCAAAGCCATGCATCCTTAGTTGGAATCTCTTGCCCCAAACAATGAATATGTGCCCACGATGTTGCCCAATCTACAACGTGGCCCAACTGCACCTTGGTGTTCCTGGATTTTAATCTCCTGAACTTCCTTGTTCATAAAGTTATGTTTGTCTGAATCACAATATTTACAAGTTAAATATTTAAAACCTCAGTCATCTAATAAGTACTTACTGCAATGTGTTTCTTTCTTAATGCACTCTAAACATTCAGTAGTTAATTTTAAGTACAATTTTAGTTAATCATGGGGTACAGCACACAACAATTTGTAAAGAGATTATCAACTAGAAGACAGGTTTGGAATAAGGGACTTGACTGCTAATGAATAAATAGAGTTTTAAAGAATACATGTGCAGCAGATAATAAGGAATAGTCACTGGCCCTAGGGCTGACGTGGAGACCCCAAGGAGAGCCTCCACCCCACCCAGCCCCCCCTCAGGGCTGAGACCCAGAGGCTCCTGCCTTGGCTCACCAGATGGCAAGAAAGCTGCAATGGTGCCACACATAGAAACTTGCCAGAAATCTGCCCTTGAGGGAAAATACTTCACAAGATTATGTCTCACTGGAACGATTACGCTACAAAATTGCTCCAGGGGATACTAAGGGGGAAGCTGTTGTCTGCTGGATGCTGCTGGTCAGGACACTGTCAGAGCTGGGCACGGGGGAGCCCGTGGGTGCCACGGAAACCTAGTTCTGGAGAGGTCACCTGCAGGTGCAATAGTCATGACCAGAGAGAAAAACTTTCTTCTGTAATGGCTCTCCAGCGCCCTCTATTGACAGATCTTGGTATCTTGCCAGCTGGCGGGGAAGAAAAAAAATAAAAGCTCTCTCTTGATTTTCCCAGAGCAGGCAATTAAGGGCGAATTTGGAGCCGAGAGGTATTAAATGGATTACAGGCATAGGGTGATGCAAAGGTGCACTTAGTTAATATTCTGTTGCACTCAGGCAACTAAAATACTTATGTTCAACATCAGAGAACTTGTTGATATTAGGGGTAATCTGTGCAAAGAGAGACATAGACTTTTTAAAAGAGCAAAGGAAGGAAAAAAAAATGATGGAGGGAATTCTGAGTAAGCAGCTTCCACCACTCAAAGCCATGCATCCTTAGTTGGAATCTCTTGCCCCAAACAATGAATATGTGCCCACGATGTTGCCCAATCTACAACGTGGCCCAACTGCACCTTGGTGTTCCTGGATTTTAATCTCCTGAACTTCCTTGTTCATAAAGTTATGTTTGTCTGAATCACAATATTTACAAGTTAAATATTTAAAACCTCAGTCATCTTGGAATGAGCAAGTACTTACTGCAATGTGTTTCTTTCTTAATGCACTCTAAACTAATTCAGTAGTTAATTTTAAGTACATATCTCTGTAGATTTTTAATCATAAAGAGGAAGAGATATCCCCCAAACTGCTCTGAGTTTTGGATAGTATGAAGTCAGTATCTATTTTTTTTTTTTTTTTAACTCTTGTAGAAAGTTCTGCAAACAAGTAAGATATATCTCTGGGAAACTTAACATTTAAAGACAATGGTTAAGAGTCATGGAATATTAGAGCTGGATTAAACCTTGGAGACCATTCCAAGGTAGTCCCATCTTCCCAGGTGGCAGAGTAGTAAAGAATCTGCCTGCCAGTGCAGGAAACACAAGAGATGTAGGTTTGATTCCAGGATTGGGAATACCCCTTGGAGTAGGAAATGGCAACTTGCTCCAGTATTCTTACCTGGAAAATTCCACAGACAGAAGAGCCCCAAGGCGTACAGTCCATGGAGTTGCAAAGAGTGGCACATGACTAAGTATACACACATACACACATACCATCTTCCCTTTCCAAGGTAGGGAAACTGAGTCCCAGGGATCTTTGCCCCAAATTTCACAGCTACTGCATGGAACTAGATCCAAGGTCTTGCAATGTCTTATAGATTTTCTACATGGCTTTCTCAGAAAGAAATAATGCTGGACCTTGCATTTTCAGGAGTCAAGCAGAGGATGCCAGGAAGGAAGGAAAAAGGAAAGAATCAAATCCAGCCTGCTTTTTGCTGAACTTCCACCAAGTTCTCTGCTGGAACCCCTTTACGGGAGGTAAGTGGGAGAGAAATCACTTTTTCCGTTCTCCTTTCTCCCCAGTGACTGGTGTCTCTCTGAGTGATCATATGCAAAACACTTGAAATGTCTGAATTCTAAAAGGAAACATCCGAAGTGAATCTCTTGCCCCAAACAATGAATGTGCCACGATGTTGCCCAATCTACAACGTGGCCCAACTGCACCTTGGTGTTCCTGGATTTTAATCTCCTGAACTTCCTTGTTCATAAAGTTATGTTTGTCTGAATCACAATATTTACAAGTTAAATATTTAAAACCTCAGTCATCTTGGAATGAGCAAGTACTTACTGCAATGTGTTTCTTTCTTAATGCACTCTAAACTAATTCAGTAGTTAATTTTAAGTACATATCTCTGTAGATTTTTAATCATAAAGAGGAAGAGATATCCCCCAAACTGCTCTGAGTTTTGGATAGTATGAAGTCAGTATCTATTTTTTTTTTTTTTTTAACTCTTGTAGAAAGTTCTGCAAACAAGTAAGATATATCTCTGGGAAACTTAACATTTAAAGACAATGGTTAAGAGTCATGGAATATTAGAGCTGGATTAAACCTTGGAGACCATTCCAAGGTAGTCCCATCTTCCCAGGTGGCAGAGTAGTAAAGAATCTGCCTGCCAGTGCAGGAAACACAAGAGATGTAGGTTTGATTCCAGGATTGGGAATACCCCTTGGAGTAGGAAATGGCAACTTGCTCCAGTATTCTTACCTGGAAAATTCCACAGACAGAAGAGCCCCAAGGCGTACAGTCCATGGAGTTGCAAAGAGTGGCACATGACTAAGTATACACACATACACACATACCATCTTCCCTTTCCAAGGTAGGGAAACTGAGTCCCAGGGATCTTTGCCCCAAATTTCACAGCTACTGCATGGAACTAGATCCAAGGTCTTGCAATGTCTTATAGATTTTCTACATGGCTTTCTCAGAAAGAAATAATGCTGGACCTTGCATTTTCAGGAGTCAAGCAGAGGATGCCAGGAAGGAAGGAAAAAGGAAAGAATCAAATCCAGCCTGCTTTTTGCTGAACTTCCACCAAGTTCTCTGCTGGAACCCCTTTACGGGAGGTAAGTGGGAGAGAAATCACTTTTTCCGTTCTCCTTTCTCCCCAGTGACTGGTGTCTCTCTGAGTGATCATATGCAAAACACTTGAAATGTCTGAATTCTAAAAGGAAACATCCGAAGGTGTAATCTTGTTTTAGGATGATGTAAGAGGCAAGAATTTGGATCATATTTGTTTCCTTGTTGTGTTTGTTGTTTCTTTTCATATTGGGTTGCTTTGGTTTGTCTTGACATTTGGAAAATTGGACTCTTTAGGCAAGATACTGTCTCATATCTCAAGAAAGGACATGCTCTGGGTAAGAATGGGCTTCCCTGGTGGCTCAGATGGTAAAGAGTCTGCCTGCAATGCAGGAGACCTGGTGGGTTTGATCCTTTGTTTGGGAAGATCCTCTGGAGAAGGGAATGGCAACTCCAGTATTCTTTCCTGGAGAATTCCATGGACAGAGGAGCCTGGAGGCTGCAGTCCATGGGGGTGAAAAGAATCAGACATGATTGAGCAACTATTACTTTGGTGAGAATGATATACTAACAATGAGGAGATAATTTTCTTATCTCTCAAGAATACCCAAGAATTTTCAAACAACCGGGACGCTCAATAGCTCTTTATATTATCAAACTATAGTACAAAAATTTTTGTTTTCAGAATTGTGAGTTTTGACCTAGCCCTCTTAAAAAACCATAAAGTGTACAATTTATAAATATAGATGTATTTGAACAACAGCCCCTGATCTTCTTGGCAACAGGGACTGGTTTTGTGGAAGACAAGTTTTCCATGGACCAGGGTAGGGGGTGGGGGATGGTTTCATGACGACTCAAGTTCTTTACATTTATTATGAACTTTATCTCTAATCTAACGCTCTCACTGATCTGATAGGAGGTACTGGTCTATGACTCAGAGGTTGGGGAGCCCTGTTATTTACAAATATGAGCCTCCGTCTCTCCAGGGAAGAAATAAGGATGTTGATCAACTCTTAGACTAAAACTGCAGGGAGGAGAGGATGAGGTTATTGAGATTATCTATCCTTTTATGGATGAGAAAATTAGAACACGTCCAGGTCAATGACTTTGGCAGCCACTGAGCCATGTAGAGGCAGGACAGCTGTCCATGTGAAATGTGTGTGATGCTGCCTGTTCCCCAGTCCTTGCCACGTTCCCCGGTCACGAACTTCTAACTTGAGATGTGGAGGGGGAGCAGGGTCATGCATCACCATAATGACTGAGGACTCCATGTTCTTCGGACTACAGTCAAGGTTGGTTTGCTTTGGGTGTTTTAGAGAAATACCCTGGACGTGATAATCGTACTTCAGGAAAGAAGTGATTTGGGTCATAAATGCCCTGATTATAAACTAGGGTAAAAATATCCCACTGTTTCTACGCTTAGAATGAGGATGAATAACCTAGTGGTCCTGACTTGGGGATGGTGTACAGCTCTGGGTAAGAATGGGCTTCCTGGTGGCTCAGATGGAAGACTATTCCTCTGAGAAGGGAATGGCAACTCCAGTATTCTTTCCTGAGAATTCCATGGACAGAGGAGCCTGGAGGCTGCAGTCCATGGGGTGAAAAGAATCAGACATGATTGAGCAACTATTACTTTGGTGAGAATGATATACTAACAATGAGGAGATAATTTTCTTATCTCTCAAGAATACCCAAGAATTTTCAAACAACCGACGCTCAATAGCTCTTTATATTATCAAACTATAGTACAAAAATTTTTGTTTTCAGAATTGTGAGTTTTGACCTAGCCCTCTTAAAAAACCATAAAGTGTACAATTTATAAATATAGATGTATTTGAACAACAGCCCCTGATCTTCTTGGCAACAGGGACTGGTTTTGTGGAAGACAAGTTTTCCATGGACCAGGGTAGGGGGTGGGGGATGGTTTCATGACGACTCAAGTTCTTTACATTTATTATGAACTTTATCTCTAATCTAACGCTCTCACTGATCTGATAGGAGGTACTGGTCTATGACTCAGAGGTTGGGGAGCCCTGTTATTTACAAATATGAGCCTCCGTCTCTCCAGGGAAGAAATAAGGATGTTGATCAACTCTTAGACTAAAACTGCAGGGAGGAGAGGATGAGGTTATTGAGATTATCTATCCTTTTATGGATGAGAAAATTAGAACACGTCCAGGTCAATGACTTTGGCAGCCACTGAGCCATGTAGAGGCAGGACAGCTGTCCATGTGAAATGTGTGTGATGCTGCCTGTTCCCCAGTCCTTGCCACGTTCCCCGGTCACGAACTTCTAACTTGAGATGTGGAGGGGGAGCAGGGTCATGCATCACCATAATGACTGAGGACTCCATGTTCTTCGGACTACAGTCAAGGTTGGTTTGCTTTGGGTGTTTTAGAGAAATACCCTGGACGTGATAATCGTACTTCAGGAAAGAAGTGATTTGGGTCATAAATGCCCTGATTATAAACTAGGGGTAAAAATATCCCACTGTTTCTACGCTTAGAATGAGGATGAATAACCTAGTGGTCCTGACGGGTGTCGGATGGTGGACAGACACACAGTTCACAGAGGAACCTCCTTGGATATCTCATTTTTGTGATTCTGACACTGCTTACATTTGGGAATCTGCTGAGAGGCCCCTGCAAGGGTTTGTTGGTTTCATCAGAGTCTTTAGCATTAAAATCAGGTGAAAGAGAGAAATTAGCGAGTTCCCTACCATCTCTCTGCCTTACATACTTAAATATTTTAGTTATCTTTTCCATTTCTTAAGGTTGAGGAGCCTTTTCAAGGCTTGAATTTTATACCTCCTCTCTAATCACCTGTATTCTCCTCCCTATCCACTTCCCCCATTTCTGGACTTGCGATAACAGTACAGACTGCATCTCCAAAAAAAAAAAAAAAAAAAAACCCAAAGAAGAAGAACTGCTTTTTTCTGGTACCCAGTGACATCAAAGTTCCCTGTGCTACTCACAAGATCCACGTGTCATTGCATCAGTCTGTCTAAACAGGCCGGGGCGCTGATGGACTGTGGAATCTATTCAGTTCATCCTGGAGAACTGGGCAGAGGACCCAGCAGGAAAATGGACTCAAGAACCTCGTCCATCCAGCAGCCACGCCAGAAGCACCAACTAAAGCTAAAAACCACAGATTCAATTAACTAATCCTTCTCCTAGAAGTGCCAAGAAGAAATAATCTTGTCACTACCCCCTTTGCACGAGCCCTCATCCAAAACTCAATGTGCTTTTAATTTTCCTAGAGTTATCAAAAAAAAAAAAGAAATGTTATTTCAAGGCCACTCCCTGTTTTCCACATTCTTGACAGAGCTATGTTTTTCATACTCTCCACAACATTTACTGATGGAACAGTATTTATTTTTAATTTCTGTACAGTATTTTCATTGGTCTCATCTATGTTTTCCTAATTAATTGAACATACAGAACCAGATTGGTTGGAGAGGGTATTGTGGATAATTATGTCCCAGGAATACTTTCTTTCTGACTGAAAATATGTTAAGTCTCATCTTCCATTCTTGTCTGGTCACCTGAGAGCCTCAGCTGTGAAGAGACTGAATTCCATCTTGTGAAATAACACCGGAGCTATTTAGCGACATTCTCCTCTGAGCGAGGATATAGGAGACTCTGGTTTGATTTAAAGTATTCCCCAATCACATGAACAGGATCACAGCTCAGAGCACACATTCTCAACCAGATGGGCTCTCCCCAGTGTTTGTTTTCCTGTCGATCATTTTCACTTTTCTCTGCTTTCCTTTCACTTTTCTGTCACATAAAACCGTATCATACTCCGATTTATCACAGGGGTGACAGGGCACAACTCACGTCAATGTCTAAGATGGCTTCATGGGACTTTTGTCAACAACGGCTGGGGGCAGAAGAAAGTGTCTACGAAATTACCTCGAGAGCGATGAGTTTTACTGATGGCAAACATTTAAGTGTGAAAATGGCACCACCATGCTATTACAAACACGCATTCCCTTTGGAATGCTCGGTGCTAAATGGATGCGGTGCCAGCAAAATAGACTAGGAGGTTTGATCCGGGGCACAATTTTCTTAATGAAGATGCCACTTATTTGGAGAGTGGGTCAGACCAACTTTAGATCTAACATGTAGAAAAAGAATGCAAGAATGGGGGATCCAGGACTGAAGTCGTCTGCCTGTATGATACAGTTCAAACCAAAAGCTGATCCATGGGTTCACTGACCCCTGGCTTTTGGGCTAAGACTTCCAGAAGGTTCCCCAGTTTGCTGGTCATGGTGGCAGCTTTTGTTTACAGAGGGTAAAGAATCCACCTGCCCATGTAGGATACACAGGAGACGGGGGTTCAGTCCCTGGGCTGGGAAGATCCCCTGAAGGAGGAAATGACAACCTACTCCAGTATCTTTCCTGGGAAATCCCATGGACCGAGGAGCCTGGCGGGCTACAATCCATGGGGTCGCAAAAGAGTCAGACATGACTGAACACATGACACAGGATGTTTTGAGACTCAACTGAGAAATGTTAATTTACACATAAAACCTAGTCAAAATTGTGGGTTTTTGTTTTTGTTTTTTTTTTCTGTTTACAGAAATCTGAGCTAAAAGCAAGGTCTCTATTCCCTGAAGCTTGCATTCGATAACAAGAAGCCAAAGCAATGCTATACACAAACCTTGTTTTTTATTGACAATGGGCTGCCACTTCTCCCTTCTTGAAACACGAGTCATCGGGGCATAGAACTTACACCAGAAGGGGAAACTAGATACCCTTAGAACCAGAAGTATATCCAACACTAATTGGATTAAAAATCATGAAGCGTATTCCCAGACCGGAGCATTCAAATCAAATTAGCCACCATCTTATTTTTTAAAAATAAAGAATTAATGCCTTGTGTGTACATTATCATCACAAGTTAATGAGTGGGGTAGCATGACGGGGACCTCTCACGTTACCGGAACTCCAGTCCCACAAAACATACTCCTTGTTTTTTTTCTCCTGCAAAAGCTGAGCAAGAATCTTAAAGTGCTACTGCTTCCTTCTCCACGAGGGCGTCCTAGCAGAAATTCCTCACTTTGCAGAAGAGAAAAAGGAAAGCCCCAAGAGGTGATGACAAGCCCAAGACCTCACAGTGGGTTGGCAGAAGCACCTGAATATAAGACCCAGGTGTCCTCACCTGCAACACTGCTCTGGTTACATCTCCATTATTTCCCCTTTGATTTGCTGATTTGCTCAGTTGCTAAGTCATGTCCAACTCTTTGTGATCCCACAGAATGTAAACTGCCAGTCTCCTCTGTCAATGGGATTTCCCACCAAGAATACTGGAGGCAGTTGCCATTTCCCTTTCCAGGGAATCTTCCCGAATGATGGATCAGACTTTCGTCTCCTGCATTACAGGTGATTTCTTTACCATTGTACCAGCTGGGAAGTCTGTGCTTCCCCTTAGATGGAAGAAAATGCAGTGACCCTTCCACATAGGAGCAAAAACATTGTGCATCCCAGTCACCGGCCTGGGGAAGCCAGAACTCCATGATGATCCTGGCACCATGAAACAGCACATTTCCCCTTAGTTCCTCACAACCACCAGCCCATAAAGGAAAAAAAGAGAACAGAACAAACCAAACAAGTAGAGGACTTCTGCACTGGTTAGCATGTAAGAGAATGGGCCTTTGTTCTTGGGGTAACGACAAGAGAAACTTGGACAGAATTAAAAGTGTGTTCTTCTATCAGGCTGCTTAAGAGCCAAGAGTTGCAGGAAACATTTGATGATCTGAATTCCAAAGAAAAGCAAGACTTTTCTTACGAGGGGAGGGACCTGGACCCTGGCATGAGAAGTTGGAAGACAGTCCTGCCAGAATTGTAGAGACTTTGCAGGGCAGGAGGATTTCCCTGGTGGCTCAGATGGTAAAGAATCTGCCTACAATGTAGGAGACCTGGGTTTGATCCCTGGGTCAGGAAGATCTCCCTGGAGAAGGGAATAGATACCCACTACAGCATTCTTGCCTGGAGAATTCCATGGACAGAGAAGCCTGGTAAACTATAGTCCAAAGGGTTGCAAAGAATTGGGTTCAACTGTGTACCTGAGGTTGTTGATATTTCTCCTGGCAATCTTGATCCCAGCTTGTGCTTTATCCAGCCCAGCATTTCACACGATGTACCCTGCATATAAGTTAAATAAGCAGGGTGACAATATACAGCCATGTCATATTTCTTTCCCAATTTTGAACCAGTCCATTGTTCCATGTCCAGTTATAACTATTGCTTCTTGACCACATACAGGTTTCTCAGATGACAGATAAGGTAGTTTGGTACTCCCATCTCTTTAAGAATTTTACATAGTTTGTTGTGATCCACGCAGTCAAAGGTTTTAGCATAGTCGATGAAGCAGAATAGATGTTTTTCTATAACTCCATTGTTTTCTCCATGATTCAATGAATGTTGGAATTTGATCTCTAGTTCCTGTACTTTTTCTAAATCCAGCTTGTACATCTGGAAGTTCTCTGTTCACATACTGTTGAAGCCTAGCTTGAAGGATTTTGAGCATTACTCTGCTAGCATGTAAAGTGAGCACAATTGTAAGGTAGTTAGAATATTCTTTAGCATTGTCCTTCTTTGGGATTGGAATGAAAACTGACTTTTTCCTGTCCTTTGCTGGCCATTGCTGAGTTCTCCAAATATGCTGACAATTTGCACTCAGTAGAGTGTGACACTTTAACAGCATCATCTTTCGGGATTTTAAATATTAATAACTCAGCTGAAATTCTGTCATCTCCACCTCCCTTATCTTTCACAGTAAAGCTTCCTAAGACCCACTTCACTTCATACTCCATGATATCTGGCTCCAGGTGTACCATCATAGTTATCTAGATCATTAAGAGCAAGAGTTGCAGGAAACATTTGATGATCTGAATTCCAAAGAAAAGCAAGACTTTTCTTACGAGGGGAGGGACCTGGACCCTGGCATGAGAAGTTGGAAGACAGTCCTGCCAGAATTGTAGAGACTTTGCAGGGCAGGAGGATTTCCTGGTGGCTCAGATGGTAAAGAATCTGCCTACAATGTAGGAGACCTGGGTTTGATCCCTGGGTCAGGAAGATCTCCCTGGAGAAGGGAATAGATACCCACTACAGCATTCTTGCCTGGAGAATTCCATGGACAGAGAAGCCTGGTAAACTATAGTCCAAAGGGTTGCAAAGAATTGGGTTCAACTGTGTACCTGAGGTTGTTGATATTTCTCCTGGCAATCTTGATCCCAGCTTGTGCTTTATCCAGCCCAGCATTTCACACGATGTACCCTGCATATAAGTTAAATAAGCAGGGTGACAATATACAGCCATGTCATATTTCTTTCCCAATTTTGAACCAGTCCATTGTTCCATGTCCAGTTATAACTATTGCTTCTTGACCACATACAGGTTTCTCAGATGACAGATAAGGTAGTTTGGTACTCCCATCTCTTTAAGAATTTTACATAGTTTGTTGTGATCCACGCAGTCAAAGGTTTTAGCATAGTCGATGAAGCAGAATAGATGTTTTTCTATAACTCCATTGTTTTCTCCATGATTCAATGAATGTTGGAATTTGATCTCTAGTTCCTGTACTTTTTCTAAATCCAGCTTGTACATCTGGAAGTTCTCTGTTCACATACTGTTGAAGCCTAGCTTGAAGGATTTTGAGCATTACTCTGCTAGCATGTAAAGTGAGCACAATTGTAAGGTAGTTAGAATATTCTTTAGCATTGTCCTTCTTTGGGATTGGAATGAAAACTGACTTTTTCCTGTCCTTTGCTGGCCATTGCTGAGTTCTCCAAATATGCTGACAATTTGCACTCAGTAGAGTGTGACACTTTAACAGCATCATCTTTCGGGATTTTAAATATTAATAACTCAGCTGAAATTCTGTCATCTCCACCTCCCTTACTAGCTTTGTTCACAGTAAAGCTTCCTAAGACCCACTTCACTTCATACTCCATGATATCTGGCTCCAGGTGTACCATCATAGTTATCTAGATCATTAAGACCTTTGTTTTTTATATAATTCTTTTGGGCATTCTTGCCACATCTTCTTAACCTCTTCTACTATTAGGTCCTTACTGTTTCTGTCCTTTATTGTGCCTATCCTCGCATAAAGTATTCTCTTGATATCTCCAGTTTCCTTGAAGAGATCTCTAGATTCTCCTGTTCTGTTGTTTTCCTCTATTTCTTTGCATTGTTTATGTAAGAAGGCCTTCTTACCACTCTTTGCTATTCTTTGGAACTCTCCATTCAGTTGGGCATATCTTTCCCTTTATTCCTTGTCTTTTGCTTCTCTTCTTTTTTCAGCTATTTATAAAGTCTTCTCAGGCAACCACTTTGCCTGCTTGTGTTTATTTCTCTTTGGGATGGTTTTGATCACTGCCTCCTATACAATGTTATGAACCTCCATCCATAATTCTTCAAAACGGCCCATGCACACACCCAATTTAGGTGGCAGTGGCAGAAGCTGCTGCCATTGCTCAGTTGTGATGCCAGAGAAAAACCTTTGGAAACAATGAGAGATGGGAGCTTAACGGGAGCAAATATAAAAACGTCACACGGACTTCTGGGAAATGTCATCATAGGCCACAACAAATGTCTAAGACAGCAAAAAGTCTGATTATTTTTATTCAGAGCTCAAGGAAAGCTGGGATCAAGTTCTACAGAACTCTCCCAGTCCTTTCTTGCATCTATTTTACTTGCTCAGACTCAAAAAAAAAACTTGTAATGTACAGAGGAAAAAAAGCCTTCTCTGTTCACATACTGTTGAAGCCTAGCTTGGGAGATTTTGAGCATTACTCTGCTAGCATGTAAAGTGAGCACAATTGTAAGGTAGTTAGAATATTCTTTAGCATTGTCCTTCTTTGGGATTGGAATGAAAACTGACTTTTTCCTGTCCTTTGCTGGCCATTGCTGAGTTCTCCAAATATGCTGACAATTTGCACTCAGTAGAGTGTGACACTTTAACAGCATCATCTTCGGGATTTTAAATATTAATAACTCAGCTGAAATTCTGTCATCTCCACCTCCCTTACTAGCTTTGTTCACAGTAAAGCTTCCTAAGACCCACTTCACTTCATACTCCATGATATCTGGCTCCAGGTGTACCATCATAGTTATCTAGATCATTAAGACCTTTGTTTTTTATATAATTCTTTTGGGCATTCTTGCCACATCTTCTTAACCTCTTCTACTATTAGGTCCTTACTGTTTCTGTCCTTTATTGTGCCTATCCTCGCATAAAGTATTCTCTTGATATCTCCAGTTTCCTTGAAGAGATCTCTAGATTCTCCTGTTCTGTTGTTTTCCTCTATTTCTTTGCATTGTTTATGTAAGAAGGCCTTCTTACCACTCTTTGCTATTCTTTGGAACTCTCCATTCAGTTGGGCATATCTTTCCCTTTATTCCTTGTCTTTTGCTTCTCTTCTTTTTTCAGCTATTTATAAAGTCTTCTCAGGCAACCACTTTGCCTGCTTGTGTTTATTTCTCTTTGGGATGGTTTTGATCACTGCCTCCTATACAATGTTATGAACCTCCATCCATAATTCTTCAAAACGGCCCATGCACACACCCAATTTAGGTGGCAGTGGCAGAAGCTGCTGCCATTGCTCAGTTGTGATGCCAGAGAAAAACCTTTGGAAACAATGAGAGATGGGAGCTTAACGGGAGCAAATATAAAAACGTCACACGGACTTCTGGGAAATGTCATCATAGGCCACAACAAATGTCTAAGACAGCAAAAAGTCTGATTATTTTTATTCAGAGCTCAAGGAAAGCTGGGATCAAGTTCTACAGAACTCTCCCAGTCCTTTCTTGCATCTATTTTACTTGCTCAGACTGACTTTGATAATGAAGAGGAAAGAATAAAAATGGGAGACTTGTTAACTTCAAATGTCAGCAGAGGCTGAAAATACAAACAGGCCTCAGGGGAATCTGGTTAACTCAGGCATGATTGATTCCAGAAAGCTTCGGTTATGCAGAACCCAGCAATCTGGCAACCTCTTGTATCTGCAATGTCTTAGGAAATTTAGAAGTGTGCCCACCAAAACGTTACAGGGTTAAAAGAGAAATACTGAAGTCGACTCATAGATGCAGAGGAGAACAGGAGAGAGGCATTCTCTTAACTCCTCGGTGTGTGTTTCTACGCTACCCAGAGTTGATATCCTTATCCCTATAAGCCCAGGAACTTCAGAGGCAGGCAAAGTATCTTGGCAAGAAAACAGAAAGCAATGGAAGTAAGAGAAATCAGCACAAAGCAGACATCAGAAATCCATGGACAGCAGTCTGGAAACTTTTGTGGGAAGGTATCAGTCTTGTCCCTAATGCAGGTAGCCTGGATTCCAGGATCCTTTCTAAAGCTAGAGATTTGAAATACTCACCATACAGCAAATAAATTTGTCTCACAAGGATAAATTTCACACTATTGCAACAAACAGAACAATGGTTCATGCAAAGTTCCTTTGAGAAATTTTTGTCCCAAAGCCATGCCAGCTGGTTGATTAATCTGCAACAAAGGTCAGAGAGGGATCCATCCACTGGATGTGCTTTCAGTAGTTTTGAATTCACAACTGGATGTGATCACCACTAGGGTAGCCTGATAGTGACCCCCAAAGACATCCAGGCCCTAATCCCTGGAGCCTCCGGTTATTACATTTTTTTTGGCCACTTTTATTGGTATTTCATCTATTTATCTTTGTTCTTTGGTCTGTGTGGGCCTCCTATCGCAGTGGCCTCTGTCGCTGCAGAGCACCAGCTCTGGGTGCATATGCTCCAGAGCTCTGGTTTGATAGTTGGACACATCGGTCCAACCGCTCCATGGCATGTGGGATCTTCCCAGGCCAGGGAATGAACTTGTACCCCTTGCACTACAAGGTAGTGTCCTTACCCACTGGACCACCAGGGAAATCCCCGGTTATTACTTTTTATGGTAAAAGAGGCTTTGTAGAAATGATCAAATTGAGAATATTATCCTGGATATCCTACACGAACCCTAATAATCATGAGGGTCCTTACCTTAATATTAAGACACTTAATAAGGGACATTTCTAAATCTCAGAAAAAGATTCAACTACAGAAGAGGAAATGTTGATATGTCAACAGAATTAATGGGAGAGATAAAAGACACCCCCTTAATAAAGGGACAGTTCTAAATCAGAAAAAGAATAAACTCCCGGAGACTGAAGTCGACTCATAGATGCAGAGGAGAACAGGAGAGAGGCATTCTCTTAACTCCTCGGTGTGTGTTTCTACGCTACCCAGAGTTGATATCCTTATCCCTATAAGCCCAGGAACTTCAGAGGCAGGCAAAGTATCTTGGCAAGAAAACAGAAAGCAATGGAAGTAAGAGAAATCAGCACAAAGCAGACATCAGAAATCCATGGACAGCAGTCTGGAAACTTTTGTGGGAAGGTATCAGTCTTGTCCCTAATGCAGGTAGCCTGGATTCCAGGATCCTTTCTAAAGCTAGAGATTTGAAATACTCACCATACAGCAAATAAATTTGTCTCACAAGGATAAATTTCACACTATTGCAACAAACAGAACAATGGTTCATGCAAAGTTCCTTTGAGAAATTTTTGTCCCAAAGCCATGCCAGCTGGTTGATTAATCTCGCAACAAAGGTCAGAGAGGGATCCATCCACTGGATGTGCTTTCAGTAGTTTTGAATTCACAACTGGATGTGATCACCACTAGGGTAGCCTGATAGTGACCCCCAAAGACATCCAGGCCCTAATCCCTGGAGCCTCCGGTTATTACATTTTTTTTGGCCACTTTTATTGGTATTTCATCTATTTATCTTTGTTCTTTGGTCTGTGTGGGCCTCCTATCGCAGTGGCCTCTGTCGCTGCAGAGCACCAGCTCTGGGTGCATATGCTCCAGAGCTCTGGTTTGATAGTTGGACACATCGGTCCAACCGCTCCATGGCATGTGGGATCTTCCCAGGCCAGGGAATGAACTTGTACCCCTTGCACTACAAGGTAGTGTCCTTACCCACTGGACCACCAGGGAAATCCCCGGTTATTACTTTTTATGGTAAAAGAGGCTTTGTAGAAATGATCAAATTGAGAATATTATCCTGGATATCCTACACGAACCCTAATAATCATGAGGGTCCTTACCTTAATATTAAGACACTTAATAAGGGACATTTCTAAATCTCAGAAAAAGATTCAACTACAGAAGAGGAAATGTTGATATGTCAACAGAATTAATGGGAGAGATAGAAGAAGGTCAGAACACCCTGTGCTGCTGGCTTTGAAGATGGAGGAAGCAGCAAGAGCTACAGGTGGTGGCTAGAATCAGAAAAAGGCAAGGATAAGACTGTCTCCCGGAGCACCCTATAGGGACCAGCCCTGTGGACAACTGGCTTTTAGCCCAGTGACACTGGCACTGTGCCTTTGACTCCAGAACTGTAAGGCAACCTGTGCTGGGTCACACATTGCAGTAAGGAATTACGTTTGTCATTGTTAGTTATGTATGGTGTGAGGTGGGGGTCTGATTTCATTTGTTTGCATATTGACACACAGTTGCTACAGCACCATTTGTTAAAAAGATTATTCTTCCCCCCTTGAACGGTATCCTTCTTGAACATCAATTGACCATAGATATATTGGTTATTTTTGGACTCTCAATTTTGTTTCATTGATCTATATGTCTGTGCTTATGCCAGTACCACACTGTCTTGATTACTGTAACTTTGTCTTAAGTTTTGAAGTCAGGAAGTTTGAGTCCTTCACCTTGTTTTCTTCTTTTTTGAGATTGCTTTCTCCATTCTGAGTTGCTCACATTTCCATAAAAGTTTTGGGATCAGCTTGTACATTTCTGGGGGAGAAAAGGCATTTGAAATTTTGATCAGGGATTACATTGAATCTGTAGATCACTTTAGACAGCACCACCATCTTAATGATATTACCTGCCAATTCATGAACATAGGATGTCTTTCCATTGATTTGAATCTTCTTTAATTCTCACTAATGTTTTGCAGTTTTAAATGTATGTTTTGCAAGACTTTAATTCATTTTAAAATATTTTCTTCTCTTTGAAACTATTGTAAATGGAATTATTTTCTTAATTTAGTTTTTATTGCTCATTATTGGTATATAGACATAAAATTAATTTTATAGATTTATCTTAAATTCTGTAGCTTTGCTAGACTTATTTATTAGGTCTAATAGGCTTTTTGGTGGATTCCTTGGGATTTTCTATATATAAGAACATGTCATCTGCAAATACAGGTTGTTTTATGTCTTCCTTTCCAATCAGGCTAGTTTTAATTTTCAATTTTTTCTTGGTCAATTTCCTTGGGCAGAACCTCCAGTGAAGTATTGATTAGAAGTAGAAAGAATGAATATCTTTGTCCTGCACTTATCTCAGGAGAAAAACCTTCAGTCTTTCACCATTATGTTGGTTGTGTGTTTTTTTTGTTGTTGCTGTTCTGTCAGGTAGATGCCCTTCATCAGATTGAAGAAGTTCCCACGTGCCTGGCCCCCTGGGGGACAACTGGCTTTTAGCCCACTCCCAGAACTGTAAGGCAACCTGTGCTGGGTCACACATTGCAGTAAGGAATTACGTTTGTCATTGTTAGTTATGTATGGTGTGAGGTGGGGTCTGATTTCATTTGTTTGCATATTGACACACAGTTGCTACAGCACCATTTGTTAAAAAGATTATTCTTCCCCCCTTGAACGGTATCCTTCTTGAACATCAATTGACCATAGATATATTGGTTATTTTTGGACTCTCAATTTTGTTTCATTGATCTATATGTCTGTGCTTATGCCAGTACCACACTGTCTTGATTACTGTAACTTTGTCTTAAGTTTTGAAGTCAGGAAGTTTGAGTCCTTCACCTTGTTTTCTTCTTTTTTGAGATTGCTTTCTCCATTCTGAGTTGCTCACATTTCCATAAAAGTTTTGGGATCAGCTTGTACATTTCTGGGGGAGAAAAGGCATTTGAAATTTTGATCAGGGATTACATTGAATCTGTAGATCACTTTAGACAGCACCACCATCTTAATGATATTACCTGCCAATTCATGAACATAGGATGTCTTTCCATTGATTTGAATCTTCTTTAATTCTCACTAATGTTTTGCAGTTTTAAATGTATGTTTTGCAAGACTTTAATTCATTTTAAAATATTTTCTTCTCTTTGAAACTATTGTAAATGGAATTATTTTCTTAATTTAGTTTTTATTGCTCATTATTGGTATATAGACATAAAATTAATTTTATAGATTTATCTTAAATTCTGTAGCTTTGCTAGACTTATTTATTAGGTCTAATAGGCTTTTTGGTGGATTCCTTGGGATTTTCTATATATAAGAACATGTCATCTGCAAATACAGGTTGTTTTATGTCTTCCTTTCCAATCAGGCTAGTTTTAATTTTCAATTTTTTCTTGGTCAATTTCCTTGGGCAGAACCTCCAGTGAAGTATTGATTAGAAGTAGAAAGAATGAATATCTTTGTCCTGCACTTATCTCAGGAGAAAAACCTTCAGTCTTTCACCATTATGTTGGTTGTGGGGTTTTTTTGTTGTTGCTGTTCTTGTTTCAGGTAGATGCCCTTCATCAGATTGAAGAAGTTCCCTTTTATCTCTGGTTGTTGAGTGTCCCTCAGTTATTTCCTTAAAATTCAAAATTGTGTCCAGCATATAGTTGTGTGGATTTCTGGTTTTGTCAGAAATCCTAAACACTTCAGAAGGTATGGTCCCATCTGAGTTCACAATGACAACTCCAGGACAGAAAGATAAACAATTCTGTGACATCTCATATTTTAGGAGGCACAGCACTGTATACAACGCTCCGAAATACTTCTGTCAAAAAAGGTTTAAGTAAGAAATATCATTTCTCAAAAGCCCAGTTCCTCCACTTGCCCTGTTCCCCAGCTGAGCGGTGAGGCCTCATCCTCTGTTTCCTTCCAGGTGTCAGTGAAAAGCAGCACATTCATTCTCTAAACTTTCTAAGGAAGCACTGAAATCTCAGGCCTACACCTGGTTCTCTTCTGAACTCGAGTTCATCTGCCTTTCCCCACCCGTGGGTCTCCCTTTAGTATCTTCCCATTCCCATATTTTTCATTTCCAGTCAAAGACAACATCTGGTCCTTGGGGAAGACCACAAAAAGGAATGAAATAGAAGCTCTTTCTGATGTTTCAGGGGATTTATTTGAAACGGTAGTGATGATCCATCTCCATGTTCCTTCTGGGGAGCAAAGGAGTCCGGATGGGGTGGCTGGGGGCCTGCTAAACTCCACAGAAGTCCTCGCCACTCCCGGCGTCTACTCCAGAGCAACACCTGAAAGGGTCGGCCTACTTCAGGGCTCTGGGCCGTGTATTAGTCTATAGGCTTAAATTCTGTAGCTTTGCTAGACTTATTTATTAGGTCTAATAGGCTTTTGGTGGATTCCTTGGGATTTTCTATATATAAGAACATGTCATCTGCAAATACAGGTTGTTTTATGTCTTCCTTTCCAATCAGGCTAGTTTTAATTTTCAATTTTTTCTTGGTCAATTTCCTTGGGCAGAACCTCCAGTGAAGTATTGATTAGAAGTAGAAAGAATGAATATCTTTGTCCTGCACTTATCTCAGGAGAAAAACCTTCAGTCTTTCACCATTATGTTGGTTGTGGGGTTTTTTTGTTGTTGCTGTTCTTGTTTCAGGTAGATGCCCTTCATCAGATTGAAGAAGTTCCCTTTTATCTCTGGTTGTTGAGTGTCCCTCAGTTATTTCCTTAAAATTCAAAATTGTGTCCAGCATATAGTTGTGTGGATTTCTGGTTTTGTCAGAAATCCTAAACACTTCAGAAGGTATGGTCCCATCTGAGTTCACAATGACAACTCCAGGACAGAAAGATAAACAATTCTGTGACATCTCATATTTTAGGAGGCACAGCACTGTATACAACGCTCCGAAATACTTCTGTCAAAAAAGGTTTAAGTAAGAAATATCATTTCTCAAAAGCCCAGTTCCTCCACTTGCCCTGTTCCCCAGCTGAGCGGTGAGGCCTCATCCTCTGTTTCCTTCCAGGTGTCAGTGAAAAGCAGCACATTCATTCTCTAAACTTTCTAAGGAAGCACTGAAATCTCAGGCCTACACCTGGTTCTCTTCTGAACTCGAGTTCATCTGCCTTTCCCCACCCGTGGGTCTCCCTTTAGTATCTTCCCATTCCCATATTTTTCATTTCCAGTCAAAGACAACATCTGGTCCTTGGGGAAGACCACAAAAAGGAATGAAATAGAAGCTCTTTCTGATGTTTCAGGGGATTTATTTGAAACGGTAGTGATGATCCATCTCCATGTTCCTTCTGGGGAGCAAAGGAGTCCGGATGGGGTGGCTGGGGGCCTGCTAAACTCCACAGAAGTCCTCGGGCCACTCCCGAGCGTCTACTCCAGAGCAACACCTGAAAGGGCTCGCTCTTGCCTGAGCTTCAGGGCTCTGGGGCCTCTAGCTCACATCACTCCCTTTCTTGGGGTCCTCTTGCACAGAGTGTGGCTGCCTTGGCCATGGTCATGGAGGGGACCCCTAACCACTCCCTGGCCCACAGAATATGAGGCCAGAAACTCTGAATGAATGCTTCCCTGGGTTTCCTACATCCTGATTCTCTGGGTGACTAATCAGCTCCAGAAGCCTGAACATTTCAGTCATCTTAAGCCCTGGGGACTTGGATTTATGCAGGTGGCAAGGAGCTTCTCCTCAGAAGGCTCTGGAAACCCCAGCTGAGGTAGGTGTGGCCTTCTTAGTTACCCTCCCAGGATTCATGGAGTACAACAGGCTCCGGGGAGTTGGAGCTAAGTGAGGAGTCTCTGCTCAACTTAATCTCATTACTGTGGATTTTTGTTTCTGAACAGGCTCCTTAGGACAAGCACAGCTCTCTTTGTAGCTGGAGCTCTGCAGAGGCCATGCTCTGCAGTTTTCCTCTGAGCACCTGGAGGTACAACCTCTTCTGGTTACAGATTCATAAACATCCTGTGAACAACTCCCATCTCTCTGAGCGTACCACCTGAACAGATCAACTAGCAAAGTTTCAAACTCTGGCGAGAGTGACTGCCTCAGAGATAATTTGACCTGTGAGAATAAATCCTAATACTTACTCAGCAGCTAACAGGATGAGATGTGTACTTTTCTTCTCAGTATCTAACCTGAAAGACTTTAGACTCTAGAACAGCTGACCACCATCTTGATCCACCAAAATGGCCCATGAATAAAGTCCACAAGAAGGAGAACGGAGCCAAGGGACATTGTTTGACATTTTATAAGCTCCTGATCCATCTATATCTAAATTCAATATATCCTCTGAACTTTTTAATTTCAGGAATTCTAGCCTAATAGAAGCTCTTTCTGATGTTTCAGGGATTTATTTGAAACGGTAGTGATGATCCATCTCCATGTTCCTTCTGGGGAGCAAAGGAGTCCGGATGGGGTGGCTGGGGGCCTGCTAAACTCCACAGAAGTCCTCGGGCCACTCCCGAGCGTCTACTCCAGAGCAACACCTGAAAGGGCTCGCTCTTGCCTGAGCTTCAGGGCTCTGGGGCCTCTAGCTCACATCACTCCCTTTCTTGGGGTCCTCTTGCACAGAGTGTGGCTGCCTTGGCCATGGTCATGGAGGGGACCCCTAACCACTCCCTGGCCCACAGAATATGAGGCCAGAAACTCTGAATGAATGCTTCCCTGGGTTTCCTACATCCTGATTCTCTGGGTGACTAATCAGCTCCAGAAGCCTGAACATTTCAGTCATCTTAAGCCCTGGGGACTTGGATTTATGCAGGTGGCAAGGAGCTTCTCCTCAGAAGGCTCTGGAAACCCCAGCTGAGGTAGGTGTGGCCTTCTTAGTTACCCTCCCAGGATTCATGGAGTACAACAGGCTCCGGGGAGTTGGAGCTAAGTGAGGAGTCTCTGCTCAACTTAATCTCATTACTGTGGATTTTTGTTTCTGAACAGGCTCCTTAGGACAAGCACAGCTCTCTTTGTAGCTGGAGCTCTGCAGAGGCCATGCTCTGCAGTTTTCCTCTGAGCACCTGGAGGTACAACCTCTTCTGGTTACAGATTCATAAACATCCTGTGAACAACTCCCATCTCTCTGAGCGTACCACCTGAACAGATCAACTAGCAAAGTTTCAAACTCTGGCGAGAGTGACTGCCTCAGAGATAATTTGACCTGTGAGAATAAATCCTAATACTTACTCAGCAGCTAACAGGATGAGATGTGTACTTTTCTTCTCAGTATCTAACCTGAAAGACTTTAGACTCTAGAACAGCTGACCACCATCTTGATCCACCAAAATGGCCCATGAATAAAGTCCACAAGAAGGAGAACGGAGCCAAGGGACATTGTTTGACATTTTATAAGCTCCTGATCCATCTATATCTAAATTCAATATATCCTCTGAACTTTTTAATTTCAGGAATAAACATTCTCTTTTTGCCTAAACCAATCTGGGTTAGATTTTTCTATCATTTGCATCCAAAATATTCCTAGAGGACACAAGCATTATGCCTATAGACATGCAGAAGCCCCAGGCCCTGCTCCCCTCATCTTCTTTTTTTTAATTTTTATTTTTATTTTATTTGGGGGGGAGAAGTTGGGGGGGGGGGTCAGCGGGCCACTTCTATTGGTCTTTCATTACTCTATTTTCATCCATCTTTGTTCTTTGGCCCGCATGGGCCTCCCATCACACTGGCCTCTGTTGTCACAGAGCACCGGCTGTGGGCGCATGCGCTCCAGAGCTCTGGCTTGGTAACTGGACACATAGGTCCAGCCGCTCCGCAGCACGTGGGATCCTCCCAGGCCAGGGATCGAACCAGTGTCCCTTGCACTGCAAGGCAGTGTCCTTACCCATTGGACCACCAGGGAAGACCCCCTCATCTTCTCTCACCAGGAAAGTCTTCCTTCTCCACAATTTAAATCTGCCCCATCCTTCACAGTGATGCTGAAGCTGAAGCTCTGATACTTTGGTCAACTGAAATGAAGAGCTGACTCACTGGAAAAGATCCTGATGCTGGGAAAGATTGAGGGCAGGAGAATGAGGGAGCAACAGAGGATGAGATGGAACCATAGCATCACTGACACAATGCACATGAGTCTGAGCAAGCTCCAGGAGATACTGAAGGACAGGGAAGCCTGACGTGCTGCTGTCCATGGGATTGCAAAGAGCTGGACATGACTTAGCAATGGAACAACAACATCCTCTGGAGAGTCAGACTGCCTCATCTCTCTGAGCGTACCACCTGAACAGATCAACTAGCAAAGTTTCAAACTCTGGCGAGAGTGACTGCCTCAGAGATAATTTGACCTGTGAGAATAAATCCTAATACTTACTCAGCAGCTAACAGGATGAGATGTGTACTTTTCTTCTCAGTATCTAACCTGAAAGACTTTAGACTCTAGAACAGCTGACCACCATCTTGATCCACCAAAATGGCCCATGAATAAAGTCCACAAGAAGGAGAACGGAGCCAAGGGACATTGTTTGACATTTTATAAGCTCCTGATCCATCTATATCTAAATTCAATATATCCTCTGAACTTTTTAATTTCAGGAATAAACATTCTCTTTTTGCCTAAACCAATCTGGGTTAGATTTTTCTATCATTTGCATCCAAAATATTCCTAGAGGACACAAGCATTATGCCTATAGACATGCAGAAGCCCCAGGCCCTGCTCCCCTCATCTTCTTTTTTTTTTTAATTTTTATTTTTTATTTTATTTTGGGGGGAGAAGTTGGGGAGGGGGGTCAGCGGGCCACTTCTATTGGTCTTTCATTACTCTATTTTCATCCATCTTTGTTCTTTGGCCCGCATGGGCCTCCCATCACACTGGCCTCTGTTGTCACAGAGCACCGGCTGTGGGCGCATGCGCTCCAGAGCTCTGGCTTGGTAACTGGACACATAGGTCCAGCCGCTCCGCAGCACGTGGGATCCTCCCAGGCCAGGGATCGAACCAGTGTCCCTTGCACTGCAAGGCAGTGTCCTTACCCATTGGACCACCAGGGAAGACCCCCTCATCTTCTCTCACCAGGAAAGTCTTCCTTCTCCACAATTTAAATCTGCCCCATCCTTCACAGTGATGCTGAAGCTGAAGCTCTGATACTTTGGTCAACTGAAATGAAGAGCTGACTCACTGGAAAAGATCCTGATGCTGGGAAAGATTGAGGGCAGGAGAATGAGGGAGCAACAGAGGATGAGATGGAACCATAGCATCACTGACACAATGCACATGAGTCTGAGCAAGCTCCAGGAGATACTGAAGGACAGGGAAGCCTGACGTGCTGCTGTCCATGGGATTGCAAAGAGCTGGACATGACTTAGCAATGGAACAACAACATCCTTTGGAGTTCCACTTAAATCTCACCTGGAGTCTCACGAGACTTCTATTCCAACTAATTGTTTCTTTCTTGGACCATATATATTTGGTTTCTACCAGTTCCTAACAAAGAATTCCTAAATTCCTGGTCATTTTCTGAGTGATAGTGATACTCAGGGAATTTTTTGTTCTAATATCTGGTCTTTGATCCTGATTCCTGATACAGAGCACCTAAATCTCTTGGTATTCCTGTAATAACAGTTTCTTTTGTTCTATGGAGGCAATTCTTCGTGAAATCCTGGACAATTTTGAGGTGGGGCTGGTCACCAAAGACCAAACTATGTTTAGATGTTTGGAGCTTTCAGCCCTGCCCTTCTCCTTCTAGGGTGAGTCAAGGAGACAAGCTGAAGACTGAGTTAATCATTGATCATGCCTACGTGATGAAGTCCCCATAAAAATTCCTAAACTGTGGGGTTCTGAGAGTTTTCAGGTTGGTGAACACGTCCACAAGCTAGGAGGGTGGTACACCCCACCACCACGGAGAAGTAGCCCCTGTGCTTGGGAACTTCCATACTTTGCCCTATGTACCTTTTCATCTGGCTATTCATCTGCATCCCTTATAATATACTCTGAAATGAACATTTCTTGTCAGTCTGAGAACCATTTCAGCAAATTATTGCACCTGAGGAGGGATCACGAATCCCAATTTATAACTCATCAGATGGCACGGCGTCCGCAGCACGTGGGATCCTCCCAGGCCAGGGATCGAACCAGTGTCCCTTGCACTGCAAGGCAGTGTCCTTACCCATTGGACCACCAGGGAAGACCCCCTCATCTTCTCTCACCAGGAAAGTCTTCCTTCTCCACAATTTAAATCTGCCCCATCCTTCACAGTGATGCTGAAGCTGAAGCTCTGATACTTTGGTCAACTGAAATGAAGAGCTGACTCACTGGAAAAGATCCTGATGCTGGGAAAGATTGAGGGCAGGAGAATGAGGGAGCAACAGAGGATGAGATGGAACCATAGCATCACTGACACAATGCACATGAGTCTGAGCAAGCTCCAGGAGATACTGAAGGACAGGGAAGCCTGACGTGCTGCTGTCCATGGGATTGCAAAGAGCTGGACATGACTTAGCAATGGAACAACAACATCCTTTGGAGTTCCACTTAAATCTCACCTGGAGTCTCACGAGACTTCTATTCCAACTAATTGTTTCTTTCTTGGACCATATATATTTGGTTTCTACCAGTTCCTAACAAAGAATTCCTAAATTCCTGGTCATTTTCTGAGTGATAGTGATACTCAGGGAATTTTTTGTTCTAATATCTGGTCTTTGATCCTGATTCCTGATACAGAGCACCTAAATCTCTTGGTATTCCTGTAATAACAGTTTCTTTTGTTCTATGGAGGCAATTCTTCGTGAAATCCTGGACAATTTTGAGGTGGGGCTGGTCACCAAAGACCAAACTATGTTTAGATGTTTGGAGCTTTCAGCCCTGCCCTTCTCCTTCTAGGGTGAGTCAAGGAGACAAGCTGAAGACTGAGTTAATCATTGATCATGCCTACGTGATGAAGTCCCCATAAAAATTCCTAAACTGTGGGGTTCTGAGAGTTTTCAGGTTGGTGAACACGTCCACAAGCTAGGAGGGTGGTACACCCCACCACCACGGAGAAGTAGCCCCTGTGCTTGGGAACTTCCATACTTTGCCCTATGTACCTTTTCATCTGGCTATTCATCTGCATCCCTTATAATATACTCTGAAATGAACATTTCTTGTCAGTCTGAGAACCATTTCAGCAAATTATTGCACCTGAGGAGGGGATCACGCGAATCCCAATTTATAACTCATCAGAGGCACGGATGGCAACTTGGAACTTGAGACTGACAACTGAAATGGGTTCAGTCTTGTGTGACAGAGTCTTTATCCTGGAGGAGGGGTCCATACTAACTCTGGGTAGTGTTTGAATTGAAGGGTAGGATATCCAGCGACTACCTGTCAAGGTGGAGGATTGGTTGGTAAGGGGAAGTCCCCGCACACTTGTCAGAAGTGTTGTGAGTAGAGACAATAGTGGTCTCTTGCTCTTTACTTCTTTGAACGGATGTGACTACAACCTCTGACTTGGAATTTAACCCATCCTTTGGACCTCTCCTGAGACATCTCTTCAGACTTTCTTGGCTCCAAACCTCCTAAGCTTCTCAGCTTCTTAAGGGTAGGACAAGGGCTTGCCTGTCTTGTACCAGCAGCAAACCCCCACCCCCAGCTGTAATCCCCATTACTTCTGAGGAATTACAGAATCTACAAGGCCAGAGACCCTAAAAAGTGGTCCGTCCACTAGGAGGAATGGCGGATGGGTAATGAGCAGAACTTTAGCATTTTATTTCTGTGTGATTGAGTTTTTATAGTATGACAATTGAAAAATATCTCTTTTGCAAAGAAAATCCCTCCTGTGGATTGGCTAGCATTTCTGCAAAGCATCCTGAAGCCCCTCGAACTCACATCTCTAGTGGGAGTCCCATACTAGCTGCTCCAAGCAGAGACACAAGCACCACTCCAGGGCCTTGACCTTGTGTGGGAAGAACCAATCTATCACCAAGATGCCGTCATGGACAAACTGCTTCACAGAGCATTTTATCCCCTAGAAAATCTCCAGCCCCGGCGTCCTGGGTGCTGCCCAGACTCTTCAAATACAAGCCCGAGTCAAATAAATAAAAGTAAATATTGTTCTCATAAAGGCATGGGATGCTTAGCAACCAAGAACAAAGGAGGCTGGAAGAAGCAGGTTGACTCTCACAGGCCTGTGTGTGTAAACTGCAATAAAACCCTTTTCTTTGTGAATAATGCATTTTTGAGTGTTAAATTACTGAAGGTGTATGTGACACTGAGGCTGAGAACCAACAGAAAGTTGACATGCCTTGGGCTCCACCCTGGAGGAGAGGTCAGGAGTCGCCTTAGCTTTTGTCCCACTACCAACATTGGGGGAGAGTGTTCTCCCCTATAGCCTTGGAACCAGGGCTCTGAAATGACAGTGGTCCAATCCCTGATGAAATTCAGAAGAAAATATTAAGCCATAGAGTAAATCTAAGAGCTCTGACATTCCTCTCTCATGATCACAGAGTGTGCTCAGTCAGTCTTGTTCTACTCTTTGTGACTGCATGGACTGTGGCCTGCCAGGCTCCTCTGTCCATGGGATTTTCCAGACAAAAATACTGGAGTGGGTTGCCATTTCCTCTTCCAGGGAATCTTCCCAAACCAAGGATTGAACTCATGTCTCTTGTGTCTGCTGCACTGGCAGATGGATTCTTCACCCCTGCACCATCTGGAAAACTCCCTTGTGACCATTGTAATGCTCTGCTAGAAAAAATGAATAAAAGGCACATAACAGTGTTCTTCTTTTAAAAAAGAAATTATATGTACTTACTTGGCTGCACCAGGTCTTAGTTGCAGCACACAGGATCCTTAGTTGCAACATGTGGGGTCTAGCTCCCTGACCAGACCCAGGCTCCTTGCTTTGGAAGTGTGGAATCTCGGCCACTGGGCCACCAGGTAAGTGCCCATAACATTGTTCTTATTAATGTTTTTTATATGAAACTTTGTAACACAGTCAAAGTAGAGAGAATAGTATAATTTTTAAAATTATCATCCAACTTTGATATTATCAAAATTTGGCCACCTTGGCTCATCAGTACTTTGTCTCTCTCTCTTTTCCTTTGCTAAACTATTTGAAAGTACATCCAAGATATCACTTCATGTCATCTGCACATACTTCAGTACGCATCTCTGAAAGTTCTAGTCATACTTTTGTAACTGGAAGGCCAGTATCATATCTGAATGAGTTAAGTTTGCTTTTGTGGGGGGCAGCCTCCAATACTTAGAGTATAATCAAGCATTCCTGATTGTCTCAAAAGGGCCTTTTTCATTTGATCTATATGCTCACATTTGTCATGCCCCTTCTTTGTCAATGTCCCAGGCATGTGTTTAGACTGACTTGCAGAACTCTAGAATTACTGGGGACATACTGAAAGTAGAGAAGAGGCAAGAGGAAAGGAAAAAAGTGCATTAAGAACAGTGTGAACGTGGTATTTTTTTAGAAGATTCAGGTAACATCTTATTGGCTATTAACTTTGCCCACATGAGACACCCAACCTGGCGGGACTGGATTACAGTCCCTGCTGATAAAGCAAACATTTTCCCTGGCATCTTCTGAGTCATGAGAGCTTCTGAAGATTTAGGGAGGTGGATAAAAGGTTATTGTCATTGTCTGTCACCATGGCAACTCTAGCCAGGACTTGGCATTGCTAGAATTTTTCCAGTGGATCTTGAAAGCTGCTAACCCTAGGTCAGAGTGAGCAGGAATGTGGATTTACAGATATATAACTGCTCCCTGGCACAGCTTCCCCAAAGAAAGGGGAAAGGAGATCTTCAGGGGCAAGGTCAGTAGCAGACGTGAAGGAGAGAGAGAGGAGGCTTAAAAAGCTCCCTCACTTGATGGGCAGACTCGTATTGTAGAAGTGAGGGTGCCTCTGACTCCTGAGACTGATCAGCCTAAGAGGAGTGAAAAACCTTCCTACTTTATGACCTGCAACCCCAGCTCTAGGAATTTATTCTTAAAAAACCCAAGTTTGCACAAAGATTTATTTTGTTTGAGGACTTCCCTTAAAGCATTAGTTCTAGCAATAAAAAGGGTGGGGAGGATTACCTGAAGCCTCAGCAGTATAGGATGGCTTTAATAAACTATCTTGTGTGTGTGCTCAGTCATGTCCAACTCCTTGCCGTCCCTGGACTGTAGTCCATCAGGCTCCTCTACCCATGGGATTCTCCAGGCAAGAAGACTGGAGTGGGTTGCCATTTCCTCCTCCGGGGGATCTTCCTGACCCAGGGATTGAACCTGTGTCTCCTGCATTGCAGGTAGATTCTTTACCACCTGAGCCATTGTGGAAGCCAGTAATTAATTATAGCTCATCCCTATGTGGGAATATGAAGTATCCACTTAAAACATGTTGTGGAAGAGTATGTCATGAGATGGAAAAAGTTCCATGACACATTAAACAGGGAAAAAAAGAGGAGTTATAAAGTTGGTCTGGTGTCAGTGTCATGTTTAAAAATGTGAAAGGAAGGGAGGGAATAAATGAGAAGTCTGTACATCAAAATGTTTTTAAAACTATGTATAGTTTTTTCACCAAGTGGTTGAATTATTGCCTTCCTCCCTCGGCTGCAAGTTTCTTACAATGAGCTTCCATTAATATATACTTTTAAAACATTTGTAATAATAATAGTAAACAAAACAGAGAGGTAGAAGAAAGGGAGAAACAAGGCAATGGAAGAGAGAGGAGGAGAAAAAGACAACTGTCAGAAAAAAAGAGAAGCAAAAAGAAGGGAAGGGAACAGAGGGAAGTAACTCATCCAGGCTGTTGGGTTTGAGAGCTCTTTTACAAGGTTCACTTATGCTAAAAACAACTCCTTTTACAAGAGAAGAAAAGGAAACAAAATAAAGATTTTGAAGGTCTAAGTAATTATCTACTAAGTGGTTGGCATGTACACATTGGCCAGACAACCTCAGGCCACAATTTTCATTGAAGAGAATGTGGTTCCCTTTCTTTATAAAACTAACTCAATCGTTAACCTTGATTTTTTAGGTTGTGAAGGATTATAAATAACTCATAATATTGTAGCTACACAGTTATATAATTTTCCTGAATGATCATTAGTTTCACCATGTGATTTATTGAGAACCTGGCATGCTGTTTCCTATCAGTTTATTTTGTTTGAGGACTTCCCTTAAAGCATTAGTTCTAGCAATAAAAGGGTGGGAGGATTACCTGAAGCCTCAGCAGTATAGGATGGCTTTAATAAACTATCTTGTGTGTGTGCTCAGTCATGTCCAACTCCTTGCCGTCCCTGGACTGTAGTCCATCAGGCTCCTCTACCCATGGGATTCTCCAGGCAAGAAGACTGGAGTGGGTTGCCATTTCCTCCTCCGGGGGATCTTCCTGACCCAGGGATTGAACCTGTGTCTCCTGCATTGCAGGTAGATTCTTTACCACCTGAGCCATTGTGGAAGCCAGTAATTAATTATAGCTCATCCCTATGTGGGAATATGAAGTATCCACTTAAAACATGTTGTGGAAGAGTATGTCATGAGATGGAAAAAGTTCCATGACACATTAAACAGGGAAAAAAAGAGGAGTTATAAAGTTGGTCTGGTGTCAGTGTCATGTTTAAAAATGTGAAAGGAAGGGAGGGAATAAATGAGAAGTCTGTACATCAAAATGTTTTTAAAACTATGTATAGTTTTTTCACCAAGTGGTTGAATTATTGCCTTCCTCCCTCGGCTGCAAGTTTCTTACAATGAGCTTCCATTAATATATACTTTTAAAACATTTGTAATAATAATAGTAAACAAAACAGAGAGGTAGAAGAAAGGGAGAAACAAGGCAATGGAAGAGAGAGGAGGAGAAAAAGACAACTGTCAGAAAAAAAGAGAAGCAAAAAGAAGGGAAGGGAACAGAGGGAAGTAACTCATCCAGGCTGTTGGGTTTGAGAGCTCTTTTACAAGGTTCACTTATGCTAAAAACAACTCCTTTTACAAGAGAAGAAAAGGAAACAAAATAAAGATTTTGAAGGTCTAAGTAATTATCTACTAAGTGGTTGGCATGTACACATTGGCCAGACAACCTCAGGCCACAATTTTCATTGAAGAGAATGTGGTTCCCTTTCTTTATAAAACTAACTCAATCGTTAACCTTGATTTTTTAGGTTGTGAAGGATTATAAATAACTCATAATATTGTAGCTACACAGTTATATAATTTTCCTGAATGATCATTAGTTTCACCATGTGATTTATTGAGAACCTGGCATGCTGTTTCCTATCAGTTTATTAGCTAGTAAGGACCTGGCTAGGGGACACTTGCTCATTAATAAAATGATGACAAAGTCATCATATTTCTCCTGTGAAGTTTTCCACTACCATCAGAACGTACTCTCTATGTTTGACTTAAAAAAGAAAAAGTTGTTCTTAAAAAAAGAACAGCTCCAGATTGTGATGACAGGTACCAGTTATTGAGTGGGTAAAGCTTAATGGAAGACATTCCTTGGTGGAAAACTGATCAGTGTGGCTTATCGGCCGGGGTGGGGACATCATCTCACCGGGTATCCTTGGCCCAGGGTAAGGCATATGGCCAGCCAGGGCAGGGAAAGTGTCTAGCATCCCTTCCCTGCAGTCTCTGATGTCCATTCTAAAGCAAACCAACAGCACAAGACATCCCATGGGCATTTGTCCAAAGCACACCTGGCCATCCCATAACACCTTAAGCTATAGGATACACTCAGTTTACTCTCAGTTGGCCAGGGCTGCGTAGTCAGGTTCCGTTTTTGGAATCTCAGACTGGCTTCCTCTTTATGATCATGGGTCACTTGTGCTGCCTACTTGCCTTTCCCCACATCACACTAGGAAGACTGTTGAAACCACAGCCAAGAATGGGGCTTTCTGGTCACTGCCGCCCTAAGCACCTATTACGTATGTGCCACGTTCATCCTACACAGTCATCAAACAAGTTTTTATTGAGCTCCTACTCTGCAGCTGATCTTATCCAAGGCACTGAAGATATAACAGTGAACAAAAGAGATAAAGTCTACCTTCCAGGTGATAACACTAAAAGGACAATAAGCAAGAAAAAAATATGTGAAATATATAACGTGGCAAATAGGATATGGCTAAGAAAAAAAAAAACTAGCAAACAGAAACAGATAGTATGAAAGGCTGTTATATAAATAGGGTGTCCAGGGAAGGCGCCACTGAGATGATGCTCCTGACAGAAGTGAAGGAGGTTAAGTGACTCAGCTAGGCAAGAATTTGGGGAAAGAAAATTCTAAGCAAAGAAACAGCAAGTGCAAAGGCCATGGGGTCTATCATTCCTGGTACGATTTAGGCAGTGCTTCTCAACTTTTTTTTTTTTTTTTTTTTTTAATTATCACCCTCTTACAGAGACTTTTTAGATAAATTGACCTCCAATGAAATTTCATTGTATATTTTTATATGTAACACGTATACATGCATGTTCTATAAATAAAAAGTATGATATTTTTTGTCCTCAAGAACCAGTTTTTGCACCCTTGAGAGAGGGGACTTCCCTGTAGAGAATGCATGGCTCTGCCAGGAGGCAGGTGGGCCTGGAGCAGAGAGAGGGGAGAGGCGCAGGAAGGACAACCCAAGCGGTGACTTGAGATCTCAGAGGTCTGGCTCAGGCAGAGCCTTGTAGGTCATCATGAGGACCTGTCACTTCCAGGGAGGCTGGTGAGTTTTAGCTGAGGAATGACATAGTCTGATTTACATTTTCTTAGGATTGCTATGGCTGTTGGGAGCGAATACAGGGATACAGAGATGAGTAATGACAATCTTAATCTTAGTCTTAAAATAAGATTATAGGGAATGGACAAAGGGACCCCTCTTTTCTTCACCTCCCTTCCTTCCTGTTCCACCCCTTCTGCCCTCTCTCTCTTTCCTCATTCCTTCTTGAAAGAGTCACTGAGCACCTGTCCTGGGCAGAGAGTGAAGATACATGTCAGTACCCTGTGCTGAGTGGGAATAAGAGTGGAGACAGTATGTTATAGAGGCACAGGGTAAGGAGCCCCACCTAGGGAGGGTGGGTGAGGGGGTGGGGCTCAGATGACTTCTAGGGAGAGGAGTAGCCTGAAGACAAGTGCTGAAGGAGGGTTATGGCCTGGGCAGGAGAAGAAGTTCTAGATGCCCCTCTGGGAGAGAGAGCAGCATGGGCTGAAGCCAGAGGCAAGGCCAGGGGACAGAGGTAGGAAGTTCAGGGTTGTCGTCCATGGTGGGCGGGAACAGGCGTGAGGCAGATGGCGAAAAAAAAGGGCAATAGGATATGGCTAAGAAAAAAAACTAGCAAACAGAAACAGATAGTATGAAAGGCTGTTATATAAATAGGGTGTCCAGGGAAGGCGCCACTGAGATGATGCTCCTGACAGAAGTGAAGGAGGTTAAGTGACTCAGCTAGGCAAGAATTTGGGGAAAGAAAATTCTAAGCAAAGAAACAGCAAGTGCAAAGGCCATGGGGTCTATCATTCCTGGTACGATTTAGGCAGTGCTTCTCAACTTTTTTTTTTTTTTTTTTTTTAATTATCACCCTCTTACAGAGACTTTTTAGATAAATTGACCTCCAATGAAATTTCATTGTATATTTTTATATGTAACACGTATACATGCATGTTCTATAAATAAAAAGTATGATATTTTTTGTCCTCAAGAACCAGTTTTTGCACCCTTGAGAGAGGGATTTCCCCTGTAGAGAATGCATGGCTCTGCCAGGAGGCAGGTGGGCCTGGAGCAGAGAGAGGAGAGCGCAGGAAGGACAACCCAAGCGGTGACTTGAGATCTCAGAGGTCTGGCTCAGGCAGAGCCTTGTAGGTCATCATGAGGACCTGTCACTTCCAGGGAGGCTGGTGAGTTTTAGCTGAGGAATGACATAGTCTGATTTACATTTTCTTAGGATTGCTATGGCTGTTGGGAGCGAATACAGGGATACAGAGATGAGTAATGACAATCTTAATCTTAGTCTTAAAATAAGATTATAGGGAATGGACACAGGGACCCTCTTTTCTTCACCTCCCTTCCTTCCTGTTCCACCCCTTCTGCCCTCTCTCTCTTTCCTCATTCCTTCTTGAAAGAGTCACTGAGCACCTGTCCTGGGCAGAGAGTGAAGATACATGTCAGTACCCTGTGCTGAGTGGGAATAAGAGTGGAGACAGTATGTTATAGAGGCACAGGGTAAGGAGCCCCACCTAGGGAGGGTGGGTGAGGGGGTGGGGCTCAGATGACTTCTAGGGAGAGGAGTAGCCTGAAGACAAGTGCTGAAGGAGGGTTATGGCCTGGGCAGGAGAAGAAGTTCTAGATGCCCCTCTGGGAGAGAGAGCAGCATGGGCTGAAGCCAGAGGCAAGGCCAGGGGACAGAGGTAGGAAGTTCAGGGTTGTCGTCCATGGTGGGCGGGAACAGGCGTGAGGCAGATGGCAGAGGCTTGAATGGACACCAGGAGGGGCCACCTCTTGAGGGGCCTTAGAGATCACATTCAAGATCTCAGACTTTATTTGGGCTGCACTGTCACATGGGCAGGTCAGGCACCTGCTTTGGCGGCCGCATGTCGGCTGAGGGAATGCGCATGGATGTAGGTAGGAATTGATGCATCATTGAGGAGTTCAGATGAGAGGTGCCAAGGGCTGGCGATAGGATTCCAAGGGTCCAGGTTGCCATCCTCTCTAATCGCTCTCATTATTCATCTTACTCTCAGGCAATAGGGTGGAGGAGAAACCAGATCAGCATCAGAGAAAAACCCACATCTGTTCCAATATAGACACCATTGGATAACTCATCGACACAGACAAGCCCTATCTGCTGCTCCATTCTCTTTGACTGTGGACCCACTTTAAAATTTCTCCTGCACATTTTGAATGATTCAGGATAAAGACAGTGAGAAGGAGTCAAAGACAGAGCTCTCCCAGGATGTGGGCAGGTAGGGCCAGCCCTGCTTCCCCAGTGGCCCCTGGGGAAGGTCCTGTGGGCACAGCCACTGTCCTTCTAAGGATGGACTGTTCTACGGAGAACCATCGCTTCCAGCTCAAGACTGTTCAGGAGCTCCAGCCTGCCACCTCCAGGTCTGTCTGCCGCTCCCTGGCAGCATCTCAGGCCCTCAGCTCTCTGCTCTCTGCTCTCTTCCTTTCCATTAACTGTAATGACAGTTGGACAGATCAGCGAGAATAAATTAAGAACAGAACAGAACAGACAAGAACCTGACTTGTCCAAAACAAAAGACTGACACTCTTGGGGCCAGAGTCCATGAGGAAAATTGCTTCTGTGCCTCATCTTTCATTTTCCAACAGCCCATCTCCTCCAGTTTCAGCCAGTGGCAAGAATGTTCCAATGTCCAAGTTACAATGCTGGAGGGAACAAGACCTGGTGTCCGCCCACTCCCCACCTTGGGCTCCGGGCCCTCCTCGGATGGCTCAGAGTGAAGGATGAGAAAGAGGAGCTTGATCCCTCCCAGCCCCACATCCAGGAGAACGGAGTGTAAGCTACCAGTGTCCTGGTAACCAAGCCAATGGCCAGCAAGGAGGGCGCTGCAGTCCTTGTCTGGGAGTTTTCCTAACGTTCATAACACGAGGCTGCATGCCCGGCTGGCAGGGCCTGGAGAGGGGACAGCTAACTAGAGGCTACAGCTGTCATCTAGGATGTCAATGTCTTCCATTTGTAGCTAATACCCATCTCATGCCTGACTGGTGTCACCCTCCAGGGACTGATTCTGTGCATACGAAAAGCACCCAGAACAGCGGTCAAGGGGCCAGCCGTGGGGACATATCTGTCGGGGTCCAATCCTGGCTCCTACCTCATAATACATGACACCCTCTACCTGGAGGTACACTCTGCCGTGCTGTGCCTCACTGTGCGGTCCTGTGTGATGCACTGCCCCAGACTAGAGGAGGCACCATCCTCCCCTGCACTACACAGTTCTCACCCTCACTACACTGTGCCACGCCCTGCTGGGCTTCACACCACACTAGGCTCTACTTTCCTCTGCTCTACTGTGCCAGTCATACTTTACTCTATACTCTACTACGCTCTGCTGTACTAGACCACACCACAGTACACTGTGCTAGCCGGGAGAAGGCCTGATGCTGACTGAAGCTCCAGTACTTGGGCCACCTGATGCGAAGAGGCAACTCAATGGAAAAGACCCTGATGCCGGGAAACATGGAAGGCAGAAGGGGAAGGGGATGACTGAGGATGAGATGGTTGGATGGCATCAATGACTCGATGGACATGAGTTTGAGCAAACTCCAGGAGATGGGGGAGGACAGGGAAGCCTGGCGTGCTGGAGTCCATGGGGTCGCAAAGAGTCGGACACAACTGAGTGACTGAACAGAACTGCACTGAATATTCTCTACTATACTACTCTAGGCCATAGTCCCCTCTACTCTACTGTGCTATCCCATACTTTAGTATACTCTACTGTAATGTACTGTAATATACTACATGCTACCATATGACGCCAAACTATATTATACTACACAACACTAACTGTGCTACACTATTTTACACTTTATTGCTAGTACAGCATTTGGCATTTAGTAGGCACACAACAAACAGTAGGCAACGTGATTATTTAATAAGCCTTTGTCACTGGTCCATCTGGTCAACCTCCCCAGGACCCTCTCTCTTGATCCCATGGACCCATTCAGACCCCCATGATTCTATGTTCCCACTGTTTCTTACACAAAACCCCACTCTAGCTATGACTGCAGTGCTTTTGATCCTCTACCAGCCACTGGATGGTGGGGACTGCATCCTTTCACCCATTTGTGAGCTGATCTGCCCAGGTGTGTGATGTCCCCACGCTCAGCTGCCCAGGTTGTTCCTGCCTGCCTCCCCTTCCCCTCCTTCCCCTCCTCCTCAGTGCCCCACTGAGACCAGGCACACACAGACCCTCAGAGTCAGTCATTTCAAGTGATTTCCAAGAACCGTCACTGGAAAAAATCTTGCAACCATCCAACAAGGCTGATCTTATATGAGCTAGCACAAATCCAAAATGAAACTAAGCAAACGGCGCTAATCTCATCATTGTCGTCAAATCTGGGCCCGCGACCGGAGGTGACATGGGGCTGTGGGCTGGGTGTCTGCACTGTGTGAGGGAGGTTCCAGCTATCTGGTTGGTGCAGGATCGGGTTCCCTAGGGATAATAACCACAGTTGCAATTACATGTCCTGTTAACATACTTTGTCCCTTGTACTTGATACAGTCCAGAAGGTGCCCTGGGCACAGCTGCCCAGCGCTTCTGGGGGTGAACCACAAGCTCTGGGAGAGAAGAAAGACCGCCCCACCCCGAAAGAGAAACAGAGCCCATGTAAGGTCTGGCTTGGGTGCCTCTTTAGGACAGATGCTGTTGAAAGAATTTTCTTTCTTCACCCCTTTCTCCTTTTCTTGTCTCTCTGTCTTTCTTTTCAACAACATTATTACAAGATGGAACTGCTCCTCTTCATCGAGAAAGAAAACGGCTCTCCTGGTGTTTTCAGCCTTTTAAAACAGGATTGGGACAATCCCAAGTCTTTGAAACAAATTTCCAGTAGTTTTTCCAGGTATTGCCAGAGGATTTGGAAAGGAAGAAGCAGTCTTTTAACCTACTGCAGGAAAATAAGCAAGATTTATCACTCTGCAAAGATGTCCCCCTGTAGCCTCAGCACTTGTCACAAGCTCAAAAGCCAGCTCATATATGTACATCACTGTGAAAGCAGGCCACTCCCCCTAGCTCAGACCCTGGGAGGCTAACACATGATCTATTAAGCTGTCTGTTAAGTCCGATCCATGGGGCTGTGCAGATTAAAACTTCAAGCCATCAGCTTCGGGGTGTTCAGGGTAGGGGCGTTTCTGCTTGGTAGCAACAAAATAAACAAAAGCACCAAAGCAGTGTGTGATGTCCCCACGCTCAGCTGCCCAGGTTGTTCCTGCCTGCCTCCCTTCCCCCCCTTTCCCCCTCCTCCTCAGTGCCCCACTGAGACCAGGCACACAGACCCTCAGAGTCAGTCATTTCAAGTGATTTCCAAGAACCGTCACTGGAAAAATCTTGCAACCATCCAACAAGGCTGATCTTATATGAGCTAGCACAAATCCAAAATGAAACTAAGCAAACGGCGCTAATCTCATCATTGTCGTCAAATCTGGGCCCGCGACCGGAGGTGACATGGGGCTGTGGGCTGGGTGTCTGCACTGTGTGAGGGAGGTTCCAGCTATCTGGTTGGTGCAGGATCGGGTTCCCTAGGGATAATAACCACAGTTGCAATTACATGTCCTGTTAACATACTTTGTCCCTTGTACTTGATACAGTCCAGAAGGTGCCCTGGGCACAGCTGCCCAGCGCTTCTGGGGGTGAACCACAAGCTCTGGGAGAGAAGAAAGACCGCCCCACCCCGAAAGAGAAACAGAGCCCATGTAAGGTCTGGCTTGGGTGCCTCTTTAGGACAGATGCTGTTGAAAGAATTTTCTTTCTTCACCCCTTTCTCCTTTTCTTGTCTCTCTGTCTTTCTTTTCAACAACATTATTACAAGATGGAACTGCTCCTCTTCATCGAGAAAGAAAAACGGCTCTCCTGGTGTTTTCAGCCTTTTAAAAACAGGATTGGGACAATCCCAAGTCTTTGAAACAAATTTCCAGTAGTTTTTCCAGGTATTGCCAGAGGATTTGGAAAGGAAGAAGCAGTCTTTTAACCTACTGCAGGAAAATAAGCAAGATTTATCACTCTGCAAAGATGTCCCCCTGTAGCCTCAGCACTTGTCACAAGCTCAAAAGCCAGCTCATATATGTACATCACTGTGAAAGCAGGCCACTCCCCCTAGCTCAGACCCTGGGAGAGCTAACACATGATCTATTAAGCTGTCTGTTAAGTCCGATCCATGGGGCTGTGCAGATTAAAACTTCAAGCCATCAGCTTCGGGGTGTTCAGGGTAGGGGGCGTTTCTGCTTGGTAGCAACAAAAATAAACAAAAAGCACCAAAGCAGTGAATGTGAGCACAATGCATTAGAATTTACAAAACCTTCCCTGACACTCCACATGACCTCAATAGAGCAGAGCTATTGATAAGACAAGGAACAAAGCAGACAAGCGTATCTGTCGTTTGTGAGCTCTGGGCATGTGCAATAGATGGTATTTGAGAAAGCCAACAACAGTGTCATTTGCTGGATTCAGCCAGGGCTGAGCTGTGAGAGTGGGTGCGTTAACAGATTGCAGTCGAAGCTGCCTCCCTCACGGTTTTTGACTTGAGAGATCATGAAGCAGGAAAAGCAGCCGAGCCAGCCAGCGTGGATTCTGCCCCGCGGGGTTGTCTTTGCCTGAGCAGCTGCCCCCGGGTACCTGCCCAGGGTGCAGCCAGGGACTGTAGCCCCCAGCAGGTCAGCAGAGGACCACGTTCCCTCCTTCAGGGGCAGCAGAGCCTCGCCTCCCAGGGCTGACACTTAGCCTGTCCTCTGCCAGGGCAGCCCATATGGCCTCGCTGTTGTCGCCAGAGACCCAGAGCGTAAATAAACCCTGGGAGTACAGACGGGAGGCCGGGGCAGGCTGGCTCTGCTTCCCGATCTCATCACAGGGTTGTGCACATGGAAACCCTAGGAGGGACCACAGCCATTTTCCAGGCCAACGACTGCATTTGTCAGATGACAAAAGTCTCCTCCTCTCCCAAAGGTTAGGGGCTTGCCAAAAGTCCCATAGTGAGTCAACAACAAAGAACAAGAGGTGCTGGCGAAGCACAGGGTGCATAGCCCTTGCCCTTGGCAGGTGACTCAAATCCTCCATTTCCTCATCTCACTACCAGCATGAGGTTGGTTCCCTCCACGTCCAATTCTTCAGACAATCAAAGGCATGGAAAGCCTGGTTCCTAATAGCTGTTTAGAAGATGTTTATTATGACTGCTGGAGCTGGAAATAGCTCTTAAGGTCTCTACCCAGGTCAGAGGTACAGTGTGGTGGATAAAACCCACATGACCCTGGATTTGAATGTTGGCTTCATCTCTAGTCCTGTGGCTTTGAATCAGGTACTGGGCCCTTCTGCGCCCTCAGCTTTCCTCTGTCAAGTGGAAGCCATGACCCCACTGTTCACAGGCTCTGAGAATCAGATACAACAAGAGTAAGGAGGGCTTACGGCTGGAAGTGGCAGCTGTTCTCACTGTCAGCTCATCCAGAGCTCCTTCCCGGCGGCAGTGAGGACAGCCGCTTTTATTCTGAAGAATGAGAATTGTGCAGAGAAGGCGCTAAGTGTGTGGGTGCAGGGAAGGCTGGCAGGAACGGAGCGGCTGCCTGGTGGACGGCATGGTTTGAAACAAACCATATGTTTAAAATTATGAGCCCAGATGTTGGGCCAAGGCGCCTCGACTCAATCCTTTAGGTGTCTCTACTGGGCTTCTGGGTTCCAGGAAACTGGCATTAACATGCAAATCAGTTTCCTGAGAAGGGAAACATAGGAAGCTTTCCTCTTCGCAGATTGCTGAGCTGGGTTTATCTGGAGGAGGTTGGGGTCGGGGAGATACAGGAGAATTTGAGAGCAAGAAGGCAGGAATAGTTACTCTTGTAAGGAAAGACAGCTGTCTTTCTGCTCTGCCTCCCGGATGGGTCAGGAGTGATGGATAATAGGTGCAGTGGGGGCCCACAAGGTGATGGGGGTCAGAGCAGGCAAGCCGGATGGAGCCTTTCACAGCCTTAGAGTCTGATCCCTGCCAAAAGCACCAAGGTGTAAACTCCAGCCCAGACCTCACTGTGTGAGGCCAGGGCGTTGAGGCGAGCTGGTCCAGATGAGGAGGCTTAGCAGAATCTGCAGGGATGCATGAGAAGGCAGTTGGGCCCAGAAGCCAACCCTTGGAAAGGGGAGGGTCTGTTTCTTACATGGGTTGTATCCCTTAATGCTTAACACCCTGCCTTGTCCACACTGGGGCCCAAGTAACATTTGCCCAGGAAACCCCAAAGGCCAAAAAAGATGAAAAATGGTCATGAATGTTAAAGGTTTTTTTGTACCAGAAATCAGGACACCTGATCCCCGAACAGTGACTGCCTTCTTGCTCTTAATACAATGATCTCATTTCTCACAGCCTTTGAATAAATGGGAACTAGCAGAAGGGATATTTCTCTTTGAGAGTTCTGTGATAGATTTTCTATTTCTTCCCCTCGAAGGCTGTAATTTAAATTCTTGCACTGAAATCCAGTTTGGTGACTTCAAGCATGGATTAGGAATCACCTTACCATATGCCCAGGTGACTCATTCGTAAAGAACTCATTGGCCAATGCAGAAGACTCAGGAGGTGAGAATTTGATCCCTGGGTCAGAAAGACCCCCTGGAGAAGGAAATGGCAACCCACTCCAGAATTCTTGCCTGGGAAATTCCATGGACAGAGAAGCTTGGTAGGCTATAGTCCATGGGGTCACAATGAAACATATACACATACACAGGACTCACCTATGTGTACAATGTCTTCCTTATAAAGGAGGGGGCTAGGAAGACATTTTTCTCTGAGTCAGGGCTATTTTCAAAGTAACTTAAAAATTTAAAGAATATAGGAGTCATGAGACCAGGATCAGTGCAAAACCTTTTTATCAGAAGGCCTCGCCAAGGATTAGGAATTTCTAACTTTTGGATCAGTTGCAAAAAACCTTTCTCTTTTGTATCCCACAGAGCAAGAAGGCAGGAATAGTTACTCTTGTAAGGAAAGACAGCTGTCTTTCTGCTCTGCCTCCCGGATGGGTCAGGAGTGATGGATAATAGGTGCAGTGGGGGCCCACAAGGTGATGGGGGTCAGAGCAGGCAAGCCGGATGGAGCCTTTCACAGCCTTAGAGTCTGATCCCTGCCAAAAGCACCAAGGTGTAAACTCCAGCCCAGACCTCACTGTGTGAGGCCAGGGCGTTGAGGCGAGCTGGTCCAGATGAGGAGGCTTAGCAGAATCTGCAGGGATGCATGAGAAGGCAGTTGGGCCCAGAAGCCAACCCTTGGAAAGGGGAGGGTCTGTTTCTTACATGGGTTGTATCCCTTAATGCTTAACACCCTGCCTTGTCCACACTGGGGCCCAAGTAACATTTGCCCAGGAAACCCCAAAGGCCAAAAAAGATGAAAAATGGTCATGAATGTTAAAGGTTTTTTTGTACCAGAAATCAGGACACCTGATCCCCGAACAGTGACTGCCTTCTTGCTCTTAATACAATGATCTCATTTCTCACAGCCTTTGAATAAATGGGAACTAGCAGAAGGGATATTTCTCTTTGAGAGTTCTGTGATAGATTTTCTATTTCTTCCCCTCGAAGGCTGTAATTTAAATTCTTGCACTGAAATCCAGTTTGGTGACTTCAAGCATGGATTAGGAATCACCTTACCATATGCCCAGGTGACTCATTCGTAAAGAACTCATTGGCCAATGCAGAAGACTCAGGAGGTGAGAATTTGATCCCTGGGTCAGAAAGACCCCCTGGAGAAGGAAATGGCAACCCACTCCAGAATTCTTGCCTGGGAAATTCCATGGACAGAGAAGCTTGGTAGGCTATAGTCCATGGGGTCACAATGAAACATATACACATACACAGGACTCACCTATGTGTACAATGTCTTCCTTATAAAGGAGGGGGCTAGGAAGACATTTTTCTCTGAGTCAGGGCTATTTTCAAAGTAACTTAAAAATTTAAAGAATATAGGAGTCATGAGACCAGGATCAGTGCAAAACTCTCTTTGTATCAGAAGGCCTCGCCAAGGATTAGGAATTTCTAACTTTTGGTCCTAATTTATCCCACAACGTTAGTCTACCCCATGACCTCCCCTTAGGTAACAGAATAAGAGCAGTGGCTCCTCTTTATTGTGCCTCTATATGTTAGGAACTGTGCTTATAACTTTACATATTAATTCTTTTTTATAATAACTCAGGACCATTATCACACCCATTTCACAGATTAGAAACTGAAGTTGGATGGGTTATCATGGTGTTCCAAGTCACACAGGCAAGAGAGTGGCAGAGTCAGGATTTGAACCCATGGCCCAGGCTGAATATTGGCAACCTGCTGATTAACTACAGGCTTCCAATGATGAGGGGAAACCTGAGTCCCTGTTTTCAAATGTGAGTCCCTTCAAACAATGAGAGAAACCAGTGTTGAGGGAAATACCACCAAATACACTTAGCAACTCTTTGCAACCCCATGGAATTCCTCAGGCAAGAATATTGGAGTGGGTAGCCAGGCAAGAATATTGGAGTGGGTAGCCTATTCCTTCTCCAGGAGGTCTTTCCGACCCAGGGATTGAAGCAGGGTCTTCTGCATTGCAGGCAGATTCTTTACCAGCTGAGTGATTATGGAAGCCCACAAGACACACAGGACTCCCCGAAACACAGATACAAAGGAAGTCCAGGAAATTAATGGAATGAGGAAACATGGTTAGGGTTTAGTTCACTAGTACAAATATTCTACACTTCAACTTCTCGGCAGAAAGTACATCAAAGCACTTCTTTAAAAAACTCCAGCAAGTAGATACGGCACATAGATCTTTTTCAGACATGCCACATACCTATCTATTATTAGCTCTATTTCAATTTATTCATGGAGTGACAAGAATTTTCCAAGAAACTGTGGGCTTGAAGAGCCAGTATCTCCTTGAAAGATCTTTAGGTTCAGGAAGTCAGATAAAATGTTTCTTTTAATGATTTCTGAGTACGCTCTGCAGTTCTAGTTCTGACTGCATGGCCTACTAGCTGTGTAACCTCAAGCAAGATGCTTGGCCACTCAGGGTCTCTTCATTCTTGTCTGTAAAGTGGGAGACCATCTATGGGGTCAAGAGGGTAGCCGAGGCAAGATGCTTAACTCATCATCCCCAGGAAGTGGCTTGATGGATTTCATTGGATGGTTCTTCAAAAGATTTCCTGAGGCTTCCCTGAGGGTCCAGTGGGTAGAGAGTCCGCCTTGCCGTGCAAGGGGCACCCGTTCGATCCCTGGCCTGGGAAGATCCCACGTGCCGTGGAGTGGCTGGACTGTTGTGTCCAATTATAAGCCAGTGCACTGGAGCGCATGAGCCCAGAGCCGGCGCTCTGCAACAAGAGAGGCCGCCGTAATGGGAGGCCCACACAGGCCGAAGAATAAAGATGGGTGAAAAAAAAAATCAATAAAAGAGGTCAAAAATTTAAAAAAATGATTTCTTGTTTCCAGGAAGCACAGGGCAGCCTTGACAAGATAAAAAGTCCCATCTCACTCACTCCGAATGAAATGCCTCTCCATCTCTTGAACACACAGCTTCCAGGTGGCGTGAGCCAAGACACATTCAAGGCACTGGGTGCCAAGTTTAGTCCTCAGCTCTGGCTGAGGCCCTCTCGGTGCTCAGCCAAAGGATTGCTTGGGGGTGAGAGGTGTTCTCCCCTTTGTGACTTTTCAAGTCCTCACCTCTTCAGTGGCCCTGTCTGAAGATGGTTTGCGCTCCTGCTGAAGCACAGCTTGAGGGTGAGCCAACCAGTCTTGGAGCCTTTTCCCCGAATTATGTGACTTTTGAAAGACACTTATTTTCCAGATGGGCTTTTGTTCTTTTTGCATGTGGCCATAGCAAGCTGCAATTCACAAAGCTGCCAATTTCAACACATGTGCATGGGCGCACGTACCACACTCACACACACACACACACACACACACACACACACAACATGCGTGCATGAGTTAAGCCTCATCCTGGCTCCCTCTGAAACAATCCATCTTCAGCTTTCACTGTTAATTATGACTCTCTGCACCGATAACCAAATGACGCTGAGCCTGAAGTGGCTGTTCCTGCCGCTTCGCATCACATTTACGCAGGTTGATGAAATCATTCTGGGCAAGGTTAAGGCAAGTCTCCCCAGTGCAAAGGTTCTGCTTAAAACAAACACGGCTTGCATTCAGGACCTGGCAGGGAAATTAAAAAGAAACCCAAGATGCTCGAGGCTTCTGTCCTGGTTTCCAGGCAACCAGATGCTGGGTGCAGGAAGGGAGAGGGGCTTTCTTCTGGTGCCAGACAGCATTGATAGACAGTGGGCTAACTTTCAGAGCCAAGATGATGGGGAGGGACAGAGGAAGCCTGCATAAGCCTCATTACCCTAATCAACCGTAGAGTCGGCCCTTTGGCAGGGAGAGCTGGATTATGAGCCCATCTGCAGGGGCTGAGCTGGGAGAGACGCTGCCCTGTACTTTACAGAGACCCGGCGGCTGTGTGCATGGGGATTCCTGGGGAACTGTCCACTTGGAAGCCACGGATGGGTGTATATTCCAGGCGGGCGTGGCCACCTGACAACTGCGTCCTCAGGGAGACCCAGGGACTGCTCTGATGGCTGTGGCAGGAAGATTGGCATTTCTTGTTTCAGAGCCTGACAAGATAAAGTTTGGCCCCTTTTGCCCTTCCAGGTGGCGTGAGCCAAGACACATTCAAGGCACTGGGTGCCAAGTTTAGTCCTCAGCTCTGGCTGAGGCCCTCTCGGTGCTCAGCCAAAGGATTGCTTGGGGGTGAGAGGTGTTCTCCCCTTTGTGACTTTTCAAGTCCTCACCTCTTCAGTGGCCCTGTCTGAAGATGGTTTGCGCTCCTGCTGAAGCACAGCTTGAGGGTGAGCCAACCAGTCTTGGAGCCTTTTCCCCGAATTATGTGACTTTTGAAAGACACTTATTTTCCAGATGGGCTTTTGTTCTTTTTGCATGTGGCCATAGCAAGCTGCAATTCACAAAGCTGCCAATTTCAACACATGTGCATGGGCGCACGTACCACACTCACACACACACACACACACACACACACACACACAACATGCGTGCATGAGTTAAGCCTCATCCTGGCTCCCTCTGAAACAATCCATCTTCAGCTTTCACTGTTAATTATGACTCTCTGCACCGATAACCAAATGACGCTGAGCCTGAAGTGGCTGTTCCTGCCGCTTCGCATCACATTTACGCAGGTTGATGAAATCATTCTGGGCAAGGTTAAGGCAAGTCTCCCCAGTGCAAAGGTTCTGCTTAAAACAAACACGGCTTGCATTCAGGACCTGGCAGGGAAATTAAAAAGAAACCCAAGATGCTCGAGGCTTCTGTCCTGGTTTCCAGGCAACCAGATGCTGGGTGCAGGAAGGGAGAGGGGCTTTCTTCTGGTGCCAGACAGCATTGATAGACAGTGGGCTAACTTTCAGAGCCAAGATGATGGGGAGGGACAGAGGAAGCCTGCATAAGCCTCATTACCCTAATCAACCGTAGAGTCGGCCCTTTGGCAGGGAGAGCTGGATTATGAGCCCATCTGCAGGGGCTGAGCTGGGAGAGACGCTGCCCTGTACTTTACAGAGACCCGGCGGCTGTGTGCATGGGGATTCCTGGGGAACTGTCCACTTGGAAGCCACGGATGGGTGTATATTCCAGGCGGGCGTGGCCACCTGACAACTGCGTCCTCAGGGAGACCCAGGGACTGCTCTGATGGCTGTGGCAGGAGAGAGATTGGAGCAACACCAGGCATTTCTTTCTGAGGCATATTTAAACATGATCCTGAGAGGCTGTCTGTGCCAATCACAGGGCTCAGGCAGATACAAGTTGAAGAAGATGGGGAAGCACCAAGCCAGCAGATCTACTTCACGATTTCTTTTTATCAGCTTCCAGAGCCCCAGGGTGGGGGGTGGTCACAAGGAGTTGTGGAAACACCTAGGTTTCCTCAGACAGATTGCGGATCAAGTTTATACTCATCCACTCACAGGCAGGGTGAGTGATCCTCGGAACTGAACCTAATGCCTCGAGCTGCCCTCCCTCTTCCATCCAAAGGGTAGCTGTGCCTCAGCATGCAGCACAAAATGAGGGTTTTCCACCTGGAGAGTTTCTACGGTGACACTGTAAAAAGTCCCTCTGGCCAAAATTAATTCCTTGTTAATCAGGAATTAATCCTAATAAATTCCTCAAGATTTGATCAGTGAGGTTCTCTGGCATTTTTCTAGTCATTGAATTTGCAGTTCTCCCAGTACTAGATGGCATACATAATGGATAGAACACACACCTTACAGAAACCTACAGAATATCTCCTGTATTTAATGAAAGAAAACCGTATGGTCCTATACTCTATGTCAGAGATTTTTATTCCCACTTTTATGCCAGGAGGAAGAAACTTCACCACAGGGAGGTTAGGAGGATGTCCCATGGGTGTCACATGGCTGGTTCAAAATCGCAATGATTAAATCATCCCATTGTCCTGAAGAAGGTGTCCCAGCCTAGCTCATGGCCACCATATCCCAGGACTCCCATTCCTGGAATGATTCTTGGGGCTCTGAAGAGGCAGGGAGCAGTCAGGCTGCTTCTGCTCGCCTGAATCACAATGCCAGTGTGTGGCCTGCACCCTGACCTGTGGCTTCAGTAGAGTCGGCCCTTTGGCAGGGAGAGCTGGATTATGAGCCCATCCGCACGGGCTCAGCTGGGAGAGACGCTGCCCTGTACTTTACAGAGACCCGGCGGCTGTGTGCATGGGATTCCTGGGGAACTGTCCACTTGGAAGCCACGGATGGGTGTATATTCCAGGCGGGCGTGGCCACCTGACAACTGCGTCCTCAGGGAGACCCAGGGACTGCTCTGATGGCTGTGGCAGGAGAGAGATTGGAGCAACACCAGGCATTTCTTTCTGAGGCATATTTAAACATGATCCTGAGAGGCTGTCTGTGCCAATCACAGGGCTCAGGCAGATACAAGTTGAAGAAGATGGGGAAGCACCAAGCCAGCAGATCTACTTCACGATTTCTTTTTATCAGCTTCCAGAGCCCCAGGGTGGGGGGTGGTCACAAGGAGTTGTGGAAACACCTAGGTTTCCTCAGACAGATTGCGGATCAAGTTTATACTCATCCACTCACAGGCAGGGTGAGTGATCCTCGGAACTGAACCTAATGCCTCGAGCTGCCCTCCCTCTTCCATCCAAAGGGTAGCTGTGCCTCAGCATGCAGCACAAAATGAGGGTTTTCCACCTGGAGAGTTTCTACGGTGACACTGTAAAAAGTCCCTCTGGCCAAAATTAATTCCTTGTTAATCAGGAATTAATCCTAATAAATTCCTCAAGATTTGATCAGTGAGGTTCTCTGGCATTTTTCTAGTCATTGAATTTGCAGTTCTCCCAGTACTAGATGGCATACATAATGGATAGAACACACACCTTACAGAAACCTACAGAATATCTCCTGTATTTAATGAAAGAAAACCGTATGGTCCTATACTCTATGTCAGAGATTTTTATTCCCACTTTTATGCCAGGAGGAAGAAACTTCACCACAGGGAGGTTAGGAGGATGTCCCATGGGTGTCACATGGCTGGTTCAAAATCGCAATGATTAAATCATCCCATTGTCCTGAAGAAGGTGTCCCAGCCTAGCTCATGGCCACCATATCCCAGGACTCCCATTCCTGGAATGATTCTTGGGGCTCTGAAGAGGCAGGGAGCAGTCAGGCTGCTTCTGCTCTCCTGAATCACAATGCCAGTGTGTGGCCTGCACCCTGACCTGTGGCTTCAAGACGCTCCAACAGCGTCCATTGTGATCTCTGGTACCTATGTCCTCTGCATTGAAAAAATCAAATGAATGGCAGGGGCGGGGCGGGGCAGGGGGGCACTTCCCTAGTGGCCTAGTGGCTGACTCTGCACTCCCAATGCAGAGAGCTCAGGTTTGACCCCTAGTCAGGGAACTAGGTCTCATCACATGCTGCAACTAAAGATTCTGCACTCTGCAGTGAAGGTCAAAAATCTGTGTGCTGCAACTGAGACCTGGCACAAATAAATAAATAAAAATACGTATTTTAAAAATAATAAAAATCCAAGCGACGCAAGACATCAGCCAAGCACAAACCCAGAAGAATCAAGCCCCCCCACCTCCCACCCACCTCAGGTTTTACTCCTGGATCCCCTGTTTACAGGCACTGTGGCTTTGGGCAAATTCCTGAAATTCCCCAAGCCTTGGCTTCCTCAATTCTGAAAGAGAAAGAGAATTTACACATCCAGTCTCATAGGGCCAGTGTGAGAGTTAAATGACAAAATGCAGACAAAGCACTCAGCAGACAGCACCAAGCACTTGCTTGTTAGCCAGCAGTAGAATTTTCTCCACTAAATTCTTCCAAATGATCTTCAGCAGACAGCCATACCTGCAGTTAAATGCTCAGGCAATTTGATTTCCTTTGCTGAGAAGTGGTAGAAGGAGAGGTACCCGGTGTGAGGCAGGAATAACTCATGTTCACTGGGCTACTGTCCTAAACCTCTTAGAGATTGGCTTTGTGTAGTCCTCACATTGATCCTGCGAGATAAACACAGTTATTGTCCACCTCTTTTGACATAAGGGAAAACTGAGGCCCAGAGAGGTTAAGAAACTTTTCCAGGGCACACAGCTTGTTCACTCCCACAGGGTGTGAACTCTCAGCCCAGTGCACTTTCCCCGAGCCCGTCTCTCTTGCACTAACACTTGGGCCCAATCCCTTTCCAGGAGGTCATTAAGCTAAGACGAAGCCCAGAACGGCTGGGGATGAGGCTGAGCGAGACTGGAGCCCTTCCTGTAACATCCAGAGGCCAGGAGCCCTCTGGGTGGGGAGGGGAGCCCTGACCGCTGGGGCGGCCCACAGCGGATCCAGCCTCCTTGCCTCACAAGCACCAGATCGACCGCTTCCAGTTAAATAAAAATATCAAAACCCGTAACACACAGGTTTGATGGCACCCCTTCTAGTGGCCTAGTGGCTGACTCTGCACTCCCAATGCAGAGAGCTCAGGTTTGACCCCTAGTCAGGGAACTAGGTCTCATCACATGCTGCAACTAAAGATTCTGCACTCTGCAGTGAAGGTCAAAAATCTGTGTGCTGCAACTGAGACCTGGCACAAATAAATAAATAAAAATACGTATTTTAAAAATAATAAAAATCCAAGCGACGCAAGACATCAGCCAAGCACAAACCCAGAAGAATCAAGCCCCCCCACCTCCCACCCACCTCAGGTTTTACTCCTGGATCCCCTGTTTACAGGCACTGTGGCTTTGGGCAAATTCCTGAAATTCCCCAAGCCTTGGCTTCCTCAATTCTGAAAGAGAAGAGAATTTACACATCCAGTCTCATAGGGCCAGTGTGAGAGTTAAATGACAAAATGCAGACAAAGCACTCAGCAGACAGCACCAAGCACTTGCTTGTTAGCCAGCAGTAGAATTTTCTCCACTAAATTCTTCCAAATGATCTTCAGCAGACAGCCATACCTGCAGTTAAATGCTCAGGCAATTTGATTTCCTTTGCTGAGAAGTGGTAGAAGGAGAGGTACCCGGTGTGAGGCAGGAATAACTCATGTTCACTGGGCTACTGTCCTAAACCTCTTAGAGATTGGCTTTGTGTAGTCCTCACATTGATCCTGCGAGATAAACACAGTTATTGTCCACCTCTTTTGACATAAGGGAAAACTGAGGCCCAGAGAGGTTAAGAAACTTTTCCAGGGCACACAGCTTGTTCACTCCCACAGGGTGTGAACTCTCAGCCCAGTGCACTTTCCCCGAGCCCGTCTCTCTTGCACTAACACTTGGGCCCAATCCCTTTCCAGGAGGTCATTAAGCTAAGACGAAGCCCAGAACGGCTGGGGATGAGGCTGAGCGAGACTGGAGCCCTTCCTGTAACATCCAGAGGCCAGGAGCCCTCTGGGTGGGGAGGGGAGCCCTGACCGCTGGGGCGGCCCACAGCGGATCCAGCCTCCTTGCCTCACAAGCACCAGATCGACCGCTTCCAGTTAAATAAAAATATCAAAACCCGTAACACACAGAGGAGCACCTGGGGATGAATGCATTACTGAGCTGTCATCGCGGCTCCGCGCGTTCCCGGCGCTCGTGTGCGGCGCACGTGGGGCAGCTCTCCGGCAGCAGATCGCCGCTCCCTCTCACCCAGAGGACCCCGCTTCCCAGGCCCGCCGCTGATCCTGCCGTGACCCTGCCGCGGCAGCCACGTCCCCATTCCACCGCGTTCCTTTTACTTCCTGCATGGAATGCATCGCTCACCTATTTCCTAGCAACTGGCCACTGCACCTGGGAACTTTCACTCAACTGGGCCCTTCTGGAACGGGAGGGGGTTGGAACCCGATGGGCAGTTTTCCAGACGGGGGCTTCCCAGAAGCGCTGCGGCAGGGAGAAGGGGGCCCAGGAGGAGGGACTCTGCATTCCCTACCTTCTTGTATCTGCTGTAGATGTTCGCACCCTGCGAAATATTGTGTCAACGAAGGGTATGGGGGCCCAAACCCAATTAAGTAATTAAATAATTAAATGCAGAAGTCAAATCAAGCTGCGGAGCAGCAGGATTTCTCAGGTCCCCTCTCGCCTGAACAGCCTCTGCCGAGGCAGCAGTGCATGCTGGGAATGGGAGCCTGTGCCGGAGAGGGGCCCGGGCTGCCTTCCCTATTAGCTCAGCCACGGGATCAGCAGGACCCAGGAGACCTAGGTTCCAACCCGGCTCGGGATGATCCCTGGGGAAGGAATGGCCCCCAATTCTTGCCTGCACGGGTCAGCACCGGGAAAACTGAGGCCCAGAGAGGTTAAGAAACTTTTCCAGGGCACACAGCTTGTTCACTCCCACAGGGTGTGAACTCAGCCCAGTGCACTTTCCCGAGCCCGTCTCTCTTGCACTAACACTTGGGCCCAATCCCTTTCCAGGAGGTCATTAAGCTAAGACGAGCCCAGAACGGCTGGGGATGAGGCTGAGCGAGACTGGAGCCCTTCCTGTAACATCCAGAGGCCAGGAGCCCTCTGGGTGGGGAGGGGAGCCCTGACCGCTGGGGCGGCCCACAGCGGATCCAGCCTCCTTGCCTCACAAGCACCAGATCGACCGCTTCCAGTTAAATAAAAATATCAAAACCCGTAACACACAGAGGAGCACCTGGGGATGAATGCATTACTGAGCTGTCATCGCGGCTCCGCGCGTTCCCGGCGCTCGTGTGCGGCGCACGTGGGGCAGCTCTCCGGCAGCAGATCGCCGCTCCCTCTCACCCAGAGGACCCCGCTTCCCAGGCCCGCCGCTGATCCTGCCGTGACCCTGCCGCGGCAGCCACGTCCCCATTCCACCGCGTTCCTTTTACTTCCTGCATGGAATGCATCGCTCACCTATTTCCTAGCAACTGGCCACTGCACCTGGGAACTTTCACTCAACTGGGCCCTTCTGGAACGGGAGGGGGTTGGAACCCGATGGGCAGTTTTCCAGACGGGGGCTTCCCAGAAGCGCTGCGGCAGGGAGAAGGGGGCCCAGGAGGAGGGACTCTGCATTCCCTACCTTCTTGTATCTGCTGTAGATGTTCGCACCCTGCGAAATATTGTGTCAACGAAGGGTATGGGGGCCCAAACCCAATTAAGTAATTAAATAATTAAATGCAGAAGTCAAATCAAGCTGCGGAGCAGCAGGATTTCTCAGGTCCCCTCTCGCCTGAACAGCCTCTGCCGAGGCAGCAGTGCATGCTGGGAATGGGAGCCTGTGCCGGAGAGGGAGCCCCGGGCTGCCTTCCCTATTAGCTCAGCCACGGGGATCAGCAGGACCCGCAGGAGACCTAGGTTCCAACCCCGGCTCGGGATGATCCCCTGGGGAAGGGAATGGCAACCTACTCCAGGATTCTTGCCTGAAAAAATCCACAGACAGAAGAGCCCAGCAGCTTCAGTCCACGCGTTCACAGAGAGCTGGCCACGACTCAGTGACTGAGCACAGAGATAACAGGAACCATAAGTGAGGCCGAAGACAAAGAGACGGGCCTCCAGTCTGGCAAGTCGCTGAGAGTTCTTTTCTGCTCCTGAGTAAGGAGACAGGGCGCCTGGTGGCCTCGGAGAGGGTCTGAGAAATGGGTGAATCGAACTCAGCAACCGGGGACCAGTGTACAACTGAGTACTGCCCCCCACCAAGATCCTGATGCCCTTGGTCCTCCGGTCTTGAGTGACTCTTTCTAGATTCCGGTGGCAATAGGCACGATGTGAGAGGTCGGGGGCGGGGGGCGGGGCAGTGACACCAATATTCATCAGTGAATTCTGGCCACACAGCAACTTCTGCTAATTGGAAGAAACATCATAACGCACGACTATTCACTTTAGAAAAAAAAAAAAAAATTAGGGTTTATTTAGATGATGCCTTATGTTTCTAAACTGAGTTCAAGTTGGCATAAGCCTGCATTCTGTGTTGTCTGGTGGCCTCCCTGTATCTCATTATTTGATCTTCTTTTGAAGACGGAGACTCTTAGCTATCACAGTGAACAAAACGCCAGGGAGACACCCCAAGCAGCTTGGAGTGGTTATTAAGATAATCTTCCAGAGTCTCCAGACACTTGGCAGGACACATTTGTCCCTTAAAGGCAGAAGGATCCAGACTGTGTTTTAATAATATTGTTCTGAAGGAGGCCATGTCCTAAGCCATGACATTGAATTCACTCCATTCTATTGCCCCATTTTATTTTATCCTTACCTTATGCCTTATTATCTGTTTGCAGTCTTTCTTCTCTAGACCAGAGCAGAAACCTTATCTGTCTTGTTTACCAACAAGTCCCCAGCTTAGAACAGTGTCTGGCATGTGGTAGACACTCAACAAATTGAATAAATGAGCGAGTGAATAAATGAACAACTGGCGGCCTTAATACAAGCCTGGGGCAAGCATGGTGTGGTGGAAGAGATCCAGTCTGCTATGCCATGAAAATCCCTGAAACTAACTTTCCATAGCCATACCCACAAATGGGTGACATCTCCACCAAATGGGATTGTGTGTGATCCTGCATCAAGTTCAGATATGCGGAAAGTTGCCCAGTGTTATCTGGCATGTAGTAGGAATGGCTCTAGCTTTGTGGAATCTAAGTTGCCCTCTACCGTCTTCCCCAGGTCAGAGAATAATGACCCTGAGATTCAGAGGCTGGCAGAAATGATCCTGCCAGGACCCCTGACTGCATGGTCTCATTCTCACAGAACACCTCCCTCTGCACTTCATGCCCCTGTTCTAGAACAATGTCTCTCCCTCTCTCTCTCACACACATGCACATACAAACACATGCTCAGTAGATGTTAGTGGTTTAACATGTTTGAATTTTAAAAATTTAATTTCTCAATTCGACATTTTCCCCAACATCCTCTTCTTTTCTACTCAGCTAAGAAACATTTCTAAGTAAAGGCTGTAGCAGACAGATGGAAAGAGGCACAAGGGCCTTTCTCTGAGACGGGGTGCCCGGGCTCTGAGCCTTTCCCTCCTGGTGGCTCTGGTCAGTGGCTGTTTGAACACTGAAGCAAACAACTGTCCTAGCAAATCCCAGGGGACAAACCCCAAACCAGCAGACACACACTGGGCCCCAGGGCTTCCCCCAAACATCCCTTCCCTCCTAAGCCCCCACCCAGAAGGGCAGCTTGTCCTCTAGGCACGATGCAGAGCCAAGAGCAGTCCCTCCTGCTCCCCACTAGAGCCTCCGTGGGACGGGGAACAAAGATCTCTCCTGTGGGTGAGGAAGATGGGGCAGAGGCTTCTGGGCTGTGCCCAAGCCAGGGTTTTGTTTTACATCATGATGAGGAACAGCTGCACCCCACAGAGGAGGCCCTGAGTCTCTGTAAAGACTTGCCTCCCTTCCTGGTGTTCTGATAAAAGCCCCAGGGCAGGGGAGCATGGACGAGAGAGAAGAGGAGTCCTGTTTCCCCCAGCAACTTCTGAGCACCAGGCTAATCTCCTGTAGGTCAGGGTGAGCAGAGATGGGCCTCCCTCCCTCCGCACTATCTGAGAGTATTTTCTGTCACCAGGGAGAATGATAAAGGCTAGGAAAGGTCAAAAGGATGCAGCCTGCAAGCTGAGGAGCCAGGGCAATAGAAGTCAGCTAGGAAGTACCAGCACTCCGAGACAGGACACGGAGAGTCACAGAGCCCAGCGCTGGCTCAGAGGGACGTGGGTTCAAAGACCACCTCTGCCTCCCGAGCTTCAGCCATCAGAAGCAGTGCCCATTTCTGTAGGTAAAGGGCTTGGAGGAATGAAATGAGCTGGCTTCAAAGGCCTCTGGTGGTCTCAGGAGAGGTGGGTTGACAGAAGGAGAGTACTCGGTCTTAAGAAGGGGCAAACCAGTCTGGAGTCATGGTTAGCAAGCTCACAGCTCCTCACTCCTCTGTCCTTGGTTTTTACTCTCTCGTGATTCTGCCACTTTCCCATTCTGAGTACCAGTTTCACTGAGCACTTAGCCTTTCTTGCCAGCTCCTTTTTTTCTCAAAAACAAAGCTGCACAAATTCAGGGCAGTAGCAGCGGCTCCCGCCCCCATCCCCGCCTCCATTCCCCACATACTTGATGATGATAAGGATCACAGGGTACCTGTTATTTAAAGAAAATAAGAGCAGAGGAGAAATGCAGGAATTTCCTGGCCCATTCCAAACAGGCCCAGTCGCAATAACGGGCCAATGGCATAGGAATCAGTATTTCTAATAAGTTCCCTGGGGATTCTTGTTACCAAGTAATTTTGATAAATGTATTTCAGGACATGGCTTCACATTATCTTTTGCCAAGCTAGATAGTCAAGGATACATTAATGAATATGCTTCACATTGCAAATCAACACACATACGTACATGACCAATTTTTAAAACTCCAAGATAGATAACTATCTCAGAATATTCTATTACACAGGAACTCAATGCACTGTGGTGAGGAGGCCCTGAGTCTCTGTAAGACTTGCCTCCTTCCTGGTGTTCTGATAAGCCCCAGGGCAGGGAGCATGGACGAGAGAAGAGGAGTCCTGTTTCCCCCAGCAACTTCTGAGCACCAGGCTAATCTCCTGTAGGTCAGGGTGAGCAGAGATGGGCCTCCCTCCCTCCGCACTATCTGAGAGTATTTTCTGTCACCAGGGAGAATGATAAAGGCTAGGAAAGGTCAAAAGGATGCAGCCTGCAAGCTGAGGAGCCAGGGCAATAGAAGTCAGCTAGGAAGTACCAGCACTCCGAGACAGGACACGGAGAGTCACAGAGCCCAGCGCTGGCTCAGAGGGACGTGGGTTCAAAGACCACCTCTGCCTCCCGAGCTTCAGCCATCAGAAGCAGTGCCCATTTCTGTAGGTAAAGGGCTTGGAGGAATGAAATGAGCTGGCTTCAAAGGCCTCTGGTGGTCTCAGGAGAGGTGGGTTGACAGAAGGAGAGTACTCGGTCTTAAGAAGGGGCAAACCAGTCTGGAGTCATGGTTAGCAAGCTCACAGCTCCTCACTCCTCTGTCCTTGGTTTTTACTCTCTCGTGATTCTGCCACTTTCCCATTCTGAGTACCAGTTTCACTGAGCACTTAGCCTTTCTTGCCAGCTCCTTTTTTTCTCAAAAACAAAGCTGCACAAATTCAGGGCAGTAGCAGCGGCTCCCGCCCCCATCCCCGCCTCCATTCCCCACATACTTGATGATGATAAGGATCACAGGGTACCTGTTATTTAAAGAAAATAAGAGCAGAGGAGAAATGCAGGAATTTCCTGGCCCATTCCAAACAGGCCCAGTCGCAATAACGGGCCAATGGCATAGGAATCAGTATTTCTAATAAGTTCCCTGGGGATTCTTGTTACCAAGTAATTTTGATAAATGTATTTCAGGACATGGCTTCACATTATCTTTTGCCAAGCTAGATAGTCAAGGATACATTAATGAATATGCTTCACATTGCAAATCAACACACATACGTACATGACCAATTTTTAAAACTCCAAGATAGATAACTATCTCTCAGAATATTCTATTACACAGGGAACTCAATGCACTGTGGTGACCTGAGTGGGAATGAAGTCCGAAAGGGAGGACACTTATGTCTGTGTATGGCTGACTTATTTTGTGTACAGTAGAACATAACATTGTAAAGCAACCATACTCCTTGCATGTGTATATGACTTTTTGTGACACCATGGATGGTAGCCCGCCAGGCTCCTCTGTCCATGGAATTTTCCAGGCAAGAGTACTGGAGTGGGTTGCCATTTCCTTCTCCAGGGGATCTTCCTGACCCAGGGATCAAACCTGCATTTCCTGCACTGGCAAAAGTCTCCTTTATCATTGAGCCACCTGGAATGTCCAACTATTGTCCAATAAACACGAATGAAAAACAAGCCAGCTCACCCTCGTCATGTATGCTCCATTCTTTTTCCATTTCATTCCACTCCAGCCCCCTCTCTTTTAGTCTTTCAGTGTGACTGTCTCGGTGGTCCTCAGAAACCAGTCTTCCAAGACAAAGCTTAAGAAACATCAGGGTTCCTGATAAATGTACAGATATCCAAGTCCCACCCCTAGACACTGGATACAGTTTCAGAAAGTAGTCAGAACCAGAGTGTCCAGTGGAGTCTCACTGGAGAGTCTGATGCAAGGAAGAGTGAGTTTCTGCTTGGTCACCTTAGGTGGGTCAGAGGTCACCTCTTGGTCAGAGAAGGGAAGCCATCTTAATGGGCAGTCCCAGCAACATGGCATCTCTTGGAGTGGGGAGCTCCCGCAAAGTAAGTAGAAGACAGAGGAATGGATGCTGTCATGGGTTGTTTGCATCCCACTGAAATTGGCTTGAAATTCTAACCCCCAAAAGTGATAGTATCTGGAGGTGGGGCCCTGAGGAGGTGATTAGGTCCTGAGGGCAGAATCCCCATGGATGGAATTGGAAGTATGGAAGTGTTACTTGCTCAGTCATGTCCGACTCTTTTCAACCCCATGTACTGGGGCCTGACAGACTCCTCTGTCCACGGAATTCTCCAGGCAAGAATACTGCATTGGGTTGCCATTCCCTTCTCCAGGGGAATCTTCCCAATCCAGGGATCAAAGCCAGCAGATACTCTACCATCTAAGCCACCAGGAGGCACTTAAATGGTAAAGCATTTGCCTCCAGTGCAGGGGATATTAGGGATCTATATTATAAAGAGACTCCAAAGAGCTCTAAGGCTGACAAGTGAGGAACAGGCAAGAAAATGAGTACCTATACACAAGGCTTCCTGGTAGATCAGCCAGTAAAGAATCCACCTGCAATGCAGGAGACCCCAGTTCAATCCTTGAGTCTGGAAGATTCCCTGGAGAAAGAAATGGCAACACATTCCAGTATTCTTACCTGGAGAACCTCACAGACAGAGGATCCTAGTGGGCTACAGTTCATGGGGTCACAAAGAGTCAGACATGACTGGGTGACTAAGCACACAAACCAGGAAGCTGGCCCTCACCAAACTTCAAATCTGCCAGCGTCTTGATCTGGGACTTCCCAACCTCAAGAGCTATTTGAGAAATAAATGCCTGTTGTTTCTAAGCCGCCCTCTCCTCTCCTGCCAGTCTATGCTATCCTATAGCAGCCCCAACAGGCTCAAACACTGAGCAGGGAACACCAATGTCCTAAAGAAGAACAACTCTCCTAGAAACACCAGGTGATGGTTAACTAAGCTCTCTTCCAATGCTCCCATCCTCCCCTGTATTCTCTTGGTGCCTAACACAATGCATACAGCAGGCATTGCATGCATGCAGGTCACATGGAATCCAGGGAGAACTTGTATTTTGACCATTGGTCTTCGTCTCAAATGATCATGTGCTTCATGTGCACAACTGAAGGCAAACTCCTTTGGGTCTGGCATCTATGGATTAGAGAGAGGATCAGGAGCATATTTACCCTATGCTTATAACCACATAGGCTCACATCACTCAGAAGAATACCCATTTACACGCAAGCCACTGCTGAGTTATTACAACGATTCTTATCTGTTCATTAAAGCAGACTGGAGGGCATTTTATGAGGCCTTCTAAGAGTCTAGAAGGTTTTTATTTTATTTAGCAAACCTTTACTATGTGAAAGCTACCATTCTGAGACCTTTGCAAATGTTAACTCATGAGTTCCACATAAAAATCCTATAAAAGGAGTGCTGTATATGTCCACCACCATTAGAGATATTGTACCCATATCGTTGGGGCTTCCCTGATGGCACAGTGGTAAAGAATTCACCTGCCAATGCAGGAAATGTGGATTCAATCCCTGGAGAAGGAAAAGGCAACCCACTCTAGTGTTCTTGCCTGGGAAATCCCACGGAAAGAGGACCCTGGCAGGCTACAATCCCTGGGGTCACATAAGAGTCAAACAGCAACTAAACAGTAATGACAATCCATATTGTTGCTAATCTTCCCATCTATCCTGTAAGGCGCAAGGATTATTTTCTCCGTGGATGAGACAGTGAAACTCAAAGAAGTCTACAGTTCATGGGGTCACAAAGAGTCAGACATGACTGGGTGACTAAGCACACAAACCAGGAAGCTGGCCCTCACCAAACTTCAAATCTGCCAGCGTCTTGATCTGGGACTTCCCAACCTCAAGAGCTATTTGAGAAATAAATGCCTGTTGTTTCTAAGCCGCCCTCTCCTCTCCTGCCAGTCTATGCTATCCTATAGCAGCCCCAACAGGCTCAAACACTGAGCAGGGAACACCAATGTCCTAAAGAAGAACAACTCTCCTAGAAACACCAGGTGATGGTTAACTAAGCTCTCTTCCAATGCTCCCATCCTCCCCTGTATTCTCTTGGTGCCTAACACAATGCATACAGCAGGCATTGCATGCATGCAGGTCACATGGAATCCAGGGAGAACTTGTATTTTGACCATTGGTCTTCGTCTCAAATGATCATGTGCTTCATGTGCACAACTGAAGGCAAACTCCTTTGGGTCTGGCATCTATGGATTAGAGAGAGGGATCAGGAGCATATTTACCCTATGCTTATAACCACATAGGCTCACATCACTCAGAAGAATACCCATTTACACGCAAGCCACTGCTGAGTTATTACAACGATTCTTATCTGTTCATTAAAGCAGACTGGAGGGCATTTTATGAGGCCTTCTAAGAGTCTAGAAGGTTTTTATTTTATTTAGCAAACCTTTACTATGTGAAAGCTACCATTCTGAGACCTTTGCAAATGTTAACTCATGAGTTCCACATAAAAATCCTATAAAAGGAGTGCTGTATATGTCCACCACCATTAGAGATATTGTACCCATATCGTTGGGGCTTCCCTGATGGCACAGTGGTAAAGAATTCACCTGCCAATGCAGGAAATGTGGATTCAATCCCTGGAGAAGGAAAAGGCAACCCACTCTAGTGTTCTTGCCTGGGAAATCCCACGGAAAGAGGACCCTGGCAGGCTACAATCCCTGGGGTCACATAAGAGTCAAACAGCAACTAAACAGTAATGACAATCCATATTGTTGCTAATCTTCCCATCTATCCTGTAAGGCGCAAGGATTATTTTTCTCCGTGGATGAGACAGTGAAACTCAGAAGTTACGTAACTTGTCCAAGGTCCCACGGTAAGAAGGAGAGCTGCATTTTGAATTCTAGTAAGGAAGAATGAGTAATACCAGGAAGATTTTTGAAATGGCATTTAATCGTAGAGTTATCAGTAAGCTCATGCATGCTCAGAACAGCCACAGGATGAAATGAGCCAAGCCCTGGGGGAGAAAAGAAGCTCCCTTCTTAAAAACAGAAACAGAGACACAAACCAAAATGAATCACGTAAGTTCCAGTCATAGGCAGGATGCCAGTAAACATATAATAACACCCCCACCTCCAGTGGTTGTCTGAAAATTCCTATGGCTTCAATATGCCCTCATTCTGTTCAAATGTAGTGACAGGGAAATTCATCATTGCTTATATAATTTTTTTTTTTTCAATGAGAGGAAGAAAGCTCTATTCACTCATGGAGACTTTTGTTCAAACATCAAGCTCTATTTTAATTTTCTAAGTAGCAAGTATTACAGTCAGCCATGCTTGAAAACAGTGATCCCAAATTCCTCTTTGCCTTCATGGAAGTGACAACGTTGTTACAGCTAAGTAATAGTCTTTCCCAGTTTGTGTGACTGACCAGTATTTTCTGAGCTAAATATGTCTCTCCAGGTTGTCCCAGGTAGGTTCTGGGATGGAAAATCTTGCTCATTTGGAAGAAAGGTTCTTGTCATCATCATTTAATAATATACATACAAATATAAATTTATTAATAAACATAAGTGACATGATTTGTGGGTGTAGAACTATTTTAACTACTGGAGCCTGACCTGTTTTCATGATCTTGGACTTCTGTTTGCTTTGATATAGTGCCTGTGATTATGACAGATTTTAATAGAAGGAGAAGGATTATTTGGAAATTGTATATAAAGATTACTTTTCCATTGGGGGCAATTTTAAACATGCTGTTCTCTTTGACTTGCCTTCAGTTGAATGTGACCATGAAAAATATTTGGACAGTGTATCAGTTATTCATTGCTGCATAATAAACCACCTCAATATAGTTGCTTAAAACCATAAATTATTGCTTCTTTTGGCTCTGGAGGTTGGCAGGGTAGTTGTTTTCCTGGACTCACCTGGGCTCCCTCAGTGGCCTCAGGGACCTGGCTCCTCAGCTGAGTGTGGAGAGTCTAAGGTGCCCTAAGTCACATGTCTGGGACCTTGGTCTGGCTGCTGGCTATGCCTCTCTTTCCAGGATCTCACTAGGCTTTCTGTCATGGGGCCCTAGTATGCCAAGACAGAGGCAGATGCTGTGAGGTCTCATGAAGGTCAAGTTCTAGAATGCCTAATGTCACTTCTGCCATACTCTGTTGGCTAAAGTAAGTCAGAGAGCCAGTCTAGGCATAAGGTGTAATGAAATATCTTCCATCCCTAATCGAAGGGGTGGGAAATGCAGGAGACACCTGCAGGAGATGCAGGGTCCTGAAGAGCCCACGGAGCATGAAATGGAAGCCCACACCAGTGTTCTCACCTGGGAAATCCCATGGACAGAGGAGACTGAACGCAAAGAGTCAGACACAACTTGGTGGCTAAACAAGAAACAAGACACACCGTGTCAAGATACACTGACTCCTTTGCCCAAAGGTCTTATCCCATTATAGCATCAAAGACCAAGGCTTTGATCATCTAAGTGCAAATACAGGTGAGATGCCCTGGATGCAGTTCCTCAGGTGTAGTTCTTCAAATACAGCACCCCTTGAATCAGACAACTATTACCTGCCCCTACTTTGCAACATACTTGGTAAAGCAGATCATCACAGTAGATATTTCCTTTCAAAAGGGGAGGAGTGGGAGATACATGGCAGTTGCTGGTCCATAGCATTCTGAAATTCAATCAAATTTTCAATTTTCCTACTCCAGGAGTATGGACCTCTCCTTGACCAGGGCACGTCTACTCCCTTGGACTGCATCTTGGCTAATGAGGGCTGCTGTCAGAGAATACCATAGACTGGGATCTTAGACAACAGTAACTTATTTATCACAGACCTAGAGACTGGAATTCCAAGATCCAGGCACTGGTAGATTGCATGCCTCTGATGATTAGATGCCCCCTTCTCATTGTACACCACTATACAGAGAAAGAGAACTCTGGTCTCTGCATTTGCTCTCAAGGGATCTCAACATTGGGCTCTACCTCTATGACCTGATATAAACCCAATTACCTCCCAAAGGTCCCATCTTCAACACATCACCAAAAGGGTTATAGATTTCCAAGGGACACCGACACTCAGTTCATACAGAATGGGTCCAATAACCCCCTATTCCCTTCTTTCCAGGATCTCACTAGGCTTTCTGTCATGGGGCCCTAGTATGCCAAGACAGAGGCAGATGCTGTGAGGTCTCATGAAGGTCAAGTTCTAGAATGCCTAATGTCACTTCTGCCATACTCTGTTGGCTAAAGTAAGTCAGAGAGCCAGTCTAGGCATAAGGTGTAATGAAATATCTTCCATCCCTAATCGAAGGGGTGGGAAATGCAGGAGACACCTGCAGGAGATGCAGGGTCCTGAAGAGCCCACGGAGCATGAAATGGAAGCCCACACCAGTGTTCTCACCTGGGAAATCCCATGGACAGAGGAGACTGAACGCAAAGAGTCAGACACAACTTGGTGGCTAAACAAGAAACAAGACACACCGTGTCAAGATACACTGACTCCTTTGCCCAAAGGTCTTATCCCATTATAGCATCAAAGACCAAGGCTTTGATCATCTAAGTGCAAATACAGGTGAGATGCCCTGGATGCAGTTCCTCAGGTGTAGTTCTTCAAATACAGCACCCCTTGAATCAGACAACTATTACCTGCCCCTACTTTGCAACATACTTGGTAAAGCAGATCATCACAGTAGATATTTCCTTTCAAAAGGGGAGGAGTGGGAGATACATGGCAGTTGCTGGTCCATAGCATTCTGAAATTCAATCAAATTTTCAATTTTCCTACTCCAGGAGTATGGACCTCTCCTTGACCAGGGCACGTCTACTCCCTTGGACTGCATCTTGGCTAATGAGGGCTGCTGTCAGAGAATACCATAGACTGGGATCTTAGACAACAGTAACTTATTTATCACAGACCTAGAGACTGGAATTCCAAGATCCAGGCACTGGTAGATTGCATGCCTCTGATGATTAGATGCCCCCTTCTCATTGTACACCACTATACAGAGAAAGAGAACTCTGGTCTCTGCATTTGCTCTCAAGGGATCTCAACATTGGGCTCTACCTCTATGACCTGATATAAACCCAATTACCTCCCAAAGGTCCCATCTTCAACACATCACCAAAAGGGTTATAGATTTCCAAGGGACACCGACACTCAGTTCATACAGAATGGGTCCATAACTTATTCTTCTCCTTGACTCCTTGGGTCTTGGCTGTGCTCTTTGAGCTGTCCCTCCTTTTCTATTAGACATTTTTGCAACTGAATAGTTTTTTCTCTACCTGCTTCTTTCCCATAGAAAGTTGGGGGCTGCCTTTTTAAGTCTAATACAATGTCTTTAAAATGTCGTGAATTTCCCACAATTCTGATGGGGGTGTTTCCCAAATCACGTCCATTGTTCTTTTTTGAGACAAACCCAGCTCTACTTTGAGCTGAGTGTGAATCTTATGTAGGATACTGGTTTGAGATTTGTAGAAGCCCTTTTCTAGCTGAAAGTGCTTGTAAGGCAACAGCTTATAGCTTTCTGAGGTCTTTAATAAAGTATCTCACAGCTGGGATGGCATCTGTGCATGCTGACCTGACAGACGCTCATGTTTTCTAATCAAGCCTGTCTTGACCCACTGTATTCCCTCTCTATTCTGCTTGCAAAGTCAACAGTTCTTCGATTCACCTTTCTCTTCCCCTACACTATCACAGGCAACTAGGAGAAGCCATATGGTACTTTCAATATTTGATCTAGAGATTTCCTTGGTGAGATCTATGAATTCCATAGGTAATTTTCTAGCTTCCAAATCACCTTGGTGATATGAATTCTTTGAACTGTTTTGGACGATTGTTTCACCGTACATAATCTGGGCTGCCTTTTCTCTGGCCTTAAACAGTGGTTTCCTCACCTTCTTTTCAGCCTTCACTAATAGTGTCCTGTCTACCTTCTGACACCTCCTAGTCCAATGTTATTAATTTTAGGTCTTTGTTACCAAAACACCCACTCTTAGATACTAGCTATGATGGTTAATTCTATGCATTGACATGACAGGTCACAGGGTGCCCAGACATTTGGTCAAGCATTATTCTGGGTGTGTCTAAGAGGGTGTTTCTGGATGAGATCAACATTTGAATGAACAGACTGAATAAAGCAGCTCACCCTCCCCAAGGTAGGTGGGCCTCATACAGTTTATGGAAGGCCTGAGCAGAACAAAAAGGGTGAGTGTCTCAACAGTAAGAGAGAACTGCCTGATAACTGAGCTGGAACACCAGTCTTATCTCACCTTCAGACGTGAACTGAAACAGGTTCTTCTTGGGTTTCAAGACAGCCAGTTTGGGGCTGGAACTACACCACTGGTTTTCCTGGGTTGATCTACTGACGCCAGAGTTGGGACTTCGCAGACTCCATCACCACATGGACCCATTCTCATTGCTCCTGTTTCTCTAGAACACTGCCTAATGCACCCATTTGTATATATTATCTTTTATTGCCTATCCAGACACAATGGCTAAAACACGGCTAGGCAAACTTCTGTTTTATAAAGAACAAGACAGTGAATAGCTTAGGCTTTGAGGGCCATATGGTCTCTGCCACAACCAGTCAAGTTTGTGATGTGCCATAAGAGCAGCTATAGACAATACGGAATGAATGACTGTAGTGCTGTTCCAATAAAACTTTATTTACAAATGCACATGCCTGGTCAGAATGGCCCATGGATCCTAACTTAAAATCCTGATTTGTTGTTTCCTGTGACTCTGTGGGAAGTTCTTCTGGTCTTGCCTGTACTCACATTTCATTGTGGGCAGGGACAGTCAGCCAGTGGCCCATTTGGGGCTGCAGGGACTAAGGTGGCCTCACTCACATGCTTGGGACCTTGATGCTGGCTGTTGGCCTGACCTTTCTCACCACACAGTCTCAGTCATTTAGCCCAGGCTTTCTTATGCAGTGACAAGCATTCGGAGGCCAAAGGTATGAGCTGCAAGGCCACTTGAGGTCTAGGCTCCAGAACTTACACAACTTTGCCACTTTCTACTGGTCAAACAAGTCAAAAGTCTGGAACATGTTCAAGTAGTAGGGACAGAAACCCCGCCTTTGGAGTCTAGAGGAAGCTGCCAATATCGTTGTCATTACTTTTCAGACTCTCTCTGAGTGAACAGACTGAATAAAGCAGCTCACCCTCCCCAAGGTAGGTGGGCCTCATACAGTTTATGGAAGGCCTGAGCAGAACAAAAAGGGTGAGTGTCTCAACAGTAAGAGAGAACTGCCTGATAACTGAGCTGGAACACCAGTCTTATCTCACCTTCAGACGTGAACTGAAACAGGTTCTTCTTGGGTTTCAAGACAGCCAGTTTGGGGCTGGAACTACACCACTGGTTTTCCTGGGTTGATCTACTGACGCCAGAGTTGGGACTTCGCAGACTCCATCACCACATGGACCCATTCTCATTGCTCCTGTTTCTCTAGAACACTGCCTAATGCACCCATTTGTATATATTATCTTTTATTGCCTATCCAGACACAATGGCTAAAACACGGCTAGGCAAACTTCTGTTTTATAAAGAACAAGACAGTGAATAGCTTAGGCTTTGAGGGCCATATGGTCTCTGCCACAACCAGTCAAGTTTGTGATGTGCCATAAGAGCAGCTATAGACAATACGGAATGAATGACTGTAGTGCTGTTCCAATAAAACTTTATTTACAAATGCACATGCCTGGTCAGAATGGCCCATGGATCCTAACTTAAAATCCTGATTTGTTGTTTCCTGTGACTCTGTGGGAAGTTCTTCTGGTCTTGCCTGTACTCACATTTCATTGTGGGCAGGGACAGTCAGCCAGTGGCCCATTTGGGGCTGCAGGGACTAAGGTGGCCTCACTCACATGCTTGGGACCTTGATGCTGGCTGTTGGCCTGACCTTTCTCACCACACAGTCTCAGTCATTTAGCCCAGGCTTTCTTATGCAGTGACAAGCATTCGGAGGCCAAAGGTATGAGCTGCAAGGCCACTTGAGGTCTAGGCTCCAGAACTTACACAACTTTGCCACTTTCTACTGGTCAAACAAGTCAAAAGTCTGGAACATGTTCAAGTAGTAGGGACAGAAACCCCGCCTTTGGAGTCTAGAGGAAGCTGCCAATATCGTTGTCATTACTTTTCAGACTCTCTCTGAGTGAACAGGATGCCTGAGCTGTCACATCTTTACCCAGTGAGATAGAAACCCACAAGGGCCTGGGAGTCATTTATGCACCTTTTTCCGGCTTGAATCCAAGGAAATCAGTTCATCTAGTTCAATGATGCTGGCTTGCCTGAGGCTTTTAATAGCTTTTCTTAGAACTTAAATTTAATTAGGAAGGAGCCTAAGGTGAGAAGATATATTCACTGGATTCTGGACAATAAAAACTGAAAGGCTATGGGAGATGACTACGTCTGTCTGGAATGGAGAAAACCAACTTCCCAAGTCCCATCCTGCCATGCCTTGAGCCCCTGCTCACAATAAAAACTGCAAGTAAATGAAGTTGCATCTCCATAATCTTTTCCCTTTACCCATCACCTGGAAACCATGCAGAAGGGTTTATTTACACCATGATACTAAACACTATTGGAGAAGGAAATGGCAACCCACTCCGGTATTTTTGTCTGGAAAATCATATGGATAGAGGAGCCTGGCAGGCTATAATCTACGGCATGGCAAGAGTCAGATATGACTTAGTGACTAAACAACAACAACTAAACATTATGGAATTTAAAAAATTTCAACTAGATCATGTCCATTTCCTGTGCTTCCAACTTTCACCTTTCTCTTGGAATCTTTTCTGAATATTTTCAGGTTTCTATTTCTCTCCAAAGCTGAAATCAGAGCAATCATTTTTTCATAAGAAAACATTAAAATTCCTCATTGATCTTGGCCATCAGCTACTTTCTGTGGAGTATTTATCTCACTATTTTGGAATAAAATGTTTTTGGATCAGTCTGCTAACAGATGTATATTTAGCTGTAGAGTATCTAATGTAAACCAAAAGACAAAATATGTACTAATATTATATATGACACATTTTTATCTTTAAAATCAAATTCCATATTAAAATTTGAATGAATCAAATATACATCTCTAGAGGCTGAGAAAGTATCCTTTAAAAATGCCTCGTCTTCCTTTCTCCAAACTGTCCTTTTCTCAAGTAGCCATTTTGGAAAGTCATCATTAAAAGGGGTGAAAATGAAGCCCTCCCAAGGCCCCCCTTCAGTCTTCCAAAGAGAACATAAATGTGGCTGATTACTTGCTTTTTAAAAGTGTTGATTTTTAATGACTCTTTGTTTAAAGCTATTTGTCATTGAAAAGGCTAAGCAAAACTAGACACAGAATTCATTTTCCAAAGGTAACTTACACCAAAGAGCCTGCAGCATACTCTTGTTCTCTGAGAAGGTTTTAAATCAAAAGTGTTAAGTGGACTTTAAGCCCCATGTCATTTTAAATTCCAAGCTTTAGATCCATGAAACATGGATTTTATGATGGAAATGACAACTGACCCTCAACTAACAGCTACAGAAAACTAACTCTGTGGCAGCCTAGGTAATTCCCAGCGAGTCGTGGGCAGAAGGAAGGCAAGCACTGAAGCCACTGGCCAACCCGTGCCTCCTGGGGTTCTCAGCTATGCCCCTGGTGCTGAGCCTGCACTCCTGTCCACTTCCGCTCCACGAAGGACTTTCTGCCCGCCTGCCTTTCAATAAATTCTACCGTATCTTTGCAAACTTACACAATGATAATGAAAGAACTAGCCACAACTATTGAATACTTAAATATGCCATCCACTGGGTTGTAGACCTTAATGCTTTATGCCATTTGATCCTTACTGAAACCTGAGAAACACTAAGGATATTTCTCCCAGTTTTCTGCCTAAACCCCCTGAAGCCCAGAAAGTTAAGTACCCTTCCTGAGGGTGAACAGGTAGCAACGATCCAAACTGAGATTCAAACCCAGGTCTGTGTGCTCTGGAGTCTGAGCTCTAGTCTATTACAATAATGTAACACTTAATTTATCACTCCTCAGTAGAGTGTAAGTTTCTCAAGGGGAGAGATCCACTATACACATCTATGGTATCTTCCAGGGCACCTGATACAAATATCCAGTAAAAAACCAATCTGTTATTTAAAAAAATGTGTGTGTCGGGGGGAGGGATGGGTGGATATGGGTGCATGTGTCTACAGGTATAAGTCAGAGATATTTCAAGTTCAGGTCCAGACAGAAACACCAAAGCAAATAGCTCAATAAAGCAAGTCACATGAATTTTTTGGTTTCCCAGCACATATAAAAGCTATGTTTACACTGTACTGTATTAAGTATGTAATAGCATTATGTGTAAATAAGAAATATACCTATATTAATTTTAAAATGTTTTTTTGCTATAACATGCTCTCCATCATCTGAGCCTTCAGTGGGTCCTATCATCTTTTGGCAATAGGATCACTGATCATAGATCACCATAAAAAATTATCATAATAATGAAAAAGCTTGAAATATTGTGAGAATCATCAACATGTGGCACAGAAACAGGAAGTGAGCAAATGCTGTTGGAAAAATGGCGCTGATAGACTTGTTTGATGCAGTCGCCGCAAACCTTAAGCCTGTGAAGAATGCGATATATGCAGAGTGCAATAAAATGAAACACAATAAAAATAAGTATGCCCATGTGTGTATACACATAATGCATACATTTTTCATTATGTGTGCATATACATTGTGTGTGTGTGTGTGTGTGTGTGTGTGTGTGTATGTATGTATATATATATATAGAGAGAGAGAGAGAGAAGAGGAGAAGGGAGCGACAAAGGATGAGATGGTTGGATGGCATCACTGATTCAACGGACGTGAATTTGAGTAAACTCCTGGAGATAGTGAGGGACAGAGAAGCCTGGCATGCTGCAGACTTAAATATGCCATCCACTGGGTTGTAGACCTTAATGCTTTATGCCATTTGATCCTTACTGAAACCTGAGAAACACTAAGGATATTTCTCCCAGTTTTCTGCCTAAACCCCCTGAAGCCCAGAAAGTTAAGTACCCTTCCTGAGGGTGAACAGGTAGCAACGATCCAAACTGAGATTCAAACCCAGGTCTGTGTGCTCTGGAGTCTGAGCTCTAGTCTATTACAATAATGTAACTTAATTTATCACTCCTCAGTAGAGTGTAAGTTTCTCAAGGGGAGAGATCCACTATACACATCTATGGTATCTTCCAGGGCACCTGATACAAATATCCAGTAAAAAACCAATCTGTTATTTAAAAAAATGTGTGTGTCGGGGGGAGGGATGGGTGGATATGGGTGCATGTGTCTACAGGTATAAGTCAGAGATATTTCAAGTTCAGGTCCAGACAGAAACACCAAAGCAAATAGCTCAATAAAGCAAGTCACATGAATTTTTTGGTTTCCCAGCACATATAAAAGCTATGTTTACACTGTACTGTATTAAGTATGTAATAGCATTATGTGTAAATAAGAAATATACCTATATTAATTTTAAAATGTTTTTTTGCTATAACATGCTCTCCATCATCTGAGCCTTCAGTGGGTCCTATCATCTTTTGGCAATAGGATCACTGATCATAGATCACCATAAAAAATTATCATAATAATGAAAAAGCTTGAAATATTGTGAGAATCATCAACATGTGGCACAGAAACAGGAAGTGAGCAAATGCTGTTGGAAAAATGGCGCTGATAGACTTGTTTGATGCAGTCGCCGCAAACCTTAAGCCTGTGAAGAATGCGATATATGCAGAGTGCAATAAAATGAAACACAATAAAAATAAGTATGCCCATGTGTGTATACACATAATGCATACATTTTTCATTATGTGTGCATATACATTGTGTGTGTGTGTGTGTGTGTGTGTGTGTATGTATGTATATATATATATAGAGAGAGAGAGAGAGAAGAGGAGAAGGGAGCGACAAAGGATGAGATGGTTGGATGGCATCACTGATTCAACGGACGTGAATTTGAGTAAACTCCTGGAGATAGTGAGGGACAGAGAAGCCTGGCATGCTGCAGTCTATTGGGTTGCAAGGAGTTGGAAATGACTTAGCGACTGAACAAAAACAATGGTATATACACATAAGTAAATGCACATATGCAAACACACACACATAACTCACCAGTTTGCAACATCCATCTAAAAAGCCCACATCTTTCAGATTATTTTTCAGCACCAAGTTACAAATATTTTTCTTTGGCACTGAATTTAATCACTCAAACCTTGCAAACTAGAGGGCCACACTTTGAACAACACTATGCAGAGGATGAGGGGCTGGTCTCCACAGAAAGCACAAGAATGCACCCAAAGGCATCAATCACCCAAGGCTTCGGATTATCAGTGTCTCCTTCGCCGCGCCATGAAGCTCTGGGTTTGAGAGGAGTCTTAGCATTAAAGCTTGATAAAGTCATATTCATCTAACAAATTCCACTGTCACCTCATTAGATATGAAAAATAGAATGCTTTAGGACACTTAGAGATATTTTTGGTAAAAATAACATTTTTTTTCTTTATAAGGGAATTGAAAAACGCTGCCTAATTGCATGGTGAGCAGTCATGACAGCCCGCCCAGCCACTGGGGTCAGGCCCAGAGGTCTGGTAGTGTAAACTGTCCTCCATCCTATGAACATGTCCTCCCCCCAAAAGAAATTGTTGTTAAACCCTTAATTGAGAGGTCAGTGGTCTTAGGACAGGCAGGAGATAAGCCACTAGCTATGAGAAGTCATGTCGACTTTGATCTGCTAGGCCTTTGGCACCGAAAGAAAGGCAGCAATAAGCCAGAGGTCCTCTAATCTCCTCAGAGATAAGCTGAGACTGCTTGGCTGGGGTAGGCGAATCCAGGGTGGGGAGATGGCTTCTCTCTGTACACGGAGGCCAGACGCATGTACGAATCAGCTACAGTCTGACAGCTCAGGAACCGCTCTCCCCAGTGGGCAGGCAACCTGTCCTGGGGTGCTTGTTCCAAGAAAGCATCTTTGGGAGTTGTCACCATCATTTTCCAGGGGCAATTTTGGAAGATGGCCAACCAGATGACTTCGCCCAAGAAGCCAGAATCAGCGGAGAACTGGTCAAAACACTAAAGAATGGGAAATGAGGGAGGGAGGGAAGAGGAGGAAGGAACTGAAGATCTGAGTTATTCTGACTCTGTGTGATGCCAAGTACATGAATATAGAAACCACGTTGCACTGGAAGGAAAAGATATGTAAAAATTAAAAGTCCATTTGATGTGGGGGGGAAGGCGGTCTTCAAATCATCTGAACATTTTCTTGGGGTTAAAAAAATCAGTCAAAACTCAGGATCTACTCCACAGCATAAGATTAATAAAAATGAGTGGGCTAAACCCAAGAAAGGGACTCTATCTGTCAGGAGAGACTGATATTCTTACTTATAGACAGTTGCTAAGTGCTACTTTGCTCTTGCTATCTGGGAAATGGCCAAGATGATTGATTTTGAGACTGGATTCCTCACAGATGGAACCTACCAGGAACCCTCATATAGAAAAAGGACCAGTGTCCTGTAGAACCATTGCTTGGACCCTTCTGGCTTTAGGATGTTTCCTTATTTGTTGTTTTATAAAATGTTGAGCCAGTGAGGCAGATAATTCAGGGGCTTCACAAATGGATGAGTCAAGACACAGAACTCGTGTTTGGAAAAGAAGGCTGAGTTGTAGGCAGTACAGTTCTGAAGAGATACAGGGTCTCCAGTCCCCAAGTTCAGAAAGAGTTCATTCCACCCACTGAGGCCCTCTAGCCCCTGACCCTACCAGAATGCCTTCGCTATCTACACCAACCCCTGGACCACCCATGCCAGCTACCAGGAGCTATTGAGCATAATGAACTTTATACCTCGGAGTATGGATACTGTACTGATGCTGCTTGGACTGAATTTTCACAAACACCATCTTACTTTGCCTTTAAAACTCCTCCAAAGTGTCATAAATAGGCTGAGGTTTTTGCCACTGTGCTTGCAAATTTTTGGAATAGGGGTTCAGGCAGATGAATGATCATGCATTCCTGGCAGGCAACCTGTCCTGGGGTGCTTGTTCCAAGAAAGCATCTTTGGGAGTTGTCACCATCATTTTCCAGGGGCAATTTTGGAAGATGGCCAACCAGATGACTTCGCCCAAGAAGCCAGAATCAGCGGAGAACTGGTCAAAACACTAAAGAATGGGAAATGAGGGAGGGAGGGAAGAGGAGGAAGGAACTGAAGATCTGAGTTATTCTGACTCTGTGTGATGCCAAGTACATGAATATAGAAACCACGTTGCACTGGAAGGAAAAGATATGTAAAAATTAAAAGTCCATTTGATGTGGGGGGGAAGGCGGTCTTCAAATCATCTGAACATTTTCTTGGGGTTAAAAAAATCAGTCAAAACTCAGGATCTACTCCACAGCATAAGATTAATAAAAATGAGTGGGCTAAACCCAAGAAAGGGACTCTATCTGTCAGGAGAGACTGATATTCTTACTTATAGACAGTTGCTAAGTGCTACTTTGCTCTTGCTATCTGGGAAATGGCCAAGATGATTGATTTTTGAGACTGGATTCCTCACAGATGGAACCTACCAGGAACCCTCATATAGAAAAAGGACCAGTGTCCTGTAGAACCATTGCTTGGACCCTTCTGGCTTTAGGATGTTTCCTTATTTGTTGTTTTATAAAATGTTGAGCCAGTGAGGCAGATAATTCAGGGGCTTCACAAATGGATGAGTCAAGACACAGAACTCGTGTTTGGAAAAGAAGGCTGAGTTGTAGGCAGTACAGTTCTGAAGAGATACAGGGTCTCCAGTCCCCAAGTTCAGAAAGAGTTCATTCCACCCACTGAGGCCCTCTAGCCCTGACCCTACCAGAATGCCTTCGCTATCTACACCAACCCCTGGACCACCCATGCCAGCTACCAGGAGCTATTGAGCATAATGAACTTTATACCTCGGAGTATGGATACTGTACTGATGCTGCTTGGACTGAATTTTCACAAACACCATCTTACTTTGCCTTTAAAACTCCTCCAAAGTGTCATAAATAGGCTGAGGTTTTTGCCACTGTGCTTGCAAATTTTTGGAATAGGGGTTCAGGCAGATGAATGATTTGGCTATAAAGTTTACAAAGCTAATAAGACCAAATCTGCCCCTGGATCTTTGCATATAAGTCAGAAAACATACTATGGAGGCACCATGCAGAAAAACACCAAGGTTAACTTCCAACATGAAATTTCATAGTAATGGGGTACTTGGAATAGGAAAAACCCATAGAAGGCTACTCTCAGTTGAGGAATTCTCCACAGAAGGATGCCCAGGTCTAGACCCCCACTGATCTGTTGAGTACTTATATCACATAGAACATGCCTATCACACATCAACAGGGGCATGCTCCTTGATGGAGTCCTCCCCTTTTAAAACTTTGCTGGCTGCCTGCAAGGAGGGAAAGAGACTAGAGCAGATGGCACTCTGGCTCCTCGCTATGCCATTGCCATTTCATGGGTCAAGTCAAGTCACATGGTCACGCTTAACTTTAAAAGGAGTGGGGGGGATGCAATCCTACTATGTGCCAAGAGAAAAGAAGTATTGAATGTCTTAAGACCTTTCCAGTCTGAACCTAGGGTGAAAGGATTTCAAATCTGACCATTGACACACACCAATCAGGACTTCAGGTCATAGATTTCTTGGTGTCTTTTTCTTTAAGCTCTTCACCAAAGATGTCTGGTGTTCACCTAGAGGAATGTTATCTTAATGGCGCTGGGGAAAAGCAAGCCACAATGACACAGGGGTTCCCATAAGAAGAGACATCTTTGAAGATCTTAAGAGAGGGACAACAGACCAAGGGAGGATGCTCGGATGTGACTGTTCTCCTTCTGGAAGCACTGGGATCATAAACCATGATAAACATCCTCCCATTCCCCCCTATCAGCACTGGCCACCCTTCCAGATTACCTTTCCCACACAGAGAGGAGAGAGAGAGAGAAAAAGAAAAAACCAACAGAAACGGCAAGGAAGAAATTCAGAAGTGGCCGCAGAGAAGGTTCTTAGAAGTACAGCATTGTACTTTAGAAAAAACAAAGAATGCTCCAGGAAAAAGTCTTTGGCTCTCGAGGAGACACAGAATTTCCAAATAAACCAAAGAACTGCCTAACAGGTCTCCCCTCTTCCATCTTGAATTTCTGCGAGCAATCCTCGGAGCCGTTACAAAATGGACCATTAAGTACACAAAGACTGAATGACAGTCTCTAAGCATCCCACAATTCCTGAAAGAGACCACAGCCACCCATTTTCACATTATTTATCTTCAAAATATGCATTGCCTCATTATTATCATCAATCGGATATTTTCCCAAAGGCAAAAAAATTAATTGCCCACCAGAAATGTTTTGAAATGTTTACATGTGCTTCTCTGTATAAGCTCCAGAGTGAGCGTGTGGGAGCCTGTTTATAAGTTAGCCAAGTGTTAGTAAACTCTGGTTTGACACTGATAAGGTTCATATGAAAGTCTTCACTGAAACTGTTGCCTAAATAATAAACAGGATATCTTGGCCTACATGCTTTCAAGCATCTCTCACTAGATTGAAAAAAAAAAAAAAAAGGATATTGTAACAGGGAGGAGTGCAAAACGAATGGAAGAAATGGCTGAATTATTCCTCTGTTCAGTGCAACGTTTAGGGAGAATCAGACTTTGTTGAGATTCAGGGCCTCCTGGGTCAACCGTGGACAAGGCACTGAGCAAATATTCTCTTTTGCGAAACAGTGACAGTAAGAGTACTTATTCTCTAGGGATTTTGCCAGAATTAAGTGGGACAAGGCTTGAAAGTCACCTAGAACAGTCCTGGCATCGGTGAGCCCCCAGCAGACTGCTGTCATCAGAGAGAAGTTGGGCTCTGTTGTGAGGCAGCTCACGGTCCCTCTTAGGGGTCTTCCTTCAGCCACATCTTGCCAAGAGGAGGCCTTGCAGCTGGTGCACAGAAGTCAAGGATGGGGCACGGGTGACCCCAGGCTTTCCTCTAGGATGTAGAGGTTGGTTCTGGATTTGCAAATGACTTCTGGGTGTGCCCGGACACCGCATCACAAATCACGGGGACCTCAGCTTTATGGCCGTAAAACAAAGTTGATTCTATTTTAGATCACCGCATCTCCTCTTCAAATGAGATCTTACAGGAGCTGAAACAGAGACCACTGATAAATACAGTGCTCCTCTGGCTTTGATGGAGTGGGGGTTTCACAGAGTGGGGAGACAGAGGTCTGCTGGCGAGGACTTGCCTTCCTCGACCTCCGATCCACATGCTTCTCTTAAGAGTGGTGCTCCCAGTCTTGTGCTATGCAGTCAACCTGCCTGTCTTGCACATGGCACCCATATCGCACTTTCATATGGGAGAAGGTGAAAATATTTCTGGACATCTCAGCTCCTGGGTTCTAGCATCTGCACATGGTAGGGTCCTTCTGCTCCCTCTGTATTATACTTGGCACAGAACTCCTGCCTACAAGCACAGCCCTTTGGTTATTAATGAATATTTGAGAAGCGATAATCAGCTGAGCACAGAAGAAACAACGATAACAAAACTAATGACAGCAACAACAGACCTCAGGGAGGATCATTCTAGAAGGGAGAATGTGGGAGTGGATGAATTATTTGGAGCGAATAAGCATCTCTCACTAGATTGAAAAAAAAAAAAAAAGGATATTGTAACAGGGAGGAGTGCAAAACGAATGGAAGAAATGGCTGAATTATTCCTCTGTTCAGTGCAACGTTTAGGGAGAATCAGACTTTGTTGAGATTCAGGGCCTCCTGGGTCAACGTGGACAAGGCACTGAGCAAATATTCTCTTTGAAACAGTGACAGTAAGAGTACTTATTCTCTAGGGATTTTGCCAGAATTAAGTGGGACAAGGCTTGAAAGTCACCTAGAACAGTCCTGGCATCGGTGAGCCCCCAGCAGACTGCTGTCATCAGAGAGAAGTTGGGCTCTGTTGTGAGGCAGCTCACGGTCCCTCTTAGGGGTCTTCCTTCAGCCACATCTTGCCAAGAGGAGGCCTTGCAGCTGGTGCACAGAAGTCAAGGATGGGGCACGGGTGACCCCAGGCTTTCCTCTAGGATGTAGAGGTTGGTTCTGGATTTGCAAATGACTTCTGGGTGTGCCCGGACACCGCATCACAAATCACGGGGACCTCAGCTTTATGGCCGTAAAACAAAGTTGATTCTATTTTAGATCACCGCATCTCCTCTTCAAATGAGATCTTACAGGAGCTGAAACAGAGACCACTGATAAATACAGTGCTCCTCTGGCTTTGATGGAGTGGGGGTTTCACAGAGTGGGGAGACAGAGGTCTGCTGGCGAGGACTTGCCTTCCTCGACCTCCGATCCACATGCTTCTCTTAAGAGTGGTGCTCCCAGTCTTGTGCTATGCAGTCAACCTGCCTGTCTTGCACATGGCACCCATATCGCACTTTCATATGGGAGAAGGTGAAAATATTTCTGGACATCTCAGCTCCTGGGTTCTAGCATCTGCACATGGTAGGGTCCTTCTGCTCCCTCTGTATTATACTTGGCACAGAACTCCTGCCTACAAGCACAGCCCTTTGGTTATTAATGAATATTTGAGAAGCGATAATCAGCTGAGCACAGAAGAAACAACGATAACAAAAACTAATGACAGCAACAACAGACCTCAGGGAGGATCATTCTAGAAGGGAGAATGTGGGAGTGGTGTTAGTCTGTTAAACTTAGGTTTGGACCCTGTTTCTTCTACCAGACTTACTAAGGTAACAGCTTCAGGCAACTCTCTTAATGTCTGAGTGTCTGCTTCTCCTATGTGGTGGAGATAATAATACCAACTTTCTACATTGTTATAAGCCAGAATCAAGCCGCCTACTGAAAGCAGCTAGCATAGAGCTTGAAAACCTGTTGGTGCTCAAACAATGCAAGTTCCTTTCCCTTAGTGGTTGAGTGAGGAGAGCCTTTATTTGTCCCAAGATTTTAACAATGCATGCCTGCATTTGAAACTGCCCTGGCCTGACCCAGTTTTAGCAGCAAGGCTGTCCAATAGTGTTCGTGCTGGCACATTAATCACCAGACTCCTGAGCTTGTGCAAACTGTTATTACTTCTGGACCAGACACTGGCAACCGCACCTGAGCTCACGGCTCCAAGCAAGACACGGTTCCAGCCTTTCTCCTCCACTCAGGGCTTGGATAGAGCCAGATCCTCCTCCAGGCTCAGAGGTTGCTCTGTGCAGCTTCAGGAAAGACAAACAGCTCGATTTTTTCCGAGAGAATCCAGCTTGCACATTAAACAGCCATTCAACAAGCCAAAGCCTGGAGCTGCTTTTGGGCTCCCGGATCTCAGGCCAAGCCCTGCCAGATAATACAGGCAAGAACCTGGGGAGTAGGGGCGGATGACATCCAGGAGGGGAGGCTGGGAGTCACCCACTTCACTGTTAGAGTCAAGAGGAAGGACAGCATTGGGTTCTCTTCTTCAAGGAAAGAAAGTCTCCAAGGAAGAAAGAGTCTCATAGTCTTGCTGGCTGCAAGAGGCTCCCCCCGCCATCTGTCCCTTCCACGCCCCATTTATGACATCTATGGCATCGCTGCCTGGTAGCATTTGTTTGTGCAATAAAGCGGTAGGGTCCTTCTGCTCCCTCTGTATTATACTTGGCACAGAACTCCTGCCTACAAGCACAGCCCTTTGGTTATTAATGAATATTTGAGAAGCGATAATCAGCTGAGCACAGAAGAAACAACGATAACAAAAACTAATGACAGCAACAACAGACCTCAGGGAGGATCATTCTAGAAGGGAGAATGTGGGAGTGGTGTTAGTCTGTTAAACTTAGGTTTGGACCCTGTTTCTTCTACCAGACTTACTAAGGTAACAGCTTCAGGCAACTCTCTTAATGTCTGAGTGTCTGCTTCTCCTATGTGGTGGAGATAATAATACCAACTTTCTACATTGTTATAAGCCAGAATCAAGCCGCCTACTGAAAGCAGCTAGCATAGAGCTTGAAAACCTGTTGGTGCTCAAACAATGCAAGTTCCTTTCCCTTAGTGGTTGAGTGAGGAGAGCCTTTATTTGTCCCAAGATTTTAACAATGCATGCCTGCATTTGAAACTGCCCTGGCCTGACCCAGTTTTAGCAGCAAGGCTGTCCAATAGTGTTCGTGCTGGCACATTAATCACCAGACTCCTGAGCTTGTGCAAACTGTTATTACTTCTGGACCAGACACTGGCAACCGCACCTGAGCTCACGGCTCCAAGCAAGACACGGTTCCAGCCTTTCTCCTCCACTCAGGGCTTGGATAGAGCCAGATCCTCCTCCAGGCTCAGAGGTTGCTCTGTGCAGCTTCAGGAAAGACAAACAGCTCGATTTTTTCCGAGAGAATCCAGCTTGCACATTAAACAGCCATTCAACAAGCCAAAGCCTGGAGCTGCTTTTGGGCTCCCGGATCTCAGGCCAAGCCCTGCCAGATAATACAGGCAAGAACCTGGGGAGTAGGGGCGGATGACATCCAGGAGGGGAGGCTGGGAGTCACCCACTTCACTGTTAGAGTCAAGAGGAAGGACAGCATTGGGTTCTCTTCTTCAAGGAAAGAAAGTCTCCAAGGAAGAAAGAGTCTCATAGTCTTGCTGGCTGCAAGAGGCTCCCCCCGCCATCTGTCCCTTCCACGCCCCATTTATGACATCTATGGCATCGCTGCCTGGTAGCATTTGTTTGTGCAATAAAAGCTGAGCTGGCTGAACCAGCCAGGGAATGCACACCTTTGACATAGTCTCCTGTCTCAGCTTCTTTGTCATCACCATAGTTCACGCCCTTGTAATTTTCTTTGTGCTCCCTCGGACAGCACCAAGGAACGGCTCTGTGTTTCCAGCAACCAAACCTGAATTTAGAAAATAATAAAGGATTCCCTGCACAGTCGTCAATGTGTTAAGGTAGAATTGGAGAATGATTTGGGGCAGGAGTAGTGCTCTTAAGCATCATGATAGCATCCATTTTGGCTCAGTGCAAACAATTGCTACCTTCTCCTGCCAGTTCTCTTCTGTGGAATTTTCTCTGCCCTTCCACATAGGTGAAGCCATAGCAGAAGTCCTTAACCTGGTCTATGTCTCTGTCATTTTAGTGGGGCTCTCAAGGGGGACACGGGCTACATGCCCTGTTTGTTCTCAGTTTTCTCCCAACACACTGGCAGGATACACTGCAAACACTTGGTGCTCGTAACCCTTTCTAAGTCACTGAAACCCGGAGACTGCTCCACCACTCTGTCTTCTGAGGGAAGAGTCTCTGCCCTTCATTGAGTATCTGTAGCCTCAGCGCTCTCATATGTGTTCTCTAGTCCTGACACGATTCCCACTTTGTAGGTGAGAAAATGGAGGTTCGCTCTGAAATTTCAGGGAAACATTTGATGTTGAAAAGATTTTTTCCGAGAGAATCCAGCTTGCACATTAAACAGCCATTCAACAAGCCAAAGCCTGGAGCTGCTTTTGGGCTCCCGGATCTCAGGCCAAGCCCTGCCAGATAATACAGGCAAGAACCTGGGGAGTAGGGGCGGATGACATCCAGGAGGGGAGGCTGGGAGTCACCCACTTCACTGTTAGAGTCAAGAGGAAGGACAGCATTGGGTTCTCTTCTTCAAGGAAAGAAAGTCTCCAAGGAAGAAAGAGTCTCATAGTCTTGCTGGCTGCAAGAGGCTCCCCCCGCCATCTGTCCCTTCCACGCCCCATTTATGACATCTATGGCATCGCTGCCTGGTAGCATTTGTTTGTGCAATAAAAGCTGAGCTGGCTGAACCAGCCAGGGAATGCACACCTTTGACATAGTCTCCTGTCTCAGCTTCTTTGTCATCACCATAGTTCACGCCCTTGTAATTTTCTTTGTGCTCCCTCGGACAGCACCAAGGAACGGCTCTGTGTTTCCAGCAACCAAACCTGAATTTAGAAAATAATAAAGGATTCCCTGCACAGTCGTCAATGTGTTAAGGTAGAATTGGAGAATGATTTGGGGCAGGAGTAGTGCTCTTAAGCATCATGATAGCATCCATTTTGGCTCAGTGCAAACAATTGCTACCTTCTCCTGCCAGTTCTCTTCTGTGGAATTTTCTCTGCCCTTCCACATAGGTGAAGCCATAGCAGAAGTCCTTAACCTGGTCTATGTCTCTGTCATTTTAGTGGGGCTCTCAAGGGGGACACGGGCTACATGCCCTGTTTGTTCTCAGTTTTCTCCCAACACACTGGCAGGATACACTGCAAACACTTGGTGCTCGTAACCCTTTCTAAGTCACTGAAACCCGGAGACTGCTCCACCACTCTGTCTTCTGAGGGAAGAGTCTCTGCCCTTCATTGAGTATCTGTAGCCTCAGCGCTCTCATATGTGTTCTCTAGTCCTGACACGATTCCCACTTTGTAGGTGAGAAAATGGAGGTTCGCTCTGAAATTTCAGGGAAACATTTGATGTTGAAAAGATGTTTTCAGACATGGTAACCCAGTCTCTGTCATAAAGAATACTATGGAAAAACAACCTCTGGGAGCATTTTAGTATACCTTTTCATACCTTGAGCTTCAGTTTATTCTCAAAATTGAGCTACACATCAGCTCTCCTGAGTTTGGATGTTGGGACTTCTCTGCTTCCACATTGGCACAGTCCAAATCCGTATTTTATATATTAAAAATTATACTATATGTATTACATACAGAAAGAAGGAAATGGCAACCCACTCCACTCTTCTTGCTGGGAAAATCCCATGGATAGAGGAGCCTGCCAGGCTACAGCATATGGGGTCACAAATAGTTGGACCTGACTGAGCAGCTAACACACTCTCTGTTTCTCTCTCTATATATATATACACACATACATACATACACACATATACAAATACGGGTCATGTGCCCATCCCTGGACCAATCACTGTGGCTGAAGTTCTAGGAGGTGCTTACTGATCGGTTGAACTGGAGAAAGGGCCTGTCTCTGGAGTCTGCAGTGAGAATGAGCCACGTGAATTGAGAGTGAGAGATGAGTGATCCCCAAAGGAGAGCTGGGGTTCTGCTACCCCAAGACAGAAAAAGCTGATGACAGGTCATCACAAACATTCATTACAGGGATAGTCATCTTTTTTGTTGAGCTTTGGAGCCAGAAAAGCTAGGATGCAAATCACGGCAATGCCACCAACAGGCTGTCTTAGATAATACACTTCACCAAGCCTCCAATTCCTCATCTATGCATGTGAGTACCTAGGAAAGTACCAAGTACATACACATACTCAGTAACTGGTACCTAGACTTATCCTGTAAGACAAGAGAGTTAAGTAACGGTGGCCTAGTTCTTTAACTGTAAAACTCATTCAAGTCTGTAGTTCTCAAGACGTGTGCATCCTCAAGATAGCTAAAGAATACTATATTATGAATTAATGAAAGTGTTTCATGCTGGCAAGGAGTAAAGGGAATGAATGGTCCCCCCTTCCAGCTATATGCTAGAATCTCCAGGGGAACCTGATGTTGAGAAAGTACACCCCTGGGTCTGATATGCAGCTTACCCTCTGGCCCACCTTAGGAATTACTGATATACCATTAAACCTGCTTATTAGAGCCTGCCACAGAAAAAAGATATGTATCTTTGAACTGTGTCTCCAGCCAAAAATAATTTTAAAAAGGAAAAAAACACCATTTGGAATCATTGTGTACTCTTCCCTCTTCCCCCCAAACAGCAGAAGGAGGATAATTCGCAGTTAGCTGTAAGGTTCTAATCATAACCCATCTTTATTATAGCCATGGTGGTTAAGAATGTGCCTGCTATTTTAAGTCCATAATTATTTTTTAATAGTACTATCATTTCTTTTCATTAAGACGGTGTCAGTGAACTAGAGCTTGGCCAAAAAGAGTGAAAATACATGTAGTCAAAAGTTGACTGATAGTAGAAGTATGCCATTTTTCTTAATCTCTGATACTGAAATGAAAGGGATAAGAGAAACCAGGAAACACAGCAAATGACAACTATTAATTTAGAGGCAGCACGATTTGCATAGTAATGCAGGAAACGTGCGGCTGATGATTGCATTTACTCTATCATTAGAACCCTGAGAAACATTTCGAACTTGACTGCATTCCCCAGTTAACACTTTTTTGATAACTGAATCATCTTTAGGATATGAATTATTCTATCTGTCCAAATCAGCAACTCTCATTCAAGAATATGCCCCCTTTTAAGAAACACCGTTTGCCCCTGTTAATACACATTTGGAAAAATATACAGAAATTACATTAAATCATACCACATTCACTTTGGTTTTGCCTCATATATGTTGGAGCACTATCCTTACCCTTTTGTGCCCCATTTCACAGAGATAATGGACTCGGTCCACCACTTCCGTCACCCAGAACTCTGATTTCAGGAATTACACTACCCTATACTCCCTCCTCAGCTCTTACCCGGGACCTCAAGCCAATAGGCTCCCAATCCATGAGAAATTCCATAAAGAGAAGCCTGGTAGATAATTGAAAGATAGGGTTGGTGGGGGCAGGAAAGGTTTTTTTTCATGCTGGCAAGGAGTAAAGGGAATGAATGGTCCCCCCTTCCAGCTATATGCTAGAATCTCCAGGGGAACCTGATGTTGAGAAAGTACACCCCTGGGTCTGATATGCAGCTTACCCTCTGGCCCACCTTAGGAATTACTGATATACCATTAAACCTGCTTATTAGAGCCTGCCACAGAAAAAAGATATGTATCTTTGAACTGTGTCTCCAGCCAAAAATAATTTTAAAAAGGAAAAAAACACCATTTGGAATCATTGTGTACTCTTCCCTCTTCCCCCCAAACAGCAGAAGGAGGATAATTCGCAGTTAGCTGTAAGGTTCTAATCATAACCCATCTTTATTATAGCCATGGTGGTTAAGAATGTGCCTGCTATTTTAAGTCCATAATTATTTTTTAATAGTACTATCATTTCTTTTCATTAAGACGGTGTCAGTGAACTAGAGCTTGGCCAAAAAGAGTGAAAATACATGTAGTCAAAAGTTGACTGATAGTAGAAGTATGCCATTTTTCTTAATCTCTGATACTGAAATGAAAGGGATAAGAGAAACCAGGAAACACAGCAAATGACAACTATTAATTTAGAGGCAGCACGATTTGCATAGTAATGCAGGAAACGTGCGGCTGATGATTGCATTTACTCTATCATTAGAACCCTGAGAAACATTTCGAACTTGACTGCATTCCCCAGTTAACACTTTTTTGATAACTGAATCATCTTTAGGATATGAATTATTCTATCTGTCCAAATCAGCAACTCTCATTCAAGAATATGCCCCCTTTTAAGAAACACCGTTTGCCCCTGTTAATACACATTTGGAAAAATATACAGAAATTACATTAAATCATACCACATTCACTTTGGTTTTGCCTCATATATGTTGGAGCACTATCCTTACCCTTTTGTGCCCCATTTCACAGAGATAATGGACTCGGTCCACCACTTCCGTCACCCAGAACTCTGATTTCAGGAATTACACTACCCTATACTCCCTCCTCAGCTCTTACCCGGGACCTCAAGCCAATAGGCTCCCAATCCATGAGAAATTCCATAAAGAGAAGCCTGGTAGATAATTGAAAGATAGGGTTGGTGGGGGGCAGGGAGAGGGAAAGCAGACATATCAAAAAAAGGGACCAAAGATCTAGGAAATACAAGATTTCACTTCAATTTAGTTCAAATATTTGGTTAATTATGTATTTTTTCCACTTGTACTCTGTGAACCTTCTTAGTTAAGTGGTCCACTGAGAATTTTTGAACCTGATTTCATGGTTTCCTACCTCTATGTATTCCGCCTTCATCTCTTTCAGGTGGGTTTCCCTGGTTGCTCAGTGGTAAAGGCTCTGCCTACAATGCAGGAGACCCGGGTTTGCTCCCTGGGTGGGGAAGATGCCCTGGACAAGGAAATGGCAACCTATTCCAGTATTATTGCCTGGGAAATCCCATGGACAGAGGAGCCTGGTGGACTGGAGTCCATGGGCTCACATTAGAGTCGGACACGACTTAATGACTAAGAAATGACAAATCTCTTTCAGGCTCCATTTCCTATTTAAGACAACCTTACTGTCAGTGGGCAGTTCAGTCTCCAATTACTCTAGGAAGCTGTCCTTGGTCAATTTCAGCAGATGGCCTCACTCTCTTAGCTCCTAGACTGAGTTCACCCTTTCCTATTGCTTGGAATGTCTACTATATATTTTTTTTCTTTTCTCATGTCATCTCTTCCTAAATATTCTTCTTCATTTAACAAACATGTATAGCAAACAGTAGACAACTGTAGGCACCAGCAGTATAGGAATGATTGGAACAGTCAGGCTCCCCATCATCAGGAAGTCTCCTGGTTGGCTTATAATAGAGTAAGATCATACACACATTCTATCATTGGAAACATGGAGGAGTGGGATACAGCGAAGTGGATTAGGGGAGGAAAAAGGAAGATGACTATTCAAATAACACAGCAATTCTCCCTCAGTAAGCAGGTACTAAAGTAAATGTGAGCTGGAAATAAGTAGCTATCTGGTCTTCCCTCTGTTGCATCTTCCTTGCCGTCCTTCCTTATTGCCAGGTGCTCATTACATCACATACCTCTCAATATTTAGTATAGTGCATTGTTGATCTCTCAATATTTAGTATATTAGAGACAAGTCAACGACTTCATTTAGTGCTCCACAGAAGTGGTGATCGGCTACAATACTAGGGGGAGATGGACTGATAGCCACATTGAAAGGTGAATGTCAAGGTACATCATTCTGTAACATAGCACCTCTGTTAGAGACTTCCAGAGGTGAGGCTGAACATTAGGGGCCTCAGTTCCTGAACCTATCATCTGAGTGTGATGTTCCTCTTGGGGAAGTTCCCTGAGGGCATGTGTTGGGGTCATTCCTTCCCTCAAGGTCTAAGAGTGTCTAGCAGTGGCCAATTGCCTAATAATATCCAGGCTCCCAATAGCTTAAAGACAGGTATCAGACGAGCAGTTAAGACAAACCCCGAAGCTCTTGAGAATCTATAAGGAGAAGAGTTGGGATTCGACAGGTTTCTGCCTACTTGAACTTGGGGGATTGTTTCACAAGAGAAGGAGACAGAACTGTTGGGAACTATACTACTGTCAAGATCCCAGTGACCCCCTTTCTTCTCCATTCTTCTACAAGAGTGTCTTTCAGTAAGAGGAATTCCCACAATCGAGCTTTTCTGGAATACTTTCTTCATATGATGGACATCCATGGCATTTCTCTCAAGGACCCCTGGTCCTGTCAGAGGCAGTGCAGACTTGGTGAAAAGAGAGCTGGGTTTAGTGGTAAGACACTCATTTTATCACATGTTTTCCATTCAGCTAGACAGCATCTTGTCTTTCTTAAACTGCATTTTGCTCCAGCATGGGTAAAGAAAGAGCATAAACTGTGAACCGCATGCAAATTTCGCAGAAACCAAGGATTCCAAACCCAGACTAAGGTCCTCCAAGATCTATTTTCATGTTTGGAGTTAGTAGCATGTCATATGGCTATTACCATATCAAAAAGTCATGTGAGTTCATGACCCTGATAGAGGTAGTCCTACTCTGGGGATCTAAGCCAGTGAGAAGACACCTGGAAAACACTTCTGAGATGGAGTCCTTGAGAAAGCCTTCCAACCAGCATGATCTAATTTAACACTTAATCTATAAAAAGGTAGTTCTTAGAACAGTTTTGCTACTTGAAGAAATAAGAGTTAAAATGGATCTATTTTTATACATATATATAAAAAAAATTTCAAACAAGATCCCAAAGACAAAACTCAACTTTGAACAGAAATCAAGACTTAAACATAAGCTCAGCAAAACAACATGGAAATAAATCAATCATCTACGCTATATGTTTCAATACCTGTGCCAACAATAATAAAATTTTAGGTGTGGTCTTCAAAAGCCAACACTTCTTATGTTAAATTCCCTGTAGCACTTGTGAATTGAGCTGAGTATCAAAATAAAACAGTCTGTATATTTATGGGATTCTTTTCTTCAGAAACTTTTTGACTCGAGAAAAATGTATCCCATATGTGTGATAGCTATACTGCATTTCCATCAGACATATATTTTTCTTTAACACCATTTTCCAGTTAATGAGTGTTTCAAGGGATAGTTTTCCAAATTCCCCTCCCACTTCCCTCAGACAAGATGTTTTCATAGAAAAAACTAGGAGAAAATATTTCATCGCTATGTATAAACAAGTATAGCTCGGAAGGAAAGTGGGAAGCCCATTCATTTTCTTCCACCATCTCCAATCTGAGTAAATGATTCCAGTGCTTTTCATTATCTGATGTTCAGTGGTGATAGCCAGAGACCAAGAGGGACTTTTTATAAAATATCAGACCCTGAAGGATGCAAAATAAAACTAAAACAAAAATTCTTAAATGACACCACTTTCAGAAATAATTCTTTACAAAGGAAACAAAACAAATAGCTCTCACCTATTTTTTCCTGTCCCTTAGTCCAACCTTTGAAAAGACTGCAAACTATCTTGATTCATCCAACCAATATTTACTATCAGACACACTGGGCCCATGTTGGGTTCCAAGGATGCAGTCCACAGATGGTTTCCTATAGGAATTTTCAGTTCAGAGAGGGAGCTGTGGATAAGTTGTGGCCCAGGTTTTTGGGAGGGGAGTGTAGGGAGATTCTTGGAGGAGCTGGTGTCTGAGTTTAAAGACAAATGAGAAGGTGAAAAGGAGAAAGGACAGCAAAGGTGCCAGGTGGGGTGGAGAGCTGAGCAGAGGAGAGGAGACAGTGAGGTATCTTCTCTGTCTGCAGCCCCCAGTGGGAGGGGATGTGACAAGATGAGCCTGGAGACCCCCAGGGCCTTCCAAGGCATGCACAGGAATTTGGGCTTCATCCTGGAGGGAGTAGGAGAGCCACTGAAGGGCTGTAACCATGCAGTGACGAGTGACATTTGGGTTTTCATCAGGGTAGCGACAGAGTCAAGGTTATGTTTCTCCCAAATCAATTGAACTGTGGTTTAGGGACTGATTTAGGAGGAGCAGGCCCAGAGGCTGGAAGGGCCTTTAGCGAGGCATCTTTCTTTGCTTACAGCTCTTGGCGTGAAAACTCCTAGCCACCCTGCAGTGTCCTCTTCCTTGTCACCTGGCATCACTAGGTTTTCAGGATGTAAGTGGGTCAGGCGATAGGGTTCCCCCAAATGGCACAGTCCTCAGACAGAACCACAAGGGGATTCAGCTAGTGCCTGTGGACCTTCAGCCACTGCAGGCAAACCACAGTCACTCCGAAAGGCTTTCAAGTCATCAGATACCTGGCAACCTGTAATGGGTTGGTCTTAAACTTTTTGATTCCAATTTCCTTATTTCCCACAAGTGCTATTTATCGTCTAAATAAATCTGAGCACTCTGCGCCCAGCATTTATTGTCTGTGAATTTGTTGATGATGGCCATTCTGACTGGTGTGAGGTGATATCTCATCATACGACCCAGCAATCCCACTCTTAGGCTTATACCCTGATGAAATCAAAACTGAAAGAAGCACCTATACCCCAATGTTCACTGCAGCTCTCTATACAATGGCTAGAACATGGAAGCAACCTAGATGTCCATCGATGAATGAATGGATACAAAGGCTCTGATACATATATACAATGGAATACTAAACAGCTGTAAAAAGAAATGCAGAAGAATCAGTCCTAATGAGGTGGCTGGATCTAGAACCTATCATAATAAGTGAAGTAAGTCAAAAAGAGAAGGACAAATACAATATACTAACATATATATATGGAATCTAGTAGGATGGTGATGATAACACACACAGTGAGGCAATGGAAAAACAGACATGGACAGTAGACATATGGACATGGTGGGGAATGAACAGTGGGTGGGAGGTATAAAGGAAGTAGCCTGAAAACCTATACTATCATGTGTGAAAAAAATATCTCTTGTCATTGCGCTGTGAGAAAAGGGGATCCTGCAGGGGTGCTGTGCGAAGGCCTGGATGAGTGGGATGGGGAGATATACATATGAGTAATCTGGGATCATACATATCTGTAAACAAGAAAACTCAGTAAAAGTAAAAAGTAAAATTAAAAAACAAAACAAAACTGAGTACTAGTTGGAAAACTGAGAATTTAAACAGTGTCCTCTTCCTTGTCACCCATGGCTTTCACCCTAAGGGCCTTTAGCGAGGCATCTTTCTTTGCTTACAGCTCTTGGCGTGAAAACTCCTAGCCACCCTGCAGTGTCCTCTTCCTTGTCACCTGGCATCACTAGGTTTTCAGGATGTAAGTGGGTCAGGCGATAGGGTTCCCCCAAATGGCACAGTCCTCAGACAGAACCACAAGGGGATTCAGCTAGTGCCTGTGGACCTTCAGCCACTGCAGGCAAACCACAGTCACTCCGAAAGGCTTTCAAGTCATCAGATACCTGGCAACCTGTAATGGGTTGGTCTTAAACTTTTTGATTCCAATTTCCTTATTTCCCACAAGTGCTATTTATCGTCTAAATAAATCTGAGCACTCTGCGCCCAGCATTTATTGTCTGTGAATTTGTTGATGATGGCCATTCTGACTGGTGTGAGGTGATATCTCATCATACGACCCAGCAATCCCACTCTTAGGCTTATACCCTGATGAAATCAAAACTGAAAGAAGCACCTATACCCCAATGTTCACTGCAGCTCTCTATACAATGGCTAGAACATGGAAGCAACCTAGATGTCCATCGATGAATGAATGGATACAAAGGCTCTGATACATATATACAATGGAATACTAAACAGCTGTAAAAAGAAATGCAGAAGAATCAGTCCTAATGAGGTGGCTGGATCTAGAACCTATCATAATAAGTGAAGTAAGTCAAAAAGAGAAGGACAAATACAATATACTAACATATATATATGGAATCTAGTAGGATGGTGATGATAACACACACAGTGAGGCAATGGAAAAACAGACATGGACAGTAGACATATGGACATGGTGGGGAATGAACAGTGGGTGGGAGGTATAAAGGAAGTAGCCTGAAAACCTATACTATCATGTGTGAAAAAAATATCTCTTGTCATTGCGCTGTGAGAAAAGGGGATCCTGCAGGGGTGCTGTGCGAAGGCCTGGATGAGTGGGATGGGGAGATATACATATGAGTAATCTGGGATCATACATATCTGTAAACAAGAAAACTCAGTAAAAGTAAAAAGTAAAATTAAAAAACAAAACAAAACTGAGTACTAGTTGGAAAACTGAGAATTTCACAGTATGCAGTGAGTTACCCCAATCTGTACCTCCTCCATGCCTAAGACTCTGACACAGACACCTATAAAAATAATAATTAGTCATCATTTTTTCCCCTGGGCCTCCAGGACAAAGGATAGTGTGTCAGTGGGATGATCTGGAAAGATCCCAGAAACAAGGGTCAGATGCTTAACCAAAAGAAAAATCTCTGAAGGTCTCAGATCTACTCTTAATCCTGAAAGTATTAAACTGAACACTAGCCTCTTACATCAAACTGGGATAAGAGATCTGTGAGACTCCTCAGATGTGGAATTTTATTTAATTTTTTGCTTTGAAAGGTTTGACATGAGAATACCATGGCGATAACCTCTTTATCTACCAGGACACCACAATCCAGGCTAAGGATGAAATGATGCTTACACTGATTAAGAGAAACTAACCAGTCTGAGCATTTGCCTTAAAAATTCCCAGATAACTTGAGAAGTGACAAGAAACAGAGATCATAAATAAAGTTAAGTGTCCCAAAGAGAGAATACACTCCAACTGACTCTGCTCTGTCCTGCAGAATAATTCTTTTTTCATGCTATGTAGCAAAGGAGTGCAATCAATTCTTTCAGGTTGTGTCTGGTTTACTATAAACACATTCCAGATAGGGGTCTCAGACCCTTTCACCTGCATATTTCTCTAGAGATTTAAAGCTTCTCAGAAACAAGCTGTACCAGCAGAGCCGAATATTTTCTAATAATCAGGGAGAATAAGAAGGAATAAACTGACCCTACAGGACACTTTTATAGCCACCCCTGTATCAAAAGAGAAGGACAAATACAATATACTAACATATATATATGGAATCTAGTAGGATGGTGATGATAACACACACAGTGAGGCAATGGAAAAACAGACATGGACAGTAGACATATGGACATGGTGGGGAATGAACAGTGGGTGGGAGGTATAAAGGAAGTAGCCTGAAAACCTATACTATCATGTGTGAAAAAAATATCTCTTGTCATTGCGCTGTGAGAAAAGGGGATCCTGCAGGGGTGCTGTGCGAAGGCCTGGATGAGTGGGATGGGGAGATATACATATGAGTAATCTGGGATCATACATATCTGTAAACAAGAAAACTCAGTAAAAGTAAAAAGTAAAATTAAAAAACAAAACAAAACTGAGTACTAGTTGGAAAACTGAGAATTTCACAGTATGCAGTGAGTTACCCCAATCTGTACCTCCTCCATGCCTAAGACTCTGACACAGACACCTATAAAAATAATAATTAGTCATCATTTTTTCCCCTGGGCCTCCAGGACAAAGGATAGTGTGTCAGTGGGATGATCTGGAAAGATCCCAGAAACAAGGGTCAGATGCTTAACCAAAAGAAAAATCTCTGAAGGTCTCAGATCTACTCTTAATCCTGAAAGTATTAAACTGAACACTAGCCTCTTACATCAAACTGGGATAAGAGATCTGTGAGACTCCTCAGATGTGGAATTTTATTTAATTTTTTGCTTTGAAAGGTTTGACATGAGAATACCATGGCGATAACCTCTTTATCTACCAGGACACCACAATCCAGGCTAAGGATGAAATGATGCTTACACTGATTAAGAGAAACTAACCAGTCTGAGCATTTCCCTTTAAAAAATTCCCAGATAACTTGAGAAGTGACAAGAAACAGAGATCATAAATAAAGTTAAGTGTCCCAAAGAGAGAATACACTCCAACTGACTCTGCTCTGTCCTGCAGAATAATTCTTTTTTCATGCTATGTAGCAAAGGAGTGCAATCAATTCTTTCAGGTTGTGTCTGGTTTACTATAAACACATTCCAGATAGGGGTCTCAGACCCTTTCACCTGCATATTTCTCTAGAGATTTAAAGCTTCTCAGAAACAAGCTGTACCAGCAGAGCCTAATATTTTCTAAAAATCAGGGAGAATAAGAAGGAATAAACTGACCCTACAGGAGACTTTTATAGCCACCCCTGTATCTTTTTCTTAGAATAGTAAGTTTTATAAATGGATGTGTGATCTTAATGACCACAAGAATTGTTTTTTATTTTATTTTTATAAAATTTGAACATTTATTTAACCTTAAATAAGCCTGGAATGGTGGCTTGGGTCTGGGACCATTCAACTCTTGTATCTGATTATCTGCTTTGAAGATTCATGTGGATGTTCCTCAGATGTTTTCTGTAGGTCTTGAGATATACCCTGAGGGTCAAGCAATAAGCAGAAAAGTTAATGGCATTCAGGACCTTTGATTTTTAAAGTAATACCTGGAACTGGAAAGGCAACCAAGACATTGAAAAAGCAAAAGTGCAAGTGTTAGTCGCTGAGGCGTGCCCACCTCTTTGCGACCCCATGGGCTGAAGTCCACCAGACTCCTTTATCCACAGGGTTTCCCAGGCAAGAAGACTGGAGTGGGTTGCCATTTCCTTCTCCAGGGGGCCTTTCTGACCCAGGGACTGAATACGGGTCTCCTGCATTGCAGGCAGATTATTTATCATCTGAGGCACTAGAGAAAATCACTATTTAAAATCAAATGACTATGGTGTTTCAATGCCAATCATGCTGAAGATGCTTGTATTTAACTAACTCTGAACAGAATCTAAAACAATCAACTACTGGCAATAGTGGTAAAGAATCCCCCTACCAATGCAGAAGGTATAGGAGATCTGGGTTTGATCCCAGGCTTAGGAAGATCCTCTGGAGGAGGAAATGGCAACCTACTCCAGTATTCTTGCCTGGAGAATCCCATGGATAGAAGAGTCTGGCTGACTACAATATAATAAATGAAAAATGAACTGCATGTGTTAGCAGAAGATTAGAGATGGCTAAAGGAATGGTCTGTAAATTAAAAACAGAGCAATAGAAATTATTTACAGTGAATAAAAGAAAAAATTGGAAAAGAGTAATGTCGAGTAGTCTAACATACATTTGTGACTATGGTGCCAAAAGAAAGTAGAGAGAGCAGGGCAGAGAAAGACATTTGAGGAAGGAATGGTCCAAATTTCCCCATCAGTGAAAACATCGTTTTATAGATGAAAGAAATTCAGCAAATCTGAATGAGGATAAATATAGAATAAAAAAATCAAACCAAATGCATCATTTCAAAAATAAAAAGAAAACCTTGAAAGCAGCCAAAGAAAGGGGGAAAAGAAAGCACACTACATTCAGAGGAATGGTTATGTGAATGGCTACTGATCCTTTATTGACAATGAAACATCACTTTTAAACTCCTGAAAGGGGAAAAAAAACTATCAATCCATAATCCTTTATTCACTGAGTAAAGGGCTTGTCTTAGTCAAAAACTAAGACAAAAATAAAGACAATTTTGGATAAATATATGTTGAGAAACATTGCTTCTAGCAGACATATGCTATAAGAAATGCTAAAGGAAACTCTTTAAGATAAAGGACAATGGAGAAACTTGTGATTACAAGGTGGAATGAAGAGCACCAGATAAGGTAAATATGAAGCAAAATATAAATTTATATAACTGCTATTGAGATTTGAAATAATCCACCTAAAGACAGAGCTTTTAAAAATTCGCAGACATGAGAAAACAATGGGGACAAAGCTAATAAAGAGAAAAGTCAGAAAAAACAATCCAATATGAAAATAATTGGCGCCTTATAATAAAGAATACAATTGAAGATACCTTTAGATATATAGTATACAAGGATGTTCCCAAATGAAGACAGACCCAAATCCATCAACTGAAAGAAAGATACAGTGTTCCAGAAAAATATGAAGGGGCATGCAAAACATGGACATACATTTTTCAGATTATTAAACTTTAAGGATAAAGAAATAATTTGTCATGTAATAAGGCAAGTTTAAAAGGCACCTATAAGTGTGTGTGGGGGTGGGGGCGGAGATGATGGGAAGAATCAAGTTGGTCTCTGAATTCTCTTTAGAAAATTCCAGACAATGTAAAATGTACAATGACAAATGCCCAAAGCAAAGAAAATGTGTCCCAAGAGAAATTCACCTTAAATATCATTCAAGTACAAAAGCAACATTGAAATAATCTGAAACTGAAAGAATGAACCTTGAGCACACACTAATAATGAACCATTTTGAAAAAGCTGCTTGACAAGAAAATCTAACCAACTATAAGAAATCAAAGTAAAGAACAGAGAACAGCATTACAATGAGTGGTAGTGGGCATTGAACTCATTTTAAGGTCAAACCGACACAAAACAACTTTGAGGGTAGTGGGCATTGAACTCATTTTAAGGTCAAACCGACACAAAACAACTTTGAGAATTACATTAATAAATGTCAATGTTATAAATCTGGATTACTGTAAACACAGTAATCATGAAAAGCTGGTATCTAATAGGAAGAGATAAGGAAAGAAATGCGATGATGTTCATGTTCCTACCTTCTAGACCAGGAATTTGGGGAACTGATGCATGTAGTTAACCACAGAAGATGCAAGGACTCCAATCTCTTGACAATTCCAGCACCTGTATTTGAGGGTAACGTAAGTATGGAGCTGCCTGCAGCAAGGTTTGCCAGCACATGTGCGTGAACCAAACCGGAAGAAAACAGAGCAAGACACGTGGGTGAAGGGAGAGATACAGACACTTGGTAATCTTGTTGCTATTTCTAGACCCACCCTAGTCTTGGACTTCCTAGTGACATGAGTCAATAGTTCCTGTTCACCATAAGCTGAAAATTAGGGTTTTTTTTTAGTCTTAGAGAATCCCTTTAGACAATAATCTTTCAAAACATAACAAAAAATTTGTGGTCTAACAAAACCTTCTGTTTCAATTCAGACTTTCTATTTTAAACTCAAAGTTAAATTTAAGTCCTTAATAAAAGTATAAAAGGATGTTCCCAAATGAAGACAGACCCAAATCCATCAACTGAAAGAAAGATACAGTGTTCCAGAAAAATATGAAGGGGCATGCAAAACATGGACATACATTTTTCAGATTATTAAACTTTAAGGATAAAGAAATAATTTGTCATGTAATAAGGCAAGTTTAAAAGGCACCTATAAGTGTGTGTGGGGGTGGGGGCGGAGATGATGGGAAGAATCAAGTTGGTCTCTGAATTCTCTTTAGAAAATTCCAGACAATGTAAAATGTACAATGACAAATGCCCAAAGCAAAGAAAATGTGTCCCAAGAGAAATTCACCTTAAATATCATTCAAGTACAAAAGCAACATTGAAATAATCTGAAACTGAAAGAATGAACCTTGAGCACACACTAATAATGAACCATTTGGAAAAATCTGCTTGACAAGAAAATCTAACCAACTATAAGAAATCAAAGTAAAGAACAGAGAACAGCATTACAATGAGTGGTAGTGGGCATTGAACTCATTTTAAGGTCAAACCGACACAAAACAACTTTGAGGGTAGTGGGCATTGAACTCATTTTAAGGTCAAACCGACACAAAACAACTTTGAGAATTACATTAATAAATGTCAATGTTATAAATCTGGATTACTGTAAACACAGTAATCATGAAAAGCTGGTATCTAATAGGAAGAGATAAGGAAAGAAATGCGATGATGTTCATGTTCCTACCTTCTAGACCAGGAATTTGGGGAACTGATGCATGTAGTTAACCACAGAAGATGCAAGGACTCCAATCTCTTGACAATTCCAGCACCTGTATTTGAGGGTAACGTAAGTATGGAGCTGCCTGCAGCAAGGTTTGCCAGCACATGTGCGTGAACCAAACCGGAAGAAAACAGAGCAAGACACGTGGGTGAAGGGAGAGATACAGACACTTGGTAATCTTGTTGCTATTTCTAGACCCACCCTAGTCTTGGACTTCCTAGTGACATGAGTCAATAGTTCCTGTTCACCATAAGCTGAAAATTAGGGTTTTTTTTTAGTCTTAGAGAATCCCTTTAGACAATAATCTTTCAAAACATAACAAAAAATTTGTGGTCTAACAAAACCTTCTGTTTCAATTCAGACTTTCTATTTTAAACTCAAAGTTAAATTTAAGTCCTTAATAAAAGAATATGTACATATTAAATAATTTATAAACTATTTCTACACATCAACTTAAAATGTCTGTCAGTACTTTTGTAGGTCTATATGGAAGAAATGATACTCCTTTAAGAATTTTTGTTTCTGGAGAATGGAGTTTCATATTTATTATTTTAACTTTCATCTTTGTATTTTTCTGCATTAAGTGGATATGTTCTTGGCTAAAATGAGCAAATATTGATATCATGATATTTAATAGAAGGCAAGAGGAAAGAAAGAGATGTAGATGCTTGTAGGTCAACCTATTAGTTTGAGGGGATGGAAATAAAGCAGTTGTTACTTTCTTCTTTTATTTTGTTTTATAAGTGCTCAAAAATGGGGTGGGGACCATGAATAAACCAATAAAGAATAAACAAGCAGCAGCATAAAGTTGGAATTCAGATATAACACAGAGTGAAGGGCTCCACCCCACCCCCCATCTAAGTCACCGAATCCAAAGTCCTGTGATGTAGATGAGGAAACAGAACCCAGAAGGGCAGAAGCCCAGTGCAGTCAGACAGAGGTACCACTGGCTCCAGAGGCCTGGCTTCTTCACCACCAGCCTCCTACCCTGTACATTCTCTTAACCAAACCAGAGTTAATTATATTTTTATCCAGATTTCTTATGAATGAAGTCAACTGATGTGTCTACATTGTACTTGGTGTCTGTGTGTCACAGTTATTTTTTACTAGTTGTTATTTTGGAAGGTGCTTGAAACGTGGCTGAAACTCTTATTTAGGGGAAAACAGTGCTGGCAAAAATTGTGGCAAAATAATGATGCATGTAGTTAACCACAGAAGATGCAAGGACTCCAATCTCTTGACAATTCCAGCACCTGTATTTGAGGGTAACGTAAGTATGGAGCTGCCTGCAGCAAGGTTTGCCAGCACATGTGCGTGAACCAAACCGGAAGAAAACAGAGCAAGACACGTGGGTGAAGGGAGAGATACAGACACTTGGTAATCTTGTTGCTATTTCTAGACCCACCCTAGTCTTGGACTTCCTAGTGACATGAGTCAATAGTTCCTGTTCACCATAAGCTGAAAATTAGGGTTTTTTTTTAGTCTTAGAGAATCCCTTTAGACAATAATCTTTCAAAACATAACAAAAAATTTGTGGTCTAACAAAACCTTCTGTTTCAATTCAGACTTTCTATTTTAAACTCAAAGTTAAATTTAAGTCCTTAATAAAAGAATATGTACATATTAAATAATTTATAAACTATTTCTACACATCAACTTAAAATGTCTGTCAGTACTTTTGTAGGTCTATATGGAAGAAATGATACTCCTTTAAGAATTTTTGTTTCTGGAGAATGGAGTTTCATATTTATTATTTTAACTTTCATCTTTGTATTTTTCTGCATTAAGTGGATATGTTCTTGGCTAAAATGAGCAAATATTGATATCATGATATTTAATAGAAGGCAAGAGGAAAGAAAGAGATGTAGATGCTTGTAGGTCAACCTATTAGTTTGAGGGGATGGAAATAAAGCAGTTGTTACTTTCTTCTTTTATTTTGTTTTATAAGTGCTCAAAAATGGGGTGGGGACCATGAATAAACCAATAAAGAATAAACAAGCAGCAGCATAAAGTTGGAATTCAGATATAACACAGAGTGAAGGGCTCCACCCCACCCCCCATCTAAGTCACCGAATCCAAAGTCCTGTGATGTAGATGAGGAAACAGAACCCAGAAGGGCAGAAGCCCAGTGCAGTCAGACAGAGGTACCACTGGCTCCAGAGGCCTGGCTTCTTCACCACCAGCCTCCTACCCTGTACATTCTCTTAACCAAACCAGAGTTAATTATATTTTTATCCAGATTTCTTATGAATGAAGTCAACTGATGTGTCTACATTGTACTTGGTGTCTGTGTGTCACAGTTATTTTTTACTAGTTGTTATTTTGGAAGGTGCTTGAAACGTGGCTGAAACTCTTATTTAGGGGAAAACAGTGCTGGCAAAATTAGAAGAATGTGTGACATAGAACCTTCCCAGGCGACTCAGTGATAAAGAACCTGCCTACCAATGCAGGAGAGGTGGGCTTGATCCCTGGGTCAGGATGGTTCCCTGGAGAAGGAAATGGCAACCCAATCCAGTATTTTTTTTTTAATTTTGGCCTCTTTTATTGTTTTATTTATTTATTTATTTTCATCCATCTTTGTTCTCTGGCCTGTGTGGGTCTCCTATTGCAGTGGCCTCTCTCATTGCAGAGCACTGGATCTGGGCGCATGCGTTCCAGTGCGCTGGCTCCTAATTGGACACACCGGTTCAGCTGCTCCAGGGCATGTGGGATCTTCCCGGGCCAGAGGTCGAACTGGTGTCCCCTGCACTGCAAGGCGGACTCTTTACTCACTGAACCACCAAGCCCCAAACCCAGTATTCTTGCCAGGGAAATCTCACGGACAGAGGAGCCTGGTGGGCTATAGACCATAGGGTCATAAAGAGTCAGACACAACTGAACTATTAAGCATACATGCATGTAACACAGACATTAGGTGAAAAGGGAGCTATTTTTCCCGTAACTAATTTTTGTGCCTGTGTGCTTAGGCACCTCAGTGGTGTCCGACTCTTTGTGACATGAAATTCCACTAATGGAGGAAGCAAAGCATCTTTTTCTGCATTAACTCTGCATTAGCACTGCTGTCAGCTTACACTGGTGGTGGTATGAGGGGAGGGGTTGGGGGATGCGGCATGGCCAGACAGAGGGCAGGTCCCATGCTGAGCTTTCTTTCTCAAATGTAAAATCATAAAACAAGAAAATTGGACTAAATGATCACTAAGGGGTGTTTAAACTCTATAGTGTTATAATACTACAAAAAAGCAATAAAGCCTTTGTCATGAGAAGACATTTAATGAGGCATTTTTCATTCATCAGATTGGCAAAGGCTAAAATTCAAAACACATTGGGTTGATGAATGGATAACAAAACAGGTGCTCTTGGCTCACTGGAGGGTGAGTAAGCTGATGATAATAATAAGTGATGACAATCAATAATTTGCAATGCATATATCCATTGACACTGATAAGCCACACCTAGAAGATTCTCCTGGAGATATATTTCCACAAGGAAGATAAATAATAGTGCTATATATTGCAGCAGAGAGCTGGCAATGAACTATGTACACTTTGGTAAAGGCTAGTGCCATAATTGTGCGACATCCAATTTTGAAAACTGCACTATCATTAAAAAGAATTAGCTATATGAACATGAGCTATTAGAGAAGGATCTCCTAAATAAACCAAGAGAAAAAGTGGAGAACCATACAGTATGCTAACATCTTGTTCAGCTGTATGGTTTCAAGGTGTATGTGTGTGTGTGTGTGTGTGTCTGTCTGTCTGTCTGTGTATGTGTGTGTGTGTGTGTGAACATATACAAACCCCCATGCAGGCACAGAACTACTCTAGAAAGATTTTCTTGGAAAAGAACTATTAACAGTGGCTTCTATGTGGAGAGAGCTTGGGGAACCAGGATGAAAAAGAGAGTTATTTTTATTGCAGAACTTTTTGTACTCTGAATTCTTTGCTTTGTACATGTAATTTACTTTTTCATAAAAAACTCAGTTCAAAAAATATTTTCAGTCTATCAGAGGCTATGACGGACTCTATACAGCAGAGGAACTATGTCAACTATGTCCCATCAAGTATTAACATAACCATACACACATATAGCATTACACATAATATTATGTAGTATGTATCTGTAACTATTGTCAACTATATTATATATATATGTGTGTATATAAACACACGTATGCATATATATATACATAATATTTGGAGATTTTGTTAGTCCAGCTGGTTAGAAGTAGCAAGCTAGTTACTAAGAGATGCTGGGACTTCCCTGGTGGCTCTGTGGTAAAGAACCCACCTGCCAATGCAGGCGACCTGGATCAAATCACTGGGTCAGGAAGATCCCTTGGAGGAGGAAATGGCAACCTACTCTAGTATTCTGCCTGGGAAATCCAGGGACAGAGGAACCTGGAGGGGTACAGTCCATGGGGTCACAGAGAGACAGACACAACTGAATGATTAGACAACAACGAGATGCTAGCTCTCCCAGTCCGGAGACACAGCTTCTCCTTTCCATAACCACATGGCCAAGCCTCTTGCATGATGGACTCTTTGGGATAAAAGACCATACTTCCTTTCCCTCTTATCCAGTGCCCAAGCCTCCCTGCCCCACAACCCTGATCACGACGGGCATACATCCAGCTTCCATCCCCGCCTGTGGCCAGAGGACATGGGTAGAAAGAGGCCTCATTGTAAGCCACATGGCAGGCAAATGGGCCAGCACTTGTTGACCATGATCTAAAACCTCCGACGTACACCCAGAACAATAAAGCATCTCCGATTCACGTTTGTTGAATGTTCTCAAGTCCTGAGAGAAAAGAGTCAAAAATAGCTAGGAGTCTTGGAACCCTTTAGGAAAAGGCATTTTTTGGCATACTTGTTTTTTCAGCGTTCAATGAACAAAAACGTTCACTGTTTCGACCACCAAGAGAACAGCCAAGTTTTTAGAAATGCAGTCACACTTTTGGCCGACAGAAGAGATTTTCCAACTGGGCTTTCATAGGCATACTTACGGGTGGTCTGTCCTACCTACCACAGGCTTTCCTGTGCCAACAACGTTGTTTGTAAATCTAAATGTAATAACAAAGCTTGTCTCCTCATGGAAAGCTAGATGTTCAGGACTTGTTGTGAAAAGGGGAACACAAAGGTGCATTTAGATGCATCTGTGGCAAAGAGAAAACCTCAGTTCTTTGAAAGAGGTAGAAGTTGCTTTAAATAGATCTTCTACATCTTGATGCAGAAGGGCAGCTGACTTGCAATTCCTTCAACAGAAACTCGAGATTGATTTATTTCTACTGGGCAGATTAAATACACAATGTTTTCATGTGGATGACAGGGCTTCATAAATTTGTCACTGCTGGGCCATGTGCAGCCTTTGATCCTTTCAGTGGGGCCTTGTTTGAAGCCGGGAGCTGCCTGGGTGTGTCACCTGGGTCTCTGCCGCCGTCCCCCCTGCATGTTGAACTTGGCTGTCTTCCTCAGAAGGAAAGAGATGGGACCAGCTCTGAGAAAGGGCCATGCTGCAAGGGTGAGCTGTTTCCATTTTAAATGAAAGCTGCTCAAAAGCCCCTGGATCAAATCGACCCACCCTCCCCCATCTGAAAGGTGAGAACGGTCATTCTATGGCACATGGGTCTTCCTCTTAATCTTGAGGGCAGATTCTGCTGCTCAGGTTGCTTGGTCATTATTCATTCCCTCCCATCCTAGTCCTTTAGCGTCCGCTGATACAAGATGCCCCAAGAGAAGAATGCCGTTTAATCCAACTCATGAAATTCATAGAAGTGCACCAAATGGCCACTGAGCTCAGGGCCAGGCAGGGTGTTGATACCAGGAATAGAAGAGAATAAGTCAACAGTCCTTGCCTTTGACAGAGTGATCAATGCACAGAAAGAGATGTACTCTGTGGAGTGTGAGCAATTACCAACTAGATATCTGTCAGAGCCTTAGAGGGCTGTGGGTGCCAGACAGAGTTTTGCCAATCCTGGGGAGGTGGTTCCTGAGTTGGTTCCCAGAAAAGAGTCAAATACTAGACACCAGAAAGCTTTTTGTTTTTTCCTTCATGCGCAAAGCCTTTAAAATGCGTTTTCAGGACCTTTCATAGGCATACTTACGGGTGGTCTGTCCTACCTACCACAGGCTTTCCTGTGCCAACAACGTTGTTTGTAAATCTAAATGTAATAACAAAGCTTGTCTCCTCATGGAAAGCTAGATGTTCAGGACTTGTTGTGAAAAGGGGAACACAAAGGTGCATTTAGATGCATCTGTGGCAAAGAGAAAACCTCAGTTCTTTGAAAGAGGTAGAAGTTGCTTTAAATAGATCTTCTACATCTTGATGCAGAAGGGCAGCTGACTTGCAATTCCTTCAACAGAAACTCGAGATTGATTTATTTCTACTGGGCAGATTAAATACACAATGTTTTCATGTGGATGACAGGGCTTCATAAATTTGTCACTGCTGGGCCATGTGCAGCCTTTGATCCTTTCAGTGGGGCCTTGTTTGAAGCCGGGAGCTGCCTGGGTGTGTCACCTGGGTCTCTGCCGCCGTCCCCCCTGCATGTTGAACTTGGCTGTCTTCCTCAGAAGGAAAGAGATGGGACCAGCTCTGAGAAAGGGCCATGCTGCAAGGGTGAGCTGTTTCCATTTTAAATGAAAGCTGCTCAAAAGCCCCTGGATCAAATCGACCCACCCTCCCCCATCTGAAAGGTGAGAACGGTCATTCTATGGCACATGGGTCTTCCTCTTAATCTTGAGGGCAGATTCTGCTGCTCAGGTTGCTTGGTCATTATTCATTCCCTCCCATCCTAGTCCTTTAGCGTCCGCTGATACAAGATGCCCCAAGAGAAGAATGCCGTTTAATCCAACTCATGAAATTCATAGAAGTGCACCAAATGGCCACTGAGCTCAGGGCCAGGCAGGGTGTTGATACCAGGAATAGAAGAGAATAAGTCAACAGTCCTTGCCTTTGACAGAGTGATCAATGCACAGAAAGAGATGTACTCTGTGGAGTGTGAGCAATTACCAACTAGATATCTGTCAGAGCCTTAGAGGGCTGTGGGTGCCAGACAGAGTTTTGCCAATCCTGGGGAGGTGGTTCCTGAGTTGGTTCCCTTTAGGGGATGTACAGGAGTGTGGCCAGGGCTCCCTGGTGGGGAGCGTCTTCTGGGCAAATGAGAGAATGAACAAAGGCACAGGTATGGGAAACAGCAGGCTTCCCTGGTGACTCTGCAGTAAAATAATACAGTTGCCAATGCAGGAGATGCAAGAGGCTCAGCTTAGATCCCTAGGTTGGGAAGATTCAATGGAGTAGGCAATGGCAACTCATTCCAGTATTCTTGCCTGGGAACTCCTATAGACAGAGGAGCCTGGCATGCCAGTCCTTGGGGTCACAAAGAGTTGGACACAACTTAGCGACTAAACAACAACAACATGGGGAACAGCACAACAGAGTAGAAGGTGTCTGCAAGACTGGAGTGGTGAGTATGAGAGGGTGGGAAGGGAGGGCAAGAGGTAATGGGAGCATTTGACAGCATAGACTGATCTCTTCATCATTTAAAAATAGTAATGATGGGGCTTCCCTGGTGGTCCAGCAGGTAAGGACACCGCCTTGCAGTGCAAGGGGTGCCGGTTCCATCCCTGGCCTGGGAAGATCCCATGTGTCATGGAGTGGCTGGACTGATGTGTTCAACTACCAAGCCGGAGCTCTGGAGCGCATGCGCCCAGAGCCAGCGCTCTGCGACAGCAGAGGCTACTGCAACGGGAGGCCCACACAGGCCAAAGAACAAAGATGGCTGAAAATAGATAAATGAAAGACCAATAGAAGTGGCCAGAAAAAAAATAATGATGATGCTGTTTGAAGTTTTATTCCATTTTATAGATGAGAATTTGAGGAACCAACAAAGGTTGTGATTTGTAAAGATTCTCCAGTTAGTACTTAGCAAGCAGTGCTCAAATCCAGGAGGGTGTGTGTGTGTGTGTGTGTGTGTGTGTGTGTGCAGCATGCATGTGTGGTAAGTCCCTTCAGCCAAGTCTGACTCTCTGTGACCCCATGGACTGTAGTCCACCACACCCCTCTGGACATGGAATCTCTGGACGAGAACACTGGAGTAGGTTGCCGTGCCCTCCTCCAAAGGATCTTTCTGATCCAGGGATCCTTGCATCTTTTGTCTCCTGCATTGGCAGGTAGATTCTTTCCCACTAGCACCACCTGGGAAGCCCAACTCCAGGTCCATGGGGTGCTAAAGCCCTTGATGGCTATGTATAAGTTCCCAACATATGAAACATGATAGAGACCCACTGGCAACTACAATAAAGTCTGAGGAAATAGAGAAAAGTACCACATTCCAAGACAAAAACAAAAGTGTGATAAAGATGTCAGCTATTTCCCAGTAACTTAAATGTCGGACCAAATTTAAAAGATAATTTGAAAGGCCTTCTAGAAGAATAAATAGGAAGAATAGCTAAGAATTATTTTTGGAAATTAAAAATCAATACATATCTTGTCCTATCAGAAATTAAAGCAGCTGGATCAAGAGCAAATCAAATAAAGCAGATAGCCCTAATATGGACTCTCCAGTGTGTGAGAGTGTGTGTATTATGGCAACAATCTATAACTTAATGGATAAGGAATTATTATTCAATAAATGATACTGGAAAATTCAGCCAGTTATCCAAATTATTATCAAACACCAAAATAGCTATAGACTGGTTTAAGTGTTAAATATAAAAAGAAGGGAGAGAGGGAAAAACTCAAAAAATGTAGGTGAACAACTGAGTTCCGAAAGGATCATTTTCTAACCAGAAGTGGTTCATGAGATCACAAATGAAATACTTAAAAGGTCTGACTACATAGCAATTGCATAATTTCCAAAATAGAATTTAAAAACGGCAAATGATAACTTAGAGAAGTATTTTCGGCCAGTATTATAATTATTCTTAATGAACCATAAGATATTTTTAAATCCTAAGGAAAACACTACATTTTAAAATTGGCAAGTGAAACGAATAAACCACCAAAGAATCATGGTCATCCATTTGGCTGGTAGTTGATGCTGGCCGTGGACTGAGCGCTTGGCCGGGCTGTGGATGGAATAATCTTTACATGTGGCCTCTCCACCACAAAGGTCTAGGGGTGGACAGACTTTGTCCATAGCAGCTGGCTTATAAGCAAGTATGAAACGACAACCAGGTGCCCACTTCTGAGCAAACCCATAAAGGCGGTCACATAGCATCACATCCTTGACACTGTATGTCACCATATTGATGGCAGGGGAGTCACTACAAGCAGATCAGACTCATGGAGAGGGAATCAGACCCCACAGCTCCATGAGAGGAGTTAGGAGAGTCGCAGACATGATTTAAAGCCACCACAGAGACATTGTAAACAGACTTATGGATATGGAAGGGGAAAGGAGGTAGGGAGGGATACGTTGGGGGTGTGGGATTAACAGATGCATACTACTATATACAGAATAGATAACTGTATAGCACAGGGATCCATATGCAGTACAGGATTTACTGTAGAACACAGGCAACTATATGCAATATCTTATAATAACATATAATGGGAAAAATCTTTCATACATATGTATAAATGAATCACTTTGCTTTACATCTGAAACTAACACAATATTGCAAATCAACTATGCTTTTTCAAAAAACTCTCTGGGATGAGATATTATTCTTGTTACATTTGAAATTTAATTAAACTGTTGTTAATGATAATATTCAGTGTTGCTAGAAGTGTGACCTGTATATTTTTTTCTAAGGAGAAAAGGGATTTCTAGAGTTTTTCAGATGCGTGAATCCTGTGTCTCAGTAATTCCCCTTTATTATTATCTCAAGGGTATAATCAAATTCACAGTTATGCACTTACCAAATATTCTTCTACTTGACATCATTCACACTTTTTAAAAAAAGGCAGTTATGTTGACCAAGAGGATGATGGTCAAATGGATTGTGCTGAATCTATATAAGAGATTATGATGCAGTGTTTCTAAATCTTGCTTTAATAAAAATGTAATGACAAAGGGAAAAGTTACAGTGCTGTGGAAAAGGATGATATAAAATTAAATACAGGGAATATTTATAAAGTTTATTTTTAAATGCTTATCAATGATATGTGAACAGAAAAAGACTAGAAGAATAAACAGTCAAATATTAGTAATGATTACTGTCCTGGTAGAAGGAAAAAATGGATGACTTTTATTTTCATATAACACAATATATTTTATTTCCTTATATTTTCCACATGTTCTAGAATACATATTGTCTTCCCTTTGTATTTAGAAAAACAAATAAGAAACATTACCTTTTAAAGTAAAGAGGAGAATATTTAATCTACGCTCACTCATGAGTGCTAAGAAATTTCTCTGTAGGATTAGTAGCAGGTTATTCTGAAATGTGCCACAAATTCATTTAAAGATCCTCCTCAAGGTAAGATTTCTCTAGCTATGTTTTGAAAGCACTTGAAGCTGTAATTTTAGATCCTCTATATATGTCCAATAAGGTTATTCTAGCCAAAAAAATTTAAAATTTATTTATTAAGAAAGTTATTAACTGTATAGCACAGGGATCCATATGCAGTACAGGATTTACTGTAGAACACAGGCAACTATATGCAATATCTTATAATAACATATAATGGGAAAAATCTTTCATACATATGTATAAATGAATCACTTTGCTTTACATCTGAAACTAACACAATATTGCAAATCAACTATGCTTTTTCAAAAAACTCTCTGGGATGAGATATTATTCTTGTTACATTTGAAATTTAATTAAACTGTTGTTAATGATAATATTCAGTGTTGCTAGAAGTGTGACCTGTATATTTTTTTCTAAGGAGAAAAGGGATTTCTAGAGTTTTTCAGATGCGTGAATCCTGTGTCTCAGTAATTCCCCTTTATTATTATCTCAAGGGTATAATCAAATTCACAGTTATGCACTTACCAAATATTCTTCTACTTGACATCATTCACACTTTTTAAAAAAAGGCAGTTATGTTGACCAAGAGGATGATGGTCAAATGGATTGTGCTGAATCTATATAAGAGATTATGATGCAGTGTTTCTAAATCTTGCTTTAATAAAAATGTAATGACAAAGGGAAAAGTTACAGTGCTGTGGAAAAGGATGATATAAAATTAAATACAGGGAATATTTATAAAGTTTATTTTTAAATGCTTATCAATGATATGTGAACAGAAAAAGACTAGAAGAATAAACAGTCAAATATTAGTAATGATTACTGTCCTGGTAGAAGGAAAAAATGGATGACTTTTATTTTCATATAACACAATATATTTTATTTCCTTATATTTTCCACATGTTCTAGAATACATATTGTCTTCCCTTTGTATTTAGAAAAACAAATAAGAAACATTACCTTTTAAAGTAAAGAGGAGAATATTTAATCTACGCTCACTCATGAGTGCTAAGAAATTTCTCTGTAGGATTAGTAGCAGGTTATTCTGAAATGTGCCACAAATTCATTTAAAGATCCTCCTCAAGGTAAGATTTCTCTAGCTATGTTTTGAAAGCACTTGAAGCTGTAATTTTAGATCCTCTATATATGTCCAATAAGGTTATTCTAGCCAAAATTCAATATATTAAAAAGTTATTAAGTAAGACGAAAGAGAGTAAAACAATAAGCTCTAAATAAGAAGGTTTTTTGAGGCAGGTTGGGGTGGTGGGTGGGGACTCTATCAAGACTTATATGGTCTCAGAAACTCTGTAGAGTATCCACAGTGATCTGGAAGGACCAAGCAGAGCATCACTTCCCATGGAGATTAAAAATGGCTGCAACATCTAGAGAAAGCCTGTGGCTAGTGGAGATGAAGTGTTGTATCTGAGCTGACAAATGCAGCCCTTTCATCTTAGTTGAGGTCTTCTGTAACATGAGCTTCATGACATCCTTTTTGGTGGTGGGGAGAACAGGAACCGTTCCACCACGATGCGAACCCCATAAATGCCACATAGCTGCAGAAGGGTAGACATGCACACCCAGAAGCCTGCTTAGAAAGGTCATAGTTTTACCCAGGATGGTAAAGATGTATCACACACTTGCACACTCCGCTCTCTTGGGACCTTGGCAGAGAGCAATAATCGATCAGAACAAGACTCTTCCTGAAAACGCTTCTTTCAGTGGTGGTAAGAACTGACCTGTGAGTAGACACCAATTTGACAGCTTGCCCCAGACTCATAACCAACTGGATTCACCAAAAATAGAGCCTGCACTCATGGCCTCAACCAGTTCTACCAATGGATTGGCAAGTCTTACCTAAGACATCTTTAAATGGACTGCAGATTCCACATCTATATGCGAGTGAATCACCAACTCTTTTGGGGCACCAAGAAAATTGCACAGTGCCCAGCTCCTCCTGTGCACCTCACCTCAGGGCCAGCAAGGTTGATGGAAGCCCCTCATCTGCCACCTCATACCCTTCACTTCACAAAAGAGTGGGGCTCTGTGGGTCCCACATGCCACCCTTATGGCTCCTTGAGGAATTGGGTATTCTCCCTTCTTTTCCTGACACCGCTCCACCCAAGAGCCTTTAGAATCTAATTACATTGTCAAGAACGTGATGGACACTCAAAAAATGTTTCATTGATGAACTCAATAACTAGAAAAAAGAGCGGCACCTCCATTAACTTAAGTGGTCATCCTGGAGAAAGATGGGAGTCTATTCCATGGAGGGGCTTCTCAGGTGGCCTTATTGGCAAAGAACCTGCCTGCCAACGCAGGAGACCTAAGAGATGCAGGTTTGATCACTGGGTCAGGAAGAGACCTTAGAGGAGGGCATGGCAACCCACTCTGGAATTCTTGCCTGGAGAATCCCATGGACAGAGGAGCCTGGCAGGGCTGTGGTCCATTGGTTTGTATATAGTCAGACAGGACTGAAGCAATTTAGCGTGCACACACATTTCATGGAGGCTTGTGTTTCCTTTCGCAGGCTCTATCCAAATATATGGGTCCCATGGGGTATTTTCCTGGTTGGGAGGATGCCTTAATCAAGTCCCTAAGGGACTCTTGGCCACACAAGAAGTGCGATGACCACCGACACTCAGGGTTATCTGCCCTGACTGCATTCCACTGGAGGCTACACGGGAAATACCCTACAGCCAGAGACGGAAATGAAGAGTCTTCACAGCTGGGCATGCAGGAGCCATCTGCCACCAGGAAAGGTTCAAATAAATAGTGGCTTGAGCAAGATCCATCTTAATGAGAAGTCTGCACAGCTTCCAAAGCCCTGGAATTCTCAGCCACTTCAAAAGAAGAGTAATTGCCAGATATCTGCAAACGGGGCAAAGGCCTCAGGCCACTTGCTTTACAAGTATGCACGCAAAGATCGCCCGGAGCCCACAGGGCAGATGTTTTGCCGCCCGACTTCCCCACTGGTGAAGGAGCAGGCACGCAATCCAGGGCTGGGCCAGGGACCGCCACCAGATGTTCACTAATGAACCTCCACGCCGATCAGCAGGGTCCGGGCCTCCTGGAGGAGAATGCTCTGTTTGTTTTGAATTCTGCTTGCTTGCTGGGACAGGGGAGACCTACTTGTAATCACCAGGCTGTTTTCTACTCCCTCATACCCTTCACTTCAAAGAGTGGGGCTTCCACATGCCCCCACCAAATGGTTTTTTTGGCCCCCAACTTTAGAATCTAATTACATTGTCAAGAACGTGATGGACACTCAAAAAATGTTTCATTGATGAACTCAATAACTAGAAAAAAGAGCGGCACCTCCATTAACTTAAGTGGTCATCCTGGAGAAAGATGGGAGTCTATTCCATGGAGGGGCTTCTCAGGTGGCCTTATTGGCAAAGAACCTGCCTGCCAACGCAGGAGACCTAAGAGATGCAGGTTTGATCACTGGGTCAGGAAGAGACCTTAGAGGAGGGCATGGCAACCCACTCTGGAATTCTTGCCTGGAGAATCCCATGGACAGAGGAGCCTGGCAGGGCTGTGGTCCATTGGTTTGTATATAGTCAGACAGGACTGAAGCAATTTAGCGTGCACACACATTTCATGGAGGCTTGTGTTTCGCAGGCTCTATCCAAATATATGGGTCCCATGGGGTATTTTCCTGGTTGGGAGGATGCCTTAATCAAGTCCCTAAGGGACTCTTGGCCACACAAGAAGTGCGATGACCACCGACACTCAGGGTTATCTGCCCTGACTGCATTCCACTGGAGGCTACACGGAAATACCCTACAGCCAGAGACGGAAATGAAGAGTCTTCACAGCTGGGCATGCAGGAGCCATCTGCCACCAGGAAAGGTTCAAATAAATAGTGGCTTGAGCAAGATCCATCTTAATGAGAAGTCTGCACAGCTTCCAAAGCCCTGGAATTCTCAGCCACTTCAAAAGAAGAGTAATTGCCAGATATCTGCAAACGGGGCAAAGGCCTCAGGCCACTTGCTTTACAAGTATGCACGCAAAGATCGCCCGGAGCCCACAGGGCAGATGTTTTGCCGCCCGACTTCCCCACTGGTGAAGGAGCAGGCACGCAATCCAGGGCTGGGCCAGGGACCGCCACCAGATGTTCACTAATGAACCTCCACGCCGATCAGCAGGGTCCGGGCCTCCTGGAGGGAGAATGCTCTGTTTGTTTTGAATTCTGCTTGCTTGCTGGGACAGGGGGAGACCTACTTGTAATCACCAGGCTGTTTTCTACTCCACATTCTGCCTCCCACCACACCTCCTGAACGGTCGTGTTTGGCATTTTGAAGCTGGATTTCTCCAGCTGCCCTTGGAGGACTGGACACAACCGTGTAACTTCTCCCTGAGGTTCAGCTCTAATCACCAGCCTCTTCTAGCTGACTCAGGCTTCACTCGTGTCATTCACAGATCTCTGCTTTTCAGTCACCTCCCACTAGAAGCTAAATATGAATTTGTTCTGGTTCACTGACTGGACCAGCAGTAAATTTAACTCCAATACAGAGTGTCTTGCTCTTTTACACACACACACACACACACACACACACACACAGAGGCATGCAAACTTCTTAATCTTCATTCTCTGAGAACAGAGTTTCTGGTTCTCAACACTGTTAGCCTTTGGAGCAGGACTGTTCCCTGTGGCCTGTGCATTGTAAAATGTTCGGCAGCATCCCGGGCCTCTGTCACACTACATACCAGTGGCACTGTCCCAGGGGAACAACCAAAAGTCACCTTGGACATTTCAAGTGTTCTCTGGAGGGGTGAAATCATTCCCGGCACCATGGCAAACCATGGTTTCCTTAGACCTAAACTGCCATATCGTTTCTTGTTTTTCATGACGCCAAGAGATATTCGATGTTGAGTAAGAAAGTTCCCCTTTTACAATTTATTTCTTGGATTAAACAAATCAAGGCATTTAAGTAGCTGGGAGAAGATCCAAGAATTCATCTGAGGAAGCAGGGCTCTTTTGGAGGAGTTAGTCGTCATTCCTTGAGGTTGGATGATTTTAATGTGTAGGCACAGGGAATGCACCTTCCCATCTTTTGTACCCTGAGCCCACAGATATCTGCACGGGCAAAGGCCTCAGGCCACTTGCTTTACAAGTATGCACGCAAAGATCGCCGAGCCCACAGGGCAGATGTTTTGCCGCCCGACTTCCCACTGGTGAAGGAGCAGGCACGCAATCCAGGGCTGGGCCAGGGACCGCCACCAGATGTTCACTAATGAACCTCCACGCCGATCAGCAGGGTCCGGGCCTCCTGGAGGAAGAATGCTCTGTTTGTTTTGAATTCTGCTTGCTTGCTGGGACAGGGGGAGACCTACTTGTAATCACCAGGCTGTTTTCTACTCCACATTCTGCCTCCCACCACACCTCCTGAACGGTCGTGTTTGGCATTTTGAAGCTGGATTTCTCCAGCTGCCCTTGGAGGACTGGACACAACCGTGTAACTTCTCCCTGAGGTTCAGCTCTAATCACCAGCCTCTTCTAGCTGACTCAGGCTTCACTCGTGTCATTCACAGATCTCTGCTTTTCAGTCACCTCCCACTAGAAGCTAAATATGAATTTGTTCTGGTTCACTGACTGGACCAGCAGTAAATTTAACTCCAATACAGAGTGTCTTGCTCTTTTACACACACACACACACACACACACACACACACAGAGGCATGCAAACTTCTTAATCTTCATTCTCTGAGAACAGAGTTTCTGGTTCTCAACACTGTTAGCCTTTGGAGCAGGACGGTTCCCTGTGGCCTGTGCATTGTAAAATGTTCGGCAGCATCCCGGGCCTCTGTCACACTACATACCAGTGGCACTGTCCCAGGGGAACAACCAAAAGTCACCTTGGACATTTCAAGTGTTCTCTGGAGGGGTGAAATCATTCCCGGCACCATGGCAAACCATGGTTTCCTTAGACCTAAACTGCCATATCGTTTCTTGTTTTTCATGACGCCAAGAGATATTCGATGTTGAGTAAGAAAGTTCCCCTTTTACAATTTATTTCTTGGATTAAACAAATCAAGGCATTTAAGTAGCTGGGAGAAGATCCAAGAATTCATCTGAGGAAGCAGGGCTCTTTTGGAGGAGTTAGTCGTCATTCCTTGAGGTTGGATGATTTTAATGTGTAGGCACAGGGGCCTCTGTGACCCATCTCTGCACCTTCCCATCTTGTGGGCGGAGGACTTATGGGAACGGATGGCATGAGGGGCCCCCAGGCTCTCCCCGCCATCCCGCCTTCTCCACCTGCGTTAGCTTTACCCCAGCCAGCCTCCTCCCTTATGTCAGAGTAAGAATAGTTAGGGAGAGTTCTCCCCCGACAAAACAGTTTTATCAGAAATTCAAGGCTGGGGGCTGTTGCTATAAGTCTCCTCCCCTGGGCTCCCTGAGCCCCCTGGAAATTTTACTCTCAGACCATTTTGTACTCTGTACTGGGGACTCAGGTCTGTCTGTCCCTAGTCTGTGACCTTTCTGAAGGTGGAGGTTGTGTCTTATTTAATAATCACTCCTTGAACTTAGCACAGAGGTTGGCCCACACTTTTATTTTACTAACAACTGATACATATTTAGTACCTGTACCAGGTCATAAATAATGTAGAGTTCATACACCTCATCTCATTCAAACATTCCCCAAGCCCTCAGAGGTGGGTACCTGATTACTACCCACTTTGCAGAGTGGAGATGGAGGTTTTAGGGTTAAAAGGTTCATTCAGAGGCTCCCAACCTGTGACAGAGCCAAATCCACAGCCCAGGTTGTTCAGACAAAGTTCTTCATTCCTGAATGCTATGAGGCACTTGATACTGGATGAGCTAATGGATGAAAGAACAGATTAAAGTGCCCCCCCCCCCTAGTGATCCTGCCAATCAGAGAATGCTCGCTAGACTGTGGTGACTGCCAGGTGACCCTATTCTCTCATCAGAGGGCAATAGGGGGAACCGAGATTCTATCTCGCCTCCCTCTGCCCATTTCAAGTGTTCTCTGGAGGGTGAAATCATTCCCGCACCATGGCAAACCATGGTTTCCTTAGACCTAAACTGCCATATCGTTTCTTGTTTTTCATGACGCCAAGAGATATTCGATGTTGAGTAAGAAAGTTCCCCTTTTACAATTTATTTCTTGGATTAAACAAATCAAGGCATTTAAGTAGCTGGGAGAAGATCCAAGAATTCATCTGAGGAAGCAGGGCTCTTTTGGAGGAGTTAGTCGTCATTCCTTGAGGTTGGATGATTTTAATGTGTAGGCACAGGGGCCTCTGTGACCCATCTCTGCACCTTCCCATCTTGTGGGCGGAGGACTTATGGGAACGGATGGCATGAGGGGCCCCCAGGCTCTCCCGCCATCCCGCCTTCTCCACCTGCGTTAGCTTTACCCCAGCCAGCCTCCTCCCTTATGTCAGAGTAAGAATAGTTAGGGAGAGTTCTCCCCCGACAAAACAGTTTTATCAGAAATTCAAGGCTGGGGGCTGTTGCTATAAGTCTCCTCCCCTGGGCTCCCTGAGCCCCCTGGAAATTTTACTCTCAGACCATTTTGTACTCTGTACTGGGGACTCAGGTCTGTCTGTCCCTAGTCTGTGACCTTTCTGAAGGTGGAGGTTGTGTCTTATTTAATAATCACTCCTTGAACTTAGCACAGAGGTTGGCCCACACTTTTATTTTACTAACAACTGATACATATTTAGTACCTGTACCAGGTCATAAATAATGTAGAGTTCATACACCTCATCTCATTCAAACATTCCCCAAGCCCTCAGAGGTGGGTACCTGATTACTACCCACTTTGCAGAGTGGAGATGGAGGTTTTAGGGTTAAAAGGTTCATTCAGAGGCTCCCAACCTGTGACAGAGCCAAATCCACAGCCCAGGTTGTTCAGACAAAGTTCTTCATTCCTGAATGCTATGAGGCACTTGATACTGGATGAGCTAATGGATGAAAGAACAGATTAAAGTGCCCCCCCCCCCTAGTGATCCTGCCAATCAGAGAATGCTCGCTAGACTGTGGTGACTGCCAGGTGACCCTATTCTCTCATCAGAGGGCAATAGGGGGAACCGAGATTCTATCTCGCCTCTCCTTGCTGTGCTGAACACACCCTGAGGTAACTGGAAAAAGTTTCCTTCCTGTTTTTTCTCCTTTAGGAAGGAACAGTCCCCCCTCAGAACTGCCCTCACTGGGCCCACACCCATAATCATGCCCACCTGCCCTGGGGCTGTGGATGTCCCTGACTGTGACTTGGAGAAAGTCAAAGCAGAAGCTGGGGAGTAAACAAGCCCAGTCAGTACCAAGTCCATTCATTTCAGCAAACATTGAATGGTGACAAACCGGCAGCACCTGGGCTGGAAACTGTTCAGATTGTGGTCCTTGCCTTCCAGGCTTCCAGAGTAGCAAGGGAGGGACACAAACCCAAGGAAAGCTATGACAAGCCAAGTCATGGTAAATGTCAGAAGCAGGGTCCAAACAACTCAGCGAAGCAGGTGGAGGTGGTTCATTTTGCTCAGAGCAACCAGGAACTGCCCTGGAGCAGAGGCTGGGTGTGAAGCAGACTTGAAGAAAAGATGGAGGATTGAGAAATTCTAGTGCAGAGGATACCAGGGAGACAGGGTTCCAGGAGCAAAACAGTAGTGGAGGTGAAGGGCTCTGCGGTGAGCTGGGGGTGAGGCTGCAATCTAGGCTGGTGCCTGACCAAGAGGACAGCATATTTCTCCAGTTGGTGAAGAATTCTGCCCACATTGTTCAAAGAACAATTGATGAGTTTATCTAGTTTTAATTTGGATTCCACCAGAGGCAGATCCTAAAACAAGTATTTGGGTGCAAGTTGTTTATCTGGGAGGAGGTTCAAGGAAGCATTGGCCAGGTTGTCAGGGAGGCAGACAGGGGTGGGAAGGGTTCCAGTGCAGGGAGTGTTAATGAGCAGGTTACCAATACAGGGCAACTGGGCCTCCATCCTGCTGGCCGGGATGTGACAGAACGACTCGGACTGACTCTTAGCAGCCAATTGTGTGCATCTCCCCACAACTCTGGGTTCAGTGGCGTCTTGAATTCTGCCACAGTGGGAGGATCACACCACAGAAATTAGCAAATGCTGTAGACAAAGGCTTTACCTGTGCCCACCCTCTCCCAAAGAGCCAGGTTACCAGCACGCCACTGCCTGCTGGGTGCCCTGAGAGATGATGGGTAGGAGCAGAGGGCCCTGAAAGTCAGGATGTGAGCCCACCAACACTCGTTGGTCATTGACTCTAGAGGGGTTACCTTCCCGGTGTTCCAGAGACAGGACTAGATCAGTCCCCACTGAAGAACACCCTCAGTGGGTGTCTGAGTCCACTAGGGTTGCTCCAACTCCTACCACGGGCTTCCTAGGTGGCTCAGTAGTAAAGAACCCCACTGCCAATGTGGAAGATGCATGAGAACTAGGTTCAATCCCTGGGTCAGGAAGATGCCTTGGGGGAGGAAATGGCAACCCACTGCGGTATTCTTGCCTGGGAAATCCCACGGGCAGAGGAGCCTGGAGGGCTACCGTCCATGGGGTCGCAAAGAGTCAAACATGACTTAGCGACTAAGCAACAACATAAACGTGTGGTGTACAGAGGTGGGGAGCCTCAGAGACTGGCAGTAGAAAGCCACTGGCATGCATGAACCTAGAGAGGACTGAGGGGCCATGGCCCTAACTGTATCTGTAGGGCTGAACTGCCCATGGGCTACACTGAATAAAACATTTCGTGCCCCAGTGAAGATTGCTAAGTATGTGGAATGCAACCCACACACAATCTCCATCAGCTATCTCCCTGAATTTTCCCTGCATACACATCCATAACCTTCTTTCTGATGGTAGACAACCAATCGCTACAGATTTAGCAGATTAATGAATTATTTTTCACTCAGGAACACACATTTCTTGGGCTCCAAAATCACTGCAGACAGAGATTGCAGCCACCAACTTAAAAGATGGTTACTTCTTGGAAGAAAGCTATGACAAACCCAGACAGCATATTAAAAAGCAGAAACATCACTTTGCTAACAAAGGTCCATTCAGGCAAAGCTATGCTATTTCCATTAGTTATGTATGGTTGTGAGAGTTGGACCATAAGGAAGGCTGAGCACCAAAGAATTGATGCTTTCAAATTGTGCTGCAGAATGTTCTTAAGAGTCCCTTGGACAGCAAAGAATTCAACCAGTCAATAAAGGAAATCAGCCCTGAATATTCATTGGAAGGACCAATGCTAGAGCTGAAGCTCTAATACTTTGACCACCTGATGCAAAGAACCAACTCATTGGAAAAGACCCAGATTCTGGGAAAGACTGAGATCAGGAGAAGGGGGCAATAGAAGATAAGATGGTCAGATGGCATCACCAACTCAATGGACAATGTTTGAGCAAACTCCGGGAGATTACAAAGGACAGGGAAGCATGGCATGATGCACTCCATGGGGTTGCAAAGAGTCAGACACAGCTTACTGACTGAACAACAGGAACTCACTCTCTCTAGGGATATCTTCACTGTATTAGGGCTCCAGAAACATAAAAGAGTCTTCAGGATCTCCTAAGGTGGTATGATGGCATTTGTCGAGTAGGTGCTTTAGGCTAACAAGCGCATCCCCCTCCCACAACCACACATGCTCCATAACTGATTTTATTTCTGTTCCCCCTAAAGTAAAATTCAAAATGCAGAAATTGTAAGGCCTGGAAGATGACAGCTTCCTTAAATAAGTAAGGACCTGTTCCCAGACATGCCACTGCCTGGATACTCCAGAGAACAGGGTCTTACTAATAGACTCTAGACTCTCCCTCTCTGTGCCCCAGTTTTGCCGCTTGGGGAAGCACATAAGATGAGACCAAGACAGAAAGATTTTGGAATCGGCTCTTATTTTCATCCGGCGAACTCTGACACGCTCTGTTCCCCCACTGCTTGGGGACTTCGTGTGCGTGAAGGAGATACTCTGTCTCCGAAGTGCTGAGAGCTCCTTGGAAGGAAAGCCTTGGAGCAAGATAAGGAAGGTCGGACAAAAAATCTCCTGTTGCTGGGCTTTGGAAGGGCCTGAGTGGCAGAACCCTGGATAAGGGGAGATGAGGATGGGAAAGAGATATACATTCCTTCAACATAGGGGCTGGAGCAGAAAAGGTGAAATAAAGTTTGGAAAAGAGATATATGTTAGAGGTCACATTGTCTGACTTCTTGCGTGTCCACCCCAAGAAATGGACAATTACAGGAATACATTCACTGATGTGCCCCTCCCCACCCCCCGTTCCCTGTAAAGTCACTCCTTTCCAGCTTGTGTCCCAAATAACTAATATAATAAACAATGTCTCCTTTACTCAGCACTCCCAAACCCATCCTTTTGTTTAACCACAATTCACAAAAACAATTTCTTCATTGTAAATAAATCCCTAGACTCTACAATATGCCCTGTTCCAGGAAAACACAGGAACATATTTTATAAGCTCCATGTATTTCCAAACAAGGGACATTGTTTCACCATAGAAACGCTATTTTAAAGAATCCTCCTGACTGTCAATTCTAGACAGCATCTCCGGGTGTGAAAATAAAGGCAGCACACAAGGGAGAGGCATGGTGGAAGGAGAGCTGGCAAGGGAATTCAGGACTGTTTGTTCCATTGTTTCCGCCCATCGCCAAGGGTCTTAGAGTGTGACTTGGAACTCTGTGGCTAAATTGGAGAGGGCCTGCCCGAGCAAGGCTGCACTGGCCGGATGGGAAGTGTGACCAGCCTGGACAGGCAGTGGTAGCCTCCAGGCGGCCATGGCAAACAGGTTTCCTTCCTAGAGCCAGGAGAAGGGGTGTCAGTCCTTGGTGCATGGGCAGTCAAGCAGGGTCCCTGTAGGGAAGGCAGAGGTGCCTGTATCGTTAGAGATGTATGCATGTGTGCTCAGTTCTGTCCGATTCTTTGCGACCCCATGGACTGTATCCACCAGGCTCCTCTGTCCACGGGATTTCCCAGGCAAGAGTACTGGAATGGGTTGCCCTTTCCTCCTCCAAGGGACCTTCCCGACCCAGGATTGAACCAGTGTCTCCATGGCTCCTACACTACCAGTGGATTCTCTACTGCTGAGCCATCCGGAAACGCCCTACTGTCAGAGAGGTAGGCACAGAGTCATGCCTCTTCCCCCGTCTCCTCACTGGAGATGGGAGAGATTTGCCTGGATAACGGAGGTGCTTCTTTTGATCCTTCTTTCCAGCTGAGCCTGTTCACCAGCACCCCACCATCCACTGAGGACCCCAAAAGAGGTCCTCCTGAAAGCAGATGGCACTGTGGGAGCTGCAGGACTGATCCACTGACACCTGTCAATCACTGGCTAAAGACTGCTCCAGAGGGTTCCCTGCCCAGCACCCCACCGTGCCCTTTACTGGGAAGAGCACATTCCAAGCCACAGAATGGGAGCCTCAGCTGCTGGCGGAAGGACCTCTTAGCACTTGAGACAATAGGGAGAGTAGAGGGGCGTGGCCAGGACCCTCACAGCATCTGCTCTGGGACTGAATGACCCAGGGGTTACACTGAATTCAGTGTCCCTTGACCAAGCTCCAAGGTCTTAAGATCATACCTCTCTGTCCTCTAGAGAACCCTCAGGACCTCACAAGTGCCTTTCTCTTGCTCAATCACTGAGTCCACCAGAACGCAGTGGGGCTAAGGAGGAGGATGTTGAATCTCAACTCCCACTGAGCCATCCTCAAACAATGTCAAACCAGGCAGCCCTCAGGTTGACCAAAGCCCTCCAATCCCTCCCCCCAATTATCTGCTCCTGAAGCTCAGAAGACAAGGTGCCTGGGAGAGGACAGACTCTCAGATCTTCGGCAGTAAGGGACAGACCGAGAAGCCCCTCCCAGAGATGCTCAACCCTCATCAGTGCCCAGGCAATGTTCTGAGACCCTTATACTCAGGAGCCTCAGACATCCAATCAATGCTACATGTTCAGTCTCCTCCTGGCACTTGCTTTTCTGCATCTGATCTTCCTGGCTCCTTCAGTGCAGTATTTCTGTTCTCCTGCCAAGTGTGAACATGAACAGCCATGACTCAAGAAAGAGACAGTCTCAAGAACCTAGCACGCTTTGCTTTCCACATCACTCTCAGGTCAACAAGCCCTGCACCACAGGCTGCACACACTTGTTCCATGAATCAGGAAGGCTTGTGGGGATCGTGCATGTGTGGGTGGGGGGAGCTGCTCACTGCTCTGGGTCGGTCTGCCTGTTTCCAGTGGCATCCCTGGCTTCTGTTCAGGCCCGCCCCTTGCCTGCTCCCTCGGGCCACAACATAAAGAATGGAATCACTGCTGAGCTACTCAACTCCTTTCATTTCCCTGTTGTAGGTAATAGCAGGTGGGGGTGGGGAGGTGAGAGAGGGCTGGGATTGATCTAGACTGCTCCTGTCAGGATTGTCTCTGTGGCTTTTCTGGGCATTCTGGGGCAAGGTCGTTTCCTCTTGTCTGCTGGGCGTGTGGCTGCTGGCACACAGTAGGGGAGAGGAAATGAGGCCAGGAGATGACGTCCTTCGAAGAGCTGTGATGAAACCAGATGCATCTCCTGGACTTTCAACTTAAAATAAACACATTCTCTCCAGGCTTAAGACACTTGGAATTGGGTTTTCCATCACTCACATCTTCAAAAGGCATCTTGGCCAACGGGCTTGGTAACAGACATTTTCCTTGCTTTTTAGAGGATTTTCCACCATCTTCTGAGATGACAGATGCTTCTCAATGATCAGTGTTGCTGGTGGCAGGTGGGACCATCTGTGCAGCAGCCCCATGTGGGGCGGGGCCCTGCCTGCTTCCTTTGACCTTTGCTCCCAGCCTCTGCTCAAGCCAGAAACCTGGGAGTCATCTCCGATTCCTCTTTGTCCCTCACTCTTTAAATCCAATCCATCCTCACATCTGATTAATTCCACGTCCAGACAGCTCTCCAATCCACCCACGACTTTCCCTCTTCTCTGACATCGCCCTGATGTGAACACCTGTCTCCTTCTATGAGAGCTTCCAAAGCAGCCCCCAACTTGTCTCCCCTCCACCTCTGACCTGATCTACCCCCCCCTTTTCTAATGAACATCCAAGTGAAAGTGCAAAATGTAAACCGCATCATTGTGTCTAGCCCTTTCCTGTTTAGATCACTTACATGTCTGTGTGTGTGTTGCCTACACTGTTCTGGCTGCAGCAGCCCCCTTGTTGTTTCTGGAATGTACCAAGCTCTTTTCTGCCTCTAACCTGTATGAGATTCCTATGGCTGCTGAAACAAATTATTAATACCACAAACCTAGTGATTAAAAACAACACAGATTTAGTACGTTTCTGTAGGTCAGAAATCTCACACGGGTCTCACATGCCTCAAGCCCACATGTCAGCAGAACTGTGTTCCTTGCTGAGGCTTGGCAGGGAGTCTTTCCCTGACTCTCAAACTTTTAGAGGCTGCCTACATTCCTTGGCTCATGGACCCTCCTCTTTCTTCAAGCATTGCACCTCTCTGACCCTTTTTCTGATGTCTTATCTTCTTCTGACTGCTTCAGCAAGACATGGGAGAATGTCTCTGCTTATAAAGACTCATCTGACTAGACTTGGCCATCCCAAGTCATCCAGAATACCCTCCCACCTCAAGATCCATAACCTTCCTATGTAAAGTCTCTTTTACGATGTCAGGTAAGGTATTCGCAGGTACTGATTTTTCTGTATGCTCACAACAATGCCAGTCCCGTGGTGGATGCTCCATAAATACCTGGTGAATGAACGGATGAAACTGGGTCTGAACTTTAAGCTTAGTGTTCTTCTTCAGCACAAATTCCGACCTGAGGCAGAATGGATTTAGGGAGCTCTGACCTGGACTTCCCGCATTCAGTCTCCAGCCTCCCTTGCTGTGATCCACCCATCCCTTGTCCCTGGTTAGAATCCCAGGGATCCCTTCTAGTTCTATGACCCAAGCCCAGGCCTGTACTCACTGCTTTAATTTCCTTCCTTTAGCTCCTTTATTATCAGAGTTTATTTTTGGAGTCTCTTTCCTTGGAATCCACCCACGACTTTCCCTCTTCTCTGACATCGCCCTGATGTGAACACCTGTCTCCTTCTATGAGAGCTTCCAAAGCAGCCCCCAACTTGTCTCCCCTCCACCTCTGACCTGATCTACCCCCCCCTTTTCTAATGAACATCCAAGTGAAAGTGCAAAATGTAAACCGCATCATTGTGTCTAGCCCTTTCCTGTTTAGATCACTTACATGTCTGTGTGTGTGTTGCCTACACTGTTCTGGCTGCAGCAGCCCCCTTGTTGTTTCTGGAATGTACCAAGCTCTTTTCTGCCTCTAACCTGTATGAGATTCCTATGGCTGCTGAAACAAATTATTAATACCACAAACCTAGTGATTAAAAACAACACAGATTTAGTACGTTTCTGTAGGTCAGAAATCTCACACGGGTCTCACATGCCTCAAGCCCACATGTCAGCAGAACTGTGTTCCTTGCTGAGGCTTGGCAGGGAGTCTTTCCCTGACTCTCAAACTTTTAGAGGCTGCCTACATTCCTTGGCTCATGGACCCTCCTCTTTCTTCAAGCATTGCACCTCTCTGACCCTTTTTCTGATGTCTTATCTTCTTCTGACTGCTTCAGCAAGACATGGGAGAATGTCTCTGCTTATAAAGACTCATCTGACTAGACTTGGCCATCCCAAGTCATCCAGAATACCCTCCCACCTCAAGATCCATAACCTTCCTATGTAAAGTCTCTTTTACGATGTCAGGTAAGGTATTCGCAGGTACTGATTTTTCTGTATGCTCACAACAATGCCAGTCCCGTGGTGGATGCTCCATAAATACCTGGTGAATGAACGGATGAAACTGGGTCTGAACTTTAAGCTTAGTGTTCTTCTTCAGCACAAATTCCGACCTGAGGCAGAATGGATTTAGGGAGCTCTGACCTGGACTTCCCGCATTCAGTCTCCAGCCTCCCTTGCTGTGATCCACCCATCCCTTGTCCCTGGTTAGAATCCCAGGGATCCCTTCTAGTTCTATGACCCAAGCCCAGGCCTGTACTCACTGCTTTATCTCCTCTAGTCCATGTGTCCCTTGGATTAGAGCCCACTCTTTTTTAGTCTTTATTATCAGAGTTTATTTTTGGAGTCTCTTTCTATCTACTGGGAGTATAACTATTGATACATCTCAATATATGCTATAGTAACTCTAAGGTAATAGTCATTCTACAAAATAGTTGTACTGGGGCTCTGCTGGGCATGGATCATAATGGAGACAGTAGAAGGAGGCGTCCAGAAAATCCCTGATGGTAGAGCCATTGCTCTAGGGAAGTTCCAGTACTCCGCAACCTGCAAGGCATCATCCGTCAGGTGAGGATGAGCCTTCGGGAGGCTGTGGTGGGATGGAGCAGGAGCTGAACCTTGGGTCTACTTTTTTAAGCTTTTAATTTTGATTGGAGGATAGCTGATTAACAATGTTGTGATAGTTTCAGGTGAGCAGGGAAGGGACTCAGCCATCAATACACAGGCATAAATACACACGTGTCCGTTCACCTCCAGACTTCCTTCCCATCCAGCCTGCTTCATAACACTGAGCAGAGTTCCCTGTGCTATACACCAGGTTCTTGTTGGTTATGCATCTGAAATATAGCAGGGTGAACATGTCCTCCCCCAACTCCCTAACTATCCCTCCTTCCATCTTTCCCTCCGGGTTCTTTCTGTAAGTCTGAGAGTCTATTTCTGTTTTGTAAGTTCATCTGTATGATTTCCACACATAAGGGATGTCATATGATATTTCTCCTTCCCTGCGTGACTTACTTCATTCCATATAACAATCTCTAGGTCCATCCACATTGCTGCAAATGGCATTATTTCATTCTTTCTAATGGGTGAGTAATACTCCATTGTATTATATATATATAATTAGTATATATATATATATACTACATTTTCTTTATCAAGTCCTCTGTAGATGGACATTTAGGTTGCTTCCATGTCTTGGCTGTTGTAATCAGTGCTGTAATGAAGACTAGAGTCGATGCAGTTACCTAGGGTCTACTCTTGACCTCTGCTGGGGAAGGGTACATTTCCTACCTAGAACTTCTCAGAATTACTAATTTTACACATCATCATCTGTCTTCCTCAGTAAGCAGTGTTTACCAGGAGGACAGTGCTTGCTCTCTTCTGTTTCCTGTTGGATCTGCAAGAGAGCCCTCATTCTGGGTCGTCTTCTCAGACACTCAGTGACTGCTGTAACTATATGGGGGCCCAGCACTTCCATCCTGTCTGGTCTCCCAGGACTGCCCACAGATCACTGCCCATGACTTCTATAGGCTGGAACACTCCCCCATGCTGACCACTCTGCTGACTGACCCAGGTCCTCCAGAATCCTGCTCTGGACTTCCTCTTCTCATTTCCAGTCCAGTCCCCTTGCCTCTATTCCATGCTGTGGGAATTTTACCGGTCCAGCCTCTCCATGGCACGTGGGATCTTCCCAGGCCAGGGATTGAACCGGTGCTTCTTGCACTGCAAGGCGGACTCTTTACCCACTGAACCACCAGGGAAGCCCTGTGGGAATTTTATCTTGAATGCATATTCTGAGATGAACACTAACCTCAGGCATAGGCACAAGTCCAGAGAGAATATAGGCTATAGTCAAGTGATATTTGTTGAGTACCTGATCAGTGTCAGGTCTTCTGTTGAGAGGTGCTTAAAACTGAGCAACTGTAGAAATTTCCCCACGAGAATCCCTCAACAGCAAAGAAACAAGTAAATACCCTAGACTGATGAATGTCCCAATTCCAATTCTGCCGCTACGGCTATAAGCATAGAGGTTAGGGGGAAAAAAGCCAGGAGTCTGTAGTTGCCTTTCCAAGTAGGCCATCCCAGTAAGGGGAGCACTCAGGAATAGGCTTCCCCTCCCCTGGCCCAGGCAGAGAGGAGGCCGTGAGAGTCCAGGGAAAGATTAGGGTGAAAGCAAAGAGTATGAGCAAAATTGTACTTCTCATTTAAATAAAATTCATGTCTAATTCCTGCAAGACAGAGACTCAGGTTCCAATGTTACAAAAGATTGGAGAAACTGTAAGATCTGTTCTCCAAACAGTTACTCATCCCTCAGGTGAGGATGTGCAGGTCCGACTTCACAGAAGGTCTACAGGAGGAATTAAAGGTGTCTGGAACAGGGCCAGACTTGGAGAATTACTAATTTTACACATCATCATCTGTCTTCCTCAGTAAGCAGTGTTTACCAGGAGGACAGTGCTTGCTCTCTTCTGTTTCCTGTTGGATCTGCAAGAGAGCCCTCATTCTGGGTCGTCTTCTCAGACACTCAGTGACTGCTGTAACTATATGGGGGCCCAGCACTTCCATCCTGTCTGGTCTCCCAGGACTGCCCACAGATCACTGCCCATGACTTCTATAGGCTGGAACACTCCCCCATGCTGACCACTCTGCTGACTGACCCAGGTCCTCCAGAATCCTGCTCTGGACTTCCTCTTCTCATTTCCAGTCCAGTCCCCTTGCCTCTATTCCATGCTGTGGGAATTTTACCGGTCCAGCCTCTCCATGGCACGTGGGATCTTCCCAGGCCAGGGATTGAACCGGTGCTTCTTGCACTGCAAGGCGGACTCTTTACCCACTGAACCACCAGGGAAGCCCTGTGGGAATTTTATCTTGAATGCATATTCTGAGATGAACACTAACCTCAGGCATAGGCACAAGTCCAGAGAGAATATAGGCTATAGTCAAGTGATATTTGTTGAGTACCTGATCAGTGTCAGGTCTTCTGTTGAGAGGTGCTTAAAACTGAGCAACTGTAGAAATTTCCCCACGAGAATCCCTCAACAGCAAAGAAACAAGTAAATACCCTAGACTGATGAATGTCCCAATTCCAATTCTGCCGCTACGGCTATAAGCATAGAGGTTAGGGGGAAAAAAGCCAGGAGTCTGTAGTTGCCTTTCCAAGTAGGCCATCCCAGTAAGGGGAGCACTCAGGAATAGGCTTCCCCTCCCCTGGCCCAGGCAGAGAGGAGGCCGTGAGAGTCCAGGGAAAGATTAGGGTGAAAGCAAAGAGTATGAGCAAAATTGTACTTCTCATTTAAATAAAATTCATGTCTAATTCCTGCAAGACAGAGACTCAGGTTCCAATGTTACAAAAGATTGGAGAAACTGTAAGATCTGTTCTCCAAACAGTTACTCATCCCTCAGGTGAGGATGTGCAGGTCCGACTTCACAGAAGGTCTACAGGAGGAATAAAGGCAACTGAAGCAGGGTGTCTGGAACAGGGCCAGACTTGCCAAACTAGGAAGGAGGATACAGGTCTCCTGGGCCCTACTTCTCAGAGGCTCTGCCACTGATGCCAAAGTGCTCAGTGGAGAAAATTGCAAAACAGTAGTAAAAATTCTCAAGTTGGAAAATGCAGCCCTGACGTTAATTGAAAGGCACGAGCCAGGTCGTGGAGTTCTATTATTTGTCAGCTGAGATAGGGAGATCCCAGAGCAGCCAGAGGACCAGCAGGCAGGTGACACAGATGGGGTGAAATGCGTGGTCCATTCCCTTGGTCTTGCTTGCCCGTAGACCGCCATCAGAGGATGCGCGGGAAGACAGTTGTGGTCCTGGTACATTTCTCTGACTAGCAAGCTGACATTAGTCGTTTACTCCCAGCCTCAGTTGTGGCTGACACAGAGTTCTACTAATGCAAAGTGATCTGCCAAGCCATTTTGGCCGTGTTTTGCTGGAAGCGAGAGAGAAGACAAAGAACGCTATAAAAAATAACAAGCAAAGCAGAATGCCCTGTCTATCTCCCCGAGGTGACACCAGCTATTTTCCCATGAAAATAAAGCGAGAAAGGAATAATTAAGAGAAGAGGGGCGGGGAGGAGCAGAGAAACCCATCTGTAAAAACAGGAAGGTTTGCCATGACTTTTCAGTAGCAGAAGAACAATTATCACATTCTTCTGAGGGGATTCAAAATTCCTGAAAATTGAGAGAATGCCAAAGTGCATCGATGCTGTTGTTGTTGTTGAACCCATCTTCCCAATGGTCACGTGAGCCTCAAAGTAAGTTTTAAGAACTGCCTCTCTGTTCTCTGACGTGAAGGGGTCTCCGTGGGGCTTCTCCCCTAATCCGGGTAAGTAAAGAGTGGATTAAGCCAGTAATTTTCAGTAGCTAAAAAAGAACTACAAAGGCACAAGTGCTACCAATTATATCTCAACACAAACCAGTGCCTCCTTAAGCCTGGATGCAGAGAAGGCAAACAATTTCATTGTCAAGCAGGGTGTTCTGGGGCGAGGGGGGGCACCTGGGGACATGCTGTGTGCATTAAAGGGGAGCTATCTTGCATGTGCCCAAACCTTTAAAATACAGAAGGTCTACAGGAGGAATAAGGAAGAAAGGGGAACAGGCAGGTTTGGAACAGGCAGATGCCAAACAAGGGGTCGGTCCCTGGGCCCTATTTCTGAGCTCTGCCACTGATGCCAAAGTGCGCAGTGGAAAAAATTGCAAAACCGTAGTAAAAATTCTCAAGTTGGAAAATGCAGCCCTGACGTTAATTGAAAGGCACGAGCCAGGTCGTGGAGTTCTATTATTTGTCAGCTGAGATAGGGAGATCCCAGAGCAGCCAGAGGACCAGCAGGCAGGTGACACAGATGGGGTGAAATGCGTGGTCCATTCCCTTGGTCTTGCTTGCCCGTAGACCGCCATCAGAGGATGCGCGGGAAGACAGTTGTGGTCCTGGTACATTTCTCTGACTAGCAAGCTGACATTAGTCGTTTACTCCCAGCCTCAGTTGTGGCTGACACAGAGTTCTACTAATGCAAAGTGATCTGCCAAGCCATTTTGGCCGTGTTTTGCTGGAAGCGAGAGAGAAGACAAAGAACGCTATAAAAAATAACAAGCAAAGCAGAATGCCCTGTCTATCTCCCCGAGGTGACACCAGCTATTTTCCCATGAAAATAAAGCGAGAAAGGAATAATTAAGAGAAGAGGGGCGGGGAGGAGCAGAGAAACCCATCTGTAAAAACAGGAAGGTTTGCCATGACTTTTCAGTAGCAGAAGAACAATTATCACATTCTTCTGAGGGGATTCAAAATTCCTGAAAACTTGAGAGAATGCCAAAGTGCATCGATGCTGTTGTTGTTGTTGAACCCATCTTCCCAATGGTCACGTGAGCCTCAAAGTAAGTTTTAAGAACTGCCTCTCTGTTCTCTGACGTGAAGGGGTCTCCGTGGGGCTTCTCCCCTAATCCGGGTAAGTAAAGAGTGGATTAAGCCAGTAATTTTCAGTAGCTAAAAAAGAACTACAAAGGCACAAGTGCTACCAATTATATCTCAACACAAACCAGTGCCTCCTTAAGCCTGGATGCAGAGAAGGCAAACAATTTCATTGTCAAGCAGGGTGTTCTGGGGCGAGGGGGGGCGCCTGGGGACATGCTGTGTGCATTAAAGGGGAGCTATCTTGCATGTGCAATTACTCAACACATCTTTAAAACTGTAAACACTTGTTCACATGTGGAGAAGTTTAGAGCTGCGAGGGCTTGGAAGACCCACCTGGCAGGCGGGCTCCCCCCTTCTCTCTCCAGTTGAGTAACTGTGCTCCAGCACCCGCTGTTCCTCTCAGAGCCAAACACAAGTCAGCAGAGAAATCATTAAGGATCAGTGGGGAGGGGGCAGGAGTTCATGCGTGTGCTATTTTTATCCTGCACGCTCCCTCTTCCCCTCTCTGGATTGATCTGCTCCCGTAAACCAGTGACTCCCTCTCCCCACACCCCCCCATCTCAATACCGCCAGGAGTTGGGAGCTCACAGAAATGCCATCTGGCCTGGACTAGCTGCTCTCTCCACCTCTGAGTGGCATGGAGGGACCTGGTATTTCCAAACAAACCCAGCGGAGGAGGAGGAGGATTGCCCAGTTCTGGTTTTGGATACAGCAGACTGTGGGGCCCCAAAGACTACCCACCATGCATGGAAAAATAATCCCTCCCAACCCGCTCAACAAAAGAATGTACAGAACCCAACGAACCCAGCCTATAACGATGGGAGTCAAAGAGAAATAAAACAAGGGTTGTTCTCTCCTGTCTGTCGGCCCCTGGCCTGGCTCCCTTGACAACCACACTCCTATATATGTACAGGATGAATCACACGTCAAATGTGAAAAAGATCCATGAGATCACCCTGCTCAGCTGGCCGCCCAACCAGAGGATAAGGCTGTTCCTTCCTTTAAGCCTCAACTGTTGTTGTTGAACCCATCTTCCCAATGGTCACGTGAGCCTCAAAGTAAGTTTTAAGAACTGCCTCTGTTCTCTGACGTGAAGGGGTCTCCGTGGGGCTTCTCCCTAATCCGGGTAAGTAAAGAGTGGATTAAGCCAGTAATTTTCAGTAGCTAAAAAAGAACTACAAAGGCACAAGTGCTACCAATTATATCTCAACACAAACCAGTGCCTCCTTAAGCCTGGATGCAGAGAAGGCAAACAATTTCATTGTCAAGCAGGGTGTTCTGGGGCGAGGGGGGGCGCCTGGGGACATGCTGTGTGCATTAAAGGGGAGCTATCTTGCATGTGCAATTACTCAACACATCTTTAAAACTGTAAACACTTGTTCACATGTGGAGAAGTTTAGAGCTGCGAGGGCTTGGAAGACCCACCTGGCAGGCGGGCTCCCTCCTTCTCTCTCCAGTTGAGTAACTGTGCTCCAGCACCCGCTGTTCCTCTCAGAGCCAAACACAAGTCAGCAGAGAAATCATTAAGGATCAGTGGGGAGGGGGCAGGAGTTCATGCGTGTGCTATTTTTATCCTGCACGCTCCCTCTTCCCCTCTCTGGATTGATCTGCTCCCGTAAACCAGTGACTCCCTCTCCCCACACCCCCCCATCTCAATACCGCCAGGAGTTGGGAGCTCACAGAAATGCCATCTGGCCTGGACTAGCTGCTCTCTCCACCTCTGAGTGGCATGGAGGGACCTGGTATTTCCAAACAAACCCAGCGGAGGAGGAGGAGGATTGCCCAGTTCTGGTTTTGGATACAGCAGACTGTGGGGCCCCAAAGACTACCCACCATGCATGGAAAAATAATCCCTCCCAACCCGCTCAACAAAAGAATGTACAGAACCCAACGAACCCAGCCTATAACGATGGGAGTCAAAGAGAAATAAAACAAGGGTTGTTCTCTCCTGTCTGTCGGCCCCTGGCCTGGCTCCCTTGACAACCACACTCCTATATATGTACAGGATGAATCACACGTCAAATGTGAAAAAGATCCATGAGATCACCCTGCTCAGCTGGCCGCCCAACCAGAGGATAAGGCTGTTCCTCCTTTCCAGGGCTGATGTTAAGCCTCCAGCAATGAGCTGCTCAGTTTGCCTTTTTCTATTTAACTTGCCATTGTGAGACCACTGGGAGGGAGCAAAGCCCAGTTTCCAGCCTCTCAGATCCCTACACATTCTAGACTCAGCTCTGGGAGATGCAGTGCTTCTAAATTCAGAGGGAAATAACACCCAGTGGTTGAAAGATGGCAATAAATTCATGAGAAATTAAAATTTCACTGGAAATGGAAATTTTGCCCTCACCAAAATCTGCCAGATCTTGGACTGGGGAGATGGTAAAGAGGTTTCCAAAATGAAATGATGTCTACAAGTTGTTTGTTTTAACGGACGTAATACATACAGTAAAAATGAAATAATCACCCCACCCGAATAAGTTATTTCTCTCCCCGCAGACCTTTTCCAGGCTCTATAATTTGACTGTTAATGGGCAGAGGGAATGTAATCAGCTAGGTAATGGGCACCCCTAGCACTGAAGTCATTTAATTAGCACCAGTAAATGAGAGTTACCCAGGTGCTGGAGCACAAATTAGCTTTGCCCAAAACATCTCCCACGTCGGCCAGTAATTAGAGCCGAGGATGGGAAGCTGAGTGCCCTGGTGGACAAATCCGCCATAGCCGAGGACAGAGGGCCAGCTGTGCGGCAGGTTGAGCAATGCTGGCACCCCACATCCTCGAGGAGAGGCAAAGAATGGAGTTACGCATCATATAATCAATGATTACAATATAGTGTTCTCCAAGTGCTAAGAGAAGTTCTCTGGGTTCTGAGGTGATATCATCTAGGTTTGAATCCTAACTAGATACTTCGAGTACGTGACTATGATCTTTTAGTCTCAGTTCACTCATCTGCAAAGTGGGTATCATAATAAAAACTACCTGAGGCTTCAATGAGTTAATATGTGTAAGGTGCTTAGAAATATGACTGGGAGGGCCGTGGTAAGGCTTTCATAATGTTGCTATTCTTACTATAATACTTTTATGATTATTCTTGTTATCATTCTATATGGATCTCATTTATTGTGACTCAGCCAGTGCATCATGGGTGCCCATGGCCATCCTGCTGAGGTGATGGAATAAGCCAAGTAGTACATATATGTGGGATCTAGAAAAATGATACCAGTGAATCTATCTGCAAAGTCATAACAGAGACACAGACGCAGAGAACACACGTATGGTCACCAAGCGGGGAAGAAGCAGTGTGATCAGCTGGGAGATTGGACTTGACATATATACACATTTTATACTGTGTATAAAATAGAAAACCACAGAGAACCTGCTGTATAGCTCAGGGAACTCTACTCAGTGCCCTGTGGTGATCTAAATGGGAAGGACATCCCAAAAAAGAGGGGATACGTGTATCCTGAGGGCTGAATCACTTTACTGCACAGCAGAAAATAACACTACATTGTAAAACAACTCTATTGCAATAAAAATGTATTAAACAACTAAGCAGACCATTAATAAAGTAAGCGATATTACTTATATATATTTTAAAAATCCTAATAGGTTCTACTTAATGCCTACCATGGGCCAGATTTTCAGCTATATGATCTTTTAAAAATCCCCTTTTTTAAAGAGGTTTTCTACTTTAATGCTCTTAATTAGCACCAGTAAATGAGAGTTACCCAGGTGCTGGAGCACAAATTAGCTTTGCCCAAAACATCTCCACGTCGGCCAGTAATTAGAGCCGAGGATGGGAAGCTGAGTGCCCTGGTGGACAAATCCGCCATAGCCGAGGACAGAGGGCCAGCTGTGCGGCAGGTTGAGCAATGCTGGCACCCCACATCCTCGAGGAGAGGCAAAGAATGGAGTTACGCATCATATAATCAATGATTACAATATAGTGTTCTCCAAGTGCTAAGAGAAGTTCTCTGGGTTCTGAGGTGATATCATCTAGGTTTGAATCCTAACTAGATACTTCGAGTACGTGACTATGATCTTTTAGTCTCAGTTCACTCATCTGCAAAGTGGGTATCATAATAAAAACTACCTGAGGCTTCAATGAGTTAATATGTGTAAGGTGCTTAGAAATATGACTGGGAGGGCCGTGGTAAGGCTTTCATAATGTTGCTATTCTTACTATAATACTTTTATGATTATTCTTGTTATCATTCTATATGGATCTCATTTATTGTGACTCAGCCAGTGCATCATGGGTGCCCATGGCCATCCTGCTGAGGTGATGGAATAAGCCAAGTAGTACATATATGTGGGATCTAGAAAAATGATACCAGTGAATCTATCTGCAAAGTCATAACAGAGACACAGACGCAGAGAACACACGTATGGTCACCAAGCGGGGAAGAAGCAGTGTGATCAGCTGGGAGATTGGACTTGACATATATACACATTTTATACTGTGTATAAAATAGAAAACCACAGAGAACCTGCTGTATAGCTCAGGGAACTCTACTCAGTGCCCTGTGGTGATCTAAATGGGAAGGACATCCCAAAAAAGAGGGGATACGTGTATCCTGAGGGCTGAATCACTTTACTGCACAGCAGAAAATAACACTACATTGTAAAACAACTCTATTGCAATAAAAATGTATTAAACAACTAAGCAGACCATTAATAAAGTAAGCGATATTACTTATATATATTTTTAAAAATCCTAATAGGTTCTACTTAATGCCTACCATGGGCCAGATTTTCAGCTATATGATCTATCTGAGGTGGGGCCCACAGATCAATTCCAGCCTGTCATGTGTTTTTGTAAATGAGGTTTTATTGGAACTTAGCCATGTCCATTTGTTGACATCTTGTCTGTGGCTGCTTTGGGCCATGACAAGAGGCTTAAGTAGTCCCTAGAGACCATTCAGCCTGCGAACCTAAATATTCTTCTCTGGTCCTTTAGTTAGCCTAAATTCATTCTCATCATAACCTGTAAGGTAGGTTTTCTTTCCTCTTTTTAGATAACTAGCTAAAATTGTTCAGCCGTGTCTGACTCTTTGTGACCCCATGAACAAGCCATGGAATTCTCCAGGCAAGAATACTGAAGCGAGTAGCAATTCCCTTCTCCAGGGGATCTTCCCAACCCAGGAATTGAACTCAGGTGTCCCATGTTGCAGGTGGGTTCTTTACCACCTAAGCCACCAGGGACACTCTAGTCAAAGAGACCAGGACTTCTAGTAGGTCAAGGATATGCCAATCTCTCCCCCAGGGGCTAGACCTCATTTGATTCTAACATCTGCCCCTTCCGGCCACACACTCCTGGATCCAGGAACCCAGAGTGTGTTCTCAGCTCTGGGTCCATCACCACCCACCAAGGTAGGAGGATGTGAGTCAGGCACAGGCAGGCAGGTGGCTGCTGGCAAGGTGCTCTCTGTCCCCTGGAACAAACGGTCATCTGCAGAGTGACATCCTTCATGGCAGGGACCTTCTGAATCAGTCACCCTCCCCCTGCTACATGCCGGTAGCTTATTCACAATCCCTGCTCTGGCTCCATGGTTGAGGCACGAGGGGAGCAAAGCAGGTGTTCTGCTGGGGACAGTTTCAGGACTGTGACAAGGAATTTGTATTGAGTTACTTCCTAGAGAACAGTGGGTAACACTCGTTTAGCAAATGATGTGGTAATTACCAAGACATCTGTCAAATCTCAAACGTGTTCAGAAAGTGCAGACTATTGCTACCACATGTGGTAGGTGTTGAGAAGCATTCTCCTTGTTGGAAAAATGCCCCAGATTTCAAAGTCCTGGAAGATAAAAGGTTCGTCTCAACTCCCTTTAGATGGATGCTCATGTCAGAAACATCAGGGATCACAGGGAACTGGTGAGTGGGAGGGCTCCCAGGGCTGGGCATGGCAGGGGCGGCTATGAGCGCTTGAGCAAGGCACTCACCTCTCTTCTGTGATAAAATGATAAGTGAGAAAGTGATCGACTAAAACAATGCACACTGTGAGAGTTATGAATTAAGCTTTATTTGAAGCAAAATGAGGACTGCAGTCCGGGAGACAGCACTTCAAATAGCTATGGGAAACTGTTCCAAAGAAACATGAGGGGAAAGTCAGTATCTAAGACTGTGGTGAAGGGGGCACATGTGCATGCGTGCCAGGTCACTTTAGTTGTGTCTGACTCTTTGGGACCCTATGGATGGAAGTCCGTCAAACACCACAGTCCATGAGATTCTATATGCATGTTAGCTACTGGAGTGGGTTATAATGCCTTCCTCTAGTTGGTGGAGGAGGAATTGAGTGCAATCGAGTGCTCACTTAACAAAAGGTTTTCTGCTGGTCACAGGAGCTGATGTCACCATGAAGGGATTTAGTACTTTTCTAAACATACAGGCCTCCCAAGCGGTGCTGGTGGTAAAGAACCTGCCTGTCAATGCAGGAGATGTAAGAGACACTGGTTGGATCCCTAGGTCTGGAAAATCCCCTCTGAGGAGGGCACAGAAACCCACTTCAGTGTTCTTGCCTGGAGAATCCTATGGACAGAGGAGCCACAGTCTAAGGGGTCACAAAGAGTCAGACACAACTGAAACAATTTGGCATGCACAAGAATTGAGATTGTGAAATCAGTTCCTGGAAATATCTACTGATCTAAAGATGTGTTCCATCAGTCTCCCTGGAGCAGAGTGCCTCACTCTCCACCACAAACTGCCCTCAGGGTGTGTTGAGGGTCAGCCTGTGCACTAGATTCCCTCTCTGCAGATGCAAATGACAAACGCCCTTGTTGTTCGGTTGCTGGCAAAGTCTCTTGGCAAGTGCCAATTTGTAACTGATAATACAAATCTGCAGTCACCAAGCTCTCAAATCAGATTCCGTTTGCTGCAAGGGAGGCTGTCCTAGGCAGTGTGACAGTTTAATGAGCACGTGCCTCTGATAACCTTCAAATTCCTCCTCTTGATCTGCTGTGTGACCTGGGGCAACTTAGAGAGCTGCTCTGTTCCTCTTTCTCCTCACTGGTGAAATGCTGAGCAGTGAGGTACCCGCTCTGCTATCTTCATCCTGCTTTGGGTAAAGAGACAACCCCAGTGTCTGGTCCAGTATATCTGAACACCACCCATGTCACACAGGTACACACATCATGATTTTTTATCATTACAAGCAATGTTTCCCAGTCGGGAGAAGCTCTGAGAGATCATTTTATAAGGAAGTCAATTTCAAGCATGACTGGTCAGGATCAAGAGGGAATCTGGTGTGGACTCTTTCTGCCACTCTCTGATCTCAACCTACATATCTGAGTGGTGCCAGGTTCACATGTGCATGCGTGCCAGTTTGTGTCTGACTCTTTGGGACCCTATGGATGGAAGTCCGTCAAACACCACAGTCCATGAGATTCTATATGCATGTTAGCTACTGGAGTGGGTTATAATGCCTTCCTCTAGTTGGTGGAGGAGGAATTGAGTGCAATCGAGTGCTCACTTAACAAAAGGTTTTCTGCTGGTCACAGGAGCTGATGTCACCATGAAGGGATTTAGTACTTTTCTAAACATACAGGCCTCCCAAGCGGTGCTGGTGGTAAAGAACCTGCCTGTCAATGCAGGAGATGTAAGAGACACTGGTTGGATCCCTAGGTCTGGAAAATCCCCTCTGAGGAGGGCACAGAAACCCACTTCAGTGTTCTTGCCTGGAGAATCCTATGGACAGAGGAGCCACAGTCTAAGGGGTCACAAAGAGTCAGACACAACTGAAACAATTTGGCATGCACAAGAATTGAGATTGTGAAATCAGTTCCTGGAAATATCTACTGATCTAAAGATGTGTTCCATCAGTCTCCCTGGAGCAGAGTGCCTCACTCTCCACCACAAACTGCCCTCAGGGTGTGTTGAGGGTCAGCCTGTGCACTAGATTCCCTCTCTGCAGATGCAAATGACAAACGCCCTTGTTGTTCGGTTGCTGGCAAAGTCTCTTGGCAAGTGCCAATTTGTAACTGATAATACAAATCTGCAGTCACCAAGCTCTCAAATCAGATTCCGTTTGCTGCAAGGGAGGCTGTCCTAGGCAGTGTGACAGTTTAATGAGCACGTGCCTCTGATAACCTTCAAATTCCTCCTCTTGATCTGCTGTGTGACCTGGGGCAACTTAGAGAGCTGCTCTGTTCCTCTTTCTCCTCACTGGTGAAATGCTGAGCAGTGAGGTACCCGCTCTGCTATCTTCATCCTGCTTTGGGTAAAGAGACAACCCCAGTGTCTGGTCCAGTATATCTGAACACCACCCATGTCACACAGGTACACACATCATGATTTTTTATCATTACAAGCAATGTTTCCCAGTCGGGAGAAGCTCTGAGAGATCATTTTATAAGGAAGTCAATTTCAAGCATGACTGGTCAGGATCAAGAGGGACTCTGGTGTGGACTCTTTCTGCCACTCTCTGATCTCAACCTACATATCTGAGTGGTGATGTTGGGCTAGAAATTCTGGGGCCTCTGCAAGGAAGCAGGGTGGGGTTTGTGTGCTCTTGTTTGTCCTTCCTCCTCTCTTCTCTGACTTTGTTTCTGCCATCTCTGGGACCTGCTAGTTGGTCTTGGGGCTTCCTGCCAGGCCAGTTTGAGGAGCTGACCTTAGAAGCCTCCAAGATGATAGAAGTTAAAAGCACTCAGCGTAGGCAGTGGGTTTTGCTTCCAATGTACCTTTTTCACTGCCTCGAACATTCCTCTTTCCCTATCCTTCTCAGTTTACTCCCTCCTTCCATAGAGTCTGATTGAGCATCTTCTATGGTCCATGGTCTCTTCTAATGAATAAAGGTCCCTTCACTGGTGCCCATGTTCTATTGGAGAGTGTTGAGGAGATATACCAAAAATCTAGGTAAAGAGATACTCCAAGACAGTGGTTCCCACCCCCGAGGCCACAGATTGATACCGGTCCACAACTTGTTAGGAACTGGGATGCACAGCAGGAGATGAGCAGGCAGCAGATGGGCACCAGGGTTTCATCTTCTGCTCCTCATCACTCCCCATCCCTCGGATTACCACCTGAACCACCTCCTGCCACTGTCGGTGGAAAAATTGTTTTCCATGCAACAGGTGCCTTGTGCCTATACGCTTGGGCATCACTGCTATAATACAAATCTCAAAGTTCCAGATTCCGTTTGCTGCAAGGGAGGCTGTCCTAGGCAGTGTGACAGTTTAATGAGCACGTGCCTCTGATAACCTTCAAATTCCTCCTCTTGATCTGCTGTGTGACCTGGGGCAACTTAGAGAGCTGCTCTGTTCCTCTTTCTCCTCACTGGTGAAATGCTGAGCAGTGAGGTACCCGCTCTGCTATCTTCATCCTGCTTTGGGTAAAGAGACAACCCCAGTGTCTGGTCCAGTATATCTGAACACCACCCATGTCACACAGGTACACACATCATGATTTTTTATCATTACAAGCAATGTTTCCCAGTCGGGAGAAGCTCTGAGAGATCATTTTATAAGGAAGTCAATTTCAAGCATGACTGGTCAGGATCAAGAGGGACTCTGGTGTGGACTCTTTCTGCCACTCTCTGATCTCAACCTACATATCTGAGTGGTGATGTTGGGCTAGAAATTCTGGGGCCTCTGCAAGGAAGCAGGGTGGGGTTTGTGTGCTCTTGTTTGTCCTTCCTCCTCTCTTCTCTGACTTTGTTTCTGCCATCTCTGGGACCTGCTAGTTGGTCTTGGGGCTTCCTGCCAGGCCAGTTTGAGGAGCTGACCTTAGAAGCCTCCAAGATGATAGAAGTTAAAAGCACTCAGCGTAGGCAGTGGGTTTTGCTTCCAATGTACCTTTTTCACTGCCTCGAACATTCCTCTTTCCCTATCCTTCTCAGTTTACTCCCTCCTTCCATAGAGTCTGATTGAGCATCTTCTATGGTCCATGGTCTCTTCTAATGAATAAAGGTCCCTTCACTGGTGCCCATGTTCTATTGGAGAGTGTTGAGGAGATATACCAAAAATCTAGGTAAAGAGATACTCCAAGACAGTGGTTCCCACCCCCGAGGCCACAGATTGATACCGGTCCACAACTTGTTAGGAACTGGGATGCACAGCAGGAGATGAGCAGGCAGCAGATGGGCACCAGGGTTTCATCTTCTGCTCCTCATCACTCCCCATCCCTCGGATTACCACCTGAACCACCTCCTGCCACTGTCGGTGGAAAAATTGTTTTCCATGCAACAGGTGCCTTGTGCCTAAAAGCTTGGGCATCACTGCTATAATACATATCAATAGGGGATGTAAAGGATAATTTAACACTGAGCACAGGTAGTGATGAGGTTTGTTCTTCATTTCAGGTACTTGGAGAGGGTCTCCTTGATCAGCAGAGACCAGAAGGAAGTGAGGGTAGGCGCCCAGTAAATATTGAAGGGGAGAGAATTCTAGGAAAAGTCACGAATGAAGACACTGAGGTGGGAGCATGCTTGGAGTTAGAGAAACATAAAGAGATTAGAGAGGCATCAGGGTGAGGGGAGAGAAGCAGGGGCTGATGTTGGGAGCTGGTGGGGAGCCAGGTCAGGTAAGACCTTTGAATCCACAATGAACAGGTACAGTGCTTTGAGTCTCTGGAGGCTCTTGGACAAAGATGCGAAATCCAACTCAAGTTCAAAATCCAGTTCTGCCCCTCACTAGCTACTTGACCTTGGGTACTTCACATGTTTTTGTACCTCGGTTTTCTAATCCATTAAATGGGGCTGGCAACCCAGTTAGTTACATGATAATGCTTGCTTTGGAAATACAAATTTACTCTCATGCAATTTCTGATACGCCAGGGGAAAATTTGAGCATATTTGACCAATTTCGCACTTGGCAATCCATGGTTTCAACTGCAAAACAACAGAAAACTGCACGCAGTTGAGGTCAGTCCAGTAAGGACGCACCGATACACATGCACACACTTCCGACGTCTCCCCGGTGCCTCAGTTACTGCCCGCGTGAGGCCACAGCTTCCCCAGTGAACCCTCCTTTTAACCACATCACAGTAACTCACAAGCTGACCCTGTCTGACTCGGCCGACACGTAGGTCAACAAGCACACTTTGTCTTTTCCAAGGTAAAGGGCCCTGTCTGGTGTTGTCTTTATGTATTTTGCACAGGACTTCGGTTTTTAGAAATGCGTATGCCACGACAGAGCAGAACTGATGGTAGTACTCACCTTCTAGAATTATTGTAAGTATTGAATGTAGTTAGTACTTACAATGCAATTATATGCCTAGCTAGCACAGACTTAGTGCTATCAGCTTTCCTGGTGGTTCAGCTAGTAAAGAATCCACATGCAATGTGGGAGACCTAGGTTTGATCCCTAGGTTGGGAAAATCCCCTGGAGGAGGGCATGGGGACCCGCTCCCAATTTTCTTGCCTGGAGAATTCCATGGACAGAGGAGCCTGGTGGGCTTTGGTCCATGGGTTGCAAAAAGTCAGACACGACTAAGCTACTAACGCTTTCACTTTCATGCTTACTGTTGTTGTTATTATTGTTATTATTATAAACATCATGCCCTCCCAAAGAACCACCCTGGAAGCTAAGTGGAGAACAGGCTGTTAAGGGGACCAGAGTGGAAACCCAGAGACCACTTAAGAGAATGTGGCAAAACTCCAGAGGGCTGTATCAGAAGGTGGGGAGACATGGTTGAGTTCTATTGTGAAGATTTATCCTACTAAATTTACTGATGGATTGGGTCTGGGTGTAGGATGGGAGAAAGAAAGGATGACTCCAACATCTTTGGGGTAGGACTGGGAGAGGGCAGGAACCTTGCCGACCCAGGACTCCTCAGCTGAGAGGCTGCTGGTGTGTGAGATGAAATCACTCTCCTTACAGGACACCTGGCATCCTAGAGCCCAGCCAGCCATGCCTGACTCACTCCCGGGGTGCTGAGAACAAAACTCCCCTGGGAGAGACCCACAGTTCCAATATCTTATTCAAGGAGCTGCTACTGTTTCTACTGTGTCCTGTAGTCTGAAAAAGACAGAAATGCTGCTAACAGAGCACAGATTTTCACTAATAAAAACACAAATGTTACATAAACCTGGTTTTTACGAGTAAGTGCTTAGAAAGGGAGGATAAAATTCAAGTGATAATGGGACCCACTCTCCAGATTTGCCCCTGGCTTTCCCAGAGTTGGCAGTCCTCAGTCACAGGAAAACCAGGACTCTCTAGAGCTTGGCAGACAGCAGGGACCACAGAATGTGATGATAACCAGGCTCCCGTGATCTGCACCCCATGGCTTACTGGACCAACAGTGAAGCTATACCCAGGAATGACGCTATGAATCTGGGAAAATATGACATAAGCAAATTATGTTTCAGGGGCTTTCATGTCTTGCTAACCATGAAATAAGCTCAGTTGCTTGTTAAATTGCACATTGAGATAGTTAAGAAAGTAAGGGGACATTAACAATGAAAACTATTTCATTTAAATTTTTTAACAGCAGAGATACATGAGCTTAAGCCCTCCTCCTGGGCTCTGGGTATATACGCCTATCAGGTTACCTTTAACTTGGCTATTAAAGTGCAGAGGGCAGTGCCTGGATGCGGCCACATGAAAAGCACCTTGGAGGCTAGCTCACTGTTGGCCATGCTCCGCGGAACAAGAAGGGCCTTTCATGCAGGCGTGCGGGTGCTCAGGGAGTGCAGCGGGGCTCGGGCATCTCAGTGTTCCAAAGTGGGACTTCATATCACAGCCACTCGGGTGGAAAGGGGGCAGCTGGCCTGTCCCTCCTCTGCTGCTGCCTAAGGTCACAGATGAATAGAACCCAATTGAGGAGCAGAGGAGCAGATTGAGGAGCCGCCTCACAGGCGGCTCAGTGATGTGCAGAGGAGGGTGTCCTGTTCAGAGATAAGGCTGGAGTCAGGGAGGCTGTGGGCTTCCCGAGGCGGCCCGTTGATAGCGACAGAGACAACGCAGCATTGATGAGAACAGCCAGCTCGCTCTTGGGCGAAATGAAGCCAGAGACAGCATGGCTCACGTGAGTGCTGATGGGGCTGATGTCTCAGACTCTTTCCAAGAGGCTGAGCTTCCAAGCAGTCTTAGCTTTAAATGATCCTGACATTTGTCTTGTGCTTTTCAAGCATTTTCCATTCTATGCAACTCAGAAAATGCAAACTCCTGTTTGTTGGCTGCTCAGGCCGAGCACAGTGGTTAAGAGCACAGGCTCTGGAGGCAGACACCAGCTTTTGCATGTAGTAGGTGCTCAACTTACTGTTGTTTAGTTGTTAAGTCATGTCTGACTCTTTCATGACCCCATGGACTGTTGCCCACCAGGATCCTCTGTCCATGGGATTCCTCAGGCAAGAAGACTGGAGTAGGTTGTTATTTCCTTCTCCAGGGGGTCTTCCTGACCCAGGGATCGAACCCTTGTGTCATGCACTGGCAGGTGGACTCTTTACCACTGAGCCACCAGGGAAGCCCTGAACTAAGTATTCCTTATTATTATGGACAAGCTCTGATGGTAGCAGCAGCTTGTAGCAAATGCCCCTCTAAAAGGAATGAGCAAGTAGCCGCACTCCCGGAGTGGAGCTAAGCCCTCCTCCTGGGCTCTGGGTATATACGCCTATCAGGTTACCTTTAACTTGGCTATTAAAGTGCAGAGGGCAGTGCCTGGATGCGGCCACATGAAAAGCACCTTGGAGGCTAGCTCACTGTTGGCCATGCTCCGCGGAACAAGAAGGGCCTTTCATGCAGGCGTGCGGGTGCTCAGGGAGTGCAGCGGGGCTCGGGCATCTCAGTGTTCCAAAGTGGGACTTCATATCACAGCCACTCGGGTGGAAAGGGGGCAGCTGGCCTGTCCCTCCTCTGCTGCTGCCTAAGGTCACAGATGAATAGAACCCAATTGAGGAGCAGAGGAGCAGATTGAGGAGCCGCCTCACAGGCGGCTCAGAGAGGTGCAGAGGAGGGTGTCCTGTTCAGAGATAAGGCTGGAGTCAGGGAGGCTGTGGGCTTCCCGAGGCGGCCCGTTGATAGCGACAGAGACAACGCAGCATTGATGAGAACAGCCAGCTCGCTCTTGGGCGAAATGAAGCCAGAGACAGCATGGCTCACGTGAGTGCTGATGGGGCTGATGTCTCAGACTCTTTCCAAGAGGCTGAGCTTCCAAGCAGTCTTAGCTTTAAATGATCCTGACATTTGTCTTGTGCTTTTCAAGCATTTTCCATTCTATGCAACTCAGAAAATGCAAACTCCTGTTTGTTGGCTGCTCAGGCCGAGCACAGTGGTTAAGAGCACAGGCTCTGGAGGCAGACACCAGCTTTTGCATGTAGTAGGTGCTCAACTTACTGTTGTTTAGTTGTTAAGTCATGTCTGACTCTTTCATGACCCCATGGACTGTTGCCCACCAGGATCCTCTGTCCATGGGACTTCCCAGGCAAGAATACTGGAGTGGGTTGCCATTTCCTTCTCCAGGGGGTCTTCCTGACCCAGGGATTGAACCCTTGTGTCATGCACTGGCAGGTGGACTCTTTACCACTGAGCCACCAGGGAAGCCCTGAACTAAGTATTCCTTATTATTATGGACAAGCTCTGATGGTAGCAGCAGCTTGTAGCAAATGCCCCTCTAAAAGGAATGAGCAAGTAGCCGCACTCCCGGAGTGGAGCTAAGCTGGCTGTAAGGGTCAACACAGGTGACTGCAAAGTCTTTGCCAGAGATGCTGGGTGTCCCTGGAGGAGGGAGCACCTGCCAGGAATGCTGGGAAATGCGGGCTTCCCCCCGTAACCAGTGAGAGGGAACCTTGGGGAAATGCAGAGCAGCACTGTCTGCCATAAGGTTTTCATATGCACTGGATCCTGCCTCTGAACCCTTTAGACCTGTTCTTCATCTAATAATTCCTACCCGCAAGACTGGCAGTATGTCACAGATGTAGTAAGTGATCAATAACTGTTTGCTTATTAATAAATCCGGTTTCTGGGCTTCCCTGGTGGTCCAGTGGGTAAGGACCCCACCTTGCAGTACAAGGGGCGCTGGTTCAATCCCTGGCCTGGGAAGATCCCACGTGCCGCGGAGCGGCTGGACCGATGTGTCCAATTACCGAGCCAGAGCTCTGGAGCGCATGCGCCCAGAGCCAGTGCTCTGCGACAATAGAGGCCACCGCAATGGGAGGCCCACACGGGCCAAAGAACAAAGATGGATGAAAATAGATAAATGAAAGACCAATAGAAGTGGCCCTCCCACCCCCTCCCTCCCCAACCCGACCCCCAAAAAAATCATTTAACAAAATAAATAAATAAATAAATAAATCCAGTTTCCCTGCGGGCTCAGATGGAATCTTCCCATGATGAAGGAGACCTGAGTTCAACCCCTGGGTTGGGAAGATCCCCTGGAAAAGGAAATGGCAACCCACTCCAGTGTTCTCGCCTGGAGAGTCCCACAGACAAGTCCACGAGGTGACAAACAGTTGGACACAGCCGACTAACATGAATGCTGTTAGTAGATTCAGATTAGTTGGGAAAATTATATGGGTTTAAATGCCTGCATTAAATTTCTGAAATTATCAAAATATTAAACAAACTATTCTTGAACCTATAGAGTAAAATTTATACCAACAGGACAGTTGAATAAAATGGCACTATTCAGCAAAAGTCACCCATCAACAAAAGAATGTCAGCATAATCTACTTATTTTCTACTCTATTTTCATACATGGCCCTTCTTCTTCTGCTCTGCCTCCAGCAAATTACTCCTCTTCTCTTTGTGAAGTCAGAATATATGAGAAATAATTCGCAAAATTTTCCAATTTTAATTAACATAGTTTTCTATTAGCAGAAGACACAAAATTAGGCAATATATTACAGAGGAAATCTCTTAATAACCCTGTAAGGTTTAGAGTAGATAATTAAGAATTGAAGAATCACTTATAAAAATTTCCACGGGGATCAACTGTACCAGAGAAATGCAGAAGATAAAACCTTGAAGTAAGAGCTTTTAGATTAATTACTAAGAAACTTTTTCTAATCCCAATAGATCATAAAGGACTGTAGACAGGGAAATCACAAAGAAACTGAGAAGAACCCACAGACACAGGGGAACATCTCTGAGCTGGGGAAATGAGCCAGGGAAACGTTCGAGAAAGTAATGGTAAGTAGCATCCAGTGACGTATCTTCCAGGGTAAGGATGGAAGAGAACTTTGCACTTAAAAGCCTAAGACTGTCCTTACTCAGAGCATTCTCAGTGACATCATGGGGACAAAAGGTGAGTTACAGCATGAGGAGCAATGAAAAGTTTAGGAGATGACAAATGGTGACTCACAGAATCCTATTAGTCAGATTCAGAAACTTCTTTATCAAGACTAGAGAGAGCTTAGCTTAGAAAGGACAGAGAAGGCAGAGGATTTGGTTCACGCTAGGTGGAGTCTGGTGTCTGGGGGTGGGAGAACCAAAGATGCTGCACTGTTGTTGCTCAATTGCTCAATCATGTCCGACTCTCTGTGACTTTGTGGACTGTGGACTGACTCTGGAGAAGCATGCCAGGCTTCCCTGTCCTTCACTTTCTTTCAGGAAGTAGATGTCTATTGAGTCAATGATCCCATCCAACCATCTCATCCTCTTTTGCCCTCTTCTCATGCTCTCAGTCTTTCCTAGCATCAGGATCTGCATCCGATGTTGCAGAGAATTCACTAATGATGAGTCCTTGCCAGCTAAGAACAGATGGGACTGCATAGGGGGCTGGGGGCAGGGTGGGGGTAGAGGTGTACAGAGGGCGAGGCTTGCAGAGCTCAAGAGGCAGGTTTATTGGAAGCCAATGACAAGCAGAGCCAATAGGAGCTTGGGAGCAGAGAGTAAGTTTACTTAGTTTGAATTTATATTTACAGAAACAAAGAAGACATGGACCTGTGTAGGTTTGAAAATTAAAGACAGTATTAAAGGATATGAGAGCCTCCAGTCTTGAAGGATGATCCTCAGGGACATTAAAATCTGGCTAGACTATCTATACTCTTAATTTGGGAAGAATGTGGATCAGACTTCAAAGACATAGGAGATTATGTACATGTCCAGATACCAAAAGAGTACCTCAGCTTTACCAATCTCAGTGAAGTTGAATCAGAAAATCTGTAGAGTTGTTCGAGCCACAGTGCTGAGGTTCAGTAAATTGATTTATGAGTCAATAGGGCATAGACTGAAAGTCTTGGTATTACCCATGACCCTAAATAGGTCAGTTATATATTCAAAATAAAGCCTGAGTTTTACTGCTATCCTTAGTCTATGCTACCATCACCTCTTTCCTGAAATCTAAAAGACCATTTGAACTTGCCCATGAATTTCCAATATTTCCTCTTAGTCCATTCTTGATTCACCTGCCAGATGGTTCTTGTGAAATACAAGTCAGACAATATCACACACCTGCTCAATATTCTCCTGGGACTCACCACCTCACCAGGGAAGAACTAGACTACTTTCTATGGACTCACAGACCGAGCATGACTGGTCCCCTCTATGGCCATGTACTCCTGTCATATCTCCTGTTGTGTATGGGTCTCTTGGTCCTTCCTTAAATGTATCAAGCACTGTTGTTGCTCAATTGCTCAATCATGTCCGACTCTCTGTGACTTTGTGGACTGTGGACTGACTCTGGAGAAGCATGCCAGGCTTCCCTGTCCTTCACTTTCTTTCAGGAAGTAGATGTCTATTGAGTCAATGATCCCATCCAACCATCTCATCCTCTTTTGCCCTCTTCTCATGCTCTCAGTCTTTCCTAGCATCAGGATCTGCATCCGATGTTGCAGAGAATTCACTAATGATGAGTCCTTGCCAGCTAAGAACAGATGGGACTGCATAGGGGGCTGGGGGCAGGGTGGGGTAGAGGTGTACAGAGGGCGAGGCTTGCAGAGCTCAAGAGGCAGGTTTATTGGAAGCCAATGACAAGCAGAGCCAATAGGAGCTTGGGAGCAGAGAGTAAGTTTACTTAGTTTGAATTTATATTTACAGAAACAAAGAAGACATGGACCTGTGTAGGTTTGAAAATTAAAGACAGTATTAAAGGATATGAGAGCCTCCAGTCTTGAAGGATGATCCTCAGGGACATTAAAATCTGGCTAGACTATCTATACTCTTAATTTGGGAAGAATGTGGATCAGACTTCAAAGACATAGGAGATTATGTACATGTCCAGATACCAAAAGAGTACCTCAGCTTTACCAATCTCAGTGAAGTTGAATCAGAAAATCTGTAGAGTTGTTCGAGCCACAGTGCTGAGGTTCAGTAAATTGATTTATGAGTCAATAGGGCATAGACTGAAAGTCTTGGTATTACCCATGACCCTAAATAGGTCAGTTATATATTCAAAATAAAGCCTGAGTTTTACTGCTATCCTTAGTCTATGCTACCATCACCTCTTTCCTGAAATCTAAAAGACCATTTGAACTTGCCCATGAATTTCCAATATTTCCTCTTAGTCCATTCTTGATTCACCTGCCAGATGGTTCTTGTGAAATACAAGTCAGACAATATCACACACCTGCTCAATATTCTCCTGGGACTCACCACCTCACCAGGGAAGAACTAGACTACTTTCTATGGACTCACAGACCGAGCATGACTGGTCCCCTCTATGGCCATGTACTCCCTGTCATATCTCCTGTTGTGTATGGGTCTCTTGGTCCTTCCTTAAATGTATCAAGCATGTACCCACCTCAGGGCCTTTGCCTTTATGTGCTGTCTGCCTGAACATGGTCACCCTAGACATTTGCTTCCTCACCTCATTCTGCTTAACTTCTTAAAGAGCCTACATGACCACACATCTAAATGAGCAACCCTATGACTTCTCCCTCGCTCTGCTAAACTTGCCATCAGAGCCCTCCCTACCAATTGACATCTTATCACACTATGGCTCCTTCATTAGAATGTTAGGTTCTTGAGGGCAGGGGCTACATCTATATTGTTGATCCTCATATATCCCTTGCTTCTAGGAAAGTCTCTAATAGTAGTGAAGACTCAACAACCATTTGCTGATGGACTGGCTTAATGAATAGAAGGAAAGAACCTAACAGTTACCAATTTACTCCCCATTTTACAGGGGAAGACAATCAGTACAGTGCATCTAGGGTGTCTGTAGTCCAAATATAGTGCCGAAATAACATAATATTCTACACTAACTATATTTCAATTAAATTTTGTTAACGGAGAATCTAAGTGCAGAGATTTGAACAAACCCTCCTGGCATTAAGCACTTCTAGAATCAGCCAAGGCTCAAGGACCTTTAGCTTTCCTGTCAGCTTTCTCATTTGTTTTAGAGACTCCACCATGATGTTTTGCAATGTACAAAAAATGGAGGTAGAGACAGTAATGTGTATTTCCTGAAGACAAACTTCTTGTCACATAAAGGTTTAAAAAGTTGATTATTTGTGTTTATTTGGTCCAGTTTTCAAGAACCTGAGTACCAAGTATGCAAGTAACATAACATAATCTGCTGATGAAATTACTTCTTCTGCCTAAATTCTCAACAACCATTGGGGGATGACTTGGGGTGGTCATGACAGTCTTCTAACCTTGAGTTTCCAAAAGTCTACATTGACAAAGACATGCCATCCGTTTTTACAATGAAGTGAAATGAAATGGTCAGTGCTCTGCCTTCCCACCCAGCCCGATTGTCTTCATGGCTGAAAACAATGCCCAGTTGTTGGGTCAGAGCTGTAAATGAACTGCTGGGGCTGAATCAGCAACCCTGTTCCATGTGTACACACTGCCACGGCGGGGATGACAAACAGACCCTGGGAACAATGGACTCCAGGCACGCGATGCTGGAAACATGTGAATGCTTAATTCCAATGTGCACTCTTGGAAATGAAGCAGAGAAATGCCTACAGCACACAAAGCATTTACTGTCGATGCATTTTTGCTGCAATTGTTTAGGTACTCTTTTTAATCAAGCTGTAACTGCTGTTGGGAAATTCACACATGGGCACCTCTCTACTCTCATACAGTTTTAATTACCTTCACAGTCTCAAAAGAGTGCCTTATGGTACTGAGACAAAACTTCAAAATTGAAAATTTGCTCCCTCAATGTGGGTGTTTGCCACTTCAACCCCACATTATTTCATTAAGGAGGTCATATGTTGGAATACAAGCATTCACAGACTCTGAGGTCAATCTCCCCATGAATGGTTTGAATCCCTATCTTCAGACACTTCATCGAGCATGCATTCGCCTTGTCTTGTGTACCTCTGGGGATGGTGAGATTACTACTTATTAAGGAAGTCTTTTAACAAACTGAACTCTGCCTCCTGACAAATTCCATCCAAGATCTATGATATGTCTTTCAGAGCTACATTCCACATGCAAGTTTTCTCCCACTTGACAGGTTTTCAGACACTTGGAACAAAATGCCCTGAGGGAGTATGTCAGGCATGGATACCATATCAAAAATAGGATGTCTTAGATTGAGTTCCCAGAAAAGTCCATGAGATGAAGGCAAGTGATATAATAAGAGTTCGGGGAGACAAGTAAGGACATGCTGGACAAAGAAGGAGGGAGGAATCTAAGCAAGTGGGTATTTTCAGGTCAAGTCCACAAAACCCTAAAAGTAAGGAAAGCTTCAGAGCTGCCCATTTTAAGTCAGGACTGCTGGGCTTTCATACTGCCATCCTGAGAATCATTGGTCAAGGACCACCTAGGCTGGGGGAGGGTCAGTATAAACTCTCAGGCATGGCAACTCTGCACATGTCAGCAAAGTGTCCCATAGCATCCCATGGGACGTTTGCCAAAGAAAAGCCACAGGTGCCCACTCTCAGAAGCAATCACATCTGATATCTGGAAACATTTACACACAATAGGGACATGAGATCTGGGGTGGATCTTTTTAGAGCAGTAACATCTTTGGCTATAAGAATAACTGAAAGTCACTGGGAAGACTGAATACCCCAGCAGCTTTCCATCACTCCCAATGAGAAAACTTGAAGCAAAGCTCTCATCTCCCAGGTGGAAGATGGAAAGGCACTTCTCTGGAAAACTGATCAGCTCAACAGAAAAATCCAGAAGTTCTGAAGGTTTAAGGCTCACTCAGTGAAGAAGCTGGATCAACCTATAGTGAGTGTGCAAGTAATGCACAAGTACACACACACACAAACATAAAACTCTTAAACAATCGAGGAACACCATTAACTTAAAGAAAGCTTGTAAGCCAGAGATCAAAGCCAACAAAAGTGAAAAATAAATAAATAAACTTGTGGGGAATCAAAGCAATGTTTGAAAAAGAACACTGTAATTGCTGTCCTCAGAAAGCCAAGAGAAATTATTTTACCCATGAACTAAGAATCAGAGGCTATAAAAAGGGAGTAGTCATAAAAGAGGAACAATAAAAAAAAATCTTAAAGTTAAAAAGCAGAGAGCAGAAATGAAAGATTCTGCAACAATTTTGGAAGATCAAATAGAAAAGGAAAAAGGAAAAAAAATCTATGATATGTCTTTCAGAGCTACATTCCACATGCAAGTTTTCTCCCACTTGACAGGTTTTCAGACACTTGGAACAAAATGCCCTGAGGGAGTATGTCAGGCATGGATACCATATCAAAAATAGGATGTCTTAGATTGAGTTCCCAGAAAAGTCCATGAGATGAAGGCAAGTGATATAATAAGAGTTCGGGGAGACAAGTAAGGACATGCTGGACAAAGAAGGAGGGAGGAATCTAAGCAAGTGGGTATTTTCAGGTCAAGTCCACAAAACCCTAAAAGTAAGGAAAGCTTCAGAGCTGCCCATTTTAAGTCAGGACTGCTGGGCTTTCATACTGCCATCCTGAGAATCATTGGTCAAGGACCACCTAGGCTGGGGGAGGGTCAGTATAAACTCTCAGGCATGGCAACTCTGCACATGTCAGCAAAGTGTCCCATAGCATCCCATGGGACGTTTGCCAAAGAAAAGCCACAGGTGCCCACTCTCAGAAGCAATCACATCTGATATCTGGAAACATTTACACACAATAGGGACATGAGATCTGGGGTGGATCTTTTTAGAGCAGTAACATCTTTGGCTATAAGAATAACTGAAAGTCACTGGGAAGACTGAATACCCCAGCAGCTTTCCATCACTCCGCAATGAGAAAACTTGAAGCAAAGCTCTCATCTCCCAGGTGGAAGATGGAAAGGCACTTCTCTGGAAAACTGATCAGCTCAACAGAAAAATCCAGAAGTTCTGAAGGTTTAAGGCTCACTCAGTGAAGAAGCTGGATCAACCTATAGTGAGTGTGCAAGTAATGCACAAGTACACACACACACAAACATAAAACTCTTAAACAATCGAGGAACACCATTAACTTAAAGAAAGCTTGTAAGCCAGAGATCAAAGCCAACAAAAGTGAAAAATAAATAAATAAACTTGTGGGGAATCAAAGCAATGTTTGAAAAAAAGAACACTGTAATTGCTGTCCTCAGAAAGCCAAGAGAAATTATTTTACCCATGAACTAAGAATCAGAGGCTATAAAAAGGGAGTAGTCATAAAAGAGGAACAATAAAAAAAAATCTTAAAGTTAAAAAGCAGAGAGCAGAAATGAAAGATTCTGCAACAATTTTGGAAGATCAAATAGAGGAAGAAAAGACCAGAAAGGTAGGAAATAAAGAGAGGTGACAATTAAACACAACTCAAGAGGTCCAACATCCTGGAAGAAAGATGTTTCCAAAAGAGAGGCCTGAGACAATAGTGGGGAGAAAATCATTTTCACAAACTCAAGCATCAGATTTCATAAATGATTAGACTGTAGAACCATAGTTTCAAAACTCAAAACAAAGATGGCTTCCAAACTAGAATTCGATTTCCAACTAGACCACCAATTAAGCTTGAAGGTAGAATAAGGACAGTCTTAGCTATACAAGGTCTGCAAACTCTACTTTTTTGCATCATTTTTTCTGCATACTTCAGGGCATGTGCTCCACATATACATACAAAATTTATATTTATATTATTTATGTTTATGTAACAAAGTAGGAAGAAGAAGAAATAAGATTCAAGATACAGGAACCCCAACATGGGATAAAAGGAATACTGAATGGTCATTAAGGAGATCAAGGATGCCTACGAAGTAATAAACCTGGCAGGAGTGAGAGAGTAAGAACAACAAAAGGGATGAAGGATGCCTCCACAAAAAGGATAAACTAGAGAGGTCAGTTGATAGGTTAGAATATATTGAAAGAAGATTTGTACTTCTGGTGAAATATCTGGGGATACATTAAAGATAAGTACTAGAAAACTAAGCAGATGCATAAAGTAATAATTAGTTCTAGTGGAAAGAACTAGTTGTACAAGAAAAGATACGTGATCATAGTACACTAGCTGGCTCAGTTCAAAACACAGTTATGACAAGTCAGTATTACATATTGAATATTCTAACTGAAAAATAAAGATGGAAGTGTTGGGGAGGATGTGAGAGGAGAGGTGGGGAAAGTGAGGGAGGAGAGCATGGACAAGACTCTTTAGAGTCTTCACCTCCACCACCAGCAGGTCAGTAAATTACCTCTAGAACTGACGAGAAAAAAATCAAGACATGGGAGTATTCATTTTCTATCAATGCTGTAATAAATTACCAAAACCTAGCAGCTTACAACAACACAAATGTGTCATCACATGGTTCTGAAGGTTAAACGTCTGCATTGGGTCTCTTTGAGCTAAAGTCCAGGAGTCGGCAGGGCTGTGTTTCTTTCTGGAGGCTCTAGGGGAGAATCCATTTTCTTGCTTCTCACACTCATAGTGGTTGCCTACTTTCCTTGGCCCATGGCTTTCCTGCCTCATTTTCAAAGTCTGAGATGATGGGTCAAGTCTGACTTTTGCCTCCTTCTTCTACTTTTAAGGTCCCTTGTAAGTACATTGGACCCATCCAGATAACCTGGGGCTATCTCCATATTTTCAGGTGAACTGACTAGAAATCTTAATTCCACTATCAATTTTAACTCCCCTTTCCTGCATAATCTAACATATTCACAGTTTCCAGGAATTCAGACTTGGACATCTTGGGGGAGCCGTTATTCTTCCAGCTACAGAGTGAAAATGTGTCACTGGGAAAAGTGATATGAAACCACAAATGAGTGGAAAATATCTCCTCTTAGAGGAATTGAGGTTAGGGAAGGGTGGGGTGGAGGGCAGCTGTTTTTCTCTATAAACTAGTATTACTATTTTTACATGTATAACTTTAATAAAACAACAGAGTGAGAGTAAGAACAACAAAAGGGATGAAGGATGCCTCCACAAAAAGGATAAACTAGAGAGGTCAGTTGATAGGTTAGAATATATTGAAAGAAGATTTGTACTTCTGGTGAAATATCTGGGGATACATTAAAGATAAGTACTAGAAAACTAAGCAGATGCATAAAGTAATAATTAGTTCTAGTGGAAAGAACTAGTTGTACAAGAAAAGATACGTGATCATAGTACACTAGCTGGCTCAGTTCAAAACACAGTTATGACAAGTCAGTATTACATATTGAATATTCTAACTGAAAAATAAAGATGGAAGTGTTGGGGAGGATGTGAGAGGAGAGGTGGGGAAAGTGAGGGAGGAGAGCATGGACAAGACTCTTTAGAGTCTTCACCTCCACCACCAGCAGGTCAGTAAATTACCTCTAGAACTGACGAGAAAAAAATCAAGACATGGGAGTATTCATTTTCTATCAATGCTGTAATAAATTACCAAAACCTAGCAGCTTACAACAACACAAATGTGTCATCACATGGTTCTGAAGGTTAAACGTCTGCATTGGGTCTCTTTGAGCTAAAGTCCAGGAGTCGGCAGGGCTGTGTTTCTTTCTGGAGGCTCTAGGGGAGAATCCATTTTCTTGCTTCTCACACTCATAGTGGTTGCCTACTTTCCTTGGCCCATGGCTTTCCTGCCTCATTTTCAAAGTCTGAGATGATGGGTCAAGTCTGACTTTTGCCTCCTTCTTCTACTTTTAAGGTCCCTTGTAAGTACATTGGACCCATCCAGATAACCTGGGGCTATCTCCATATTTTCAGGTGAACTGACTAGAAATCTTAATTCCACTATCAATTTTAACTCCCCTTTCCTGCATAATCTAACATATTCACAGTTTCCAGGAATTCAGACTTGGACATCTTGGGGGAGCCGTTATTCTTCCAGCTACAGAGTGAAAATGTGTCACTGGGAAAAGTGATATGAAACCACAAATGAGTGGAAAATATCTCCTCTTAGAGGAATTGAGGTTAGGGAAGGGTGGGGTGGAGGGCAGCTGTTTTTCTCTATAAACTAGTATTACTATTTGTCTTAAAAAAAAATACGTTAATGTATAACTTTAATAAAAACAACAGTTAAATTACAAACAAAAGTGTCATAGCCAGGGAGTAATTTTAAACTGGTCAGAGACATGATCAAATTTACCGTTTAGCAAGCTCTCACTTTAAGATGATTCAGAGGTGAGGGTTAAAAACTAAACTCATCCCACAGTGATAGGCCTGGGGAAAGAGCTCAGCAAGATAAAAGAAATGTCTCTATTGATGTCTGGACAGTGTGATCAAAACTCTGCCAAGGAAATCTGAAAAGAAATGAGAACTGAAAGATGGCATTTTATATCAGCATCCGGAAACTTCAGAACCTGTACCCGGTCTCAGCTCCCCAGTCATGTTGGCCTGACCTCTTACTACAGACCAGAGCTCCCTGGAGGTAGGGGCCAGGCCTCCACTGTGGCCAGGTATAAACAAGCACCTGCTGAGCCCTGGCACAAACACTGACCCACCGTCTGTGACTACAAAGTCATCTCTACCAGGTCTCCATGAATTTCTCGTGACAGTGTTGGCACTCACAGAGCATTTTTTGTTCTCTTGGCTATTGCCTTTCAAGTATTTCCTTAATGTAAAATTAATGCAGACTTCAGTAGCAAGACAAGAAAAATCAGACCTGAAGAGTTAATGGTCCATTGAAGCCAACACCAACTCCTTTCACTGGCTTTTTATATTATTGTATTGTAAAGATAATAGGCAGTGATTCATTCAACCAAGAAGGAAATAGTTCAAAGCTAAAATTCTTTCAGGTCAATTCCCGGCACTAACTCTATGTGTGTGTGTGTTTGTGTGTGTTGGATATTACAGTAACAGCAAACATATGAGAGTGATTGAGTATTCACGAGGTTGAGGTAAACATAGTCTCCCTTGTTTTACAGATGAAGAAACCGAGTCCTGGAAAGAGTACAGAACTTGTGAAGGACAATCAGCTAGTGGGGGTTTGAACCACTCACCTCTCAGATCCTCAAACCTGTACCCTTTCTCTGCACTGTGCTGCCTTTGGGGCAATGTAGCTCAAACCCTTTCACAGGCAGGCATTCATAAAGACCAATCAGAGCAGAGCTCAGCTTACAATCAGGGGCAAAATTACTAGCAGAAGACATGACGCCACAGTGTGCATGTCATGAAAGCCAGCATCATCCACAAAAGTCTCTAAACCACGAGCCGCTCTCCGGAGCCCTGCCTCCCATTTGCTGCTACGGATCCCTCCAAGCATCCCCTGGCAAAGAAGAGACCCCAAGTGTTAGAGGCTTAAGAGAAATTTGAAAGAGAAAGAGCCAGCAGTGATTTTTCAAAAAATCCAGTGCATGGTATGAGAAGGTTAGCCATGCCTACATCTTAGTGACCAAATACCTTGGCTCAGGTGAAGGCTCACAGCATCCAGGGGAATTAGGGTCCACGATGGTGACCTGGTGACCTATGGACACACAGAATTCCCTGGCATTGCCTTGTGGCACGGTCAGCAATGTATTTACTGATACCACTTGCATTTGCTTTAAAACATTGGAAAGTGAATAGGGAATGAGTGGATATAACTTAGTCAAATTTCTGCAGACAGTGTCCCAAGAGTAGGAGTTGGCTGATTTTTCTGTAAAAGGACAGACAGCAAATATTTGAGGTTTGCAAGCCGTACAGTCTGTGGCACAACTATGTGACTCTGCCACTGTAGTGTGAAAGCAGGCCTGGACAGTATATAAGTAAGTGAATATGGCTGTATTCTGATAAAACTATTTATGGACACTGAAGTTAAACTTGAATTTTCATGTGTCACAGAATATTGTTCTTTGTGCTTTTCACAACCATTTAAAAACATAAACATTACATTTTTTAACTAAAAAAAGCATTATGTTTTTTAACCAATACCCAGAAAACAGGACAGAGTTTGCCAACCCCTTCCCTAGATGATCCCAGCTTCATTTCAGGCAGGTACAGGCTCCCATCTGTTTTCATAGATCATGACATGTCGTGAAAAACTTCAAAACACTTTTAGACTTCTGTCTTTTTAAGAAAGAGTATTCATGACTCCTACCTCTTTGATCAAATCACGGTGGCAAGAGCAACCCTATTACTGCCAAGAATAAGAGCAGCAGTCCATCAGGAAGAAACAAGGTGGTGGAAGGAAAGAGTAAACCACTTATTTATCCTCTAAACAAAAAACTGAGCGCAGAGCCCCCTTCCGGGAAAGCCCTCAGCTTACAATCAGGGGCAAAATTACTAGCAGAAGACATGACGCCACAGTGTGCATGTCATGAAAGCCAGCATCATCCACAAAAGTCTCTAAACCACGAGCCGCTCTCCGGCCCTGCCTCCCATTTGCTGCTACGGATCCTCAAGCATCCCCTGGCAAAGAAGAGACCCCAAGTGTTAGAGGCTTAAGAGAAATTTGAAAGAGAAAGAGCCAGCAGTGATTTTTCAAAAAATCCAGTGCATGGTATGAGAAGGTTAGCCATGCCTACATCTTAGTGACCAAATACCTTGGCTCAGGTGAAGGCTCACAGCATCCAGGGGAATTAGGGTCCACGATGGTGACCTGGTGACCTATGGACACACAGAATTCCCTGGCATTGCCTTGTGGCACGGTCAGCAATGTATTTACTGATACCACTTGCATTTGCTTTAAAACATTGGAAAGTGAATAGGGAATGAGTGGATATAACTTAGTCAAATTTCTGCAGACAGTGTCCCAAGAGTAGGAGTTGGCTGATTTTTCTGTAAAAGGACAGACAGCAAATATTTGAGGTTTGCAAGCCGTACAGTCTGTGGCACAACTATGTGACTCTGCCACTGTAGTGTGAAAGCAGGCCTGGACAGTATATAAGTAAGTGAATATGGCTGTATTCTGATAAAACTATTTATGGACACTGAAGTTAAACTTGAATTTTCATGTGTCACAGAATATTGTTCTTTGTGCTTTTCACAACCATTTAAAAACATAAACATTACATTTTTTAACTAAAAAAAGCATTATGTTTTTTAACCAATACCCAGAAAACAGGACAGAGTTTGCCAACCCCTTCCCTAGATGATCCCAGCTTCATTTCAGGCAGGTACAGGCTCCCATCTGTTTTCATAGATCATGACATGTCGTGAAAAACTTCAAAACACTTTTAGACTTCTGTCTTTTTAAGAAAGAGTATTCATGACTCCTACCTCTTTGATCAAATCACGGTGGCAAGAGCAACCCTATTACTGCCAAGAATAAGAGCAGCAGTCCATCAGGAAGAAACAAGGTGGTGGAAGGAAAGAGTAAACCACTTATTTATCCTCTAAACATGAAGGAGGAGAAAGGGGGAGGAAGGTGAAAACAGAAATGAAGCAATACGCAAGTAAATATGGTCTATGGCAGGTCTGACTTTTCGCCAAGTTGTTCCACACTGAGGCTAGAGGCAGATACTCTTCCACATCTCTGACCTCTTCTCACATTTCCAGTGTGCCATCTTTGGCAGGGTCTTAGATAAGTCATTTTTGCTTTTAGAGTCCCATGTTCTGCAAGGTAAATTGAGGACATTAGCACAGGTCTCTTTGCAGCACGACTGGGACCCTGAATTTAGCCAGCATCCTCAACTTCTTGGATATAAATTTTAAAAAATTCTATATGGCTTAAGCCAGTTGAAATTGGGTTTCCTGTCATTTTCATCCAAAAGAATCCCGACACCAGAGGTGAGAGTGGTTTTGAGACTGTCTTTCCTGGGGGCCAAGCTAAAATCTGAGACTGCCCCTCCCAAATGACAGACGATACAAATTATAGCATTAGTCCCTCCATCCCACCCTCCACCTCAGTGCAGACTGGCAAGCTATTACACAACTGGAACATGAGCTGGAACCCCTACCCACCCTTGTTCTTTATTCCATCTCTGTGTGTGAATAAAGAAAATAAGAATTATTTTAGAAGGAATTCTTCAAGACTTTTCTATTTACCCAGCACATACAGATCATTTCACATTTAGCAGGTACTCATTAAACATTATTGAATGACTGAATAAAGAAAAGAACATTGCTTGTGCAAACTAATACGTAGTTTCGTTTCTTTTCTTTAATGCTTCCAACAGAACAAACAACAGACAAAAGCGTAAGAAGAAAGGAGATGATTGATTTTATTGAGTTACTCTGGGTACAGGACACATCTGTTGGAGCTGGTTCTGGCCTTTCTGATGTAAGAGGGACACAAGGTACTTGGAGAGGGTACAGAGATTAAACCAATCATGGACTGGAAAACAACACATTTAGCCGATGTAAGAGAACTGATAGCAGCAAAGAACAACTAAAGAGACACTTGAGCTGCTGTGTGGTGCTCAGTTGCTCAGTCCTGCCTGACTCTCTGTGACCCCATGGACTGTAGCCCACCAGGCTCCTCTGTCCATGGAATTTTCTAGGCAGTGATATTGGAATGGATTTCCATTTCCTCCTCTAGGGGATCTTCCCAACTCAGGGACTGAACCTGAGACTCAGGCATCTCCTGCATTTGTAGGTGGATTCTTTGCCATTGCACCACTTGGAAAGCCCCATTGCTACCTAATGAAGGTACAGAACCCAAGAGTTTAGAGTTCATCTGATCTAAAACTCTTCTCACTTTACAGAAGGGGAGATTTAGGCTTCCAGAACCGCAGGGATAGGGGGCAATGTCAAAGCTTTTGAGATGCATTCTAGGATTCTAGTTTTCAAACTGTGGGTTCCAAAACTATTAGTTGATTGTGAAATTAATCAGTGGATTTTAATCATTTTAATCATTGTTTTTTATCAACAAAAGTAAATAGAACACAATGGAAAACTCCAAGCATAATTTCTGTAATAAGAGTAAGTATTATTGCATAAGATTTTGTTTTAATTTATACACACACACACATGTACAAATGTAAAGACTGTATATTGGGGTCAGGATGTAAAATGTATCTCACACAATGAATCAAGTTTTTTTAACCTTGTAAACTATGGATCTAGGCAAATGATAGCACTGACTGATCATCTATTATGCTGAAATTCAGGAGAGAAAACCTGTCCAGCACTCAAACCTCATGTTTGTAACACTGAGGACAAACTTGACCCATCATCAGAATCACCTAAGGAGATTTTTTAAATACAGATTTCTGAATGCCATTTCCAGAAATTCTTAATGTCTGGAATTTATATTTTCAAAAATTTCTTAGGAAATAGATTAGTTTTGGAATCGGACATCCTTTTGAATGAAAAAAGTCAACAGAAAACCACTCTTCACTGGATAATCTACAAAGTTCTATGGGAGTGACCAGAGAGAGCAGTATGATTTGTCTTATGGGGCAGAGACACATGCAGTTCCGGTGGACTGCAATGGTTCCACCAACTGCCACCCACAGTTGCTTACAAACAGAGATTTGTTTCCTGGACACCTAGAGAAGGCAATGGGAGAGGCTAGGGCTAGTCTGATGCCAAAATCAGACAAATGTATCCAAAGAAAAACAAAAGCAAAAACTAAAGATGAATATGTCTTATGAATATAGATGCAAAAATCCTCAACAAAATACTAGTAAGCCAAATCCAACAATGTATAAAAAGTATTGTATGCCTTAAGCAAGTGGAATTTATTCCAAGAACGCAAGGTTAGTTTAATGTCCCCCCATATCAATGAATGTAATACATCATATTAATAGAATAAAAAAAAAATCTACACAATTAGTTCAATTTATACTGAAAAAGCATTTGGCAAGACCTAACAATATTTCTTCATAAAAATTCTCAACAAACTAGTAACAGGAGGGAATTTCCTCAATTGAATAAGGGCATCTTTGAAAAGTCCACAGGTAACATTATACTTAAGAGTGAAAGGTATAGGCTTTCCCCTGAAAACTAGGAACAAGACAAGAATATTTGTTCTTGCCACATGTAGTCAATATTGTGTTGAAGATTATAACCAGAGATATTAGGCAAGAAAAAGAAATCCACATTGAAAGAAAAAGTAAAACTGTCTCTGCTCACAGGTGACATGATCTTGTTTGTAGCAAATGCTAATAATCCACCAGAAAAAAAAAAAAAACAACAACATCCCATGGTCATGGAGCAAAAGAATTAATACTGTAAAGATGACAACACTCCTTACAGTGATCTACAGATTTAAAGTAATTCCTATCAGAAGTTCACTGCTGGTAAGAATGTAAAATAGTACAACTACTTTGTGAAAAGAATCTGAAAGGAGAAGTCCTGATACATGCTACAACAAAAATGAACCTTATAAATCTGATGCTAAGTGAAAGAAACCATTCAGAAAAGATCATATATTATATGGTTCCATTTCTATTAAATCTCTTGAATCAGTCGGCCTACAGAAACAAAAGGTAGATGGTGGTTTCCAGGGGCTGGAGCCTTGGGGGAAATGGGGAGTGACTGATAATGGGCATGGGACTTCTTTTAGAGGTTTGAATGTTTTAAAAATGTATTCTAATGACAGTTGCACATATCTGTGAGTACACAAAAAAACACTGAATTACACAGTTTATGTAGGTACAGAAATTACATTTCAACAAAGCTATTAAAACAAGCAAACAAAAGAGAACTCTCTAGACACAGGAGAGCCGACTGTTCCAAGGGAAACAATATCGTACAGATAACTTACTTCATAGCAAGACAGGTCTGTACAGATACCAAGTCTAGGAACTCAGGGAGGATGAACAGAAAGATGACAGGTAGAGGCAGGAAGGGCGGGCAGTGGAAGTTGCTGAGTCCTCAGTTATGAAACAATCAGGCATCTGGATTACACGCAGGTTTTTTGAGAGATGCTATTTGATCTGTGGTTTCTATGCTAGATAACTTGGGGTTTTGAGCCATTTAATACTAGAATTGTTTATGCACATGTCAGCATCCCTTAGAAGGAAGATCCTTGAGATTAGAGCCCCCACTGTCTCCGGAGAGTCCTCATTTCTCCAGTGGCACCCATTAGGTGCTCAACAAAGACTTATGGAATGACAGAGTCTCCTTAAAAGTGACATCTGGGTCCGTGTAGGTTGGATGGCCCCCACATGTCCAATGTGCTCTGCCATCCCTTTCTTTGTCTGTGGGATGGAGATGGGGTAGTGCCATGTGGATTAAGAAACATAGTACATTTCCAGCATTTTACAGCCTGCCTGAAGTGAAGACAGCACTGATGGGCACCACTGTACTATTGGGATGACTGCTGTACTCTTTTTGTTGTTGCATACCATGACCACTCAGCACATCATGATTCGCTCAATAAAGAGGTGATGTATAAGAGAGAAATCACTGTCAGGGAAGATTTTTAAGCTCTGTGCCCACACTGCTGGAGACCTTCTCTGCAGCCCTTAAAAATCTTTAATGATAATCTGTCTGCCCTATAAAAATGGTGTTGACTTAAATTAGGGAGAAGATGAAGGGACATTCAAGAATCCTCCCAGCAGACACACTATACATTGCCTCTAAACACAGCATGAGTGAAAAGAGCTTCGTGGCATCAAAGAGGGCAGCAGAATACTTCTTTTGTGGAGAAAGAAACAATAGTTCACATGAAACCAGTTCTTTGGCTTCCAAAGCATTGACAAAACGCATTGCTCATCAGCACTTCTGGAATATTTGACTCCCCAATAAGACTTTCCCCAGAATGCATCACGCTGAAGTGTACACTGGATACTCCTTTTGTTTTATTCTATCCTGGCAAGTCTGGGCTCCAGACATCAACATGAGGACTTGTGGAGCCAACTCTTTATCAATTGCACCTTGTTGTTGCTGTTGTTAAGTTGCTAAGTCAGGTCCAACTCTTTGCAACCCCCTGAACTGCAACACACCAGGCTTCCCTGTCTTTCACTGTCTCCCAGAGTTTGCTCAAATTCATGTCCTTTGAGTTGATGATGCCATCCAACTATCTCATCCTCTATTGCCCCCTTCTCCTCTAGCCCTCAAGTTTTTCCAGCATCAGTGTCTTTTCCTATGAGTTGGCTCTTTGAATCAAGTAGCCAACCAGATTGCACCTAACCTACACAATTTTTAGACCCAAAGCCTGCATCCAGCATCAGCCCTGGTAATGAGCATGGACAGTTCTTTATCAGGTTCTCGAATTGAGTGTGGGGCACCCTGCCCCCCACCCTCCATCATAAGCTCTGAGGGATTGGAAGGATCAACATGGCACTTGAATGACCCAGTCTTGAACTGCTGCCTTCTCACAGGCACCTGATTGTTGATGTGGTGTCTGTCCTGACAGAGGCAACACGTTATTTGACATTTGTTCACATTTTCCTTGCTGGTAGGTGGGAAGTAGGAAGGAACACTATTTTTTAGTAAACCCAGAACGGCTTTCCCATGACAATGTGTGAAACACACAACTCTACTATTGTAGAGAGTGTGCTTGTTGGATTCTTGTGGGTGAAATTAGGAACCTGTCAATGAGCGGGATTGGTATCTCCTCATTCTGGAAGATGTGTCAGGGGAGTGCTAGTGGAAATTTTCTACTCTTTCATACAAACCAACAAGAGCATCAATGTGTAAACTGTGTTGCCCTTTTGAGTGAATCTCACATGAGCAGACAAGCAGAGCAAGATATTGCAATTCACTGTCACACTAACCTTCATGCATCTTGGGACACTGGGCAGCATAAACTCAGCCTGGCTGAGGACCTGTCATAATAAAGCTTGTGCCTTTTTCTAAATAGTCAGTGACTGTCTTTTCTACTTTAAAGATGTAAAAACGATCTTCTTAATTCCACTTCTGAAGTTTTCATAAAACTCACAAACATTTCCTCAGCATAATCTATTTCCCAAGAGGCACTAGTGGTGAAAAATCTGCCTGCCAATGCAAGAGGCATAAGAAATTGGGTTCGGTCCCTGGGTCTGGAGGATTGGGTTCGGTCCCTGGGTCTGGAGGTCCCCAGTTGCTAAGTCAGGTCCAACTTTTGCAACCCCCTGAACTGCAACACACCAGGCTTCCCTGTCTTTCACTGTCTCCCAGAGTTTGCTCAAATTCATGTCCTTTGAGTTGATGATGCCATCCAACTATCTCATCCTCTATTGCCCCCTTCTCCTCTAGCCCTCAAGTTTTTCCAGCATCAGTGTCTTTTCCTATGAGTTGGCTCTTTGAATCAAGTAGCCAACCAGATTGCACCTAACCTACACAATTTTTAGACCCAAAGCCTGCATCCAGCATCAGCCCTGGTAATGAGCATGGACAGTTCTTTATCAGGTTCTCGAATTGAGTGTGGGGCACCCTGCCCCCCACCCTCCATCATAAGCTCTGAGGGATTGGAAGGATCAACATGGCACTTGAATGACCCAGTCTTGAACTGCTGCCTTCTCACAGGCACCTGATTGTTGATGTGGTGTCTGTCCTGACAGAGGCAACACGTTATTTGACATTTGTTCACATTTTCCTTGCTGGTAGGTGGGAAGTAGGAAGGAACACTATTTTTTAGTAAACCCAGAACGGCTTTCCCATGACAATGTGTGAAACACACAACTCTACTATTGTAGAGAGTGTGCTTGTTGGATTCTTGTGGGTGAAATTAGGAACCTGTCAATGAGCGGGATTGGTATCTCCTCATTCTGGAAGATGTGTCAGGGGAGTGCTAGTGGAAATTTTCTACTCTTTCATACAAACCAACAAGAGCATCAATGTGTAAACTGTGTTGCCCTTTTGAGTGAATCTCACATGAGCAGACAAGCAGAGCAAGATATTGCAATTCACTGTCACACTAACCTTCATGCATCTTGGGACACTGGGCAGCATAAACTCAGCCTGGCTGAGGACCTGTCATAATAAAGCTTGTGCCTTTTTCTAAATAGTCAGTGACTGTCTTTTCTACTTTAAAGATGTAAAAACGATCTTCTTAATTCCACTTCTGAAGTTTTCATAAAACTCACAAACATTTCCTCAGCATAATCTATTTCCCAAGAGGCACTAGTGGTGAAAAATCTGCCTGCCAATGCAAGAGGCATAAGAAATTGGGTTCGGTCCCTGGGTCTGGAGGATCCCCTGGAGGAGGAAGTGGCCACCCACTCCAGTCTCCCTGCCTGGAGAATCCCACGGACAGAGGAACTTGGCGGGCTCCAGTCCACAGGGTCACAAAGGGTCAGACACAACTGAAGCGACTTAGCACACGTGAATGCACACATGAAAACCCAGAATTTAGCGCAAGGACAAAAGGATCCAAGGTTGACATCAAAGACCTGGGTTTGAGTCCCAGTTCTGTCCTGTAACAGTCAAGAATTTATGGGTGTTTTTCAGCTCTTTGAACTTCAGACCCCTCCTTATAAAATGTGGAAATCTTCACTTAAAACCCTCATGGCAGAATATTGGCAAGGATTAAGGGAGAGGGGGAAGATTAGGGATGGTTTCAAACCGTTGCTTCCAATTGCTTATGTGTTTTCTCTGTTCATTTCGTCATCATAGTAAAATAAAGTTGGCTTGGCTTAGGGTCAGTCAACACAAGGAGATTATAACTATTGTCCAAGGTAAGGGCTCCTGCTTCATCCATGGGATGTTCTTAAGTTCTGCATTTGGATCCTCTGAATCACCAGTGACTACTAATAGATTCAGCATCTAGGCTGTATCTGTGGCCTTCATAACTCTACGGGTCCCAGTAGAGGATCCTTTACTTTACAGAAAAGTCCAGCAGAGGGTGGAAAATGTGTGATCTCAGTGTAGTCCTGTGGAGTCAAATATCCTTCAGACCCTCCCACTGGGTTTGGATCTCAGTCCAGGGTGTGACCTTCCACTCTGTTGCTGCAGGAACTCCATTTCAGTTGGTTTGGTTAGTTCCTGGAGCTGGGAAAACCCTGGTCTATGAACTCTCAGTAACTAAACTCATAAAAGACTAGTATATAACCAGAATGCCAAAGTATGGATTTTTAATGAGAAACAGTAAACTGTTAAGAGACTGGAATGAGCCCATGGGCAGGTCAATACATTTCTTCCCTGAAATAAAGGAAAACCACATCCGAATTGGGTGACGACTGAGTCAGAATAAAGGAATACCACTGTTGTTAAGGCATCTTCTTCATAAAAAAAGATTTTGAAGCCTTCTCCCCCATTCTAAAGTATAGAATTCGCAAGAATGTCATCACTCAAACTGTTCAGCTAAGTCTTCTAGGCAACGTTAGGCACATATGAGCGTGCCTTTGAGAGTCTCCCCAACATGTGCTTGGCCTCCATGCAAGGCATCGTGCCAAGTGCTTTAGTGACATTTCTGTTCAACCTTCCAGTGATGCTATGAGGAAAGGTGCATTGTTATCACCAGGCCACATCAACAGGAGTTTAAGAGGACACATTTGTCCAAGAACACACTAGTAAGTGGGAAACTGACTCAGACTCAGGCAGTCTGACCTATGTTCACAACTATGAAATTCTACCATCCATATTGGACTAAATTACTACAGCCAGCCTCTGACCACAGTGACCTCTGAATTCTTGTTGGTAATTTTGCTGTTTCTGACACTCCCCAGGCACCTGTCAAAACTCACCACCTATAAAATTACTGATTAAAAGGATGCCTTAAAGTCTGATCTCATCTAAGATATGCTGACTTAATTTAACTTTGCTTAATTAAATCTCTCTCTCCTCAGTGTGTCTTTCTACAGAAGAAAAAAGAAAAAAACCCATAGCCACAGACTGTTAAAGCTTGGAAAGACCATCAAATCATGTGATCCACAGTTACTCTTTCGTGAATACAGAAAATGAGATTTGAAGAGGTTAAGCACCTAGCCCAAGGTTTTTCTTTTCATGTATGTGTTGAGTGCCTACTAAGCACAAGGTAAAAATAGAAATCATTGCCTTGACTCTTTAAAACAAGCTCTTTAATTCTTCCTCTGGCAACTGTTCTCCACCCTATACTATAGCAGTTCCAAAAGAGAGAAGCTTTTTTTTTTTTTTTTCAATCAAAATGTAACCTTTTCCCCTGATAATGCAATGTAAAGTGTGCTTTGGGTCCAATTGCTTCTCACTCCTTGTCATCAAGTTAGGATTTCTATCCCCTGAGATGTCTTGAACTGTAACTGATCACTCTTGCCTAATGCTCACTGCCACATGGATGTCCCAAGGTCAGGTCCTAGTGGACCACACTGACTCCATGTTGGGGTGAGGCCTGGGAGGATCCTGATGTTACAAGTCACCCCTCACTAGATTTCTTAACCCATTAAATAACTCTGTATGAATAGTTGCCAACTGGTTAGAAAACTGAAAATTAAAAGACAGATACACTACCCTAGTGACTGCTTGTGGAATGTCAGTTAAAAAGCCCTCTAGACTAAAAAAGTAGGTGTCATGGATCTCAGAGGCTGGAATAGCCTGCCTCTGCTAGGCGCGATAGCCCCACCCATCGTGTTCACGTGATAGAACCCCTGCAGTTAGTCTCGGAGCTAAGTCTCAGCAGGGCACCCAGGCCTCTGACCCACCTCCACCAGCCTTTGTGCCCAATTCAGAGCAGGGTGGTGGGCAGCACATTTGTCCAAGAACACACTAGTAAGTGGGAAACTGACTCAGACTCAGGCAGTCTGACCTATGTTCACAACTATGAAATTCTACCATCCATATTGGACTAAATTACTACAGCCAGCCTCTGACCACAGTGACCTCTGAATTCTTGTTGGTAATTTTGCTGTTTCTGACACTCCCCAGGCACCTGTCAAAACTCACCACCTATAAAATTACTGATTAAAAGGATGCCTTAAAGTCTGATCTCATCTAAGATATGCTGACTTAATTTAACTTTGCTTAATTAAATCTCTCTCTCCTCAGTGTGTCTTTCTACAGAAGAAAAAAGAAAAAAACCCATAGCCACAGACTGTTAAAGCTTGGAAAGACCATCAAATCATGTGATCCACAGTTACTCTTTCGTGAATACAGAAAATGAGATTTGAAGAGGTTAAGCACCTAGCCCAAGGTTTTTCTTTTCATGTATGTGTTGAGTGCCTACTAAGCACAAGGTAAAAATAGAAATCATTGCCTTGACTCTTTAAAACAAGCTCTTTAATTCTTCCTCTGGCAACTGTTCTCCACCCTATACTATAGCAGTTCCAAAAGAGAGAAGCTTTTTTTTTTTTTTTTCAATCAAAATGTAACCTTTTCCCCTGATAATGCAATGTAAAGTGTGCTTTGGGTCCAATTGCTTCTCACTCCTTGTCATCAAGTTAGGATTTCTATCCCCTGAGATGTCTTGAACTGTAACTGATCACTCTTGCCTAATGCTCACTGCCACATGGATGTCCCAAGGTCAGGTCCTAGTGGACCACACTGACTCCATGTTGGGGTGAGGCCTGGGAGGATCCTGATGTTACAAGTCACCCCTCACTAGATTTCTTAACCCATTAAATAACTCTGTATGAATAGTTGCCAACTGGTTAGAAAACTGAAAATTAAAAGACAGATACACTACCCCTAGTGACTGCTTGTGGAATCTCAGTTGAAAAGCCCTCTAGACTAAAAAAGTAGGTGTCATGGATCTCAGAGGCTGGAATAGCCTGCCTCTGCTAGGCGCGATAGCCCCACCCATCGTGTTCACGTGATAGAACCCCTGCAGTTAGTCTCGGAGCTAAGTCTCAGCAGGGCACCCAGGCCTCTGACCCACCTCCACCAGCCTTTGTGCCCAATTCAGAGCAGGGTGGTGGGGTGGGGACAGAGGAACAGCAGGAAAAGGCAGGAAGCTCCACTTGCCATGACACCAGATAAAATTCTCATTGTTTCACTGGAACTTGGCTCTCAGGCTTTTCACCTTGGAGTGAAATTTTACTGCATCAGCAAACCCATCTTGAGCCACGCCTACCATGATCAGGTTTCACTGGGATGCACGCAAAGATACAACAGGATCCTGAAGCCCCTCCCCTGGACCACGCCATCACATTGCCCAGTTCATCTGAGCTTTCACATTTCCGAAGAGTCAAAATAACTGTCAAATGCTTTCTGGCACTACCCTCTATGGTCTGAGGACTGAGCCACAAGAGAAATGAGGTCATCTGAGTTTCATGCAGTGGATATTTACTGAGTAGCTGTACTACAGAAGGCATAAGGATATAAAGATGAACACAGCACTGCCCCTCCCCTCCAAGAATTCCTGTCCAGATTAAGCCCCAAGGGTCCTGAGGAGTGAGTCCACTGTATTAGAACTGCTGCAATGAAATGACTCCTGGAAAACAAGAGTTAAATCACACTACAGGAGGGGTGGGACAGAGAGTGTGGCAGTTACATCCGGGGGCTTTGGAGTCAGCCCACGGGGGTTTAGTTTTCAGGCCAAGCATTTATGAGCTCTGTAACGAGGTGAAAGTGTGCACATCTACTGTGGCCTCTTTAAACAGTCTCAGTTCTCTTGGGAGTTTTCTAGTGGTTCCGTAGTTAAGACTTCACGTTTCTAGTTCAGGGGGTGTGGGTTCCATCCCCAGTCGAGGAATTAAGAGCCCACCTGCTGTGTGGCGTGGCCAAGAAATTTTCAAAAATAAAACTTTGGGAGGTCTTAGTTCTCTCATTTGTAAAAGAGGGTTCATTGAAGCATCACACAGAGGGGTATTATAAGCTACAAATGGCTGAGCTGTTTTAGTATTGAGGACAAAATGTAGCTCACAGTAAGAGCTCAATATATCTCAGCCATTACTAGTTTTTAACTGTCAACCTGTAATCGGTGTAACTTAACAAAATAGTCTACCAAACAAAAGAGGGGTGCAGAAGGAGGGAGGAAGGAGAGTAGACTATATACTTGCTCTTTAAATTGTTCCTTAAGAAAAAAATAAAACTCTGAAAGAACTGACGATGGATGCACAATGCATGATGAGCGAAACCATATGCACCCCTGTCCTCATTAGCAAGCCCCTGTCACCGTCCTAGACCTGACCAGGGCACAGCGCTGCTGGGCTGCAGTCAGGCCAGGGGTCACTGGGGTATCACACGCCTACATCCCATTCCCTCTTTGGCTGGTCTTCCACGGCCAGGAAAATGGTTTTTTTTTTTTTTTTTTTTTAAATGAGGTCTGTTTTTAAAATAAGAGTCTTCCCAACTGCACAGTGCCTGGGGCACGAACGCTCAGCGCTGCCGCCCAGTCGGGGAATCTTTCTCACAACACAAACGCAACCCCGGGAGGCTTCAGAACAAGGGTAATTGATGTGCCCGGGCAAGTCCAGAGTTGAGCACGTTTAAAAGATTTATTGAGCTTCTCCTACATGTCAGAGTCGGTTCCGGGCTGGAAAGCAATCGACAGCGTCTGCCTTTACATCCAAATGAGAAAGACCGATAATAACGCAAGTCAACAGCCTTCTGAGTGGAGGCATGATTCCGGGGCACCACAGGCTTCTGTTCTCAGCAGAGAAGTCAACTGTTCATATTAAACCGATTTTTCTGTCTTCAAATTCTGAGAAAATATACCATGTATTTACAGCAACTCTTTATTAACCACAACACACATCCTGTCATCAAACATGTCCGTGAAAGCCACAGAGCACATGCAACACAGAGCACTTTCAAAAAATGTTGTACCAAAAAATGCAATCAATAACACCAGGTCTGTTCATGTGGCCTGCCTCACCCCTTGTTCAAGTTTTCATTTCACGACCATAGTTCTCTATTTGTAAAAGGTTCATTGAAGCATCACACAGAGGTATTATAAGCTACAAATGGCTGAGCTGTTTTAGTATTGAGGACAAAATGTAGCTCACAGTAAGAGCTCAATATATCTCAGCCATTACTAGTTTTTAACTGTCAACCTGTAATCGGTGTAACTTAACAAAATAGTCTACCAAACAAAAGAGGGGTGCAGAAGGAGGGAGGAAGGAGAGTAGACTATATACTTGCTCTTTAAATTGTTCCTTAAGAAAAAAATAAAACTCTGAAAGAACTGACGATGGATGCACAATGCATGATGAGCGAAACCATATGCACCCCTGTCCTCATTAGCAAGCCCCTGTCACCGTCCTAGACCTGACCAGGGCACAGCGCTGCTGGGCTGCAGTCAGGCCAGGGGTCACTGGGGTATCACACGCCTACATCCCATTCCCTCTTTGGCTGGTCTTCCACGGCCAGGAAAATGGTTTTTTTTTTTTTTTTTTTTTAAATGAGGTCTGTTTTTAAAATAAGAGTCTTCCCAACTGCACAGTGCCTGGGGCACGAACGCTCAGCGCTGCCGCCCAGTCGGGGAATCTTTCTCACAACACAAACGCAACCCCGGGAGGCTTCAGAACAAGGGTAATTGATGTGCCCGGGCAAGTCCAGAGTTGAGCACGTTTAAAAGATTTATTGAGCTTCTCCTACATGTCAGAGTCGGTTCCGGGCTGGAAAGCAATCGACAGCGTCTGCCTTTACATCCAAATGAGAAAGACCGATAATAACGCAAGTCAACAGCCTTCTGAGTGGAGGCATGATTCCGGGGCACCACAGGCTTCTGTTCTCAGCAGAGAAGTCAACTGTTCATATTAAACCGATTTTTCTGTCTTCAAATTCTGAGAAAATATACCATGTATTTACAGCAACTCTTTATTAACCACAACACACATCCTGTCATCAAACATGTCCGTGAAAGCCACAGAGCACATGCAACACAGAGCACTTTCAAAAAATGTTGTACCAAAAAATGCAATCAATAACACCAGGTCTGTTCATGTGGCCTGCCTCACCCCTTGTTCAAGTTTTCATTTCACGACCATGGAGTCCCTCGGTTAATGAACTCATCTCCTAACAGGTCTCCTTGCTCTGTTTCTGCCCCTCTCCAATCCATTCTGCTCAAGCAACCTTTCTAAAATGCATCTCTTGGGACACCCCTGGGGGTCCAGTGGTTAAGACGTCATGCCTCCAATGCAGGGACAGAAAGTTTCAACCCTGCTTGGGGAACAAAGATCCCATGCGCCACCAAAAACAAATGAACAAACAAATACCTAATAAAGGGCACCTTTGACTGTGTCCCTCCCCTTCTTAAAACTTGTTAATAACTTCCATTACTCATAATCTAAAGGCTAAAGCTAGTTCACAACCAACACTGAAGTTCAAAATATATCATGACACCCTAGACACACATCTGCAAGCCAGCCAAAACAACCTTTATGAATACATAATCCTGATACATTTATATTTACTTTAAAATTATCTATATGTACTTCTCAGTATTCTTATCTAGTATTAGTGTGATTTGTTTTTTTCTCATAAAAATAAATCCAAATATAAGTTTTAATACTTCCCTTCCCAGGGGATGGACACCAAACTTGGGGACCACTGATTCAGGTTGTGTACCAACACCATCCCTTGTGAATGCACAATGCAAGAGTTAAATAATGGAGACAAAAATGTGCTGTTTGTTTTCATGTTCCTATTATTGAGCGTGCCTCATACCATATACTTGGCCCTGGAAATTTGGTGTAAACAAAATTATAGCACAAGAGATTATACTATGAACACCATGAGGGGAGTTGGCTATTGATTGCCATCTCCTTCAGGCATCTTTTTCATAAGGTAAATAAATATTTTGTGATTAAATTCAGTTCAATACAAACTCATCAGGTTTTTAAACTCCTATAGTGAATTTTCTTAAGACAATCTGTCGTCACTAAAAGGAAGACAACAACCAAGAGACTCAGAAAAACAAATTACGTACCTTCATCATCCACTAGCTAATTATTTCACTATCATCGGCGAAGTAGAATTGGAAGAAATTATCCTCATAAACATATGAGAGAACTTTTTCATCAGAACAGAGATAATTGGTGCACTCTTTGGAAGAATCGTTGCAGACACAGGCAGGTCTAGTATAGGCAAGGACAGTAATCCAAAAATCCAAAGAATGGAGAAAACCATGTGTAAACATAACTGCAGTAATGCAGTTAGAAGACACTTGCTTCTTGGAAGGAAAGCTATGACAAACCTAGACTGCATATTAAAAAGCAGAGACATTCAACAAAGGTTGGTATAGTCAAAGCTATGGTTTTTCCACTAGTCATGTACAGATGTGAGAGCTGGACCACAAAGAAGTCTGAGTACTGAAGAACTGATGCTTTTGAACTGTGGTTGGAGAAGACTCTTGAAGGTGGTGTGGTCAGCAAGGAGATCAAACCAATCATTTCTAAAGGAAACCAACCCTGAATAGGCACTGGAAGAACTGATACTGAAGCTGAAGCTCCAGACTCACTGGAAAAGACCTCGAGGCTGGGAAAAATTGAAGGCAAAAGGAGAAAGGGGTGGAAGAGGATGAGATGGTTAGATAGACTCACTGATTTGATGGACATAAGTTTGAGCAAACTCTGAGAAATAGTGGAGGACAGGGGAGGCTGGTGTTCTGCAGTCCAGGGGGTTTCAGAGTCAGACACGACTTAGTGACTGAACAACAACAACTTCAAAGCCAAGCAAGATCCCAGCTTCCAAACTTTAAAGCAACCAGCTTACAGGGACTCCCCTGGTAGTCCAGTGGCTAAAAACCCCCCTGCCAAAACAGTTAGATCTCTGCTCTGGGAGAGCTCCACATTCCACAACTACTAAAGCCTGACAGGTGTCCACAATCACAAGAGATTATACTATGAACACCATGAGGAGTTGGCTATTGATTGCCATCTCCTTCAGGCATCTTTTTCATAAGGTAAATAAATATTTTGTGATTAAATTCAGTTCAATACAAACTCATCAGGTTTTTAAACTCCTATAGTGAATTTTCTTAAGACAATCTGTCGTCACTAAAAGGAAGACAACAACCAAGAGACTCAGAAAAACAAATTACGTACCTTCATCATCCACTAGCTAATTATTTCACTATCATCGGCGAAGTAGAATTGGAAGAAATTATCCTCATAAACATATGAGAGAACTTTTTCATCAGAACAGAGATAATTGGTGCACTCTTTGGAAGAATCGTTGCAGACACAGGCAGGTCTAGTATAGGCAAGGACAGTAATCCAAAAATCCAAAGAATGGAGAAAACCATGTGTAAACATAACTGCAGTAATGCAGTTAGAAGACACTTGCTTCTTGGAAGGAAAGCTATGACAAACCTAGACTGCATATTAAAAAGCAGAGACATTCAACAAAGGTTGGTATAGTCAAAGCTATGGTTTTTCCACTAGTCATGTACAGATGTGAGAGCTGGACCACAAAGAAGTCTGAGTACTGAAGAACTGATGCTTTTGAACTGTGGTTGGAGAAGACTCTTGAAGGTGGTGTGGTCAGCAAGGAGATCAAACCAATCATTTCTAAAGGAAACCAACCCTGAATAGGCACTGGAAGAACTGATACTGAAGCTGAAGCTCCAGACTCACTGGAAAAGACCTCGAGGCTGGGAAAAATTGAAGGCAAAAGGAGAAAGGGGTGGAAGAGGATGAGATGGTTAGATAGACTCACTGATTTGATGGACATAAGTTTGAGCAAACTCTGAGAAATAGTGGAGGACAGGGGAGGCTGGTGTTCTGCAGTCCAGGGGGTTTCAGAGTCAGACACGACTTAGTGACTGAACAACAACAACTTCAAAGCCAAGCAAGATCCCAGCTTCCAAACTTTAAAGCAACCAGCTTACAGGGACTCCCCTGGTAGTCCAGTGGCTAAAAACCCCCCTGCCAAAACAGTTAGATCTCTGCTCTGGGAGAGCTCCACATTCCACAACTACTAAAGCCTGACACTCTGGAGCCCGTGCTCCACAACCAGAAGGTACCACAATGAGATTAGTTAGCTCACTGCAACTAGAGAACATCTGCCCACAGCAACAAAGAACCAGCAAAGTAGAAAAAAAGTTAAAAACAAACAAAAAAAAACTTAACAAAAGTTTTAACAGTTTTACCACAAATAATGCCTTTTGTTTAGAGGGTAATTGGGATCTATATGTAAAACTTAATTTCAAAATCAGTTCAATCCAAAGAACAGTTAATAAAAAATCCACTATTAATCTATGCATCAGTGAAAACTCTGATACTGATAATGAGCACAATCTCATCAAGGGCAATTTGTAAGTTGAAAACATAGTACTCACCCTCAAAAGCCGAAACAGATGGGACAAGACAGAAGGGACGAGGGAAGAGTTGTAATTATCCAAGATCAGTCTTTGTGTGGTAACTGGTTAGCTGCCTCTTTTTAGCACTGATATTTCCAAGTCTTCTGTAAAAAGAAAAATTTAAGAACATGCTAAAATCACCCTTTTATAATCAATTCCCAGGTAACTTGTGTTTCATTTGGCTTTTAAAAAAATCATTGTCAGGGGCTTCCCCGGTGGTCCAGTGGGTAAGGACACCGCCTTGCAGTGCAAGGGGCGCCGGTTTGAGCCCTGGCCTGGGAAGATCCCACTGGACTGATGTGTCCAATTACCAAGCCGGAGCTCTGGAGCGCATGCGTCCAGAGCTGGCGCTCTGCAACAACAGAGGCCACCGCGATGGGAGGCCCACAAGAGCCAAAGAACAAAGACGGATGAAAATAGATAAATGAAAGACCAATAGAAGTGGTTCGCCCACCTCCTCCCTCCCCAACCCGCCCCCTCCCAAAAATAAATAAATAAATAAGTGCTAAAAAAAATCATTGTGACGATAATAAACGAGGTGAACTGAAATAAAGATCACTAAACATTGTTTTAAAAAAAGGTTCAAGTGAGCTGTTCATAGGGACATTTGAAAGTCCAAATTCATTTTTTGTGTGGACTATGAATTATAACTGGATAAAACTACTCTGAAATGAAAGACGGCTCTATGCTTTCCTTACTCTCTACTTTTTATTCAATTTTTTTTATTATGGGCATTTCAGTGTCTGAAAAAGCAGAGTGACTAGTTGAATGAGTCTGGAAGTACCATCACCAGGTTCAAAAAATATTCATCTGTAGCCAGTCTCATTGTATCTATACCTCATATACTTCCCTCTGCATACTATAACTTATTTTGATGTAAAGCTCAAATATCACATCAATTCATCTATAAATATCTCAATAGGTACATCTAAGAGAATGTTCTATAAAATACCATTGCTAAAGAAAGTCACCACCTCTAAAAAGAATAATACTCATTATTACCAACGTATCTAGTCAGTATTCCAGCATTCACATTTCCTAGATTTCCTTAAACATTTTTAAATTATTTTTTTGAAGAAATACTCAAACTAGGCCCACACTATATGACTGGTTTTTAATCTCTAAGGTCTTTTTCTTTTTTTTAATGTATAGACTTTTCCTCATCTCTCTCTGTCTCTGTTTTGTTTTGTTTTTTTTTGTAGTTCAGTTCAATTCAGTCGCTCAGTGATGTCCAACTCTTTGTAACGCCATGGACTGCAGCACACCAGGCTTCCCTGCCCTTCAGTATCTCCCAGAGTCTGCTCAAACTCATGTCCATTGAGTCAGTGATGCCATCCACCTGTTTCATCTTCTGTCGCCCGCTTCTTCTTTTGCCTTCTATTTTTCCCAGCATCACGGTCTTTCCCATCTCTTCACACCTGATGTGAAGTTGTCTCTTTACATCAGGTAGCCAAAGTATTGGAGCTTCAGTTTCAGCAGCAGATCTTCCAATGAGTATTCAGGGTTGATTTCCTTTAGTACTGACTGGTGTGATTTCCTTGCAGTCTAAGGAACTCCCAGGAAATCTCTCTCTTTTTTTTTTAAATTTCCTTTCTATTTTGTGTTAAAAAAAAAAAAAAGAACTAGGTTATTTGTCCTATATCTCCCTTCATCGATTGCATCCCTCATTCGTTCCCCTGGTCTCTGTCTCTCCTGTCATTGGTAGTTGGATCTAGAGTCTTGTTCAAATTCAAGTCTCAGTTTTGGGTGAAGCCACTTGACAAGCAGTGTTGTGTTCTTCCATCAGCTGGGTGTTCTCTAGTTTGTGATGTTTGCAGGCACTGGGGATAATTGCCTAGGTCCATTAGTTCACTGGGGCTTGCACAATGGTTCTTTTTTCTCCAGTGTGTGACCCTAGGCAGGGGCATCAAAAGCTGAGGTTTCTTTTCCCTGGCTTCTCCACTCCCCTCATTTCTCTTCATGAGCTGTAACGCTTGTATAAAAAGAAAGTTCCTCTCATCAACTCTTTTGTTCCCTGAGGTACAATTCATATAGAAACAATAGGATAAAGGCTTTAGTCTTTCCTTTGTTCAACAGTTTTCAGAACAATGAATTACTTCTTAGTATTCTCCCAAAGTGACCAGTGATTTTTTTTCCAGTACCATTTGAAACTCCTGGATTCAAACCTACTTGATGTGTTTAATCCATTTTAGTTATCTTTACCGATGTTAAAATATTTGCCCTGTGGAAGCTTTTGCAAGTTGGCTCCTGAGTCCTTTGGACATGTCCCTTCTAGTCTTTGATAGCTTCCTTGCTTTCACTTATGACACGTTGCCCCAGGCTCACCTTGTTTATTTCCTCCCAAATATGGAAACCTTGGCAAGTAAAACCTTTTAGCAGAACCACAATCTGGGTGCTAGGTATACTCATTGGTATTGATATAGGCATTGGTCCCAGGTGTCTTGAATGGACAGAACTTGAAAAAAATATGAGTTCATAGTCCTCATTCACAATGAGAACTAATGTGATTTTACTTCAATTTCTTGACCATTACAACTATATCTATACTCATGTCCCAAATCCCATTTCTCAGTGATGCCAACATCATTATTTATTTGCCTTATACCACACTATACTTAAAATGGTATGAGAATAACAATACAAGCACTAGGACCAACAATATGATTATTGAAAACAACTCAAGACTTCTTTTTGTGGTCCTTTTGGCCTTTAACACATTATTGATGGGGCTGGGGAGTGTTAATACATCTCCGCTCAATACTGTGTTAAGCGTCAATAGTCACCAGGGACACACAATCAAGTCGCCACATTTAAAAGTCAGTTTGAAGAGTTCCTTATAAGTTGGTTGCTTATGCTGCCAACTTAATACACTGTTGGTTTATTTGTTTCCTTTTATTTTCAACTCTTAAAGACTGCTTTTTAAATTTTGTTTTAGAAGTCAGTTTTATAATTACATAAATCATTTTCATGGTTCCAAAGTCAAATCTACACAACGGAATAGATTTAACAAGGTTAGCTTTCATCTCTGTTCCCGTCACACTAGTTCCTCCTTCCCCCCAGGGCAAGTCATTTATTTCAATGCATGGTTTATTCTCTCATGGTTTTCAATATAAGCAAATATCATAAACGACAGCATACTCTTATTTTCTGCACCCTTCTTTGCTTATTTAACATATCCTGAAAACCACTCTACAGCAATATCCAGGAATGATCCCCATTTCTTCCTATCGCTGTGCAGTACTCAGTTATGTGGATGTTCCGTGGTTTACTTGGTTAGTTTCCTACTGATGGACATTTGTGCTATTCTCAGTCATTTGCTCTTATAAATAGTGCTATAGCATGTGCATTTGTCTTTTCATATTTTTACCAGGGTATTATGGAGATTCCTAGAAGTGGAATTGCTGGGTCAGAGGGTAAAGGCAAGTGCAATTTTGCTAGATAGGGGTGATGTCTTCTCCACTGGGACTGAACCATTTCATATTCTCACCAGAACCATGTAAGACTGCCTGCTTCCCACAGCTTTGCTAATAGACTCTGTGATCAACCCTTCAAATTTTGGCATCTAGTAGATGAGAAATGGTATCTCAGTGTAGTCTTAATTTTACATTTCTTTATTATGAATGATGTAGCTCAGACAGTAAAAAAAAATCTGCCTGCAATGCAGGAGACCTGAGCTCATCCCTTCCCTTGACTGGAAAGATCCCCTGGAGAAGGGAATAGCTACCCATTCCAGTTTTCTTGCCTAGAGAATTCCATGGACAGAAGAGTTTGGTAGGTTACACTCCACAGGGTCACAAAAAGTTGGACACGACAGAGTGACTAACAAAATTATGAATGAAGTTCAATATCCTTTCATACCCTTCAGAGAGATTTGCATTTTTTTCTCTGTTAATTGTCTGCTTAGGTTTCCAACCGATTTTTTACAGCATTGTTGGAGTTTTTCTCCTCTATTTTTAGAAGTTTTTCTTTGTCCTTTAGGGCTACTTTTTTTTAAATATAAGTTGCAGATATTTTCCTTAGTTTGTCATTTGTCTTTTTATTGAACGTATGGCATTTAGAAAAATTTTTTCCTGTTATTTTTTTCTCATACAATATTTTTCTAAAAAATTTCAGTTCAACCAAGTTTATCATTTTTTTTTCCTTTATTGTACTTGGATTCGAGTCATAGTTTAGGAAGTTTAACTCTCTCCAAAGTTAGGGAATAAGATGCCAATATTTAAAACAATATTTTTATAGGTTCAGGTTTTACATTTCGACCTCCTACCTACTTGGAGTTTAACCCGATATATGGAATGAGGAATGGATCCAGTTTTGGAATTTGCCAATGGCTGTGTGCTTCTCCCAATCCCACTTGTAGAAAGTCCATTTCTCTGCCAATTTGGAATGCCCTCTTTTTCATAGACTAAGCGTCCATGTTCAAGTGGAGCTCTTTATGGACTCTCTGGCCTGGTTCATTGCTTTGCCTACTCATGTGACAATACCCAACATTTTTAGTGTGTGGAGGTGGTTATGCTGGGTCTTCACTGAGGCTCTTGGGCTGTCTAGTTGTGGCACACAGGCTCTAGAGCACATGCTCAGTAGTTGGGGTGCATGGGGTTCATTGCCCAGCGGCATACAGGCTCTTAGTTCCTAGGGATGCAACCTGTGTCCCCTGAATTAAAGGACAGATTCTTAACCACTGGGCCACCAGGGAGTCCCTGATATCAAGCTGGTTGGGACACAGAGGTTTCCTACTATATTTCGATGTCTGGTGGATGCTCACACCCTCTGTTGCTTTCCTTTGTCAGTGTTTTCTTGGAAAGTGCTATTTATTTGCTTTCCTTATCTAACTTCCAGCTGAAATTCTTTTTTTTTTCTTTTCCCCATCATACCTCTTTTTTTATTTATATTTATTCTCATCCATCTTTTTTTATTCTTTGGCCTGTGTGTGCCTCCCATTGCAGTGGCCTCTCTCACTGCAGAGCACTGGCTCTGGGAGCATGTGCTCTAGAGTGCTGGCTCATAATTGGACACACCCGTCCAGCCATGTGGGATCTTCCCCAGCCAGGGATTGAACTGCTGCCCCTTGCATGCAAGGCAGACTCTTTACCCATTGGACCACCAGGGAAGCACCAGCTGCAATTTTTGACTCTCAATCTTTTTCTAAAAGCTGTCACAGCTGTCTGACTTGGTTAACACCATGTTAAGTGTTAGATGTTAGTCACTCAGTCATGTCCAAGTCTTTGTGACTTATAGACTTTAACCCACCAGATTCCTCTCTCTATGGGATTCTCCTAGGAAGAATACTGGAGTGGGTAGCCATTCCCTTCTCCAAGGGATCTTCCCAACCCAGGGAGCCTTTTATGTCTCCTGCATTAGCAGGGCAGGTCCTTTAACACCAGTGCTACTTGGGAAGCCTGGAACATTATCACTAGCACTGCCTGGAACATTAATAAATGTTTATAGACATGGAACACTTCAAGGTATTCTGCTGGAAGTTATCAGACAACGTCAACACCTTGATAACAAATGTTACATCTAACAGGGGAATCCATGACTTTAATCCCAATTACTTCAGGATAACTGCAAAGAAGATTGAATTAATATCACAAGTTTAAACTCAGGAAAATAGAAAGGGAGAAAAGGAGGAATAAAGTAAGGAGGAAGGGAGAGAGAGAGGAGATGAATGAAGGTGGGGAAAAGTTTTGACCACATTGGAGTGTCTTAAATGCAAGGAATTTAGTGGACTACTGCAGGTCATGGGAGGGAGCCTTTTCACCAAACACTCTTCTGAACATCCTGAATTTGTATTGCATGTATGTTTACACAATTAAGTACGCAGCAAAGTTCATATCATTCATTAATTGAACTTACTGTGCATTTAGGTTTGTTCAAGGGGGGAAGTTTTTTCACATATACTTATATATAAGACAGATGTGACATCTGACATCTGGTGGAAGAGAACCTCAAACTTCTACCTAGGATATCCTGTGGGTGGCCTGGTTTGGGCCTCAACCCTTGGTTTTTGAACTATTTTATATTTTTAAAGAACATATTGTCCTAGGAAAGCAAGGAAAAAAAGCAGCTTCTTTAATAAATGATTCAAATGTTGGAAATGGGGAAAATATGGCATGAAGGAACATATTTTCCAGGTTGTTACTTTCTACTGGAAAAGGCCGTGTTAACCAATCCAATCTTGCTGAATATAATCTGCTCCCACTCTGCAGGGCTGGTCTGGCTGAGTTTGAGCAATCCATCTGTATCAGAGGAGTCATGAAAATCCTGATTCACACAATAGGTAAAACAGAAAGGAAAAGGCTCAAGAGGTCATTCTCTCCAGTGTGTCCTACAGAAAAATGGATTGCCAGGTTTTCACCCTTAAAAGTCCTTTTGATGAACAGGATGATCCATAGAATGGCAGACAGGCCAAAGTCCCATCAGTGGTCTGGGGATACTAAGGCCCGACTTTACCAGTAAACACTGAGATTCAGTAAAATGCTTTTAGTGGATCTGACTCCTGACTCAGTTATTATGTGCATAAACGTAGGCCTGTCTGAGACTCGATCTGGATAATAACATAAAAGGAGGAAACAATACAAGGCATGTAAATGGTTAGGCTGGTGCCCAGTATTAACTGTAATTAATGTACTAACTTGCAGAACTCTGCCAAAAGTGCTCTTATAACACAAGACAAGAGAAAACAGGGCCCCTCTTCCTTCCACTTTTAAGTATTCTCTGGTGTCATTACGAGCTCTGAACAAGTAAACAGAATGCCCTCTCTACTTTTCCTCCATGGTCACAGTTGATAGTACTTTCAACTGACAAGACTTGTGTTTACCTAAAGATGTTGTAAAAAGACCAAGCGAAATGGTGATGATGCATTCCATCTCCTTGTTCCAAAGGAACAGAGTCCTTTCCTCTCTGCAGATGCTTGATGTCCTGGTACCTGCTACAAGGAGCCTCACCAGAAGCCTGGCTGACACTGGCCTGCAGAGATGTGGCATGAGGAGGCTCTTCCAGGAGATGTCTAAGGACCACCCTCAGCTGTCCAAACCTGGCTTTCTCTAACATCATGCTGTGCTGGGCCGAGTATCTGCAGTGCAAAAACCACTGCTCAATTACTCATAACTGAGTTGCAAAGAGATTACTATTCTTTGCTGAAACCTGACTTCTTATCCTGGAAGCAGATTTTTCTCATTGCGAGGGGAGCAAATTGCATTAAAATCTGTTGGAAAATTTTGGTTGGAACAAGACACAAGAATGTTGCTTGTAGTTACAGATGCCTCAGTTGTCATCCTTAACAAAATCAGGGCTCCCTTTGTAAAAACAAACACGACCCAGGCATGTTCACTCTCTTTGGAATGTGTCCATTGTGCTAAATTAGATTTTTCGAAAACCCTCACCAACAGTTCCAAGGTTGTACATGGCCATTGCTGACTCTACAACAGAGGAATTAAGGGCTCAGTGTATTCTGCTGAGTGCCCAGGTCTCTGATTATCCAAAGGGCAGAGGGATTCATTTTGGAAAAATCCTAGAGATCACATACAAGCATTCCTCTAGGAGTAAATTAAAGAATGTAGGCGATACTCAGGCACGTGGCTTAACACCCTGGAAGAAATCTGATGTCTCAAAGGGTGCCCTAGTGACCTGAAATAGGTAAAATGCCTCTCAAGGAAACTCTTTTCTGTAAAACCTTTTGCTTTAAGCTACGTGCATCTTCCCATCCTCAAAATTGCACAAGATACATTACCGGAGGCTCTGTTGTGGCTTGACATCTTGTTAACACTGTTAAAGCAGTACCAGGAAGTGCCCCAGAAATAATGGAGGTATTTCTTCTCCCTAATTGCTGTTGACGCTTCTGCTTCCTGGCTCCATTGTGACTCCAAAGGAGACAAGGAACTTAATGCTGAACGGGGGCGAAAGCCTTGAGTTTCAGATCTTTACAAGTCAGGCTGCTCTAACCTTCCTGAATGGTGCATGATGATGCTTTAGTTTGTTGCTGTCATTATTTTCATTTATGTTCTTTTCCTTCCATAGCACAGGAGGGGTGAGTTTGCACCCCAATATCTGAAAGGCAGCAATTGCATGGTGTTCCCATTGCTTCAGTAACAGCTGTCCCGTGCTGACTGGGGCAAACTGTTGGAGGACTATGCTGCCATGTAGGTGAATTTTTAAAAGAATCCTATACTTTATAATACCTCATTTAAAATACCATGTAAATGTCTATCCAAAAGACCGGCTCTAGTTATTTCTCTGCTGATTTGAACCAAATAAACATAGGAGGATAATGAACAAGGGCACAAGGACCTACATTAGAATAAATGTGTCTCACACAGATAGAAAGAACAGACAAGATGGGGAGACCAGAGCTGCAGAGGACCTTGGGCTGACCAATTGCTGGGGAATATAAAACATGGCTAGAGGCAACTTCTAGAAGTCCAGTTGATATCTCATAAACAAGCCGGGGGTTGGGGGAACAATTGTCTTTGGTCAAACAGGATAAAACATATATTTTTAGAATAGGGTCCAAAAGTTCTCAGAGTACTGAGGACCCCTTAAAGGAATCTGGTATATATCAGTGAAATTAATTCCAAAAACCAAAGCAAACTCTAAGGCCAATGAAAAGGAAAGCACAGAGGGTTGAGTAACAGATGGGTCTCTTGGTGACCGTGCACCTGTGCAGAGCAAGGAGGAGGTTGGGAGTATTTGTCTCACTTTTTCCTTTTCAAGGCACATTTTTACTTCCTTGACAGTCTTCAGCATTCTATTGACCTTGGACAATAGCAATAGCTAGGGTTTCTATGACGCTCTGTAAATTGTGCGCATAGACTTATTTAAATCTCACCGTGAGCCTGGGAGGTATAAAGCGCTGTCTCCCATTTTACAGATAGGGAAAGTAAGACTCAAATTATGTACAGGTTTTCCAATATCGCTACTAGTAAGTGACAGTACAGAACCTCCACCCCTGTGTGGTAACTCTGGATGACAAGCCCTCGCTATCAGTCCATACTGCCTCACTTGGCCTAAAGTTCTGCCTAAAAAGACACTAAGCACATGGAAAACCTTCCTATGAGAAAAGCCAGGTATCTACAAACACTGTTCACAATGACATCCAACACTGAGATGCTGGGAAATCCTCCTAGAGACATGGCAGTTTTTCATGCTTCACTGAGCTGTTCAGAGACAAAGGCATAATTCGGCCCATCTGTATACAAAGTGAATCTCTGCTACTGGAATATAAATAAAGTACTCGACTCTCTTTTGTCCACATTAGTGTTTTTCTGACAGTTTTAGGTTCAAGTTTTAAATGGTATTCATTCACGAATCACCGGGGGAAGGCCGAATTGAAGATTATTGAGCTCGTGATGAACACTGGCCCTCATCTCTGCTGGAGATTTACAAATCTAGCCGGCAGTCTGAGGTCTTGGAACACCATCTCACTTCACTTCTTTATGTGAACAAGTCTGCCTGAAGCCAAGGACAATTTTCCTCGATTTAAAAGGGGAAAAATAATCTTGAGTAGGGCAGAAAACAAGGGTAGCCCGTATGATTTGAATTACAGTCAGATAATCACCATTCATGACCAGTCCAAGCTGGAAATAAAGCTTGAATTTCTCCTCAGAGACGTTTCCCCGGGTTAACTTTTAAAAAAGGGTTTCAGTTGAGAATGGCCTTTGAGTGAAAAGTAAAGAAGTTCAACTTATTTCAGGCCTTTACTGACTTCTCCGGCCTCCTATGAAATTAGTCTTTTTGCAAGAATATCATTTATGAGTTTCATTGGAAGTGGTAAAAATAACCCTCCGTTCCTTACCCCATCAAATTTTAGTGTTCCAACTAAATTTTGCAGCATTCTATTGACCTTGGACAATAGCAATAGCTAGGGTTTCTATGACGCTCTGTAAATTGTGCGCATAGACTTATTTAAATCTCACCGTGAGCCTGGGAGGTATAAAGCGCTGTCTCCCATTTTACAGATAGGGAAAGTAAGACTCAAATTATGTACAGGTTTTCCAATATCGCTACTAGTAAGTGACAGTACAGAACCTCCACCCCTGTGTGGTAACTCTGGATGACAAGCCCTCGCTATCAGTCCATACTGCCTCACTTGGCCTAAAGTTCTGCCTAAAAAGACACTAAGCACATGGAAAACCTTCCTATGAGAAAAGCCAGGTATCTACAAACACTGTTCACAATGACATCCAACACTGAGATGCTGGGAAATCCTCCTAGAGACATGGCAGTTTTTCATGCTTCACTGAGCTGTTCAGAGACAAAGGCATAATTCGGCCCATCTGTATACAAAGTGAATCTCTGCTACTGGAATATAAATAAAGTACTCGACTCTCTTTTGTCCACATTAGTGTTTTTCTGACAGTTTTAGGTTCAAGTTTTAAATGGTATTCATTCACGAATCACCGGGGGAAGGCCGAATTGAAGATTATTGAGCTCGTGATGAACACTGGCCCTCATCTCTGCTGGAGATTTACAAATCTAGCCGGCAGTCTGAGGTCTTGGAACACCATCTCACTTCACTTCTTTATGTGAACAAGTCTGCCTGAAGCCAAGGACAATTTTCCTCGATTTAAAAGGGGAAAAATAATCTTGAGTAGGGCAGAAAACAAGGGTAGCCCGTATGATTTGAATTACAGTCAGATAATCACCATTCATGACCAGTCCAAGCTGGAAATAAAGCTTGAATTTCTCCTCAGAGACGTTTCCCGGCTTAACTTTTAAAAAAGGGTTTCAGTTGAGAATGGCCTTTGAGTGAAAAGTAAAGAAGTTCAACTTATTTCAGGCCTTTACTGACTTCTCCGGCCTCCTATGAAATTAGTCTTTTTGCAAGAATATCATTTATGAGTTTCATTGGAAGTGGTAAAAATAACCCTCCCGTTCCCTTACCCCATCAGAAGATGTTCTAAGTGTTCCAACTAAATTTTCCAAGCAACATCATTGAGCCTGTTCCTTGACCCATCTCTCTATGTTTGAAGAACTTAACTGTTTAATTTAAACATTTATCCTCAGAAGGTTTTCTTTCCCATTGAGTTCCAAGATGACCAGAGGTCCAGCTTAACATATGAACCTTCAGAAACCATTTTGGCCTCAAAAAGGTGTGAAGAAAAGCAAATATTCTATGGCTAAATATCCCAATGATGCAAGTAATTTCTCTGGCTATAGTTTCACCTTTCAGAGACAAGAAAGAATAAAAACCAAAGATGATCTCTACTAGACACTTTTAAGTAAGGGATGTGCTGTGCTGTGCTACATTGCTTCATTTGTGTCCAACTCTTTGTGCTCCTATAGAGTACAGCCCGCTAAGCTCTTTCATTCATGGGATTCTCCAGGCAAGGATACTACAGTGGGTTGCCATGTCCTCCTCCAGGGCATCTTCTGACCAAGGGATTGAACTGGTGCCTCCTGTCTCCTGTACTGGCAGCCAGGTTCTTTCCCACTAGTGCCACTTGGGAAGCACCAAGGTATACTTTCTCTAAAATAGTGCTTGTATTGCTGGGGCACAGCATTAGGTTCAAGGTTCCCAATACTGACTGCACTTGAGAAACTAAAAAAAAAAATCCCAGATGCCTCAGCTTCATCCTGACCTGTTAAATCAGGATCTCTAGTGTCCCACTGTTTTAGGGGATAGATTCGTGGCTCTGGAGTGAGAAAAGTCTGGTTCATATCTCACTTTCCCTGCTTACTGGTTTTTAGACAAGTTACTGAGCCTTTCTGAGGTTAGATTTCTGTATATAAATGTTTTAAAGCTAAACATCCTACATTATAAGGTGTTGAAAATAGGATAAAATATTATTTGTGAACACAGAGCCTGGCTTACAAGCTGTCCATAAATGTGCACTAGCTTAAAGTTCTGAAATAGCTAACAACGTTTTTCTTCAGTATTTCCTTCTCTCATTCTCAATCTGTCTTTCCCTTCAAAAGCTTAGACAATTTGAGGAAGGAAGATAGTTCATTTTAAGAGATTAAGAAGAATGCTTCATGAGAAGGAAATGGCAATCCACTCTAGTATTCTTGCCTGGGAAATTCCATGGACAGAAGAGCCTGGAGGGCTGCAGTCCATGGGGTCGCAAAGAGTCAGACACAATTTGGCAACTAAACAACAGAGTCAAATACCTCCCAAGAATAGAGAAGTACTTCCTTCCTGGAGTCTAGAAGGGTCTGATAAGAGGATAAAAACCAACAGGGCTTAGGATAAAGACTCTCACTCACTCCTACTCCATCACCCCAATTCCAGTCCTTGGGAGGAATCAATCCTCCATTTGTGGGACCCAAGACCAGGAGACATTTGGTACTCATTCCCTAGGAGTGGGCCTGAAAGGAAAGACAAGGCAGCATGGAATTTCTAGGTAGATGGGAACTTAGCTTCCTAGATGTTTCTGTTCTGCACCTACAAAATGGTTCCTGCGAGGTATGAAAGCAACAAACATCTACAGGACTTGAGGTGGCCTTGAAGATGGGAATATCAAATAAAACAGCAGAGGCCAGTGACCAAGAGCCAGACTGAGTGAGAAAGTCATCAGTAGGTGCCTATGTGGAGAAATGGCATCCAGGACTGGACACACCGACCTATACCCCTGGGATGCTTCATCAACCCCCCTTCCACCTCCTTAGACAACACCCAGAATGAGAAAAACAAAGGCATTATATCTCATGCATATGTATAGCTGAGTCTTTTTGTGTCCACTTCAAACTATTACAACATTGCTAATTGGCTATATGCCAATATAAAATTAAGCTTTTTTTTCAAAAAAAAAAAAAAAGAAAGAAAAAGTTGCATCTCTTTCCCTAGATTTTGTGAGATGATCTTCACAACAGCTTTACTCTCTCTCTCTCAATTTTTGTTTTCTTCTATCAAATTTTAGAGTAATAGTGCCCATATTATGTAATAGGATCCAGGAGATGAGACTTTCATAATCTCTGTGTAAGAGCTGGGGGAAAACACTAGCAAGACCACTTTTTATTACCATACGAAGGCCTGAATCTGAATTGAGAGTAGTCAAATCAGTAGAATCCTACTGTGGTCTCTGGTAGAACTAAAATCCAAGCCACCATTATGCAATAGTCTTCTACAACAAGGCAATCCAGCAAGAGGAAAAAGGGATATCTGATCAACCAAATAGGCCGTTTTGCTTGCTAAAAACCAACTAGGCCTTCTGATTATTTTCCCTCAGTGAATGATTTGACCAAAGCAAGTAGTTCTACTCTAAAATCTGAGGTTCTTTGATTGGTCCTGCTTTTGGCTATAAAGCGTATCTTGTTGTTTAGTTGCTGAGTTTTGTCTGACTCCCTTGTGACCCATGGACTGTATGTAGCCAGCAAGGATCCTCTGTCCATGGGATTTTCCAGGCAAGAATACTGGAGTCTGTTGCCATTTCCTTCTCCATGGGATCTTCCTGACCCAGGGTTTGAACCCACAACTCCTACACTGGCAGGTAGATTCTTTACCACTAAGTCACTAGGTCACTAAGTCCAGAAAGCATATTTTACCATAATGTAGAAAATAAAGTTGCATACTAAAGTTAACAACTTCTGAAATACAGCTATAACAATTATGTGATTATATGTTATCCTGGATCAACATATGGCCCATAATCCTTTGATAGTACAAAACTCAGCTGTGCCATGAGATCTAACAAATTTCATTTCATAGGAAGAGTTATTTAATAATGTTACAAACCCGTTCGTTGTTCAAAACATTTATTAGGATTTAACACTACGAAGCAGATAAACAAGTGTTCCCCAGCTGCTAAATCTCACTTCATATATTTTAAACAATCCACTGTGTTGGCGATTTCTGAAATGTGAAAAGACGTCATATCCAATGCATATTTTTAAATGTTACTTCTGAAGCTACATCTGCTTCACATCTCTTGTTCAAAGTGCTCCCTTTTCCTCCAGGGTTACTTAATGATCATATTAGAATGGGTAAAAGTCAAGGACTGCATTCATTTTCTGAAATGGAGGCCTTGCTATTACACACTTACATAAGAAAAAGAAAAGAGAGAGAGAGACAGAAAAAGAAAGACATCTGAAAGACTGGAAAATGTGTCAACCAGGCAATGAAACTGCAAGGATTAACAAAGTCAAATTTATAAAGTGCAAGAAGGTTCTCACATGGAGACACAAAGGAATTTTTTCAGCTATATTATTACTCTAACGGGCCTGGGTCATCCACTGAACTTTGTGCAATTTTTCAAGCTGTTCTGAAATAACTAATAATGGCGTGTAGTGTATAATACACTGAAATGTGTTGAAACTTCAGGTAATGTTTCCAGTTTGATATTTAAAACACTTGATCAGCTAGAAAATGTTACGGAACCATTTCTCCACTCTGTGTATTGTGCTTTCACAAGTCCCATCTCATTTCACTCCACAAGTTTGGAAATCTTGTCTCCCTCCCTACATTTCAAACAGACCCCTGTCTCACCAGCATATTTTACAAGCAAGAAAATTAAAGCAAACCATCGATACAAACGGAGTTCTGTGAAAACAAAGGAATGGTGTTGCCTTTGACATCTTTATGGTCTTCAAGAATCTATTCTGTGTTTTGGTTAACTGAATCTACTCAGTGCCCCAGGAGTCTGGAAACATGTTTACTATCATTCAAAAAAAAAAAAAAAAATAGGATAAAAAAATTCAGCTTTTATTTGTGGCTCTTTCTGAGAAAAGGGAATGGATTATGTAAGCAGATACTTGAGATAATTATTGTTCTTTTGCAATTATATAGCATGTGAGCTCCCCCTCCCCGCCCCCTCCAAGAAATCCAGGCGTTCTTCAGGGCAGCAGAATTAAGGTGGTGTCAGCATCTCAGAAAAGAAAAAGACCACCTGGCAAGTGGCCAGCCAATTTGACCAATGTAAATAATGTGCTGGCATAAGCTTGTGTTCTAAAAATAGCCCAGGATAACTGCAGACTGTGGTCAACCTCACAAATATTATGGAATGCAAGCAAAATTTCTGGAGCCTGAGTCTTAAATACAGCAGCTTAAGGAAAAATTTGAGACCCTTCAAGCAATAGTTCAATTTTCATTGGAGTGACTGACATGAAACTCTTGCTCTAAACCAATGAGTAATATTGGATAAGAGGCAAAATATTTTTAATTGAGTAACAGAAACAGATAACAGCTAAGAAGAACCTACTCACCCATGAAAGAGGTTCAATAAACCATAACTAGAAGAATGACAATTTTTTTCAGTGTTAAGTTCTTCAGAACCAGTTCATAAATCTCGAGGAAAATTTGCCTCCATATATTTTCAATTAAAACTTTGTTATAGGGCTCCCCTGGTGGTCCAGTGGGTAAAGAGACCGCCTTGCAGCTCAAGGGGCACTGGTTCAATCCCTGGCTGGGGGAGATCCCATGTGCTGTGAAGCAGCTGGACCAGAGTGTCCAATTACCAGCCAACACTCTGGATCTCATGTGCCTGGAACCAGTGCTCTGCAATGAGTAAGGCCACTGCAATGGGAGGCAGGCCCACACAGGCCGAAGAATAAAGATGGATGAAAATATATAAATAAAAAAAAAAGTAAAAAACCAAGAAGTCAAAAAAAAAAAAAAAACCAAAACACTTTATTATATAGGCTGATGATCACCCTGTCCACCCAACCTGACTCTTCATGATTCCTGGTGGGTCCAAAATCCACTGTATTATTCAGGATCTGTGCTGTGTGTTCAATAAGGATGATGTTGGTGGCATAGTGCAAAAAAAATTATCAAAAAGAAATAGTTGCATCTTTGGGGTGAGTGAGTCCTTGCCAAAGGTTACAGTTTTGAGGACAAAAAGCTCTTTGGCATAGACGGTAATTAGGACAAATTAGCATGTGAGCTCCCCGCCCCCTCCAAGAAATCCAGGCGTTCTTCAGGGCAGCAGAATTAAGGTGGTGTCAGCATCTCAGAAAAGAAAAAGACCACCTGGCAAGTGGCCAGCCAATTTGACCAATGTAAATAATGTGCTGGCATAAGCTTGTGTTCTAAAAATAGCCCAGGATAACTGCAGACTGTGGTCAACCTCACAAATATTATGGAATGCAAGCAAAATTTCTGGAGCCTGAGTCTTAAATACAGCAGCTTAAGGAAAAATTTGAGACCCTTCAAGCAATAGTTCAATTTTCATTGGAGTGACTGACATGAAACTCTTGCTCTAAACCAATGAGTAATATTGGATAAGAGGCAAAATATTTTTAATTGAGTAACAGAAACAGATAACAGCTAAGAAGAACCTACTCACCCATGAAAGAGGTTCAATAAACCATAACTAGAAGAATGACAATTTTTTTCAGTGTTAAGTTCTTCAGAACCAGTTCATAAATCTCGAGGAAAATTTGCCTCCATATATTTTCAATTAAAACTTTGTTATAGGGCTCCCCTGGTGGTCCAGTGGGTAAAGAGACCGCCTTGCAGCTCAAGGGGCACTGGTTCAATCCCTGGCTGGGGGAGATCCCATGTGCTGTGAAGCAGCTGGACCAGAGTGTCCAATTACCAGCCAACACTCTGGATCTCATGTGCCTGGAACCAGTGCTCTGCAATGAGTAAGGCCACTGCAATGGGAGGCAGGCCCACACAGGCCGAAGAATAAAGATGGATGAAAATATATAAATAAAAAAAAAAGTAAAAAACCAAGAAGTCAAAAAAAAAAAAAAAACCAAAACACTTTATTATATAGGCTGATGATCACCCTGTCCACCCAACCTGACTCTTCATGATTCCTGGTGGGTCCAAAATCCACTGTATTATTCAGGATCTGTGCTGTGTGTTCAATAAGGATGATGTTGGTGGCATAGTGCAAAAAAAATTATCAAAAAGAAATAGTTGCATCTTTGGGGTGAGTGAGTCCTTGCCAAAGGTTACAGTTTTGAGGACAAAAAGCTCTTTGGCATAGACGGTAATTAGAACTATATCTTACTGATTTATCAATGAATAATCCTGTCAGGTGACAGTGATCCCTTTGTAAGGAGAAACACTTCCTCTTCTATTTCTTGAAGCTTGGCACTCCTGTTAGCAAAGTGCAGTCTGTAAACACAACCCACTTTCTTGCTGATCAAATTATATGTCTGACTTAAGACATGTTTCCCATATCTTAAGCCAGGTGAACTGGCTAAGAGGGCTGGGTATTACAGAGTATAAGATTGAGTTGGAGTGTATCCCATTTTATGTATTTTTTGAAAAAGGGTATATGTGCCTTAAAAGAGAAAACAAGGGGACTTCCCTGGTGGTCCAGTGGGTAAGGACATTGCCTTGCAGTGCAAGGAGCACTGGTTGGATCCCTGGCCTGGGAGGATCCCACGTGCCATGGAGTGACTGGACCAATGTTTCCAACTACCGAGCCGGAGCTCTGGAGCGCATGAGCCAAAGAACAAAGACAGATAAATGAAAGATCAATAGAAGTGGTCCCAAAAAAAAGTTTAAAAAAAAAAAAAAGAGAAAACAGATGATTGAAAAAAATTCAGAAGGATGAAAGCAATACTGCACAGAGAATGGTTTTACTAAACATTTTAAGCAACCCTTTTTAAAATTAAGTCCTATGCAGAACTCCCAACATTTAATACATATCAAAGTGGAATTTTTCCGATTAAACTTGAACAGAGACAGTGGCAGTATCCATCTTTCAGATCATTGTCCAAAGCACTTTATTTTGTCAAAGACTCATTCCCCTGGTAAATAGAATAGCCTCTGAGCTTCCTTTATAGTTGACCCAATGATATCTAATTAGCCTTGGGAAAAATTAATGTTCTAAAATGTTCTAACTCATAAAATGCTGTAATATGTAAATGCTTGCATAGCACTTTTAACTTCCCCTCAAAGAAAAAATTATTAGGAAGAATCATGGTGTTATTTCCCTTAAAAAAAAAAAAAAAAAAAAGCACAGTCAATCATCTCTAGGCAGGAAAAAAAGAATCAATTAAAAACCTAAGATGAAACTCTCCCCCTGGAATTCTAGCTTCTGTCTCTGCATGTGAATGGACCGTTCACTAAAAATGAATTTTTTTTTTTTACAGCAAAGATAGCTTTTCATTTGCTCCTAGCTGAAGCTGCAAGTCTCCAGTGCCAGATATTTTGCTGGTATCAATTAAGGAAGGCTTCTCACATTTCTACAGGGAATCTCAATATTCTCCAATATCTTCAGAAGTAACAGGTAGGCTTTTTGTCAGGGAAAAAAAATCAAATAAATCCCTGACAGAATTGTTGCTTGGGGGAAAACTTGCATGTGACAAATTAAGAGATGCTCCCCACTCAGGATCAAGAGATGTAGAGGAAATTATGAATATGATGACCTCACTAGTGACCTGAATTACCCACAGTCATTCATGATTAAAGGGTAACTGCAGATAGATCCACTGGGAGCTGAGAGAATGAGTCGGTGCTCCATGGAATGCTCTTTGGCATTTATTTTTGGAAGGCTTTCTGGAGAAAGTTAGATGTGATTCCCCCTCCTGGTATTACAATAACACAAGCACCTTCAATAGGTTGAAGAGAGAAAGGGGTTAAATCACTCTGGTCCCATTCATTCAGCACAACTATGGAAGTGTCAATCAGCCCCCTTGGAGAGGCAGCCAAGAATCAGGATACCCATACTTTGTTGCAGCACAGTTTCTGGTTCTGCCTAAGTTCTCTCTTCTAGAGTGGGCTGGGATTGGCAAATGTCCTTCCTGTTTTAGCCAAGGATGGAGATGTTAGTTGGTATCTTAGCAGGGTTTTACTTGGGGCTGCTTTCAAAATGGCACAAAGCAAAGAAAGATGAGGTGTGGCAAATCTGACCACAAAATTCCATGCAGACCAGTTGTCATCATCCCTGGTAAATTAGAATAGCCTCTGAGCTTCCTTTATAGTTGACCCAATGATATCTAATTAGCCTTGGGAAAAATTAATGTTCTAAAATGTTCTAACTCATAAAATGCTGTAATATGTAAATGCTTGCATAGCACTTTTAACTTCCCCTCAAAGAAAAAATTATTAGGAAGAATCATGGTGTTATTTCCCTTAAAAAAAAAAAAAAAAAAAAGCACAGTCAATCATCTCTAGGCAGGAAAAAAAGAATCAATTAAAAACCTAAGATGAAACTCTCCCCCTGGAATTCTAGCTTCTGTCTCTGCATGTGAATGGACCGTTCACTAAAAATGAATTTTTTTTTTTTACAGCAAAGATAGCTTTTCATTTGCTCCTAGCTGAAGCTGCAAGTCTCCAGTGCCAGATATTTTGCTGGTATCAATTAAGGAAGGCTTCTCACATTTCTACAGGGAATCTCAATATTCTCCAATATCTTCAGAAGTAACAGGTAGGCTTTTTGTCAGGGAAAAAAAATCAAATAAATCCCTGACAGAATTGTTGCTTGGGGGAAAACTTGCATGTGACAAATTAAGAGATGCTCCCCACTCAGGATCAAGAGATGTAGAGGAAATTATGAATATGATGACCTCACTAGTGACCTGAATTACCCACAGTCATTCATGATTAAAGGGTAACTGCAGATAGATCCACTGGGAGCTGAGAGAATGAGTCGGTGCTCCATGGAATGCTCTTTGGCATTTATTTTTGGAAGGCTTTCTGGAGAAAGTTAGATGTGATTCCCCCTCCTGGTATTACAATAACACAAGCACCTTCAATAGGTTGAAGAGAGAAAGGGGTTAAATCACTCTGGTCCCATTCATTCAGCACAACTATGGAAGTGTCAATCAGCCCCCTTGGAGAGGCAGCCAAGAATCAGGATACCCATACTTTGTTGCAGCACAGTTTCTGGTTCTGCCTAAGTTCTCTCTTCTAGAGTGGGCTGGGATTGGCAAATGTCCTTCCTGTTTTAGCCAAGGATGGAGATGTTAGTTGGTATCTTAGCAGGGTTTTACTTGGGGCTGCTTTCAAAATGGCACAAAGCAAAGAAAGATGAGGTGTGGCAAATCTGACCACAAAATTCCATGCAGACCAGTACAACCAGGAAAATTGAGAGACTCAAGAACTTTTTTCAATCAAGTTATTGAGAGAAAAAGCTAAAGGTGACCATTGAGTTAAAAAGAGCAATGAGCTAGGTAAAGGCACAACCCCTTTGGCCTTCACGGTGAGTGTCACATGACCAAGTCAGCTTTGCCTCATCCCCCCACCGTTAGCAGTGAGCTGGGCAGGTTCAAAAAGTCCATTCTTATCATCTCATCTGGTCCAGTGAGACAAGGAAAACATCCAAAGAGGTGGAAGGTATGTTGTCCTGGTGAGGAGCCAAGTTCAACCCGTAAATCTGCCAGCCACAGGCAGAATGTTGAGGCTTCAGCCCGGTAGACCTGCTACTCCACTTGTGTGCATTCCCAAAGAAGAGTGTAGCAATCTCTTTGGCTAGAGACTTTGAAAAAAAGAGAGGAGACAAGTATCTGTTCTGACTGGCCCTAGATCTATGATAACCTTTGTCACACGACATTGTAATCGTTCACACATGAGTCTCCCTAATAGACTATTCTGAACTTAGAAAAGAGTAATGGTTCCATACCCAGCACAGGCTTTACCACATGATAGGGATTCCATAAACGTTTATCCCAAAGTCATGATTTGGGTTTACACTAAAGAACCATGAACAACATAACCTCTGAAAAATCCTTTCCAGTCACCAAATTCAAGAATGGAAGGTTGAAGAAGAAAGGATCGCTCTTATGTCTACACCATGTTTCTGTTAAGACAAGACTACCTCCGTCACAATGGGTCTATTGGACTCAGTCACAGCAGCAGTTCATCTGGGTTTCACATGGGCTGGATGGCCAAGGCAAGGCATGAGTGTGATATTTTCTACTCCTCTGTGTTTTGGTGGTGGCCTTTGAGACTGCAACAGGCATTTTTGAGAGTAGCTCCCCTGGCTTTCCATGGACATCCATCACAATAAAGTCCTTCAAACCAGAGTCCAGACATCAGAAAAACAGACCATCACTGGCTTCCAGGAATCTCTGAAGGACCGTGCCTACAAAGTTCTTCTGAACCTCAGTGGCATCAAGACCTCATTCCTTTGCTAAAGATGAATCCAGAGTAGAGGGTTTGAACAGACAGGTCTGGGTGGTGCTCCTGCTCTGGGCAACTCACCAGTGGCGGTTTCCCACTTGGCTTGCTTGGGACTACACAAAGACCATTTTTGTCTTCGTCAATTATTTGCCTCCCTCTTGGCTGTGCTTTTACTCAGCTTGTTCTTGGCTCCTGAGCACCAAACCCCTCATATTCATCACATCTCAGTGATCTGTTGAAAGTGGGTTGGGCTGTTTGCATTGGGGGGTGTTATTCTTTGCTTATTAAGACAAGACTTTCCCTTGTGATCCTGCCATGGCCAAAGTCCGACACTGTTCCACAGAGAAGAAAAGCATGAGCCATCGAGAGGGCCCTTGTGTGATCCCAAAGAAGGGGCTGTAGCAATCTACTATTGGCTAGAGACTTTGAAAAAGAGAGGAGACAAGTATCTGTTCTGACTGGCCCTAGATCTATGATAACCTTTGTCACACGACATTGTAATCGTTCACACATGAGTCTCCCTAATAGACTATTCTGAACTTAGAAAAGAGTAATGGTTCCATACCCAGCACAGGCTTTACCACATGATAGGGATTCCATAAACGTTTATCCCAAAGTCATGATTTGGGTTTACACTAAAGAACCATGAACAACATAACCTCTGAAAAATCCTTTCCAGTCACCAAATTCAAGAATGGAAGGTTGAAGAAGAAAGGATCGCTCTTATGTCTACACCATGTTTCTGTTAAGACAAGACTACCTCCGTCACAATGGGTCTATTGGACTCAGTCACAGCAGCAGTTCATCTGGGTTTCACATGGGCTGGATGGCCAAGGCAAGGCATGAGTGTGATATTTTCTACTCCTCTGTGTTTTGGTGGTGGCCTTTGAGACTGCAACAGGCATTTTTGAGAGTAGCTCCCCTGGCTTTCCATGGACATCCATCACAATAAAGTCCTTCAAACCAGAGTCCAGACATCAGAAAAACAGACCATCACTGGCTTCCAGGAATCTCTGAAGGACCGTGCCTACAAAGTTCTTCTGAACCTCAGTGGCATCAAGACCTCATTCCTTTGCTAAAGATGAATCCAGAGTAGAGGGTTTGAACAGACAGGTCTGGGTGGTGCTCCTGCTCTGGGCAACTCACCAGTGGCGGTTTCCCACTTGGCTTGCTTGGGACTACACAAAGACCATTTTTGTCTTCGTCAATTATTTGCCTCCCTCTTGGCTGTGCTTTTACTCAGCTTGTTCTTGGCTCCTGAGCACCAAACCCCTCATATTCATCACATCTCAGTGATCTGTTGAAAGTGGGTTGGGCTGTTTGCATTGGGGGGTGTTATTCTTTGCTTATTAAGACAAGACTTTCCCTTGTGATCCTGCCATGGCCAAAGTCCGACACTGTTCCACAGAGAAGAAAAGCATGAGCCATCGAGAGGGGCCCTTGTAGCACATGAGGACAGGACTCAGCTCAGGCCCCATCCCAGCCCCAAATTGGTAAACAGAAGGCTGAGTATGACTGCTTGGCCTGGGCACCAGCTGCAAGCTCCTGAAGGAAGCCTAGACAGCACACAGGTTCCTTCCCTGGGACACTGGGAGCAGCCAGGGGCTTAGCCCCAGCAGTATAGGAGGCCAGAGGAATAATGGTGGTCAATAGAGTGCAAGGCCAGCTGGGGAGGAGACCAAGTCCCATCCAGCCTTCTGTGGGCAAGTAGAAATGAAGTGACTGTAAGATCATGCTGAGGTTTCCAGAAACCACAACTTTAAAGGGATATTTGTGAAAATGATCACAAGCTTGAGCCATACGCAGGATTTTTTTTTTCTCCCCAACCCAGGGGAGTGCAAGGAAAGTGCCCAGAAGCAGCCCATACCTAAGGAGCGTCCTTGCTCAACCCACTGATGGAGGCACCAGCAGGATTGGGGACTCACCGCCCCGGGCATCAGTATGTTTCCAGGCAGCAGGTTAGTCTTTGGACTTTTCATAAAAGTAGCAATAAAATAAACTTTTATTCAAAATGCATTGGATTGACTTCAAGCATTGTCCCCAGGGTCCCTTCCACATCCCCAGGATCAATACATTAGAGTGATCCAGCTGGATTCATTTAAATATATCCACAGTGGCTTCCTGGAGTCTGTTCCTTGGGTCAAAAGTGATTTTCAAGACATTTGGGGCAGGTTGTCATTGGAATACCATTTTACAGGCCCAAATTACTAGCTGCTAGAGTCTATGTAAAAGCATTCTCCTTAAAGTAAACTTTCTTTCTTCTTCTAAGACCTCAGGGAAAAATAACAATTCAAAAAGTTCTTTCTACATGCCTCCCTCTTGGCTGTGCTTTTACTCAGCTTGTTCTTGGCTCCTGAGCACCAAACCCCTCATATTCATCACATCTCAGTGATCTGTTGAAAGTGGGTTGGGCTGTTTGCATTGGGGGGTGTTATTCTTTGCTTATTAAGACAAGACTTTCCCTTGTGATCCTGCCATGGCCAAAGTCCGACACTGTTCCACAGAGAAGAAAAGCATGAGCCATCGAGAGGGGCCCTTGTAGCACATGAGGACAGGACTCAGCTCAGGCCCCATCCCAGCCCCAAATTGGTAAACAGAAGGCTGAGTATGACTGCTTGGCCTGGGCACCAGCTGCAAGCTCCTGAAGGAAGCCTAGACAGCACACAGGTTCCTTCCCTGGGACACTGGGAGCAGCCAGGGGCTTAGCCCCAGCAGTATAGGAGGCCAGAGGAATAATGGTGGTCAATAGAGTGCAAGGCCAGCTGGGGAGGAGACCAAGTCCCATCCAGCCTTCTGTGGGCAAGTAGAAATGAAGTGACTGTAAGATCATGCTGAGGTTTCCAGAAACCACAACTTTAAAGGGATATTTGTGAAAATGATCACAAGCTTGAGCCATACGCAGGATTTTTTTTTTCTCCCCAACCCAGGGGAGTGCAAGGAAAGTGCCCAGAAGCAGCCCATACCTAAGGAGCGTCCTTGCTCAACCCACTGATGGAGGCACCAGCAGGATTGGGGACTCACCGCCCCGGGCATCAGTATGTTTCCAGGCAGCAGGTTAGTCTTTGGACTTTTCATAAAAGTAGCAATAAAATAAACTTTTATTCAAAATGCATTGGATTGACTTCAAGCATTGTCCCCAGGGTCCCTTCCACATCCCCAGGATCAATACATTAGAGTGATCCAGCTGGATTCATTTAAATATATCCACAGTGGCTTCCTGGAGTCTGTTCCTTGGGTCAAAAGTGATTTTCAAGACATTTGGGGCAGGTTGTCATTGGAATACCATTTTACAGGCCCAAATTACTAGCTGCTAGAGTCTATGTAAAAGCATTCTCCTTAAAGTAAACTTTCTTTCTTCTTCTAAGACCTCAGGGAAAAATAACAATTCAAAAGATTTTTTTTTCTAAGTTCTTTCTACATTGATGGTTTTTATTACCAAAAACCATTTGCTGTGCTTGAAGTACTGTGAAAGATCCTGGGTGCCTTATCTAGATCCTATCTGGCAGGCCAGTTGCTGCAGGATAAAAAGACTATTTTCCATTTAACTTCAAGAGTTTGCCAAGCCTATGTTATAGGCGATAAGAGCCAGGGACAATGGAACTCCCCACAGTCCGGGAAGTAGAGATAAGGCAATGTCTCAGCAGCTCACCCAGATTCTTCCATGAAATACCACAAGCCCAGTCATCTGACATACCAAGTCCAAAGGCCCTTTTACATATTCCACCTTTACTGCTTTGTATGAATTTTTCATCATTTGATGTATTTCAAGCTTATTTCCACCAAAGGCCCCCCTAGACTTCCCCCCTTCTCTCTGCTCACCAAATCTCCTTTCCTCCTCGCAGGATCCCTCAATATTCTGAAAATGAAAAAACCTAGTTGGAGTCCCAGCATCAACCTTGACCAGTGTGCACATGCCTTTGGGTGGTTCATCTATACAATGGGCCCATCATCTCTGACCTTGCAGAGAATTACCAGGGCATGGTTGACAAGACACAGCACAGTGCCCTGAAGCGGGCTTCCCCAATGGCTCAGATGTTAAAGAACCTGCCTACAATGCGGGAGACTCAGGTTTGATCCCTGGGTTGGGAGGATCCCCTGGAGGAGGAAATGGCCACCCACTCCAGTATTCTTGCCTGGAGAATCCCATGGACAGAGGAGCCTGGCGGGCTACAGTCCATGAGATGGCAAAAATGCAGACATGTTTGACTGGCACACACACACACACACAGTATTCTGAAGACTCTAACAAGATAGGAATCATTCTATGCAAATATGTTCCTACAGCTCAAGTCACAAACATCTGGACCACTCACTTGACAATTAGCCACTTCTGGTGCCTCATTCCGTCTGTAGGGAAGACATTTGGTAGTTCTTTTCTATGTCTTAGGAGGTTTTCATGGGTAAGGAAAAGTTATCAGAACACAAAAATTTTTAGGAACAATCTAACAAATGGACCATTTATAAAATTATAAAAATATATCATTGAATGGTCATGTGTAGCGAATGCTGAAATTATGACTAAATTAGAATAGCTCAAACTAGAGCCACCATTACTGATGGATAAGGAAAGGGTGGAATAGGAGTAATTAACAAATGAAGAATAAAATCATCTAGAGTAATGACACAAAAGAAGATTTTAATAGCCAAGGATGAAAAGGATTGCTGGAGGAAAGAAAAGCAGCTTCTTATATTTTTACCAAATTGAGTTTTTTGTGATCTAGTGCTGTGAAAATCATCCACAAAGGGCAAGGTATTGGTTCTACAAGACAGTTCTGTCAGGAAAAACCATACCCCAAATACCCTAAGATTTCATTCATCCTTTGTTTATACTAAGAAGCCAGTACAGCCCTGCACAGTAACCAAGACTCTGCTTACTCTAAATAAACCTACTGGCCTTCCCTGATGGTCCAGTGTGTGAGGACACCGCCTTGCAGTGCAGGGGTCACCGGTTCAATCCCTGGCCTGGGAAGACTCCATGTGCTGCGGAGCGGCTGGACCAATGTGTCCAACTACTGAACCGGAGCTCCGGAGAACATGTGCCTGGAGTCAGTGCTCTCTGATGAGAGAGGCCACTGCAATGGGAGGCCCACACAGGCCAAAGAACAAAGATGGATGGACATAAATAAATGAAGGACCAGTAGAAGTGGCCAGAAAAAATTAAAATAAATAAACCTACTTTCATGGTTCTTAAAATTCTTTATTTCCCACTATGGAATATGACATAGTCTTGGTTTTGGTTTTGAGTGAATTCAGTTTTCTAGAAGCAACTAGCCTCAGATAATGAGAATCTGTACACACTTACTTCAACTGCATGGTGAGCCCACAAGGCAGGAGTCCTGATTACAGCTGTATATCCAAAGCCATCAGGAAGAAGACAGACCCCATGTGTAAGGTGCAAGAAACTTCAAGGCTTGAGCAGGACAAAGAACACAAATGTGTCAGGCAGGACAGCTGAGAAGAGAATAATGTTAGTTTTTCAGTCTTGGAACATTTTTCAGACTGAAGTCAACCTTCCTCTTGAGTTCATCATTTAAAGGTGCAATGCGTCCCTCATGTGTAACTAGTAACGCCTCCTTTTCAGGCCTATTGCTGGGCCTCCCACTCCCTCCATCACAGTCAGGGGCAACTGTTTGCCTAGTTATTCATCCATCTTCCTCCATCTGTTAAATGGGAACCATGCTGCCAACAAGGGAGAGTGGGGAGTGGAGTTACATATCCCACTCGGTAGTGAGTTGGAGCAGAAATTAATCTCAGTGTTGTTCACCTTCCAAGGGGCAGTGTCAATCAGCCACTAGGGGGACATGTCCCAGCACTTCACATCCGTGCCCCTACCTTTGCTGCTTCACTGCAGCAGGTAGGGAGGGTAAGCAACCATCAATGGGACCCTTTGAAAATCCAGTCAAGGAGGGCTGCTGATTTGGAACAGTCATCCTTTCTATGTGCCCACCCTCTGCCCTCATCACTGTCTTCCAAGTGAAAATGGTATCCATTTCAAGATCCCCTGACAAATGATGATTTAAGAGTAAAGGACTCAATAGAGGCATGGGATATACCTTAATTTAAAAAAATGAGGCATTTTCTCTTTAAGGTTTTGTCTTTTCCTACCAGCTGCCATAGTGTTTACTTCAAATTCATGTCAATGTAAGCTCCAATTTAAGATTGTAAACCTCTATGAGAAAAAAAAAGGAAGCCAAATATTTCTTTTTTCTTGGATACAGAATCCTTGGGAATCAATTCCTATACAATCAAAGCTAGAAGAGAGGTGAAAGATGCTTGAAAATAAATAAACCTACTTTCATGGTTCTTAAAATTCTTTATTTCCCACTATGGAATATGACATAGTCTTGGTTTTGGTTTTGAGTGAATTCAGTTTTCTAGAAGCAACTAGCCTCAGATAATGAGAATCTGTACACACTTACTTCAACTGCATGGTGAGCCCACAAGGCAGGAGTCCTGATTACAGCTGTATATCCAAAGCCATCAGGAAGAAGACAGACCCCATGTGTAAGGTGCAAGAAACTTCAAGGCTTGAGCAGGACAAAGAACACAAATGTGTCAGGCAGGACAGCTGAGAAGAGAATAATGTTAGTTTTTCAGTCTTGGAACATTTTTCAGACTGAAGTCAACCTTCCTCTTGAGTTCATCATTTAAAGGTGCAATGCGTCCCTCATGTGTAACTAGTAACGCCTCCTTTTCAGGCCTATTGCTGGGCCTCCCACTCCCTCCATCACAGTCAGGGGCAACTGTTTGCCTAGTTATTCATCCATCTTCCTCCATCTGTTAAATGGGAACCATGCTGCCAACAAGGGAGAGTGGGAGTGGAGTTACATATCCCACTCGGTAGTGAGTTGGAGCAGAAATTAATCTCAGTGTTGTTCACCTTCCAAGGGGCAGTGTCAATCAGCCACTAGGGGACATGTCCCAGCACTTCACATCCGTGCCCCTACCTTTGCTGCTTCACTGCAGCAGGTAGGAGGGTAAGCAACCATCAATGGGACCCTTTGAAAATCCAGTCAAGGAGGGCTGCTGATTTGGAACAGTCATCCTTTCTATGTGCCCACCCTCTGCCCTCATCACTGTCTTCCAAGTGAAAATGGTATCCATTTCAAGATCCCCTGACAAATGATGATTTAAGAGTAAAGGACTCAATAGAGGCATGGGATATACCTTAATTTAAAAAAATGAGGCATTTTCTCTTTAAGGTTTTGTCTTTTCCTACCAGCTGCCATAGTGTTTACTTCAAATTCATGTCAATGTAAGCTCCAATTTAAGATTGTAAACCTCTATGAGAAAAAAAAAGGAAGCCAAATATTTCTTTTTTCTTGGATACAGAATCCTTGGGAATCAATTCCTATACAATCAAAGCTAGAAGAGAGGTGAAAGATGCTTGAACTGAGTCCATTTCCATGTGGAGTCTGATGTCTAGAGACAGGGCATCAGCTGCCCAAGCTTATCTATGAAGCTGGCTTCCAAACAAGGAAAGACACATTCGTTCATTCAACTTTTATTGAATGGACTGCCAAAAATACATCCTATGAAAGTGAAATGGACAATATCTGTGCCCTTGATGTGTTTGCAACCCAGCCTAGGAGGGGGACACCTATAGTCAGGTCTGGTTGGGGGTATTGTGGTCATGTTCTCTGGAACCTTAAGAGTGACTCCTCATGAAAGGAAAGCGGGGATGCTAAGGAGGAATGATGCTGAAAATGCATCCTTGGTTGGGAGAGTGGCTGAACCTCTGGGGAGCTGAGGGTGAGGATGGTAGAGTGTGAACACAGAGAGGGAGATGGAACAGGCCAGCCATGAGGCTGGATGGGGGAGCCCAGGTTGTCAAATAACTGCAGGACTGGCTAATGAAGGCAGCTGAATGAGGAGTTTAAGCAGAGACGACCCAGATGTGGTGAGTGTTATAGGAGACAACTTCAAGAGCTCATAGAAGAATTAGATGGGGGCAAGGTAACCATGCAGAGGTCATCCCAGCCATCCAGGCCAGGATTGAAGACCCAAAACAGATGGTTTCAGTAGGAGGTTAAGAGAGGGTTAGCACAGGTACTGATAACCAGGTTACCCATGTAGAGCTCAGAGAAGGGACATGACAGGAACGAGCCCAGATTTCAAGCTTGGGCTTTTGGGAACTGGCACTTAGTTCACTGAGAATGAAACTGATGAGAAAGTTAAGGTTCAATAAAAGAAATGAGTTCTGCTTGAGCCAGAGGTTGGTATGCTATGAGGTTTGAAGTGGCAACAGATCATCGAAATGAGGTATAAAGAAGCAACTGATTATAGGGACCTGAAACTCAGGAGAAAGAGATGCCCTGGTTATAAGAAATCACTCAAATACAGACAAGATACAGGATGGGGGGAAAGGAGGCAAGAAAAGATTATGAAATGGAATACAAGAGCATCAAGGATGGAACACCCACTCTGAAGGGAGGAAGATAGAATTCCCTGGTGGCCCAGTAGTTAGGACTCTGTGCTTTCACTGTTGGGGGCCTGGATTCATCCTTGGTTGGGGAACTAATCACACAACTGGTGCAGCCAAAGGAATTAAAACAGAAAGAAGAAAAAACAAGAATTGTGAGAACAGGCATGTGAAATCCAGATGCTTGATGATGTTGTCTGAAAATGGGATCAGTGAATTTAAGACATGAAGGTACCAAGGAATGGTCAGAGGAGGTTAGCCCTATATTCTCTGTCATGCATCTGTGTCAGTCACTCTGTCATGTCCAGTTCTGCAATTCCATGGACTGTAGCTTGGCAGGCTGTGAGATTTTCTAGCCACAAATACTGGAGTGGGTTGCCATTCCATTCTCCAGGGGGTCTTTCCAACTCAGGAACTGAACCCAGCTCTCCCAAATTGCAGACAGATTCTTCACCATCTGAGTCATAGGGGAAGCCCATACGCTCCATCATGCCCCTCCCCAAATTAACATTCAATAGAAATGAAAATGAGTACTTTTGTAAACAATACAAACTATACTTTTGGCTGAAACTTTTTTTTAATTTTTGGCCTCTTTTATTAGTCCTTCATTTATTTATTTTCATCCATCCTAATTCTTTGGCCTGTGCGGGCCTACCATCGCAGTGGCCTTTCTCATTGTAGAGCACTGGCTCTGGGTGCATGTGCTCCAGAATGCCAGCTCGCAATTGGACACACTCGTCCAGCCGCTCCACGATATATGGGATCTTCCCGTGTCAGGGATCAACCGGCACCCCCTGCACTGCAAGGCAGACTCTTCAACCACTGGACCACCAGGGAAGCCCTACTCTTGGATAAAAAAAATTGTTACATGTCCATTTGCTAGGACTCCCAAGATAAATTCCTCAGTTCCACCTTCCAACCAGACAACTTTCCCCAAGGCTCTCCTCTATGTAAAATGCGGGCTTCTCCTGAGCTGAAAACTTCTGTGGGAGCAGAAGATGAGGTCATAGTGCAATGCTGGAAGAGGTCTTGATGGTCCAACCTCTCCTCTGAGAAGATAAGAATCACAGCATCTGTCCAGTTTTGTTGTGTCCTTCGATAGCCTGACATAGAGGACACAATGGCATTTGTTGTGAATGAGTGAACATATGAGTGAATGAACTATGGTTATATTCACACACATAAAAATCCCAAAGCTCAAGGAGAGATGAGAAGTAAAAGCTTGGGAGCTTCTGATTCCAGATAGTGAGGTGTCCTTTCCAGATGGTTCAAGCAGACCCTGAGTTCTGAGGGATTCCTTTGCCTCTGTATCATCTTCCTTAGCTCTCCTCCAATGCTCAGCCTCTCCCAGTCTGACTTCCCCACTAGGTGCCAGTGAGCTAAATCCCAAATGAGCAGTCCCCAGCATTCATACTCTGGCTCATTCGAGTTTGTCTTTCCGCATTCAGTACAGCTGACCACAAGAGACTTTCTGAAACCCTCTTCATTCTATTTCCAAGACATCATTCTAATTTAATCCCTACATTGCCTCCAACTATCAAACCTGATCTCCATCTTGGAAGTCCATGGGCCCTGTCTTGATCTTATCATGTAAAGTTTTCACCTGCCTGATAGGGGCCCCCTCATCTGTGTTCAAAGCTACCAGCTCTGTACAAAAGCTCCATCAGCTTAAAAAAATTCCCTAGGCTCAAGTTCCACCCTTTCCCCTTTGAGCCTTCTTGAATTGGGCTTTCGTCCTATTAGCCCTCAGTGGCTTAGACAGGAAATTTCAGTAACTCCTTCCCTTGTTTACAAGGCCCTTCACATCCTGACATCATCACCTTACCATCATAACCTTTGACCCATTTTGACATTTCCATTAAATCCACTCTACCCTCCGACTCCTCTGCATTTCCCTGTTCTCTGGATTTGCCTTGTCCTCTCACAGGGCCACCATATTGCAGACAGACTGCGACAGGAATGCCCCTCTGCCTCGCCACCTTCCCGAACACCCAGAGTGGTGCAGTGCCCAGCCTGCAAAGCCATGCATAGCAGTCCTGCCCTTTAGCGATGTCTTGCCTTTGTACATTCTTTCCTTTGCCTCAGATGTCTTCAGCTCTCCTCAGTCTGGTCTCTCAAACCATTTCCCCACCTTTCAACATAAAGTAATTTGCTTCTCTTCTTAGATTCCCTCAGCAGACTGAATGACCCCATCCATACCCACTTTTTTTTTAAATGTTTGTTTTACTTTTTACTTTGTTACAGTTTTGTTGTTTACAGATATGTATGATCCCAGATTAGTCATATGCACATCCCCTGCACCCCACGCCTCCAGGCCATCGCACAGCATCCCTGCAGGATCCCCTTTTCTCACAGCGCAATGACAATAGCTACTTTTTTCACATATAGGTTTTCATGCTACTTCCTTTACACCTCCCACCCACTGTTCATTCCCCACAATGTCCATATGTCTATTCTCCATGTCTGTTTTTTCATCGCTTCGCTTCATGTGTTATCATTACCGTCCTACTAGATTCCATATATATGTGTTAGTATATTGTACTTGTCTTTCTTTTTTTGACTTACTTCACTTTTAATGACAGGTTCTAGATTCAGCCACCTCATTAGGACTGATTCTTCTGCATTTTTAACAGTTATATTCCATTGTGTATATGTACCAGAGCTTTTGTATCCATTCATTTGTCACTGGACGTCTAGGTTGCTTTCATGTTCTATCTATTGTATAGAGAGCTGCAATGAACAAAGGGGCACAGGTACCTCTTTCAATTTTAATTTCATCAGTGTATAAGCCTAATAGTGGGATTGCTGGGTTGCATTCCTGCCCATTTTGCTCTCATGACCTTTTTACTTGTCTTTCCTACCCAAGAATCTGGAATCAGAGACACATCCCATTCACTTTTTAAAAAAATTCCAGCACCCAGCACCATGCCTGGCACATAAACAGTGTTCATGAAATGCCTACAGAACAAAAGGGCAATTTCTCTGAGTATGATTGACAACAAGACAAGGCAAATGCTCCCACATTATCTTATCCAGAGAACAATCATTCCTAATGAAGTATTTTTGTATACAGAAGATTCTAGGACTTATCTACACACTCATGAAAAATTACAAACCTTCCCGAACACCCAGAGTGGTGCAGTGCCCAGCCTAAATGCATAGCAGTCCTGCCCTTTAGCGATGTCTTCCAGCTCTCCACCCCAGTCTGGTCTCTCAAACCATTTCCCACCTTTCAACATAAAGTAATTTGCTTCTCTTCTTAGATTCCCTCAGCAGACTGAATGACACCATCCATACCCACTTTTTTAAATGTTTGTTTTACTTTTTACTTTGTTACAGTTTTGTTGTTTACAGATATGTATGATCCCAGATTAGTCATATGCACATCCCCTGCACCCCACGCCTCCAGGCCATCGCACAGCATCCCTGCAGGATCCCCTTTTCTCACAGCGCAATGACAATAGCTACTTTTTTCACATATAGGTTTTCATGCTACTTCCTTTACACCTCCCACCCACTGTTCATTCCCCACAATGTCCATATGTCTATTCTCCATGTCTGTTTTTTCATCGCTTCGCTTCATGTGTTATCATTACCGTCCTACTAGATTCCATATATATGTGTTAGTATATTGTACTTGTCTTTCTTTTTTTGACTTACTTCACTTTTAATGACAGGTTCTAGATTCAGCCACCTCATTAGGACTGATTCTTCTGCATTTTTAACAGTTATATTCCATTGTGTATATGTACCAGAGCTTTTGTATCCATTCATTTGTCACTGGACGTCTAGGTTGCTTTCATGTTCTATCTATTGTATAGAGAGCTGCAATGAACAAAGGGGCACAGGTACCTCTTTCAATTTTAATTTCATCAGTGTATAAGCCTAATAGTGGGATTGCTGGGTTGCATTCCTGCCCATTTTGCTCTCATGACCTTTTTACTTGTCTTTCCTACCCAAGAATCTGGAATCAGAGACACATCCCATTCACTTTTTAAAAAAATTCCAGCACCCAGCACCATGCCTGGCACATAAACAGTGTTCATGAAATGCCTACAGAACAAAAGGGCAATTTCTCTGAGTATGATTGACAACAAGACAAGGCAAATGCTCCCACATTATCTTATCCAGAGAACAATCATTCCTAATGAAGTATTTTTGTATACAGAAGATTCTAGGACTTATCTACACACTCATTTATTGATTCAACAAACATTTAATGAAAACCTACCACGCCCCAGGCTCAATGCTCGAGCTGGACATGCAACAGAAAACATAGCAAAACCCAGCCTTATTGAGCTTATCTTCTGGCAAAGGAGGACTGGGACAAGTTAAACCATAAGCAAATAAACCAAAAATGTCTTCCTGTATATAACAGGGTAACAGGTACTAAAGAGAAAAATTAGATCAGGCAGGCCTACGGGAGAGTGCCCGGGTGGGAGGGATAGAGTTTGCTAGTTTGTTTTTTAATTTTTATTGGCATTGTGGAATGCAGGATCCTAGTTCACCTGCTGGGGATCAAACCCTCACCTCCTCTGGTGGAAGCGGAGGGTCGTAACCTGGAAGTCCCTGGGAGTTTGCTGTTTTCGATATCATGGTCAGGGAAGGCCTTGGAGATAAGAGTACCAAACAGGTACATGCATGATGAAATTTGTAACTTAAAAAATATTTCTGAGCACAGTATCTGTACTTAGCACTGCAAATACTTTCTCTGCTCCCATGTAATAGATTAAAAAAAAAAAAAAAAAAAAAACCTTTTTCTTTTTTGGCCACACTCAGCAGCATGTGGGTTCTTAGTTCCTGGAACAAGAAACCAAAGCCTGCACTGGAAGGCAGAGTCAACCATGGCACTGCCAGGGGAAACCCCTCCCATGCAATAGCTTTTATTTCGCCAGTTCTATCCCATCCTCAGATGCTTACAGGCAGCTGCTGTTGCTGTTTCTGGTGGCACCTGGGGACTCAGAGGAAGGAAAATGAAGGGCTCTCCTGGAAGGACCGCCCCTCTGCTCTTACAGGCTGCTCCAGGTCTCAGCCTCCTGCTTTCTCCTGAGGAGGAGACCAGGGCACTCAGGACTCACCAATTTCTAAACTTTCAAACACTTCACTGGGGCATGAACACTGGGAGGACCCAGCACCATGCCTGGCACATAAACAGTGTTCATGAAATGCCTACAGAACAAAAGGGCAATTTCTCTGAGTATGATTGACAACAAGACAAGGCAAATGCTCCCACATTATCTTATCCAGAGAACAATCATTCCTAATGAAGTATTTTTGTATACAGAAGATTCTAGGACTTATCTACACACTCATTTATTGATTCAACAAACATTTAATGAAAACCTACCACGCCCCAGGCTCAATGCTCGAGCTGGACATGCAACAGAAAACATAGCAAAACCCAGCCTTATTGAGCTTATCTTCTGGCAAAGGAGGACTGGGACAAGTTAAACCATAAGCAAATAAACCAAAATGTCTTCCTGTATATAACAGGGTAACAGGTACTAAAGAGAAAAATTAGATCAGGCAGGCCTACGGGAGAGTGCCCGGGTGGGAGGGATAGAGTTTGCTAGTTTGTTTTTTAATTTTTATTGGCATTGTGGAATGCAGGATCCTAGTTCACCTGCTGGGGATCAAACCCTCACCTCCTCTGGTGGAAGCGGAGGGTCGTAACCTGGAAGTCCCTGGGAGTTTGCTGTTTTCGATATCATGGTCAGGGAAGGCCTTGGAGATAAGAGTACCAAACAGGTACATGCATGATGAAATTTGTAACTTAAAAAATATTTCTGAGCACAGTATCTGTACTTAGCACTGCAAATACTTTCTCTGCTCCCATGTAATAGATTAAAAAAAAAAAAAAAAAAAAAAACCTTTTTCTTTTTTGGCCACACTCAGCAGCATGTGGGTTCTTAGTTCCTGGAACAAGAAACCAAAGCCTGCACTGGAAGGCAGAGTCAACCATGGCACTGCCAGGGAAGCCCCTCCCATGCAATAGCTTTTATTTCGCCAGTTCTATCCCATCCTCAGATGCTTACAGGCAGCTGCTGTTGCTGTTTCTGGTGGCACCTGGGGACTCAGAGGAAGGAAAATGAAGGGCTCTCCTGGAAGGACCGCCCCTCTGCTCTTACAGGCTGCTCCAGGTCTCAGCCTCCTGCTTTCTCCTGAGGAGGAGACCAGGGCACTCAGGACTCACCAGCCTTACTCTTGCTAAACTTTCAAACACTTCACTGGGGGCATGAACACTGGGAGGTGTCAGTTATCCTCTTAGGCTCCTCTCAAGTGCTCTGAGGATGGTTCCTCATCTGTGAAATGAAGACGTTAACACCAGTCCTGCCCTCTAACCCTGTCCTGCTCAGTGAGGATAAAACAGGCTTTAAAGGTAGATTCCTTAAAGCCTTTAAGGGATTTCCCTGGTAGCTCAGATGGTAAAGAATCTGCCCGCAATATGGGAGACCAGAGTCCGATCCCTGGATGGGAAGATCCCTTGGAGAAGGGAATAGCAACCTACTCCAGTATTCTTGCAGAACTCCCTGGACAGATGAGTCTGGTTGGCTACAATCCATGGGGTTGCAAAGAGACACCCCTGAGCACCTAACCCAGAAAAGGTGCGGTATGAAACAAAGTGTGTGCTGAGTACTGTTCCTTTCCTGCAGAAGAGGTTTGTGGAGGTTTCTTGTCTCCTCCTGGGCACCACACTTCTTGCCAATTCCCTCCTCAGACTCCTTTTGCTCTCTCCCTTTTGTTACTTCATTTATTAATAACTCTTGCACTGCCCCAGGGAGCAGGCCTGTTTTAGATATCAGGAGTCTGAGATCCTGAGATGGGAATAAGGTCATCTGCTAACCGGTGACCAAGCAGAAATTTCAGTTTCAGAGTTTTCCATTCTTCTTTCCTCCATAACTCCCTTCTCAGCTTGAATCATCTCCCTAGGCAAATACACACACACACAGGAGGCTCCCTAGTGGTACAGGGTTTGGGTCTGCAAATAAAGCTATAAAAATATCACTTTCCAGTTACCTTTGATAATGCTACTTTTATCAATGAGTTTGATTAAGCTAATGCTGTATTTGGATTTAGCTTGAAGTCTAGGCTTAACGTCTCAATTTGAATAAAGGTCATTTTCATGGTATAAAGACTTGTTTAATATCATGCTAACTGCTGGTGAATTACAAAAAATATTTTCAGAATTTCGACTTTACTGAATCTGATAAAACTCTAATTGAGGCAGTAATTTGGGCAAATGGGAGGCTGGCTTCTTCCCCAAGTGAGTCTGGCACTAAGCACTAGGGAATGTTGCAAATGTGGTGAGTGGCTAATAATTAAAGGATTTAATTAAGCTTCGTCTGGGAACATGTCTGGTAGCTCTGTGTGTGCACTGGCAGCTCCCAGCAACCCTGGGCATTGCTGCAGCATTGTCACAGGCAAGGGAATTGGTTATCTGGGGAAGGTTTTCTAGCCCAAGAAGAAAAAGAAACAAATGTTCACTTTTGATAAAACACATTTGGGTCAAGAGTTTCAATGAAGATGGTGCAGTCAGACTTTTAACTTAGTTATTTACTGTTGTGAACCCAACTTCTAGCACTAACATTGGCAAACAGACTAGAGCAGCCCCCATTCATCTTTATTTCCAGACCTGAACACATTATAGGTGTTCAGTGAATGCTCAGGAGAGAAGTAGCGAACTTCAGAAATAAGTTTTTAAATAAACACTGAAAAGCATCTTCAAAAGCAATCATCAAATTATCATACAATGTTAAGCCAAAAAAAAAAAAAAAAAAAAGGGAGAGAGAGAGACACCCGCAAGGATACAAAAATCTATACATACTCTGATCAAACTATGTAAGCAAATACATTGGAAAGGGTCAAAGAAAATGTTAGTAATTATTTCTGATGGATAAGATCATGGGTGCTTTCTTTCTTGCTTCTTGATTTTCTATACTTTTAAACTGTTTATATGTATATACATATATACATGCACACATAGATGAACTATATATAATATTTTATATATATTACAGGATGAGTTATCATATAAATAATACCATAGATACATTTCTCTTTAAACGCATGAAAATAGAGTTGATGGATATCAAAAAAAAAAAAAAAAAAGAAAATGCTGTTATTTTTGATGAGGCACCAGACTCACAGATGGATGAAACCTTAGGAATGATCTATTAATTTGATTAATTTATTCAGTCAGTCAATAATAAGCAGTTGTGCCCCTGTGCCTGCTGTGCCTAGCACTGTGCTGACTGTGATCCCTGAGCCTACAATTCATCATACTCTGGAAGATGCTTGTGTTCACCTCTGAATCTGATAAAACTCTAATTGAGGCAGTAATTTGGGCAAATGGGAGGCTGGCTTCTTCCCCAAGTGAGTCTGGCACTAAGCACTAGGGAATGTTGCAAATGTGGTGAGTGGCTAATAATTAAAGGATTTAATTAAGCTTCGTCTGGGAACATGTCTGGTAGCTCTGTGTGTGCACTGGCAGCTCCCAGCAACCCTGGGCATTGCTGCAGCATTGTCACAGGCAAGGGAATTGGTTATCTGGGGAAGGTTTTCTAGCCCAAGAAGAAAAAGAAACAAATGTTCACTTTTGATAAAACACATTTGGGTCAAGAGTTTCAATGAAGATGGTGCAGTCAGACTTTTAACTTAGTTATTTACTGTTGTGAACCCAACTTCTAGCACTAACATTGGCAAACAGACTAGAGCAGCCCCCATTCATCTTTATTTCCAGACCTGAACACATTATAGGTGTTCAGTGAATGCTCAGGAGAGAAGTAGCGAACTTCAGAAATAAGTTTTTAAATAAACACTGAAAAGCATCTTCAAAAGCAATCATCAAATTATCATACAATGTTAAGCCAAAAAAAAAAAAAAAAAAAAAGGGAGAGAGAGAGACACCCGCAAGGATACAAAAATCTATACATACTCTGATCAAACTATGTAAGCAAATACATTGGAAAGGGTCAAAGAAAATGTTAGTAATTATTTCTGATGGATAAGATCATGGGTGCTTTCTTTCTTGCTTCTTGATTTTCTATACTTTTAAACTGTTTATATGTATATACATATATACATGCACACATAGATGAACTATATATAATATTTTATATATATTACAGGATGAGTTATCATATAAATAATACCATAGATACATTTCTCTTTAAACGCATGAAAATAGAGTTGATGGATATCAAAAAAAAAAAAAAAAAAGAAAATGCTGTTATTTTTGATGAGGCACCAGACTCACAGATGGATGAAACCTTAGGAATGATCTATTAATTTGATTAATTTATTCAGTCAGTCAATAATAAGCAGTTGTGCCCCTGTGCCTGCTGTGCCTAGCACTGTGCTGACTGTGATCCCTGAGCCTACAATTCATCATACTCTGGAAGATGCTTGTGTTCACCTCAGTTAACTCACCTAATCAGACCTATGTGGTAGGTTCTGGCGTGTTCTAATTTGCCAACGAGGAATCTTCTCTGGGTCACACGTCTATTAAATAGAATCTCAACCAAGATGTCTAACCTCACAGCTGGAGCTCTTAACTGCTTGGTCAAGTCTCCTGGTGGCCAGGACAGGTTTGTGACCACCCCCACACTTCTTCTAAATTTTGTCTTCCTCCACCTTCCACTTGCTGGCTTTGTTCCGCCCTCAAAACTACACAGAATAAGGGGCCCCATTGCCCACTGAATAGCCAGATCTCTTCTGCAAGTCCTCTGGGCTCCAAGGCAAACCTTCCTGTGTCCTTCGACTAGCTGTCAGAGTTTTCTATGACCCAATGTACTTGTCTCCAGGCTGCTCCCATTTATTAGTTTCCTTAGCATTTGGCTCTGTGACTGAGCCTCTCTTTGTGGTTTGACCTTGAAATTAACTGTGCTCTGTGTGGTCTGACCAGCAGAGAGGGTCCCCTCTCTTGAACCAGACATTGGATTTCTTTGATCACAGCTTAAAATCATACTCATTTTGGCTTTTCTACGTACTTTTTCCCCCTTAACACTGAACTTGCATTCTTTAGTACATAGCATACATACATTAAGTCCTCTATGAGAACAAATGGCAAACTAGAGAATCAAATAAATCTCAAAGCCTATGTTCTAAAAATTGATTTGAAGGTTAATTATTTGAAATAAACTTTAATACAAACACTATAGGACATGAAGATTATATTCACAGATCAAATCACCAAGCTTACTATAGCCTTTGTGTAACTGAAATACATTTTACTTGAAATGATGTATAAAAAATTAGTAAGGGCTCACATTTTTTTAAAAAAAGTCCAGAGGTTGCAGAGGGGTAAGGGAGTGGGCAAAATGAGTGAAAAACATCAGAAAGTACAGACTTCCAGTTATAAATTATATGTCATAAGGATGTAATATACATCATGGTGACTACCATTAATAATACTGTATTGTATATTTGAAATTTTCTAAAAGAGTAGATCTTAAAGGTTTTGTCACAAGAAAAAATTCTGTAACTCTAAACAGCTACAGGTTTTTACTAGATTTATTAAGGTGACTATTTCCCCAAAACTACAAATATTGAATCATTATGTTGTTTATTGGAAACTAACCTAATGTTATATATTAATGATACCTCAACTTTTCTTTTATTGTGCTTTTTTTTTCATCCATTTTTATTCTTTGGCCTGTGTGGGCCTCCCATTGCAGTGGCCTCTCCCGTTACAGAGCACCGGCTCTGGGTGCACATGCTCCAGAGCTCTGGCTCCTAATTGGACACATCGGTCCAGCCACTCCGCAGCATGTGTGATATTCCCGGGCCGGAGATGAAACTGGTGCCCCTTGCACTGCAAGGTGAAGTCTTTACCTACTGGACCACCAGGGAAGTCCCGATACCTCAACTTTTTAAAACAAAAATGCCATTTAAACAAGGAAATTACCCAGTACTCTCTTAGTAGATGTATAATCATTTCTTGATATATTTTTATACTATTAATTATTAGAGAAAAATAATGAATATTTACTTATATTATGCTCCAATATTTGAAATAAGTTTTATCAAAGCAAGTGGTTAAATATTTTAGGGTTAGACTCTGGGAAGATTCTGAGAAAATTCAAGGAGAGCTTGAGAGATCCTTGGTGCTGGAATTTTGTGTCTCAATAAACCTTTAAGCATTCCCTGCTTCTTTTCCTAATATTGGCTATAATTACATTACCCTTGATTTGAAATTCACTCTTTTGCTTTCTCATAATCTTGATTTTCCGTAATCAAATAATCAAGCTATTAGTTTGTTAAAAAACTGAAAAATTATATTCACAGATCAAATCACCAAGCTTACTATAGCCTTTGTGTAACTGAAATACATTTTACTTGAAATGATATAAAAAATTAGTAAGGGCTCACATTTTTAAAAAAAGTCCAGAGGTTGCAGAGGGGTAAGGGAGTGGGCAAAATGAGTGAAAAACATCAGAAAGTACAGACTTCCAGTTATAAATTATATGTCATAAGGATGTAATATACATCATGGTGACTACCATTAATAATACTGTATTGTATATTTGAAATTTTCTAAAAGAGTAGATCTTAAAGGTTTTGTCACAAGAAAAAATTCTGTAACTCTAAACAGCTACAGGTTTTTACTAGATTTATTAAGGTGACTATTTCCCCAAAACTACAAATATTGAATCATTATGTTGTTTATTGGAAACTAACCTAATGTTATATATTAATGATACCTCAACTTTTCTTTTATTGTGCTTTTTTTTTCATCCATTTTTATTCTTTGGCCTGTGTGGGCCTCCCATTGCAGTGGCCTCTCCCGTTACAGAGCACCGGCTCTGGGTGCACATGCTCCAGAGCTCTGGCTCCTAATTGGACACATCGGTCCAGCCACTCCGCAGCATGTGTGATATTCCCGGGCCGGAGATGAAACTGGTGCCCCTTGCACTGCAAGGTGAAGTCTTTACCTACTGGACCACCAGGGAAGTCCCGATACCTCAACTTTTTAAAACAAAAATGCCATTTAAACAAGGAAATTACCCAGTACTCTCTTAGTAGATGTATAATCATTTCTTGATATATTTTTATACTATTAATTATTAGAGAAAAATAATGAATATTTACTTATATTATGCTCCAATATTTGAAATAAGTTTTATCAAAGCAAGTGGTTAAATATTTTAGGGTTAGACTCTGGGAAGATTCTGAGAAAATTCAAGGAGAGCTTGAGAGATCCTTGGTGCTGGAATTTTGTGTCTCAATAAACCTTTAAGCATTCCCTGCTTCTTTTCCTAATATTGGCTATAATTACATTACCCTTGATTTGAAATTCACTCTTTTGCTTTCTCAGAATGTCTTGTTTTGGTTCCAGAATCACTGGTGAGGGTCAAGAATGAAAGTTTAGCATGCAGTATGAATGTTCAGAAGGCTTAGTTTTAACTTACTTACTCTAGGGACTCAATAAAGTTGTCAGGTCCCTTTCTACATCTCTGGACTCTGCTTTCACCATCATGGCTTCATTTCAGGCAGGTTCTCAACTCTTAGAGACAAAGAGGCCTCCAGTGTCTCTAGGCCTACATTTCAATACCCTAATCACAGCAGCCAAAAAAAGAGACAGTGCTCCTCTTTCCTTCAGTTCCCATCGAGTTATCAGGTTTGATTCTCACTGGGCTGATTTGAGTCATGTGTTTGTCTCTCAACCAGTCATGAGGACCAGAGAAATGGGAAATGCTGATTGGTCAAACTCAAGTCATACGCCCATACTTAAAGCAGGTAGAAGGGTGGATGGAAAGTAAGTCAGTGATCAGCTCATTCAAATCACATGAATAAATGGACAAGGAATGAGAGAGGGATGGTATCCAAGGTGTATTGAGCTAGTGTGACCTGTAGGATACGTGGAATAGACAGACAAAAACACCAAATATCTACTATAGGGAAGAAAGAAACTTCCCTTTACTGAGGGCCTGATCATGTGACCAACACTAGGTACTCTACAAGGCATCTGCCATCCTCCCAGAAGAAAAGACGGGTAACCAGTTAGTGAATCAGCCCATAGCCTAGAGCTAAGCAAAACCCAAGGCAAGTAGATGAGGACCTCCTGATGATAGGATTAAGAAGGAAGATCAGCAAGAAAGAATTCTGCAGGATGATCATGGTACTGTCTCTATGTCAGGCTTACTTAAAATAACCTAGAGCTTATTTTACAGAGTGAGGTAAGTAGAAGGAGGAAAGCAAATATCAGATATTAACATATATATATATGGAATCTAGAAAGATGGTGCTGGTGAACTTATTTGCAGGACAGCAGTGGAGATGCAGACATAGAGAAAAGACTTGTGGACACAGTGGGGGAAGGAGAGGATGAGAAAAATTAAGAGAGTAGTATTAAAGCATACATGACCATATATAAAATAAACAGCTGATGGGAAGCTGCTGTGTAGCACAGGGAGCTCAGCCTGGTGCTCTGTGATGACCTAGAGGAGTGGGATGGGGTGGGAGGGAGGTTCAAGAGGGAGGGGACATATGCATACCTGTGGTTGATTCATGTTGATGTGTGGCAGAAACCAACAGAATAGTGTACATCAATTATCTCCCAATTAAAAATAAAGTTTAAAAAAAAAAAAAGAATAATGGCACAGAAGCCCAAGTGACAACCACCTGGAATGAATGGTCTTTTGTCAATAAGTTGTCACCCTGCATACCCTTCTAAGGATTAAGAAACGGTAGTCCCCAGAACCTTTCCCCTTCTCCCCCGTATTGTTCCACATCAGACTTGTCAGGGAACCCTGCATGGTGGACCAGGAGCAGAGGTCATTCTTCCCTAGAGATAAGTTCTGCAGACACAGGAGCAGAGGTAAGATCTACAGTTGCTCCTCAGCCAGTGTTGTGAATCACTGCATACTAAACCAGTTGGGAGGAGTTTCTTCAGAAATTCCTGAGAACTCTGGAAATTTCCCTAGAAGATTTTAAGAAGCCTGAAGTCTCAGTATCTGCCTCCCCAATCATCTGGCTGCTACCTCCCTGACTTCCTTCAGTAACTTTTCAGACTTTGGCAGTACCAGCTCTTCCAAAACTCAAATAAGCCCTCATTCCTAGAGGAAAGTCCTTCATTCCTGGAATATTTGATTGGCTCCACTTCCATGGGGGATAAAAAAAAACATACTGAGAGAGAACCGTACCATAAAATGGGCTCTGTCTTGGGTGGAAGGAAGGTCCAATAGGTAGAGGACATTGGTATACCTATGGCTGATTCATATTGATGTAGGGCAGTAAGAAACACAACACTGTAAAGCAATTATTCTCCAATTGAAAACAAAGGATTCTGTCCTGAGATCAAGATCTGAAGTCTATAAATGCCCAGCAAATGTGCTTGGTAGGCTTGGCCAAATTTACAGCTCTACAAATATCCCCATATCCCACCTTTTCTATGACTATCCCAATCGAACACAGAGGAGTGATCAATCAATGACTTAATCTGAACATTTTAGTTACATCGAGCACCATGTTTGACAAGTTTAGTTAATGATAAGATGTTATTATAATGAAGACTAACAGAATACCCAAATAATATCAATCACGGTGTGTGCTCACTGACTTTTCCTGGAGGGTTTTGAAGGGATTCACAGAGGGTGACTGGGGCAAGCAGATCTTTAGAGAAGAGCAAGGGAGGAGGAGCTCCTGACCAGATGGGATTAACTGCCTGGGAGACGAGGTCAAGGACAGACTTGACCCCCACAGGCGCCAGAGCAGACAAAGGCCTTGAGCGGAGTCTTAATTGGTGGAAGATTATAAGTTTCCCCAACCCCTATCCCAGGCTGCCCCTCTTTCCAGTTGGTGGACCTCCAGGGGGACGCTCTCTAGGTCCAGGTTGCCCCATCCACCACCCCCATGATCATGGTCAGAAGCAAACCCACACTCTTCATCCAGTGTCTCTAAAAGGAGAAAGATGAATCACAATTTCACGTGATACAAATACTTCAGAGAGTCATGAGCGTCAGAGAGTAAATCATACCAGGATTGGGAGCTGGCCTGGCCTCCCCTTTACAATCAGCTCCAAGACAAACCTTAATCTGAGGGAAGTGTTGTGGGAAGAAGACAAATTCACTGTTATCCCAGAGGTTCATGAACCATGAGTTCACAGGGTAGGAATTGCAGTGTAACAAGTCTCACACAACAGCTAGCTCACTCCTCCTGCCCCTTCTTTGCTTGGCTCCCCTCTGGTTGGAGCACCTCACCACCTGAACAAACACATTCATGACTCTCATTCCCCTCAAATCATCCACTCCCAGAAGTCTCCCTGGGACCTGGACCAGATTACATGCCAGTCTTCTGTGCTCCCAGAACCTGGGCCTATCTTCATCCTTGTACCGAGAAATTGTACTCTGATTTCCTGCCTCTAGACTGTGAGCTCCTGGAAGAAAGCATCTGTGGCATGCTTATTTGGGGGCAGCCAGCACCTGATCCAAGTGGGTGGCTCTTGTGTACCCCCTAGAGTAGCTCTTAGAATAAAGGAAGCACCACTGTGACTGGAAGTGGGGTCCATCTCCTCGCCACTTCAAAGCCAATAAGGAGGCCAGGTTGGTGGACAAGAAAATTGGCTTTATTTGGATGCCAGCAACAGGAGGAGGGGGAAGGCAGATGCCTGTTCAGAGGCTGCCTGTCCCCACTGACCATCAGTGAGCTAGAGCTTTCACAGGCAGAGGGAGGGGCCTCCATGTAGAAACAGCACAGCCGGCTCTGACAGGCATCATGAAACTCATTATCGGTGGTCTGACCAGCATCATCTTGATTGTTTTAGTTATAGCTAACCTTCAGTTCCAGTGCTTCCATTTTTTAAGGCCAGTTCTCAGAATTGTGGCAGTTTAGGTCATGGCTACAGTCTGTTCATCATGCAGTTAACTTCTCCACATGGTGGGGGTTTCAGGGTCTATAAGGCAGCTCATAGGATATGGCTCAGAATACTATCCATAGGCCTTGAAAAGGAACTATGCTTAATGACTAAGCTATTATTATTTGCTCTCCTTTGGTTGTTTTCCTTTGTTTTTTGAATTTTCTCACTTCTCTGATTAAACTTATTCTTTGGGGAAGAATTTTCCATAGAAAGGCAGGTGAAGGACATTCACCATGATCAATAATGCACTGGTGAGGGGAGTGGGAAGAGATTACAAAAGGGAAAGTCATTTTAAGAGATATTAACTGGGGCTTTCCCATCCTGGGCTATGAAAGAGAATAAGAAAAAACCTAATGTGATGAAATGAACATCACTATAGAATAAAAAAGCAGAGACACTCTTCACAGAAGCCAGAGCGACAGCATTGCTGGGCTTTGATTCATCTTCGTTGTGAACTGGTAATTCTGACGTCCTCACCGTGTGCACCAATAAGGCCAAGTCCTGTGCCCAGAACACCCGCAGCTGTTGCATCCCCCTAGATGCCTCTCTAAAATCAAGGAGTTTTTCTGCAAGCCCTCCACTCGAAGGAGAAAGATGAAAATGTTTGGGTGCTGGCCCGTGAAATGTTGTGTAGTGAATGCCTATAATGCAATTCCACAAATTCATCCACATGTAAATGTGGGTCTGAAGATCTTGAACTCAAATGGTTTTCATTTTAAGACTCATTTCACCAATATGGCACAGTTTGGGAGTAAACTTTTTTTTTTTTTTTAATTAAGGTATAGGTGGTTTGGGCTTCCTTGGTGGCTTAGTAGTAAAAGACTTGCCTGCCAATGTAGGAGACGTATGAGATGTAGGTTCTACCCCTGGGCCGGGAAGATCCCCTGGAGAAGAAAACTGCAGCCCACTCCAGTATTCTTGCCTGGGAAATCCCATGGATAGAAGAGCCTGGCGGGCTGTAGTCCATGGGGGTGCAAAATAGTCAGACACCACTTAATGACTAAATAATAATAATAGTTGTTTTATAATGTTGTATTAGTTTCTGCTGTACAACAAAGTGAACCAACTATATACATGCATACATACATACATATAACCCCTCCTTCTTGGATCTCCCTCCCATGCCCCTGACCGCATATCTAGGTCATAAGAGAACAGCAAGCTGAGCTCCCCATGCTCTGCAGCAGGTTCCCACTAGCTATCTGTTTACACATGGTAGTGTATATATGTCAACCTCAATCTCCCAATTCATCCCCATCTCCCTTCCTCCAACAACCCCACCCCCACCCCCCGCCATTCACACTTCTCTTCTCTACATCTGCCTCTCTATTTCTGCCCTACAGGTTCATATGTACCATTTTTCTAGATTCCACATAGAAATTCACATTAAAAATTTGAGTCCCTCCTGAGTTGGTATTTATCCCTACCCACATGAAGGTGCCCTAGAACATATGCACTAATGCCCAAGAATAGGAGCATACAAGCAAAGGGCAAGACATTGCTGTTTAGTTGCTGACTCATGTCCGACTGTTTGTGATCCCATGGACCACAGACCACCAGGCTCCTCTGTTCACGGGATTTCCCAGGCAAGAATCCTGGAGTGAGTTGCCATTTCCTTCTCCCAGGGATCTTCCCTACCCAGGGATTAAAGCAGAGTCTATTGCATTTCCTGCGTTGACAGGAAGATTCTTTCTTTACCACTGAGCCATCTGGGAAGTCCAAGTCAGGGTCCTCATTCTACAAAGAAACTAAGATCTAGAAATTCCTTGATCTGTCAAAGGCCCACAGTTGGAAAGAAGTGACACTGGAGATGAACCTGGGAGTCAAACCCTACAGTGGATTGAATTGTCTCCTCCAAGAAGACATCTCAACACCTAACCCCAATAATACCTATGACTATATTCTTATTAAAAATACAGTCTTTGCAGATGGTTATACTGGATTACAATGGGATCTAATACAGTGACTGGTGTCCTTATAAGAAGAGAATTTGGACACCACGGCACACAAAGAAATTGCCATGTGAAGTAGGAGACAGAGATTGGAGTTACGTTCCCCGTAAGCCATGTAACATCAAGGATTTTTGCACTCACAGGAAGGGAGGCATGGAACAGATTCTCAACTGTTCAAAGGCCCCAAGAATGAACCAGCTCTGCCCACACCTTGATTTCAAGACTTCTAGTCTCTTAAAATGTGGATGAAAGGGTTTCTGTTGTGTTAGCCTTCTGGTTTGTGATGTTTCATTATGGGAGTTGTACGTAAACCAATACAGACAAAGAGCACATCTTTCTGCGTTCATGAGTTTCTAGAACTAGAACCTAAGGGTAGGGCACATCCTTAAAACCAGCACTCTTTCTGCCATATCAAGAAGGAAGAGGAAATGTGATCACTTTTGACCCTAGCTCTGATGAACACATAGATATAAAATAGGGAAGTGTCCCTCCCTCAGGTGCAAGCTTGATGCATGAGATTAAGCTGCAGTGTTACAGCCAAGGGCTGCAGAAGCCAAGACACAGTGGTCATTCCCGCAAAGAACTCAGAAAGATGTATGCCTGCCCAATTTCCCAACCCAAATGATAAATAGTCCCCATGGATGCTCTTACTCTATGAATTTCCAGTGTAACTTTCGGGTCATATGACTTGCTACACATACAGTCTTGGAATTGGTGAAAAATACAGAGCGTTCCAAGAATATCAGTGTCAGGGATGCCAAGATGCTTCTCAATGGAGCTTACAATCACTGAGGTTTGAGACTATTGTCCTCCCCTAATCAGATCATCACTGCCACTCAAGCAGTTCCAACACCCAGGGCTGGAGAAGATTGGGAGGGGAATTAGACCAATCTTCTCCAGAATTGCTAGGGGTGTCCCTGGCTATGAGGTATCTGAGAGAAACCCTTGGTGGCGTTACACCACTTCCCAACATTTTGGGAAGTTCATTTTTTTTTTTTTAATCTGACAACTGTTCTGGATGATCCAACATGTGTAAGGGTTTGTTCAGACTGTTTGGGGTTCTTTTGTGAAACTGTCAAAACAATGACCTCATTTGGAGCCATCTGCTGACAGGCAGGATTGGCACAGAGCTTGCCTCTGACTTGTGTCGCTGGAGCAATCAATTCAAGATGGCCACTCTGGCCACGAGGCTTGTTCAGCGATATGGAAGCAGATAACAGATTGCTCCATCCCTTTCTCAAGTTACCAAACATATCCGTGTTAAGGCAGCCTTCTCCAAAGGCTGCCTGCCAGGCATAGCAAAGGGAAGTCATCACCCACTGACCCAGAAACTCAAACCCTTCCATTGCCTGGAGTGAGGCTGCTTTCCCCGCCATTAACGTGTGACTCAAATGGAACATGATCGAAGCAGAGAAAACTGTTGTCTTTGGAGCAGAAAGCATGTGAGTACCATGGACATGTGCATGCCATCGCCTAGGAATGACCTTGATCTGACTGCCAGGTGCCTGAACCAAGTCTCCCCCCAAAATAGCAGAGTCCGTGGGAAAGAATCACTCTGGATATCACTCAGACCCAGGCGGGGATTATCTGAAATGAATGAACTGGGACATTCTACAAAGGCACGGAGCGTGTAGTATTCCGGATCTGTGATCAGAGTGCTGAGCCCAGCATTGTTCCCAGCCCCTGCAGTTAGAGAGCAGTGTGTTTTTACATGCTCACGGAAAGAAGAGGCCTCATTTTGTAATTGTATATCCCTCCTCCATTTCTCTGAGAAAGAAAAGAAACTCAAGAAATATGTGGGAATTATTTTTGACCCAATTTGTTGTTGTTGCCAATTGGCCTCCTTAAGCGGCTCATTGGGCAAACTCAGCAGAATGTTCCAGCCTCAGAGCATGCCTGCGCACTGCAGCCCTGCCAAGAGGCGACACTTCTCTCTGATGGCCTGTTGTTTAGGATACCAGCAGTGACCCGTAGAGGGGCTGCAGGTGGGCTGAGTCTCTTCTCACATGTGAAACGCAGGTAGCAGACATCCCTCACAAATCTGAGCGCTTCCAGGCAGCTCAGACAGGCACTGCGTCTGCTGCGCACCCATGACCCTAGCCTCATTTAGATGCAGTTACTTGAAATTTTGATCGAGTGGGGTGTGTTAATTTGAAAGAAGGTCACAGTGGCCGTATCAACACAGAAGAAAATTAAAGGAGGATAGCATCTAATTACTGAATACATAGGCTATAGTAAGGACAAAGTTGGAGTGGCCTAGAGGGACCCACAGGAGACGGGATGGTGTTTAGTCTCTATGTCATTTCTGACTCTTGTGACCCCATGGACTGTAGCCCACCAGGCTCCTCTGTCCATGGGATTTCCCAGGCAAGAATACTGGAGTGGGTTGCCATGTCCTTCTCTAGGGGATCTTTTGGACACAGGAACTGAACCCGGGTCTCTTGCATTACAGGCAGATTCTTTACCAGCTGAGCTATGAGGAAAAGGAACGGAAGGGAAATAAGATTACTACCTGTCTGGAGGCATCACTCCTAGACTGGCCAGTGTCACACTGAGAGCAGAGGCCCAGATACCTTCACTGAAGAGTGAGTTTTTCTTAATTTCTGTTCAGGTCTCCACATGCAATGCTAGTGATCATAGATTCAGTAGAGGTGGAAGGGAACTTGAAAACAATAACTATCAATTTTACTTCTCATCATTTGCCCATGACAAGACCCCTAAAAGAGCTGTAGAGAGAACCCTATCCACAACACAACTTCAAGAAATCTTCACTCCTGGACATCCCTGGTGGTCCAGTGGTTAAGATTCCGTGCTTCCACTGCAGGGAGCGTGGATTCAATCCCTAGTTTGGGAAGCTCCAAATGCCATGAGATGCGGCCAAAAAGAAGAAATCTTCATTTCCAAATACAGGCCACTGATGGTACCCAGTAAAAAATATCAACTGGGGTTACTACCCACAAACCTCTTCTGTCTGTCAAAAGTCCAGACCAAACCACAGAACTGTAGACACATTTGACATGTTGTGAAGGACACTACTAGTTTGGACCCTCCGTAGAGGGGCTGCAGGTGGGCTGAGTCTCTTCTCACATGTGAAACGCAGGTAGCAGACATCCCTCACAAATCTGAGCGCTTCCAGGCAGCTCAGACAGGCACTGCGTCTGCTGCGCACCCATGACCCTAGCCTCATTTAGATGCAGTTACTTGAAATTTTGATCGAGTGGGGTGTGTTAATTTGAAAGAAGGTCACAGTGGCCGTATCAACACAGAAGAAAATTAAAGGAGGATAGCATCTAATTACTGAATACATAGGCTATAGTAAGGACAAAGTTGGAGTGGCCTAGAGGGACCCACAGGAGACGGGATGGTGTTTAGTCTCTATGTCATTTCTGACTCTTGTGACCCCATGGACTGTAGCCCACCAGGCTCCTCTGTCCATGGGATTTCCCAGGCAAGAATACTGGAGTGGGTTGCCATGTCCTTCTCTAGGGGATCTTTTGGACACAGGAACTGAACCCGGGTCTCTTGCATTACAGGCAGATTCTTTACCAGCTGAGCTATGAGGAAAAGGAACGGAAGGGAAATAAGATTACTACCTGTCTGGAGGCATCACTCCTAGACTGGCCAGTGTCACACTGAGAGCAGAGGCCCAGATACCTTCACTGAAGAGTGAGTTTTTCTTAATTTCTGTTCAGGTCTCCACATGCAATGCTAGTGATCATAGATTCAGTAGAGGTGGAAGGGAACTTGAAAACAATAACTATCAATTTTACTTCTCATCATTTGCCCATGACAAGACCCCTAAAAGAGCTGTAGAGAGAACCCTATCCACAACACAACTTCAAGAAATCTTCACTCCTGGACATCCCTGGTGGTCCAGTGGTTAAGATTCCGTGCTTCCACTGCAGGGAGCGTGGATTCAATCCCTAGTTTGGGAAGCTCCAAATGCCATGAGATGCGGCCAAAAAGAAGAAATCTTCATTTCCAAATACAGGCCACTGATGGTACCCAGTAAAAAATATCAACTGGGGTTACTACCCACAAACCTCTTCTGTCTGTCAAAAGTCCAGACCAAACCACAGAACTGTAGACACATTTGACATGTTGTGAAGGACACTACTAGCATTAATATCCACCCAAGAATAACACCAGAAAAGATGACCTGCTTATTGCCAGACATAGGTATGTAAAGGCCTTTTTAGAACTTCTTGTTTTCACTACATTAAAAGTCAGAATGGGGGCTTCTCTGGTGGTCTAGTGGGTAAAGAGTCCACCTTGCAGTGCAAGGGGCACCAGTTCCATCCCTGGCCTGGGAAGATCCCATGTGCAGTGGAGCGACTGGACCAGTGTGTCCAATTACAATCCAGTGCTCTGGAGCGCATGTGCCCAGAGCTGGTGCTCGGCAACGAGAGGCCACTGTGATGGGAGGACCACACAGGCCGAAGAATTAAGATGGGTGAAAAATAAATAAATGAAGGACCAATAAAAGAGGCCAAAATTAAAATTACAAAAAAAAAATCAAAATGGTTATCCTTTCAACTGTCATTAACTCAGCATTGTAACATAAAATACTGAATATTTCACAACATTTTACAAACTATCAAAAAATAGCTATTTTTACAGCAAGAAATCCTTTTAACTTTGTGGCATGTGGATCTTTACAACTTACTTTAAAAATCACATTTTACTGCTGTTTTTAGTTAATACATCTCATAGCCCAAAGCAATAAAGCAATAATATGACTCAATAATTAACTATAACACGCTAAATAAACATAGCAGTTTGAAACAAGGACAAATGCAAATTTTAGTGCATTTAGCTGACTCACAAACACATATTGAAATCAATGAATATTGGTTGTTAATATTCATCATTTAAGAGAATATGTCTTACATTTAAACATCCATAATAATAGCTATTATTAGTCGTGACTGGTTTTAAAATCCATCTAAAGTCATTTCAAGCAAGGTAATGAACCCAAAGATTGCTCTCTTCCAACTTAAAGCAAGATGGAACTGTGACTGTGGCTTTTCTTATGGGGAAACAGGGTCACAATGGTCAGCAGGCTGGCTCAGCTTCTGATCCACTAAAGGACTGGGGCAGGGCTTTCTAAGGACACTGTTCAAGTGTGAGGTGACAGTGCATCCCTCTCCCTTAGCAGAGCTGTGTGTCAGGAGCATCTGGCTGGTTGTGTGTGGTTCCAGGCTGCACTGGACCATTCTGTTGGAGATTGTCCCCTCTCAGGGCACTGGAGTTCCCAAATGTAAGATAAGAAGTCACTTAATTAGGCAAGGAGGAACAGGTTGTCTATGTGACATGTTCTCTACCCTATGCCCATGCCCACCTTTAGGTCAAACTGTAGCCTTCCATGAGGATTTATGGGTCCCCAGCACAGTGTGGGGACCTACCATTTTTTTTTAAGTAGATCACTAGAAAATGTGATGCAAGTTTGCAATAAATATTATGTGGTCAGGGAGGTCTCAGTTCAGATTTGTGTGTCTGCCCCTCCAAGGCTGTGACTATCTAAAACCAATTCCTTCACCAGCTTCCTGTTCCAGGGAGGCCACTGCGGAAGGACCAATGGCACCAGCCCTAGAAGCAGAATTTAATGCTTAGTCTTCTACTAACGCGGGTACCAGGAAATGTCTTTACCTTCCCAGGTCTTGGTTTCTTCATCTGCAAAACAAACTTAGATGAGGATCATGCAGTCTGTCCAGCTAACTGCAGCCCTGGGGGGGTCTCACTCAATTTTGTTTCTGCCTTAAGCTGCTTACAGTGACTCTCCCATGGCTGAATTCTTCAGGTTTCCATTTAAATATTCAGCCCTTGAAGAGATACCCTCTGCACTCTCTTAATCACCCACCCTGGATGTTTCTTTCATTGTGATTGTCACACCTTAAATTCTCCAGCCTGTTTGCTGATTTACTGTCTATTCACATCGCTCCCCTCTAGTCAGCCCCTCAACACACAGACACACACCCTATCTCTGTAAAAGCTGGGATCCTGCCTGCTTCATTCATTGCTCTATCAGAGCTTCAAGCAAGGACTTAACACAGATAACGAGCTTACTGAATCACTGTTATAGAAAGAATAAATGCAGGTAAACTGCTTGACCAATATTAGACCTTCATGAAATATCAGTCAAACAAATGAATAAAAAGAACTTGAGAAATTTCTAGTCCAATCACACTCGCAGTCTTTTGAGCATCCCCGAATTTACCCAGCCTCGTGCTTTCCATGTTACCTACTTAAGGTTAGGCCCCTTGGAAGCAGGCCTCATCATGCTCCTGTAGAGGAATGGAGGAGGCAGAGGAAAGCTCAGAGGCTCTCAGACATGTGCAAATTCAGGTTCTGCGATACCATCCTGGGATGGACATTTATCTAGGTCCTCCTTCTAGAAAGAAGGAATAAAGGACATAATATCCTTGAGCTGATAGAAGGATTAACAGAAGGAAAACAAACTATTGCAGCAATACAGGCTACAAAAGGACCAGCTACAGAGTTTGTAAGTGTTATTTGTTCAGTTGTGTCTGATTCCTGTGATCCCATGGACTGTGGCCTGCAAGGCTTCTCCATCCATGGGATTCTCCAGGCAAGAATACTGAAATGGGTTGCCATTTATTTCTCCCAGAAATTTTCCCTACCCAGGGATCAAACCCAGGTCTCCCTCATTGCAGGAAGATTCATTACCATTTGAGACACCAGCGAAGCAAAGAATTTGCAAAGTGAAAAAGTGAAACCATGGAATCCCTCATTCAAAAGTTACGAAGAGTTTCACATTGGCAGCAGTAAGTGGTAAATCATATGTAAGGCCTTTGTGAGCACGGGGCCCAGTGGGACCACACAGCTCGTGCCCAGGGAGCCAGTCCCGCTGCCCAGCCTGGAGTCTGGCATGTATTTGAGCTCTAACAAGTGAAGATCTTTTTTTCTCCTTCTCTTCTCATTAAAAAATCTGATGTAATGAAATGAGACAGATTGTGACTATTGGCTGAACAAAGGGATCCTGAGCAATGGAATTGCTGGTAACGCTAAGCACTGCAGCTAATTATCCAGGCTGTGAATTATTCAGATACCTTAGTTGTCTTTCTTCTTGTCCTTTGAGTTATGTCCCTGCTCACTGATAATTCAAAAATAATGTTCCTCTCCCCATTTTTCTTGTGTAGCCTGATATGGCTGTTGGAAGAAGAGGTCAAAATGACAGACTCACATTCTTGCTATATTTATCCCCAGTGTGCTCACTTACTCAGGAGGCATCTAATGACTGCCAGTCGTGGGCAGGTAAAATGGAACATCCCTGAGACAAGGACCTGTAATACATCTGAACCCCCGTGGCTGTAGAGACAGAAACCCAACTCCATCAGTTTTAGCAAAGAAGGGATTTGTGAGTTCACTGGACCATGAAGTCCTAGGGTCTGGCTCAGGTATAGTTGGATCCAGAAATATAAATATGATGATCAGTTTGCCCAACTACCATCGACAGAGATGAAACCTTGGATTAGCAAGATTTCTCCACATATTCATATCTGCAGTCAAAGAGCAGGCAGGACATCCCAACAAACAATTCTCCAGATGTATGTGGGACGAGAAAACCATTGCCCAAGGGAAAGAAGGGCACTGAGCGCCAAATTGCAAGTGTCTACTATTGATTTTAACCAGAAGTTTTATTAGAATTGGGACTTGGTGGAACATACATTTCTGAAGTTCTTAAGATCCTGATCAACAAATACTCCATACTCCAGGATACAAAGACACACACACACACACACACACACACACACACACAAAACCCTACAGCCCTGTTCTGAGATACTCTGAGAATACCTACAATTTCGCAAATAAAACCTTTTCTTTCCTGGCATTCTACACACACTTTGTCTCCATGATTCCAAACATCTAGAATAAACACAGAGAGAACATGTAGGCAATACTCTATGTGTTTCTAAATATCCAGACGTCTGACATCACTGGGTCATTGCCACGGGGTGTAGGAGTCTTTTTCAGCAAAAGAATTGGAATGACTTTGCAGAACCAGCTTCAGATAGTAGTTTTCTGAGAATGGAGATAGCTTATCTTATACTGTTTCTTACAGAAAAGAATCAGCCCAACCCTAACTAGAGAGCCAAGAATAAAGAATGAAAATAAATAGGAGACAATTTTAAAGTAACAACATTCCCCAAAGTAAAACTGACATTCTGTTTCTCTACTATACTTGAATTCTATTTTAAAAGGAGATATTTAAAAGAGAAAGCATGACAGCTCCTCCCAGTTTGGGCGATGAAAAATTGCTTCAATAGCAGATGCTGTAATGGAGGGCACATGCAATGAGGGCTTAGAATACCTGGATTTCAGCCTCAATTCTACCACACTGGAGCCCTGGACAAATCACTTACTCTGTCTGGAGCTCTGTTTCTCTGCCTATAAAACACAGGTGTAGGACGAGATGATCTTTCAGGTCACCACGATTGTGATGAATAAGTGTTTATGGAAACAATAACACTAACACCTCACATTTTTATAACATTTTGCAGGTCATAAATATTTTGTGCTTGACTCATATAATGTGCACAGGAAGTCTGCGAGTCGACAAATGCCTTGGATTAGCAAGATTTCTCCACATATTCATATCTGCAGTCAAAGAGCAGGCAGGACATCCCAACAAACAATTCTCCAGATGTATGTGGGACGAGAAAACCATTGCCCAAGGGAAAGAAGGGCACTGAGCGCCAAATTGCAAGTGTCTACTATTGATTTTAACCAGAAGTTTTATTAGAATTGGGACTTGGTGGAACATACATTTCTGAAGTTCTTAAGATCCTGATCAACAAATACTCCATACTCCAGGATACAAAGACACACACACACACACACACACACACACACACAAAACCCTACAGCCCTGTTCTGAGATACTCTGAGAATACCTACAATTTCGCAAATAAAACCTTTTCTTTCCTGGCATTCTACACACACTTTGTCTCCATGATTCCAAACATCTAGAATAAACACAGAGAGAACATGTAGGCAATACTCTATGTGTTTCTAAATATCCAGACGTCTGACATCACTGGGTCATTGCCACGGGGTGTAGGAGTCTTTTTCAGCAAAAGAATTGGAATGACTTTGCAGAACCAGCTTCAGATAGTAGTTTTCTGAGAATGGAGATAGCTTATCTTATACTGTTTCTTACAGAAAAGAATCAGCCCAACCCTAACTAGAGAGCCAAGAATAAAGAATGAAAATAAATAGGAGACAATTTTAAAGTAACAACATTCCCCAAAGTAAAACTGACATTCTGTTTCTCTACTATACTTGAATTCTATTTTAAAAGGAGATATTTAAAAGAGAAAGCATGACAGCTCCTCCCAGTTTGGGCGATGAAAAAATTGCTTCAATAGCAGATGCTGTAATGGAGGGCACATGCAATGAGGGCTTAGAATACCTGGATTTCAGCCTCAATTCTACCACACTGGAGCCCTGGACAAATCACTTACTCTGTCTGGAGCTCTGTTTCTCTGCCTATAAAACACAGGTGTAGGACGAGATGATCTTTCAGGTCACCACGATTGTGATGAATAAGTGTTTATGGAAACAATAACACTAACACCTCACATTTTTATAACATTTTGCAGGTCATAAATATTTTTGTGCTTGACTCATATAATGTGCACAGGAAGTCTGCGAGTCGTACGCTTGGTCAGACTTGGTCCCTTTGTGGACGTGACATGTGTGGGGTCATGGATGCCGTGGCAGAGATGCCTCTAAACCAGGTGTACTGGTGCCTCAAGCTCTCCCCTTCATCTGTAATGTGAAATACACCTTCGCCCTTCATAACTGCATTCAAGGCTTAGCACACAGTATTAGGAGTATGTTTAGGACACCTTGACAGATTTCAGGTGCCATATGATAGATCATCAAGTCACTTAGTCATTCATGATTTCTAAGTAAATTGGAGATGAATTCAAGGCCAGAAGGATGACTGCATGGACACTCACAGTCACCTGGGAAATACAAGGCTGGAGCAAGAAAAGTATAAGACCAGCCAGGAACATTATCTGTTGCCAGAAAATAAGGGCTTGTTGATGGAACAGAAGAGTTAGGCCAGAGAAGATCCTAATGGCCTAAACTGGAATAATTTGAGGCACAAAAATCAATAACAAGAGTATTGGACTATAACTCATTGATTAGAATGAATAACTCAAGTCCATATTAACTTACTAATCAACTGATTAGGGAAGAAAAGATTGTTTTTTCTTAGAATAAAATCCCAATGAATACATATTGAAGGACAAAGGGAAGTAGAAAACTTCATGGTAATAATAGGCACAGTCCATAGAAATAACAGCTGCAGACAAGAGACCCTTACATAAGGTGGAAGTAAGAGGAGAAACAGAATTTGCTTAGTCTCATAGTATCTCCCCCAAGATATGTATTAACTAAAAGAAAAAGATAGTGGATAAAATGAGCAGACTTGGTGGCTCAGATGGTAAAGAATTCGCATGCAATGCAGGAGACCCAGGTTTGATCCCTGGGTCAGGAAGATCCTCTGGAGAAGGGTATGACTACTCACTCCACTATTCTTGTCTGGCGAATACCATGGACAGAGGAATCTGGTGGGCTATGGTCCATGGGGTCACAAAGAGTCAGATGACACGACTGAGCAACTAACACTTCTCTTTATGCTGATGTGAGGAGAAACTGGATGAAGGATATATGGAAACTCACTCTACTGGATTTTTCTGCAACTTTTCTGAAAGTCTGAAATTAGTTGAAACCATTTAATGATACCTCAGATGCCATTTGGATTGTCTTCTGAGCATCTCAAAATGCAAATTAACTTTCCCAAGATAGCCAGAGTAACTGTAAGATCCATCCTGGCCCTTGCTGCAAAGGGTGTCTCTCTTGAAGAGGGAGATCCGAAACCCCAAAACCACATTGTGACCTTGCCAGTTTGCTGACAATCCAGCTACTGGAAACTGTTCTGCACTCTGGACCACTCATCAATGGCAAACACTGCAGAACTCAAGGTCTCCTTGGAGACAATGTGAGCTCTGTCTTTACTGAATGCGGAACAAGTGAGCCAAACAGCCCCAGATATTTAGTAACAAAAACATCTTCTTAATTTTGATCACATTTCTTCTGACTCTTTTCACACGACTCCAAGAGCAAAGCAACCCGAATTCTTTCATGATAAAATCTGTCCTTACTTCCTGTCTCCAACTGTGTCCACCCTGCAGTTTGTCACAGTGTCTGTTCTCATCCTTAATGGGTGGAGAGCATATGTTCCAACTTAATGGTTTTTTTTGCATCTTTTTTTAGTTGTAGGTTTTTCTTAAAAATACCCAAGTCTCACTGTGTTATGCATTTCCTGAGGGTGTGAACTGGCAGCAGATTTCAGTTCCAAGCCACATAGACAACTGATAATTTCATGACATTATTCAGTCTCACGCAAAGCTACGTAGCTGCAGAGCTCAGCACCACTGCCCAGAAGCAAATTAACTTCCCAGAGCTACTGAGCTTTCTTCTGAAAGCTATGCTTACACTTCTCATCATGAGCCACAGGTCTCTGCTGCTAGTAGGGACTTGATAGGCAGAGGAAGGGCTCTCCCTGAATTCTACTTGCCTCACACCTTGACCAGGTGACCACACAATATCTATGGACTCCTGATCTTGGGAGGCTGGCTTTCTGAGAAGTATCAATATAAGACATTGTCCTTGGCCTCAAGGATCTTCCAGTCAACTATCAATTTTAATTGCCAATGTTAAACAGTCAAGTTCTGAACAAGAAGAGTTTACGATATAATATTTAGGGCAACTGGAATACAGAGAGTGTTCAGTCCCTCAGTCATATCCAACTCTTTGTGACCCCATGGACTGCAGCCCACCAGGCTCTTCTATCCATGGAATTTCCCAGGCAAGAACACTGGAGTGGGTTGCCTTGGAAGGATTGATGCTGAAGCTGAAGCTGAAGCTTCAATACTCTGGCCACCTGATGCAAAGAGCTGACCCACTGGAAAAGACCCTGATGCTGGGAGAGATTGAGGGCAGGAGGGAAAAGGGGTAACAGAGGATGACATGGTTGGATGGCATCATCAACTCAATGGACAAGAGTGTGAGAAAACTCCAGGAGATAATGAAGGACAGGGAAGTTTGACATGCTACAGTCTATGGGGCTGCAAAGAGCCAGACACAACTGAGCTACTGAACAAAAACAACTCCAGGGAATCTTCCCAATCAAGGGATCAAACCCAAGTCTCCTCTGTCTCCTGCATTGGCAGAGAATTCTTTACCAGCAGAACCACCTGGGAATGCCAGAATATAGGAAAAGGAGAGATAAATAATCAGGAAATCTTCAAACAGGAGAGAGGTTTCACTCATTCATACAACAAAGATTTAATTTCATTGTGCCAGGCACTGTTCTAAGGGATAGAATGTCTTAATAGGAAAATGATAATAAAAATAAAAACAAATCTATAAATAAGTTACTTTCAAACAGTAAGAAACAAATTAAAGAAATGTAGTTTAATTTGATTTTTTTAGAAAGATTGGTAGAGTATGTTTGATCTTCAGACTTAAGATGGAACTTCTAGCCAAGCAAATCAAATGTCACTATAATTTATATTTAGGTTTTTGGAATTCCTTCTTAGGAACCCAGATCTTAAGGGTTCTATGTTTTCTGTAGAGCTCATGTTTCAATCTCACACAAAGCATGACATGTATCCAGTAAGATTCAACCCGATTTCAGCTCTGGTAGTTTTCTTTGAACATCTCAAGACTAAAGGGCCATGGCAATATTTTTGCCATCATTTCTAGAAATAGGAAACTTTGCCAAAGAGAAAAAATGCCACTTTTCATAGTTGGTAGGCCTCTCTTTCTCTTCCTTGGCGAAGTGCATCTAAGTCTATTCATTTGACAGTGAACAATATTGACTGAGACCCTGATATCATAATTGTCCACTCAGCACCTAGGACAGTGCCTGGAACAGGAGAAGAGAGTCCAGAGAGATGTTTGTCAAACTAAGTTGTCACAGACAGTTTTGGTCTTAACTGTATTTAAGCTAATATAAAATAGGAAAAGGGCTTCCTGGTGGCTCAGTGGTAAAGAATCCACCTGAAATACAGGAGATGCAGGTTTGACTAGTCCATCAGGAAGATCCCGTGGAGAAGGAAACGGCAACCCACTCCTGCATTCTTGCCTGGAAAATCCCACGGACAGAGGAACCTGGATGGGCAGCAGTCTAGGAGTCGCAGAAGAAGAGTTGGACTCAACTTAGCCACAGAGCATGTTTTCAGAGTATGAAGACATAGTGAGAATGTTTCTTTTCCAGAGCTTTTATACATTTATGGAACAATCCATGAGAGTGGCAAAGAGCTTTAAAAATAGAAAGCACAACACAGAGGCAAATGCTTGTGTCATTATTATTCATGGACGTTGTAAGGCAATACATCTGGCTGCCAAGAGAATTAATGAAAGTGTCCACTGCAGAAAAAATGATCCAAGGATGTCACTGAAGTCCATGTTACCACTTACAGTATCAGTTAATGTCTTTAACATTGATCGTTAAAGCAAACCTTAGTAGGAAGAAATCGCTATAGCCTTCGTGGTTTAGTTAGAAAGGCCTCCCTCATTGAATGTACTCCCTGAAGCAGTCTGCTTTGGTGCTAGACATTTATCATTGGTGAATCCATCTTTAGGACTTCCTAGGTAACTCACTGGTAAAGAATCCACCTGCCAATGCAGGAGAAATGAGTTCAATCCCTGGGTTCTTGCCTGGGAAATTCCATGGACAGAGGAGCCTGGCAGACTACAGTCCATGGGGCAGCAAAAGAGTCAGACACAACTTAGCAACAGCACAACAACAATGAATCCATCTTTGAAGCAAGAATAGTATTTTCCAGTAATATGATGAGCTGAATGAGCCAGATGAGCCCTGTCCATAGAAGTAGCAAAGAAACTCTACTTCCCCAATTTCACAGACAGCTACCTCCCCTAGGCTTCTCACTTTAGAAAATGGTACTTTTGATTGCTCATGTCAGAAACCTAAGGGTCCATACACAATTCTCTTCTCTCTCCTGGTTTCTAGAGAATATATCTCACATCCATCTGTTTCTTCCTACTTCCTTGCCACACTCCCAATCTAGGCCACCATCATGTCTAGACTGAGCCAGTCGTGGTGGTCCCTGATGGCCTTGCAGGAAGCTGATCAGCTGGGAGCCTGTGATGAAATGCCCATCAACCACACATGAGGACTTCTGGGAAAGGCTCCCACATTTCTAAGTGACGTTTAGCGACATTGCTTCAACTGATCTTTGACATTTCTAGCTATGACATCAAGTTGCCTGGCCCCGTGAGAGAAATGAGTCTGGGGACAAAGCCACCATTCTAACACAGGCAGAACAGGGCCAAAATGCTGGGGTCCTAGTGACGTTGGTGGGCCAGTGATTGCTGACCCCACCTACCACCCTACACCTAGGCTTCTTAAAAGATGAGATCATAAATGTCCTCATTGTTTAAGTTAGTTTGGGTTGGGAATTTCTGATTTGGGATTTGACTTGTTGCCAAATGTAATCTGACTTTTTCAGCCTCAGAAGTGTTTATCACTCCTATTTTTGGTCATCTCCAAACCGTTCTTGCAGCAACAAGAGTAATGCTTTTAAAAGAATAAATCTAATTACACAATTGCCCTGCTCAAAACTCTTCAATGACTTCTCTTACCACTAACAAAAATTTAAGTTCCTTAATATGGTCTGCTAAACTGTATCTGTTATCAATTGCTGCATAACAAACTATCCCCAAAGTTATCAGCTTACAACAAGTCTTTATCATATTACCATTTCTGTGGGTCAAGAATTCAACAGTGACTTAGCTGGGAGGTACTAAGTACTAAGTAATTAGCTCAGATGAGATGGTTGGATGGCATCACTGACTCAATGGACATGAGTTTGAGCAAGCTTCGGGAGATGGTGAAGGACAGGGAAGCCTGGCACGCTACTGTCCACGGAGTTGCTAAGAGTCAGACAGGACTCAGTCACTGAATTGATTGACTGATTGGCTCACATTCTCTCCTAAGGATATTCAAGATGTTGAGGAGACTTGACAGAGACTGGAGCATCTGCTTCCAAAATGGCGCCCCCGCGTGGCTGCTGGCGGGAGATCTCAGCCAAATGAACCTCCTAGGGCTACTTGAGCGTCCTCACCATACGGCAGCTGGCTTCTGCCAGAATAAGTGATCCAAGCGAGAGCAAGGAGGGAGTCCAGTGTGTGGTTCTGCCCTCACATCACACGTCATCCCTCCCACCACATTCTAGCCATTAAAGATATGCTGTGTTAGAGGGAGGGGAATTCGGGTCAGGTTTTGAACAGATGAATACCAACAGCTTGTGGGACATATATAAATTTCCCTAAGGCTTTGCATGATGTGACTCATCCCTACCTTTCTGACCTCACCTGACATCACTTTTCTCCTGGATAAACCAGGCTCCAGCTCACTGGTTTCCCTTGAACTTAGACACATGATGCCCCTCTGCATATTCTGTTCCCACTGCTTGCAGCACACTCTCCAAATCCTAGACCCCCCTAGTCCCTAGATCTCAGGCCAAATGTCACCTCTTCAGCCACGCCTTTCCCAACTGCCCAGTCTGAGCAAGTCAAACTGTTATTTTCCTTCATGGCTTCCTACATTTCCCCTTCTGTCATTGGTCAGAGTTTGAGGTCATTAATTTGTTCACTTTTTAAAGATGCCAGGGAAGAAATTGATGATTTTACTCATCACAGACTCTTCCCAAATTAGAAAAGTCCTTGGCACACAGTGGGCTCCATACAAGCCTTGACTGAGGAAGAGAACAAGCAAACGTATCATCTCTGGACACATAGGGAGGTTCCAGTTGTGAACTGGCTGCATAAAGCCATGATGTACCACCTACAGGAGGAACGCTGAGCCTGAGTATGATTGTCAAGTTACAGCTGCTGCACTATGTCTGGATTGTGTATCAGAAAAGCGGGGCAGGCAGGCTGGTAAAAGGTACAGAGCAAGGCAGGCACCATCCACTCAGTGTAAGTGCCTCCGACACAGGGTTTGGAGCTATCCAGCGAGGATGGTGTCCTGACGTGGCCCTGACTTCCACCTACCCCACCCTTACTTCTCTTCAGTCCTATCCTCCTGCCTCCCTTGGGAGACCAGGACTCCCAGCAACACAGCAGGGTTAGGGATGGAAATGGACAAGTAGTGGCGCTTTGCCACCAGGCTGTGAGGTCAAAGGGAGCAGCATTGGGAGGGCTGAGGGAACAGTGGATTCCAGAGGGTGGCCTCTCACGAGGCAACTTTGGCAAGAGACAGTTTACAGCCTTCTTCACATGATCAAGGACCCCATTATTCTCCCTGGTGTCAGAGGTGCTGAAATATCTCCAAGTTCCCATGACGCTACGTGAGGAAAGGTCTGGCAGATGTGGGAATCTGGCAGGGAGCAGGACGGACCCCTTTGACCTCCCCAGCCTGGGGGCCACAGGAGGACCAAGGGGGGCTGTGTTCCTGTCCATCGGCTGAGAGAGATCACGTCTCATCCCAAGATGCCAAGATCAAAGGTCAGCCTAGAGTTCTATAAAGCTTTCACAGACGCTGATGCCCCTCTGCATATTCTGTTCCCACTGCTTGCAGCACACTCTCCAAATCCTAGACCCCTAGTCCCTAGATCTCAGGCCAAATGTCACCTCTTCAGCCACGCCTTTCCCAACTGCCCAGTCTGAGCAAGTCAAACTGTTATTTTCCTTCATGGCTTCCTACATTTCCCCTTCTGTCATTGGTCAGAGTTTGAGGTCATTAATTTGTTCACTTTTTAAAGATGCCAGGGAAGAAATTGATGATTTTACTCATCACAGACTCTTCCCAAATTAGAAAAGTCCTTGGCACACAGTGGGCTCCATACAAGCCTTGACTGAGGAAGAGAACAAGCAAACGTATCATCTCTGGACACATAGGGAGGTTCCAGTTGTGAACTGGCTGCATAAAGCCATGATGTACCACCTACAGGAGGAACGCTGAGCCTGAGTATGATTGTCAAGTTACAGCTGCTGCACTATGTCTGGATTGTGTATCAGAAAAGCGGGGCAGGCAGGCTGGTAAAAGGTACAGAGCAAGGCAGGCACCATCCACTCAGTGTAAGTGCCTCCGACACAGGGTTTGGAGCTATCCAGCGAGGATGGTGTCCTGACGTGGCCCTGACTTCCACCTACCCCACCCTTACTTCTCTTCAGTCCTATCCTCCTGCCTCCCTTGGGAGACCAGGACTCCCAGCAACACAGCAGGGTTAGGGATGGAAATGGACAAGTAGTGGCGCTTTGCCACCAGGCTGTGAGGTCAAAGGGAGCAGCATTGGGAGGGCTGAGGGAACAGTGGATTCCAGAGGGTGGCCTCTCACGAGGCAACTTTGGCAAGAGACAGTTTACAGCCTTCTTCACATGATCAAGGACCCCATTATTCTCCCTGGTGTCAGAGGTGCTGAAATATCTCCAAGTTCCCATGACGCTACGTGAGGAAAGGTCTGGCAGATGTGGGAATCTGGCAGGGAGCAGGACGGACCCCTTTGACCTCCCCAGCCTGGGGGCCACAGGAGGACCAAGGGGGGCTGTGTTCCTGTCCATCGGCTGAGAGAGATCACGTCTCATCCCAAGATGCCAAGATCAAAGGTCAGCCTAGAGTTCTATAAAGCTTTCACAGGAACGCTATGGAAAGTATGCTTCCAAAAAGAATTTGTTTTTTAAAAAATAGAAGAAAGCCGTGTGTTCTAAATCAGATGGAAGGCACTGGGTTTCTAAAAGCTCTCTTAAAATAGGGCTTACTTTTGAGAGGGTAGTTGAATGCCAGGCTGCTACAGTTCAAAGACCAGACAGGAGAAGGCCAGGTAAAGATCAAAGTCAGACATAGAGAACATATATGTGGACACGAGAGGGTTGGGAGACAGGGTGAATCGGGAGATTGAGATGGACAAATATACACTACCATGGGTAAAATAAACAGCGAATGGGGAACTGTAGTATAGCACGAGGAGCTCAGGTCAGTGCTCTGTGCTCTGTGATGACCCGGAGGGGTGGGATGGGGGTCAGGGAGGGACAAAGGAGGGAACACATGCATATATACGGCTGATTCACGCTGTTGTACAACAGAAACATAATACGGTAAGCAATTATACTCTAATAATAAATACATAAAAGTTGACGCCTAACTAGACAAATATATACTTTATAACATTCCCCTTGTGGGAGAATGTTACCAATCTCACCACTCATATGACATAACCACACACACAGTTTCAACAAATCAAATCAATATAATGCTCTAACTATAATATAAAGAGAGATCAAAAGCTAAATAATTTATAGTAAAATAATCTGCATTTCAATATGTAACTGTTGAGGATCTCTACCCTCAAAATGTAATGAGTGGCTTGCACGATGAATATATTTGGACTTAAGAGAAATCGTTGTTGATAGGTTTCCTTTATATTAATTTTTTTAATGCTTTTTTGGGGGGGGGTGGGTTGAGGAGGGAGGGGTGCTGACAAGCCACTTCTATTGGTCTTTCATTTATCTATTTTTCATTGATATTTGTTCTTTGGCTCGTGTGGGCCTCCCATCACAGTGGCCTCTGTTGTTGCAGAGCTCCGGTTTGGTAATTAGACACATTGGCCCAGCCACTCTGCAGCACGTGGGATCTTCCCAGGCCAGGGATCAAACCGGCGCCCCTTGCACTGCAAGGCAGTGTCCTTACCCACTGGACCACCAGGAAAGCCCTCCTTTATATTAGTTTTTAGCATCTAAAAATAAGATCTCAACAAATATACTCATGAATATATAATGAATTGGCCTGGATGCAAGAACTATGAAAGCAGACTTATTCAGGGTGTGGTCTGGGAACTTCACATACTGTGGACAGTGTAGCCAGGGGTGACATGATTTTCAGAAAGGGTGAACAACTCTTGGGAGACTTCTGAGCAAAACAAAGTACCATTGCCTCTCATTTCATTAGTTACTTACATTTCTTAAAAGTTCAGCACGTATTAAAACCATGCACAAAATACTTTGTATTTATATGTAAACTAAAGTTCACTTTTATGAATAGTAACCAGACACAGTGTATCAGTAGCCCACATCCAAACTGTCTCAGGGGGTCTGTCTGAGGTCAGTGACTTAAGCAGGTGTGGAAACATAGGGGAACCGTTCATTTGAATATTTCATTGCTAAGGTAGGAATGTCTACTCCCATGAAAACAGGACACTAATAGGGAAATAAGGCAGAAAGTGTCCCCTGGAGAAGTGGGCTCCTGAGATTGGAACCTGGACTTCCTGTCTCCCCATTCACCCGTTTGCCAATAAAACACAGGGTTAGGACTGCTTCTGAGGATTTCAAGTAGTGCTGACCTGTTGGTCGAGGTCTACAGCTCCCAGCCATGAGGACTGGACAGTGCAGAGATGGGAAGCTCAGGAAGGAAAAGGGAACAGACAAGGGACTCATCCTAAACTCTCTGTGATGACTCCCAAAGTTGCTACCAGCCCCAACCTCAGAGGATGGCCCAGTGCCCACCAAGTGGCCGAGTCCATCCCTCCCTCGTGCACACTGCCAGACACTGGAGGGCAAGAACCAAGGCATGCCACGAGAGCAGGGGAGTCTTTTGAGAGAACCCTACTTTATAGGAGGGTCATCTTAGTAACTAGGATTGTGTGAAGTTAGGAGGTCATCAGAATCCAGCAAGGAGCTGAGGTTGTGAATGGCAGAAGGAAATAGTGTTCAAGGACAGAAAAGCCAGGCATATGATAAATACCAAACAACAAGGGCATGTAAGCTCATATTTGTGAAGAAGAGGAGAACACAGGGCCAAGAGCAGAGCTCAAGGTCAAGTCTGGGGTCTGAGCATGGAGGGCAGCTCCAAGTGGTCCCTGGGAGGATCATGGATGTTGGGAGGTAGGGGAGGAGATTCTGTGTTGGATTCTTTCGAGGATCATGTAACACCACACAGAACTGACCAGAGCTTCTGTCGCCTCCTTACCACACTCAGCACTCCAAAGTTCAGATTTCCCAACTCAGTTTTTAGGGGATCAAAGTCACAGTATCTCTCCATGATGGGAACATTAGAGCTTTCCTGAAAGCCCAGCATCTAGGCCTCCCAGGGGGCACTAGTGGTAAAGAACCCACTTGCCAATGCAGGAGACAATCCCTGGGTCAAGGAGATCTCCTAGAGGGAGAAATGGCAACCCCCTCCAGTAATCTTGCCTGGAGAATCCAGGACAGAGGGCCCTGGTGGACTCCAGTCCATAGCATCACAAAGACTGCGATGCAAGTGAAGTGACGGAGCATGCAGGAAACCAGCATGTACTCATACAACTAATCATTATCCATCTCTGTGACCTAAAACATATTCTGCCAGTTTCTTGCACTAACTTTGGAAGATATTTTCTACAAAGTTAAATCAATATATATCCTTAATTTTTGATAGTCACCGTTCTGAAGTAAAAAAAAATGGTATGTCATTTTTAATGAACTGTTATTGGCTCCTTCTAGTGTTTCAAAGTATAAAAGAACATGTTGTTACAGAGCCTCAAGAAGTTAAACTACAGACAGAAATCTACTTCCAAAAAGTAGGAATGGCAAATCAAATCAGAAAGTGTTCTGGCTTGCCAGCTACTCCTTACCTTATGAACTCTTACACAAAGAAACAAATGTTTGAGAATATGTGTGGTTGAGCAAGACGGGGAGATTTCTCATCCTGTACCATATGGGAAATGTGTGCATGTCCCACCAGTTGGTGCGTAATAACTGCTGTTACTTTCTATTTCAGCTTTAAAACTGAGACAAGAAAAAACAAACTGTATTTTAAGCAAAAACACCAGGTGATTCGAAACAACCTTTGAAGAATTACTGATTCTTGAGTAGCATTTGGTATCTATGTTACTAATTCTTAACAGTTGCCCATCATAACTATTATCAAGTTAGCAACAACTGAATCTGACCCTGATTTTATACCCAGACTTGATTAGAATTTACTCTAAACACCCAACCTCTCAGATCCCTTCCTCGGAAGGGAAGCAAGGCAGTCAGGAGACGGCTCAGTTGACTGGCTGGTTATTAGTCAGGCTGTGCAGGGGCTCTCAGTTCAGTCCAGTCACTCAGTCATGTCCAACTAGAGCACATCAGGCTTCCCTGTCCTTCACCATCTCCTGGAGCTTCCTCAAACTCTTGTCCATTGACTCAAAGGCTCTGCCTTTCTTCCATTTTCACCTTCTATGAATGCCAGTAAATATTTGGATTCTTATAGCCTGGGCTGCTCTCCCTTTCCTTGGCCTATGATACTTCATGGAGGACAGCTCTCTGCCATTTCAGAGTTCCTGGATTGCTTTTCCACCCCTCCCTGTGCACCGTGGAAAGCCCCACCGCAGTTGGAATGGATTTGAATGTGCCCCATATGCTCCTTTGCACAGGAACAGGGAACAGTCTTCTCTGACGCTCAGCCTCTGTGTACATGAAATGGGACGGAAGGTCTTGCTTATCTTTTCTCTCCATGAGTGTCCACACTCCTAATGGAAATTGTTTCCAGTTACTCCAAAGACAAACATGTCGGGGAAAACACCCAAAGGAGCTTATATTCCGACCAAGACAGCTCTCAGGCAATTCAAATGGCCAGTGTCAACTATTCTAAAGGAGATTTGCATGAAAGCCGACTATCAAGGCCAAATAAAAATGGAGAGCCATCTGTGAGTGGAAGTGATTTTATCAACTACTTAACAAGTAAGGACAAAAAGAAGACGATCGTGTAGACTTTTCACCCATTCCCTACATGGGGAGCCTGACTATAAGAAGGAAATGTGTGCATGTCCCACCAGTTGGTGCGTAATAACTGCTGTTACTTTCTATTTCAGCTTTAAAACTGAGACAAGAAAAAACAAACTGTATTTTAAGCAAAAACACCAGGTGATTCGAAACAACCTTTGAAGAATTACTGATTCTTGAGTAGCATTTGGTATCTATGTTACTAATTCTTAACAGTTGCCCATCATAACTATTATCAAGTTAGCAACAACTGAATCTGACCCTGATTTTATACCCAGACTTGATTAGAATTTACTCTAAACACCCAACCTCTCAGATCCCTTCCTCGGAAGGGAAGCAAGGCAGTCAGGAGACGGCTCAGTTGACTGGCTGGTTATTAGTCAGGCTGTGCAGGGGCTCTCAGTTCAGTCCAGTCACTCAGTCATGTCCAACTAGAGCACATCAGGCTTCCCTGTCCTTCACCATCTCCTGGAGCTTCCTCAAACTCTTGTCCATTGACTCAAAGGCTCTGCCTTTCTTCCATTTTCACCTTCTATGAATGCCAGTAAATATTTGGATTCTTATAGCCTGGGCTGCTCTCCCTTTCCTTGGCCTATGATACTTCATGGAGGACAGCTCTCTGCCATTTCAGAGTTCCTGGATTGCTTTTCCACCCCTCCCTGTGCACCGTGGAAAGCCCCACCGCAGTTGGAATGGATTTGAATGTGCCCCATATGCTCCTTTGCACAGGAACAGGGAACAGTCTTCTCTGACGCTCAGCCTCTGTGTACATGAAATGGGACGGAAGGTCTTGCTTATCTTTTCTCTCCATGAGTGTCCACACTCCTAATGGAAATTGTTTCCAGTTACTCCAAAGACAAACATGTCGGGGAAAACACCCAAAGGAGCTTATATTCCGACCAAGACAGCTCTCAGGCAATTCAAATGGCCAGTGTCAACTATTCTAAAGGAGATTTGCATGAAAGCCGACTATCAAGGCCAAATAAAAATGGAGAGCCATCTGTGAGTGGAAGTGATTTTATCAACTACTTAACAAGTAAGGACAAAAAGAAGACGATCGTGTAGACTTTTCACCCATTCCCTACATGGATGGGTTTGGGAGCCTGTGGAAATATAAAAGAGTATCTATTTTCAAAATCATTCAAATCACAGAACAAGAAAATAATAACCAAACCAAACCCTTTTTTAAACACGTTCCCCCAAAGAAGGCAGCCTTTTCTCAGGCCAATGACTGGTGACACTCAAACACACAGAAGCCCAAGGGTCTCTCAAGACCTCACTCAGCCCAGTCCCTGAGGCTGTGCCCAGTGACCCTTACTCCCTGCCCAGCTGGCTCATAAAAGGAGGTCGAGAATCTGGCAGAGGCTCAAGGCAGCAGTTACCTTCTTTTCAGCTGCCTTTTCTCTCCTAGCTCCACCCCGTTTTCTCCTGACTCATCCCAACTCCCTGGAACTAAGAGCTCTGCTCTGTAACCCGTAATGCCCTAAACTTGGCGGTGCCCTCTGACCCTTTCACATTTGACAACTCATTTGAACTTCCCTCCACCCAACAGACCAGACCACCAATGTCCCACAGGATGGTCAGGTCCATCATCCTTTGAGGGTGTGCTTGCCCTCGCCCAAACCTCAAGAAGGGTGATCAGCTTGGGCTCAACACTCAGCAGCACCCTTGGCCTCAAACCTTGATTTTGGAAGTTTCCTTATTGTCCCTAAACTACCTCACCTTAATACCCTTCTGGACCCTGCCCTCTTGATACCTGCCACCTGTCAAAGAGAGGATTCGTTCTCCCTCTGTTTGTCTTTTCACCCTGATTTGGTGTGTGGCCTTTTCCTTGTTATTAAATAACCAGGATATATGTTTATTTTGCTCTAGATGAAGAGTCTTAACACACATAACAAAACAATAAAAGCACCAAAGAGCACCTGTTACCTGTTCTGCCCCAACCATGCTTAACTATATTGCCCACTTATTTCAAGGAATGATAATCGCACCCAGACACAGCAGCATCTGGCTCTTGACGTAGGTCTCTCTTTATGGATCCTTCTCTGGGGCTCACATAGAATTAACTTCCTTTATCATTACCATGAAACTCTACGCATCTTCCCACCTTTCCTTTAGTCTATTGCACCACCAGTGTATTTTCTAAGAGAGTTTAGTGCCTCAAAAACATGTGGAAATAAGCCTTTAAAAGGTTCACATCAACACACAAATCAGGGTTTTTTTCTATTTTCAAAATCATTCAAATCACAGAACAAGAAAATAATAACCAAACCAAACCCTTTTTTAAACACGTTCCCCCAAAGAAGGCAGCCTTTTCTCAGGCCAATGACTGGTGACACTCAAACACACAGAAGCCCAAGGGTCTCTCAAGACCTCACTCAGCCCAGTCCCTGAGGCTGTGCCCAGTGACCCTTACTCCCTGCCCAGCTGGCTCATAAAAGGAGGTCGAGAATCTGGCAGAGGCTCAAGGCAGCAGTTACCTTCTTTTCAGCTGCCTTTTCTCTCCTAGCTCCACCCCGTTTTCTCCTGACTCATCCCAACTCCCTGGAACTAAGAGCTCTGCTCTGTAACCCGTAATGCCCTAAACTTGGCGGTGCCCTCTGACCCTTTCACATTTGACAACTCATTTGAACTTCCCTCCACCCAACAGACCAGACCACCAATGTCCCACAGGATGGTCAGGTCCATCATCCTTTGAGGGTGTGCTTGCCCTCGCCCAAACCTCAAGAAGGGTGATCAGCTTGGGCTCAACACTCAGCAGCACCCTTGGCCTCAAACCTTGATTTTGGAAGTTTCCTTATTGTCCCTAAACTACCTCACCTTAATACCCTTCTGGACCCTGCCCTCTTGATACCTGCCACCTGTCAAAGAGAGGATTCGTTCTCCCTCTGTTTGTCTTTTCACCCTGATTTGGTGTGTGGCCTTTTCCTTGTTATTAAATAACCAGGATATATGTTTATTTTGCTCTAGATGAAGAGTCTTAACACACATAACAAAACAATAAAAGCACCAAAGAGCACCTGTTACCTGTTCTGCCCCAACCATGCTTAACTATATTGCCCACTTATTTCAAGGAATGATAATCGCACCCAGACACAGCAGCATCTGGCTCTTGACGTAGGTCTCTCTTTATGGATCCTTCTCTGGGGCTCACATAGAATTAACTTCCTTTATCATTACCATGAAACTCTCTACGCATCTTCCCACCTTTCCTTTAGTCTATTGCACCACCAGTGTATTTTCTAAGAGAGTTTAGTGCCTCAAAAACATGTGGAATAGCCTAGGTAGGCACGCATGTCTCCATTTGGTGGAAAAGGAAAATATGAGTTATTCTAAATTCTAATGATTCTAGAAGAGGATCTCAGAGAAAAAAAACATTGTTTCTCTTTAGGCCACATGGAACTCCTTCTCATGGCACATTGCCCTAATGGTTGGACCTGTGTCCTAGGAACTTGGCTTGTAAGCTATTGGACAGGAAGACCTACAGTCTACTCCAAGAGGACTCCATGGGAAAGTCACCATGTACGACGTGGAGGAAGCAGAGTAGCCAGATCTGCAACGAGTTAGTCATGCCGGGATGTAGCAGAGCCTCCCTGACAGTTGATAGGCTCTAGAAATGGCCCAGAGACCAGCTGGAGAACACATCCCAGGAGAATACATCTTCTGCAAGATCATGCTTTTAAAAAGCAGCCCGGGCTTCCTTGTGGTAAAGAACCTGCCTGTCAATTCAGGAGACACAAGTTCGATCTCTGATCTGGGAAGATCCCACATGCCAAGGAGCAACTAAGACCCTGGCCCACAACTACAGAGCCTGTGTTCTGTGACTCAGAACCTGCAACCACTGAGCCTATGTGTGTACCAAAGCCTGTGCACCTAGAGCCTGTGCTCCACAACAAGAGAAGTCACTGTGATGAGAAGCCCGCACACCGCAACGAGAGAGTACTCTGGCTTACCACAACTAGAAAAAAACCCTGTGCAGCGATGAAGACTCAGCACAGTCACAACTAAATCAATAGACAAAGTTATTTTTAAAACGAAGCCAGATAACATAGATTACACAAAGCAGAACTCCAAGTCTTACAGAAAAACACAATTCAGGACCACGACATCTCTTTCCCCAAAGAGAATTTTTCAGAAGAAAAGCAGGTGAGATAAGGCTGTAAAGAGGATAGTATGGCCTCAGACTCTACAAGGCAACCTCACCAAATGGCCTGCAACTGGATGGGTAACACAGCTTCTGTTTTACAGAAAACCAAACTTATGCTTTGTGGCGTTGGGAGGGCTGGCTACTGGCAAAATTAAGTTTTACCAATAAACACCTCTTGCCCCGGACTTTTGGCTGGAAAATGTCTGTTGACTAGCTCAAACCCAAAGCACTCTAAAATGTAACTAGAAAAACCCAAAGGAGTAAACAGGAGACTTGCACCAGGATTACATCTTCATTCCTGTCCCTCAGGTCCCCAAGCCTTTGTCAGGAAGAAGGACCCCCAGAAAACTCACTGCCATTGGCACAGAGAACCAAGCCACTGCACCAGCCGCGGCAACAAGAAAAGAACGACAGCCTCCTGCTCATGGTGATTTGCTAAGTGTCCAGAGATGGAAAATAAGTGAAAAGGAGGTGAGCCTAGCAAACAGGCTTTTGACAGCTATGCAGTCCCCTCCCCCAGTCTGCCCCAGGAGGGCACATCTTCTGAGCTGATCACACTGCTGGCATGGAGGGGAGACTGTCCCTGAGAACTCTGCACACCAGCTCCAGGGACATTCCAAGAGCCTTCTGGTCAGCTCCAAAAGGCAATTGTCCTTTCCGGGCCACAATTCTCTGTGAACCTGCCTCTCTGCACAATGCTGGCTGGGGCCGACGAACATCACATGGTGACCTTCAGCTGTCAGTGAGGCAAGGTAGGTGAGAGCCCATGTGTGGGGCTCCTGGTTGGGGCTCTTGGATCAGATGGTAGCTGCAGAGGACACCTCTGCTCAGGTTGCCTTCCAATCTGTTTTTCTGCAGATAGAACAATGACCTTAGCACATGAGTCGCTGAGCATACGTCTCTACACTTCACCGAAGTCAAGTTAAGCATAGGGCTGTACGCACCTAATTAGACTGGATTCCACCTTTCTTCACCAAAGATATGCAAGTTGCTATAAGGGGACATTTGCCCAGCAACCTCCTTCACTCGCTAAACTGGAAAAAATACAACTAGCAAAGCCCCAGGGGAAGAACTCAAAGTGCTATAAAGCAGCAGGCACCGCAGCAGGCTCCACCTGCTTTTCCCTTTGTCCCACCGGCCCCTGGACAGTGTCTTCCTGTACTCTATGGCTGGACTCGTCTTCCCACTTAAGGACCACTGGGGGTATCTTCCTCTGAGGGACCCACACCCTAGAGCAGGAGATGACAAATCTTGCCTACAAAGACCCAGGGAGTATCTATTTTGAGTTTCGCGGGTCTATTATAATCTTTGCCCCAACAACTCAGCTCTACCCTTGTAGACCAGAAGCAGCTGATGATGTGTAAATGAATGGATGGCTGTGTGCCAATAAAATTTTATTTACAAAAACAGGCAGTGGGCCAGATCTGCCCTTAGGATGGACTTTGCTAACCGCTGGTCTAGGCAACTTCTTTCCTCTTTATCAAACCTGCCTGCCCCATGCCCCTAGGGGTGGAGGGCTGTGTTCTAAGCCGTTATCACATGATGCCCTTCTCGCCTTCCCGAGTGAAGATACCTTGGCCTCTCTCCGCTCCCAGGTGCCACATGTACACTTATTAAGGCCTTCTGATGGTTTGGCCCATCTCAAAGCAAGGGCTTGCATCCTGGTAATTCCAGGCACATCAGGCACCTAGTGGGGCTGACCTCTCACCGCTTCTTTTCCCACCTGGCAGAGCTGGTCCATCATCATCCACATGAGAGCTTTCCCTCCCATTTCCGTCCATGCTCCTCATTGACAAATGAAAACGCCATGCTTTATTTTCATGTTATTTGAAATTAAAACTACATCCAAAAAGTGGCCAGCAGGAGTCACCATGCTTTGCTTTCAAACAATAAACACCCTCCCCAACCCCCATGAACCCCGTCACTCCAGACCCTCGTAGGGGCCCTCTAGGTAGAGAGAAACTCCCAACCCCTCCATTGGAATCACTGTTCTGCATCGTTGAGATGTTACTGACAGGATCCAAGAACCTTAACTACACCAACACTTCAGGGCGGGAAGGAATCCAGGACACACAGGGTTGAACATCACATCACGGCCACTATCCATTTATGATGGCCGAAGGCTCTTTCCTTTGAGACATCTTCTGATCAAAAGGTGTACAAATGGGAGGTGCAATCATGGTCTAGGCTAGGGTGCCCGCTTGCTTTGGGAGCAGCTTCCTGTACTCTATGGCTGGACTCGTCTTCCCACTTAAGGACCACTGGGGGTATCTTCCTCTGAGGGACCCACACCCTAGAGCAGGAGATGACAAATCTTGCCTACAAAGACCCAGGGAGTATCTATTTTGAGTTTCAGGGTCTATTATAATCTTTGCCCCAACAACTCAGCTCTACCCTTGTAGACCAGAAGCAGCTGATGATGTGTAAATGAATGGATGGCTGTGTGCCAATAAAATTTTATTTACAAAAACAGGCAGTGGGCCAGATCTGCCCTTAGGATGGACTTTGCTAACCGCTGGTCTAGGCAACTTCTTTCCTCTTTATCAAACCTGCCTGCCCCATGCCCCTAGGGGTGGAGGGCTGTGTTCTAAGCCGTTATCACATGATGCCCTTCTCGCCTTCCCGAGTGAAGATACCTTGGCCTCTCTCCGCTCCCAGGTGCCACATGTACACTTATTAAGGCCTTCTGATGGTTTGGCCCATCTCAAAGCAAGGGCTTGCATCCTGGTAATTCCAGGCACATCAGGCACCTAGTGGGGCTGACCTCTCACCGCTTCTTTTCCCACCTGGCAGAGCTGGTCCATCATCATCCACATGAGAGCTTTCCCTCCCATTTCCGTCCATGCTCCTCATTGACAAATGAAAACGCCATGCTTTATTTTCATGTTATTTGAAATTAAAACTACATCCAAAAAGTGGCCAGCAGGAGTCACCATGCTTTGCTTTCAAACAATAAACACCCTCCCCAACCCCCATGAACCCCGTCACTCCAGACCCTCGTAGGGGCCCTCTAGGTAGAGAGAAACTCCCAACCCCTCCATTGGAATCACTGTTCTGCATCGTTGAGATGTTACTGACAGGATCCAAGAACCTTAACTACACCAACACTTCAGGGCGGGAAGGAATCCAGGACACACAGGGTTGAACATCACATCACGGCCACTATCCATTTATGATGGCCGAAGGCTCTTTCCTTTGAGACATCTTCTGATCAAAAGGTGTACAAATGGGAGGTGCAATCATGGTCTAAGGCTACGGGGTGCCCGCTTGCTTTGGGAGCAGCTTCTGTCACTGAAATGCTGTCTTTGCACAACAACATAGAAAACGGCAGTAAGTGTTCTGGTTAATTCAAACAACAGCTGTCCCTGTGGTTTTGGAACTGTGGTTCACTTCTTAATCAAAAGGTATTCAGTCTACAGGAAAGGGGTCCCATAAATCACAGGAAGTTTCAAGAAGTCAACAAAAAGATTCCAGGAGGGAGGCAGCCAGAGCGAGGGAAATTTGATCTTAGTTCATTTTATTAAGTTAACATTTTTCTACCGGCATTTGTCTTCTCTCTGTTCTAAAATTCCTCCACTGACTTGAAGGATAAAGAAGCTAATCTGTCGCTGGCAAACCCTGGAGTGGGTGGGCCGGGAGTCTATATACTTCTCCCTGAAATATCAGCTTTAAGACAAAATATAATAACCCCCCACAAACTAGCCATAAATTGTAAGTAAGTTAGTGTTCACAGTCGGAGAACTTGAGACAACCCTGATACAGGTTTAAAAACATCACATCTCAAGTTACTATATGAAAGCCCCGTCTGGCTTTTTTGCTCAATATGATGTTTGCTCTAGTGGAAGTTTGTATTCAGAGATGATCTCTCAGCACTTCAGGAAACATTTCACTCTACCTTAACTGAGAGGATGGTCACAGAAAAGGTCTCATCCTGTTGTTGTTGTTCAGTTGCTCAGTTGTGTCCGGCTCTTTGCAACCCCTGGACTGCAGCACGCCAGTCTTCCCTGTCCTGCACTATCTCCTAGAGATTGCTTAAACTCATGTCTATTGAATCCATGATGCTATCCAAACCATTTCATCCTCTGCTGCCCTCTGCTCCTCCTGCCCTCAGTCTTTCTCAGCATCCCAGGTCTTCTCCAGTGAATCAGCTCTTCACATCTGGTGGCCAAAGCACTGGAGCTTCAGCTTCAGCACCAGTCCTTCCAATGAATATCTCAGGTTGATTCAGGAAGGAAAGCACACCAACTGGGGTTTTAGTGCCAGCTGTATACACTGCTTGACTCCATGGAAATACACACACTCCATTACATTGGAATTCCCTTTTGAATGCTCCTAGAGCAGGAGAATTGCCAGCACTGCACACACACACACACACACACACACACACACACACACATTTTGGACACTGCCTAGAGACGTACCAGCATCCTTTCCCTTGAGGCAGCCTCTATGCCCCAGCTACAAAGAGACCTGAAAGGATCAGATGCAAGAGGACATTTCAGTGGCTCTCATAGTCAACCGGTCTTAGTTCAAATTGTCAAAGGAGCTGGGTTTAGGGAAGTGGCATCGGACCACTAAGAATTGGAGGACTGAGCCCTGTGGAGACTAGTTTCACTGCATTTTTCCTTCCAGTTGGCTTTCCTGGCTCATCATCTGGCTGGCTGGAGGCTAAAACTAGTGATGGTCTGGCCAGTGCAGGTACAGACAGAGGCAAAGCCTTCTGGAGTCACTTCGTAAACAGAGCTGACATGTGGGTAAACAACGTCACAGTATCATTGCTCCAGGCCAGCTGGTGGCTTCCCTGGGGCTTCCCAGGCTGGGAGGTGGCCCATTGGCCCTGCCAGGAGAGGTGCCGGCAGAAACTGCTCCTCTGTCCTGGAGACCGGCCGTGGACCAGTGCCAGCGAGCCAGCCTGGATCCAAATATTAACTTTAAAGGACGCAGTGTGAGCCGACAGTACAACTGATTGGTAATTCATTGTATACTTCATTCTAAAAACGTTTCAGGACTTGTAAGCCTAAAATTGTATACATGAGAGCAGGCATTGGTGAATCACAGCCTCTAGGGCCAAATCATGTTTTAGTAAATAAAGTTTTATTGAAAGCAGCCATGTCAGTGTATCTACATATTGTCATGGCTACTTTCGTTTTGTAAAGAAATGGTAAATTAACTTCCTAGATCTTTACAATTAGACCTGCACTTCTGCACAGGGAAAGAGATAGAGGTAAAATGCCAACAATGACTTATTCCCAGAGGTAGTCATCGTATTCATTGACAAACTAAAGTAAAAATTAGATTCACCCTAAACAGTTAATTATAGTGGAATGGCTAGAGTAAGGTAGTCAACATTTGGTAAACTAAGCAGCCATCAAAAATTACATTTATCAAAAAAAAAAAAATGAGGGCTTCCCCTGGTGGTCCAGTGGATAAGGACACCGCCTTGCAGTGCAAGGGGCGCCGGTTCGAGCCCTGGCCTGGGAAGATCCCACGTGCCGCGGAGCGGCTGGACTGATGTGTCCAATCACCGAGCTGGAGCTCTGGAGCTCATGTGCCCAGAGCCCGCGCTCTGCAACGACAGACGCCACCGCGATGGGAGGCCCACAGGAGCCAAAGAACAAAGACGGATGAAAATAGAGAAATGAAAGACCAATAGAAGTGGCCCGCCCGCTCCCCTCCTCCCCAACCCGACCCCCGCCCAACATAAATAAATAAATAAATCTTTAAAAAAAAAAAAAAATTAAAAAACAAAAAAAAGTTACATTTATAAATCATTTTTAGACACATGCTAAGTCATTTCAGTCATGTCTGATTTTTTTGGACCCTATAGGCCCCCAGGCTATAGAGAGAGAGAGAGAAAGAAAGAAAGAAAAAGTCATTTTGCAGAGAGAAAAAAAAATCACCAGATAAAAACATGCCAAAATATTAGAGTGGGAATTTGGAGGATTTTTTTCTCTTCTTCATTACACTTTTAGGGTTCTTAAAAGCCATCTCTACAATAAATATTACTTTTATGAGAAGAAAACATTTATTTTAAGAATAAGAATTAAGTAAAGAGTTCATAAACCATATATTATAGTGGGAGAAGTTGTTCTTGGGAGAAAATAATCTTATTGCTGAGCCACTAGCTGCCAAATTAAAACACAGAAAGGGAGAGGGAGGGAGGGTGGGAGGGAGCAAGAAAAGAAAGGAAGGAAGGGAAGGAGGAAGGAAAGAGGGAGGGAGGGAGGAGGACAAAGCTTGCATGATTCTCTGTCTAGTAAAAAATCCATTTCAGTTTCCACTAGAAATGAAGTATTTTACAAGTGCAAGTTTTCAGTAGAAAAGGCCCCATGTACATAAGCAGTACCTTCAACGATGAGGCTGGAGCCAAAGGGTACCATGGATGGAGTGACAAAGGGTTTTAAAACATCAGATATCCCCAAACCTCTTTTAAGTATTCATTGACAAACTAAAGTAAAAATTAGATTCACCCTAAACAGTTAATTATAGTGGAATGGCTAGAGTAAGGTAGTCAACATTTGGTAAACTAAGCAGCCATCAAAAATTACATTTATCAAAAAAAAAAAAATGAGGGCTTCCCCTGGTGGTCCAGTGGATAAGGACACCGCCTTGCAGTGCAAGGGGCGCCGGTTCGAGCCCTGGCCTGGGAAGATCCCACGTGCCGCGGAGCGGCTGGACTGATGTGTCCAATCACCGAGCTGGAGCTCTGGAGCTCATGTGCCCAGAGCCCGCGCTCTGCAACGACAGACGCCACCGCGATGGGAGGCCCACAGGAGCCAAAGAACAAAGACGGATGAAAATAGAGAAATGAAAGACCAATAGAAGTGGCCCGCCCGCTCCCCTCCTCCCCAACCCGACCCCCGCCCAACATAAATAAATAAATAAATCTTTAAAAAAAAAAAAAAATTAAAAAACAAAAAAAAGTTACATTTATAAATCATTTTTAGACACATGCTAAGTCATTTCAGTCATGTCTGATTTTTTTGGACCCTATAGGCCCCCAGGCTATAGAGAGAGAGAGAGAAAGAAAGAAAGAAAAAGTCATTTTGCAGAGAGAAAAAAAAATCACCAGATAAAAACATGCCAAAATATTAGAGTGGGAATTTGGAGGATTTTTTTCTCTTCTTCATTACACTTTTAGGGTTCTTAAAAGCCATCTCTACAATAAATATTACTTTTATGAGAAGAAAACATTTATTTTAAGAATAAGAATTAAGTAAAGAGTTCATAAACCATATATTATAGTGGGAGAAGTTGTTCTTGGGAGAAAATAATCTTATTGCTGAGCCACTAGCTGCCAAATTAAAACACAGAAAGGGAGAGGGAGGGAGGGTGGGAGGGAGCAAGAAAAGAAAGGAAGGAAGGGAAGGAGGAAGGAAAGAGGGAGGGAGGGAGGAGGACAAAGCTTGCATGATTCTCTGTCTAGTAAAAAATCCATTTCAGTTTCCACTAGAAATGAAGTATTTTACAAGTGCAAGTTTTCAGTAGAAAAGGCCCCATGTACATAAGCAGTACCTTCAACGATGAGGCTGGAGATATTCTCAAATTAGGGTAACCATGAAGACTCTTGGAAAGGGTGAACAAGAGTGTTGTCTCTGGGTTTTGAAAACATCAGATATCCCCCAAACCTCTTTTAAGTATTAAACAAACATTTCTGCAAGAAAATCCCTGGACTGCTTGGTGAAACTTTCAATATCAAAAACAATGCTAGTATCTCCAATTTGAATTCTTGGTGTAAGTTTTGCTGTGTTTGTGATTGTGCAGAGCTGCCCAATAACAGAATTGGAGCTAGGAGAGCTTTGCTGTTTTTCCCAGACTAGACCTTGAAATACTGTATAGTAAAGTGATAGATGGTTTACAGGCTGCATGGTTGGCAGAACTGTCCACTTGGTATACTTTTATTTTCTATTTACTCCCACACAAAGCTTTTGACCAAGAATGGAGAAAAGAATGCACATGATTATTAAATTGTACAAAATGACTTCAAACATAAAGAAAAGACAAAGAAAAGAATCTATTCTATAAAAGCGTGTCAGCTTCTTTGTTCTATCCATTGTGAAGGCTAAACAAACCCACAGATACGTTCCCTGACATCACAAGAAATCTCTGAAAGTTGGGATCCAAGCCCTTTTAACCAAGTTAAATTGAGAAATGAAGTTTGATTACTGTTAAAAGCAGAAAGTAGGACAAACTTAGAGACAGTCGTATATCATCAAGTTTCGAGCCCTGGAAGAGAGGGTCTTTGAACTCTGAAAAGAACTACCCAGAATGAAAACCAGAAGAAGGAAGTGTCAGAAGCATTTAAATCGCTAGTCACACCATCCACGCTGCACACTCCCAGAGATCTAACACAGGGAGTGCGGTCCCTCTCCCTCCAGTCCAAGTGCAGAATAATCTTCTTACCAACAAGTTCAAGCACATCAGCAAGTCTCCTGGTCTCAATTTAAATGAAAAGAGTAGCTGGGAACTTATATCCAGGGAGTCCCTGAATTTGCAATTGACCAAAAAAGCAACCTTCATCTTAAAACATATATATTCCTTGCATCTTGCCTCTTTTATTCATTGCAAAGAAGTGTGCTGATGAAGAAAAAAGGATTTAGAGGCTATTTCATTATAAAATGCAAAGACACACTGGAAATAAAATTGCCTCTCTTGGAGAGTGGCACCATCGATTTTCAAATACAGGAGATCCATTGGATCAGCAATTTGGCTGTGGTTGGGACAGAAACTTTTCTTAAAGTTGTATCTGCAACAGCAAACATTCTGTTTTGTTTTTCAGGTAAAGCGTTTGTTACAAATAAAAGCAAAGATGCTTTTATTGGTGTTTTACATAAAATCAAGAAAAAAACATTAATTTTCTATGTTAAGGAATATTATTATTTTTATTTAAACTAGCTTTGGGAAGAGGGTGATGGAGATTATGGGAATCAGACCTCACCTCCCAGGTCACCCAAAGTTAACACTGAGAAGATTAGTATCTTTTATCTAACAATGTTGCAACAATGTAAAATGCTATTAACTGAAACATGTACTTTTATGTGAAAGAATAAACAGGGAGGGAGGGATGGAAGGAGAGAGGAAAAAACGAAGGAAGAGAAAGGAGGGAAGAAAGACAATTGTGAATGCGAAAGATGCCACTGATTGGTGCATCGTGATTTCACAAATGTTAAGAAGTGGAGTAGGGGAGCATATCTTTGAATCAACAAAATAGGTTTTGCAAATGAATGATATTCCAGAGTCACCTACACTCCACCAGTTCCTTCAGAAAGGTTTTCAGTTGGAAATGTTGTATCTCAGATCTTCTGGGGCAAGCAATGGCTGTTTTCTAACTTACTAGGAGTGTTTTTCTACAGCTATACAAAAGCTACGTCGTGAGCTGGTTGGAAACTAGCTGGGTACTCAGTAATTTAAAATCCTGGTCAGGGCTTCCCCTGGTGGTCCAGTGGGTAAGGACACCGCCTTGCAGTGCAAGGGGCGCCGGTTCGAGCCCTGGCCTGGGAAGATCCCACGTGCCGCAGAGCGGCTAGACGGATGTGTCCAATCACCGAGCCGGAGCTCTGGCGCGCATGCGCCCAGAGCCGGTGCTCTGTGACAACAGAGGCCACCTCGATGGGAGGCCCACAGGAGCCAAAGGATGAAGACGAATGAAAATAGAGAAATGAAAGACCAATAGAAGTGGCCCACCCACTCCCCTCCCTCCCTAACCCGACCCCCGCCCAAAGTAAATAAATAAATAAATCTTTAAAAAAAAAAAAAAAAAAAAACTCCTGGTCAATAAGGAGCTGTATTTATCAAACAATCTAAATAGTACCATGTACTTAATATCAAGATGATCTTTAACACTATGTACTCTTTAATAATATATATTTACTTTTTAAATTATAGTTAATGTATATTATATAAATTAAGGTGTACAATATAGTGACTCACAATGTCTAAAGGTTATACTTCATGTATAGTTATAACAAACTATTGGCTATCTTTCCATACTGTTCAATATATCTTTGCAGTTTATTTTATCCTAATAGCTTGTACCTCTTAGTCCCCTAACCTGTTATTTATCTTTAATGAAATACTTACTGCCTCAAAGTCACAATTATGAACACTATTGTCTGTTTCACTACACAGTGAAAATGAAAAATAAGAACTATTAAATGGTATAAAATTATATACTATCACATATATAATATTAAAAATCAATAATTCCGTTAGCAGGTAATTGAGGGCCTACTCTATTTCAATGAGGTTCTCATCAGAAAATAGGAATTGCCCAAATTGGTGGACCCACGACCTTTCAGTCAACAGCTGGTGGCTGAGACACTGAGACACTCCTGGTGAGAGGACCCAGCTCTACCCTCTGTCAGCCTCGATCACAGAGGCATGGCATGGATTCCTTCCGTAGTTATTTACCCTGTTAGAATCCACATGCCTTTCCAGATCTCTGGGAATTCACTTTTTCCTCCAAGCTGCTCCACAGTATCATTAATAAAGGAAGGGCCTTGACAGCCCCCCAGCCCGGCCACACCTCACTAGCTCCAGCATCCCTGAGAAATCCTATAGCTCAATCTCACATCTGCCACAAAGTCCTCAATAAATAGCTGTTGAGTGACAGTTTGCCTCACCTCTACACTGATATTCAAAGCAGGGTCTGACCAGCCTGAGAACAGAGGGAGGGTGTGCTACCTTAACCTCAGACCCTCTACTGCTGGTTCACCTATACCTTTAATTCTGCCACAACATGCTGTTGATTCACACTGAGTCAACGGAGCCTCCAGACGAGAGGTCCACGTTGCCCTGTATTCATGGATTTGGTTCTCTGAACCTAAGAGTAGAATGTTACCTGTGTCTCCTAAGGGAATAGGTGGATAGTTGTTAGAGGTCCAGGCTGAGCTACGATGACTCGTTGTCCTTGGGGCATGCATGCACACGCACACACACACACACACATACACACACACACCCCTCCTGAGGGCAGGATCTCAGCTGTCCTATTGTCCCACTAGTAACAAGAACAGTGATTGACTTGGTAGACATCCAATGAATACTTGCCCGGTTAACACTGATTACGTGAGTTCCATCATACTTTATGGTATACTCGGCCCATCGTTTAAGTAGGTCAAGGTTCTTGAGGATTTTGAACCCATCATCAACTGTAGTCAGAATCCCTCCAAGCATCCTACTGTCTACTCCAGCGAACAGCTACCTACACTCACAAATAGAGTCCATCCCACCACCTGCCTTTACACAACCCGCAAGGTAAGAATGGCTTTTATATTTTTAATTAGTTGAAGAGAAAGGTCTAAAGAAGAACAAGATTTCATGACAAGTGAAAATGATATGGAAATCACCTTTTAGCCTCCAAAGATACATTGCACAGGAACACAGCCATATTCCTCTGCTCCACGTTGTCTGTGGCTATTTCTGAGCTCCAGCAGCATTAAGCAGACACGACTGAGGCCAGGGAGACCAGAAAACCCAACATACTCACCATGGGGCCCTAGAAAGACTAAGTTTGAGCACCTCTAGTCCATGGACACCCTACTGTCCTCCTCTTCACCATTATTTAAAAAAATGTTAAACACAAGAGATCAGGATTGACATATATACACTATTATATAGAAATTAGATTAACTAAAGAGAACCTACTGTGTGGCTCATGGAAAACTACTCAGTGCTCTGTGGTGACCTAAATGGGAGGGAAATACAAAAACAGGGGGATATATGTATACGTATAGCTGATTCACTTTGCTATATGGAAGACACTAACACAGCATTGTAAAGCAACTATACTGCAATAAAAATTAATTAAAAAAATAAAAGGTTAATCAGAGCAAAGGCAAGGACTGACGTTTGAACAGTGTGCACACTCTGGAGACCTCCCTAAAGTAGACTTCAGCCCATTTTTACCAACTGTCGAGTTTTCCTCAACTAGATATGGACTCTCAGACTGCTCTGGGCTCGCAGTTTTCCATCGCATCCCCAAAGGCTGCCTGGGAGGCTGCTGAAACCTGGGCAGTCGAGTCGAGTTTGAAAATTTCCTGAGTGCTGCAGCCCTCATTCTAACAGCTCCAAAGCAGGATGAGCCCAGGAGATGTTCACTCTCAAGCAAGTGAGATGTCTAAGTGAGAATGTCTGACCAGCACATGCAAGAATGCAAATCAGTTCCAATCATCAATTCGACTGAAAACATGAATGCTTGCTGGATACTCAGTAGTGTACTTGGCCTTGGAGAATCTTGTTGGCAGTAAGGAGCCCCAGAAGGAGACTGCCTTCCACGTGGGCTCACCATCCTATCTCCTTCATATTCTGCTCACTGCTCTCCATCTACAACTAGAATGCCTCCATGCTAGAGTCCAAACCTACTTCAAAAAGCTACTTCTGTGGTAAATGACTTGACAAATTAACATCAGCCTTAAATAACAAACCCCTTTTCAATCCCAAGGACATGGGGGCTGGAAAACTCTTTCTCCTGAGCTACAGGGAAAAGATGAGTTGACACTCTGAATCAATTATATTTTATTCCTCTCAAATATGATACCATTTGGTTTCCATAAAGTTCTAGCCATTGCCTTTTGGAAAATTCACCTAGCCAACAAGAAAAAGAGAGGAAATGTTTTCTCTCAACGCCACTAATTTGTTGAAACCCCTTCCAAGCTTTGAGTCATGTCATCCAAGCAGCCCAGGTCCTGATTCTCTCTCCAATTGCCCTGCCTTTTGATTCTTCCCCCTGGCAACTGCTGACTGTTGAGGAGAAGCTGTGGTGTGGTACAGGAATCTGTCTGCAGGTGAGTGTTCAATCTGGATGGCAAAGGTCCAAAGAAAAAGAAAGCTTGGGAAGATACCTCACAATACCAATTGTCCTGGAGAGGGATTTGCCCAGGAACAAACAACATCATGCTAAAGTGGTAGTTGCTGTCAAATCTTTTTTAGACCACAGGACCAAAAAGGGAAGAAAGAGCTAGTTCAAAGCATGAGGCAGAGCTCGGCATGACGTCATCCCAGGCAGCAGTGGTTAAGAGCTGCCAAGCACTGGCATCAGTGAGACTCGCCTCCCCCAGGAAGTCCTCCTGGATCCCTCCATGACTCATAGATCTCCCCTTGGCCAACATCCCACAGCACTTGCCTTCCATAGGAATTATGCTTACCCTGAACAGCAGGCTGCTTTGACTAGTGAGCTGAATCTTGGCTACTCCCTAGAGTATGATGTAGCTGGAATTGCCATGGATAATGTTTCATACTCCTATGTGTTCCCCCACAGCACCTGAACACATAGTAAGTAGACGATATTTACCAGAAGAATGAAGAGTGGGAAAGCAGCCCCTTTTTCCCTTTGCAAAATCTAAAGATGAGATGCTTCTGAGCAAGACAGACTTGAACTCCTGCCCTTCTTGCTCTCACTTGACAGCCTTTGAAACGCCGTCCATTGAACATGGAGCTGCTCTTTCTGATGACTGCAGGAGTGACTGGCAGCTGTAGCCCTCCTGGGCCAACCGAGACTCACATCACAGAAGAAAGCCAGTGCTGACTGCAAGCAACAGAGCCCACCTCAGCCTATAAATGACATCGGTGCCTGCACCGCAGCACACCTGCGTACGGGGAAGTGAGCTGGATGTGAGTTACTGAGCACAGTGCTGCCCTTGCCGCATGCAGCAACCTCACCACTGCAACATCAAAATTCCAAGATGCTGAGGGTTGTTCACACAGATGAATCATCTAGCAGCATTTTGACCTTTCCTTTTCTATCTTAATCTAAGCAATAATCAAGTAAGAATCTGAATTACAGAAGCTATTATGCATCACCACAGATAGTGAAGAAATGATAAAAAATAGTCACACCACATTCTATTTCGTTGTCTTTTTTTGGGTTGGTTGGAGACTGTACCATGCATTTATTCAAATTTAAAAGTGGTACGAAGCTTTTTAGCTATGATGGAGTAACTTATAGTAGATTTCAGCAGGAGAGAGGTTGAATAAAATACCAAAACCGTCTGTCTAAAGGCATCAGAGAACTGCCAAGGCATCCGGACTTGAGAAGGCAAGCACCAGAGAGCAACAAAGTTCACTGAGGCGAGCACAGGTTTCTGCCCACCTCTTTTCTCCTCGGAGCATTTGCCAGTGTTTGGCATGAAGCAAAAGTCTGGGAAGCAAAGTGGAAATAAGCTACTAAGAGGCAGGGGAGCCAGCAGAAGTTGGGCAATCCCGCAAGTTGGAGAGACAGAACTTGGAGTTCAGGGTTGCCAAGCAGCCAGAGTTTGATGGCCAAGATACAGAGAAGAGCACGGTACAGAGCACTGAGCTCAGTCTTCCATGATTCCTTCTAGAATCATTCTCTCAGTAAGTTGCACAGAAAGAGAACCTAAGAAACCAAGTAGAAAGGGGTTTGAGAGCATAACAGACTTTGTGGATATCTCTAAGTGATGGAAAGGCAAAAAAAAAAAAAAAAAAAAAACTCAGTTTTAAGCCCATCAGAGAGTTAGGGCTCTAGGAAACACAGAGGAATGCCATCCTAGGAGGTGGAGCAAGCCAGGAGAGGATCAAACACTGCAAAAGCGCTAAACCAGGCCTGGATTCCCTTGGTTCCTGATTGGACTGGATCTGCCTCTTTACTGCTTGCTCAAGGATAGGGAACATTCTCTCTGGAGGAAGAAACCATTATGCCAAGCTCCTGCCAAATTCATACAGAAATACCAAGCATGCGGTGTAAAATGAACTGATCATACAACAAACAGAACCAGAACATGAGCAATGAGAACAGATGCTAAAATTCACCACTGCAACATCAAAATTCCAAGATGCTGAGGGTTGTTCACACAGATGAATCATCTAGCAGCATTTTGACCTTTCCTTTTCTATCTTAATCTAAGCAATAATCAAGTAAGAATCTGAATTACAGAAGCTATTATGCATCACCACAGATAGTGAAGAAATGATAAAAAATAGTCACACCACATTCTATTTCGTTGTCTTTTTTTGGGTTGGTTGGAGACTGTACCATGCATTTATTCAAATTTAAAAGTGGTACGAAGCTTTTTAGCTATGATGGAGTAACTTATAGTAGATTTCAGCAGGAGAGAGGTTGAATAAAATACCAAAACCGTCTGTCTAAAGGCATCAGAGAACTGCCAAGGCATCCGGACTTGAGAAGGCAAGCACCAGAGAGCAACAAAGTTCACTGAGGCGAGCACAGGTTTCTGCCCACCTCTTTTCTCCTCGGAGCATTTGCCAGTGTTTGGCATGAAGCAAAAGTCTGGGAAGCAAAGTGGAAATAAGCTACTAAGAGGCAGGGGAGCCAGCAGAAGTTGGGCAATCCCGCAAGTTGGAGAGACAGAACTTGGAGTTCAGGGTTGCCAAGCAGCCAGAGTTTGATGGCCAAGATACAGAGAAGAGCACGGTACAGAGCACTGAGCTCAGTCTTCCATGATTCCTTCTAGAATCATTCTCTCAGTAAGTTGCACAGAAAGAGAACCTAAGAAACCAAGTAGAAAGGGGTTTGAGAGCATAACAGACTTTGTGGATATCTCTAAGTGATGGAAAGGCAAAAAAAAAAAAAAAAAAAAAAAACTCAGTTTTAAGCCCATCAGAGAGTTAGGGCTCTAGGAAACACAGAGGAATGCCATCCTAGGAGGTGGAGCAAGCCAGGAGAGGATCAAACACTGCAAAAGCGCTAAACCAGGCCTGGATTCCCTTGGTTCCTGATTGGACTGGATCTGCCTCTTTACTGCTTGCTCAAGGATAGGGAACATTCTCTCTGGAGGAAGAAACCATTATGCCAAGCTCCTGCCAAATTCATACAGAAATACCAAGCATGCGGTGTAAAATGAACTGATCATACAACAAACAGAACCAAGACAGAACATGAGCAATGAGAACAGACTGCGTTAATTCAGAGAGCAGTTATCAGACACACATAAAATAACTACACTTCGTATGTTCAAGGAAACAGAACTGAGATGTATAAAAATGTGAAAATTCCTGGAGAGAAAGAAATTTTAGAAAAATAGAACAACTGAAACTCTTTTCAGAGGTAAAGAATCTGCCTGCAATGTGGGATACCTGGGTTTGATCCCTGGTTTGGAAGATCCTCTGGAGAAGGGAAAGGCTACTCACTCCAGTATTCTTGCCTGGAGAATTCCATGGCTTGTGCATGGGTCGCAAAGAGTCAGACACAACAGAGCAACATTACTTTCACTTTTTCAAGAACTCCACAGAGCACTTTAATGAAAAGTAGACACAGCTGAAGAGAGAAACAGGCTATTGGGAAACAGAAAAGAGCCAAGACTGAAGAAAGGAGAGAAGAGGAGCTGGAACAGGCAGCAGCATGAAAGGCATGGGGGCAGGACCAAAGATCTGGAACACACGCCGTGAGTGTCGAGGAGGAGAGAAGGGGGTGATGGGGCAGAAGAAGCACGTGAAGAGAAAATGGCTGAGAGTTTTCCTAAATGGAAAAATAATATCAAGCTACAGTTTTAAGAAATGGTATGAAGCCAAGTAGGATAAATAAGAAGAAAAATCACATCTGGGCACAGGACAGCAAAAGAGTGGAAATGAAAGACAAAAATCTTAAAGCAAACAAGAAAAAAGACATATTATCTTTTTTTTTTTTTTTTTTTTGCTATAAATATGTATACCCAGTGACACAGCATCTTCGTTTCCACGCATGGATTCCAAAGAATTGCACCATGCCCTCCAAAGATTTAAGTAAGAAGGTCAAAGGCAGCAATAGCCCCAAAATGCAAACAAGCCAAATGATTACGAACAGATCAGATAAAATATGGTAATGTCATACAATGGGATACTATATAGAAATAATTGTTTTAAAAAAACTGCTACTATACACACAACATAGATGAAATTCAAAGATATACTGTTAAGCAAAAGAGAGTAGAAACAAAAGTAGACCTGATACGTTTCTACTTGGATTAAATGGATAAAACTAATCTGACCTACTCATCCAGAAGTTGGAGCAGTGGTTACCTCTGAGCACGCAAGCTTGAACTTGGAATGGCCCCAAAGTGTCCTGGAGTGCTGTAAATGTTTCCTAGATTGCTCTTTGTGGTGGTAACATAGGCGTGCACATATATAAAAATCAATTAAGTTATAAACCTCAGATTTGTGCTCTTTATGTAACTTAGGCCTCAATAAAAAGATTAAAGAACTGAAAACCAAAACTGGAAACAACATAAAGTCATTTCTAGAATAACAAAAATTAACAGAATTAATCACTCACGGGCCTGTATTACAGGAAATACTAAGGGAATTTTGTTTTGTTTCATTATTAGAAGAAAAATGATCCCCAGTGGGAATCCAGCAATGCAGAAAGAAATAAAGATAAATGGAAAGGGTCATTGGTGTCATGTGGGCAGTCCTAAGTAAACACAAAAAACTATAAAAATATTTTATATATATACATAAATCCATAAAAATATAAAGGTTGGGAAGAAACATTCATGATAACAGTAAAAAAGAGGGAAAGGGATACACAAAGTGTAAAAAAGTTCAAAGATCCTAGTGCTGCATGGAGGAAGTGCTCACTTAAATTAGACTAAAGAAATCGAAGATGTATGCTGTAATATCTACATGCATGCATGCTAAATCCCTTCAGCAATGACTGACTCTTTGTGACCCCATGGACTATAGCCAGGCTCCTCTGTCCATGGGTTCTCCAAGCAAAAATACTTGAGTGAGTAGCCAGGCCATCTTTCAGGGGATCTTGCTGACTCAGAGATCAAACCTACAGTCTCCTAAATTGACAGGCACGTTCTTTACCACTAGCACTACCTGGGAACGTCCTGTAATTTCTATATTGGCCACCAAAAGAAGAGAAAATAATGTGCAAAAAATAAGCTAACAAAGAAGAAAACATGGTATGATTTGTAAAAAAGAGATTTCAAAAAAACATTTAAAATGAAGTGAAATGCAAATCGCTCAGTCATGTCCAACTCTTGGCAACCCATGGATTATAGCCTGCCAGGCTCCTCTGTCCATATAATTCTCCAGGCAAGAATACTGTGGTGGGTAGCCTTTCCCTTCTCCCCTTTAACCCAGTGATAAAAACCCAGGTCTCCCACATTGCAAGCAGATCCTTTATTGTCTGAGCCACCAGGGAAGCCCATGATGTAGAAAAAGAATATTGATTTTAAAAAAGAAATTTAAAAAAACATCTAAAATAGATGGGCAAAATGTCAAATAAAATCAAGATAAGTAGATAGACATCCAAATACATAGAATTAAGCAATAATCACATTAGATGTATAAATGTTCTACACACTTTCATTAAACAATATCTTTATATATATATAATATCATACATATAAAATAACTCTATGTCCTTAAATTTAGATGTTAAGGACACAGAAACAATAAATGTTGGAAAAATATTCTATGCAAAATTCAATCAAAGAGGGCTTCCACTGGTGGTCCAGTGGGTAAGGACACCACCTTGCAGGGCAAGGGGCACCGGTTCGATCCCTGGCCTGAGAAGATCCCACGTGCCATGGAGCGGCTGGACTGATGTGTCCAATCACCGAGCCGGAGCTCTGGAGCGCATGCGCCCAGAGCCGGTGCTCTGCAACGACAGAGGCCACCACGATGGGAGGTCCACAGGAGCCAAAGAACAAAGACGGATGAAAATAGAGAAATGCAAGACCAATAGAAATGACCCACCTGCTCCTCTCCCTCCCCAACCCGACCCCCGCCCAAAATAAATAAATAAATAAATCTTTAAAAAAAAAAATTCAATCAAAGAAAGTAGACATACTGACATTAGATAAGATGGACTTTAAAACAGGAAACATTATTAAAAAGGGCTATTTCATAAAAGTATCAATCCAAAAGGAAGATATAGCAACTCTAAATCTGTACACATCTAATAATCTATTTTCAAATACATAAAGCAAAGGGCTTCCCAGGTGGCACAGTGGTAAAGAATTTGCTTAACAATGCAGGAGAGATGCAAGTTTGATCGCTGGGTTGGGAAAATCCCTGAAAAAAGAAATAGCAACTCACTCCAGTATTCTTGCCTGGAAAATCCCATGGAGAGAGGAGTCTGGTGAGTACAGTCCATGGGGTCTCAAGCTGGACATGACTGAGCACAGATGCAAGCACAGATGTGCACACACACACAGATGCTCACACAGACACACACATATGAAGCAAAAACTGATAGACCTAAGGGTGAAATACCTGAATCACAACAGTAGTAGATTCTAGTAAAGACTGTATTTCAGACTTAATCGCATCTTTCTCAGTAACAGAACCAGTGGACAAACTATCAGGAACAGCATAGGAGGGCTTAGCAAAATACTGAACTAATTTGGGTATAGTTACAGATATAAATATTGATATAGAGAATATTTATTAAGTGACATCTATGAAATGAACCCTCAAATGAAATACTTTACGGCAATGAAAAGATACTGCTTCACTCAAGTACAGGACTAAACTCCACAATCAGAATGAAGTCATACACAAAAGAACACACACTGTATGAATCCCATTACAGAGAGTTTAAAAGCAGGCTAAATGAGTTGGTGCTGTTAGCAGTCAGGGTAGTTGACCTTTGGAGGGCATGTCCATAATGAGGCAAGAGAATAGGTCTTCTGAAGAGGTGGTAATATTTTATTTTTTGATCCTGGTGCCAGTTATACCTCTGCTGATTATAGCTGTCTTTATTTTGTCAGGAAGTCTGATCAACGATATACTCTGATGCTTTATTCACTTTGTATACATGTTCCACTTTAATTAAAATGTACTTAAAAACACTCCAAAAATTATAAACAAATAGCCATCATTCTATGAAATAACAACACTTTTAATCTGTGCTGACAATCAATATAGATCATAATTTCCTCAAACATTTGCAAACCTGAATTTGAGTGAGAATGGATTTTTGATTTCTTTATTTTACAATATACACTATAGCTCATCATGAGAGCTAAATAATTTATACTTGCTTTAACTTTTAAATTACAGTTTTAATGTTCACAATAAGACTCAGCCTAGTGAATCAAGAAGTGTTTGTCTAAGGCCTCAAGATACCATTTTTAGAGAGTGCGTCACAGACAGAAGAAATCCAATTCAAAACTATAATTATCTTGGGGCATTTGATATCTTAATTCCCAACAAACTATTTTTCTCTTTCAAGAGTATTTTCACTTAAAAAAATTATCAGAGGAGAGAAAAATTTAACCCAAGACTTTCACAATGAATATGGAATTTCCAGTCAGAAAGTAAGAGAAAAATATTATTCATCTGAGGTAAAAATTTAGGCCATTGCAAACCATACATATATACATGTATATGACATGTAGAAATAGTCATACAAAGACATTATCATCCCATCTTCCGATGTTTAAGCAATTCTTTTTGTCATACTCCTTCCCTCACACATACCTCCACTAAAATGACTACATCAACCAAAGACTGATACAGTGTAGTGGTTTAAAGACATGAATCTGAAGCCAGACTGCCTAGATTCTAACCCTATAGCACCTCACTTATAAAGAGAGACATTATACAATGTCTGCCTGCACCTCTGGGGGCCCTGGCTTCATCATGCATAAAATTAGACCAGTACTAGTACTTAGCCCAATGGGTTGCTGTGTCAACCAAACGAATTAACCCATAAAGGACCTAGGTCATTACCTGATGCATGAAGGAGCTTCCTAGGTGGCACAGTGGTAAAAAAAATCTACCTGCCAGTTTCAGGAGATACAGGAGATGTGGGTTCCATCCCTGGGTCAGGAAGATCCCCTGGAGTAGGAAATGACACCCCACTCTAGTATTCTTGCTTGGAAAATCCTGTGGACAGAGGCGCCTGGTGGCTATGGTCCATGGGGTTACAGAGTCAGACACGACTGAGCACCCACACCACACCTGACCCATGAAAAACTCTCACTAAGTGTGAACCATTCCATCACTTAAATTTAAACCTAGTCCAGAAACAATAGATCTGTCCAAGATGTCAACTGGAATGACCTATCCACCAGTCCTGTAACGTCAGATTGATCACTCATGTTTGGAAGGATGACGGCAAAGCATTTTAATCACCTGATATCATTTCTGAGTGAAAAATTAGATTCTTCACCTGAATGCAAAAACCCTTTTTAATGATTCACAATAAGACTCAGCCTAGTGAATCAAGAAGTGTTTGTCTAAGGCCTCAAGATACCATTTTTAGAGAGTGCGTCACAGACAGAAGAAATCCAATTCAAAACTATAATTATCTTGGGGCATTTGATATCTTAATTCCCAACAAACTATTTTCTCTTTCAAGAGTATTTTCACTTAAAAAAATTATCAGAGGAGAGAAAAATTTAACCCAAGACTTTCACAATGAATATGGAATTTCCAGTCAGAAAGTAAGAGAAAAATATTATTCATCTGAGGTAAAAATTTAGGCCATTGCAAACCATACATATATACATGTATATGACATGTAGAAATAGTCATACAAAGACATTATCATCCCATCTTCCGATGTTTAAGCAATTCTTTTTGTCATACTCCTTCCCTCACACATACCTCCACTAAAATGACTACATCAACCAAAGACTGATACAGTGTAGTGGTTTAAAGACATGAATCTGAAGCCAGACTGCCTAGATTCTAACCCTATAGCACCTCACTTATAAAGAGAGACATTATACAATGTCTGCCTGCACCTCTGGGGGCCCTGGCTTCATCATGCATAAAATTAGACCAGTACTAGTACTTAGCCCAATGGGTTGCTGTGTCAACCAAACGAATTAACCCATAAAGGACCTAGGTCATTACCTGATGCATGAAGGAGCTTCCTAGGTGGCACAGTGGTAAAAAAAAATCTACCTGCCAGTTTCAGGAGATACAGGAGATGTGGGTTCCATCCCTGGGTCAGGAAGATCCCCTGGAGTAGGAAATGACACCCCACTCTAGTATTCTTGCTTGGAAAATCCTGTGGACAGAGGCGCCTGGTGGCTATGGTCCATGGGGTTACAGAGTCAGACACGACTGAGCACCCACACCACACCTGACCCATGAAAAACTCTCACTAAGTGTGAACCATTCCATCACTTAAATTTAAACCTAGTCCAGAAACAATAGATCTGTCCAAGATGTCAACTGGAATGACCTATCCACCAGTCCTGTAACGTCAGATTGATCACTCATGTTTGGAAGGATGACGGCAAAGCATTTTAATCACCTGATATCATTTCTGAGTGAAAAATTAGATTCTCTTCAGCAGCACATTAATGTGAATTTTATGCAATGCAAACTCGAATATTTAGAATCTGGACAGGGTACATGTGATAACTCAGTGAACCAGACCCCTTAATTCAACAGGACACCAACTGCCAATGATTTCAGCTCTCGAAGGGTTCACGATGGAATGGAGGAGATTGCTAGCTTCCCCTCCTCCTCTGACACTCTGATGACACATACACCCTTCAGGAGTCACACCATTCAGGGATTATTCAAAGTGCTCTTGTTAGAGAACAAAAGAAATTCCGAGTTGCTAGTTAAAGTGCTGGAAATATATGTCATGTTGCTCCCGTGACCACAGCTGGTGCACTGTGCCATGCTAACCACATCAATTAATACTCAACTCTGAACTTAACGGGCTTCTTTCCACCACAAGAGCCACCTTTCAAAAATGCTCCAAAACATACATCTTCTCTCGTAAAATGTCATCTACTGCCAACAACTTATTACATTTCTTTGGTAATGTGTTAAAAAATTATTTTCTTTTGTTTTAAGCTACTCAGCATACTTCCCATTACAGTTTACAATAATTCATATGTGTCATTAACACCTACTGTATTTTAGACATGTTAACTACCTGGTCTCTTCTCATGTTGACCTATGAATAGCAAATGATTAAATCCTAGAAATGGCCAATTTGGGGGAGATTAAGTTGAACTATCTGAATTTAGTTGTTTTACACATAGGGGTCCACCAACCACATAAATCTCAGGCTACACTTTGTGAGCTTGGAATGTAACTGTCTTTTCCTAATTTAGAACTATTTTTATATGTTTTATAGGCAAGCAAAATCTCCTCCTCAAGTTTTATAGGTGTAAATTGCTCCATCTAATAAAGATATATAGTTATTGTAATAACTGTAGTCTGTCAGGCAACAAGACCTATCCACCAGTCCCCCTGAAAAACCCAGTTCCATCACTTAAATTTAAACCTAGTCCAGAAACAATAGATCTGTCCAAGATGTCAACTGGAATGACCTATCCACCAGTCCTGTAACGTCAGATTGATCACTCATGTTTGGAAGGATGACGGCAAAGCATTTTAATCACCTGATATCATTTCTGAGTGAAAAATTAGATTCTCTTCAGCAGCACATTAATGTGAATTTTATGCAATGCAAACTCGAATATTTAGAATCTGGACAGGGTACATGTGATAACTCAGTGAACCAGACCCCTTAATTCAACAGGACACCAACTGCCAATGATTTCAGCTCTCGAAGGGTTCACGATGGAATGGAGGAGATTGCTAGCTTCCCCTCCTCCTCTGACACTCTGATGACACATACACCCTTCAGGAGTCACACCATTCAGGGATTATTCAAAGTGCTCTTGTTAGAGAACAAAAGAAATTCCGAGTTGCTAGTTAAAGTGCTGGAAATATATGTCATGTTGCTTCCGTGACCACAGCTGGTGCACTGTGCCATGCTAACCACATCAATTAATACTCAACTCTGAACTTAACGGGCTTCTTTCCACCACAAGAGCCACCTTTCAAAAATGCTCCAAAACATACATCTTCTCTCGTAAAATGTCATCTACTGCCAACAACTTATTACATTTCTTTGGTAATGTGTTAAAAAATTATTTTCTTTTGTTTTAAGCTACTCAGCATACTTCCCATTACAGTTTACAATAATTCATATGTGTCATTAACACCTACTGTATTTTAGACATGTTAACTACCTGGTCTCTTCTCATGTTGACCTATGAATAGCAAATGATTAAATCCTAGAAATGGCCAATTTGGGGGAGATTAAGTTGAACTATCTGAATTTAGTTGTTTTACACATAGGGGTCCACCAACCACATAAATCTCAGGCTACACTTTGTGAGCTTGGAATGTAACTGTCTTTTCCTAATTTAGAACTATTTTTATATGTTTTATAGGCAAGCAAAATCTCCTCCTCAAGTTTTATAGGTGTAAATTGCTCCATCTAATAAAGATATATAGTTATTGTAATAACTGTAGTCTAAAAATACAAGTTTTTGAGTTTAATACAGTCCATGCATTAAGGAATTCTGTCTCTACTCCATTGCTATATTAATCTTTTATTAAGCAAATAGTATGAAATAAGAGGGAAACATGGGACCATTAACTAAAAGATTTAATTAAAATGACCTTAAAAAAAAACTATCCTTATCATTTTACAGATTAAGAAATTCAGGCATTGAGGTTAAGACACAGTGCTATGTAAAGATTTAAACCCAAGAAGCCTGACTTCAGAGTATATTCTTAACCATACAGTATGCTCCAAACTGTGGTGCACTGAGGATCCATTGGACAGCAAGGAGATCAAACCACTCAATCTGAAAGGAAATCAATCCTGAAGGACTGAAGTTGGTGCTGAAGCTCTAAAACACTGGCCATCTGATGCAGAGCTGGCTCACTGGAAAAGACCCCGATGCTGAGAAAGACTGAGGGCAGGAGAAGAGGGTGACAGAAGATGAGATGATTGGATGGCATCACTGACTCAATAGATATGAGTCTGAGCAAATTCTGGGAACCAGTGAAGGACAGAAAAGCCTGGCATGCTGCAGTTCACAGGGTTGCAAAGAGTCAGACATGACGTAGGGACTGAACAACAACACTGTTTGCTCTACTGGGCAAACAAACATAAACAAAAGTTGCAGTAAAGGTATTAAAAAAAATAAGGTGAATAGGTTAACGTGTAATAGCTACTATTACTATGGCTGTCTGTTGGATCCCTGGGTAGAAAGTCGGCTCTGGGAGGAGTGGCCAGGAAAGGCATTTGTGGCCTGACAGAAGAGACAAGTGATGGGAAGAGAAAGAGCATTCCTAGAGGGGCAGCATGTGCAAAGGCCCTGAGGCCAGTGTGACTACAGCACAAAAAGTGGGACGTGGTCCCAAATCTGGCTGGAAAATCAGGTCAAGGCCAGATCATGCCTTGCGGTCCTTGTTAAGGAGGAGTCTGTGTCATGTGTACCCCCAGTGCCCAGCATGATACCTGGGACACTCTAGGTGCTCAGTAAAAGAGAGATGAATCCTTGAGCGTTACTTGTGTAAAGGCTGAAACATTTATTTATGGTTGGGAACCAGACAAGAGGGCCGGATCTATTTAAAACCAGACAGCCAGTTGGCTTTGATTAGCCCACACATCTGCAAGGAGACATCCTCATGTGAACCGAGATCCCCACACTGACATTTTTGATAGTATGAAATAAGAGAAACATGGGACCATTAACTAAAAGATTTAATTAAAATGACCTTAAAAAAAAACTATCCTTATCATTTTACAGATTAAGAAATTCAGGCATTGAGGTTAAGACACAGTGCTATGTAAAGATTTAAACCCAAGAAGCCTGACTTCAGAGTATATTCTTAACCATACAGTATGCTCCAAACTGTGGTGCACTGAGGATCCATTGGACAGCAAGGAGATCAAACCACTCAATCTGAAAGGAAATCAATCCTGAAGGACTGAAGTTGGTGCTGAAGCTCTAAAACACTGGCCATCTGATGCAGAGCTGGCTCACTGGAAAAGACCCCGATGCTGAGAAAGACTGAGGGCAGGAGAAGAGGGTGACAGAAGATGAGATGATTGGATGGCATCACTGACTCAATAGATATGAGTCTGAGCAAATTCTGGGAACCAGTGAAGGACAGAAAAGCCTGGCATGCTGCAGTTCACAGGGTTGCAAAGAGTCAGACATGACGTAGGGACTGAACAACAACACTGTTTGCTCTACTGGGCAAACAAACATAAACAAAAGTTGCAGTAAAGGTATTAAAAAAAATAAGGTGAATAGGTTAACGTGTAATAGCTACTATTACTATGGCTGTCTGTTGGATCCCTGGGTAGAAAGTCGGCTCTGGGAGGAGTGGCCAGGAAAGGCATTTGTGGCCTGACAGAAGAGACAAGTGATGGGAAGAGAAAGAGCATTCCTAGAGGGGCAGCATGTGCAAAGGCCCTGAGGCCAGTGTGACTACAGCACAAAAAGTGGGACGTGGTCCCAAATCTGGCTGGAAAATCAGGTCAAGGCCAGATCATGCCTTGCGGTCCTTGTTAAGGAGGAGTCTGTGTCATGTGTACCCCCAGTGCCCAGCATGATACCTGGGACACTCTAGGTGCTCAGTAAAAGAGAGATGAATCCTTGAGCGTTACTTGTGTAAAGGCTGAAACATTTATTTATGGTTGGGAACCAGACAAGAGGGCCGGATCTATTTAAAACCAGACAGCCAGTTGGCTTTGATTAGCCCACACATCTGCAAGGAGACATCCTCATGTGAACCGAGATCAACACTGACAGTCAGTCACACACGCAACATCTGGTTTACTTCCAGTTCCAAACAGGAACTTTCCATTGCTGCTGGTCACTAGACTCCCTCCAGTCCCCAAAGGACCTCAACAAACCAGGCATGCTAATTGGATCAGGTTGGAAATCAAGGTTCCAATTAGATCAGGCCCCTCTTGTTCATGACAGCCACCAACAGGCATGTCCATGAGGAGGATTTAATGTTAGATCTTGTCACCCATGGGACAAAATCTGCTTATGCTGCCTAAGCCAGTCTGGGGTCCATTTGGATTTTCACTCAGATATGCTCGGGAATTGCTATGCCAAAGCCTCCTATGTCTAATGATGTAAATCACAGTATTCATCGCTCCCCTCTTCCAGGCCAAACCAGACTACCTGAACCCTCCAAATACTCCCTGCCCACAGTGACTCTAAGCCCGTCTTTGGTCAAGTCATAGTAGCGTACATCCTTGACCTTGAAGCACTAACAGTCCTATTGCTCTTGAAGCCTTCAGCATAGTTTTGGGACTTTCTTTTGGATCTTTTTTCCCACTGGTGGCTTTCTCAAAATGCCCAAAACATTCCAGATCCGGGCAAAGAAGTATTTTGTAGCCCAGGATAATCTGTCTTCATTCGACACCCGCCTCCCTGCATAGCCCGTCTCCAAACCCTATGACTGTCTCCAGCACCTCACTCTCACCCCTCATCAATATCTCACTGTAATGCCTCAGTGGCAACTTTAGGGGTCCCCAAGCAGCTCTGGAGAGTAACCCAACACCTTCTTTTTGCCCTGTCTTCTTCTTGTTTCCAGAACAGAGAGAGTAGTGGGGAGGGGGATGGTTAGAGGCTGTTGTCCTGATTTATGAGACTTGTCTCAAAATCTGATTGTTAACCGCTGTAGAGCTTACATAGTAAAACAGAACTCAAATAAATGATCACGGAGCACGTGGAAGATTTCATGGACACCCTTTCTTGGTGCCCCAGAGTGGTTGTTGAAAGGGCTCTTGGTACCAGTGGAGCTTTGGGATGATGCTGGGCCCACTCAACAGGGTGGAAAGCATCCAGGTCACAGGTTGTTTCAACCAAAACAGACTTGAAAGGGGTTTAGACTCAGCAAAGGAGGTTCAAAATGATCCACTTTCTCATCTACTCAATCCACTTAAATGCATTTGAGCTATTACCACTTAAATGCATTTGAGCTATTATAAATTTAGCTTTTTCTGTTTTTTTTTTTTTTTTAGCACTTGGCTGCTCCTTGATTCCGTTCAGCCCCTGATTCTCTCCAATTGCCTCCTATGTTGCTCAGAGGACTGACCTGTTGAAAGATTTGTGGAGCAATATCTATGTTATTTTAAACTGGTTGGGTGGTAAACGTTTTTCCGTGTCTTTCTTGTTCTCAGGAATTAGGTAAATTGGGTTCAGAAACAGTTCTCAGCACTAAAAAAAGAGAGAAATTTAGAACATCTTTAAAAATGTAACTCTGACATAGAAAATGTATTGCTTTGATTATTAAGCAAGCAGTCTCATTGACCCTGCCATGGTCTCTCCTTCAATCAAGGGAGGGCCAAAAAAGCATGCGTGCATTACAGCTTCTTTATTGATTTCCATAACTGATGTCAGAGAATCGCATTTCACCCCTCAATACTTTAACTTCTACCTCTTAAAATAGGGATTGGTGGCTGGTTTGTGTTAAAGAATGTGGCCCTCATTTCAGCAGGGAAGGAACATTTTTGGTCCCCCCCAAACCTGTAATGATTTAATAGCACTTAAAACACAGTCGACTGTGTCTTTAATTATATCAAGCTACTGTAGTAGTGAAATTAACTAAATTGCAACTCCTGCAGGAGTGACCCAGGTGACAAGTCGGGTGGGTTTCTAACATCTGGTCGGCTTTTCCAGCAATTTATGATGGATGGAGGTTTATTAATAAAAAACAGCTGAATGGTGAGGGACTTGCTTTTTATATTTATTTTGTGTTCTAGATGTATAACAACACCTGATCCCTTCTCGGCATGATTACATAAGTGAGCAGTTTTTTTTCTTGGTAAACCTCAGATTCGCACATAAAATTTATTTGGCCTCCTTCAATGATTTACGTCCATAGGGCTTCAACCAGCTATTAAGACCCGTACTGGGGCAATTAGTAAGCAATTCTAAGACTCTTTTCTAAAAAATGTGAGAAGACAGTTTTTAACTCATGTTTCCCTCCCTGGTATGTTTCTATAAATGACTGAAGCACAGGCAAAAAAAGTATTAAGTTATTAAGTATATATTTTTTTTAAAAAATCACATTGAAAATATAACTAAGCATAGAAGAGTTTTTATTTTTTTTATTTTTCAGCCACACCTCCCAGCTTGTGGGATCTTAGTTCCCGGATCAGGAAAGGAACCTGTGCCCCCGTCATGGAACTGCAGAGTCTTAACTACTGCACTACCAGGGGAATCCTCATAGAAGAGTTTTTACATCAAATAAAATCTGACACAGGATGCAATATAGCATAAGCTGTTTGAAATATAATAAATGTAACAAACAGGAGATACATTAAGCAAAGAAATCCTAAAGTTCAGAATGACCTAGGTTGTTTGGATTTTTAAAAACAGCTCAAAGATTGTAAGTAGGGTGATATTTGAGGGGTTGTTTTTTAGTCTAAATCTTGTCGAGAGAAAGACGTTCTCATTTATTTTAATACCCAAAAACCAAATTGCTCAGACAATGGCATTTCATTTAAAATATGTCCAAATAATCACTCACGTAAACATGTCTACAACTGATAACTTCACGTGTCAAATAAGAAGAATGGAGGAGGAAAGTTGATGTCTATCACAGGGAAACAAGGCATCCAATGAGACTCAGACATTTCAATTACCCCAGGATGATGGCAGTTAAGCTCCTTCACATGGTTGCTTTTTATATTGTACTTTTAAACAAGCTAGTATGGAAATTAACTAAATTGCAACTCCTGCAGGAGTGACCCAGGTGACAAGTCGGGTGGGTTTCTAACATCTGGTCGGCTTTTCCAGCAATTTATGATGGATGGAGGTTTATTAATAAAAAACAGCTGAATGGTGAGGGACTTGCTTTTTATATTTATTTTGTGTTCTAGATGTATAACAACACCTGATCCCTTCTCGGCATGATTACATAAGTGAGCAGTTTTTTTTCTTGGTAAACCTCAGATTCGCACATAAAATTTATTTGGCCTCCTTCAATGATTTACGTCCATAGGGCTTCAACCAGCTATTAAGACCCGTACTGGGGCAATTAGTAAGCAATTCTAAGACTCTTTTCTAAAAAATGTGAGAAGACAGTTTTTAACTCATTTTTCCCCTCCCTGGTATGTTTCTATAAATGACTGAAGCACAGGCAAAAAAGTATTAAGTTATTAAGTATATATTTTTTTTAAAAAATCACATTGAAAATATAACTAAGCATAGAAGAGTTTTTATTTTTTTTATTTTTCAGCCACACCTCCCAGCTTGTGGGATCTTAGTTCCCGGATCAGGAAAGGAACCTGTGCCCCCGTCATGGAACTGCAGAGTCTTAACTACTGCACTACCAGGGGAATCCTCATAGAAGAGTTTTTACATCAAATAAAATCTGACACAGGATGCAATATAGCATAAGCTGTTTGAAATATAATAAATGTAACAAACAGGAGATACATTAAGCAAAGAAATCCTAAAGTTCAGAATGACCTAGGTTGTTTGGATTTTTAAAAACAGCTCAAAGATTGTAAGTAGGGTGATATTTGAGGGGTTGTTTTTTAGTCTAAATCTTGTCGAGAGAAAGACGTTCTCATTTATTTTAATACCCAAAAACCAAATTGCTCAGACAATGGCATTTCATTTAAAATATGTCCAAATAATCACTCACGTAAACATGTCTACAACTGATAACTTCACGTGTCAAATAAGAAGAATGGAGGAGGAAAGTTGATGTCTATCACAGGGAAACAAGGCATCCAATGAGACTCAGACATTTCAATTACCCCAGGATGATGGCAGTTAAGCTCCTTCACATGGTTGCCCTAAACCCAAACAGCAGAGGCAAGTATGAACTGGTTCCGTTTATGCTCCACATTGCCATCCGTGTAAGGTGTGGCTGAAAAATTTTCACTCTCAGCAACATATCGACAGGACATTTAGTTTGGATCTTTGTATGTGAAATAACAAGTCAATAAAGTAATTCATTACACAGATAATCCAAGGGTTTTTTTAAAGTCCACTTTCCCCAATTATTTGGCTATCACAAGAAAACTTCGGTGGGATTACCAGAAAAATTGTCTCCATCCTTTATTCCCTTTTTGCTCGAATGCCGCTTGTAGGAGCTGGAAGAGCCAGGAACATACAGGCCCCAGGAATGCCCGTGGCTGCCTCTCTTATCTTGAATTTATTTTCTTAAGGACTCTAACAAGAGTAGCAAGTGTGAACATCTGTCTCAACATATAGTCATAGACTTTATTTGCACTTGGAAACATTTGCCTTCCAAATGCTAATGGGTTGAATTCACTCTTATTTATTTTCCGTCAGCCTTTCATATGGCACCACAAGGAGACAGAGCCTTTTCTGAGCTTGGGGACAAGAAGGAACCAGTTAGCTTATTTTGATTGCATGACTGTGAATGATGCTGTCCATGTCACGGGCAAGGGACCCTGGGGTGGAAGATGACGGTCATAGTAAAGGATGCTCTCCCACACTCCTCAAAAGTAGACAGAAGCCATCACCCCTTCGGATGAATGAGATGCTGCTAAGGACAGTTGAGGAGAATGGTCTGGGCACGGATTTTCTCTGAAAGAAGCCCAGTCACACCATGCCAGGATCGGTGGTACAATTTTACTAAGTTCACTTACAACAGTACCGGTTGAAATGATTACTTTAGGTAACAATGTCAGTGGCTTTTTTGTTTCTTAACATAAAGAAACATTGTGTTGAGATGCAATCAACACAAAACACTTTCTGCCAACTCGATCATTCATCAGGGCTGACCACACACCAGACAGGGTGTCAGGCAAAAGGACGGTGATGCTCAAACTTTGGTTTGAAGAATCACCAGGAAGATGTTAAAAGGGCAGAATCGCCAGGCTCAGAGGTGAGCATCAGCTGGGTGTGAGCCTCCAGGTGGTCCCAGACCACACGTTGATGTATATGAGGCTTCAGAGATGAAAGATGAATTTGCTTTTATTTGTTTATGTCTGTCTCTCTCCTCTAGATGGTAAGATCTTAGGCCAGAGGTCGGCAATCTTTGTATGTGAAATAACAAGTCAATAAAGTAATTCATTACACAGATAATCCAAGGGTTTTTTTAAAGTCCACTTTCCCCAATTATTTGGCTATCACAAGAAAACTTCGGTGGGATTACCAGAAAAATTGTCTCCATCCTTTATTCCCTTTTTGCTCGAATGCCGCTTGTAGGAGCTGGAAGAGCCAGGAACATACAGGCCCCAGGAATGCCCGTGGCTGCCTCTCTTATCTTGAATTTATTTTCTTAAGGACTCTAACAAGAGTAGCAAGTGTGAACATCTGTCTCAACATATAGTCATAGACTTTATTTGCACTTGGAAACATTTGCCTTCCAAATGCTAATGGGTTGAATTCACTCTTATTTATTTTCCGTCAGCCTTTCATATGGCACCACAAGGAGACAGAGCCTTTTCTGAGCTTGGGGACAAGAAGGAACCAGTTAGCTTATTTTGATTGCATGACTGTGAATGATGCTGTCCATGTCACGGGCAAGGGACCCTGGGGTGGAAGATGACGGTCATAGTAAAGGATGCTCTCCCACACTCCTCAAAAGTAGACAGAAGCCATCACCCCTTCGGATGAATGAGATGCTGCTAAGGACAGTTGAGGAGAATGGTCTGGGCACGGATTTTCTCTGAAAGAAGCCCAGTCACACCATGCCAGGATCGGTGGTACAATTTTACTAAGTTCACTTACAACAGTACCGGTTGAAATGATTACTTTAGGTAACAATGTCAGTGGCTTTTTTGTTTCTTAACATAAAGAAACATTGTGTTGAGATGCAATCAACACAAAACACTTTCTGCCAACTCGATCATTCATCAGGGCTGACCACACACCAGACAGGGTGTCAGGCAAAAGGACGGTGATGCTCAAACTTTGGTTTGAAGAATCACCAGGAAGATGTTAAAAGGGCAGAATCGCCAGGCTCAGAGGTGAGCATCAGCTGGGTGTGAGCCTCCAGGTGGTCCCAGACCACACGTTGATGTATATGAGGCTTCAGAGATGAAAGATGAATTTGCTTTTATTTGTTTATGTCTGTCTCTCTCCTCTAGATGGTAAGATCTTAGGCCAGAGGTCGGCAATTTTTTCTGTAAAGGATCTGAAAGTAAACAATACAGGCTTTGCAGGCCAAAAGGCCACATGCTCTGCCACTGCAGCGTGAAAGTAGCTCCAGACCATTGTGACATATGTGAGCATGGCAGGGTCCGTGGCCCTTGCAGGACAGGCGGTGGACTGGGTCCAGGCTGGGGCGGTAGTTTGCTCATCTCTACTCCACTGAAAGGCCTGATCTCACTGGTCCTGGAACTCAAACCTATCATAGTGCTTCACAGATGGGACATGTCTGAGAAAAGTTTACTGATAAGTTGATGGTCATAGTCTTGCCTCAAGGACACGCATGTTGGTGCAGATGACAGTGTAGACGTGTGTGTGCCTGCTAAGTCGCTTCGGTCATGTCTGACTCTTTGCCACCCTATGGACTGTAGGAACTATAACCCACCAGTCTGCTCTGTCCATGGGATTCTTCAGGCAAGAATATTGGAATGGGCTTCCATTCCTTCCTCTAGGACAGCTTCTCAACCTAGGGATAGAACCTGTGATTCTTGCATTACCTGCAGTGACAGGTGAATTCTTTACCACTATCACCACCTGGAAAGCCCATGACAAGCCTAGACAGGGTATTCAAAAGCAAAGACATTACTTGTCTGACAAGGTTCATATAGTCTAAGCTATGGTTTTTCCAGCATTCATATATGGATGTGAGAGTTGGACCATAAAGAAGGCCAAGCAGGGTTTCCCTGGTGGTCCAGTGGGTAAGGACACCACCCTGCAGTGCAAGGGGCGCCAGTTCGATCCCTGGCCTGGGAAGATCCCACGTGCCATGGAACAGCTGGACTGATGTGTCCAATTACCGAGCCGGAGCTCTGGAGCACATGCACCCAGAGCCGGTGCTCTGTGACAACAGAGGCCACCACGATGGGAGGCCCACACGGGCCAAAGAACAAAGATGGATGAAAATAGATAAATGAAAGACCAATAGAAGCGGCCCACCCGCCCCGCCTCCCTCCCACCCCACCCCACCCAAAAAATAAATAATAAAAAAAAATAAAAAACAGAAAAAAGAAGGCCAAGCACTGAAGAATTGATGGTTTCAAATGCTGGTGCTGGAGAACGCTCTTGAGAGTTCCTTGGACAGCAAGAAGATCAAGCCAATCAATCTTACAGGAAATCAACCCTGAATAATCACTGGAAGGATTGATGCTGAAGCTGAAGCTCCAATACTTTGGCTACCTAATTTGAAGAGATGACTTATTGGAAAAAACTCTGATGCTGGGAAAGACTGAAAGCAGGAGAAGAAGCGTGTGGCAGAGGATGAGATGGTTGGATGGCATTATCAACTCAATGGACCTGAGTTTGAGCAAACTCTGGGGGATAGTGAAGGACTGGGAAGCCTGACTTGCTGCAGTCAATGGTGTCGCAAAGAGTCAGAGACAACACAGCAACAGAAGAGCAGCAAGGGATGACAGTTGGCAAAATAATAAATTATCATGAGCTTCCCTAATGACTTGGTGGTAAAGAATCCACTTGCCAATGCAAGAGGCATGAATTTGATCCCTGGTCCAGGAGGATCCCACATACCAGGAAGCAACTAAGTCCATGCACCACAACTATTGAGCCTGTGCTCTGGAGCCCAGAAGCCACAAGCACTGAAGCCCAAACACCCTAGAGCCCATACTCTGCACCAGGAGAAGCCACCGCAATGAAAAGGCCAAGCATCAGAACTGAAGAGAAGCCCCCACTCGTCACAACTAGAGAAAAGCCAATGCAGCAATGAAGACCCAGCACAGCCAAAACCAAAATAAATTAACAATAATAATAAATCACAATATAGAAAGAGCATTGAGAGATCTGTGTACAATGTCCTATGGGAATGTGGCGGCAGAAGGACTGTCAGGGTGCCCGGTGGAGCAAGCGGAATTATGGGACACGGAGTTCAATTCAAATTTAAGACAAACAGTGGCTAAGTTTTGGGGAGAATATACTGAGAAATTATTAGTAGTTTATCTGAAATTTAAATATAACTGGCATCCTACATTTTATTTGACAAGGAACGAGGGGATGTTCATAGCAGGGCTGATGTTGGAGCAGAGGTGAACAAGAATGCCTGAAAGAAGGGCAAAGTGGTCGAAAGGCGGGATAAAATGTGTACACGGCACGACATCCTGAGTTGTTCCCTGTGCAAGAGGAACTATGGCTGCAGGGGTCGAGGCAGGGCAGGCTGGGGACGGGGGAAAGGGTAGGGCGTGAGGTCTAATGTTAGAGGCTTGGACCCCAGGACCAAAGGTCATACTCAGTCCTACAGACAACAGGAAGGGAACCAAGGTCTTTGAAGCAGAGGAGTGACTGTTTCAGCGGATGCTAACCTGAGGACCACAGCACGTAAGGAAGGTGAGAGGCCTGCCCAGGGATACCAACCTATTTCCGTGTCTTAAGCTGTTTCTGCCCAGCTGGAGGTCACTTCCTCACCAGTCAGTCTGCACATGTGGCGGTAGCTCCTCCAATCACTAACCAGCTGGAGGACATCCAGAGTCAACCACTGTCTGCCTACAGTCAGGAGGAGTCTGAGATAGGTACACGCTCGTGGCTGGCTCTGCTCTCCCCTGCTGCTCTTGTCTGGCAGCCTGTGGAAGGTGCACTTGACGGAGACAGAAATGAAGGCAGAATCCAGGATGATGAAGGGCTGGCTTTGTGGGAAATTCCTGGGATTCAGTGACTAACCAGAAGGTAACAGGAGAGGGAAGAGGCACAATGTGAAGTTTCTAGGTTAGAAAATGTAGTGATATCACACCGCAAGCTAAAAATCTAAAACTATATATATATATATATATATATACACAGAGGTTCAAGTTTGGGAGTAGGAGGAGAACTCCTAAGTTGATTTGAAAAAAAAAAAAAAAAAATTTGTTTTTTTTGCAGGTCCTTCCCTGTAAGTTTATCCCTGTAAGGACTTTTCCTGTAAGTTGTTGGATCTGTGTTTCCCAAACTTGGAAGAGAGATGGAGTTGGCAGTCATCATCCTAGTTGTAGTCCCAGAGGTCCCCTGAGGGGATCAGACCCCATAGAGACAAGGGCTCAAGACTGGAGCTGAGAGGAACATGAGTATTTATGGGATAGTCAGAGGAGGCAGAGCGCAAAAAAAAAAAAAAAAAACACTGAGACAGATGAGGTGATTTATAAAGAAAAAAGAAGGTGACAGCTTTGTCCTGGACCTTAATCAGTGACAAAGGATGGTTGGGAGAAGAGACTTGGATTTAGCCATCAAGCAGCCATTGGTCACTGTAGCAGAGCCTATGGGTAGATAATGAGGCACACTCAAGACATACTGGACTATGCATTTCAGCCCTGTTCAACATTTTGATGAATGCAACAAAGGTGCACACTGCTTCATTCCTTCAACAAATACTCACTGAGCAGATAGCTCTGTGCCAGACACCTAGAAGACAAAATTTAGCAAACAAGTGCATGAGGTTAAGTTGGAAGGAGATGGGTTTAATTCTGATTGTGAGGTGTTGGATGGGGAAAGCTAAAGACATCAGCATATTTGATAAATAGAGCCAGGACTAAGTAAGCACATGGGCAGGCCAAATGGATTGCTTTTGTGACCCAACGAATTAGCAAATGATAGAAGATGCTAAGTCAGTCTATTTCCAGGCAACTACCAGTTTAAATTAGAAAAAAGCCTGAATAATTATTTTGACGACAAATAGGTCAGTAATTCTCAAGTAGTAAAATAATTCATACTTTGCTAACAACACTGCCCCATAGAGCTCCTTTAGGAAATGCTTTATGGACAACGTAATCTGATTTGTAACCAATGTATCAATCAGCCAGTAGTAAATTTTATTTCTATGCTGCTGAAGCATTTGCTTTCTCTAGCAGATTAAGCATTCTTTCTACAATACTGTTTACAGGATTAACCTGTTTTGTAGTCAAGTGTCCAGTAAAGAGTAAGAGTTTTAGAGTCAGACTGGCGTGGATTCAAATCCTAGTTTGACTGGTTACCAGGAAGATGACTCAAGGGGGATCACTCAATATTTGAACCTCCATTTCCTGCCTGGTCAAATGGGCACAATAATATCTGTTTCAGGGGCTTCCCCTGGTGGTCCGGTGGGTAAGGACACAGCCTTGCAGTGCAAGGGGCGCCGGTTCGAGCCCTGGCCTGGGAAGATCCCACGTGCCGAGGAGCGGCTGGATTGATGTGTCCAATTACCGAGCCGGAGCTCTGGAGTGCAAGCGCCCAGAGCCGGTGCTCTACGACAGACGCCACCGCGATGGGAGGCCCACAGGAGCCAAAGAAAAAAGATGGATGAACATAGAGAAACGAAAGACCAATAGAAGTGGCCTGCCTGCTCCCCTCCCTCCCCAACCCGACCCCCGCCCCCAAAAAAATAAAATAAATAATATCTGTTTCAATGGATTATTATAGTTAAATAACAGAGTAACTGATACATGGGCTTCCCTGGTGGCTCAGCAGTAAAGAATCTGCCTGACAATGCAGAGGATGCAGGCCTGATTCCTGGATTGGGAAGATACCCTGGAGAAGGGAATGGCAACCCACTTCAGTGTTTCTGCAGAATCTCATGGACAGAGGAGCCTGGCAGGCTGCATCCATATAGGGTCACAAAAGGGTCAGACTTAGGGACAAAACAACAACGACAAATACTGTGGGAGGCATCTAGGTGTCAGTGTCACTTCTGTGTTACCGAAGCAGGGAGATCACCAGGAGCAGCCAACATTCAGAGTAGTGAAAAGTCCAGATTACAAGGAGTATGGAACGGGGCTTAACAGAAAGGGATGTTGTTTCTTGGAGATTCTGAACCTATGAATGTAACGCCCCAATGTTGCAGTAATGGAATTGAAAACAAACTCTGCCGTCCACTTAGGGAGTTGGGCCCTGAGCAAAAACGACACAGACAGTCGTCAAAGCCAACGTCTAAACACCACTTGAGAGGGGCTTCTGCTTTCGGTACAAGCATTTGTGGGTTCTGGGGAGCTCCTAGACATCAGTTAGCCTCAGTCATGAGGTCTCTGCTTGGAAGCTCCTGAGCTCAACAAAGCCCCCTGTCGGCTGAATGATTCCTACTGGTAACCATCTCCCTGTGCATCCCCCCAGGGATACGGTTTGATGCATTTGGAGTAGAAGGCACATGTGGAGTCGCAGCTGGAATGACACTGGGAAAGCTGTCCAGGCCAAGATGGAGTGAGCTCTGGGCAGGTAAGCAAAGGGGTGTGTTAATTCCATGGCAAGAGAGCACTGTTAATGGTGTCCACACAGGAAAGAAATGGCCTGATATGAGAGTAAATGGGAAATGACTTCCACACCAAGCTGCATTTAGAATACCTGGGGAACTTGTGAAAAGTGGAGACTCTAGGCTTCATTGAGGAGTTTTGCTTCTGCCTGGCTGGTGTGGGACCCACCGTCAGTGTTTACATACACGCTGTGGGTTATGCCTCACACAGCCAGTTCTCTGCCTAGAAGAAGGGGGATTGGGTGAGGAGAGACAGGAGGCTCTCACAGAACTGGAGGCAAGATCTCTCCATAGGGGATGGAGAGGCAGAGCCTGGATGCCCTTGTAAGACCCTCCACCTTAATATTTTGAAGATCCAAAGCCATACCCTGCACCTGAGCTCCAGTGTCGCTGCAATGAAGTGATGGAACAGGACAAAAAGAACTGAAAAACTCTGAGGGGCAAATCTGTAAGACTGACAACAGTTCAAATACACGTAGGCAGCAGATCTCAGCCTCAGCCCCTGGTGTCTCCTTGGAAAGGAGAGTAACAAAACTATTCAGAGAAATGGTGCTGGAGGGTATAGACAGGTGCTTAGTTTAACCCAATACCTTGAGGGTTTCTTGGACTGGACAGTACAGCGTAGTGGTTAAAACAAAGCCTCCAATATCAGTCTCTGCCTGCACTCACAGTACTGGCTTTGATATTTACCTGTGTCACTTTGGGCAATTTTCTTCATTTCTCTATGCCTTAGTTTCCCCATCTATAAAATGGGGATACTGACAGAGGCACTTCATGGGGTCACTCTGAGAATTAAATAAGTTCATGCACGTGGCACATTCAGAGCCATACCTGGCACATATTAAGTGCCTTCCTCATCACCAGATCTTTAGACGGGAAGGTCAAGTGGCTGAAGATGTCCCTCTGGGGTTGAGGAAGTCAGGCAAGATGCGGCACTTTATCTTCACTCTTTCGTATTCACTCATCTGTCCTTAGCAATCTGTAGCTCAGTGACGTACGCCAGGGTGACAAACATAATTTTCATTTTATTGTCCCAGACATGGATGCTAAGATACGGGTATCACCTCCACGCTTCAGACACAGCAGTAAGCTGGCAACCGGAAACCACCTGCTTTGTAAATGGCGCTGACATGGACAGTGGAGAAAGCAGTATGCCTGAGGTCTGGTCCCCCATCTGCCACCAGCCACTTCCATGGCTTCTCTCATCCATTACTCTAAGAATTCAGCTACGCAGGCTTCCCTGGTGGTCCAGCGGGTAAAGACACCGCCTTGTAGTGCAAGGGGCTCCAGTTCGATCCCTGGCCTGGGAAGATCCCATGTGCCACGGAGCGGCTGCACTGATGTGTCCAACTACCGAGTGGAGCTCTGGAGCGCATGCGCCTGGAGCCAGTGCTCTGCAGCGAGAGAGGCTGCTGCGATGGGAGACCCACACAGGCCAAAGGACAAAAGATGGATGAAAATAGATAAGTGAAAGACCAATAGAAGTGGCTAAAAAAAAAAAAAAATTCAGCTATGCACACTCAGACATGTTCTCCAGCCTTTAATATTGATAGTTCTAAAATCAAACATGTGCAAATCCTAAAAGAAAAAGGTTTTGCCTTTACTGTCCACATTCTCTGATAACTTGGGTAGAGAACATGATTCTTAACTGGAGCAGTGGATAAGAATAAAACAAACTGAGTACTGACAGAGCAGGGCTCCTGGGTGGGTATCCTTCAAGTTGGTGATCAAGATCCCAAACCAATATAGGACAAAATGCTAGTATCCACTGACACTTAGCTGGAGAGGAAAAACAACAAATAAACAAAAGCAAGGGCCACCTGCTTGGTCCATATCATAGAAAGCAAATAGTTGCCTGATCTAAGCTGTCCTTTGTGCCCTGTGGACACTCAGCTCAAGCGGAGTGTGGTGGGGGAGGAAACAAGCCAGCTGAAAACCCCACTTTACTTCCAAAACACTAAAGGAACAAAACTGAAATTGACTCATAGTTCCTAAAAAACAATCCTCTCTGATAGAGGTTAAAGAATACATAGGTAACAAATTGCAGATAAAAGCTCATTCAACAATAAACAAAAAAGAAGTGGCAATACACGTGTAATTTACAGCACGGTAACTAGAATTCACAATACCATATTGTGTATTGGGGAGTTACTAAGACAGTGGATCTTAAAAGTTCTCAACATAGGAAAAACATTGCGACTATCAGAGACAACAGATGCTAACTGTTAAATGTTTTGTGGTCTTCATTTCACAGTATACATGTACATCAAATCATTAGGTCGTGTACCTAAAACTAATGTAATGTTATTTGTCAATTATATCTCAATAAAACAGGAGGGGAAGTTGCCCCTTTTAAAAGCTGCCATTTTTTTCATGCTCCCTAAACCTTATGAAGAAATGACAAATTGAAATATCTCATGAAATCTAGAGTAACTGAAGACCAACTAACCGAAACCCTCAGCTCACCGGAATTTATACCCCTTCTGTATTTAAGTAAGCAGCAGTGATTAGAAAACTATCCGGAAGCTGGTGCCCATATTTCCTCCCTTTTTACTCTAGGTTCATTTCTCACAAACTAAAAGGGAAAGAGACCAGAGATGACTTCAAACAGACAAGAATTCAATTCTCGGGCTTTTCTGGTGGTCCAATGGGTAAGGACAATGCCTTGCAGTGCAAGGGGCGCCAGTTCAATCTCTAGTCTGGGAGGATCCCACGTGCCATGGAGCGGCTGGACCGATGTGTCCACTTACTGAGCTGGAGCTCTGGAGTGCACACGCCCAGAGCCGGTGCTCTGCAGCGAGACAGGCCACTGCAATGGGAGGCCCACACAGGCCAAAGAATGAAAGATTGATGGAAATAGGTAAATGAAAGACCAATAGAAGTGCCCTCCACCCCCCAAAAAACCTACAACAAAAAAGAATTCAATTCTCAGTAAAACCATTGTCAACTGTAAAAAAAATTGCCTTAATAATCTAATCTCACCAAAACGCTGAATTTTTTATTTATGAAAATACAATAACATCTGCTCTGCAGGGTTATTTTGAAAATCATAATAAAGTTGAATGTTTATTTGGGATGGGTGAGGGGAGTTGGGTTAGAAAGTTAACACATATAGACATATTCTCCTTGAAACCTCACTAACTTGCCCACCACTATCCAATAGAAATAGAGCTAGAGTCACATATGTAACTTAAAATTTTCTGTTTGCCCATTAGAAGTGTAAAAAGAAACAGGTCAAGTTTATTTTCATAATATATTTAATTCAACCTAATCTATCCAAAATATTATTTCACCATGTGAACAACATTAAAAATTACTAATGAGGGCTTCCCTGGTGGTCCAGTGGGTAAGGACAGCGCCTTGCAGTGCGTGGGGCGCCAGTTCAATCCCTGGCCTGGGAAAATTCCACGTGCCGCGGAGTGGCTGGACCAATGTGTCCAACTGCTAAGTCTGAGCTCTGGAGCACATGCTCCCAGAACCAGTGCTCTACAGTGACAGAGGCCACTGCGATGGGAGGCCCACACAGGGCAAAGAACACAGATGGATGAAAATGCATAAATGAAAGACCAATAGATGTGGCCAAAAGAAAAAAATTACTAATGAGGTACTTTACTCTTTTTTTGGTACTAAGCACTCAAAAATTCAGTGTGTATTTGTACCTACAGCACATCTTAACTTAGACTAGCCACATTTCAAGTGGCCAGTAGACATGTAAAGGTGCCATACAGCACAGCCTTGCACTGCACCATCATGTGTCTACTGGAAACAGACGGGTTATGTCTTCAGAATGTCAGCCCAACCAGGATTTCTTCCAGTGTTGAGCCAGGTCAGGTCCCAAATTGTTTAGCTGAGAAGCACAGTAAAGTAGATGGCTTGCATATAGGGTCCAAGATGAAAAATTATCCTCAAGGATCAGATTAACTGACTGAGCAAGATGTTCTCACTTCCAGGACACACCTCTGGACAGACAGGGGAAGGGACAGCACCTCCTTAGCCATCTGAGACCCTCCATAGATTCCTGAGGTCTGATCATTACTTTGTTCAGCATATGCAGTTGAAATTACAAATTAAACACATATAACGTAATCCTAACAAAGCACAAGACAGAAAATACAACTCACTTTCCTATTTTTCATAGTGATGGGCATTGGGTCATGCGTTTTCTATGTGCTGATAAAGACAATGCTCAGTAGTGTTAGCACAGTTGGGACTACAGAATCCCTCATCCAAAGAGCAATACCAATTATGAAACAACCGTGATAGACAATCACCCTTTCAACTTGTATCTTTCTCTTTAAGCCTTTTGTTTAAGAGTGGAGGAGGGAACTTCCCTGGGCTCCAGTGGTTGATAGCTATGCTTCCACTATAGAGCTCATGGTCTGCATGATCCCTGGTCAGGGAACAAATATTCCAAATGACACAGAGCGTGGCCAAAATTTTTTTTTGAATAAAAATTAAAAAAAAAAAAAAAAGTGGAGGAGGGAAGTCAGTGAGAACATGAACATCTTAATATAAATGTGCTTCATTCTAATTTCTCTTGCCTGGAGTAATCCCAAGAATCAGTGGTACTCGTATAATGGGGTCAGGGCTCAGAAACTGGGGAGAAGGCCAACCTGGGGTCCATGTTTGTTCACAGACTATAACTGGCCCCCAGAATGCCTGGACAGTTTGACTCTGGAAAACTGGTGAAAGCGGTTTTGTTCCCTTGCAGACATGGCTCAGGAAAACAGAAACACTCACATGTCAGCAAAGTTCCAAACAGACTAGAGGATATGGTGACTTTATAATCTGTCAAAGTGTTTCCCGTTCAAGAAAAGTGAAAGCTTAAAGAATAATTCCTTACCAAAAAAAAAAAAAAATACCCACTCTTTTTTCAACAAAGAAGAAGAAAGTTAACCTGTAGCAAAAGCATTTTATGAAACATTTGACAAATAAAGGAAGAAAATAAAGCCAGGCCTGCAGCATCTTGCCAATGGCTTACTGAGCAGTGGAGGGAGGGGCTGACGTTGCATGACACCAGCAGTTGCCTGTGTGTCCTTCAGCTCCACGGCACTCTTGCGCATGGGAGCTTGCTTCATATTGCTTATTCCCACGCTCTCTTTAACAACAGTCTTAGGAAATGAAGTACCGAATAAAAGCGAGCATTTTATTGGAAAAAAGACACTAAATGTTCTTTCTATTCTCTGTCCTTATGAACAATAGAACAGGAAACTTCTGCCTGGTATAAGAGAAATCTAAGTCAGCCTCTGTCCATCTGAATGATTCTTGGCTGTGGGGCCTGCCCTGTGCAGTGCAGGCTGTTGAGGAGCATCTCTGGCCTCCAGCCACCAGATGCCAGAGGCACCACACCCTCCAATTATGACAACCAAGAATCTCTCCAGACATTGCCTGTTGGCCCCCAGGGGACAAAGTCTTCCCCAGTTGAGAACCACTGGTCTAGGGTGAGAATAGTCTGACATTCTACCCGACTTCTGGACTGCAGTGGTCAAGGAGAACTTTCCACTTTCCGAGCCAGATGGGAAAAATCACTACTCTAAACCCTAACTCTCCACTACATCTTTTTTTTTCCCCCATCTCCAACAAAAGGACAGTTCAGTTTAGTAAAGCAATGAAGAATATAAAGTGCAGCCAGGCAATGGGGTTTCTAAGCCAGATTTGGCCTTCCTAGCTTCAAAGATCATGAAACCTCTCATTTGTACAAAGCAGCAATTTCTCACAAGGATATGTTCCTTTGACTCTCTTTTAAAAGTCAAGTACAGCTTGGCAATCACAGAGTACAGAAAATATAGGCTTTCTGCAAGAAGCAATTATTCAAAACCCAAAGACTTGAAAAAAATGAGCATGTCAAATCGTGTCAGTTACAACACGTAAGACAACTGAATTCCTTCACTTATAAGCAGCAGAATGGTCTGAGTTTGTTTTTTCTTGCTGACTTCGATTATTTCTTTGAGGTATAACCCAAGTTGTCTCAAACTGTCGACACTGGGTTACTGACCTTTTCATTTAAGAACAAGAAGGTCCAGGTTCAGTATTTAGGCTTTGGCTTTAAATGCTCTCCAAGCATTACACCCATAATTAGACCTTGTGCTGGAATGTACCAAAATCTGCCTCCTAAATCACTTACAGGGCTTGGAGAAGCCACAAGAAAACTGAACACTTCAGCAATGGTAAGATTTTTCTGAGCTGGCAAAGGAAAACTCAGTTCGTGGAATATAAATCAGCAATCCTACACCCTAATTTCCACCCTTCACATGTAGTGTGATTATACAAGCAGTACGGGCGTCAAGTCAAAAACCAAAGTTTGTTTGCCAGAAGGAAGCCAAACCTTCAATTCAGTCGTTAATACCACCTAGGGATATAATTACACAAATATCATCTTTCTACTACAGAAGAGGAAAAGGGATCCTCACAGCCACACATTCATGTGAATTAACCATCCTGGATTTAATGCTGAGGTTAATATCAAATTTCTAAGGTATTCATATTCAAATGTTTGAAAATGAAAAATCAAACATCTGATAGAAGTAACATTAACATACTTAGAGTGTATCTTCTTAAATTCATTGAATAGCAATTTCAGAAATGTTCCCTAAACACTGTCTCCCGTGTTGTCAAAGAGATTTTGTGCAAAATAAACCAATTTGATTATAACCTTCACAAACACAGCAGAATTCAGGATGAGTTCAAACATTTGGGGAACTCTTGGTTTCCTTCATTGGGTGTCAGGGAATCAACATGAGTGTATTTAACCGAAGACCAGCACAGAAGTTGTTTTTATTAGAAGGCCCAAACAGGATACTCATTGAGAAAAGCTTGGGGGGGGCAGGGTGGTATTTGTTTTTAATTCCTAAAAAACAAATTAGACATTTAAAATTATAGGAAGCTTTATACATGGATCACAGCAGATCTTCCAGACCACTAATATCCTACAACGTCACTCATATACAAATAAATATGCTTAAAAACGGAATGAAAGGTTGTTCTGAATGAAGTTATTATGGAAAATCATCCTTGTTAAAACTTCCTTGGTCTCAGGCACTCCTCTACCACTTTATTTTCTTACCCTCAAACTGGATCATCCCCGTCACCCAAACTGACACTAGCAGGTGTGCTAGTGCATACACCTGCTAGGTGTGCATCCTAGAGCAATGAAAACACATCCACCCAAGATTCATACAATAGTGTTTGTAGCAACAGGATACCTAATAGTCAAAAGTGGAAGCAGTCCATCAACTGATGAGTGAATAAATACAATGCGGCAAAAAACTCAGTTCGTGGAATATAAATCAGCAATCCTACACCCTAATTTCCACCCTTCACATGTAGTGTGATTATACAAGCAGTACGGCGCCAAGTCAAAAACCAAAGTTTGTTTGCCAGAAGGAAGCCAAACCTTCAATTCAGTCGTTAATACCACCTAGGGATATAATTACACAAATATCATCTTTCTACTACAGAAGAGGAAAAGGGATCCTCACAGCCACACATTCATGTGAATTAACCATCCTGGATTTAATGCTGAGGTTAATATCAAATTTCTAAGGTATTCATATTCAAATGTTTGAAAATGAAAAATCAAACATCTGATAGAAGTAACATTAACATACTTAGAGTGTATCTTCTTAAATTCATTGAATAGCAATTTCAGAAATGTTCCCTAAACACTGTCTCCCGTGTTGTAAAAGAGATTTTGTGCAAAATAAACCAATTTGATTATAACCTTCACAAACACAGCAGAATTCAGGATGAGTTCAAACATTTGGGGAACTCTTGGTTTCCTTCATTGGGTGTCAGGGAATCAACATGAGTGTATTTAACCGAAGACCAGCACAGAAGTTGTTTTTATTAGAAGGCCCAAACAGGATACTCATTGAGAAAAGCTTGGGGAGGGGGGCAGGGGTGGTATTTGTTTTTTAATTCCTAAAAAGCAAATTAGACATTTAAAATTATAGGAAGCTTTATACATGGATCACAGCAGATCTTCCAGACCACTAATATCCTACAACGTCACTCATATACAAATAAATATGCTTAAAAACGGAATGAAAGGTTGTTCTGAATGAAGTTATTATGGAAAATCATCCTTGTTAAAACTTCCTTGGTCTCAGGCACTCCTCTACCACTTTATTTTCTTACCCTCAAACTGGATCATCCCCGTCACCCAAACTGACACTAGCAGGTGTGCTAGTGCATACACCTGCTAGGTGTGCATCCTAGAGCAATGAAAACACATCCACCCAAGATTCATACAATAGTGTTTGTAGCAACAGGATACCTAATAGTCAAAAAGTGGAAGCAGTCCATCAACTGATGAGTGAATAAATACAATGTGGCATATCTACATAATGGAGTAGTATTCAGCTATCAAAAGGAACAAAGATCTGATACATGTTACAACATGGTGAGTCTCAGAAACACTAAGCTAAATGAAAGAAGCCAATCACAAAAGGCCACCTCATGTATGATTCCGTCTATATGAAACATGGAAAAACATGTGGGTTTAAGTATACATAATTTTCCCACAATACAGGTAACTCATTCTTTGTACTTAAGTTTAGTGCCTCACCTAACACCAATTTTTAAATTGACTTCTTTAAATACATTACTAAAATGTATGTGTACTTGGTCACTTGGTCATGTCAGACTCTTTGCAACCCCATGGACTGCAGCCTGCTAGGCTTCTCTGTCCATAGGATTTTTCGGGCAAGAATACTGGAGTGGGCTTCCATTTCCTTCTCCAGAGTGTACTAAAATGAGACCTACACCAAAGAAAGTAGAACTAACGCTGGTGTTTAACATGAATCTCCAAAGATGGCAACAAAAGATAAACTCTTTTTACAGAGATAATAGCACCATTAACGTCTGTCTTCTAAAATGTTTACTCCAAATTCTAACTACTATTCCTTAAACTTCTCAACCCAGGACTCATCTTCAACTAGGTTAGAAACAATGAGTTGTGAAGCATTTCCAAATCTCTGGACTATCAAAGAACCAAAAATAAAACCCAAATTGCTTTTAAGTGTGAAACATAGTTTTTTTCTACTTTTGGTTGAAAAATGGCTGCAGAAGCTATACTCAAATTTTCCAAGCTATAAATTTTTCTCAAGCTAGGATGAGGAATGGGCATTTTTAGCCTCAAAGGCTATTTTTGAGAAAGATATGAGTGAAGGAATCAGGAAGTTGGGATGACCACCTGCATGCCACATTGTCTACAGAGGTCATTGGTGGAAACCAAAGGTGGTAATACAAGATCATTGCCAAAGAAACAAACAAACAACAAGAAAACAAACAAAAACCTAGAAAAATACACAAAGTCCAGTCAAATCCAACAAGAGCAGTACGTATTAAGTGCCATAAAATATTTGTGTCCTTTGGCTCAGGGATCCTGTTTTCAGGAATTTATCTTAAAGACAAGAAAAGCAAACCATAGCAACATGATTTGTTAACAGCAAAGGACTAAAGGCAACTTCAGTAAGGAACAGTAAGGGTTGGTTAATTAAATTATTCCACATCCCTTTGATGCAATGTTATGGCTCCATAAAGAACACCTATAAAAGACATGGAAATGCACATAGGATGAAATGTTAATGGATAAAGGATAAAAATATGTGGACTCTATACTAATCATGCAAGCAAATGTATGTATCTGAAAAAGGACTAAGAGGAAACACACAAAATGTAAATCATTATGCTGTTATGGGGGGCCCACTTATTTTTTTTCTCCATGTTCCGAAATTGCTGAAATGCTATCATTAGAAAAGGTTAGGAAACTCAAGTCCGTCATACAAATAGTATGGCAAAAGTTTCCATTAATCAACTTACACTACTAGCTATACTTTTACATGCTGAAATAATAGCACCAGTGGAGAGGAAATGGCATCCCACTCCAATATTCCCTGGGGAAGCACATGGACAGAGGAGCCTAGCAAGCTATAGTCCATAGGGTTGTAAACAGTTGAACACGACTCAGCGACTAAACAACAATAACAAACAGCCATCAGACAGCCCTAATCAAGATACAGGGGAAGGAAACATTATGTTTTAGCTGACAGTCAAAGTGTGGTTGCATTATAAACTTCGTGATGAGAATAACTGTATGGAAAAGAAGTAACAGAAGAGATTCCTCCTGCTTTCTAAACTCCATACATGTACTGCTAATATTTTCTCATTACATTTCCATCCTATCTAATAAGAGGAAACTGTGTATGAGGTAGATCAGCCTCTTTCCTGGCCTACTGAGCCTCACTGGGCAGTACCCATCCTCCAAGCTAACAGGACCTCAGGGAACATCATCAAATACTCCCTTGAAATGACAGAATGAGGCGGGTAAGCAGGAACTGAGGAAATACACAAAGTCCAGTCAAATCCAACAAGAGCAGTACGTATTAAGTGCCATAAAATATTTGTGTCCTTTGGCTCAGGGATCCTGTTTTCAGGAATTTATCTTAAAGACAAGAAAAGCAAACCATAGCAACATGATTTGTTAACAGCAAAGGACTAAAGGCAACTTCAGTAAGGAACAGTAAGGGTTGGTTAATTAAATTATTCCACATCCCTTTGATGCAATGTTATGGCTCCATAAAGAACACCTATAAAAGACATGGAAATGCACATAGGATGAAATGTTAATGGATAAAGGATAAAAATATGTGGACTCTATACTAATCATGCAAGCAAATGTATGTATCTGAAAAAGGACTAAGAGGAAACACACAAAAATGTAAATCATTATGCTGTTATGGGGGGCCCACTTATTTTTTTTCTCCATGTTCCGAAATTGCTGAAATGCTATCATTAGAAAAGGTTAGGAAACTCAAGTCCGTCATACAAATAGTATGGCAAAAGTTTCCATTAATCAACTTACACTACTAGCTATACTTTTACATGCTGAAATAATAGCACCAGTGGAGAGGAAATGGCATCCCACTCCAATATTCCCTGGGGAAGCACATGGACAGAGGAGCCTAGCAAGCTATAGTCCATAGGGTTGTAAACAGTTGAACACGACTCAGCGACTAAACAACAATAACAAACAGCCATCAGACAGCCCTAATCAAGATACAGGGGAAGGAAACATTATGTTTTAGCTGACAGTCAAAGTGTGGTTGCATTATAAACTTCGTGATGAGAATAACTGTATGGAAAAGAAGTAACAGAAGAGATTCCTCCTGCTTTCTAAACTCCATACATGTACTGCTAATATTTTCTCATTACATTTCCATCCTATCTAATAAGAGGAAACTGTGTATGAGGTAGATCAGCCTCTTTCCTGGCCTACTGAGCCTCACTGGGCAGTACCCATCCTCCAAGCTAACAGGACCTCAGGGAACATCATCAAATACTCCCTTGAAATGACAGAATGAGGCGGGGTAAGCAGGAACTGAGGAGATAGACCAAGGAGTCCATCACTCAGAAGCTGGACTCTTTCATCCTGTACACAAGGAGTCTGTCTGTGATGGTTAATCTGATGTGTCAACTTGTCTAGATCAGGGTACCCAGATATTTGGTCAAATGTTATTCTAGATATTTCTCTGAAGGTATTTTTTTAGATGACAGTTATACTGAAACTGGGCTTTCCCGAAGGCTCAGCAGGTAAGGAATCTGCCTGCAAAGCAGGAGACACAGGAGATGCAGGGTTTGAGCACTGGATCGGGAAGATCCCTTGGAGGAGGAAAAGGGCAACCCACTCCAGTATTCTTGCCTAAAAAAAAACCCATGTACGGAGGAACCTGGTGAGCTACAGTCCATAGAGTTGCCAAGAATATGACTGAGTGACTGAGCACAACACTGAAACCAGTGGACTTTGAATAAAGCAGATTACCCTCCATAATATGAGTGGATCTCATTCAGTCAGTTGAAGGGCTTAACAAACAAACACAAAGAAGTAGTGTCCCCAAGGAAGAAGAAATTCAGTCAGCAGATGACCTTCAACTCTGAGCTGCAACATCAGTTCTTTCCTGGGTCATTCATCTGTTGCCCTACCCTGCATGCTTTGGACTTGCTTATCTCTGTAAGTGCATGAGCCAATTCTTTAACATTTCTCTTTCATATGTGTGTGTGTGCACGTGCTAAGTCATTTCAGTCGTGTCTGACTCTTTGTGACCCTATGGACTGTCGCCTGCCATGCCCTTCTATCCATAGGGAGTCTCCAAGCGAGAATACTGGAGTGGGTTGCCTACCTTCCTCAGGGGACCTTTCCGACCCAGGGATCCAACCTGAGCCTCCCATGGCTCCTGCACTCCAGGCAGATTCTTTACCACTGAGCCACCAGGAAAGCCCATATAGAGAGGGCTATATGCATATATATGTAAATATACTTGATAATAGTGATGGAGATGGAGACAGAGACAGATACACATCCTATGGAGAACCCTGACTAACATAGAATCTCACTTTCACAAATACTCCTTGAAATGACAGAATGAGGCGGGTAAGCAGGAACTGAGGAGATAGACCAAGGAGTCCATCACTCAGAAGCTGGATTCTTTCATCCTGTACACAAGGAGTCTGTCTGTGATGGTTAATCTGATGTGTCAACTTGTCTAGATCAGGGTACCCAGATATTTGGTCAAATGTTATTCTAGATATTTCTCTGAAGGTATTTTTTTAGATGACAGTTATACTGAAACTGGGCTTTCCCGAAGGCTCAGCAGGTAAGGAATCTGCCTGCAAAGCAGGAGACACAGGAGATGCAGGGTTTGAGCACTGGATCGGGAAGATCCCTTGGAGGAGGAAAAGGGCAACCCACTCCAGTATTCTTGCCTAAAAAAAAACCCATGTACGGAGGAACCTGGTGAGCTACAGTCCATAGAGTTGCCAAGAATATGACTGAGTGACTGAGCACAACACTGAAACCAGTGGACTTTGAATAAAGCAGATTACCCTCCATAATATGAGTGGATCTCATTCAGTCAGTTGAAGGGCTTAACAAACAAACACAAAGAAGTAGTGTCCCCAAGGAAGAAGAAATTCAGTCAGCAGATGACCTTCAACTCTGAGCTGCAACATCAGTTCTTTCCTGGGTCATTCATCTGTTGCCCTACCCTGCATGCTTTGGACTTGCTTATCTCTGTAAGTGCATGAGCCAATTCTTTAACATTTCTCTTTCATATGTGTGTGTGTGCACGTGCTAAGTCATTTCAGTCGTGTCTGACTCTTTGTGACCCTATGGACTGTCGCCTGCCATGCCCTTCTATCCATAGGGAGTCTCCAAGCGAGAATACTGGAGTGGGTTGCCTACCTTCCTCGGGGGACCTTTCCGACCCAGGGATCCAACCTGAGCCTCCCATGGCTCCTGCACTCCAGGCAGATTCTTTACCACTGAGCCACCAGGAAAGCCCATATAGAGAGGGCTATATGCATATATATGTAAATATACTTGATAATAGTGATGGAGATGGAGACAGAGACAGATACACATCCTATGGAGAACCCTGACTAACATAGAATCTCACTTTCACAAATGTTCCTTGCGGTGTCACCTGGCACAGAGTACATGTTCCAATGTTATTTATTAAGTGAGGGAGGGAGGAGGAAACTATTCTTGGACCCTGGAAAGGAACCTTCTCAGGTCTCTTGTTCAGATCGCTCTGGGAAATTCATGTACATTAAAATGCTAGCAAAGCCATCAAAGATACCAACATACAAGCTCCTATCTACATATGAGTGTTTTGTTTCTGTTTTAAATGTTTGTGAAGTCATTTTGGCCATCCACCTTCCCATACCTGGTCTACCCAATCTAAGAATGTTACCTGCACACCTGAGGACACAGAGGATGTTGCTTGTTATGCCCTCCAGTGAGATCACGGTTTTCATACTTACAATTTTTATGTGGACTTGCTAACTCAATATGAAGTTACAGTAATTAAATTTTCACTTATAACATCTAGAGTATGAAACAATATAGCCATTGTTTTATACTCCAGAGTATATACATAAACATCTAGAGTATGAAAACAGTATATCCATTGTTTCTCTAATGTTGGGTTAATATTTAGTCTGAAACAGACTGGACTGCTTTCTCTTTTTAGTGTCCTTTCTGATGAACCCGATTAATCAGTCGTATGTTTTTTTTAAAATCTCATTTTCAAGCTATTTAATAGCTTATGTTTGAGTTACTATTTAACTTTCTGCCTCCAATTTTTGAGGATTCTAATCCAGGAGTTCAGTCCAAATTATGCATTTTTGGTATGGAATGTTTCTTTGCTTTCTAATTGAAATTTTTCTTTCAGTGGTAAAAACCCAAGGCCTTATTTTAACACAACCGTTAATGTAATTGGTTTAAATTAGCAAAGTGTATTCAAAGCACACTGACTACTGTTTTAAGATATTTTTTTAAACTATTGGCTTGACACATGTTAGCTGAAATGGATCATTTCTGACTTAAAAGATTAAACTGCCTGCTTGTTTTCCTGTCCTAAAGGCACCAACAGATATTCACACCTTGGACCCCAGCAGGGCAAACCCACCAGGGGACTGGTGAGTCCCCTGGATGGACTAAGGATGGACTAAAGCCTGACTTGAGGCTTACGATCAAAGGAAGAAGGTCAGGGCGACGTCCTGGGAGAAATTGCTCCGGCAGGCAGTACATTAGAACTGATCTCATCCAGGGTCACATTACATCTCTGCTTAAGGAAGCTACTCTCTGGACAAATGACATTAGAAAAATTACCTGTGCCTTAATTCCCTAGTAACACAAATCCCACAACGTGGACAACATGGCTTCCTTGCAGTGCCAAATACTCATTTATAAACTCACAGCTGGCTGCTTGTCACTTCCTTGGCAGGTGGCTAAAAGAAAGGCCATTAACCTAAACCACCAGCTCACCTTCCTTCAGTCATATCTGCTGCTAAATCAGGGGTTCTCAGACTTCCCAGGTAATGCAGTAGTAAAGAATCCACCTGCCAATGAAGGAGACACAGGTTCGATCCCTGATCAGAAAGATCCCCTAGAGGAGGAAATGGCAACCTGCTCCGCTATTCTTATCTGGAGACTTCCACAGACAGCGGAGCCTGGTGGGCTACAGTCCACGGATTACAAAGAGTTGGACATGACTGAGCACACACCCAGGGGTTCTGAATTCTAACTACCATCGTCACAGCACACCCCTCCAGGGGGACTTTTAGGAAGAAAAGATCCCCAAGTCCCACACAAGATCAATTAAGTCAGAGTTTTTAGGGATGAGACCTGGGCTGATTCTAGGGCACAATCAGGGAAAATTAATGTGAAGATCCACCAGACAGAGGTGCTTTCTAAAGAAAGTTTTGACAATAAGTTTAAATAAACCTTCTCTGAAAGCTGCCCTGCATTATTCCAGACCGCGGACCTCACTGTCCAGATACCAGAGAACTCTGGGCACCAGAGGTGCCTCCACTGTACCCTCAGAGTCCTTTTCTAAAAATACAAAACTTCCAAAGAATTCTCCAGAGTTTCACGTGTGCAACAGTTGAAACTATGTTGTGTTGGGTTGTTTTTTTTTTTTTTTTTTCTCTCCTGAAAACACATGTGTCCTTTTGTTTCACGGTCTCACTTGGCACCAAGTACCCAGTTCATTTGCCCATCAGATTAGCTTGAATTACATGCTTTTACTGCTCCTACAAGCTAATGCAAGAGACATACAATTAACTGTGGGCTGGCTTAAGCCCTAAATAGAAATAATGTCTGCCCCGACCCAATGCCTCAGGACCTGCTTTTTTTTCCCCGTAAATTGCTATTTTTGTAGGCTGTCTTCCAGAAGTTGAGCCCCCAAACAAGTAGGAACAGTAAATCTACTAGATTCTCCTCATAATAACTGTTGAATCCTCACCACTTGTGTTCTCTCCGAAAGCTTAACAAAATGTGTAATATTGTCCTTGCAACGAAGACGGAGTTGCCAGTCATAATGCAAACTCCTGTAAGTTTGTATAAATAGCCGAAGTGAGAGGAAACCACTAACACCTCCGTCCTCTCTGGGTAGGTACTTATGTGTCAAGACAGAGGAAGACATAATGACTCCAGTCTCCATATCTGCAAATTGAAGAGATCTTTCATTTCTAAGGAAAAAGCATTCTATTTGGGATCTAAGTTGAAAACCCCAGGAATGTTAGGAAAATTCTGGCACCATGAGCTTGAAAATAAAGACAGAAGACACAAATTTGCTATGGCTGGTTCAATTATGTAAACTTCAGGGGAAAAGAAGATGAATGGATAACAAGCATGATTCTTACTTATGGGCCTCCATGGAAAAGTAGCATAATATTGGTATTATGTTACCTTTCCTTTCCATCAGCAATGAGTTCCACTGTCAGTCCCTGGGAGGGACAATCAGATAAAACCCTACCAAATACCTGTGGAATGTGCTGCTCCTGGCATCAGGACTTAAAAAGCAAGAGTGGATTAAATAAAGCCAGTTCTGCTGTCAGAAACGGGAGGGTGGGGAGAAACCTCCATGGACCCCATCGGTAGAGCTACAGGCTTCATGTCTCCATAGGCCCCCACCATCCCAAATGCCTCACAACTGTAACCCTCAGAGTCCTTTTCTTTAAAAATACAAAACTTCCAAAGAATTCTCCAGAGTTTCACGTGTGCAACAGTTGAAACTATGTTGTGTTGGGTTGTTTTTTTTTTTTTTTTTTCTCTCCTGAAAACACATGTGTCCTTTTGTTTCACGGTCTCACTTGGCACCAAGTACCCAGTTCATTTGCCCATCAGATTAGCTTGAATTACATGCTTTTACTGCTCCTACAAGCTAATGCAAGAGACATACAATTAACTGTGGGCTGGCTTAAGCCCTAAATAGAAATAATGTCTGCCCCGACCCAATGCCTCAGGACCTGCTTTTTTTTTTTTCCCTGTAAATTGCTATTTTTGTAGGCTGTCTTCCAGAAGTTGAGCCCCCAAACAAGTAGGAACAGTAAATCTACTAGATTCTCCTCATAATAACTGTTGAATCCTCACCACTTGTGTTCTCTCCGAAAGCTTAACAAAATGTGTAATATTGTCCTTGCAACGAAGACGGAGTTGCCAGTCATAATGCAAACTCCTGTAAGTTTGTATAAATAGCCGAAGTGAGAGGAAACCACTAACACCTCCGTCCTCTCTGGGTAGGTACTTATGTGTCAAGACAGAGGAAGACATAATGACTCCAGTCTCCATATCTGCAAATTGAAGAGATCTTTCATTTCTAAGGAAAAAGCATTCTATTTGGGATCTAAGTTGAAAACCCCAGGAATGTTAGGAAAATTCTGGCACCATGAGCTTGAAAATAAAGACAGAAGACACAAATTTGCTATGGCTGGTTCAATTATGTAAACTTCAGGGGAAAAGAAGATGAATGGATAACAAGCATGATTCTTACTTATGGGCCTCCATGGAAAAGTAGCATAATATTGGTATTATGTTACCTTTCCTTTCCATCAGCAATGAGTTCCACTGTCAGTCCCTGGGAGGGACAATCAGATAAAACCCTACCAAATACCTGTGGAATGTGCTGCTCCTGGCATCAGGACTTAAAAAGCAAGAGTGGATTAAATAAAGCCAGTTCTGCTGTCAGAAACGGGAGGGTGGGGAGAAACCTCCATGGACCCCATCGGTAGAGCTACAGGCTTCATGTCTCCATAGGCCACATTTCTCCCGACTGCTATCACCAGGGAGCCAACGGAGGGTCTCAATAACAGGAACTGGAAGTGGAAAACGGGTCCTGAACTTATGTCTTCCCTTGCCTGTCTCTGAAGTCAAGTGTTCTGGAATGACTTTGATGGAACCAGTCGTACTCATTACTTCATTTAAGAGTCACACTCTTAGCCTGATATTCTTAATGCTCAAATTAGACCACTATTTCCTCAGCTTAACTTTTATTCTTGAACAGATCATGCAGAGCATATGGTACCATGTTGGATTGTACAGAAAGCCAAGAGGTCCATTTGGTGCTAAAGAGATGAACACCTTTGTGCTACTTCAAAAGGACCCATTCCTCTCTCATTTTAGAGTAGAAACATACCTTCCTAATCCCCCTTGTCCAGGAAGACTGGTCTGAGTTCTAAGTACTCTTTTTGCCTCCTCCATGTATACCTGACTGCTTTCGAGCATATGTAGGTGATGCCATAATATAAACAAGTAAATTCATTTATAACATTTCTAAATTTACAGTAGTTTTTGATATCATGTGTTTCATCAACATTGAATACTAAATATACAAGTACAATTTGTGAGAATCCGCACAACTTTTAAACATCATGAGTAGTTCCTCCATGTTTGGAATTACTAACATGAAAGACTATCCAGTTTCACTATTGTCTTATATCACTTTCAGAGCCCCGTAAATGTCCTTTTAAAAGTCTGAAAAACAAAATCCAATATGCTATAGCTTTATCACATATTGGTGGTCATAAATCACAATGGCTGTAAAAAGGATGACATCGAGAAGAACATACCAAAATAATGATGATTTATCACAAAATTTTGAAGTCTTAGGTTCGCGAGTTGTGGTCTTCTCCTACTCCAGTGCTCTTCCCATGGTCTCCTGTTTGTCACTTCTAGAAGATCAAGGTCACCTTTGCTTAAGTAGTAAGTGGGAAGGCAGGTTATGAGATTAGGTTGTGTGCCTGTGTGTTCAGTCACTTCAGTCATGTCCAGCTCTTTGTGACCCCATGGATTGTAGGATGCCTGGCTGCTCTGTCCATGGGATTTTCCAAGCAAGAATATCAGAGTGGATTTCAAAGCCCTCCTCCAGGGGATCTTCCCAACCCAGTGACTGAACTTGTGCCCCCTGCATTGCAGGTACATTCATTACCCACTGAGACACCAGGGGAGCCCAGGGGACAGGCTATGTAGGTTTAAATCCCAACCCCCCTCTCGCTAGCTATAATAGCCTTGGCCGACTCACCCTCTCTCAGCCTCAGGATGCTCTCCTAGAAAATGCATCCACAAAGAGTGCAGAGGGGTGGGCCATGAAGGATCTAAGCTCCAGAGCCAGGCCAAGTGTGTACCATTCATTCAGACTGCTTTCTTCTTGTAATTTCCTTCAGTCAGGTTGGCCAATGCATCATACATTCCTTCATGACCATTTGAAGCCAGACACTGGTCCAAAGCATTCCTCTGGTTTTGCCCCTTCCAGAATTTTCCCATGTTTCAAATTGTGTTTTTCCTTGCCTCTTCCACATCTTCGAGCTTCACTGTAGATTTGTTCATAATACCATGTTTAGGGGTTCTGGGTCTTTATTTATGCGCCCTTCCCCTATTGCCCAGATATGGAGCATAGACTATGCCCCTGCCTTGCCAGAAAAGACACATACACACAAAAACACAGCCGTTCAGGTACATATCAGAGACCTGTCAACAGGTAATTATCTTCAGTGCTGATGGCTCTGAATTGCTGGGCGCCTTCCAGCTGTGTTCACTCTTCAAGCTTCATTTCCCGTCCTCCTTGCATCTGTTTCTGAGTCCCGGAGCCCCGGGGCAGCACCAGACCTGCTCAGCCCTTTCAGTCTTGCCTTTTCTTGCCCCTATAAAGAGCTTCTGCCCTGAACAACACAACTTCCAGAGCAAACATGTGAGACTTTAGAACCCAACCCAGTCCAGGAGCAGAAAACTATCTTTCTGTAAAGTCAGTCCAACTGTTGTCTTATTAATTTGTATTTTATTGGCCAAATAGTTCTTGTCCAGACACAGTGGGCTATTTTTACCAAGATTACCACTTTGCAGGTGTCATGTACAATGCAGCCCTGATCTCTTTGGTGCTATCCAACTGGGAGCTTGAGGGCTTAGTAGGCATGTCACCCATGGGGTCCTCCCCGCCAATCTCTTGTCTTTGCTGTGTGGTCCACCCTGCAAGGATGAACACTCCTTGGTGAATGGGAGAAGGGGTTCTGAGGCTGGCCTCCTAGGCTGCCCTCCTGGGCAGGCATACACAGTCACTTCAGTCGTGTCTGACTGACTCTCTGTAACCCCACAGACTATAGCTCCCCTGTCCCTGAATTCTTCCAGCAAGAATACGGTAGCAAATTACCACTTCCTCCTTCAGGGGATCTTCCCCACCCAGGGATCAAACCCATGTCTCCTGCATCACAGGTGGATTCCTTACTGCTGAGCCACCGGAGATGCCCGTGGCTGGTCTCCTATGAAGAGATGACTATTCAGTGTGATTCCTGAGGGGAAAAGTAATAAATAGACAATCTAGAGGAAGGATTTAAGTGGCTCTGCAAAACTGAACTGACATCCAGGGGCTCTCTGAAGTCTAGGATCACTCTGCCACTGTGAGTCAAATTCTAGTGAGGTTTTGATTCCCTAGCATTATTCTACAGTCCTTCTGCATTTCCAGGATTGTTCAATGCCTCCAAATTTGACCTTGTTACGGGAACATCATTCTCATTTGACACTTTGGTGATAATATGTAATTTTAAAACTAGGATATGAATGCATTAAAACTATTCTGAGGGGCTTCCCCTGGTGGTCCAGTGGGTGGGGACACCGCCTTGCACTGCAGGGGGCGCCGGTTCTATCCCTGGCCTGGGAAGATCCCACGTGCCGCGGAGCGGTTGGACAGATGTGTCCAATTGCCGAGCCGGAGCTCTGGGGCGCGTGCGCCCAGAGCCGGCGCTCTGCAGCGACGGACGCCACCGTGATGGGGGGCCCACACGGGCCAGGGAACAAAGATGGATGAAAATGGACAAATGAAAGGCCGATGGAGGTGGCCCACCTGCTCCCCTCCCTCCCCAACCCGACCCCCGCCCAAAATAAATAAATAAATAAATCTTTAAAAAAAAAAAAAAAACTATTCTGAAATCCCATAGGAGAATTTCATTCAAAAAATGTAGGGGTTTTGTGCTTGTCTTTTTTTTTTTTGGTGGCTTTCCCACTCTTTCCTTCCAGTTCTCCAAATAACCAACCAAATGAGCACTGTTTTTCATGCTTTCAGCAGCCTTTACTAAAAAGCCCAATTTTGGGCATCCCCACCCTGCAAGGATGAACACTCCTTGGTGAATGGGAGAAGGGGTTCTGAGGCTGGCCTCCTAGGCTGCCCTCCTGGGCAGGCATACACAGTCACTTCAGTCGTGTCTGACTGACTCTCTGTAACCCCACAGACTATAGCTCCCCTGTCCCTGAATTCTTCCAGCAAGAATACGGTAGCAAATTACCACTTCCTCCTTCAGGGGATCTTCCCCACCCAGGGATCAAACCCATGTCTCCTGCATCACAGGTGGATTCCTTACTGCTGAGCCACCGGAGATGCCCGTGGCTGGTCTCCTATGAAGAGATGACTATTCAGTGTGATTCCTGAGGGAACAGTAATAAATAGACAAGCTAGAGGAAGGATTTAAGTGGCTCTGCAAAACTGAACTGACATCCAGGGGCTCTCTGAAGTCTAGGATCACTCTGCCACTGTGAGTCAAATTCTAGTGAGGTTTTGATTCCCTAGCATTATTCTACAGTCCTTCTGCATTTCCAGGATTGTTCAATGCCTCCAAATTTGACCTTGTTACGGGAACATCATTCTCATTTGACACTTTGGTGATAATATGTAATTTTAAAACTAGGATATGAATGCATTAAAACTATTCTGAGGGGCTTCCCCTGGTGGTCCAGTGGGTGGGGACACCGCCTTGCACTGCAGGGGGCGCCGGTTCTATCCCTGGCCTGGGAAGATCCCACGTGCCGCGGAGCGGTTGGACAGATGTGTCCAATTGCCGAGCCGGAGCTCTGGGGCGCGTGCGCCCAGAGCCGGCGCTCTGCAGCGACGGACGCCACCGTGATGGGGGGCCCACACGGGCCAGGGAACAAAGATGGATGAAAATGGACAAATGAAAGGCCGATGGAGGTGGCCCACCTGCTCCCCTCCCTCCCCAACCCGACCCCCGCCCAAAATAAATAAATAAATAAATCTTTAAAAAAAAAAAAAAAACTATTCTGAAATCCCATAGGAGAATTTCATTCAAAAAATGTAGGGGTTTTGTGCTTGTCTTTTTTTTTTTTGGTGGCTTTCCCACTCTTTCCTTCCAGTTCTCCAAATAACCAACCAAATGAGCACTGTTTTTCATGCTTTCAGCAGCCTTTACTAAAAAGCCCAATGTGTGTTCATGACAAATTCACCCCTGTGGCTACTTGTAGGAGAAACAAACCCCAGCATGAAAATATGAAGTCTCCCTCTTTTCTTATGTAAATAAATCTCCAGATGGCTCATTTGTAAGACCGTGTTTACTAATTCTTGTTTTCTTTCTAGACAGTCTGTTCCCAGTAACCATTCTATCTCTGAAAGTTGAGGCAATGCTTGCAATTTCATTTTGGGAAAAGTCTATCAGAAGACGCGGTCTGGGGGCAGGTACAATAGGGCCCATGCCACACACACACACAAAGGCCTCAGGAAGGACTGTCAATAACAATCCTTGATGTCATTAGTGTGGTTGGACACGAAGCATTGCTAACTAGAGTCAGAAGAGAATAGTTCATTTCAGACTGGTCAGAATATCAGAGCTAGAAAGGGCCATAGGCTTTTCTCGTCCAGCATCCAGTGAAGGGACGCTCTTCCCCCTCTCCCATGGAGTGCTCACGGCAGACATCGCTGAGCTCTTCCCTCAGCCTTTCCAACTGATCTCAGAGGGGATCTCTATAACATTTTCAACTCACCTCACCACGTCCTGTTAATCAGTTACAGTCAATACATGAGACGGTACACCTGTGCCACAGCCAAGTCCTCCTTTCACAGAGAGAGAGACTGAGTCTCTGAGAGAGGGAATAATGCGATTCAATGTCTCACAGCCAGCTAAAGCATGTGTTCCCAGCCTGGGAAATTCAAAGAGGGGTCTGAGGTACTAGATAGGAAAATTTCATTATCGTCGTATTCATTTTAGCACTCTAACAAGAATTTAGTATTTCATTCACTTATGAAGGATGACTTCAGACCAGAGTAGTATTAGCAGATCTGATTCTGTCACTAATGGCAATTACAGACATTTGTATGTAACGTCCAAGGGTTATGGATTTCTCAAAATATCACTATTCTCTTACTAATTGCAAAATATAAAAGTTATGAGACCTGCTGCCAGATGTGTTTTGTCTTTCTTTTTTGGTGGCTTTCCACTCTTTCTTCAGTCCAATAACCAACCAAATGAGCACTGTTTTTCATGCTTTCAGCAGCCTTTACTAAAAAGCCCAATGTGTGTTCATGACAAATTCACCCCTGTGGCTACTTGTAGGAGAAACAAACCCCAGCATGAAAATATGAAGTCTCCCTCTTTTCTTATGTAAATAAATCTCCAGATGGCTCATTTGTAAGACCGTGTTTACTAATTCTTGTTTTCTTTCTAGACAGTCTGTTCCCAGTAACCATTCTATCTCTGAAAGTTGAGGCAATGCTTGCAATTTCATTTTGGGAAAAGTCTATCAGAAGACGCGGTCTGGGGGCAGGTACAATAGGGCCCATGCCACACACACACACACAAAGCCCTCAGGAAGGACTGTCAATAACAATCCTTGATGTCATTAGTGTGGTTGGACACGAAGCATTGCTAACTAGAGTCAGAAGAGAATAGTTCATTTCAGACTGGTCAGAATATCAGAGCTAGAAAGGGCCATAGGCTTTTCTCGTCCAGCATCCAGTGAAGGGACGCTCTTCCCCCTCTCCCATGGAGTGCTCACGGCAGACATCGCTGAGCTCTTCCCTCAGCCTTTCCAACTGATCTCAGAGGGGATCTCTATAACATTTTCAACTCACCTCACCACGTCCTGTTAATCAGTTACAGTCAATACATGAGACGGTACACCTGTGCCACAGCCAAGTCCTCCTTTCACAGAGAGAGAGACTGAGTCTCTGAGAGAGGGAATAATGCGATTCAATGTCTCACAGCCAGCTAAAAGCATGTGTTCCCAGCCTGGGAAATTCAAAGAGGGGTCTGAGGTACTAGATAGGGAAAATTTCATTATACGTCGTATTCATTTTTAGCACTCCTAACAAGAATTTAGTATTTCATTCACTTATGAAGGATGACTTCAGACCAGAGTAGTATTAGCAGATCTGATTCTGTCACTAATGGCAATTACAGACATTTGTATGTAACGTCCAAGGGTTATGGATTTCTCAAAATATCACTATTCTCTTACTAATTGCAAAATATAAAAGTTATGAGACCTGCTGCCAGATCCTATATTATAATTCATGAAGGAGCATACATATTATGATATCTTAAATTTGTTTTTGAATATTTTTGATAACTACATCTTGATATATTTGGTTTTCTTTGTAATTTTACTTGATTTTGAGCACATAATGCATTGTCCTAAGAAAGGAATCCTCTTTCTTCATCATGCTGTCAAAAAGGTCCATGGCACACAAAAAAGGATTTAAAATCCTTAGCTAAGAGAAGAGCCGGGTCTCCTAAATCTACCCTTGTGAAGTTTCTACCAAAGAAAATGAGGTGGGGGTGGGCTTACCATAAACTCCTGCCACCTTGGAGTGAAATTTTCTTTAATTTAAAAACTATTTCTGCTCCATAGAATCCATTGAAACAGAGAGAGGGGACGAAAACAGATACATAAAGTGAAAATTACAAGTTCTCAAGCCCCACCTCCCCAGGATCACTGTTGCTAACAGTTTAGTATATGACTTTCCAACAACATATACTCATGATGTAATAAAAAAACAGGATCAAGCAATCCATGCTCTAGTACAGCTGGCTTTTGTCTCTTATCAAAGGCAAAGAATCAAGAATAATATTGTGGATGTTGTTCCTTTACATAAATCCACCCCCTTCTTTTTAGCAGCTACAGAGCCTTCTCTGCTATGAACATATCCAGTTCATTTTACAAGCCCTAATCAAGGAGATTTATAATCCAAAGTTTTCTTGGCAAAAGATAACAGAGGGAAGAGTTATCATTTGAACCAGGACAGATTAGAAATTGGGCTTTAATGGCTGTCGGGGGCGCCCACGGGATGGAGTCTGGGTGGTGAAGTCAGCAGTGGATATGGTCATGGCTGCAACACCCACAGCCTGCGGCTCTCAGAAGTGAGCAAGGGTCTCTTCTTGTAAAGGGATGGGCTTCTATACAGAGGTGGCCGTTCCAGGAGGGTGAGCCTGGAGGAAGGGATGCAGCAGAGTGGCAGAAATCCCATCCCCCTGGCCTGATGACCTCACAACAGAGAGGCCCAGTCCAAGGAAAGGAACCCAGCTCTGGGCTTTATGTAGCTGCAGGGACACTACCTGGGGGCAGGGGTATGTACTCAGTCATCACTATTCTCTTACTAATTGCAAAATATAAAAGTTATGAGACCTGCTGCCAGATCCTATATTATAATTCATGAAGGAGCATACATATTATGATATCTTAAATTTGTTTTTGAATATTTTTGATAACTACATCTTGATATATTTGGTTTTCTTTGTAATTTTACTTGATTTTGAGCACATAATGCATTGTCCTAAGAAAGGAATCCTCTTTCTTCATCATGCTGTCAAAAAGGTCCATGGCACACAAAAAAGGATTTAAAATCCTTAGCTAAGAGAAGAGCCGGGTCTCCTAAATCTACCCTTGTGAAGTTTCTACCAAAGAAAATGAGGTGGGGGTGGGCTTACCATAAACTCCTGCCACCTTGGAGTGAAATTTTCTTTAATTTAAAAACTATTTCTGCTCCATAGAATCCATTGAAACAGAGAGAGGGGACGAAAACAGATACATAAAGTGAAAATTACAAGTTCTCAAGCCCCACCTCCCCAGGATCACTGTTGCTAACAGTTTAGTATATGACTTTCCAACAACATATACTCATGATGTAATAAAAAAACAGGATCAAGCAATCCATGCTCTAGTACAGCTGGCTTTTGTCTCTTATCAAAGGCAAAGAATCAAGAATAATATTGTGGATGTTGTTCCTTTACATAAATCCACCCCCTTCTTTTTAGCAGCTACAGAGCCTTCTCTGCTATGAACATATCCAGTTCATTTTACAAGCCCTAATCAAGGAGATTTATAATCCAAAGTTTTCTTGGCAAAAGATAACAGAGGGAAGAGTTATCATTTGAACCAGGACAGATTAGAAATTGGGCTTTAATGGCTGTCGGGGGCGCCCACGGGATGGAGTCTGGGTGGTGAAGTCAGCAGTGGATATGGTCATGGCTGCAACACCCACAGCCTGCGGCTCTCAGAAGTGAGCAAGGGTCTCTTCTTGTAAAGGGATGGGCTTCTATACAGAGGTGGCCGTTCCAGGAGGGTGAGCCTGGAGGAAGGGATGCAGCAGAGTGGCAGAAATCCCATCCCCCTGGCCTGATGACCTCACAACAGAGAGGCCCAGTCCAAGGAAAGGAACCCAGCTCTGGGCTTTATGTAGCTGCAGGGACACTACCTGGGGGCAGGGGTATGTACTCAGTCATGTCCAGCTCTTTGTGACCCCATAGACTGTAGCCCACCAGGATCCGCTGTCCATGGGATTTTCTAGGCAAGAATACTGTCATTTCCTTCCCTAGGTGATCTTCCAGACCCAGTGATAAAACTCACATCTCCTACATTGGAAAGTGGATCCTTTCCCAGCTGAGCCACTGGGCAAGCCTCAGGGGTAACCATCTACTGACGCATGGGTCGGTGATGAGACTTTGCCAAGTTCTCCCAGCAGGCCCACACAACCACCCACCCTCGCCCCCAGTGAAACGATTTTCCCTTGACCCCGATCTGCACTGCCCACTCTGTTCTTGTGGCCTTTCCTAACCCCCCCACAAACTTCTTTCCTTTCCACTGACCTGGAGGCCAGTCACCTTGGGATCTGTCGGTTGGGGGAACTACTCCTTGGGAGTGGATAACGGGATAAAAAGACTCTTTCGTCATTGGTGAAAACTCAACCTGGCTTATATCGTCCTGCCAAACCCTATGATTAAAATAAAACCCAGAAAACTCAGATGTGGTCCGTACAAGGTCAGAAGCTCCAAATAAAAGAGCAAAATGTGTTTCCAGAAAGGGAAGCAGTGCAATAGCTAGGCAATCTGGGAGAGACCCTGGGAGAAGGGGGCTCTCGCCTCCCATTTAGGACTCCAAGGGGCAGGGAGCAGTGGGCTGGGAGTCGAGAGGAGACCCCAGACCCCTGCGATCTGAGGACATGGCTTCCCAGCTGGGCCTTCGTGTCCCCTGATGTGAAATGAAGGGTTGGGTGTGAGGACACTTTCAAGTGAACCCCATTCCTTCCGCCCCCTTCTGACTGTCCCTTCTGACCGTCGGTGCCACCCACAGGGCTGGCCCAGATACAGGGCCAAGAGAGATCAGAGTCTGCCGACGGTGGCTAGTTTTCTTTGTCTGAACCAACTCTTTTTTTTTACCTCTTTGTGCTCCTGCGTTTCTCAAAAATTGAGCTGCCACGTCTTCTCATTCCTACCTCGAGGTAAGAATGTCTTTTCCCCTATCCCATTTAAGCCTTTTTCCTTCCCAGCTCTGGGCTTTATGTAGCTGCAGGGACACTACCTGGGGGCAGGGGTATGTACTCAGTCATGTCCAGCTCTTTGTGACCCCATAGACTGTAGCCCACCAGGATCCGCTGTCCATGGGATTTTCTAGGCAAGAATACTGTCATTTCCTTCCCTAGGTGATCTTCCAGACCCAGTGATAAAACTCACATCTCCTACATTGGAAAGTGGATCCTTTCCCAGCTGAGCCACTGGGCAAGCCTCAGGGGTAACCATCTACTGACGCATGGGTCGGTGATGAGACTTTGCCAAGTTCTCCCAGCAGGCCCACACAACCACCCACCCTCGCCCCCAGTGAAACGATTTTCCCTTGACCCCGATCTGCACTGCCCACTCTGTTCTTGTGGCCTTTCCTAACCCCCCCACAAACTTCTTTCCTTTCCACTGACCTGGAGGCCAGTCACCTTGGGATCTGTCGGTTTGGGGAACTACTCCTTTGGAGTGGATAACGGGATAAAAAGACTCTTTCGTCATTGGTGAAAACTCAACCTGGCTTATATCGTCCTGCCAAACCCTATGATTAAAATAAAACCCAGAAAACTCAGATGTGGTCCGTACAAGGTCAGAAGCTCCAAATAAAAGAGCAAAATGTGTTTCCAGAAAGGGAAGCAGTGCAATAGCTAGGCAATCTGGGAGAGACCCTGGGAGAAGGGGGCTCTCGCCTCCCATTTAGGACTCCAAGGGGCAGGGAGCAGTGGGCTGGGAGTCGAGAGGAGACCCCAGACCCCTGCGATCTGAGGACATGGCTTCCCAGCTGGGCCTTCGTGTCCCCTGATGTGAAATGAAGGGTTGGGTGTGAGGACACTTTCAAGTGAACCCCATTCCTTCCGCCCCCTTCTGACTGTCCCTTCTGACCGTCGGTGCCACCCACAGGGCTGGCCCAGATACAGGGCCAAGAGAGATCAGAGTCTGCCGACGGTGGCTAGTTTTCTTTGTCTGAACCAACTCTTTTTTTTTACCTCTTTGTGCTCCTGCGTTTCTCAAAAATTGAGCTGCCACGTCTTCTCATTCCTACCTCGAGGTAAGAATGTCTTTTCCCCTCTCCCATTTAAGCCTTTTTCCCTTCCCATCACATCTCGCTGTCTCCATGCTGCCTTAGGTTTCAGCAATTTTCAATTCCCTGGCTTCGAGTCAGCTCTTCTATCAGAACCAATGTGGCTCCAGACTGTTCTACCCCCGTTCAATGCAGGAAATAAAACAAAGCCAGGCTTGTTCCCAGTTTTGATAGTCTGCAAGTTTGGGGAACGGGGGCTTCAAATCTTTTCACGATTTTGTTTTGGCACCAGAGCGTCTGTGTTTAATTCTGCATCTCCTGCCAGACTTAGGATGCAGAAGCGATACTATCAACACGCGGAGCGGTGGGGAGCGTAACGCACCCCACTCATGCTCTCACAGAGACACACGCAGGCACACGCTGACCCACACAGTCCCCTCAACACACAGCTAGGTGTGCACACAGATGCACGCACTCACATGGACAAACACCCCCGTGCACACATGGATATATATACTTCTGCGAACACACAGTCACAAACACACACAAAAACATACACAGAGACACACGCATGTGGTCGTACACTGATCGATACACTTCTGCACACACAGCTATGTATGCACACAGACACACACACATGTACAGACATCTACGTGCACACACGGTTACATACACAGCCACAAACAGTCACTAATGCACACGCCCACACACACTCATGCACACACAGACATACATTCACTTAGGAACAGACACATGTATTCACACCCAACACACACACACTCATGGAGAGACATACACTCTCACAACACAACACGCACACACACACACACACGGAAAGCAGGTCAGGTCCGCCCAGCAGGGAGGGCAGGAACACCAGAGGCCGGGCTGTCCTGGCAGATACCCCGCCCTCAGGACCTGAGAGAAAACAGATCCTGGTCACAAGGCCTCTCCAGGAGGGCCCATCATAAAGTTCAACCAATTAAGCAGATGATTCTATGGAGACATTTGCTTTTCTCAGCTCTGAAGCTCTGCAGCTCCCGTGGCCTGGCAGATACAGCAGGAGTGCATCTGTGGTCAGCTCATGGCTGCCCACGTCTTCTCATTCCTACCTCGAGGTAAGAATGTCTTTTCCCCTCTCCCATTTAAGCCTTTTTCCCTTCCCATCACATCTCGCTGTCTCCATGCTGCCTTAGGTTTCAGCAATTTTCAATTCCCTGGCTTCGAGTCAGCTCTTCTATCAGAACCAATGTGGCTCCAGACTGTTCTACCCCCGTTCAATGCAGGAAATAAAACAAAGCCAGGCTTGTTCCCAGTTTTGATAGTCTGCAAGTTTGGGGAACGGGGGCTTCAAATCTTTTCACGATTTTGTTTTGGCACCAGAGCGTCTGTGTTTAATTCTGCATCTCCTGCCAGACTTAGGATGCAGAAGCGATACTATCAACACGCGGAGCGGTGGGGAGCGTAACGCACCCCACTCATGCTCTCACAGAGACACACGCAGGCACACGCTGACCCACACAGTCCCCTCAACACACAGCTAGGTGTGCACACAGATGCACGCACTCACATGGACAAACACCCCCGTGCACACATGGATATATATACTTCTGCGAACACACAGTCACAAACACACACAAAAACATACACAGAGACACACGCATGTGGTCGTACACTGATCGATACACTTCTGCACACACAGCTATGTATGCACACAGACACACACACATGTACAGACATCTACGTGCACACACGGTTACATACACAGCCACAAACAGTCACTAATGCACACGCCCACACACACTCATGCACACACAGACATACATTCACTTAGGAACAGACACATGTATTCACACCCAACACACACACACTCATGGAGAGACATACACTCTCACAACACAACACGCACACACACACACACACGGAAAGCAGGTCAGGTCCGCCCAGCAGGGAGGGCAGGAACACCAGAGGCCGGGCTGTCCTGGCAGATACCCCGCCCTCAGGACCTGAGAGAAAACAGATCCTGGTCACAAGGCCTCTCCAGGAGGGCCCATCATAAAGTTCAACCAATTAAGCAGATGATTCTATGGAGACATTTGCTTTTCTCAGCTCTGAAGCTCTGCAGCTCCCGTGGCCTGGCAGATACAGCAGGAGTGCATCTGTGGTCAGCTCATGGCCAACGGAAGGCCCTGCAGACCCCCAGACTCCTCTCCACAGGGGAGCAGTCAGCATCTCTTCTGAGCAAGGAAATGAGATGACATCCGCTGCCCAAGAGCATCTGAGAGGTCAGCAAGGAGCCCCACAAGCCTGTCCTGGGGCAGACCATCTGACTCCCCTTCACCCACTCAGGCCCCATTCCTGAGGGCCAGGCAGGACCCCATTTGCACCCAGCCCTAGGGCATCTTAGTGAAGCAAGGGGAAAAGGCCCTCTCCTTCCAGATCCTACAGCTGTGGGTAAAGGCAGACAGCGATCAGAAACTCACACAGGGGATGGGGAACGATATCTATGATAAAGCCACTCCATGAGGGGTCATGGGGTAAGACTGAATGACAGACAACCAGCGTGACACAGAGTGGACATACAATTCTACCCACAGAGAGTTCGGCCACATAGGGACTCAGTCACATTAGCTTCCTTGTTATGGCCACTGAGCTCTCCAGTACCCAGGACCTTGGAGAGAAACAGAGTCAAATCATCTAGAGAGTCTGAAGACTCCCACTCAGGATTGTGTGTGTGTGTGTGTGTGTGTGTGTGTGTGTGCGAACGTGCATGCATGTGGGGGGGAAGCTGCAGATGCCTTTGCATGATTACATCAGGAGAAACCAACACAGGAGAAACAGGTTGCTGAGAGGGACACAGCAGATGCTGAACATACAAACTTGCACACTGTGCCTGAACCTGGAAGCTGCCCGACACAAGCAGCTGGCTCAGTGCCACGTGATCACTCGGTGTCCTGGTTATACTCAGCTCCAGCAAAGGAGTTTGTATCCCTTAGAGAGCAAAGAACTTACAGTGAGGTGGGAGAGGGGCCAAAGGAGGGCTCAGGGATGGGGAAGAACAGGCTGAGCCAAAATCCGGCCCTGGATGATCCAGAACTCGCTCGAATCTTCTAGGTGACACTTCAGACCCATTTTTAATGCATTATAGAAAAATACAGAAAGAAGAGCATAATAGTGAACATGTTGAACCCTGTTTAGAAAAATAGGGTGGAGTTAAGATGATTCTATGGAGACATTTGCTTTTCTCAGCTCTGAAGCTCTGCAGCTCCCGTGGCCTGGCAGATACAGCAGGAGTGCATCTGTGGTCAGCTCATGGCCAACGGAAGGCCCTGCAGACCCCCAGACTCCTCTCCACAGGGGAGCAGTCAGCATCTCTTCTGAGCAAGGAAATGAGATGACATCCGCTGCCCAAGAGCATCTGAGAGGTCAGCAAGGAGCCCCACAAGCCTGTCCTGGGGCAGACCATCTGACTCCCCTTCACCCACTCAGGCCCCATTCCTGAGGGCCAGGCAGGACCCCATTTGCACCCAGCCCTAGGGCATCTTAGTGAAGAAAGGGGGAAAAGGGCCCCTCTCCTTCCAGATCCTACAGCTGTGGGTAAAGGCAGACAGCGATCAGAAACTCACACAGGGGATGGGGAACGATATCTATGATAAAGCCACTCCATGAGGGGTCATGGGGTAAGACTGAATGACAGACAACCAGCGTGACACAGAGTGGACATACAATTCTACCCACAGAGAGTTCGGCCACATAGGGACTCAGTCACATTAGCTTCCTTGTTATGGCCACTGAGCTCTCCAGTACCCAGGACCTTGGAGAGAAACAGAGTCAAATCATCTAGAGAGTCTGAAGACTCCCACTCAGGATTGTGTGTGTGTGTGTGTGTGTGTGTGTGTGTGTGCGAACGTGCATGCATGTGGGGGGGAAGCTGCAGATGCCTTTGCATGATTACATCAGGAGAAACCAACACAGGAGAAACAGGTTGCTGAGAGGGACACAGCAGATGCTGAACATACAAACTTGCACACTGTGCCTGAACCTGGAAGCTGCCCGACACAAGCAGCTGGCTCAGTGCCACGTGATCACTCGGTGTCCTGGTTATACTCAGCTCCAGCAAAGGAGTTTGTATCCCTTAGAGAGCAAAGAACTTACAGTGAGGTGGGAGAGGGGCCAAAGGAGGGCTCAGGGATGGGGAAGAACAGGCTGAGCCAAAATCCGGCCCTGGATGATCCAGAACTCGCTCGAATCTTCTAGGTGACACTTCAGACCCATTTTTAATGCATTATAGAAAAATACAGAAAGAAGAGCATAATAGTGAACATGTTGAACCCTGTTTAGAAAAAATAGGGTGGAGTTAAGACTGCTCTATTTTTTCAATAAAGCTCTTTGCCACAGCTAGCCTCACTCTTAAAGCAGGCGGGCCATCAGACTCTGGTAGGAGGGGCACCTGGTGGCGCTGGGGACTCCAATGGCCACTGCAATGTAGCCTTTCCTTCCATGAGTGTGCCGATGATGCATCATAGAGCCTCAGCTCTGGTCCTCTGACCTGCCTATTTCCTTATAAATGTGGACACCCACCCTGAGTCCCAGGCCTGCCCATAGGAGAGCGGGGATTTGATGCCCATAGCAGAGCAGGGGTTTGACATGTTACCTGCTTATCCATGAAAAACTGTGTAAGAGGGAGTTCCAAAAATGGCCTTATTTAAATCCCGGTCTCCCTCTTCTAGCTGAGGACCTTAGAAAGTCATTTATCACTGTGAGCCTTGGCATATTCATCCATGAAGTGGGAGAATAATAAGACCTCAGGGAGTTACTCTCAGAATTAAATGAGATGCTCCCTATAAATAGCGTACTATCTAACACATGACAAGCTCTCTGTAAATGTTAGCTTTCATTTGTTTATACTCCACTTTTCTCCAGAATAGAAGTGTGTGTGTGTGCGTACGTGCGTGCGTGCGTGTGTGTGTGTTGGTTGAGCAGAGTGGGTAGAAGAAAAAAGAGATGAATAAATAAAGCTGGCTCAGGCATCCCATAATAACAGGCCACCAACCTAGTTCTTGCATGTTGATCTAACAGCCACTCCTTAAGGACATGCTAGTTGGTCAGGAGAAATGTTTCATTTCTTATCAGTAAGATCAGATAGAAATTTTTCCCAACGACACCTTTTTAAAAAAATTATAAACATCTTCCTGGCAATGCCTTACCATCAAAATGGAATTCAAATGATCTCCAGTGATGGTCATTTAAAGCTTATTAATCACTGTAAATTATTCCCAAATGAACTGAGAATTCCATTTTCATTTAAAGGATGATCCAGAACTCGCTCGAATCTTCTAGGTGACACTTCAGACCCATTTTTAATGCATTATAGAAAAATACAGAAAGAAGAGCATAATAGTGAACATGTTGAACCCTGTTTAGAAAAAATAGGGTGGAGTTAAGACTGCTCTATTTTTTCAATAAAGCTCTTTGCCACAGCTAGCCTCACTCTTAAAGCAGGCGGGCCATCAGACTCTGGTAGGAGGGGCACCTGGTGGCGCTGGGGACTCCAATGGCCACTGCAATGTAGCCTTTCCTTCCATGAGTGTGCCGATGATGCATCATAGAGCCTCAGCTCTGGTCCTCTGACCTGCCTATTTCCTTATAAATGTGGACACCCACCCTGAGTCCCAGGCCTGCCCATAGGAGAGCGGGGATTTGATGCCCATAGCAGAGCAGGGGTTTGACATGTTACCTGCTTATCCATGAAAAACTGTGTAAGAGGGAGTTCCAAAAATGGCCTTATTTAAATCCCGGTCTCCCTCTTCTAGCTGAGGACCTTAGAAAGTCATTTATCACTGTGAGCCTTGGCATATTCATCCATGAAGTGGGAGAATAATAAGACCTCAGGGAGTTACTCTCAGAATTAAATGAGATGCTCCCTATAAATAGCGTACTATCTAACACATGACAAGCTCTCTGTAAATGTTAGCTTTCATTTGTTTATACTCCACTTTTCTCCAGAATAGAAGTGTGTGTGTGGGGTGCGTGCGTGCGTGCGTGTGTGTGTGTTGGTTGAGCAGAGTGGGTAGAAGAAAAAAGAGATGAATAAATAAAGCTGGCTCAGGCATCCCATAATAACAGGCCACCAACCTAGTTCTTGCATGTTGATCTAACAGCCACTCCTTAAGGACATGCTAGTTGGTCAGGAGAAATGTTTCATTTCTTATCAGTAAGATCAGATAGAAATTTTTCCCAACGACACCTTTTTAAAAAAATTATAAACATCTTCCTGGCAATGCCTTACCATCAAAATGGAATTCAAATGATCTCCAGTGATGGTCATTTAAAGCTTATTAATCACTGTAAATTATTTTGACACCCCTGTGAAAAGTCCTCTGTAACACTCTGAGAATTCCATTTTCATTTAACATTAATTAAAGGCCACTAACCACAAAGTATTAATAAAATGAAATTCCCCCCAAGAGTACCCAGCTGACAGGCTTTAGTTCTCAGCAAGTTACGAGACCCTGAGCAAAACACAGGCCATAATGAAATGTTAACCACGAAAATGTAATCACTCCAGCTGGGATAAGAGAGGTCATCTCTCAGGAAAATAATAGATACTTTCAATAGTACATTTTGTAATGATTGTTAGTCTATTTCCTGAAGTTTATGGTTATTATGGTTATTTAAACAAAGACTGTCAAATCAAACAACCCTATTATATACTGTATATTTGTATGGTTGTTGTATTCGATTATTCCATTAAAGTGCTGCACACAGTATGTAAGCAAATTTGGAAAACTCAGCAGTGGTCACTGGACTGGAAAAGGTCAGTTTTCATTCCAGTCTCAAAGAATGGCAATATCAAATAGTGTTCAAACTACCATACAATTGCACTCATTTCACATGCTACTAAGGCTATCCTCAAAATCCTTCAAGCTAAGCTTCAGGAGTATGTGAACTTTCAAATGCACAAGTTGGATTTAAAAACGCAGAGGAACCAGAAATCAAATTGCCAACATTCGTTGGATCATAGAGAAACCAGGGAATCTCAGAAAACATCTACATCTGCTTCATTGACAATGCTAAAGCCTTTGTGTGCTCACAACGAGCTGTGAATAATTCTTATAGAGGTGGGAATACCTGCCTCCTAAGAAACCTGTATGTAAGTCAAGAAGCAACAGTTAGAACTGGACATGGAACAACGGACTGGTTCCAAATTGGGAAAGGAGTATGTCAAGGCTGTATATTGTCACTCTGCTTACTTATATGCAGAGTACATCGGGTGAATTGCTAGGCTGGATAAAACACAAGCTGGAATCTAGAACACCAGGAGAAATATCGACAACCTCAGTTATGCAAATGATACCCCTCTAAGGGCAGAACATGATGAGAAACTAAAGAGCCTCTTGATGAAGGTGAAAAAGGAGAGTGAAAAAGCTGGCTTAAAAGGAGATCATGAAGAAGACTGAGCACCAAAGAATCGATGCTTTTGAATTGTGGTGCTGGAGAAGACTCGAGAACCCTGTACTGGGGTAAACAGTCAATCCTAAACAAAACAACCCTGAAAATTCATTGGCAGCTGAAGAGTAACCCAGCTGACAGGCTTTAGTTCTCAGCAAGTTACGAGACCCTGAGCAAAACACAGGCCATAATGAAATGTTAACCACGAAAATGTAATCACTCCAGCTGGGATAAGAGAGGTCATCTCTCAGGAAAATAATAGATACTTTCAATAGTACATTTTGTAATGATTGTTAGTCTATTTCCTGAAGTTTATGGTTATTATGGTTATTTAAACAAAGACTGTCAAATCAAACAACCCTATTATATACTGTATATTTGTATGGTTGTTGTATTCGATTATTCCATTAAAGTGCTGCACACAGTATGTAAGCAAATTTGGAAAACTCAGCAGTGGTCACTGGACTGGAAAAGGTCAGTTTTCATTCCAGTCTCAAAGAATGGCAATATCAAATAGTGTTCAAACTACCATACAATTGCACTCATTTCACATGCTACTAAGGCTATCCTCAAAATCCTTCAAGCTAAGCTTCAGGAGTATGTGAACTTTCAAATGCACAAGTTGGATTTAAAAACGCAGAGGAACCAGAAATCAAATTGCCAACATTCGTTGGATCATAGAGAAACCAGGGAATCTCAGAAAACATCTACATCTGCTTCATTGACAATGCTAAAGCCTTTGTGTGCTCACAACGAGCTGTGAATAATTCTTATAGAGGTGGGAATACCTGCCTCCTAAGAAACCTGTATGTAAGTCAAGAAGCAACAGTTAGAACTGGACATGGAACAACGGACTGGTTCCAAATTGGGAAAGGAGTATGTCAAGGCTGTATATTGTCACTCTGCTTACTTATATGCAGAGTACATCGGGTGAATTGCTAGGCTGGATAAAACACAAGCTGGAATCTAGAACACCAGGAGAAATATCGACAACCTCAGTTATGCAAATGATACCCCTCTAAGGGCAGAACATGATGAGAAACTAAAGAGCCTCTTGATGAAGGTGAAAAAGGAGAGTGAAAAAGCTGGCTTAAAAGGAGATCATGAAGAAGACTGAGCACCAAAGAATCGATGCTTTTGAATTGTGGTGCTGGAGAAGACTCTCGAGAACCCCTGTACTGAAAGGAGATCAAAGCAGTCAATCCTAAACAAAAACAACCCTGAAAATTCATTGGAAAAACTGATGCTGAAGCTGAAGCTCCCAATACTTTGACCACCTGATGCAGAGTCAACTCATTGGAAAAGACTAAGACTGGGAAAGATTAAAGGCAAAAGGAGATGGGAGCGAAGGAGAGAACACAATGACTAGATAGCATCATTGACTCAATAGTGGAATTTGAGTAAACTCTGGAAGATAGTGGAAGACAGAAGAGTCTGGCATGCTGCAGTCCATGGGATTGCAAACAGTTGAATATGACTTAGTGACTGAACAACAACAAAAATGTGACCATCCTATAAATACCAGGCCCAGGATATACATATGGAGGCAGGCAGGGTACCGTCGGCCCTGGTAGTGTCAGAGCGCAGGAATGGAAGGGCTGAGAGCAAAGACAAAGACAACCTTGACCAGAAGCCAGAGAGAAAGATCTATATTTCTCTCACAGAGTGCATGTTCCTAAAATGTCAACGTCACTCACCAAATCCCTTTTTAAAGAGTGAATATCAATTGTTTTGGTATTTCTTCAATCTTATTTATTTAATCACCTGCTAGATGTTTACAACCCCCAGCTGAGTAGCTCAGCTCACAAATGGATGGAAGAGGACACTCACCTCTGACAGTAGCTTCGTTTGTGAGGCTGCCTTATAAAACCATCACAGCCAAATTCATGCATCTGAGAAAGAGGCCATGGGAGAAGAGGAATGTATGCAGTTAAGGACTAGCATTGAAACCCACTGTTTAATCCTAAAGAACTGTTGCTTTTTCCCTCTTCCCATTAGACAAGTGAATAAAACTAAGGAAATTTTGACCTGTATTTCAGAAACTAAAAGCTATCATTTTACACATTAAAGAAATTTTGCTTTAGCCTATTTTCATCCAAAATCCTAATGGCTCATTGAAGCAAAGGCTGTGACTTACAAAACTGTTGACCTAGATTCTTATCACCTGTACGCTGGAATCTAGAACACCAGGAGAAATATCGACAACCTCAGTTATGCAAATGATACCCCTCTAAGGGCAGAACATGATGAGAAACTAAAGAGCCTCTTGATGAAGGTGAAAAAGGAGAGTGAAAAAGCTGGCTTAAAAGGAGATCATGAAGAAGACTGAGCACCAAAGAATCGATGCTTTTGAATTGTGGTGCTGGAGAAGACTCTCGAGAACCCCTGTACTGAAAGGAGATCAAAGCAGTCAATCCTAAACAAAAACAACCCTGAAAATTCATTGGAAAAACTGATGCTGAAGCTGAAGCTCCCAATACTTTGACCACCTGATGCAGAGTCAACTCATTGGAAAAGACTAAGACTGGGAAAGATTAAAGGCAAAAGGAGATGGGAGCGAAGGAGAGAACACAATGACTAGATAGCATCATTGACTCAATAGTGGAATTTGAGTAAACTCTGGAAGATAGTGGAAGACAGAAGAGTCTGGCATGCTGCAGTCCATGGGATTGCAAACAGTTGAATATGACTTAGTGACTGAACAACAACAAAAATGTGACCATCCTATAAATACCAGGCCCAGGATATACATATGGAGGCAGGCAGGGTACCGTCGGCCCTGGTAGTGTCAGAGCGCAGGAATGGAAGGGCTGAGAGCAAAGACAAAGACAACCTTGACCAGAAGCCAGAGAGAAAGATCTATATTTCTCTCACAGAGTGCATGTTCCTAAAATGTCAACGTCACTCACCAAATCCCTTTTTAAAGAGTGAATATCAATTGTTTTGGTATTTCTTCAATCTTATTTATTTAATCACCTGCTAGATGTTTACAACCCCCAGCTGAGTAGCTCAGCTCACAAATGGATGGAAGAGGACACTCACCTCTGACAGTAGCTTCGTTTGTGAGGCTGCCTTATAAAACCATCACAGCCAAATTCATGCATCTGAGAAAGAGGCCATGGGAGAAGAGGAATGTATGCAGTTAAGGACTAGCATTGAAACCCACTGTTTAATCCTAAAGAACTGTTGCTTTTTCCCTCTTCCCATTAGACAAGTGAATAAAACTAAGGAAATTTTGACCTGTATTTCAGAAACTAAAAGCTATCATTTTACACATTAAAGAAATTTTGCTTTAGCCTATTTTCATCCAAAATCCTAATGGCTCATTGAAGCAAAGGCTGTGACTTACAAAACTGTTGACCTAGATTCTTATCACCTGTGCACAGTAGGGCAAATGTCACTAGACAGAGCCTTTCCCGTGTGGGGAAATGTCTTTCATTGTCTTGGTGGCATAAAGTTCCCTTGAAAACCTGAAAACATTGTTGAGTGTCCATCTGAAATAAAAACATCCTTTGTGCTGGAGATACCCATTGTCTAAAGACTAGGTGTTCATTCTAGCAGCTTGATGGCCTTCAACTCTACTCCATTCCATTCCCATGAAAGTCCCTGCAACATCTGTCTTCAGGGCCATCTCTAGAGATGTGGAGGAGAGAAAGAAGGACTCAGACATTGCCTCTCCCAACCACATACCTTTGTATAGGATAAATCTGAATAACGCATAGGGAGCCCAAATGTTTGCTGGACAAGAAGCCACTACACCCAGGAGAAGGAAGGATGCTTAGAGATGTTAGTTTCGTCTACAAAAGTATTTGAACCCATCGATACCATCTTTTCCAAACACTCCAGTTATTCTTCATCAGTGTTCTCCGAAGCACAGCTCCCAAGACATAAGCCCCTGAGACAATACTATACATTCACTTTTGACAGGCAGTTCCATCCAGTTAGATTGGCAAGGAGATCAATGTTCTGACTGCAAGTTTGCCAGCTGAGCAAGCAATGCTGAAAATGAAGAGCAGATGGGCAACCTCATCTGCTAGCAGAAGTGATGACAGGACAGCCCTAAGCCCTCACCACGTCACTCGAGATGGGACTCTATGGTCATATGACTGATGTTTTCACAAACCCGTCAGAACTTATCCATCCAAACAACTGCTGTTCTCAAAGGGATCACCTTAAAAGGAATTATAATTGTTCCTCTCCTCAAAATCACTTAGAGATCCATCCTTAGAAATTAGTCTGTTTCCAAGTCACTGGGTAAAAGTAAGACTTGGAGTCCAAATGAGAGGATTAAATAAGATAGATCTAAAGCATACCCACCATGGAGTTAAGTAGATAGTAGGCACTTAATCAATCTTGGCTATTATCATGATTGTCACTCTTCTGGTCTCTTAAAGACGTGGTACAACACTTAAGAAATTTTGAGCCTATTTTCATCCAAAATCCTACTGGCTCATTGAAGCAAAGGCTGTGACTTACAAAACTGTTGACCTAGATTCTTATCACCTGTGCACAGTAGGGCAAATGTCACTAGACAGAGCCTTTCCCGTGTGGGGAAATGTCTTTCATTGTCTTGGTGGCATAAAGTTCCCTTGAAAACCTGAAAACATTGTTGAGTGTCCATCTGAAATAAAAACATCCTTTGTGCTGGAGATACCCATTGTCTAAAGACTAGGTGTTCATTCTAGCAGCTTGATGGCCTTCAACTCTACTCCATTCCATTCCCATGAAAGTCCCTGCAACATCTGTCTTCAGGGCCATCTCTAGAGATGTGGAGGAGAGAAAGAAGGACTCAGACATTGCCTCTCCCAACCACATACCTTTGTATAGGATAAATCTGAATAACGCATAGGGAGCCCAAATGTTTGCTGGACAAGAAGCCACTACACCCAGGAGAAGGAAGGATGCTTAGAGATGTTAGTTTCGTCTACAAAAGTATTTGAACCCATCGATACCATCTTTTCCAAACACTCCAGTTATTCTTCATCAGTGTTCTCCGAAGCACAGCTCCCAAGACATAAGCCCCTGAGACAATACTATACATTCACTTTTGACAGGCAGTTCCATCCAGTTAGATTGGCAAGGAGATCAATGTTCTGACTGCAAGTTTGCCAGCTGAGCAAGCAATGCTGAAAATGAAGAGCAGATGGGCAACCTCATCTGCTAGCAGAAGTGATGACAGGACAGCCCTAAGCCCTCACCACGTCACTCGAGATGGGACTCTATGGTCATATGACTGATGTTTTCACAAACCCGTCAGAACTTATCCATCCAAACAACTGCTGTTCTCAAAGGGATCACCTTAAAAGGAATTATAATTGTTCCTCTCCTCAAAATCACTTAGAGATCCATCCTTAGAAATTAGTCTGTTTCCAAGTCACTGGGTAAAAGTAAGACTTGGAGTCCAAATGAGAGGATTAAATAAGATAGATCTAAAGCATACCCACCATGGAGTTAAGTAGATAGTAGGCACTTAATCAATCTTGGCTATTATCATGATTGTCACTCTTCTGGTCTCTTAAAGACGTGGTCAGATACCCTTTTACAAGGAAGTATAAGCCTCAGTGAGTAGAGTCAGTCACCAACATAAGGTACCATGTTATTCCCATGAGGCATTGGGAGCACATGATGCAAATTAAAAGAATAATGGCACAGTCCTGGGTTAAATCCTATTCCTGTGGTATTCCTGTGGTAAAGAATGATGACAAGGTAAGCTTGGATCAATGTCTTATGAAGTGCAGTGAAAATTACAAATTTTCTTCTAAGATTTACCCAGCTCTATCACGAGGGCTCATGGTAATCATTCAGCCTCTGCCTATTCATAACTCCAAAGTAGGACATAGAATTACTACGGCAGAGGGAATACCCTGTGTTCACCAGACCTAATTCCTGTCCCTAGCCACACAGGAAGGTGACATTCCCAACATCCTTTGCAGTTTGACTGAGATCATGTAATTCTGGTGCCCTCCTTTTTGCTCCCCTCCTCTCTCTTTCTTCCATAAGCATGGGCTCTGAAGTGAAGTCAAATGATGGTGGAAATCTGGGTCACAGTTTGGAGAAGCAGCTTTCCTTCCAGGAAAGCTTCCAGATCAGAACCAGCGACATTATACTTGGTAAGAGTAAGTCATACAATTATATTCTGTTAAGTCACTGAGATCTAGGCCACTGTTGGCATGAAATATACAGTTATTTTCCCACTAAAATTGTAGACAACCTGCTATTTAAGGGAAATTATCTCAAGTATGAAAAGCAGGGGTGCAGAGATAGAGTTAGCTAAAACCTGACCAAGGACAGGTTGGTCCTTGGTCCCCTTCTAATGTGACTTGAAACTCTAGGCTGAAATCTCTCTATATATTTTGGGTTGGTCAAAAAGTTAATCCGGGCTTTCCTGTAGATGCTGTTGTTTAGTTGCTAAGTTATGTCCAACTCTTTGCAACTCCCTGGACTGTAGGGTGCCAGACTTCTCTATCCACGGATTTGCAAGAATATCAGAACGGGTTACCATTTCCTTCTCCAGGGGTCTTCCATACTCAAGTAGATAGTAGGCACTTAATCAATCTTGGCTATTATCATGATTGTCACTCTTCTGGTCTCTTAAAGACGTGGTCAGATACCCTTTTACAAGGAAGTATAAGCCTCAGTGAGTAGAGTCAGTCACCAACATAAGGTACCATGTTATTCCCATGAGGCATTGGGAGCACATGATGCAAATTAAAAGAATAATGGCACAGTCCTGGGTTAAATCCTATTCCTGTGGTATTCCTGTGGTAAAGAATGATGACAAGGTAAGCTTGGATCAATGTCTTATGAAGTGCAGTGAAAATTACAAATTTTCTTCTAAGATTTACCCAGCTCTATCACGAGGGCTCATGGTAATCATTCAGCCTCTGCCTATTCATAACTCCAAAGTAGGACATAGAATTACTACGGCAGAGGGAATACCCTGTGTTCACCAGACCTAATTCCTGTCCCTAGCCACACAGGAAGGTGACATTCCCAACATCCTTTGCAGTTTGACTGAGATCATGTAATTCTGGTGCCCTCCTTTTTGCTCCCCTCCTCTCTTTCTTCCATAAGCATGGGCTCTGAAGTGAAGTCAAATGATGGTGGAAATCTGGGTCACAGTTTGGAGAAGCAGCTTTCCTTCCAGGAAAGCTTCCAGATCAGAACCAGCGACATTATACTTGGTAAGAGTAAGTCATACAATTATATTCTGTTAAGTCACTGAGATCTAGGCCACTGTTGGCATGAAATATACAGTTATTTTCCCACTAAAATTGTAGACAACCTGCTATTTAAGGGAAATTATCTCAAGTATGAAAAGCAGGGGTGCAGAGATAGAGTTAGCTAAAACCTGACCAAGGACAGGTTGGTCCTTGGTCCCCTTCTAATGTGACTTGAAACTCTAGGCTGAAATCTCTCTATATATTTTGGGTTGGTCAAAAAGTTAATCCGGGCTTTCCTGTAGATGCTGTTGTTTAGTTGCTAAGTTATGTCCAACTCTTTTGCAACTCCCTGGACTGTAGGGTGCCAGACTTCTCTATCCACGGGATTTGCAAGAATATCAGAACGGGTTACCATTTCCTTCTCCAGGGGGTCTTCCATACTCAAGGACTGAACCTGTATCTCTTGCATTGGCAAGCAGATTCTTTACCACTGAGTCAGGGAAGCCCCAACATCATATGTATACATACATACACACACACATACATATATATAAGCATATATATGTGCTTTTGAAGGACTGAATACATAGAAAGTGATGGCTAACTTTGTAGATTATCTATTTCCTACTTCCAAACTAGCTTTGCAAATAATTTAAATAAAGATGCCATGGTAGAAACTTAATTTTAGAGCTAGAAATGAATCTGAGAGTCATAGGGAGCATTGGATCTTCAGAACTAGAGGAGGGCTGACAGTCTGACACCCACGTGAGATGGAAACACTGAAGACAAGACAAGCTAATGTGACATATCCGAGGCCATACCCTGGTGAGCGAAGAGGCCAAAATCTCTATCTTCTGATGCTAATCACGTCTATCCTCTCCCTTCCCAGACTCAAGCTCTAAAGCCTAGTTGCTTCCACAAAAGCGAGATGGTTGACTCAGCTCTGTTTACTTCTAGAGCCAGTCTCAGGTGGCTCCAGGGCATCCTTCAAGAACTGCGCCTTTGAAAACTCATTTAATGGTTGATTCTGTACTGTCAGGACTTGATGGAAGCCAAACAAAAATCACTAAGTCAAGTGACGAGAGAAACAAACAAAAGGTAATAGTTTCTCCAAAGAAGCTGATGCCTTACATCTGAGCTGCTTTTAGAATCTCTTTGCTGAAATGACCTTGATTTAACACAGAACAAATAAAAACCATCCTTGAAACAGGAAGGAATTTCATTCTATCATCAGTGCTTTGAAAGTTCCAATGCTGACTGAAGTCAAAAACATTTTCCAACCTGTCTTTCATAAATAATTAACATATTATTAAGTAATGAACTTTTAATTATGAAGGCATTTTTTCTAGTTACACATTCACAAGAAAATAACAACTACAGTGGATGTTTGTACCTTCTGCTCAGGGTAGAGGCTCCGTCTTCCCTGACAAGTGGCACAGACTAGGAAGCAAAAGCCAGAGGAAACATCAAAGCTGTCCATCTTCCCTTTAAGAATGGGGAAGTGTGGGTGGAATTGCGGGTGGGGGAGTCATGGCCCATGACTATCTACTTGGCAGAAGGAAGCACTAATTCAGTTTATTCTTTCAGATGACGACTATAAACCTCTGAAACCCAATCCCTGTGGTTAGGGCTGTACATACATACACACATACATATATAAAGCATATATATGTGCTTTTGAAGGACTGAATACATAGAAAGTGATGGCTAACTTTGTAGATTATCTATTTCCTACTTCCAAACTAGCTTTGCAAATAATTTAAATAAAGATGCCATGGTAGAAACTTAATTTTAGAGCTAGAAATGAATCTGAGAGTCATAGGGAGCATTGGATCTTCAGAACTAGAGGAGGGCTGACAGTCTGACACCCACGTGAGATGGAAACACTGAAGACAAGACAAGCTAATGTGACATATCCGAGGCCATACCCTGGTGAGCGAAGAGGCCAAAATCTCTATCTTCTGATGCTAATCACGTCTATCCTCTCCCTTCCCAGACTCAAGCTCTAAAGCCTAGTTGCTTCCACAAAAGCGAGATGGTTGACTCAGCTCTGTTTACTTCTAGAGCCAGTCTCAGGTGGCTCCAGGGCATCCTTCAAGAACTGCGCCTTTGAAAACTCATTTAATGGTTGATTCTGTACTGTCAGGACTTGATGGAAGCCAAACAAAAATCACTAAGTCAAGTGACGAGAGAAACAAACAAAAGGTAATAGTTTCTCCAAAGAAGCTGATGCCTTACATCTGAGCTGCTTTTAGAATCTCTTTGCTGAAATGACCTTGATTTAACACAGAACAAATAAAAACCATCCTTGAAACAGGAAGGAATTTCATTCTATCATCAGTGCTTTGAAAGTTCCAATGCTGACTGAAGTCAAAAAAACATTTTCCAACCTGTCTTTCATAAATAATTAACATATTATTAAGTAATGAACTTTTAATTATGAAGGCATTTTTTCTAGTTACACATTCACAAGAAAATAACAACTACAGTGGATGTTTGTACCTTCTGCTCAGGGTAGAGGCTCCGTCTTCCCTGACAAGTGGCACAGACTAGGAAGCAAAAGCCAGAGGAAACATCAAAGCTGTCCATCTTCCCTTTAAGAATGGGGAAGTGTGGGTGGAATTGCGGGGGTGGGGGGGAGTCATGGCCCATGACTATCTACTTGGCAGAAGGAAGCACTAATTCAGTTTATTCTTTCAGATGACGACTATAAACCTCTGAAACCCAATCCCCTTTTGCATGACTCGGATTAGGGCTGTATTTGGTTGAACAGTGGTCCCTTGAAGAGATTATATCTTACATGACAGTACTCCACATATTATATTACATCCACATCCTTATGTGGTGAACATGATCTTACTGGGGAAAGGGGTCTTTGTAGATGTAATTGAGTTAAGCATCTCAAGAGGATCTCATCCTAGAGTATAAGGGTGGCTCCTAAATCCAATGACAAGTGTCCTCATGAGAGACAGAAAAGGAAAAGACATGATACAAGGGGAAGCCATGTGAAGACAGAGGCAGGAAAGGAAGCTACATAGCTCTAAGTCAAGGAACACTCGAACCCTGAGAACCCAGAGGAAGCCTGGAAGGATTCTACCCTAGAACTTTCGGAGAGAGGCCCCACTAACAGCTTGATTTTTAACTTCTCGCCTGCAGACGTGTGAGAGAATGTGTTTCTGTTGTTTTAAGTCACCTGATTTATGGTCATTTGTCATGCCACAGGAAACCAATACAGGCCACTGCTGGAAAAGGCCTGTGGCATATCTATGACCCTCTTCAAATCCAACTAGGATGTCACCACTGCTTCTCTCAGCAGAAAAGCCCCAGGAGACCCCCAGCAATGACCTGTCTTTATTCACTCAGCAATATTTGCAGATCAAGTCATCTCCCTCTACTCTCAGCTGGTTCGTGGTCAAGCAGAGATGAGAGGCTTTGTGAAAATAAGAGGAGTGTGAGTGAGCAGCAGAGGGAAACAAGATGTATGGAAGACTGGAGTGGGATGCTCAGATTTCATTGGTGCTCCAGAAAGAAGAGCATGCACACGTGTCCCCGCAAGTCCTGTCAGGAATGCAGAGAAGAGTGCAAAGAATAGACATGACTTAGCAACTGAACAACCACCACCAAGGTTAGCAGCATGGTGAGCAGTGTAGCCTATCAGATGTTCCTCCCTCCACTTTCTCCTTCATTCAGGGAAGGGAAGGAGAGCTGGGGGTGGGGGGAGGATAGTGAGATGGTTTCTGCGGAGGGAACAAATCTCAGATTCTCTCCAAAATCTCTCTCACATGTTGGATTGAGACCACAAATGCCACCAACATAATGCATGCATGTATGCCAGGTTGCTTCAGTCATGTCCAGCTCCTTGTGGCCCCATGGACTGTAGCCTCCAAGGTGCCTCTGTCCTTGGGCTTCTCCAGGCAAGAATACTGGAGTGGGTTGCTGTGTCCTCTTCCAGGGGATCTTCCTGACCCAGGGACTGAACCCCCGACTCCTGTGGCTCCTGCATTAGCTGATGCATTCTTTACCACTAGCTGCCACCACACTGCCCAGGCACTAATACCTGTGATAGAACCCAGGGCAGTAGGATTTCATTCAACTCCACTTGGAACAAAAGTGCCTACCAGAAGCAAGGGCCTGCATGAGACAGTCCTACATCTGAGCTCCATCTATCACAGACCTTAACTAAATATGAGGGCAAACAGGAAAAATATCCCACAGCAAACCCACACTTTCCACTTGGTTTTCCTCAGATTGGAAAATGAGAGACCAGTTGTAATCTGCTGAAAATAAACTGTTCAAGGAATTTGCCGATTCTGAGCCTAGAAGATCAAATGTTGCAATAGAAGGGAATGAGGATGTTTAATTCAACCGGAAAAGAAAGCTCTACACTGCAGAATAATCAGAATTCACTGAGTCTTTGCTTTTGTGACAGGAGACCTCCAAGTTTAACACTAGCAGTGTTCATTCAGAAATCCAGAGTCTTGCTTTTACATGGCTTGGTTCCTTAAAAAATAATAGCATGGGCTGAACCGGCAGGAATGGAGATTGAGGACAGATAGGATATGGGTAGATGCCTACATGACCTCCAGAGTCAAGTTCAAGTAGGGTCCAAGGTCAGCAACCCCAAATGAAATCACACAAGTGGCCAGCAGCCTTTGACTAAAACCAATTCTGGGAAACAGACAACCTCCCTGAAAATGTTTATAAAACATACTGGCTCCATCCTTTTCTGTTCTCCAAGAAAGGCTGTTAGCAGCATGGTGAGCAGTGTAGCCTATCAGATGTTCCTCCCTCCACTTTCTCCTTCATTCAGGGAAGGGAAGGAGAGCTGGGGGTGGGGGGAGGATAGTGAGATGGTTTCTGCGGAGGGAACAAATCTCAGATTCTCTCCAAAATCTCTCTCACATGTTGGATTGAGACCACAAATGCCACCAACATAATGCATGCATGTATGCCAGGTTGCTTCAGTCATGTCCAGCTCCTTGTGGCCCCATGGACTGTAGCCTCCAAGGTGCCTCTGTCCTTGGGCTTCTCCAGGCAAGAATACTGGAGTGGGTTGCTGTGTCCTCTTCCAGGGGATCTTCCTGACCCAGGGACTGAACCCCCGACTCCTGTGGCTCCTGCATTAGCTGATGCATTCTTTACCACTAGCTGCCACCACACTGCCCAGGCACTAATACCTGTGATAGAACCCAGGGCAGTAGGATTTCATTCAACTCCACTTGGAACAAAAGTGCCTACCAGAAGCAAGGGCCTGCATGAGACAGTCCTACATCTGAGCTCCATCTATCACAGACCTTAACTAAATATGAGGGCAAACAGGAAAAATATCCCACAGCAAACCCACACTTTCCACTTGGTTTTCCTCAGATTGGAAAATGAGAGACCAGTTGTAATCTGCTGAAAATAAACTGTTCAAGGAATTTGCCGATTCTGAGCCTAGAAGATCAAATGTTGCAATAGAAGGGAATGAGGATGTTTAATTCAACCGGAAAAGAAAGCTCTACACTGCAGAATAATCAGAATTCACTGAGTCTTTGCTTTTGTGACAGGAGACCTCCAAGTTTAACACTAGCAGTGTTCATTCAGAAATCCAGAGTCTTGCTTTTACATGGCTTGGTTCCTTAAAAAATAATAGCATGGGCTGAACCGGCAGGAATGGAGATTGAGGACAGATAGGATATGGGTAGATGCCTACATGACCTCCAGAGTCAAGTTCAAGTAGGGTCCAAGGTCAGCAACCCCAAATGAAATCACACAAGTGGCCAGCAGCCTTTGACTAAAACCAATTCTGGGAAACAGACAACCTCCCTGAAAATGTTTATAAAACATACTGGCTCCATCCTTTTCTGTTCTCCAAGAAAGGCTGAACCCATTTTGCTCAACGCAGCATTTTCAGACAATGTGGGTTTTATGGTTTTTGTGAAACAGAGGAGGAATGAATTGCAAAACCAACTATAACGGGAAATGTCTTTGTAATTTTAAAATAAAATAAATGAAAACAGTTCAGACCAAGGATTGCCCTCCAAGAGTGGAAACCCAAACATAATCACTCGCTGCTGAAATATAGGGGAAGGGAGCAAAAGTAAATCCAAAGAGGTTGAGATCCAAAACTTAAGCCCCATAAACTCAAGGGTAGAAATTAAATACAAATTATTAAAATGTTACCAACTCTAGTGGCTGGAAGTAAAAAAGAGTTCATTGTGCTTTCAAACCTTCATTGGTAAGCAAGAAACTTGGATTCTAAAAGTTTCCCACTGCTCTGTGGCTACAGATAATTTATTTATGTTGTGATAAGCAATTATAACTGAACGGTCCTGTTTCTAGTAGCAAAGGAACCAAATGAACTGCAAACTTTATGTAAGTCCCCCACCATGGCAAATTTTGGAGCTGTCTGAATTGTTCTTCTACCAGGGCAAGTGTAAGGATAAAACTTGAGTGTTCTGTATTTACTCGACATGTCTAAATGTCCAGAAGTGAAAAAGTTGAGGAAATACAGAATAGCCACTTATTAGAACAATATGGAGCCCTTTGGAAGATGGCTATGAAAGCTGTTATTGCCTAAAAGCATTTTTCTAGAAGATCAAATGTTGCAATAGAAGGGAATGAGGATGTTTAATTCAACCGGAAAAGAAAGCTCTACACTGCAGAATAATCAGAATTCACTGAGTCTTTGCTTTTGTGACAGGAGACCTCCAAGTTTAACACTAGCAGTGTTCATTCAGAAATCAGAGTCTTGCTTTTACATGGCTTGGTTCCTTAAAAAATAATAGCATGGGCTGAACCGGCAGGAATGGAGATTGAGGACAGATAGGATATGGGTAGATGCCTACATGACCTCCAGAGTCAAGTTCAAGTAGGGTCCAAGGTCAGCAACCCCAAATGAAATCACACAAGTGGCCAGCAGCCTTTGACTAAAACCAATTCTGGGAAACAGACAACCTCCCTGAAAATGTTTATAAAACATACTGGCTCCATCCTTTTCTGTTCTCCAAGAAAGGCTGAACCCATTTTGCTCAACGCAGCATTTTCAGACAATGTGGGTTTTATGGTTTTTGTGAAACAGAGGAGGAATGAATTGCAAAACCAACTATAACGGGAAATGTCTTTGTAATTTTAAAATAAAATAAATGAAAACAGTTCAGACCAAGGATTGCCCTCCAAGAGTGGAAACCCAAACATAATCACTCGCTGCTGAAATATAGGGAAGGGAGCAAAAGTAAATCCAAAGAGGTTGAGATCCAAAACTTAAGCCCCATAAACTCAAGGGTAGAAATTAAATACAAATTATTAAAATGTTACCAACTCTAGTGGCTGGAAGTAAAAAAGAGTTCATTGTGCTTTCAAACCTTCATTGGTAAGCAAGAAACTTGGATTCTAAAAGTTTCCCACTGCTCTGTGGCTACAGATAATTTATTTATGTTGTGATAAGCAATTATAACTGAACGGTCCTGTTTCTAGTAGCAAAGGAACCAAATGAACTGCAAACTTTATGTAAGTCCCCCACCATGGCAAATTTTGGAGCTGTCTGAATTGTTCTTCTACCAGGGCAAGTGTAAGGATAAAACTTGAGTGTTCTGTATTTACTCGACATGTCTAAATGTCCAGAAGTGAAAAAGTTGAGGAAATACAGAATAGCCACTTATTAGAACAATATGGAGCCCTTTGGAAGATGGCTATGAAAGCTGTATTGCCATCAAAGACTGCTTATTATATAATGTTAAATTAAAAGCAAGATGAAAAATGCATTTTTTCTATTAGCACATGGCATTAAAATCCACAGGAAAGGAACCAGATCAAAATGTTAACAGAAGCTGTCTTTGCATGATAGGATTGGATGCGATTTTTTTTCTTCTCTATATTCCAAATTTAGTAATGTATTATAATGAACAATATAAATATTAGCAAAAGTTTTTAGAAGTTTTCTAGAAAAAAAATACACTCCTAAATTATCTGATTAGATGTCACCCTTCCAGTAACTTCACACAGGTGAGAAGTTGCAATGAGAAGAAAATGAGAACAAGTTTCTTATCCTGATCTCTCTACTGTTTGGCTCCCTGGGGGGCAGGTTTGGAAGAAATTGCATCTGGTTTTAGACAATTTGTGCCTGAGGTGCCTGTGAGACTCACAGGTAGCAACGCCAAGTGAGTGAGTCTGTAAACCTACAATGAAGAGGCTTCTTTTTACTTTAAAGTGTTGCTGGGATGTGTTTTGGCTTTCTTTTTTTTTTTTTTTTATTAATTTGGCCTCTTTTATTGATTTTTTATTTATTATTTTCATCCATCTTTATTCTTCGGCCTGTTTGGGTCTCCCATTGCAGTGGCCTCTCTTGTTGCAGAGCACTGGCTCAGGGCGCATGCGCTCCAGACCACTGGCTCATAATCCAACACACTTGGTCCAGCCACTCTACAGCATGTGGGATCTTCCCGGGTCAGGGATCAAACCAGTGCCTCTTGCACTGCAAGGAGGACCGTTTACCCACTGGGCCACCAGGGAAGCCCCTCTTTTTACTTTAATTCTTAGGACCAGGGTACAACCCAGGAGAGAAAACTATTTTCAGTCTTCAGATAATGTTCTTTTGACCACTTTTAATAGGTGAAATTATAATGTCACAAAGGAGCTTGGTCCAGCTTTCAGATTCCACTTCAATACATTCCAAGTTTATCTTTAATGTTCCATCCTAGTGAAATTCTGTGATTCTCTGGCCAAAGCAAGTAAATACGCTGAAACAGAATTCATTTCTACAGGCAATAGAAACCAAGCAGTACTAATCTAAGTATTAAAAAAAAAAAAAAAAAAAGAAATACTGGGAAGGTATGTGGAGCACACAGAACTGAAGAAAAGGATATAGTACCAAGTGTCAGAAAGCAAAGATTCAGAGGACCTTCAGGAGTTCAGGTAGCAGGAAATAATGACCACCTCTTCAGGAAGCAACTGTCAAGAAGAATCAGTTCTAATGGTTTCCATCCTTGAAGTCAATATGCAGATTCCCAGGAGAGAGAATTAGCTGACTGACTTAGCCTGGTCATGTACTCTCTCTTGGCCAAGACAGGGCAGGGCTTTTCAATTCAAAGTCCACCAAGACTACACATAATGAAGAAGAATGTCATCTAAGAGGGGGACTGAATGCCAAGGTGGGAAGATAACCAATAGCCCCTCTTTGTTCCAAGCCTGAGAACACATGTTCTATGTGCAATGTTTTGCACGGATATGGTGCAGAACAAAAACAAACACAAGAGTTATTATCAAGGCTGTGGAAGCTTCTCTAGGTTATGGCCATGTGCACGGGTTGTTCCACCTGAAAAAAAGACATTGAGTATACCCACCACACACAGAATCCATGGCTCAGAGCTTCAGAAAATCAAACAAGAAACTCATAACAAAGACAGTGACTTTGCAGTTATGTTTATGAGCCCCGAGTTCAAAATGAAATGAGCCAAATAGTGAGGGGGAAAAACCCCAGATCTTTTGAGTTAAATGCCTTGAACAGTGAAATTAATACCAGAACAAGCCCCATTGTACCAGGAGGCTGTTTTATTGACTTGTTTTCTAACTCCACTTTGAACACAATGAAAGTTGTATGCCTTTTAAATAAAACAAATATTTCTTCCCCTTCCAATACTGCACAGAAACCCCCAGGGCAAAGAAAACTAAAACTTCATTATTTCAGATTCCACTCATTCCAGAATTATAATAATTTGACTCAAGCTGCATCGAAGTCTGCCTTTGTACTCTCTTTGAGTTGAGGCTTCACTAAGAAAACAAGATTGATAACACAAACAAGATTGATAGGTGTCCTATGGAAGCCACTCAAAGAAAATCTCCACGTGTGATTTGCATGCAATGCCAGCTGCTTATTATAGAGGCATCTTACTGGTCGTTAAGGCAACATGGGCAGGGTTGTCAGCAGCTAGTTCAGATTTCTACAGGCCTCCTATATTTCTTCAAAAATTCAAATCTTCCACTCATTCCAATGTGTTTTCTCTATGACTCTAATCAACTGATAGGTGACCAGGTGTTTAGGTGCGAAAAGGTAGAGACTAGAAGAACCTGTTTGCCAACCAGGCTTTAAGAAAAGCTGAAACTTTTGGTTTCCATCCTTGAAGTCAATATGCAGATTCCCAGGAGAGAATTAGCTGACTGACTTAGCCTGGTCATGTACTCTTCTTGGCCAAGACAGGGCAGGGCTTTTCAATTCAAAGTCCACCAAGACTACACATAATGAAGAAGAATGTCATCTAAGAGGGGGACTGAATGCCAAGGTGGGAAGATAACCAATAGCCCCTCTTTGTTCCAAGCCTGAGAACACATGTTCTATGTGCAATGTTTTGCACGGATATGGTGCAGAACAAAAACAAACACAAGAGTTATTATCAAGGCTGTGGAAGCTTCTCTAGGTTATGGCCATGTGCACGGGTTGTTCCACCTGAAAAAAAGACATTGAGTATACCCACCACACACAGAATCCATGGCTCAGAGCTTCAGAAAATCAAACAAGAAACTCATAACAAAGACAGTGACTTTGCAGTTATGTTTATGAGCCCCGAGTTCAAAATGAAATGAGCCAAATAGTGAGGGGGAAAAACCCCAGATCTTTTGAGTTAAATGCCTTGAACAGTGAAATTAATACCAGAACAAGCCCCATTGTACCAGGAGGCTGTTTTATTGACTTGTTTTCTAACTCCACTTTGAACACAATGAAAGTTGTATGCCTTTTAAATAAAACAAATATTTCTTCCCCTTCCAATACTGCACAGAAACCCCCAGGGCAAAGAAAACTAAAACTTCATTATTTCAGATTCCACTCATTCCAGAATTATAATAATTTGACTCAAGCTGCATCGAAGTCTGCCTTTGTACTCTCTTTGAGTTGAGGCTTCACTAAGAAAACAAGATTGATAACACAAACAAGATTGATAGGTGTCCTATGGAAGCCACTCAAAGAAAATCTCCACGTGTGATTTGCATGCAATGCCAGCTGCTTATTATAGAGGCATCTTACTGGTCGTTAAGGCAACATGGGCAGGGTTGTCAGCAGCTAGTTCAGATTTCTACAGGCCTCCTATATTTCTTCAAAAATTCAAATCTTCCACTCATTCCAATGTGTTTTCTCTCTATGACTCTAATCAACTGATAGGTGACCAGGTGTTTAGGTGCGAAAAGGTAGAGACTAGAAGAACCTGTTTGCCAACCAGGCTTTAAGAAAAGCATGACTGCTGTTTCTGCTTTAAAGACAGGCAACAGGGGTGGTGGGGGCAGGGAGTGTACACAAATGCCAGCAAATATATCAAAGTTGGCACATTTTGAATGAAATCTAAAGTAATCTAATCCTGTATACTGTGAAATACTGTGAAAATTTGACAAAATACTTTAATCTGTAATTTCACTTGAGCATCACAAAACATACATGAGACACACGTGGCAAAGACAGGAAGTACTCACCAAACAGTGCAGTGCGTGCCCTCTTGTATGTCCCAGCCTTCCGTTGGTGGGGGCAGGAGCCAAGGAGGCTAAGACTTGCTCCCATGGACTATGAGCGGAGATGGTAAATGTCACTTTCAAGGCACGGCAAGGCAATTACCAGGCAGCTTGCTTCCTGCATATCCTTTTTTTGCCTGTAATGGTGACGTTCAGAGCCCCTTCATGAGATGAACAAAGAGAAAAAGGAAAAGATTTTAATGTCTGGATCTCTAGATGAAAAGAGACACTAAAGGCCAGCAGGAGATGCTCAAGAATTAAGTACATAAATTTCACTCAAGAAAAAAATAATAAGGTTTTATGACAAAAATACAGAGGTTTGTGCTTATATTGGTAATCTCAGAAGAGCTTAGCCAGTTATGACTAACACACTAGCAATTATTGCTCTCATCCTATAGGTGAGAAGACCCAGACCCACAGAGAATATAAGACATATTGAAGATCACATCAATACCAAGTAGCAGGGCCCAGAATATAATTCAAACATTCTTATTCCAGCCCTCTTGCCCCTAAAACCCAAATGAAGGTGTTGGCTGAATGCATAAATTACTGACCAGCTGGGATTGCATGCAATCTGTACGATTAATATGAAATTCCAGAAAAGACAGTTTTGTTCCTAATTTGTTTATATAATCCAGGGCCTCTTCACTTCACTTGTAGGGACTGAAGAACAGAGAGGCCCTACCCACCAAGGAAGCCTAGAACACGTTGTGAACCTCTACTGCACTTCATTCTTTTTTGTAAAGGCTTCTTCACAAAATCAAAAGAGTATTGTTCATGGTGAATGGTGAGAAGAGCCTTGGGAACCAAAAGAAAGGCAAATATAAGTCCAATTTTTCATTCTGCCAAATTCAAACAAACATCATTTTAATGACCTGGCAGCCCCTACAAATCCAGCAGCCACCAGTTAAATAAAAAGTCCATTCATTTAAGAAAAGAAGTGTCAACACAGGCATTTAACATAAGTCAGACTTCAACAGCAGAGTGGCCCTGTGTGTGGTGACAGGCACATAGGGGCTGGGATAAGGCAAGCAGCATCAATGAGAGTAAATTCAAGGACCATATAGAAACCCTCCCTCCATCCTTGACCTGTCTCATCAAGAGGCAGATCTGGAGATAAACTTAGGAAACTTAGTGGGGATTTTCAAATGTCTCTGTAATTCATCAGTCTGCAAGGTGATGTCTGCATCCATGTTCAGAAGTAATAAAAGTGAGCATATTCAGTCACTCAGTCATGTCTGATTCCGCAACCCCATGATTATAGTCCCCCAGGCTCCTCTGTGCATGGGATTTCCCAGGCAAGAATACTGGAGCTGGTTGCCATTTCATCCTCCAGGGGATCTTCCCAATCCAGGGATCAAACCTGTGTCTCCTGCATCCCTTGCATTGGCTGACAGATTCCTTACCACTGGGCCCCTGGGTGGCTCTAATAAAAAGTACTGACTACCAACATTTTTTTTTTTTTTGCTAAAAAATACAAGCTGGCATGCACTACCCAGAACAATCCTGCATATGCCTTGCAAAACTACAAAGCTTATACAAGTCCTCTACCTAGGACTACCTTTTTACAACCTTGGAATAAGCAAAGATGATTTAGAGAGGGTCCAGAAAGCACTAAACATCAAAGAAGAAAACAATTATTGAACAAAGTCAAACTTTTACATTTCTGCTTGTCAATAGACACCATTAAGAAAATAAAAATGCAAGCCATGAACTGAGAAAGAACATTTACGACACATATATCTGATAAAGGACTTGATGCTGAGATATGTAAAGGATTCATAGAACTCCATAATAAAAAGACAACCCAATAAAAAATGAGCAAAATAGTTGAACAGACATTCACCAAAGAAAATATTCAAATGGCCAATACGCACATGAACAAGCACTTGGCGTCATTAGTCATCAGGGAAATAAAACTACAACGAAATCATGTTACTACCCATTAGAAAGGCTAAAGCAAAAAAGACTGAAAACACCAAGATATTGGCAAGGCTATGGAGCTATCAGATCTCTAATACATTGCTAGTGGGGGTGTAACATGTTACAACCACTTTTGTTTTATAGTTAAGTATACAGCTATCTGATGACCCAGCAGTCTCCTAGGTATTTATCCAAGGGAAATGGAAACACATGTCCAGAAAAAGACTTGTTCATAGCAGCTTTATTCATAATAGCGATGCACTGGAAATCACTCAAGTGTCCATCAATGGAAGAATAGATAAACAAATGGTGATCAATTTATATACTGGAATACTACATGGGAATAAAAGGAGACGTGAAACTAAGGAGACGTGAAACTAAAGAGACATGAAACATTATGGGTGAATCTCCGGTACATCATGTTCCTTTCACTAATGTGAAATTTCACATACAAAATAGTACACAGAAGATGATTCCATCTACATGGAGTTTTAGATGAGAAAACTAATATATGTGCTCATAGAAATCAAACAAAACTAATGATTGCTTCTGGAGTTGCAGAGGGTGGGGTATTGATTAGAAAGGCACACAAGGATACTTCTTGGAAGATGGAAGCAGTCTACACCTTGCTAGGGGTGAGTCACATACACAGGCTTATTCATTTATCAAAACTGATAAAACTAGACACTTAACATCTACCTAATTATACTCTACATCTCACCCTTTCTACTTTCTGCCCTGGAGCTTCTCCGAGGTCCTGGGGTCTGACCCAGGACTCGCAAGTACGTCCAGGAGGTGCAGATGAGTTGGAGTTCTCAGGGCCACCCTGGCCAGCACCAGGCAGAAGCCGGTGTGCCAGCATGTCCATCTGCGTTGCCTGTACGGACACGCCTACAATGCATTACCTAAGATCCTCAGAAGGCCCCTCATGAGGCAGCACCCATTGGCCACACCATGGTCAACTCAGTAACATAGANCTCCATAATAAAAAGACAACCCAATAAAAAATGAGCAAAATAGTTGAACAGACATTCACCAAAGAAAATATTCAAATGGCCAATACGCACATGAACAAGCACTTGGCGTCATTAGTCATCAGGGAAATAAAACTACAACGAAATCATGTTACTACCCATTAGAAAGGCTAAAGCAAAAAAGACTGAAAACACCAAGATATTGGCAAGGCTATGGAGCTATCAGATCTCTAATACATTGCTAGTGGGGGTGTAACATGTTACAACCACTTTTGTTTTATAGTTAAGTATACAGCTATCTGATGACCCAGCAGTCTCCTAGGTATTTATCCAAGGGAAATGGAAACACATGTCCAGAAAAAGACTTGTTCATAGCAGCTTTATTCATAATAGCGATGCACTGGAAATCACTCAAGTGTCCATCAATGGAAGAATAGATAAACAAATGGTGATCAATTTATATACTGGAATACTACATGGGAATAAAAGGAGACGTGAAACTAAGGAGACGTGAAACTAAAGAGACATGAAACATTATGGGTGAATCTCCGGTACATCATGTTCCTTTCACTAATGTGAAATTTCACATACAAAATAGTACACAGAAGATGATTCCATCTACATGGAGTTTTAGATGAGAAAACTAATATATGTGCTCATAGAAATCAAACAAAACTAATGATTGCTTCTGGAGTTGCAGAGGGTGGGGTATTGATTAGAAAGGCACACAAGGATACTTCTTGGAAGATGGAAGCAGTCTACACCTTGCTAGGGGTGAGTCACATACACAGGCTTATTCATTTATCAAAACTGATAAAACTAGACACTTAACATCTACCTAATTATACTCTACATCTCACCCTTTCTACTTTCTGCCCTGGAGCTTCTCCGAGGTCCTGGGGTCTGACCCAGGACTCGCAAGTACGTCCAGGAGGTGCAGATGAGTTGGAGTTCTCAGGGCCACCCTGGCCAGCACCAGGCAGAAGCCGGTGTGCCAGCATGTCCATCTGCGTTGCCTGTACGGACACGCCTACAATGCATTACCTAAGATCCTCAGAAGGCCCCTCATGAGGCAGCACCCATTGGCCACACCATGGTCAACTCAGTAACATATCTCTCCATTGACTTGTCTTCTTCCCTTATCCACTCCCTCTATCCTTCACTCCTACTGCCTTGTTGTTGTTCAGTTGCTAACGTGTGTCTGACTTTGCAACCCCATGGACTGCAGTAAACCAGGCTTCCGTGTCCTGCACTATCTCCCGGAGTTTGTTCAAACTCATAACCACTGAGTCAGTCTTGCCATCTAACCACTTCATTCTCTGTTGCCTCCTTCTCCTGCTGATCTCCATCTCTCAAGGGTATTTTCCAGTGAGTTGGTTCTCCCCATCAGGTGACCAAAATATTGGAGCTTCAGCACCAGTCCTTCCGATGAATACTGAGAGTAGATTTCCTTTAAGAATGACTGGTTTGATCCCCTTGCTGTCCAAGGGACTCTCGGGAGTCTTCTGCAGCACTCCAATTTGAACACATCAATTCTTTGGCTCCCAGCCTTCCTTATAGTCCAACTCTCACATCTTTACATGACTACTGGAAAAATCATAGTCTTGACTATACACACCTTTGTCGGCAAAGTGCTATCTCTGCTTTTTAATATACTCTCTAGGTTTGTCATAGCTTTTCTTCCAAGGAGCAAGGATCTTTTAATTTTGTGGCTGCCATCACCATCCACAGTGATTTTGCAGCCCAAGAAAATAAAATCTGTCACTGTTTTCACTTTTTCCCCATCTATTTGCCATGAAGGATCACTTTTTAAACAAACCATCTGTGTGTGAGCCTTTGTCTCAAGCTCTGCTTTTAGAGGAACTAAGACTATACAAGGCTTATGAGTGCAGAGAAATGCATCTACATACACAAATGCTTCCCCGGGTGCCAAAACCTTGTATAGCAAAGACCCCTTGTTAAACTGGCTGCTTGCCTGAAATACTGTCCTTCACATAAACTAGAAAGAGACTGATAGCCTCCTGCTAACAAAGTCAGCTTTTGTTGAGATACACACCTTGATAAGAAACAAGCCAAGAATCATGACCCAACATCCACATCAGAGTCACTGCCTTTCCATGTAAATAACAAGTCCATCCCTGGACTGTGTTCAATCCCAGAAGTGTCAGGGCACCAGATTATACCATTGGTATTGCCATCACTGACTAACAACTGAATGATCCATTGGGATAATAGATCCTCCAGAGAGCGATCTTAGCAAAAAAAAAGAAAATTAAAATTTGTGACTTTCCCTTTCAGATGATTATTTTATTTTTTCCATGGGCAAGGAGTTACAGTGTAGTTTCAAGCTCATACTAACAGGATATCAACATGTGGCAAGCACGGACCATTTCTGGTTTTATCTCCTGTCAGGTGCCATGGTTTGACCAATCCTCAACCTCCACAGACCCCACTTTGTGGCTCAGATGGTAAAGAGTCTGCCTGCAATATGGGAGACGTGGTTCTCAGTCAGGAAGATCCCTGGAGAAGGATACGGCAACCCACGCAGTATTCTTCCTGGAAAATCCCCTGGATGGAGAAACCCGGTGGGTTAAAATCCAAACAGCTGCAAAGAGTCAGCCATGACTGAGCAACTAACAGTTTTACCGTGCTAGCTTCTCTTCTCTCAACCTCCACAAAAGTGGCTACTCTTTTTTTTTTTTAATGTACTTGTTTATTTATCTAATACAATCTTGCTATACAAAAAGAGAGGTACTCCTGGGAGGGCAGAAAAGGGTTTGTCTTTCAGGGTTTGTGTGCCCCTTATATATGGTACAGACCAGGTAGCTGCAGGAAAACTTTACAAACAAGGACATATCTGCCTTTAACCTGAAAGGGAATTAACCTTTTTTTCCCTTTCTCTCTCTCTCTCTTTCTTTTTTTGGCTTAAAAGGAAACTAGATCATGAAAGACAGTGTGAATATGACAAAACTCTTTCAGTACAGATAGCTCATGAAGATCAAATGGCTTGTTACAACAGGCTCTCTCTGAATTGCTTAATGTATGTTTTATAAAACCTTTACAAGGCATCTGCCAATGTTTAACCAGAGTGGCAGGTTGGTGTGTTTGGTTTCCTCTGCAGGGAAGATTCTAGAAAATGGCCTCCTGCTAACAAAGTCAGCTTTTGTTGAGATACACACCTTGATAAGAAACAAGCCAAGAATCATGACCCAACATCCACATCAGAGTCACTGCCTTTCCATGTAAATAACAAGTCCATCCCTGGACTGTGTTCAATCCCAGAAGTGTCAGGGCACCAGATTATACCATTGGTATTGCCATCACTGACTAACAACTGAATGATCCATTGGGATAATAGATCCTCCAGAGAGCGATCTTAGCAAAAAAAAAGAAAATTAAAATTTGTGACTTTCCCTTTCAGATGATTATTTTATTTTTTCCATGGGCAAGGAGTTACAGTGTAGTTTCAAGCTCATACTAACAGGATATCAACATGTGGCAAGCACGGACCATTTCTGGTTTTATCTCCTGTCAGGTGCCATGGTTTGACCAATCCTCAACCTCCACAGACCCCACTTTGTGGCTCAGATGGTAAAGAGTCTGCCTGCAATATGGGAGACGTAGGTTCTCAGTCAGGAAGATCCCCTGGAGAAGGATACGGCAACCCACGCAGTATTCTTCCCTGGAAAATCCCATGGATGGAGAAACCCGGTGGGTTAAAATCCAAACAGCTGCAAAGAGTCAGCCATGACTGAGCAACTAACAGTTTTACCGTGCTAGCTTCTCTTCTCTCAACCTCCACAAAAGTGGCTACTCTTTTTTTTTTTTAATGTACTTGTTTATTTATCTAATACAATCTTGCTATACAAAAAGAGAGGTACTCCTGGGAGGGCAGAAAAGGGTTTGTCTTTCAGGGTTTGTGTGCCCCTTATATATGGTACAGACCAGGTAGCTGCAGGAAAACTTTACAAACAAGGACATATCTGCCTTTAACCTGAAAGGGAATTAACCTTTTTTTCCCTTTCTCTCTCTCTCTCTTTCTTTTTTTGGCTTAAAAGGAAACTAGATCATGAAAGACAGTGTGAATATGACAAAACTCTTTCAGTACAGATAGCTCATGAAGATCAAATGGCTTGTTACAACAGGCTCTCTCTGAATTGCTTAATGTATGTTTTATAAAACCTTTACAAGGCATCTGCCAATGTTTAACCAGAGTGGCAGGTTGGTGTGTTTGGTTTCCTCTGCAGGGAAGATTCTAGAAAATGGTAATGGGATGTGAAGACAATTATTTAGAAGCAAGTTGATGAAGACTGGAAAAATAAATGAGGAGCTATCAAATCTGCTAGACTTGGGGCCAGGTTCCAACTGTGGAGAGACAGACAGACTTGGGCTCCAACAAGGCACTCTGAGATCAAGGCCATGAAGATGTCCTCCACTTTCATCCTAATTGTAGCCCCTGCTCTCATCTCCACACAGTTCTCACCCCACATGCCAGCAGTGTTGAAAGCACAGAGAAGTCGGCAGAAAATGGCTTATATTTTGGAGTTCCAGGGTGCGTAGAGGAGGGGAGAGATGAGTTCTGATTTTGCGTTTTCCCGAGTTTACAGATGAGCCCAAAAGAGACTCTGGTTTTCATTATGAGAAAGAGGATGCAAATCTCTGTTGGGAGGAAGATTCGCCCTTAAGTGCACACAAAACTGATCATGACTGAAGCTGCCCAAACCTAAATAGCAGGAAAGATTCATGCATATGACTTCCCAGGCTGTCCCTCCGCTCACCAGCTGGGCTCCTGATCCCATGCATTTGCTCTTCGTGGCCCTACACCCCCACTCGCCCACCAAGATGCCCACTCCTCTCCTTGTCTCCAGGTCCTCATCTTTGATAACACAGCTCCTGCGGAATCTTCTCTAGGAAATTTTCCACTCAAGCTTTTCTGTTTGCAACTCAACTTGTCCCACTTTTTTTAGACTAGTGTTTCCACTGCACCCTGCACTTCCTTCTACCCACAACACTAGAAAGCAAATTCCTTGGTGGGTAGAAACTGTCTGACTCATTTCTGTCTCTAGCACAATCCTGAACTTACAGTACATTGTTCGACTAAAGGAATGAATATTATAGGAGGCGATTTGATTTCTTTACTTGAGAAAGTGAGAAAACACTGGAGGAAGGCTGCCTTGAAAAAACATTTGGAAGTACTTTATCTAGAGCCTCCAGAATATTGCACACAAAGCTCTGATCAAGTCAGAGAGAAAATATATTCTGTAGAATCACAAAGGTTCCCCTACCCAGGAAGCTGCTCTCAATGCAGCTTTAACCAGTGGGCTATTTCTTCTGCCCCTTCTCTTTTCCTGATTCAAATGCACCCTGGATTTCCAAAAGGAAAAGACAGTCAGGCCAGATGAATGAGGAAGATGAAGGAAAACCATTTGTATGGCATACAAGGAAGGCGCTAAGCGGTTGGACTTGCCTAACTTCTGAAAATATTCTGGATGAGTCTTTCTAGAGAAAGGTGTACACTGATCCTATGCACACCTGGCTTGGAATCCAAAGGGTGGTGTTTGAAACCACAAAGGGATCCACAGGCCCTTCTTGGTATTTCCACTTCTTCTTAACTAGATGATGACTATGCAACAAGGCTCCCCCAAAGATGGAAAATTTACCTGGTGCAAAATTCAGAGGTAAAATAGGAAAGGAACCATCAGAGGGAAAAGAATATAATTTAGTAATCCTTTTCCTCCTGGGAAGGGAACTAGTTATTTTACCACTTTAAAGACAGTGGTCTCTTGCAACTCATCAAAGAGAGAAATCTGCACACACCAGACCTCTTCATTATTCCTGCGGTCTGACAAACTCCTGAAGACCCTGGGAGCCAATTTCAGAGCAGGCAAAAGGATCCAGACTGTACTCTCCACAGGGTAAGGAAGGCTAAATCAACCGGAAAAAGGTAGAATTGTACAGTTCAGTAAGCAGAGTGCAGACAAGCGTGGATAATTTTAACTCCCAGTACAGCTGGACGGACCACTAAACTGTCACCGCATATCGAACCTGTAACTGAGAAACCACAATTATCCTTTTGAGCACATGTACGAGGAAGTGTGGGGTGTCCAAGGTGTTATGAGTGAAACTCTTCAGAACAGGTGAACTGAGGCAATGAGCGAGGATTGTCACGTGTGGTTCCCTGCAGGGAAGGGAAAAGGCGCCAGACGGCCAGGTCCATGGCAGCTCTGCCATAAAAGGGACAGAGCAGAGGCAGGCATGAAACGAGATGAAAAAGGAGACAGTGTCGGAGAGAGGCAAAGACAGTCCCCTTCTAAAGACTTCTTTAGAACTGGAGGAAGGCTGCCTTGAAAAACATTTGGAAGTATTTTCTGATCAAAGTCAAGAGAGAAAATATATTCTGTAGAATCACAAAGGTTCCCCTACCCAGGAAGCTGCTCTCAATGCAGCTTTAACCAGTGGGCTATTTCTTCTGCCCCTTCTCTTTTCCTGATTCAAATGCACCCTGGATTTCCAAAAGGAAAAGACAGTCAGGCCAGATGAATGAGGAAGATGAAGGAAAACCATTTGTATGGCATACAAGGAAGGCGCTAAGCGGTTGGACTTGCCTAACTTCTGAAAATATTCTGGATGAGTCTTTCTAGAGAAAGGTGTACACTGATCCTATGCACACCTGGCTTGGAATCCAAAGGGTGGTGTTTGAAACCACAAAGGGATCCACAGGCCCTTCTTGGTATTTCCACTTCTTCTTAACTAGATGATGACTATGCAACAAGGCTCCCCCAAAGATGGAAAATTTACCTGGTGCAAAATTCAGAGGTAAAATAGGAAAGGAACCATCAGAGGGAAAAGAATATAATTTAGTAATCCTTTTCCTCCGGGGAAAGGGGAACTAGTTATTTTACCACTTTAAAGACAGTGGTCTCTTGCAACTCATCAAAGAGAGAAATCTGCACACACCAGACCTCTTCATTATTCCTGCGGTCTGACAAACTCCTGAAGACCCTGGGAGCCAATTTCAGAGCAGGCAAAAGGATCCAGACTGTACTCTCCACAGGGTAAGGAAGGCTAAATCAACCGGAAAAAGGTAGAATTGTACAGTTCAGTAAGCAGAGTGCAGACAAGCGTGGATAATTTTAACTCCCAGTACAGCTGGACGGACCACTAAACTGTCACCGCATATCGAACCTGTAACTGAGAAACCACAATTATCCTTTTGAGCACATGTACGAGGAAGTGTGGGGTGTCCAAGGTGTTATGAGTGAAACTCTTCAGAACAGGTGAACTGAGGCAATGAGCGAGGATTGTCACGTGTGGTTCCCTGCAGGGAAGGGAAAAGGCGCCAGACGGCCAGGTCCATGGCAGCTCTGCCATAAAAGGGACAGAGCAGAGGCAGGCATGAAACGAGATGAAAAAGGAGACAGTGTCGGAGAGAGGCAAAGACAGTCCCCTTCTAAAGACTTCTTTAGAAGCACCAACAACTTCCAAAGATGGATAAGTCTCAGAGGCCAAAGAAGTAACTTGAAAGTGATGGAAAAGCTTGGTTTTTTCCCTCCATTCTTCTCCCCTCCCCGCCCTACTCCCTGCACAGGAAGAGCTATTCCCCAACTAAATCCACCTCTCTTCTTCGTTTCCAATTTCTAAGCCTCAGGCAGCAACATGTGTGATTTTATCTGTAGCTCAATCAATACTGAACAGCAACCCCAGAATATGATATGGACACCTGACCCTGGCTCCATGTTTTGGATCAAGAAAATAGTGAATCATTTACATTCTGCAAATTCCTTTCAAATTTTCCCAAAGAAATTATTCCTGAGTCCTGCTCCTAGTTTGGGAAGCACAGATCACTCCTGTTTCTACTTCTCCCCAGTAGCCCCCACGGTTCCATTGAGAAAGATAATCAAGCTGTGAAATTCTATGTTGCATTCACCACTACTTGATTTGACTACTTATTCCCACTTTAAAATACTACACAGTGGAAAACCTGACCCGTGTCACCGTGATTTCATGTGATTTCATTTTGTGTGTGGTTTATTTTCCATAGCCTGAGGAGAGCTAAATTCCAAGCATGTGTCATATAGAATCAGTCAATCTACAGGATCAGGAGAAATTTCTGTTGGTAAGGGTAGTACCAAAGTTTGAGGTAGAATGACAAGTTGCCAAGAGGCTGGCCAGAGTGCTTGCAGAATTAAGAAAATGGTATAGTACCAATCTAGGATCCTACACCTAAGATGCCACAAGCGTGCCATTGAGCCCCTTCCTTAACTAAATACTCCCACTCAGTGCTCCCAGGGAATTCTACTGCAGAGGAATCTGTCCCTGACTCGACAAGACAAGATCGGCAAGCAAATAAGATTCATCTGTACCTCATTAATTTGTACATTTGTTTGTAGGCTCCCTTGCTAAAATGCATTTATTCCATGAAGTCAGGAATGACGATGTTCTCCTTTAAAACAATGGCAAAATTATCTTTCATAAGATGTTATCTCCTTTAAATGGGACAAAAGAATTCAAGGATGGGGTTGACCAAAATGTTTCCTCAGGTTTTTCTGCAACATGTTATAGAAAAACCCAAATGGACTTTTTGGCTAACCCAGCATTAAGTCCAGTATGGAATTTCAGCCCCCTTTGACCTCCCTGATGGCAGTTGTTCTCTGATATGCTCCCTGGACCAGCAGCATGAGCATTACTAGGAACTTAGAAATGCTCACTCTCAGGAACTCATCCCCCCATCCAGGCCACACTGACTGAATAGAAACTCTGGAGGTGGGACTTCCAGTGCACATTTTCAGCAATTCCCCCAGTGATTCTGAAGCTTCCTGAAGGATGGGAACCCCTGCTCTACATTAACAGACTCCCCTTCCTCGGAATGCCCACTACTTACAGACAACTTCTCCATGCAGTGAGGCCAGAGCAATGGCTCCGTAATGTACTCTTAAGTAAACAGTAACAAAGGGGTCCCCTCTGGTCTGTTCCCGGGCCTGCTTTCATTCTTCCCATGTGTTTGACGGGCACGTGTGGAACCTAGAACAACATTTCTCTATAAACAGTGTCAGCATCTTGCACTAACTTCTTAAAACCTTTTTTTCTTTTTTCACCATTTCAGGTAACAATCCCCCAAGTGGCCTTAACACCCAGAACTCTGGTGAATGTTATGATTGTTTTGCAGACGGGAAGTGACTGCTACATTAACACTATCCAGAAGTGAGTGGTGATAAACTCTGGCACTGCTACAAAAAAAGAAAAACCAGGCTCAGAGACGCAGGAACCGAAAGAATACATTCTACAGTTGAAAGGAAAAACCCACACAAACTCAAAACAAAACCAGTTCCAATAAACCTCATTCCTTGCCATCTATAAACAAAGTTCAGCAGAGAATCTTTTGGCCCCAAGAACCGTGGAATGAGATAAGATGTTTTCTCCTTTATTTTGAATGTGTGGACTGCATAGACACCCCATTAGAAAGGCATTTCAAATATCCATTAATGATTTTAATTGACTAAGTCTCATTCTTCCTGACGACCATGCTGGGTTTATCTGAGCACAATTTCCTGCTATTATCATAAGTCTCTGGTAGCTTAATGAAGGCTGTATGTCATCAAACACTATTTTTAAAAAATTGGAGGATAAACTTACAAGGAGTAAATGTTCCTTTAGATGTTACAAGACACTCATGCCCTAACTTGACTTGAATGTCTAACACAGCTGCTTTAAGAAGTCCACGTGGCCCTGGGCTCTTAAATCATGCTCACTTAGGACATACCTTGTTGGGTTTGAAACACAATCTGGTTAATGAATCTACCTTACCAGGTACCAGTCACGATACCCTACATGAAAATCTTCGAGCAGAATATTTTCAAATCTGTATCGTGTCAAATCCCTACAAGAAAGTCAATGTTTTGTTTTGTCTCTTAAAAGGCTCATTCCCATCCAGATTGTTGTGACAGGTCTGAACTGGTTCAACCTGGCTGCATTTTCCAGGAGCAAAAAGTGGAATTTGCTATAACCTGATCAAACTCCTTTTGAGCAGTTTGGGGGAATCAGCATGTTTGTGTTGGCTTGTTAGGCCTTTAAGGCTCATAGACTTAGCCAGTTCAGGCAGAGAGGGCAGCCAGAGAAGGTATCCATGCTTCCTGGTCTACAGCAATGCCAGGGAGTTCAAGTATTACTTGCTATAGGGAAACAAAAGCCAACAACCTGGGGATCAATGTCCCTGCAAAAAAGTAAGGCCTCAGTGCTGTAATGGATATAACAAATATTTAAATAAGGATAATATAAAAATGTGCTGGCTCATGTTGATTTATTTCCAATGTCCTGCTGAGTGGTTCGTAAAATTCAAGCTTGATTTCTGCTGACTTCTTTAGCTACACCACTTCTCTTTTCCTCCCTGCCTTTCAATCATATTTCACAGTCCCTTCCAAAAGGAGCATAATGTAGACTGCCAGAGATATTCTCAGTCTATATATTAAGTGGCTTTATGAAGCTGGGAGCCTGAGCCAGCTCTCTGAACAATGCCGAGAACACTCAGGGCTCCACAAAGACAGGCCACTGTGAACAGCCAGGCCCATTAAAAGGCACAATTTTTTCCTCATTCTTCCTGACGACCATGCTGGGTTTATCTGAGCACAATTTCCTGCTATTATCATAAGTCTCTGGTAGCTTAATGAAGGCTGTATGTCATCAAACACTATTTTTAAAAAATTGGAGGATAAACTTACAAGGAGTAAATGTTCCTTTAGATGTTACAAGACACTCATGCCCTAACTTGACTTGAATGTCTAACACAGCTGCTTTAAGAAGTCCACGTGGCCCTGGGCTCTTAAATCATGCTCACTTAGGACATACCTTGTTGGGTTTGAAACACAATCTGGTTAATGAATCTACCTTACCAGGTACCAGTCACGATACCCTACATGAAAATCTTCGAGCAGAATATTTTCAAATCTGTATCGTGTCAAATCCCTACAAGAAAGTCAATGTTTTGTTTTGTCTCTTAAAAGGCTCATTCCCATCCAGATTGTTGTGACAGGTCTGAACTGGTTCAACCTGGCTGCATTTTCCAGGAGCAAAAAGTGGAATTTGCTATAACCTGATCAAACTCCTTTTGAGCAGTTTGGGGGAATCAGCATGTTTGTGTTGGCTTGTTAGGCCTTTAAGGCTCATAGACTTAGCCAGTTCAGGCAGAGAGGGCAGCCAGAGAAGGTATCCATGCTTCCTGGTCTACAGCAATGCCAGGGAGTTCAAGTATTACTTGCTATAGGGAAACAAAAGCCAACAACCTGGGGATCAATGTCCCTGCAAAAAAGTAAGGCCTCAGTGCTGTAATGGATATAACAAATATTTAAATAAGGATAATATAAAAATGTGCTGGCTCATGTTGATTTATTTCCAATGTCCTGCTGAGTGGTTCGTAAAATTCAAGCTTGATTTCTGCTGACTTCTTTAGCTACACCACTTCTCTTTTCCTCCCTGCCTTTCAATCATATTTCACAGTCCCTTCCAAAAGGAGCATAATGTAGACTGCCAGAGATATTCTCAGTCTATATATTAAGTGGCTTTATGAAGCTGGGAGCCTGAGCCAGCTCTCTGAACAATGCCGAGAACACTCAGGGCTCCACAAAGACAGGCCACTGTGAACAGCCAGGCCCAGTTCAATCTCAACCAGCAGAGGTGCTTCTTCCCTCCCCAAGCTTGACTCCTGTAGGGATGAGGAAGACGAGAACCACCTTGAATTTAGAATGTGTCTGAGTTGGAGAGGCCCCAAGACATCTCCTATTTGGTCCAAGGAAACAGAGGCTGGGCCATGATAAAGAGAACTACAAGCTCCTCAATGAGAGGAGACTTCCCTGGCAGTCCAGTGGTTAAAACTTTACCTTTCAGTGCAGGGAGTGAGGGTTTGATCCCTGGTCAGAGAGCTAGAATCCCACATGCCTCGGGGTCAAAAAACCAAAACATAAAACAGAAGCACTAATGTAACAAACTTGATAAATATTTTAAAAAAAGAAAGATCCTCATTGAGTGTGCAGAGAAGACAAGAGAGGAAGAATACCGGGAGGCTGCCTCACTCTCCCTCCTACCCACCGAGCTGCATGCAAACATACATGCTGCCACTTAATCATACATGAGCGTCACATCAGAGCCAAGGTCTGTCCTGATGCTTGCTGGGAAATAATTCTAATGTTTTTAACTACAGTTCTTCAACTCTATTGGGTTGGTCAAAATATTCATTCTGATTTTTCTGTAAGATGTTATGAAAAGCCCAAACAAACTTTTTGGCCAACCCAATACCATTGATTGGCACATATTACACACCAGGAGCTACACAGGTATGTTTTCCTTATTTAATCCTTGTGACTTGTCCCTTGGAGAAGTCGTACAACTGGCCTATAAGTAAGTACAGTTGACTCTCGAACAACATGGGTTTGAGCTGGGTGAAACCACTTACATGGGGACGTTTTTCAACAAATACACGGAAATTTTCGTGGAGATTTGTGACAACTTGAAAAAAGAAACTTTCAGGCAAAACCTGCTATCTAGAAATATCAAAAAAAATAATAAAAAGTTATGTCATGAATGTAAAATAGAGATTGGTCTGTCCTTACATAGGCATAAAATGAGTGATTTTTAATATAAAATTAATAATGTGTACTTTTCTTACTGTTTTGTAACTTTGCTTTCAAAGAACTACATCATCATATAGTATGCATCTCTCTCTTATGATTGGATTATAATTAGAGAAACTGCATATGAGCCTATGATCACAGGAAAGTGGGGATATTTAAAATGCAGAAATGTTTCCGGTTCTATATTATAAATATGACTGCAATACTGTATGCCATAAAAATTGTACAATGATTCATTCATTAGTGTACAGCCTAGGCTACTGCAAAGCAATTATGTTGATTATACTAGGCTACCATGAAACAGTCATATTGCTACTTCTTCATTATCAACACATCAATAGCTATACTTATGAATTTATCATTCACAGTATCTTTTAATTTTTGATATTTAGTGTTAGTAATATGTATAACATCTACAATGTTTTGCATATTGTAAAGCAGCATTGATGTAAGTACTGACAAATGATTCATTTTGTAAAGGGGCAAAGTATACTTATAGTATCACTAAATACAGTATAGTACTACAAATGCATTCTCTCTTATGATTTTCTTAATAAAATTTTCTTTTCTCTAGTTTACTTTGAAGAATATAGTACATAATGCAAAAAAACATAGAAAATATGTGTTAATGAACAGTTTATACTATCAGTAAGGTTTCCAGTCAACGATAGGCTAGAGATTTCCCTGGTCATCCCAATGGTTAAGAGTTCACCTTCCTGGGGCTTCCTTGGTGGTCCAGTGGGTAAGGACACCGCCTTGCAGTGCAAGGGGCGCCGGTTCAATCCCTGGCCTGGGAAGATCCCACGTGCTGCAGAGCAGCTGGACTGATGTGTCCAATTACCGAGCTGGAGCTCTGGAGTGCATGCGCCCAGAGCCGGCGCTCTGTGACAACAGAGGCCACCGCGATGGGAGGCCCACATGGGCCAAAGAACAAAGATGGATGAAAATAGACAAATGAAAGAAATGAAAGACCAATAGAAGTGGCCCGCCTGTTCCCTTCCCTCCCCACCCCCCCCTCACCCAAATTAAAAAATAAATAAATCTTTAAAAAAAAAAAAGAGTTCACCTTCCAATGCAGGGGCTACGGTCAGGGAGCTAAGATCCCACATGCCTCATATCCAAAAAACCAGAACATAAACAAAAGAAGCAATTTTGTAACAAATTCAATAAATATTTTAAAAATGGGATCCACATAGATTAGGCTATTAGTAGTCAAGTTTAGGGGAACCAAAAATTGTAATGGATTTTCAACTGTGTTGGTAGTTGGTGCCCCCTAACCTCTGTATTGCACAGGGGTTAACTGTGTTATTTCATTGCACCATGTCACTATATTTTTTTCTTTTTGCTTTCTTTGTGTGCTTTTCCGGTTCTATATTATAAATATGACTGCAATACCGTATGCCATAAAAATTGTACAATGATTCATTCATTAGTGTACAGCCTAGGCTACTGCAAAGCAATTATGTTGATTATACTAGGCTACCATGAACCAGTCATATTGCTACTTCTTCATTATCAACACATCAATAGCTATACTTATGAATTTATCATTCACAGTATCTTTTAATTTTTGATATTTAGTGTTAGTAATATGTATAACATCTACAATGTTTTGCATATTGTAAAGCAGCATTGATGTAAGTACTGACAAATGATTCATTTTGTAAAGGGGCAAAGTATACTTATAGTATCACTAAATACAGTATAGTACTACAAATGCATTCTCTCTTATGATTTTCTTAATAAAATTTTCTTTTCTCTAGTTTACTTTGAAGAATATAGTACATAATGCAAAAAAACATAGAAAATATGTGTTAATGAACAGTTTATACTATCAGTAAGGTTTCCAGTCAACGATAGGCTAGAGATTTCCCTGGTCATCCCAATGGTTAAGAGTTCACCTTCCTGGGGCTTCCTTGGTGGTCCAGTGGGTAAGGACACCGCCTTGCAGTGCAAGGGGCGCCGGTTCAATCCCTGGCCTGGGAAGATCCCACGTGCTGCAGAGCAGCTGGACTGATGTGTCCAATTACCGAGCTGGAGCTCTGGAGTGCATGCGCCCAGAGCCGGCGCTCTGTGACAACAGAGGCCACCGCGATGGGAGGCCCACATGGGCCAAAGAACAAAGATGGATGAAAATAGACAAATGAAAGAAATGAAAGACCAATAGAAGTGGCCCGCCTGTTCCCTTCCCTCCCCACCCCACCCTCACCAAAATTAATAAATAAATAAATCTTTAAAAAAAAAAAAAGAGTTCACCTTCCAATGCAGGGGCTACGGTCAGGGAGCTAAGATCCCACATGCCTCATATCCAAAAAACCAGAACATAAACAAAAGAAGCAATTTTGTAACAAATTCAATAAATATTTTAAAAATGGGATCCACATAGATTAGGCTATTAGTAGTCAAGTTTAGGGGAACCAAAAATTGTAATGGATTTTCAACTGTGTTGGTAGTTGGTGCCCCCTAACCTCTGTATTGCACAGGGGTTAACTGTGTTATTTCATTGCACCATGTCACTATATTTTTTTCTTTTTGCTTTCTTTGTGTGCTTTAAATTTCAGTCAGAATGTGAACTCCAGGGCTTCCCCTGGTGGTCCAGTGGGTAAGGACACCGCCTTGCAGTGCAAGGGGCGCTGGTTCGAGCCCTGGCCTGGGAAGATCCCATGTGCTGCGGAGCGGCTGGACCGATGTGTCCAATTACCGAGCCAGAGCTCTGGAGCGCATGCACCCAGGGCCAGTGCTCTGCAACGACAGACGCCACCGCGATGGGAGGCCCACAGGAGCCAAACAACAAAGACAGATGAAAAATAGAGAAATGAAAGACCAATAGAAGTGGCCCGCCCGCTCCCCTCCCTCCCCAACCCGACCCCTGCCCAAAAAAAAAAAAAAAAAAGAATGTGAACTCCACAAGAGAGGCAGCCTTGTCTTCTTGTTTGCAGTTCTATTTCTAGCTCCCGAAACATTACTTCATGCATAGTTGATATTTAATAAGTGCTTTCTAAAACAAATATCATATATTAACACATATATATGGAATCTAGAAAAATGGTACTGATAAACCTATTTGCAGAGCAGGACCAGAGCCTCAGACATAGAGAACACACTTACGGACACAGTCGGGAAAGGAGAGGGTAGGATGAATTGATGGAGAAGCATTGAAACGTATACATTACCACACGCGAAATCGCTAGCTAATGGGGAGCTGTTGTGTGATGCCCGAGCTAAGCCTGGTGCTCTGTGACAACCGCGAGGGGTGGGATGGGGTGGCGTGGGGGTGGGAGGGAGGTACAATAGGGAGGGGATGTGTACACCTGTGGACGACTTGTGTTGGTGTGGAGCAAATAGCAACACAACACTGTAAAGCAGTTATCCTCCAAATAACAATAGACAAATTAAAAACAAACAAACGCAATAAGTGCTTGCTACATGAATGAAGGAATTCTCATCCCATAGGTGAGGACACTGAGGTTTTAGGGAGGAGAGTTAATATAGTCAAGGTTATTCAATTAATTAGAGGTAAAATTGCCTTCCAATCACAGGTATGTTTCTGTGAGCTTAATTAGACACAGAGATGTGCTCAAGATCAAGGGAACTGGAAACTGTCGAGATTCCCAATTATTCTACCCAGAGTCCCTGCAGCACAGGTGTGCTCACTAAAGGCCTTGACCTCTGTGACCCTGAACCTTCATGTGCTTTAAATTTCAGTCAGAATGTGAACTCCAGGGCTTCCCCTGGTGGTCCAGTGGGTAAGGACACCGCCTTGCAGTGCAAGGGGCGCTGGTTCGAGCCCTGGCCTGGGAAGATCCCATGTGCTGCGGAGCGGCTGGACCGATGTGTCCAATTACCGAGCCAGAGCTCTGGAGCGCATGCACCCAGGGCCAGTGCTCTGCAACGACAGACGCCACCGCGATGGGAGGCCCACAGGAGCCAAACAACAAAGACAGATGAAAAATAGAGAAATGAAAGACCAATAGAAGTGGCCCGCCCCCTCCCCCCCCAACCCCACCCCTACCCAAAAAAAAAAAAAAAAAGAATGTGAACTCCACAAGAGAGGCAGCCTTGTCTTCTTGTTTGCAGTTCTATTTCTAGCTCCCGAAACATTACTTCATGCATAGTTGATATTTAATAAGTGCTTTCTAAAACAAATATCATATATTAACACATATATATGGAATCTAGAAAAATGGTACTGATAAACCTATTTGCAGAGCAGGACCAGAGCCTCAGACATAGAGAACACACTTACGGACACAGTCGGGAAAGGAGAGGGTAGGATGAATTGATGGAGAAGCATTGAAACGTATACATTACCACACGCGAAATAGCTAGCTAATGGGGAGCTGTTGTGTGATGCCCTAGCTAAGCCTGGTGCTCTGTGACAACCGCGAGGGGTGGGATGGGGTGGCGTGGGGGGTTGGAGGGAGGTACAATAGGGAGGGGATGTGTACACCTGTGGACGACTTGTGTTGGTGTGGAGCAAATAGCAACACAACACTGTAAAGCAGTTATCCTCCAAATAACAATAGACAAATTAAAAACAAACAAACGCAATAAGTGCTTGCTACATGAATGAAGGAATTCTCATCCCATAGGTGAGGACACTGAGGTTTTAGGGAGGAGAGTTAATATAGTCAAGGTTATTCAATTAATTAGAGGTAAAATTGCCTTCCAATCACAGGTATGTTTCTGTGAGCTTAATTAGACACAGAGATGTGCTCAAGATCAAGGGAACTGGAAACTGTCGAGATTCCCAATTATTCTACCCAGAGTCCCTGCAGCACAGGTGTGCTCACTAAAGGCCTTGACCTCTGTGACCCCTGAACCTGTCATTCTGAGAAATAGCAAAATTTAATACTTTTAATAAATAGAGTATTCTACATTAATGACATGTTTCTACTACTCAAGAGACTGGTAATTCATTGAGAAACAGCATCTACTAATCTTCTTGAATGACAGACTAAGTCAGCACCAAATCTATATAGGAAGAACATAAGATTCTTTGGATAAGCTCTATATTGTGACAAATTCCATGTACACCCATAATAACGAAATCAGTTATTAATAGGAAATCTGCTAAATACCTAGAATTACTACCTTCCTTGGAATTATCACCATTAGAAAGGTTGCTATAACAAAAATTGATTAAGGAGAGAAATAAAGACTGCTTGGGGAACTATTAATAGGCTTAGATTTGTGAACATTTATTGAACAAAGGATATTTTCCAGATGCTCTGTCCTCATAGAACACAATAATAACTGAAGCTGAAACTAGCCTTTGGGAGGATGTAGGAGTCACTGTAAAGGGAAATTCCCTCATGAGGGGGCCAAATGGAGGTGGGGAAATATTACATCCAAGAGGTTTCTGGAAATAGGACCAATCAAACAGGATAGCTGTAACCTAAGCTGAAGGCATGAGTTAGTTAAGCTGGTCTACCAGGGGTCCCATAATTTTTTTTTTTTTTTTAATGTTAGGCAAGGATAAAGGCCACCTCAGAAGGAAAAGTCCCTGACATTCAATTAATTTGTTTTGTACCGTGTTACAAATAAAATTTAGGGAATCTAACAGACTCTTAATGAAAAAAAATAAATCTTGAGAAGTTATTATCTGGGAAACCTGGACATTGCTGGTTGCCTGTAACAACCTACATGCGCCTGGTGGGATTGCCAGGGGATCAGATATCAGACCATAAAGCTGCTAATATAACTGATGCAGCCTGATGGAAGGAAAAGCATCAATCAATTAGAAAGTCTGTGTCGGGCAAATAGGGGGCCAGGTGGAGGTGCCTGCTCTAAAGTCCTGATTTTGAAAACAGAAGGTCTCCCTGGAATTCTTCTGTAGACTACAACGGGAGGCCCAGTAAAACCAGGTGCAAGGAACAGGTGATGACCACTGGGCTGAACCCCTCTAAATTAAGGATGGAGACCACTTGTTTCCTACAAATTGCAGGAGCCGGAAATTTAGTTCTTCCTTTCAATGGTGACTTAGTTTTAAACCTCTCATATTAAGTTGTCTGTATTTAGTGGCAAACAAGGAGACAGAAAATATGCATGGGCAGAAATGTGTACACATGGAGTTATTTTTCTTGGCGTTCTGGATTTCGGAGACAGATGGTTGAATTTATCTTATGTCTCATTCATGGCCTATTTTCTTCATCAATCCAGGCAATTCTGCTGCCTTCATTTATTTACTTATTGATGTCCTTTTAAAAAACTTTTCCACCCACCCTTGACCCTCACAGGCAATAGTTCAAATGCATTTTATGCATATCCACACATTTGTAGGTATCTTTGTAAAATGCAGAAATTGTTTATTGTGTGTATGTGCATTTTGTAATTTACATAAATGGCATTGGGCTATGAACCATATATTTCTCCTTTTTCAGCTAAATGCTGTGTTTTCAAGCTCAGTCCCTGTTGCTATGAGTACATCGAATTTGTGCTCTGTAACTATTGCATGGTGTTTCATTATCCACTCACCACGTTGGACTGAACTACTTCCTGTTTAACTGGCACATATGATAGCACAAACACTAAGTATCGAACATTTGCATCTGTGTCTTCCCCTGGATTCATGCAAAGACTTTTTCTTCTGATATGGCCCACAAGTGGGTTTTTGAGTCTCCACAGCCACACATACATCCTTTAAGCAAGCCCTCCCCAGTTGCTATCCTGTGTGACTGACCAGTTTTCATACCCACCAGTAGGATAGGTGGGCTCCCAGTATCCCGTATTCAACTCATCTATTAGTCAATTAAATTGATCATAAATTTTGTAATTAAAACGGGAATAGAATATTATTCCATTCTTTTCTTTATTTTTGGCTGTGCTGGGTCTTTGTTGATGTGTGGGTCTAGCTGCTCTGCGGTATGTGGGATCTTCCCGGATCAGGGATCGAACCCGTATCTCCTGCATTGGCAGACGGGTTCTTATCCACTGAGCCACAAGGGAAGCCCTCCATTCTTATTTTGTGCTGCATTTCTCTGAATATTGCTGAGCTTGCACATCTCTTTATATGTTTGCTAGGTACTTAGGTTTACCCTTTCTATGAATTGCTATCCATATCCTTTGGCCATTTTTTTTCCCATAGATTTCTCTCTCTTATTGGAAGTGGTCCTTGTATTCTATGTACTCGTTTCTCATTGGTCTTAGATACTGCAAATCTAACAAACCTCTCATGTACCAATTTTGTCTATGTTGTCTTTTTAAGCTGAACTCTTTGTGTGTGTGATCAGAACCATCAATTTATCATCTAATGATTTGTTCTTCTGCTCATGTTGAAGAAGTACCTCCTTCCCCTAGGTCCTCTCTTCTATCAACATCCTAGTTTTACTTTTCACATTACACCTTTCCATCTACCTGAAATTCACTTTATAGATGGTGTAAGGTAGGGATCTTTGTCTTTCCATGAGCCAATTTTCTCAATACCTTCTATTAAATGACTGTCTGGTAGCTTATTGACATTTATCGTATTAACCTTTTCATATCAAGTTATGTCTGTTCAGTCGGTCTGCTTCTCTGTTCTTTTACCAATACCACATTGTTTTTCTTTCTTTCTCTTTCTTGCTTCCTTTCTTTGTACTATGTCTTAATATCTAGTGGTAGAAGTCTGCTGCCTTCTTCTCCAAGGTAACTTATTTATTCATTACATTCTTCTGTATTTAGAATAACTTTGTCACATCCCTTTAAAAAAAACTAACTAGAATTTTGCTTTGGATCACACTGAAATTGTACTTTAGTTCAGAAAGAACTGACATTTTTATATAATGTTAAAGCACACCATTAATAAGCATGGAGAAGCTCACCATTTCATTGTAGTTTTTAAGACACTGTCCATAGATATGATGTATATTCTTTGTTCATTTCTTGATAATTTAAATGTTATTGTTGCCGTTTTTGAAGGCATTTTTGTTTTCTATTTCATTTTCTGGTGGGTTGCTGGTGGTGTGGATGGACACAATTGACTTCTAAGTTTATCTGTGTCTTGCAAATTTCCTCAACTCTCTATTCTGACTTTTTGTTGATTCTTATATTTATTTAGATCATCTGCATTTCTCTGAATATTGCTGAGCTTGCACATCTCTTTATATGTTTGCTAGGTACTTAGGTTTACCCTTTCTATGAATTGCTATCCATATCCTTTGGCCATTTTTTTTCCCATAGATTTCTCTCTCTTATTGGAAGTGGTCCTTGTATTCTATGTACTCGTTTCTCATTGGTCTTAGATACTGCAAATCTAACAAACCTCTCATGTACCAATTTTGTCTATGTTGTCTTTTTAAGCTGAACTCTTTGTGTGTGTGATCAGAACCATCAATTTATCATCTAATGATTTGTTCTTCTGCTCATGTTGAAGAAGTACCTCCTTCCCCTAGGTCCTCTCTTCTATCAACATCCTAGTTTTACTTTTCACATTACACCTTTCCATCTACCTGAAATTCACTTTATAGATGGTGTAAGGTAGGGATCTTTGTCTTTCCATGAGCCAATTTTCTCAATACCTTCTATTAAATGACTGTCTGGTAGCTTATTGACATTTATCGTATTAACCTTTTCATATCAAGTTATGTCTGTTCAGTCGGTCTGCTTCTCTGTTCTTTTACCAATACCACATTGTTTTTCTTTCTTTCTCTTTCTTGCTTCCTTTCTTTGTACTATGTCTTAATATCTAGTGGTAGAAGTCTGCTGCCTTCTTCTCCAAGGTAACTTATTTATTCATTACATTCTTCTGTATTTAGAATAACTTTGTCACATCCCTTTAAAAAAAACTAACTAGAATTTTGCTTTGGATCACACTGAAATTGTACTTTAGTTCAGAAAGAACTGACATTTTTATATAATGTTAAAGCACACCATTAATAAGCATGGAGAAGCTCACCATTTCATTGTAGTTTTTAAGACACTGTCCATAGATATGATGTATATTCTTTGTTCATTTCTTGATAATTTAAATGTTATTGTTGCCGTTTTTGAAGGCATTTTTGTTTTCTATTTCATTTTCTGGTGGGTTGCTGGTGGTGTGGATGGACACAATTGACTTCTAAGTTTATCTGTGTCTTGCAAATTTCCTCAACTCTCTATTCTGACTTTTTGTTGATTCTTATATTTATTTAGATCATCAGCAAATGACAATTTAATACCCTACCTAGAAATCATTAGGCTTCCATTGTTTGGTTTTGGCTTGGTTTTATCTTATAGAGTTGGCCAGGACCTTCGTCGCTGTGCTAAATAGCAGCATATGTCTCTAGTCTTAAAAGGGATGAGTCCAAAGTTTCTCTGAAGTATGTTGTCTGTTGTAGGTTGGAGGCATAAATCTTTATCGCATTAAGGAAGTTCCCTTTGAGACATAATTTGCAAGAATTTTAATCATAAATTGATGATGAATTTTATTAAGATTTCTTTTTGCATCTGAGATGATTGAGTGGCTATTCTCCCTAGTTCTAGTGTAGCAATGCATTTTCTGAGGTTGAACCATCTTTGCTTTTCTGGACCAAACTCTCCATGATGATGTGCTACATTTATCCTTTTATTTTGTAGCCAATATTTCATTGTGCATTCCTACATCTCTGTTTAAAAGCCACATGACCTTGTATTGACCCTTACAGAAACTGGAAGCAATAATATGCTAGCCTTATAAAAATTATTTCTAATGCTTTTACTTTTTTTCTATTTCCCAGAATTATCTTTTTTTCTAAATTTTGGTAGTACTTACTAGTAAAACCACTGGATCTGGAGCTTTTGTGAGAGAAAAGAGCCTGAATATAATTTTAATTTCAATACTGATTATGGTCTAGTCAATATTTTTAGTTTCTCTTACACTACTTTGGTATTCTATATTTGTCTATACATGTAGTTTTCAAATTGACTGATAGTATTCATAATCGTTTTTCATAGTTTCACTCAGCTATATATACTTTATTTCCCTGTTTTTTATCTTGCAAGCTTGTTACTTACATTCTCTCTTTACCCTGGTCAGTCCAGCCAAATGATATCTTTATTCTGTTTTATTTTCGAAGTACCCAGATTTTGGTTTCATTAATCCTCTCTGTTATTTTTAGTATTCTTTAAAGTTCTTATCTTAGATTCATTATACCTCTCTTTCTCATCTCTTTGTTCTTTTTCCAGTTCTCCTCTTGAACTCATAGGTACTGTGTTCTCAGCCTTTCTTTCTTTCAAATAAATACATCTAAAGCTACATTTTCCTCTAAGTACTACTTTAGCTATCTAATTTTGGTAAGCAGTTGTTTTAGTTCTAGGTATTTTATAACTTCCCTTATGACTTCTGAGTTAGATTCTAGATATGAGCTTTTTTTTTAGCATTTTTGACACTGATTTCTCATTTTACTGCATTTTTATTAAACAACATACTCTGCATTAAATGGCTTCTTTGGAATTAGAAGCTTTACCTGGTGAATTGTCTCTTTTTTTTTTAAATGGTCATGTCTGGAAAAAATGTACCTTTACTGTTGGATACAGAATTGTATACATATCTATTAGTTTCTCACCTAAATGTATGATTCAGACCTTTTATATCTTTGCTTATATTTGGATTACTTAACCCATCAGTTTGAGAGAGTTGTTTTAAATTACTATCTACAGTAATTTTTTTTTACTTATTTATTCCTTCTCATAGTTCTTTGAGTTATTTTATATATTTCAAGGTGATGTAATCAGGTGGATTTATGTTCATTATATATTGCATTGCATTCTTACTCTATTGTTGTATTTAAAAGTATAGCACATTCTCCTTTGCCCTTAGTGGGTTTTGCCTTTAATTCTGTTTCATCAGATATTAATACTACTCTTCCAACTTTCTTCTGGTTCACATTTGTCTAAGATATATAGTTTTATCTCCCTTTTGTTTTTAGTCTAACCAAATTCTTTCCTTTCTCCACTTTCTTATTGACAAAATACTGCCAGATTTTAGGTTCTGTATCCAATCTGAGCACCTCTGTCTTTCAGTTGGTGAGTTATTATTTACTGTAATTACTGCTACATTAGGATTTATTTCTGCCACCTAATTTTAGTTTTATCCCCATTACTCTACTTTCTTTTTTTCTGTTCCTTTCCTGCCTGCCATTAAAGCTACTCAAACTTTCTGACTGTTCGGAAGTCATGCAGTCCACATTTGTTTTCTGATGGCTGCTTACACTTGATAAAGAGGTACCATCACATTTACCCCTATCCATTTCTTAATCTTTGCAATATTTACATCTCACCCTGAACAACACCAATGCCATGGTATCCCTTAACCTGTTCCTGTTCACATCTTCCTTCTCCAGCCCATCCTATTTAGGCTAATTATATTTCAAATCCTAGTTTTGCCTTGTTATGCACATCAATGATGGGGATTCTGAAACAGGCCTCAGTCTTTCTGCTGGAGTTTGGTGACTTCAAAGACACACCTCTAAGCTCTACCTTCTTAAAGAAACTCGAGTACACTAGGAAGTGGGCTACTGTCTCCTGGAAAAGTGAGGTATAGTTGTTGACTCACAGGCAATTAACAAAAATAAACTTGACCACATGAGTGAACATCAAATCATCATAAATACTATGTTAGCCTTGGAGAGCCTCGTGGGTAAGAAGGGAATGTCTCACCATTCCCAGGGAATAAGTAATCCCACTCCATTGCTTGATGATAGCCAAGGGTACTGCTTGACTCAAGTCCTAAACCACACTTTTCTAAATAGCAGGGCACTTACAGCCATAAAGAATTCTAAGTTATTATAGAAGGTATATATTAAGCAAATATATATAAGCCAAGACATGCCCATAACAATTTCACACATGTACACCATATACAAATGTTGTTGTTGTTTTAGTTGCTAAGCCGTGTTGACTCTTTGCGACCCCATGAACTGTAGCCTGCCAGGCTTCTCTGTCCATGGAATTGTTCAGGCAAGAATACTGGACTGGGTTGCCATTGTCTTCTCCAGGGGATCTTCTCTACTCAGGGATCAAACCTGCGTCTCCTGCATTGGCAGGTGGATTCTTTACTACTGAGCCACTAGGGAAGCCCATTGGTAGTTCTTTGTTTCTACACACACACACAGCAATACTTTCAGGGAACAGTGATCAAAGCAAACTATTTCATATTCACTTTAACGTAACTGTCAATATTATTGCTAACACTGGGATTCACCTGCACAAAAGCTATTCTGCTCAGTGAGAACCGACATCTAAATCAAAGTTCTATAATCTTTTCAGAGGCTGCAATTTCACAGATCTTTAAAATCATTCTTAAATTTGCACATCGTTGGAATTTCCCCATCATTGGAATTTCCCCAAGGCTTCACAAGTCTTTGGGTATGAAGGAGATTATATATTTGAATGCCCAGACTTTCAGCTGCTTATTCGAAAGCTTCCAAAGCTTCAGCTGCTTATTCGCAAGAGGTCAGCTCTTCAGCTTGGTCTTATTCCTGGGAGACCCAAGGCACAGCTCACCTTCCTCCCCAGCCCAGCCTCCTTATTGTTGTCCACTAGGTACTAAGCCTTCTTAAAGAAACTCAGTACACTAGGAAGTGGGCTACTGTCTCCTGGAAAAGTGAGGTATAGTTGTTGACTCACAGGCAATTAACAAAAATAAACTTGACCACATGAGTGAACATCAAATCATCATAAATACTATGTTAGCCTTGGAGAGCCTCGTGGGTAAGAAGGGAATGTCTCACCATTCCCAGGGAATAAGTAATCCCACTCCATTGCTTGATGATAGCCAAGGGTACTGCTTGACTCAAGTCCTAAACCACACTTTTCTAAATAGCAGGGCACTTACAGCCATAAAGAATTCTAAGTTATTATAGAAGGTATATATTAAGCAAATATATATAAGCCAAGACATGCCCATAACAATTTCACACATGTACACCATATACAAATGTTGTTGTTGTTTTAGTTGCTAAGCCGTGTTGACTCTTTGCGACCCCATGAACTGTAGCCTGCCAGGCTTCTCTGTCCATGGAATTGTTCAGGCAAGAATACTGGACTGGGTTGCCATTGTCTTCTCCAGGGGATCTTCTCTACTCAGGGATCAAACCTGCGTCTCCTGCATTGGCAGGTGGATTCTTTACTACTGAGCCACTAGGGAAGCCCATTGGTAGTTCTTTGTTTCTACACACACACACAGCAATACTTTCAGGGAACAGTGATCAAAGCAAACTATTTCATATTCACTTTAACGTAACTGTCAATATTATTGCTAACACTGGGATTCACCTGCACAAAAGCTATTCTGCTCAGTGAGAACCGACATCTAAATCAAAGTTCTATAATCTTTTCAGAGGCTGCAATTTCACAGATCTTTAAAATCATTCTTAAATTTGCACATCGTTGGAATTTCCCCATCATTGGAATTTCCCCAAGGCTTCACAAGTCTTTGGGTATGAAGGAGATTATATATTTGAATGCCCAGACTTTCAGCTGCTTATTCGAAAGCTTCCAAAGCTTCAGCTGCTTATTCGCAAGAGGTCAGCTCTTCAGCTTGGTCTTATTCCTGGGAGACCCAAGGCACAGCTCACCTTCCTCCCCAGCCCAGCCTCCTTATTGTTGTCCACTAGGTACTAAGCCACCTGAGAAAGGCCCATCACTTTTTTCCTCCACTGTCAGGAGGACAACGCCCCTATGTATACCCTTGGAGTCATGAGGTGGCCTCACCTCTTCCCTACTCCACAATGCTCCATTATCATCAAGGTACCCACACTATACTACTTGTGTCCATAATTTTTCAAAGTCAGACCAGGTCCTTCAGTTCTTCATTTATAGCTTGCTCTCTCCCCTGGGCTTAAATCTTTTGGTCCATGGAGGCAGGCTAGGGAACAAGAGGCCAGTCACTACAATCTTCCAGAGACCTTCATACAAAAATCTTCACACACTATGACGCCACCATCACCCTGATACCAAAACCAGGCAAAGACAACACAAAAAAGGAAAACTACAGACCAATTTCACTGATGAACTTAGATGCCAAGATCCTCAACAAAATCCTAGCAAACAGAATTCAACGACACATCAAAAAACTCATACATCACGATCAAATCGGGTTCATCCTAGGCACGCAAGGATTCTTCAATATCCATAAATCAATCAATGTGATACATCATATCAACAAACTGAGAGACAAAAACCACATGATCATCTCAATAGATGCAGAAAAAGCCTTCGACAAAGTACAACATCCGTTTATGATAAAAACTCTTCAGAAAATGGGTATAGAAGGAACTTATCTCAACATAATAAAAACCATATATGAGAAGCCTACAGCGAACATTATCCTTAACGGTGAAAAACAAAGCCTTCCCTCTAAGATCAGGAACAAGACAGGGGTGCCCACTTTCACCACTACTATTCAACATAGTCCTGGAAGTCCTAGCAACAGCAAAAAGAGAAGAGAAAGAAATCAAAAGAATCCAGATTGGAAAGGAAGAAGTCAAGCTCTCTCTTTTTGCAGATGACATGATATTATACATAGAAAATCCCAAAGACATTATTACAAAGCTACTAGAGCTAATCAATGAATTCAGCAAAGTTGCAGGATACAAAATCAACACAGAGAAATCACTGGCATTCCTATACACAAACAATGAAAAATCAGAAAATGAAATCAAAAAGGCAATCCCCTTTACCATTGCAACCAAAAGAATCAAATATCTAGGAATAAATCTACCCAAAGAAACAAAAGAATTGTACACAGAAAATTACAAGACACTCATGAAAGAAATTAAAGAAGACTTAAACAGATGGAGAGATATTCCATGTTCCTGGATCGGAAGAATCAATATTGTGAAAATGACCATACTACCAAATATCATCTACAGATTCAGTGCAATACCTATCCAACTACCATTAACATTTTTCACAGAACTAGACCAAACAATAACACAGTTCATATGGAAGCACAAAAGACCTTGAATAGCCAAAGCAATCCTGAGGAAGAAAAAAAGAGCTGAAGGGATCAGCCTCCCTAACTTCCAACTATACTACAAAGCAACAGTCATCAAGACAGTATGGTACTGGCACAAAAACAGAACTATAGATCAATGGAACAAGATCGAGAACCCAGAGATAAACCAACGCACCTATGGGTACCTTATTTTTGACAAAGGAGGAGAAACTATAAAATAGAATAAAGACAGCCTCTTCAACAAGTGGTGCTAGGAAAACTGGACAGCTACATGCAAAAAAACAATGAAGTTGGGGCTTCCCCTGGTGGTCCAGTGGGTAAGGACACCGCCTTGCAGTGCAAGGGGTGCCGGTTCGAGCCCTGGCCTGGGAAGATCCCACATGCCGCGGAGCGGCTGGACTAATGTGTCCAATTACCAAGCCAGAGCTCTGGAGCGCAAGCGCCCAGAGCCAGTGCTCTGCAACAACAGATGCCACCGTGATAGGAGGCCCACAGGAGCCAAAGAACAAAGACGGATGAAAACAGAGAAATGAAAGACCAATAGAAGTGGCCTGCCCACTACCCTCCCTCCCCAACCCGACCCCCGCCCAAAATAAATAAATAAATAAATCTTAAAAAAAAAAAAAGAAGTTGGAACATTCCCTGACACCATACACAAAGATCAACTCAAAATGGATTAAAGACCTAAATGTAAGACCAGAAACCATCAAACTCTTAGAGGAGAATATAGGTAAAACCCTCAAGGACATAAATCAAAGCAAGATCTTCTGTGACCCACCTACTAGAATAGCGGAACTGAAAAGAAAAGTGAACACGTGGGACCTCATGAAACTTAAAAGCTTTTGTACAGCAAAAGAAATTACAAAAAAGCTCAACAGACATCTCACAGAGTGGGAGAAAATCATAGTAAATGAAACAACAGACAAAGAATTAATCTCCAAAATCTACAAGCAACTCAGACAACTCAATACAGGAAAAATGAACAACCCAATCAAAAAATGGGAAAAAGAGCTAAAGAGATGCCTCTCCAAAGAGGACATATGGATGGACCAAAAGCACGTCAACCTCGTTTATTATTAGAGAAATGCAAATTAAAACCACAATGAGATACCACCTCGCACCTGTCAGAATGGCCATCATCAATAAATCGACAGACAATAAATACTGGAGAGGGTGCGGAGAAAGGGAACCCTCTTGCATTGCTGGTGGGAATGTAAACTGATACAGCCTCTATGGAAGACACTATGGAGATTCCTTAAAAACTAAAAATAGAAGCACCCTATGACCCAGTAATCCCACTATTAGAATAAAGACAGCCTCTTCAACAAGTGGTGCTAGGAAAACTGGACAGCTACATGCAAAAAAACAATGAAGTTGGGGCTTCCCCTGGTGGTCCAGTGGGTAAGGACACCGCCTTGCAGTGCAAGGGGTGCCGGTTCGAGCCCTGGCCTGGGAAGATCCCACATGCCGCGGAGCGGCTGGACTAATGTGTCCAATTACCAAGCCAGAGCTCTGGAGCGCAAGCGCCCAGAGCCAGTGCTCTGCAACAACAGATGCCACCGTGATAGGAGGCCCACAGGAGCCAAAGAACAAAGACGGATGAAAACAGAGAAATGAAAGACCAATAGAAGTGGCCTGCCCACTACCCTCCCTCCCCAACCCGACCCCCGCCCAAAATAAATAAATAAATAAATCTTAAAAAAAAAAAAAATGAAGTTGGAACATTCCCTGACACCATACACAAAGATCAACTCAAAATGGATTAAAGACCTAAATGTAAGACCAGAAACCATCAAACTCTTAGAGGAGAATATAGGTAAAACCCTCAAGGACATAAATCAAAGCAAGATCTTCTGTGACCCACCTACTAGAATAGCGGAACTGAAAAGAAAAGTGAACACGTGGGACCTCATGAAACTTAAAAGCTTTTGTACAGCAAAAGAAATTACAAAAAAGCTCAACAGACATCTCACAGAGTGGGAGAAAATCATAGTAAATGAAACAACAGACAAAGAATTAATCTCCAAAATCTACAAGCAACTCAGACAACTCAATACAGGAAAAATGAACAACCCAATCAAAAAATGGGAAAAAGAGCTAAAGAGATGCCTCTCCAAAGAGGACATATGGATGGACCAAAAGCACGTCAACCTCGTTTATTATTAGAGAAATGCAAATTAAAACCACAATGAGATACCACCTCGCACCTGTCAGAATGGCCATCATCAATAAATCGACAGACAATAAATACTGGAGAGGGTGCGGAGAAAGGGAACCCTCTTGCATTGCTCGTGGGAATGTAAACTGATACAGCCTCTATGGAAGACAGTATGGAGATTCCTTAAAAAACTAAAAATAGAAGCACCCTATGACCCAGTAATCCCACTATTAGGCCTATATCCTGATGAAATCAAAACTGAAAGAGGCACCTGTACCCCAATGTTCATTGCAGCTCTCTATACAATAGCTAGAACATGGAAGCAACCTAGATGTCCATTGATGAATGAATGGATACAGAAGCCCTGGTACATATATACAATGGAATACTACTCAGCTATTAAAAGAAATGCAGAAGACTCAGTCCTAATGAGGTGGCTAGCTCTAGAACCTATCATAAAAAGTGAAGTAAGTCAAAAAGAGAAAGACAAGTACAGTATGCTAACTCATATATATGGAATCTAGTAAGATGGTCATGATAACACACACAGTGAACTCATGGAAAAACAGACAGAGAATAGACATAAGGACATTGTGGAGAACGAACAGTGAGAGGGAGGCATAGAGGGAGTAATATCGAAACCTATACTGGCACGTGTGGAAAAGATAGCTATTGTTATTGTGATAAGGGAATAGGAGTGCCTACCATCACTTGGGGCGATGGTCCGGAGGGGTGGGAGAGGGGGAACTGGGTGTGTGTGAGGGGGTGGTCCAGGGATATGCATATGAATGATCTGGGAACATACATGTCAGTGAACAACGAAACTGTAAAATCTTTAAAATAAAGAATTAAAAAAAAAAAATCTTCACACAAAAGCCTAATTGTGAACTTCCTTGGTGTTCCAGGGGTCAAAACTCCATGCTTCCAATGCAGAGGGTATGGCATAGGTTCAATGCCTAGTCACAGAACTAAGATCTCACATACCACATGACACAGCCAAAAACAAACAAACAAACAAAAAAATAAAAACACTGACTTCACAGCCCTCTAGACAACATAGGCAGATTTTAAGTTCTTACAGATAGTAGTCTGGGAAGAGACATGGACAGAACACAATTCATATACAACCAGACCCTGTATCTTGGTTTATACTTCTCTAAAACATCTTCTAGATAGATGACTCCTATGCAACTTTCTCTTCTTGAAATAAATCTAAAATGTTTTGAGATGTTCATTTTATTCAACAAATATTTTTGAGGCCTTGTCATAAAATAGGTGCAAGTGAATAATTTGTGTATTGATTCTTCCATAACAGTTTATCCATAACAGTACCATGCTTTGTATTTCAAAGCTGTGGTGGTCCTCAGGACTGTTCACAAATATTCTCATGCTTCCTCTCAGGAGCAAAGTAAAATTGTCCTCTCCATAACTTCCCAAGGTTAGGCCTGGCCTCCTGACTTGGTCTGGCCAGCAAAAAGTTTGCAGAAATGATGACTGTCACTTCCAGAAACATGATTGCCAGTGGGAGACATGGCAGTGCGCACTTCCCTCTGCCATGAAGATCAGGAAGGCATATGTCAAGACAGAGCCACCAGCATCCTGGGTTCCTGAGTGACTCCAAAGAGCAGGGTCATCTCCGACCCTCATAGGAAATATGCCATGAATGGAAAAGAAAACCTCGATGTTTTAAACCAGTGAGACTTTTCAGGATGTTTGTTACCACTGCATAACCGTGTCCATCATGTCCAGCATAAAGTTGGATGTATACTAGGAATCTCTTCAGGATCTGTAAATTCAGGGCCATGAACTTACTCAACTCCAGGGATCACCATTCAGTCTGCATCCTATGGGAATTGCATGTATAGAGCACACCCTTTCACTTTGTGTTCTACATCTGATCCTGGAATGAGGCCACACTTTGGCACTGAACAAATGCATGTATTTCCTGAGTTCTCTAAATTAAACTTATGAATAGGTGGCATTCTTAAGAGGTATAATAGTTTTGTGCCCAGAGAGGGAATATTTTATATTAGTATATATTATTTTGAAAGATCTTTCTTCACAGTGCTATCAGAATACTGATTTATTATAAAGCAGTAATTCTCAAATGAGGCCAGGGGTAGGGGACAGGGAGTCTTGCCCTTCTTCTACCCAGGGAACACTCAGAAATGTTTGGAAACATTTTTGTTGGTCGAAAATGGTTTGCCAGTAGTATCTAGTGCACAGAGGTCAAGGAGGCTGGCAAATACCCTGCAGAGCAAACGGCATCACAAAGCGTTATCTTCCCCAAATGTCAGTAGGACCAGTAGAACCCTTGCCCTGGTATAAGGCTGGAGGGAAACTCAGTAGGTAATCCCCATGTAGGTCATTCACGCTTTCTGCTCCCTCACTGAGAACAGAAAGGAGAGCAGGTAGAAGAGGATACGAAACTCTGAGAGGTGGAGTGGAACCCTGAACTCCTCCAGAGCAGAGCACACAGTGATTTCCTTCACACTGGTACAAGATGGAGAGGGGAAAAGAGAAGCCTAGCAAACACAACCTTAGCGAGATGGCTGAGGTCAACACCCACAGGGATAAAGTCACCGTGACAGTATGAGCCCTAATGCATGCTTGCTCAGTCACTCAGTTGCTCAGACTCTTTGTGACCCCATGGACTGTAGCCTGCCAGGCTTCTCTGTCCATGGATTTCCCAGACAAGAATACTGGGTTGCCATGCTCTCCTCCAGAAGATCTTCCCAACCTAGGGATCAAACCCACATCTCCTGCATTCCCTGCATTGGCAGGTGGATTCTTTACCATGTACTCTCATAAGATGCTTTCCTGGTTACCCTGATAGTAAAGAATCTGCCTGCAACGTAGGAGACCTAAGTTCTCTGGATTGAGAAGATCCCCTGGAGAGAGAATAGCTACCCATTCCAGTATTCTTGCCTGTAGAACTCCATGGGCAGTGGAACCTGGTGGGCTTATAGTCCATAGGATTGCAGAACCAAACATGACTGAACAACTAACACTTCCACTTTTTTTCCACTTGTGATAAGATAGAATAAAAATGACACTACCTCCCAAAGACCATAACTCCAGTCTTATCATGAGGAGAATATCTGAAAATCCCAGTTGAGGGACAGTCTACAAAACACCTTCTTAAGAGGTATAATAGTTTTGTGCCCAGAGAGGGAATATTTTATATTAGTATATATTATTTTGAAAGATCTTTCTTCACAGTGCTATCAGAATACTGATTTATTATAAAGCAGTAATTCTCAAATGAGGCCAGGGGTAGGGGACAGGGAGTCTTGCCCTTCTTCTACCCAGGGAACACTCAGAAATGTTTGGAAACATTTTTGTTGGTCGAAAATGGTTTGCCAGTAGTATCTAGTGCACAGAGGTCAAGGAGGCTGGCAAATACCCTGCAGAGCAAACGGCATCACAAAGCGTTATCTTCCCCAAATGTCAGTAGGACCAGTAGAACCCTTGCCCTGGTATAAGGCTGGAGGGAAACTCAGTAGGTAATCCCCATGTAGGTCATTCACGCTTTCTGCTCCCTCACTGAGAACAGAAAGGAGAGCAGGTAGAAGAGGATACGAAACTCTGAGAGGTGGAGTGGAACCCTGAACTCCTCCAGAGCAGAGCACACAGTGATTTCCTTCACAATGGTACAAGATGGAGAGGGAAGAGAGAAGCCTAGCAAACACAACCTTAGCGAGATGGCTGAGGTCAACACCCACAGGGATAAAGTCACCGTGACAGTATGAGCCCTAATGCATGCTTGCTCAGTCACTCAGTTGCTCAGACTCTTTGTGACCCCATGGACTGTAGCCTGCCAGGCTTCTCTGTCCATGGATTTCCCAGACAAGAATACTGGGTTGCCATGCTCTCCTCCAGAAGATCTTCCCAACCTAGGGATCAAACCCACATCTCCTGCATTCCCTGCATTGGCAGGTGGATTCTTTACCATGTACTCTCATAAGATGCTTTCCTGGTTACCCTGATAGTAAAGAATCTGCCTGCAACGTAGGAGACCTAAGTTCTCTGGATTGAGAAGATCCCCTGGAGAGAGAATAGCTACCCATTCCAGTATTCTTGCCTGTAGAACTCCATGGGCAGTGGAACCTGGTGGGCTTATAGTCCATAGGATTGCAGAACCAAACATGACTGAACAACTAACACTTCCACTTTTTTTCCACTTGTGATAAGATACAATAAAAATGACACTACCTCCCAAAGACCATAACTCCAGTCTTATCATGAGGAGAATATCTGAAAAATCCCAGTTGAGGGACAGTCTACAAAACACCTGACCACAACCCCTCAAAACCATCAAGGTGAGACTTCTCTGGTGGTCCAATGGCTAAGACTCTGCACTCCCAATGCAGGGGGCCCAGGGTGATTCCTGATCATGGAACTAGATCTCACATGCTACAACTAAAGCTCCTGCATGCCACAATGAAGACTGAAAATTCCTGCGTGCCACAACCAAGACCTGGTGCAGTCAAAACCTATCAAGGTCATCAAAAACAAGGAAAGTCTGCATAACTGCCACAGCCAAGAGGAGCCTAAGGGGCCATGACAATTAGATGTAATGTGGTGTCCCAGATGGAATCCTAGAATGGAAATAGGACATTCAATAAAAGCAAAGGAAACCTGAAGAAAATAGAACACTTGTTTAATAACACTGTACTAAACACCATTGATTCATTCATTGTGATAACTGGACTACACCAATGTAAAACATTAGTAGTGGATAAAACTGGCTGTGGGATATATATACATATAATATATATTAATACATATTGATACATATTATCTTTGCAATGTTTCTATAAATCTAAAGGTATATTCTAAAATAAGATGTTTATTTCTTAAAAAATTGAGATGAGGATATAGAAGAACTCCAAAGAAATTTCCAGTAGCTACATAGCTCAAAAATGAAATTGTTCCTACAGAGACATTACAGAAATATATAATCAACTGGAGAAATGATCATTCATCAAATCTGAGTCAGAGAAGTTCTATCAACCCCGTCATTGACTGGGTGCCTTTTTTTTTTTAATCACATACTACAGGTAACATGTAAAACAATGGACCACAAGAAGATAGAAATCTATTCAAAGGCATAAGAGGTACACATATGACTAAACAGAGCTAAATGGTTTCTGATCATGCAAGCAAGCGGTTTTCAAACTGTGTTCTGTTGAACGGCAAGCGACCCACAAAAGTCTGGTCTAGATCTGCTTAAATATAGTTTTAACTATTTTTAAAACTGTAATAAAAAGAGAACACAATATCACAACTCTCTCCCAGAACCAAACACACAAGAGATCAATAACACGCCGGTGATGGTTAATTTTATGTGTCAACTTGACAGGATCATGGGGTAACCAGATATTTGGCTAAACATTATTTCTGGATGTGTCACAGGGTGTTTCTGGGTAAAATTAGCCTTTAAATGAGTGGACTCTGGAAGGCAATTTGTCTTCCCCATGTGGGTGGGCACCATGCGATCTTTTGAAGGGCTGAACAGAACAGAAAAGAGGAGGGAGGCAGAAGCTGGTCCCTCCTGACCGCGGGCCTGAGCTGTGGCCCAGGTCTTCTCCTGCCCCAGTGCTCCTGGTGCTCAGCCCCTGAGACTCAGACTTAGTTACACCCCTGTCCTTCCTGGCTCCCTCGCTGTAGATGGCAGACCAAGAGCTTTCTCAGCCTTCATAATTTCATAAGCCTTATACTAAATTTTCTTTATACATATATACATATATATATGCATGTGTATATATACATACACACACACACACACACACGACCAATACGTGATATATATACAAGAATAAGACTTCTCCTGCCACCCCTGAATCCACCTTTGAACATTCAATAAAGTGACATTAATTAGGAGAGATGGAGTGTCACACTCCTCTTCTTACAAACCCCTGACTCTGTGCGTGTGTTCTCTTCATCTGGTTGTCCAGGTGAAGAGTCCGTACAACACTGGGTGAAAATTACTTCCTCTCACACTCAGTTTCATTCCAGGTAAGATTGGAAAAAGACACCAGAGTTGTTGGGAGCCTGAAATGATCTCATGAAGGCAAAGGCCTTAGTTTTGCTGCCTGACACATAGCAAAGTGCTCAATAAATGTGTGTTTCCTTTCTTCCCATGACACTATTTCAAGCCCGTACGACTCATCAAGTCTGCAGGAAAATTCATGTTCCCAAAACAAACCATGCTTGTTCAGATCTCCACATCATACCTGTATCACTCCTCTACTTTTCAAACTGTGTTCTGTTGAACGGCAAGCGACCCACAAAAGTCTGGTCTAGATCTGCTTAAATATAGTTTTAACTATTTTTAAAACTGTAATAAAAAGAGAACACAATATCACAACTCTCTCCCAGAACCAAACACACAAGAGATCAATAACACGCCGGTGATGGTTAATTTTATGTGTCAACTTGACAGGATCATGGGGTAACCAGATATTTGGCTAAACATTATTTCTGGATGTGTCACAGGGTGTTTCTGGGTAAAATTAGCCTTTAAATGAGTGGACTCTGGAAGGCAATTTGTCTTCCCCATGTGGGTGGGCACCATGCGATCTTTTGAAGGGCTGAACAGAACAGAAAAGAGGAGGGAGGCAGAAGCTGGTCCCTCCTGACCGCGGGCCTGAGCTGTGGCCCAGGTCTTCTCCTGCCCCAGTGCTCCTGGTGCTCAGCCCCTGAGACTCAGACTTAGTTACACCCCTGTCCTTCCTGGCTCCCTCGCTGTAGATGGCAGACCAAGAGCTTTCTCAGCCTTCATAATTTCATAAGCCTTATACTAAATTTTCTTTATACATATATACATATATATATGCATGTGTATATATACATACACACACACACACACACACGACCAATACGTGATATATATACAAGAATAAGACTTCTCCTGCCACCCCTGAATCCACCTTTGAACATTCAATAAAGTGACATTAATTAGGAGAGATGGAGTGTCACACTCCTCTTCTTACAAACCCCTGACTCTGTGCGTGTGTTCTCTTCATCTGGTTGTCCAGGTGAAGAGTCCGTACAACACTGGGTGAAAATTACTTCCTCTCACACTCAGTTTCATTCCAGGTAAGATTGGAAAAAGACACCAGAGTTGTTGGGAGCCTGAAATGATCTCATGAAGGCAAAGGCCTTAGTTTTGCTGCCTGACACATAGCAAAGTGCTCAATAAATGTGTGTTTCCTTTCTTCCCATGACACTATTTCAAGCCCGTACGACTCATCAAGTCTGCAGGAAAATTCATGTTCCCAAAACAAACCATGCTTGTTCAGATCTCCACATCATACCTGTATCACTCCCTCTACTTGGAGCACACTCCCTTCCTCTGCAGGACGCTGTCCAGATGGGGCCACCGCCTTTCACACACTTGTCCCTTTCAACACCCCCAGACAGAGGCAATTTCTCTCTACCCAAGCTCCCACCAAAAACAGACCACACATCTCCTTTAGTCCTCATTAAGCCACAAATAGTTACTAAAGTTCTGTTCAACTAATTTATTTTTACTGGGGCAAAATTCTCATCCCATAAAACTAGGCATTTACAGTGTATAATTGGGAGGCATTGAGAACATTCACAATATTGTGCATTCATCACCATTCAACATTTTCACCTCTCCAAAATGAAGCCCTGGCCCCACAAGGCAGTCACTTCCCATTCTGTCCCTCAGCCCCTGGTGACCACTGATCATTCTCTCTGTGGTTTTACCTAGTCTTGATAATTCAAGGAAGTGGAATTATTAATACTCAACAGGTAGATTTTGTGTCTTAAATCTTTCAGCTAACCAATGTTTTCTTTTTTAAATTTTGGCCTCTTTTATTGTTTATTTATTTATTTTCATCCATCTTTATTCTTTGGCCTGTGTGGGCCTCCCATTGCAGTGGCCTCTCTCATTGCAGAGCACTGGCTCTAGGCGCATGTGATCCAGAGCGCTGGCTTCTAATGAACACAGTGGTCCAGCCACTCTGGGGCATGTGGGATCTTCTCAGGGCAGGGATAGAATTGGCACCTCCTGCACTACAAGGCGGATTACCCACTGGACTACCAGGGCAGCCCTAACCTAATGTTTTTGAAGTCCATCTGTGTTGTAGTATCAGTTCTCCATTTTTTAAGGCTGAATTATATTTCATTGTATGGGTAAGTACGGCTTTTTTGGAGATATACAAATAATCAACAAGTACATGAAAAGATGTTCAACATCTTTAGTCATTTTTGTTTTATCCATTTGTCAGTTGATAGGTATTTGGAATGTTTCCACTTGGGGGTTAGTGTCAATACTGCTGCTATGAACATTTGTGTACAAGTTTTTGTTTAAACATCTGTTTTCAATTCTTTATTGTATGTACTTAGAAGTGGAAGTGCTAGTTCATCTGCTAATTCTTTCGTTCAGTATTATTAGTATTTTTGGCTGTGCCGCACAACATGTGGGATCTTAGTTCCTCAAACAGGAACCGATCTTGCACCCTCAGCATTAAAAGCACAGAGTCCTAATCATCCAGCCACCAGGGAAATCCCAATCTGCTAATTATACGTTTAACTTTTTGAGGAACGTCTATGCTGGTTTCTACAGTGACTATACTATTTTACATTCCACTGGCATTGCATAAGAGTTCCACTTTCTCCACATCCTCACCAATCCTTGTTATTTTCTGTTTGTTTAAGTATAGCAGTCCTGGTGGATATGAAGTGGTATATCGCTGGCAGTTCCTTAATGATTAAAGATTTCTTATTTGATATCAATTTTTCTTCCTGGTACTCAATGGTAATACTCAACAGGTAGATTTTGTGTCTTAATCTTTCAGCTACCAATGTTTTCTTTTTAAATTAGGCTGAATTATTAATACTCAACAGGTAGATTTTGTTCTTAAATCTTTCAGCTAACCAATGTTTTCTTTTTTAAATTTTGGCCTCTTTTATTGTTTATTTATTTATTTTCATCCATCTTTATTCTTTGGCCTGTGTGGGCCTCCCATTGCAGTGGCCTCTCTCATTGCAGAGCACTGGCTCTAGGCGCATGTGATCCAGAGCGCTGGCTTCTAATGAACACAGTGGTCCAGCCACTCTGGGGCATGTGGGATCTTCTCAGGGCAGGGATAGAATTGGCACCTCCTGCACTACAAGGCGGATTACCCACTGGACTACCAGGGCAGCCCTAACCTAATGTTTTTGAAGTCCATCTGTGTTGTAGTATCAGTTCTCCATTTTTTAAGGCTGAATTATATTTCATTGTATGGGTAAGTACGGCTTTTTTGGAGATATACAAATAATCAACAAGTACATGAAAAGATGTTCAACATCTTTAGTCATGTTTGTTTTATCCATTTGTCAGTTGATAGGTATTTGGAATGTTTCCACTTGGGGGTTAGTGTCAATACTGCTGCTATGAACATTTGTGTACAAGTTTTTGTTTAAACATCTGTTTTCAATTCTTTATTGTATGTACTTAGAAGTGGAAGTGCTAGTTCATCTGCTAATTCTTTCGTTCAGTATTATTAGTATTTTTGGCTGTGCCGCACAACATGTGGGATCTTAGTTCCTCAAACAGGAACCGATCTTGCACCCTCAGCATTAAAAGCACAGAGTCCTAATCATCCAGCCACCAGGGAAATCCCAATCTGCTAATTATACGTTTAACTTTTTGAGGAACGTCTATGCTGGTTTCTACAGTGACTATACTATTTTACATTCCCACTGGCATTGCATAAGAGTTCCACTTTCTCCACATCCTCACCAATCCTTGTTATTTTCTGTTTGTTTAAGTATAGCAGTCCTGGTGGATATGAAGTGGTATATCGCTGGCAGTTCCTTAATGATTAAAGATGTTGAACATCTTTTCATTTGTATATCATATATCTTCTTTGGGCTTCCCTGGTGACTCAATGGTAAATAATCAGTCTGCCAGTGCAGGGCATATGGGTTTGTTTCATGAGTCCAGAAGATCCCCTGGAGAACGAAATGGCAACCTATTCCATATTCTTACCTAGGAAATCCTATGGACAGAGGAGTCTGGCGGGCTACAGTCTATGAGGTCACAAAGAGATACTCTTCATATCTGTAGTGGTCAGTAGTGACCCTTGCCTTGCCCTTACCATCAGTAATAGTTATAATGCATACCTCTGCCTACTTGCAAGCTTAAAAAAGGTCTTTTGCAAACATGAGCTCATTTATTCTTTTCCTAGACCTGTGGGATTCACTGTTCCTCCCAGCTTATAAACAAGTAAATGTAGGCGCAAAGTGAGATGACTTGCCCAAGTTCACAGCATCCATCCATCATAAAGCCAAGATTTCATTGTAGCCCTTTTACTTCTAAAGCTTCCAAGATTTCTACCTACCCATCAGAGCCTTACAAAAATAATAGGCTAGGAACAAATTATAGATGACTGGGTTTCCATGGTGGCTCAGCTGGTAAAGAATCTACCTGCAATGCAGGAGACCTGGGTTCAATCCTTGGGTTGAGAAGATGCCCTGGCGAAGGGAAAGGCTCCAGTGTTCTTGCCTGGAGAATTCCACAGCTTGTCCATCAGTCACAGAGAGTCAGACAGGACTATGTGACACAAATACTCAGCAATACTCTTTTCCAAAAGGTTAGTAAGAGTTAAGATTTGGTGAGCCAAGTTCCCTGCCTTGGTTTCCAATTCTCTTAACATTTTTCATATTTAATTTTTGGACGTCAATTTCTTGGCAAATGATCCACACAAAATTTCAAGCCTAAGCTGGACCCTTGCTAATTATACGTTTAACTTTTTGAGGAACGTCTATGCTGGTTTCTACAGTGACTATACTATTTTACATTCCCACTGGCATTGCATAAGAGTTCCACTTTCTCCACATCCTCACCAATCCTTGTTATTTTCTGTTTGTTTAAGTATAGCAGTCCTGGTGGATATGAAGTGGTATATCGCTGGCAGTTCCTTAATGATTAAAGATGTTGAACATCTTTTCATTTGTATATCATATATCTTCTTTGGGCTTCCCTGGTGACTCAATGGTAAATAATCAGTCTGCCAGTGCAGGGCATATGGGTTTGTTTCATGAGTCCAGAAGATCCCCTGGAGAACGAAATGGCAACCTATTCCATATTCTTACCTAGGAAATCCTATGGACAGAGGAGTCTGGCGGGCTACAGTCTATGAGGTCACAAAGAGATACTCTTCATATCTGTAGTGGTCAGTAGTGACCCTTGCCTTGCCCTTACCATCAGTAATAGTTATAATGCATACCTCTGCCTACTTGCAAGCTTAAAAAAGGTCTTTTGCAAACATGAGCTCATTTATTCTTTTCCTAGACCTGTGGGATTCACTGTTCCTCCCAGCTTATAAACAAGTAAATGTAGGCGCAAAGTGAGATGACTTGCCCAAGTTCACAGCATCCATCCATCATAAAGCCAAGATTTCATTGTAGCCCTTTTACTTCTAAAGCTTCCAAGATTTCTACCTACCCATCAGAGCCTTACAAAAATAATAGGCTAGGAACAAATTATAGATGACTGGGTTTCCATGGTGGCTCAGCTGGTAAAGAATCTACCTGCAATGCAGGAGACCTGGGTTCAATCCTTGGGTTGAGAAGATGCCCTGGCGAAGGGAAAGGCTCCAGTGTTCTTGCCTGGAGAATTCCACAGCTTGTCCATCAGTCACAGAGAGTCAGACAGGACTATGTGACACAAATACTCAGCAATACTCTTTTCCAAAAGGTTAGTAAGAGTTAAGATTTGGTGAGCCAAGTTCCCTGCCTTGGTTTCCAATTCTCTTAACATTTTTCATATTTAATTTTTGGACGTCAATTTCTTGGCAAATGATCCACACAAAATTTCAAGCCTAAGCTGGACCCTTGATGAAATGACTATCTTTCCCAAAATAGTCCCTGGGCAAACTGTTACATGTTGTGCTCAATGACCAGGGACACAGCTGGCGAAAGACTCCATATAAAGTTTGCTAAGATGTTTTCAAGCTTGGTCCTCATGGATCGCTCTTAATAATTTAGTCACGCACTCCTCTGAAGTATATTGCTTCCACAACGCTAATTTAAACCATGTCAGTGTGCTTGCAATATGACTGACAACAGCCAAATTAAAAAAAAAGATTCATCCTTCAAATTAAATGTATACTATTCATCATGCTTGGGTTACTAGTCAAAAATATTCTTGCCATATTTTCTCCCCATGTATGTCCCCCGCCAACACACACTCACACACATCTAGGAATGCACAAAATGCCCACTGGACAATTTCCAAGAGTCTAACATACACTTCACTGAAACAGGCTGAATTGGACCACACACACAATAGCAAATTGCCTAAATAAGTCAGATGCATAAGCAACAGCCACTCAAGTGCAGAGAATGTTTAAACTTTAGAGGAAAAAAAAAAAAAAAACAATAAATTAAAGTGCAGCCTTTCTTCTAAAGTGATTCCTTATTGAGGCTTCTGCTCTGAATTAGGAGGTTGTGTCAGAGTGGTGTACATTTCTGAGGCCCACCCTGAACACTCTTTCTCCCTGACAAGTCAACTGGCTCCCAGGGGAGGAGCAGCCCCAGGAAACAGAGAGTCCAGGGCCATCTCCAGTCAATCCTAAAGGAAATCAACCCTGAACATTTACTGGAAAGACTGATGGTGAAGCTCCAATACTTTGGCCACCTGATGTGAAGAGCCAACTCATTGGAAAAGACCCTGATGTTGGGAAAGATTGAGGGCAGGAGAACAGGGTGGCAGAGGATGAGATGGTTGGATAACGTCACCTACTCAATGGACATAAGTCTGAGCAAGCTCCAGGAGATGGTGAAGGACAGGGAAGCCTGGAATGCTGCAGTTAGTGAGGTCACAAAGAACTGGACATGGTTTAGTGATTAAACAGCAGTGTCCATGTCTAGAGAGAAGAACCAGAGTCTGGGCTACATTACCTCGCAGGTTCCTAGACTTGCTTTCAGATTCCTTGAGAAAAAGCCTTTGAGGTTTCCAGCCATTGTTATTATAGGTTTTCAAAATTGACCTACGCTATTTGCCTACCTGCAGACAATAGGTTCCAGATGCCGCTAGAGTTTTCCTTTGAAAACATAAGTACTCTTGTCACACCCATTCTTCTCATTGCAAACCTGAGCCCTCACTGTAACCTGCATGGCCCTCGGTGATCAGACTCCTGACAACTCTTTGAATCTCTGTCTTGCCACCCTCCTTCAGTCATATTTGAATCATTTCTGCTTCATCCAATCCCCCAAACCTGTTCCAGTTGTGGACCTCCTCCCCACTGGGCCCTCTGCCTGGAACTTTTTCTCAAGATGATCATAGGGTTTTTGGTGGAACTCTCCCTGCCCACTGGACAATTTCCAAGAGTCTAACATACACTTCACTGAAACAGGCTGAATTGGACCACACACACAATAGCAAATTGCCTAAATAAGTCAGATGCATAAGCAACAGCCACTCAAGTGCAGAGAATGTTTAAACTTTAGAGGAAAAAAAAAAAAAAAACAATAAATTAAAGTGCAGCCTTTCTTCTAAAGTGATTCCTTATTGAGGCTTCTGCTCTGAATTAGGAGGTTGTGTCAGAGTGGTGTACATTTCTGAGGCCCACCCTGAACACTCTTTCTCCCTGACAAGTCAACTGGCTCCCAGGGGAGGAGCAGCCCCAGGAAACAGAGAGTCCAGGGCCATCTCCAGTCAATCCTAAAGGAAATCAACCCTGAACATTTACTGGAAAGACTGATGGTGAAGCTCCAATACTTTGGCCACCTGATGTGAAGAGCCAACTCATTGGAAAAGACCCTGATGTTGGGAAAGATTGAGGGCAGGAGAACAGGGTGGCAGAGGATGAGATGGTTGGATAACGTCACCTACTCAATGGACATAAGTCTGAGCAAGCTCCAGGAGATGGTGAAGGACAGAGAAGCCTGGAATGCTGCAGTTAGTGAGGTCACAAAGAACTGGACATGGTTTAGTGATTAAACAGCAGTGTCCATGTCTAGAGAGAAGAACCAGAGTCTGGGCTACATTACCTCGCAGGTTCCTAGACTTGCTTTCAGATTCCTTGAGAAAAAGCCTTTGAGGTTTCCAGCCATTGTTATTATAGGTTTTCAAAATTGACCTACGCTATTTGCCTACCTGCAGACAATAGGTTCCAGATGCCGCTAGAGTTTTCCTTTGAAAACATAAGTACTCTTGTCACACCCATTCTTCTCATTGCAAACCTGAGCCCTCACTGTAACCTGCATGGCCCTCGGTGATCAGACTCCTGACAACTCTTTGAATCTCTGTCTTGCCACCCTCCTTCAGTCATATTTGAATCATTTCTGCTTCATCCAATCCCCCAAACCTGTTCCAGTTGTGGACCTCCTCCCCACTGGGCCCTCTGCCTGGAACTTTTTCTCAAGATGATCATAGGGCTGGTTCCTTCTCTTTGTGCAGGTCTCAGCCAGCACATCACCTACACTGAGTGCTCCTGAGCTCTGCAGGGTAGACTGGATCATGGCTCCCAACTCTTTGTTCCTCATGAGAGGATTATACATCCAGATTCCTGCAGGGGTCTTTCAAGTGCCTCTCACTGTAGGCCAAGTACATTTCTCCATTGATATGGATCATACAATGTTCTCTGGTCCTGCAATGTGGTGAAGGTGACAGTGAGCCAGTCTGAGCTGAGGCCCTATGACCTATTACATGTTTCCACTCACTCACTTCCTCTGCTAAGAAGAAAATGCCTAGATAATCACAGGTCCAAGGTGAATGAAGGACCCATAAACAGAGGAAGGACCTCAGAGTAAATCCTTGTTGTTGAAATAAGCCACTGAGATTTTGAGGCTGCTTGTAGCATTGCAAAATAAGCTACTACCCTATGCAGTCTAAAATAGTCCCTTCAGGCTCTACTGTATCACTCTGTCTTCAGTACAGTGTTTATATTCCTAATATAAATATATTTTTTCATCTACTTGTTTATTGCCTTTTTCCTACTACTATAAATTCCCTGAGAGTCTGGTGTTCTCAACCCCTAATAGAGTGCCTTGTACATACTAGACACTCAATAAATATTTGTTACATGAATCAATGAGACCTCAGTTTTTACCTTTGGGGATATTTGTGTATTTCCAATTTGAACACTTAAGCTCTCTAAAACCTGAAGCAATAACATTATTTTTGCTAGGTTATAAAGATAACTAACAAATATAAATATATAAGGCAACTTCATCACCATTACTCTCATAACTTTTCCAAGAAACCAACGAACGACTGGTATTTCCTATAATAGGAAAATTACCACTGTCTAACTTTGACACCAGAGCTAAGAGTACTATGACGATACTGATGGTGGTGGTGGTGGTGGTGGTGGTGGTGGTGATGAAGGTGGTGATCGTAATGAAGGGGGTTCCTAGAGCAACTTGGACAGGGGTCGTGGTGGTAGAAATGGAGAGAACTATTTGGGAGCTAAAACGGGCCTGAACTAGATCTGGGATGGAGATGAAGTGTTCCGTTCTCAATGATCTGACTTAAGTCATCCAAACAAAATACGTAATTTAGTATTCGGCTTTCTAGGGAGTAAAACGAACAACTATGTGGTGTCTTGTAAGAATAAAGACTGTGGAACCAGAAGGACAGGCTTTGATTTCTGGTTCTGGGCAGAGCAACCATGAGCAACTCCCTTAACTTCTCTTACCCTAGTGTCTCACAAGTAAAATGGGGACAACTTAGTAGGTCAAGGAGCTCCTCCCTAGTCTCCTTTATCTATTCTTCTATGCCATTCCTTCATCTCACTGACCACTACCTCAAGTTAACTTGTATTGTTTATTATCAATTGACTGTTACTTCCAAGTACATCATAAATTCCATGAAGGCAAAAATCCCATCTGTTACATTCATGGATATACCTCCTGATGGGCTACCCATCAGGAAGCCAGTGGTTTAAAAAAATGAGATTTTGAGGCTGCTTGTAGCATTGCAAAATAAGCTACTACCCTATGCAGTCTAAAATAGTCCCTTCAGGCTCTACTGTATCACTCTGTCTTCAGTACAGTGTTTATATTCCTAATATAAATATATTTTTCATCTACTTGTTTATTGCCTTTTTCCTACTACTATAAATTCCCTGAGAGTCTGGTGTTCTCAACCCCTAATAGAGTGCCTTGTACATACTAGACACTCAATAAATATTTGTTACATGAATCAATGAGACCTCAGTTTTTACCTTTGGGGATATTTGTGTATTTCCAATTTGAACACTTAAGCTCTCTAAAACCTGAAGCAATAACATTATTTTTGCTAGGTTATAAAGATAACTAACAAATATAAATATATAAGGCAACTTCATCACCATTACTCTCATAACTTTTCCAAGAAACCAACGAACGACTGGTATTTCCTATAATAGGAAAATTACCACTGTCTAACTTTGACACCAGAGCTAAGAGTACTATGACGATACTGATGGTGGTGGTGGTGGTGGTGGTGGTGGTGGTGATGAAGGTGGTGATCGTAATGAAGGGGGTTCCTAGAGCAACTTGGACAGGGGTCGTGGTGGTAGAAATGGAGAGAACTATTTGGGAGCTAAAACGGGCCTGAACTAGATCTGGGATGGAGATGAAGTGTTCCGTTCTCAATGATCTGACTTAAGTCATCCAAACAAAATACGTAATTTAGTATTCGGCTTTCTAGGGAGTAAAACGAACAACTATGTGGTGTCTTGTAAGAATAAAGACTGTGGAACCAGAAGGACAGGCTTTGATTTCTGGTTCTGGGCAGAGCAACCATGAGCAACTCCCTTAACTTCTCTTACCCTAGTGTCTCACAAGTAAAATGGGGACAACTTAGTAGGTCAAGGAGCTCCTCCCTAGTCTCCTTTATCTATTCTTCTATGCCATTCCTTCATCTCACTGACCACTACCTCAAGTTAACTTGTATTGTTTATTATCAATTGACTGTTACTTCCAAGTACATCATAAATTCCATGAAGGCAAAAAATCCCATCTGTTACATTCATGGATATACCTCCTGATGGGCTACCCATCAGGAAGCCAGTGGTAAAGAATCCACCTATCAATACAGGAGACACAGAAGAAGTGGATTCAATCCCTAGTTAGGAAGATCTCCCAGAGGAAGAAATGGCAACTCACTCCCTTGCTCTTGCCTGGGAAATCTCATGGACAGAAGAGTCTGGTGGGCTACAGTTTATGAGTTGTAAAGAGTCAGATACAACTGAGCAACCAAGTGCACATACGCACACACCTCTCCAGGGCCTGACACACAGAAGGAGTGCAATAAGTATTTATGGGATGAATGGATGAAGACATGAATCAATCACATTGAAAGCATTCATCATATTTCACAGCTAAAACCTGAGCTCTGAGAAGGTCACATTTGATAGAAGGTGGAGAGGAGATTCAAACCAAAGTTTGTTTCATTCTGAAGCCCACAGTTTCTCCAGGTCACCATTCTGTCTGCCAAGAGAAATATGAAGTCTGCAAATCTACATAAATCCTTAGAATACAAATTCATGCTCTTAAGCAAAGAATTGGATATAAGTTAGCGATTGAACAACAGCAACAAATGTGGTCTATGAGATCCTGCCTTCTTTCCTGACCTCACGGCTTACTAGGCTCCTCACTCAAGTTCCAGCCTCATTAGCACCATCCATCCGTCAAACACACAAAGCTTGCTGCCCAACCCAGGGCCTTTGCACTTGCCCCTGCTATCACAAGAGCACTCTTTTCCTAGATCTTCCTAAAGGTGACATTTTCTTATCATTCAAATTGAGTTCAAACAGCAGATGAAGAAAAGGCATTCCCAGACAATATCAGCCACAGGAGCCTCATCTTTAACTGTCCCTACCTCAGTCTCCAATCCATGTGTTTGTTTTAACTTCTTTACAGTGTTTATTAACTGCAGCTCTGAGCTTATCTCATCTGTTTTACACATTTATTGTAGGCACAACCCCAGCCCTACAAGAGTAAAAGCTTTGAGGTACATAGCAGGTAATCCATTAATACTTATCACATGAATTCTATTTTCTTTTTTTTTTTTAACTTTATTTTTGGCTGTGCTGAGTCTTTGTTGATGTGTGGGTTTAGCTGCTCTGCGGTATATGGGATAATCCCAGATTGGGGACCGAACCCGTGTCTCCTGCACTGGCAGACAGGCTCCCATTCACTGAGCCACAAGGGAAGCCCCATGAATACTATTTTCACTATAACAATTATTTAAATCAGTTTCTACTCTAGACTCAAAAGGGGAAAAATAATCCTCCTCTCAGAAGCAGTCACTCTATGTTGAAACTATTATGAATAGGTTTAAAAGCTCGTGATGAGGACTCAAATGAAATGAGATTACATTCCATTTTTATTCAAATTCCAGATCACAGAGACATCATTCATACTTTCAAAAATTTTGTCTTTTTCATATGCCTACCATGTCCTAGAATTGGGGTTTTGACAATGAAAAGACAATTCCCAACCTCATAGAACATAAAGAATGATGTTTAAATGTAATTATAAGAAAGCCTAGCAAAGGCTGGGAAAAGAATTGAGTTGGCCAGAAAGTTCATTTGAACGTTTTGGTCAACCCATATCAGCCACACACAGCAGGGCCACTGGATCCAACATAAGAATATCGGAGATAGTGGGGAAGGAGAGGTGACATTTAAGTTGAGAACTCAAGGAAGATTTCAGGAAGGTTGCCTTTTCCTTGTAGAGGAAACTCAAGTGTGGAGGTGACGAACGAATTTAGGGACCCAGAAAGTGTTGTAAATGAGCCTGGTCACCAGATATCTATCAACACATGAAACACGAAGCATTCCACCTTTTGTCAAACATACAATCATCTGAGTAATTTTCTTTTTTCTTTTGGCCACTCTGTGCGGCATGTGGGTTTTTGGTTCCTTGAAAACCTGTGCCTCCTGCAGTGGAAGTGCCAAGTGCTAACCACTGTGTACGCATTTGTGCTCAGTCACTAAGTCCTGTCCAACTCTTTCATGACCCCATGGACTGTAGCCCACCAGACTCCTCAGTGGGTTTTGGTTTCCTTGAAACCCCAGCCCTACAAGAGTAAAAGCTTTGAGGTACATAGCAGGTAATCCATTAATACTTATCACATGAATTCTATTTTCTTTTTTTTTTTTAACTTTATTTTTGGCTGTGCTGAGTCTTTGTTGATGTGTGGGTTTAGCTGCTCGGGTATATGGGATAATCCCAGATTGGGGACCGAACCCGTGTCTCCTGCACTGGCAGACAGGCTCCCATTCACTGAGCCACAAGGGAAGCCCCATGAATACTATTTTCACTATAACAATTATTTAAATCAGTTTCTACTCTAGACTCAAAAGGGGAAAAATAATCCTCCTCTCAGAAGCAGTCACTCTATGTTGAAACTATTATGAATAGGTTTAAAAGCTCGTGATGAGGACTCAAATGAAATGAGATTACATTCCATTTTTATTCAAATTCCAGATCACAGAGACATCATTCATACTTTCAAAAATTTTGTCTTTTTCATATGCCTACCATGTCCTAGAATTGGGGTTTTGACAATGAAAAGACAATTCCCAACCTCATAGAACATAAAGAATGATGTTTAAATGTAATTATAAGAAAGCCTAGCAAAGGCTGGGAAAAGAATTGAGTTGGCCAGAAAGTTCATTTGAACGTTTTGGTCAACCCATATCAACCACACACAGCAGGGCCACTGGATCCAACATAAGAATATCGGAGATAGTGGGGAAGGAGAGGTGACATTTAAGTTGAGAACTCAAGGAAGATTTCAGGAAGGTTGCCTTTTCCTTGTAGAGGAAACTCAAGTGTGGAGGTGACGAACGAATTTAGGGACCCAGAAAGTGTTGTAAATGAGCCTGGTCACCAGATATCTATCAACACATGAAACACGAAGCATTCCACCTTTTGTCAAACATACAATCATCTGAGTAATTTTCTTTTTTCTTTTGGCCACTCTGTGCGGCATGTGGGTTTTTGGTTCCTTGAAAACCTGTGCCTCCTGCAGTGGAAGTGCCAAGTGCTAACCACTGTGTACGCATTTGTGCTCAGTCACTAAGTCCTGTCCAACTCTTTCATGACCCCATGGACTGTAGCCCACCAGACTCCTCAGTCCATGGGATTCTCCAGGCCAGAATACTGGAGTCAGGTGCCATTTCCTCCTCCAAGAAATCTTCCCTACCCAGGGATCAAACCCAGTTCTCCTGAGTCTCCTGCATTGGCAAGTAGATTCTTTACTGCCATGCCACCTGGGAAGCTGGTTAACCACTGTGCTGCCAGGGAATTCTCAAGGGTAATTTTCTAAATTTCTATTCTGGATCAACACACAAATGCAGAGAAATATTAAGTTGGCCAAAACGTTCATTTGGATTTGTCTGTAACATTGTACAAAAAATTCAAGTGAACTTTTTTGGGTTAACCCAATATTTCTGTACTCTTAAAAGAAAAAAAAAAAAAGAGTCCAGTGATAAATTACAGACTGACATTTAGCCTCAGGGGTGGGAATAACAGGGAGTGGTGGAGACTGTGGACTGGGGGCAAACGCAGATCCTGGGTGACCCTGTGCCGACAGATCTTTTGCTATTTCTGGAGAAACTAGAAATCCAGGCTCTATTTTTAAAGTCTCTTCTATATTGACTCAGAAAATATTTAGGGCTTCCCTGGTGGTTCAGAGGGTAAGGACATCGCCTTGCAGTGCAAGGTGCGGTTCAATCCCTGGCCTGGGAAGATCCCACGTGCCGCAGAGCAGCTGGACCGATGTGTCCAAATACCGAGCCAGAGCTCTGAAGCGCATGCGCCCAGAGCCGGCGCTCTGCAATAACAGAGACCACTGCGATGGGAGGCCCACACAGGCCAAAGAACAAAGATGGATGAAAACAGATAAATGAAGGACCAATGGAAGAGGCCCGCCCTCCCTCCCCACGCCCCAAAAATAAGTAAATAAATTAGGGACCCAGAAAGTGTTGTAAATGAGCCTGGTCACCAGATATCTATCAACACATGAAACACGAAGCATTCCACCTTTTGTCAAACATACAATCATCTGAGTAATTTTCTTTTTTCTTTTGGCCACTCTGTGCGGCATGTGGGTTTTTGGTTCCTTGAAAACCTGTGCCTCCTGCAGTGGAAGTGCCAAGTGCTAACCACTGTGTACGCATTTGTGCTCAGTCACTAAGTCCTGTCCAACTCTTTCATGACCCCATGGACTGTAGCCCACCAGACTCCTCAGTCCATGGGATTCTCCAGGCCAGAATACTGGAGTCAGGTGCCATTTCCTCCTCCAAGAAATCTTCCCTACCCAGGGATCAAACCCAGTTCTCCTGAGTCTCCTGCATTGGCAAGTAGATTCTTTACTGCCATGCCACCTGGGAAGCTGGTTAACCACTGTGCTGCCAGGGAATTCTCAAGGGTAATTTTCTAAATTTCTATTCTGGATCAACACACAAATGCAGAGAAATATTAAGTTGGCCAAAACGTTCATTTGGATTTGTCTGTAACATTGTACAAAAAATTCAAGTGAACTTTTTTGGGTTAACCCAATATTTCTGTACTCTTAAAAGAAAAAAAAAAAAAGAGTCCAGTGATAAATTACAGACTGACATTTAGCCTCAGGGGTGGGAATAACAGGGAGTGGTGGAGACTGTGGACTGGGGGCAAACGCAGATCCTGGGTGACCCTGTGCCGACAGATCTTTTGCTATTTCTGGAGAAACTAGAAATCCAGGCTCTATTTTTAAAGTCTCTTCTATATTGACTCAGAAAATATTTAGGGCTTCCCTGGTGGTTCAGAGGGTAAGGACATCGCCTTGCAGTGCAAGGGGTGCCGGTTCAATCCCTGGCCTGGGAAGATCCCACGTGCCGCAGAGCAGCTGGACCGATGTGTCCAAATACCGAGCCAGAGCTCTGAAGCGCATGCGCCCAGAGCCGGCGCTCTGCAATAACAGAGACCACTGCGATGGGAGGCCCACACAGGCCAAAGAACAAAGATGGATGAAAACAGATAAATGAAGGACCAATGGAAGTGGCCCGCCCGCCCCCCTCCCTCCCCACGCCCCCAAAAAATAAGTAAATAAATAAACATTTTAAAAAAAAAAGAAAAAGAAAGAAAATATTTAAACAGTATAGAGACCAAAAAACCACACTTACAGGGAGGATCAGGCCTATAGGTCTATCAAATGAGATCCAAAAAAAAAAAAAATTCTAAACACACTCATTTTGAATTTGATAGAACTGATACTGTGTGAACCTACCATTCAACCTGAAACTGACCAGCAGGCAGTCATATCAAGAAGCTACTCAATAGTAGAAGTTAGGTAACAACAAAGGGTGTTATAAATTGTTATAAATTTTCAATAATGGCATAATACTGATAACTTCTGTGTGTGTGCTCAGTCACCCAGTCGTGTCTGACCTTTGTGACCTTATGAACTGCAGCACGCCAGGCCTCCCTGTCCCTCACCACCTCCCATAGTTTGCCCAGGTTCACGTCCATCACATCAGTAATGCTGTCTAGCCATCTCATCCTCTGACACTCTCTCCTCCTTCTGCCCTCAATCTATCCCAGCATCAGAGACTTTTCCAATGAGCTGACTATTTGCATCACATGACCAAAATACTAGAGCACTGATAACCTAGATCCTTTCAATATTACTATAGCATCATATCTATGCACAGGCTAAACTCAATAGGCAATTACTAGAATTCTAAGTGCAAAACCATATACTCTTCAGTGTCTAACAGAAGACATGTAAATCAAGAGAAAAACTTACAAGGTCAGTGCTAGGTCTATCAGTCTAGTGTCATTAATTTCAACATGATACAGAATGGCACAAAATAAGCAGGTTAATCCCCCTCTGCCTTCATAGAATGGGGGTGGTCTTTTCTTACATTTTTTTTTTCCCAATTTGCAAGTACGAGCTCCATGGAGCAAATGGTTTCTGTTCAACTCTCTGACTCAAACACCCTTGTCATTCTTCAGCAAGAGTTCTATTTAGAAGTTCCCAGAAAAATGAAAGTGAGAAAACTCAGTTCATAAAGGGAATGAATATAAAGACCTCCATTAATACAGCTGCTGAGCTTGGACACTCAGCAGGGCCTGATAATGTGTTTTATTTGGACCTGTCCTCTGCTGTGTGCTTGGTGATAAGGAGGCACTTGAAGCTCAGACACTCACTGTGCTACGCGAACTCGGCCCCTTATTGATTCTGAAACAATGCTCCCTTTCAGATCACACCCGAGTAAGTGAACAATAATGAGGCGATACAGCAGAGAAATCCTGGTCCTGAGCTTAGAGAAAAGGAAGGCAGCACAGTGGCGCTTTATTTCAGGTGCTGCTCATGCTTTGTTGAGTCATTGTGGCCAATTCATTTAACCTCACCATCCCATCTTTTCTCTGCAAAATAGGGCTGAGTGCATGCTTGCAGCTGCAATACTTCTGCACATCTCTTAAGAACTCAATTATAATGCCTGAACTCTCATTTGATGGCAAGGTTGGTGACCAGTCTCCACACAGCCCGTGGAGGCATTAACCCAAGTTTCAGAATCAGATTTGGAAGATATCCCAACAGGCACCTTGTCCAACATGGGTACCACAGCCACAACCAACTCCAGCCTCCTTCAATGCTGTCTAGCCATCTATCCCACCCCCCCCATCAGAGACTTTTCCAATGAGCTGACTATTTGCATCACATGACCAAAATACTAGAGCACTGATAACCTAGATCCTTTCAATATTACTATAGCATCATATCTATGCACAGGCTAAACTCAATAGGCAATTACTAGAATTCTAAGTGCAAAACCATATACTCTTCAGTGTCTAACAGAAGACATGTAAATCAAGAGAAAAACTTACAAGGTCAGTGCTAGGTCTATCAGTCTAGTGTCATTAATTTCAACATGATACAGAATGGCACAAAATAAGCAGGTTAATCCCCCTCTGCCTTCATAGAATGGGGGTGGTCTTTTCTTACATTTTTTTTTTCCCAATTTGCAAGTACGAGCTCCATGGAGCAAATGGTTTCTGTTCAACTCTCTGACTCAAACACCCTTGTCATTCTTCAGCAAGAGTTCTATTTAGAAGTTCCCAGAAAAATGAAAGTGAGAAAACTCAGTTCATAAAGGGAATGAATATAAAGACCTCCATTAATACAGCTGCTGAGCTTGGACACTCAGCAGGGCCTGATAATGTGTTTTATTTGGACCTGTCCTCTGCTGTGTGCTTGGTGATAAGGAGGCACTTGAAGCTCAGACACTCACTGTGCTACGCGAACTCGGCCCCTTATTGATTCTGAAACAATGCTCCCTTTCAGATCACACCCGAGTAAGTGAACAATAATGAGGCGATACAGCAGAGAAATCCTGGTCCTGAGCTTAGAGAAAAGGAAGGCAGCACAGTGGCGCTTTATTTCAGGTGCTGCTCATGCTTTGTTGAGTCATTGTGGCCAATTCATTTAACCTCACCATCCCATCTTTTCTCTGCAAAATAGGGCTGAGTGCATGCTTGCAGCTGCAATACTTCTGCACATCTCTTAAGAACTCAATTATAATGCCTGAACTCTCATTTGATGGCAAGGTTGGTGACCAGTCTCCACACAGCCCGTGGAGGCATTAACCCAAGTTTCAGAATCAGATTTGGAAGATATCCCAACAGGCACCTTGTCCAACATGGGTACCACAGCCACAACCAACTCCAGCCTCCTTCAATGACTTCCACAACTTTTCCACTTTTTTTTTTTTTTTGGCGTATGGTTGATTTGTAATGTATTAATTTCAGAGGTACAGCAAAGTGAATCAGTTTTATATTTACATATGAAAATGAAGTGTTAGTCAGTCATATCCAACTCTTTGTGACCCCATGGACTATAGTCCTTCAGGCTCCACTGTCCATGGAATTCTCCAAGTAAGAATACTGGAGTGGATTGCCATTTCTTTTTTTAGGGGATCTTCCTGACCCAGAAATCAAACCCTGGTCTCCTGCTTTGCAGGAGAATTCTTTGCCACATTAGCTTCCAGGAAAGCCTCACATATGCAAATATCCACTCTTTTTTAGCTCCTTTTCCCAAATAGGCCATTACAGAGTATTGACTCAAGCTCCCTGTACTATGGGTTTCCCCGGTGGCTCAGTGGTAAAGAATTCGCCTCACAATGTAAGAGACACAGGTTCTATCCCTGGGTCAGGAAGATCCCCTGAAGAAGGAAATTGCAACCCACTCCAGTATTCTTCCCTAGTAGATACTATGGACAGAGAAGTCTGGCAGGTACAGTCCATACAGTCTCAAAAAGAGACACAACTCAGTGACTAAACAACAAAGTCACAGTACTACACAATAGGTCCTTATCAGTTACCTACTTTATATATAGTAGGGTACATGCCGATCCATTCTCCCAGTTTATCCCTCCTCCCACTTACCTCCCAGTAACCATTAGTTTGTTTTCTTTATCTGTGACTCTGCTTTTGTTTTGTAGACAATGGCTTCCACACCTTGACTTCACCTGCAAAGATCACTGCTCCACTGTCGGCCCCCCACCATCCCTCATTCTGTTCCAGAACACTGGACCTTTGCCATCTCATATCAGCCTCCTGACTTTGACCTTACTATTCCCTGTGCCTCGATGCCGCTCCCTCAAAGCATCACAGGGCTCCCACTCCCAGAGGCCTTCCGCTCCCAGAGGCCTTCCCACCATCCTGTGGAACGCTCCTCCTCCACGACTCTCCGCCCTGCTACTCTCTGCCATGTTCTACAGGACATGCATCACTATCAAAAGTGATCTTGGAGGTTATCTGGGAGAGGAGGTTGTATCAATTCAGCCACCCCTCTTAGAGCAACACCTCCACAAGGGCAGGACTTTCCCTGTCCTCTCCCCAAGTGGGCATTCCCGGTACTTGCAATTGTATCTGGCAGAATCTCAGATGCTTGCTGAAGTCAGACAAATGACACCCACACAGAGGATCGCATGTAAGGCAAGAAAGAGGAATGTGCACTTTTGTGAGTCCATGTTTCATGAAAAGCACCCAGGACTGAAAATCATGCTGAAGGTCAAACAACGCACATCAGGAAGGTGAGAGTGCTCTCTGCCACCAACTCCACCTTGGTGAGGCTCATCTTTAAATGCAGCTCCCAGTGTGGTACTTGCTGAGACAGATGGTGTCTAGGAAGCCCAGAGCAGACATTCTTTCCTCCACACAATCAGTGCTGTCCTGGTTTGGCGGGGAAGGGGGCTGTTTTTTGGTGATTTTGTCTCACCATTGGTAAATATATTCAACCCAAGATGCACTTGGGTTTGTTTACCAGTTTGACTCTAAACCACAGCTACCTTCTTTTAGCAAAGGCAACTGAAATTTTAAATTCAATGTTAATAAGAGAGCTAAAGAATTAGAATGGAAAGAAATTGAGAATAGCAGATTATCAAAAAAGATCAGTGATGGGAGAAGGCAGAGTGTATTCTCTGGTTTCTTTCTATGTGATTTAGCCCCTGATTTCCACCAGGTTCAGGCGATCAGGAGAAACAAATTCTTTCTGTTGTCTTGGAGCAGGCACTGACTGACGCATGCTGCCTAGAAGCAGAAAAGCTATGACAACTAGGATTAGATATTCTCCTCTAGGTAACCCGCAATCAGTGTTAATCCCCATGGAGCTCTCTGAAATAGACTTTTTGCTACTCATCAGGAGTAGCAAAATCCTCCAAGATAGGAAAGTTTCATAGTTCTCAAGCAAATTTTGAGCAGATCTGAAATCAGAATATTCTTTTGAGGTTGGAAAAATCAGGCATTTCTCTAGCTCGGAAAAAGAAAAAGTCAAAAAGTGGAAGTTTATGTCTTCAGAAAGACTGTTTGCTCTGGGTTTTCTGTTCAATCCAAACCAAAAAGCAATGGAAACACATTAGAAGCAGGGCTGTATGTTTCATCCCAATTTCCACTGTGGTCAGGTACTTTTATCCAGGCAGGGAACTTTAAAGTTTTGGGGTCTACTTCTCCAAATAAAGTTAGGCCTCTGTGGCTCATCCTTCACTAACCAATATAATGCACGAATGGAATTAATCTGAAACTTCAGTTCTCTACATTTCTGAAATCAGAAATGGATGTGAAGAAAGAAAAGCTAAACTGCCTAAAAAGCAAACACTGATAACCCAATAAAATTCCTCCATCCTCCTAAATGCTTTGGTCCGGAGAAGTTTGAGTGTCCGTTCTTTAATAAGAATGACTTGGGGGCTAACCAATATTCCTTAAATTTGGCCAGTTTCGAGGGATGACTGAAAGTACTTTTGATTTGCAGACTTAAGTCGACTTCAAAGCAATGTCTTTCCTAGCCTGCTAGGGACATCGGGTCCAGGCACAGCTCTCCCCAGCTTTTAAAAGAAAATCAGAAACTCTTAGGATCTTCACCACTGCTCCGGAACAAAGCCATCATCCCAATTCAAGCAACCTAACATGGATTAATCTACATGAAGACCGCTCCCTCCCTTCAGTCACTTTCTTCCATCTGGAAACAAAACTTCAAGCAGAAATGCAAAAGCTCTGGCAAAGCTGCTTAGATGTTGGCATTCCCACAATTTCATTGTTTGGTCCAATTTGGGAAGGTCAGAGAAGGAGAGCTGAGAGGGCCACGGGGTTCTGAGTTACAAAGGCCCGGGCTCCCATTGTTCACAGTGTTGGCTCCCTCTCTTCTCTCTGAAGTGGCGGGACCCCCAACGCCCTTTGCACGCCCCTCCGTCTTTGAAAAGCTCAGGCATCCGCTCCGCATAATGTTGTGGGAGGGATATTTAGGTTCACAGAGACAAAGATCTGGGCAGCTCAACGCCCTCTCTGCAGGACTGAACATCAGATGGAAAAGGAAAGTTTCATAGTTCTCAAGCAAATTTTGAGCAGATCTGAAATCAGAATATTCTTTTGAGGTTGGAAAAATCAGGCATTTCTCTAGCTCGGAAAAAGAAAAAGTCAAAAAGTGGAAGTTTATGTCTTCAGAAAGACTGTTTGCTCTGGGTTTTCTGTTCAATCCAAACCAAAAAGCAATGGAAACACATTAGAAGCAGGGCTGTATGTTTCATCCCAATTTCCACTGTGGTCAGGTACTTTTATCCAGGCAGGGAACTTTAAAGTTTTGGGGTCTACTTCTCCAAATAAAGTTAGGCCTCTGTGGCTCATCCTTCACTAACCAATATAATGCACGAATGGAATTAATCTGAAACTTCAGTTCTCTACATTTCTGAAATCAGAAATGGATGTGAAGAAAGAAAAGCTAAACTGCCTAAAAAGCAAACACTGATAACCCAATAAAATTCCTCCATCCTCCTAAATGCTTTGGTCCGGAGAAGTTTGAGTGTCCGTTCTTTAATAAGAATGATTTGGGGGGCTAACCAATATTCCTTAAATTTGGCCAGTTTCGAGGGATGACTGAAAGTACTTTTGATTTGCAGACTTAAGTCGACTTCAAAGCAATGTCTTTCCTAGCCTGCTAGGGACATCGGGTCCAGGCACAGCTCTCCCCAGCTTTTAAAAGAAAATCAGAAACTCTTAGGATCTTCACCACTGCTCCGGAACAAAGCCATCATCCCAATTCAAGCAACCTAACATGGATTAATCTACATGAAGACCGCTCCCTCCCTTCAGTCACTTTCTTCCATCTGGAAACAAAACTTCAAGCAGAAATGCAAAAGCTCTGGCAAAGCTGCTTAGATGTTGGCATTCCCACAATTTCATTGTTTGGTCCAATTTGGGAAGGTCAGAGAAGGAGAGCTGAGAGGGCCACGGGGTTCTGAGTTACAAAGGCCCGGGCTCCCATTGTTCACAGTGTTGGCTCCCTCTCTTCTCTCTGAAGTGGCGGGACCCCCAACGCCCTTTGCACGCCCCTCCGTCTTTGAAAAGCTCAGGCATCCGCTCCGCATAATGTTGTGGGAGGGATATTTAGGTTCACAGAGACAAAGATCTGGGCAGCTCAACGCCCTCTCTGCAGGACTGAACATCAGATGAGAAAAAGAGCCAGCCTGTCCTGAAACCCTCGCCCTGGTGGCAGACTTTTAAATAAAGTCCTTGAGTGTCTGCATCCCTTCAGATGCATTCAGTCAAATGGGCTAAACATTAGCGGTGTCTTTATTATTGCCTCCTGCTTTCCCAGGCGGCAGCCTGGAGGGAAGCAGGGAGGGGACACAGATATTGATACCCTCTCCCTCCCCTCTTTGCCCGGAGCTGCAAATCCTGACAGTGGAAAGAGACAAGTGGAGGAGGCAGGCAGCAGAAATCTACTTTGCCTCCCATTGCCATTCAGAGGTTTGTAAGAGAAAGGGGAGATCAAGTTAGAAAGGGGGAGACCCAGCCTACGAAAGGGAGACAAATCACTGCAAAGCCATAAAAGTTTTCTTTAGGGGTACAGGTCACAAAAAGGGGGCACATTTAGGAGTCTTCTTTGGCAAGACTTTTTGAAGGTTAATATCTAGCTTGACACAGATGCTGGCAGTTGGGGTACTTCTTTACAAACATTAAAGTTGGAAATAGTCGATGGATTCCGAAAGTCTTCTAATATCCCACTGCTAACCAGGAATAAAAGCATTACTGATTCTCAAGAGCTTTTCTCCCAGCAAAGAAGTCTGTATCAGAGAGAATATATATATATATATATGTGTGTGTGTGTGTGTGTGTGTGTGTGTGTATGTATGTGTATATATATATATATATATATATATATATATATATGTATATATATATATATTTCTCACTTGTCAAGTTACAAAGTTCCCGCTGATTCTAAAAGAAAAATAGTTGGGCAAACCTCTAGCGAATGACACTGGGGGGAGCTCCTAGGGGTTTCCTGGGAAGTGAATAGACAGGGAGCTTGTGAAAGACCCCCAGGGGCCTTTTATCTGGTCCTTCAGCTGCCTGCAATCAGCTAGCCTATGAACGACCCCGGAGGTCAGTGGATGGCACAAAAGCCAGCTAGACTGGTCGGGGAGAGCGAGCGCCTGGGCTGCGCTGCCTGGGCTACGCTGTCCACGTCAGCTGCCACGGGGCTGCTGAAACTGATACGCCGTCCTGTAAATTAGTTACAGAAGCACAGTTCAGAAGGAGAAAGCAAGTCAGGATGATCAAAAGCAAGAGGTCCTAATACCAATGGACACCTCAGTGAAACAATTGTAAAATTCGTGCCCCTTTCAGGAGCACAGAGATATCTGAGGACCTCTGTTCATACACCGAGCTGGAATCCGAGCACATCATAAAGATAGTTTTATTTGGGGAGTTGTGGTTTTCAATCTGACACTGACGACACATCAAAAAAAAAAAAAAATCTATACAGATTCATCTCTTAAATTTGGGAGAATCATCCAGCACAGATGACTTCTTCAGGCCTCCCCAGATTCTTGATATTAGCTTCACTTTTTAGTTAATAACAGTAGAGTGCGTCATGTATTTGGTGGAAGATAAACACATGAAACTGACATTTATTTTAATAATCAGAATATTTGGTGTTCTGCATAGGGAAGAAGTCAGGGAGAGGGGCACTGCGCCACCCCGAGCCCTCACCCCCAGTGACAGTCAGGGCTGACCCTGTTCAGAGCCAGGCAGGCATTTCCTGGGAATGAACCGTTCAACCATGTGAGATGAATTAACTGTTTGGGGCAAAGGAACCTGATACTGTTAGTTTCTTCTCACACCAAAGTGGGATTGTCAAATTGGAGCTGAGGGCAAGGCAATGACCCATATAATTTAGAGATGCTGGGGGAGGAAAGGGATGGTTTGAATGTATATTTTATGGCTAAATACCAAACACAGCGTACCATCTAAGGCAGGGTGGAACCACAAGAAGCTAATGAATTAAGGCTATTTTGTGCATCCTCCTATTCTGAAAGACAATGATTTCTTTAAGGAAAAAGGAATCTGTTGATGGTAGGAATGAACACTTGAGAAGATTGACTCAGCCTGCTGAATTTAAGAGTGTAATCTGTTTCTGTGAAGACAAACAGGTCTTCCCTTCCCTGTGATCACTATTGTCCTTAAAAAGAGGTCAAACAGCAAATCAATCATCTCTTAATGTCATGGGAGACAACTCTAAGGAAAACAGAAATGCTAGGTGTGCAGGCAACAGTCATCCTGGCTTTCATTTCCAGGTGTCCTGGTTCATGGGCCACATGTATGGATGATTCACATAGCTTAGTGACTTTCCTATTTGAAAGAAGAATCGCTCTTTTGTGTCTCTGCTGGGAATACCAGAAAGTCTCTTCCTCCAGTTCCTCTCCCCACTGGATGCCATCTTGTTTATTTCTTCAAGTCTCAGTGCCGGCGCTACCTACTTTGAGGGGTCTTCCTTGACTATATCCCTTCACCAACAGAATAAACCACACCCTCTCTGTTCTCTCAAAGCACTTTTCCTGTACACCCGAAATGAACACCACATTGTTAATCAACTATCCTCCAATATAAAAATATAAAACACTTTTTATTAACAGTAGGTAAGTGACTTTATCTCTCAGAGACTTGGTTTCTTCATCAGTAGGATGGACATTATATCTTGCAAAGGTGATATCGGAAAAATACATCACATGGAAAACAACAAAGTAACAAGTATATACAGGCTATTTAGTAAAGGCAGTTTCCTCTCTTCTGTCTATATCATTATAATTAAATATATGTTTTACCATGTTCTTTTTACTTGTTTCCCAGTGTTAGTTTTCTTGGGGGCAAAGAACATGTCTTTTGCTCATTGTAGGTCCAGCATCTAGCATCAAGCCTGGAACATGGTAGGCACATAATGTTGGATGAGTGAATTAAAGAATGATAATGAGCTAATGAATTTGTTTGATAAATATTTCTTTAGCACTTACTCTGAGCCAGGTAGTTTCCTAGGTTTTGAGGATACAGTGGTAAACAAGACAGATGTGAATGTGAACTTTCATGGAAGTTGGTCTAGGGGATGTGTGGGAAGTGGGTAAGAACAATAAATAAGAAAGTATACAACTGGAGAAGGAAATGGCCACCCACTCCAGTATTCGTGGCTGGGACATCCCATGGACAGAGAAGCCTGGTGGGCTCCAGGCCAAGGGGTCACAAAAGAGTCAGACACGACTGAGCAAGTAAACAACAGGCATACAGTCATATCATGATTTAAGGATGGCATTATATTTTACTGTGCTCAGAGGTGGACAGATAAGATGAACAAACGGATGGATAGATGCGTGAAGGGACAGAGGGAGGAGCAGATGGAGGGATGGAAGGACGTAGGGATGGGTGGCAGAATTTTTGAGTGAAGCTTAAAAAGGACCTACCTAGTAATCCTCTGTGGGCCCAGACAACCTAAACTTTAACTTTGGATCTTCACTTGTGCTTCATTGGAAACTAAGACTCAGGATCCATACAAACGCCTTGTAGGAAGCCAAGTCTTGATGGGCAGTCTTGATGGCCACCTGACTTCCTGGTCTCCCTCTGCCTCCACTGGTGGCAGCCATCCTCCCTGCCCAGACTCATCAGCATGACTCCTGGCTGTTGTTTCCAGCTCCTCTGACTCGAGAAGTCCTTCCTCCACCCCAGGCTATTCTGTAGGATCCAATGAACAGCCTCACCCCCCTGACCAATTTGAGTAATCCTCCAAAGCAGGTGTTTGAGATGAAATTTTCCGGGTGTCAGCGTAGCTCTCCCCAACCTGACTTTGATTCATCAGATGCTGGAGGGGAATTCACTGCCAGAGAATGGTTTACTTCTTTCAGCTCACCACAGCATCACAGCCCCAAATAAAATAAGAAGGGCTTTGTTTTATTTTTAAGTAAAAGAAGTGCCTTTTAAGCCCAAGGTTTCTAAGTGCTCTTAGGACATGTATTTCTCCTTCCATGTAAGGGCTTTTGTTAGAAAAGATGAGGCAAGTGCAGCAAAGTGGCTTGATTACGGCAATGATCCGTGTCCTCAGGAGACCCGACAAGAGGAAAAGACCCAGAATGCCGAGTATGACAGAATTCTTCCAAAGTAATGCTCAATTTCTGCTTTTGTCTCATATCCATCCAAGGTCCTTCCCCACCTGCCTTTCTATTCCTAGGTACCAGTTTACCTTGACCTACCTGGTCTCAGGATCCCTCCTTGGAGAGCTCCATTTGAGCCAGCAGCCATCATGCCTCAGACAGATCATCATCCCTCTGCCTACCCACCTTGCTACCTGCATGCCATTTGCACCACACAAAATACTGTCTCTCATTTTGCATGTCGAAAGGCCATCTACCTTTCCAAAGTCAGAGTCACAGTCACTGTCTCCATGAAATCTCAAATCTCTTCAGCAAGTAAGCATGTTTTCCCTTTGTGTAGAACTTTGTGGCACTAATTACATACTCCTACCCCAGTTCGTATCAATACTACTAATCTATGTGCCTTGAATTATCAGTAAAATGCCCAATGCCAAAAACTATCTCGTACAGGTTTTGCATCAATGAAAGGCAAGTAGCCTCTTAATTTATGAAAGGAATAATTAATTAATTAGGTAAATGATCAATTAATTAGTTAATAAACCTATCAACTGTAATTAATTAATTAGTTAATGACTGGGAGGGCTAATCTTTGACACAGGTCTTCCTCCATCACAAATCTAGTAACCATAAAGACAAGGAAGTTAATTTTTTTCATCTTTAAGATTCAATTGTAAGTCTCTTGAGCTAGGTTTTTCTCTTAAAATACCTTTCAAAAGTCCCCTAGGCTTTGTTAATAAGACTAATGGAAATTTCATTTCCACCATGACTACCTTCTAATGGAAATTTCTAAAGGTACTTTTCCTCACTTTTTCAGACAAAAGACTATTTTTATTTTATATCAATACTTTAACTTTCAGAAACACTGATCTAATGCATAACCACAGCCAAAACTGTCATTTAAAAAATCTTAAATCTCAGGGATAGTGAGAGAAAGAAATTCAACGCCATTTCCCTATAATTAGGAGATTTCCAATGAGTTAGCTATTTGACAACTTTTACAGAGATATCAGAATATATTTTGAGGCAAGTGCAGCAAAGTGGCTTGATTCGTGTCCTCCAGGAGACCCGACAAGAGGAAAAGACCCAGAATGCCGAGTATGACAGAATTCTTCCAAAGTAATGCTCAATTTCTGCTTTTGTCTCATATCCATCCAAGGTCCTTCCCCACCTGCCTTTCTATTCCTAGGTACCAGTTTACCTTGACCTACCTGGTCTCAGGATCCCTCCTTGGAGAGCTCCATTTGAGCCAGCAGCCATCATGCCTCAGACAGATCATCATCCCTCTGCCTACCCACCTTGCTACCTGCATGCCATTTGCACCACACAAAATACTGTCTCTCATTTTGCATGTCGAAAGGCCATCTACCTTTCCAAAGTCAGAGTCACAGTCACTGTCTCCATGAAATCTCAAATCTCTTCAGCAAGTAAGCATGTTTTCCCTTTGTGTAGAACTTTGTGGCACTAATTACATACTCCTACCCCAGTTCGTATCAATACTACTAATCTATGTGCCTTGAATTATCAGTAAAATGCCCAATGCCAAAAACTATCTCGTACAGGTTTTGCATCAATGAAAGGCAAGTAGCCTCTTAATTTATGAAAGGAATAATTAATTAATTAGGTAAATGATCAATTAATTAGTTAATAAACCTATCAACTGTAATTAATTAATTAGTTAATGACTGGGAGGGCTAATCTTTGACACAGGTCTTCCTCCATCACAAATCTAGTAACCATAAAGACAAGGAAGTTAATTTTTTTCATCTTTAAGATTCAATTGTAAGTCTCTTGAGCTAGGTTTTTCTCTTAAAATACCTTTCAAAAGTCCCCTAGGCTTTGTTAATAAGACTAATGGAAATTTCATTTCCACCATGACTACCTTCTAATGGAAATTTCTAAAGGTACTTTTCCTCACTTTTTCAGACAAAAGACTATTTTTATTTTATATCAATACTTTAACTTTCAGAAACACTGATCTAATGCATAACCACAGCCAAAACTGTCATTTAAAAAATCTTAAATCTCAGGGATAGTGAGAGAAAGAAATTCAACGCCATTTCCCTATAATTAGGAGATTTCCAATGAGTTAGCTATTTGACAACTTTTACAGAGATATCAGAATATATTTTACTTCTGAAAATTGAGGCCAGGTGAACTAATTGTTAATTTACATTCAGGTTTTAAAACTCCCAGAGACTCTCTCTGGCCAACTTTATAGCCAAGAACTCATTGCCTCACAAAATGAGTAATTAAAGAACCAGAGAGAGATTTTATAAAGATGAACTCTTACAAGCTAGTTCGTAACATGGGCTCTGGGGGTAATCTTTATGTTAAATAGCACCCCACCACCATATTAAAATGCTGACACGTCCAGCTGTCTTTTTAATTTAATTTTGAGAAAATTAGATCTTGCTCTATGAGGAAGTCTCTTGGAAGAAAAATTAAATGCTATGGGAAATGTGCTGTACATTTACCTAATAGTTATTAGAAAAGTAATAGTCATCTACCAAAATCCAACTTTTGATCTTGTTTCTTCTCTTTCCTAAAGGAATGTGCTTTGCCTCTCTGATGGCCTGGACTGGATATGCTGAAAAAGATGAAGAGGCTTCCTGGGGTCCCAAATAGGTTCTCTTATCTGGATTCCTGTGCTATCAAGCACACCAGACATGTTTTCATTCATTGAGGTAAAACACCTGTAACAGGACAGTTAGCATCTTGACTATTCTAAAACATGCTGTTTATTGGCATTTAGCCCCTTACAACTCCATGCTGCCCTTAGCGCCACTTGGTTCCAGAACCTTTCACCATTCCTAAAGGAAACTCTGTACTCATGAACCTATCCTCCCATCCCCATAGCCCCTGGCAATCATTAACCTACTTCCTGTCTCTGTACACATTTGCCAATTCTAGGTATTCCATATAAATGGAATCATGAAATATGTGACTTTTGGGTCTGGTTCCTTTGACTCAGAATAATTGGCAAGTTCACCCATGTTGTAGCAAGTGTCAGAACTTCATTCCTTCTTAGGGCTGAAGAATATTCCATTGTGCCCACAGACCACATTCACTTTAATCCATCACACCAAGTAGTTCTCTTCTGTGATCTGTTAATTGGGCAAAGGGACCCAACTTTGGAGGTATGTGAACCCATTCTTGGCTTGGAAAATTGAAAGAAGGGCACAAAAATGGTGTCCCGAAGGCAGAAGCAAGCTCACCAAATGAAATGTTTGCTCCCGTCTAAGAACAAGAGGTCTGTAGTGGGTCCTGACGGTTTGATATCGTGCACCAGGAACCTAGAATGTGTTTATACTGCTTTACCCAGTAATTATGTATCTAGAAATTCATCCTAAGGAAATAATGAGATGAAAATAAATATTATTTTTCAGAGTGTTTAACACTCAGTTATCCATATTGGCAAAAATTTGGAAGTAACAAAATTGCCTAACGAAATGAGAACAGTTAAGGAAAGAATCTGCCTGCAATACAGGAGACAGGGTCTGATCCCTGGGCTGGGAAGATCCCCCTGGAGAAGGGAATGGCAACCCACTCTTTGACTAGAAAATTCCACAGACAGAGGAGCCTGGCAGGCTACAGTCCATGGGACCAGAAAAGGTTGGACATGACTGAACAACTAACACTTTCAAGGAAACTGTGGAACATCTTTTCCATAGAAGGCTCATTAAAACAATATTCTCAGAGACCATTTTGGGTTATAAAACAACACTCACAATATGGAATTAAGTTTAAAAATACATAAACAAAGAATTATTTTCTAGTACTACAAACACTTTCTTCCTAAAAGTATGTGTGTAACTATGGTAAATACACACATGCATGTGTAAGTAAATACATTCAAAGGTTATGCTAACAGAAGTTATCTCAGAACAGAAGGATTATGAGCTGTTCTCGCTCTTTATAGATTTTTGGATTTCCCCATTCCTGTATTCTATATGCATGACTTTCAGTTAAAAGAGACAAGTTGATAGATGTGTGTGAAACCAGCAAGGACATGGTCCCCGAGGCACCTATCCCCTCCTTCCCCATTCAGACCATCTATTGGTGATCTGCAAGTTTCTCACCGACAAGAGTCCATTCATCACGTGGGATACAAGAGTGTATCCCTCATCTCAGGAAGTCATTTTCCAAATAAAATATGGGCTCCAATTACCCCCATGAAATAAGACCATGGCTTCTCCCAGGCATCAACCTTCAGTATGGCTTTTGTACTCCTCTCTCCCAACTATGCTCCTCCCACTCCTCCTTGTCCCCCTGTGATGGCTCACCTGACATCCACACCTACCTCTTCCTTCCCCTCCCACCTCTGTGTCCAGATCGCCCTGCCCAACGTATCACCATATCTTTTCAATTCTAATTGACTTTTCAGTTGAAACTGTCTGTGTGATGCTTTCCTAACAGTACTTCTTGGGCCACCAGGAACCTAGAATGTGTTTATACTGCTTTACCCAGTAATTATGTATCTAGAAATTCATCCTAAGGAAATAATGAGATGAAAATAAATATTATTTTTCAGAGTGTTTAACACTCAGTTATCCATATTGGCAAAAATTTGGAAGTAACAAAATTGCCTAACGAAATGAGAACAGTTAAGGAAAGAATCTGCCTGCAATACAGGAGACAGGGTCTGATCCCTGGGCTGGGAAGATCCCCCTGGAGAAGGGAATGGCAACCCACTCTTTGACTAGAAAATTCCACAGACAGAGGAGCCTGGCAGGCTACAGTCCATGGGACCAGAAAAGGTTGGACATGACTGAACAACTAACACTTTCAAGGAAACTGTGGAACATCTTTTCCATAGAAGGCTCATTAAAACAATATTCTCAGAGACCATTTTGGGTTATAAAACAACACTCACAATATGGAATTAAGTTTAAAAATACATAAACAAAGAATTATTTTCTAGTACTACAAACACTTTCTTCCTAAAAGTATGTGTGTAACTATGGTAAATACACACATGCATGTGTAAGTAAATACATTCAAAGGTTATGCTAACAGAAGTTATCTCAGAACAGAAGGATTATGAGCTGTTCTCGCTCTTTATAGATTTTTGGATTTCCCCATTCCTGTATTCTATATGCATGACTTTCAGTTAAAAGAGACAAGTTGATAGATGTGTGTGAAACCAGCAAGGACATGGTCCCCGAGGCACCTATCCCCTCCTTCCCCATTCAGACCATCTATTGGTGATCTGCAAGTTTCTCACCGACAAGAGTCCATTCATCACGTGGGATACAAGAGTGTATCCCTCATCTCAGGAAGTCATTTTCCAAATAAAATATGGGCTCCAATTACCCCCATGAAATAAGACCATGGCTTCTCCCAGGCATCAACCTTCAGTATGGCTTTTGTACTCCTCTCTCCCAACTATGCTCCTCCCACTCCTCCTTGTCCCCCTGTGATGGCTCACCTGACATCCACACCTACCTCTTCCTTCCCCTCCCACCTCTGTGTCCAGATCGCCCTGCCCAACGTATCACCATATCTTTTCAATTCTAATTGACTTTTCAGTTGAAACTGTCTGTGTGATGCTTTCCTAACAGTACTTCTTGGGCAGAAGAACTTGTGCTTTATGTCCTCATTAGACTGGAAGCTCTGTAAATATAGGCTGGGATCATTTCTTGGGGAAGATAAGTCCCTTAGAAAACCTGACTCAGTATGTGGCACACAGTAACATTCACTAGACACTTGTCCAATAGACCAATGACAAGGAGTTCTTCACAGCCAATCTCATATACCTTTAAAAGTCATTTTGGAACACAGTTTGGCTGAGTAAAACAGGGTTTTTTGTTTGTTTGCTTGCTTGTTTTTTATCCCATCACAGAGTAGACAACTAAGAGACTCAGGTTCAGACTGCTGCTTCAGTCTTAATTTCACAGTGATTTCTTCTTCTAGGGAGCTCTAGTCAAGTTCCCAGTAGACCTGGGAAGAGAGGGAAGAGATGTTTGTGAAGTCCTGTTTTATTTCTAGTTTCTCATTTAGAGTCTCTTTGATAATAGTCTCAATGAAGACTTCCGTCCAAAAAGTTTGATTACAATATTTGACTCAAGGACTTGAATAAGAACTATTTTTTCCCTGAAATTTGTGTGTTTCAAAATAACTAAAGGAATAATAGAGATTTACTGACATGACAGAGATTCACTGACATGTGGAAATCTATGAAAACAAAACTGAATAGATTTGTTGCACATCTTCCCAGAGGATCAACTCCAACATGAATGCTGCTCTTCTAGGGATTTATTCCTGTTCAATAAACAGTAGACACAGGATTACTGAAACAATAAGACAGAAGTTTCCCACCCACGCACTCTGGGAAGTGATTCATATCAGCAATAGGTTTAGAATTCCTGTTTGGATATTGTACAGAGAGGGATATTCTTATTAAATTGCCTTAAGGATATTTTATTTTCCAAAACTGAATCAGAAGCTTCACGGGAACTGAAAGGAGGTCCCATTCTTTTCCTTGTGAAGGTGGGAACTGGAGCTCTCCCTAAGCCAGGCTCACTGCTTCCAACCAGCCTCCTGTTATCCTGGCCTCTCTCTCTCTCTCTCTCTCTCTCTCTCTCTCTGGTTTCTCCACTCTCTCTCTACATCTATCTCTCCCTCTGGATCCACCCAAGCCCTCCAACAGATCAAGCTCTTTCCTTTATCTTGACCTCAGCACATACCCTTCCCTCAAGCCTAGGAAGTTCTTGCCTCTCCCTTCCCTGGACGATTGTGGCTTCAGTTCTCTAAATATTCAATTCCTGGGAGAGGGGACACCCCTGAGGGCCCCCCCAAGCCGTGATGATCTCGACAAGGTCCCCTAGTTTCCTGCCTTAGAGCACCCTATCCTCCATCACCATAGCAGTTGCCACAGTTTGTAATTAAAAGGTAGTGTTGTTGTTTATCTAAAGCCTGGGGAGTTTGTAAAATGGGAGTCTTCCTGTTTTGATCATCCCAGGGACAGAACACCTAGAAGGTGTTCAGTAAATATTTATAACAGAGAAGACTCAATGGCAGTCTCCCCCACTTAGACCCAGACACTCTGACTTGTTCTTTTCATAAACCTGTTCTCTCCTCTTACCCAGGTAGCTCCTGACTATTTCCATTTCCTAACCTTCACATTTAAAAGGAGGACAGACTCTGTCCACCTAGCTGGGCACTGCAGGGGACTGCGTGATAGTCTCAATGAAGACTTCCGTCCAAAAGTTTGATTACAATATTTGACTCAAGGACTTGAATAAGAACTATTTTTTCCCTGAAATTTGTGTGTTTCAAAATAACTAAAGGAATAATAGAGATTTACTGACATGACAGAGATTCACTGACATGTGGAAATCTATGAAAACAAAACTGAATAGATTTGTTGCACATCTTCCCAGAGGATCAACTCCAACATGAATGCTGCTCTTCTAGGGATTTATTCCTGTTCAATAAACAGTAGACACAGGATTACTGAAACAATAAGACAGAAGTTTCCCACCCACGCACTCTGGGAAGTGATTCATATCAGCAATAGGTTTAGAATTCCTGTTTGGATATTGTACAGAGAGGGATATTCTTATTAAATTGCCTTAAGGATATTTTATTTTCCAAAACTGAATCAGAAGCTTCACGGGAACTGAAAGGAGGTCCCATTCTTTTCCTTGTGAAGGTGGGAACTGGAGCTCTCCCTAAGCCAGGCTCACTGCTTCCAACCAGCCTCCTGTTATCCTGGCCTCTCTCTCTCTCTCTCTCTCTCTCTCTCTCTCTGGTTTCTCCACTCTCTCTCTACATCTATCTCTCCCTCTGGATCCACCCAAGCCCTCCAACAGATCAAGCTCTTTCCTTTATCTTGACCTCAGCACATACCCTTCCCTCAAGCCTAGGAAGTTCTTGCCTCTCCCTTCCCTGGACGATTGTGGCTTCAGTTCTCTAAATATTCAATTCCTGGGAGAGGGGACACCCCTGAGGGCCCCCTCAAGCCGTGATGATCTCGACAAGGTCCCCTAGTTTCCTGCCTTAGAGCACCCTATCCTCCATCACCATAGCAGTTGCCACAGTTTGTAATTAAAAGGTAGTGTTGTTGTTTATCTAAAGCCTGGGGAGTTTGTAAAATGGGAGTCTTCCTGTTTTGATCATCCCAGGGACAGAACACCTAGAAGGTGTTCAGTAAATATTTATAACAGAGAAGACTCAATGGCAGTCTCCCCCACTTAGACCCAGACACTCTGACTTGTTCTTTTCATAAACCTGTTCTCTCCTCTTACCCCGCAGGTAGCTCCTGACTATTTCCATTTCCTAACCTTCACATTTAAAAGGAGGACAGACTCTGTCCACCTAGCTGGGCACTGCAGGACTCCTGCGTGTTGACTGGAAAACTCTGAGATGTTGCAGAAGGGCTCCATTATGATTAGCTTGCTTTCCAAATTTCCAAAATAAAAGCATGATCACATAGATGTGATGTACCACACATGTGTATATTGGAGCTGAAGTGCTCTCCCTGGTGTCTGTTTATTTCCTGAATTTTATGATTCTTTTGGAAACTCAAATGAACAGTGAATTAAGTATGTAAATGGCTCTCCATTGGCATCCACTGGGGGAGACACTGCACCTGCGCATGAGGACAGAGACGGACCAATGCCCTGACTGTCGTTACAAATCCAAGATGGTTGCCTGGGGGACTGCCAGGCTGAAGCTGTTAGGTTAGAAGCTGGTTTTCAAACGATGGATGTGTGTTTTTATGGATGATTGTGTTTCTAGCTCCCTATATTTCACTAGACCTCTGGTAAATAATTCCTTCACATCTGCTGACAGTTCAATATTCCCTCTGATAATGCGCTCAGGTGTCAGCAACTAGAGGATGGGAGCTTTAATCCCCTTGCAGTGATTGTCATCAGACACCATATTTTGGAGATGTTCCCCTTGGAAGCCCATCAACAAACTGAAACATTTATAAGGTGACTGTTTCAAATGTGGTCAGACTCTAAGGCCCCTGTCTAAAAGATGGGCCTAAATGGCTTCCACTGAGTAATGCCAGATTCCTGAGCAAAAAAAAAAAAAAAAAATGCAAATACTCTCCCCCACCCATTTGCCTTTCTCCATCCCTAATCTATTCCCCCACTCTCCTCAAACAACAAGAAAAGAAAAGGCTCACAGCACTGCCAAAGTCTTTTAAGAGCCATTCCAAGGAGCCTCGGACAGATCTGGCTCTCTAAAAGGATACCATTGTAAGGGCAAGCTCTCATATTTCAATGACATACATATATGTCTCATAGAGACCAAGGTTTATGTGTCTCAGGATTTCTCCTTAGTTAACCACAATTGCAGGGAAATGGCACCACATTCATAGAGTTAAATGTGGTAGCAATTACTCTGCTGGCAAAAGAGAAGGAGGGTCTTGATGGCCCAAGTCCTACGAGTCAGGATTAAATAAATGTGTCTCTCAGAGTTACATTGATAACTTAGAACACTCTGTCTGTGCTGACTATTTGATGCTGCAACTGCTTCAGGAACCAACGCTTCTCATGGACAAACCCATTCTGACTTGGCCAAAAGGCATGTGGGACAACTGCAGAATAAAAATCAGTGTAAGAAAAAATTCAGTACACATACATGTGCAAGTCTGTGCGTGAGCATGCAAAGATACCGACTGAGAAAGCAACTCCAAAGTATTCAATGTGTAGATTATTAAATGCTTTTAGGTATCAGGAAACAACTTGAAAATTGCTTTCCTGTATCATATTTACTAAAATGGTGCTATCACATACTTTAGGGAAGGAAAGATATGGGTCGGGTAACCTGAGTATTGTTTAATGGTCACTGATTTTACTAATGGCCAACCAGTCTCTTTTGGATTTCATTAGAACACAAGAATGCGATAAGATTCCTATGAACATGATAAAGCCAGAGGGCCATTTTCAAATGCAACATGCTTTATGTTTAAGGTCCCACTTTCAGCTCAAACAGAAAATAATTCTCTTTCTATATCATTCCCCCAGTGGTTTGAAAACCCACATACAAATAATTTGAGACAAAGAGCTTCACAAGTCAACAAAAAATAGAAAAATATAAATCCCATCACTTCTTCTGCCACTAAAATGCATCAACTCCTGAATTAGAATGGAGAGACTATATGTATGTAATAGGACACAAAAAAAGAGCGAATTAGGGAGGAAGCATTTTCCAGCATGAAAAATAATGGAGAAGTCAGAAGTTTTCTTCTAATTGGGTACAGGAGAGTTGCTAAGTTCAGAAATCCAATTCACCAGGCTGTGTCTAACAGCTTGGCCAGCCAGCTGTTAGAAAGTAATCCCCAAGAAGAATACCCCAAAGGAAATAGGTGAGGTGGTCACAGGGAAATAAGAAGTGCTATATAGAGTGGAAATTCTTCTTAGAGGGAAAAAATGTCCTAAAAGAGAAAGGTATTTTTTAGATGGGCAGGTAAGTAGATGGATGGTTGGGTGGATGGACGATAGATAGATAGGACTGAGGATAAAAACATAAGTCTTATTTATTCTCACTTATCCAAGATTCTAAGAGGTAGAAAAATGTTTCTTATCTGTAAGTTGACCATCTCTAGTTCCAAAAACCTGTCTCACACAAATCCGCTTTGAGAGCAAGTAGCTGTGACTGACTCGAACATCTGGAAGGCCCAGAAAAAGAATAAATACCATACATCTAAATACTTTAAAGTTATACATTATAATCACAAACTGTTAAGTAAAATCCATTCTGTCCTCCTACTTCAACAAATATGCCTTCCTAATGACTTGAACGGCCAGGTTCAGATTTGAAAGGCTGGATTCAAACGGAGTCCTCAGAGTATCTTGTGAGAATATTGGAGAAGAACCAGACCCAGCCCTGCAGCCTGACCTTCTCTTCTTAATCCCTCACCACTGTACACCATGAGTTCACTATGAGCACCCATGTGGGCATCCTAGCCCACACATCCAAGATCTACCCACATCCTCAAAAACAGCCATCCCTTTGACACCCACACACTCAGGTTTCTTTCCAGCAGCATGGCTCACCCTTGTGTGGTCAAACCCAGAGATGGTGCCTCCAGGTCTTGGAAGCAGGTCTGGGTCCCTCTGGGCAGAGAGTCCCAGGCACCTGTGGAAGTCAGGTCATAGAGGCTGGGGTTCTCCAGGCCCTGCAGATCCTCAGTCCGCTTCACAAGTCAACAAAAATAGAAAATATAAATCCCATCACTTCTTCTGCCACTAAAATGCATCAACTCCTGAATTGAGGGGCTATATGTATGTAATAGGACACAAAAAAAGAGCGAATTAGGGAGGAAGCATTTTCCAGCATGAAAAATAATGGAGAAGTCAGAAGTTTTCTTCTAATTGGGTACAGGAGAGTTGCTAAGTTCAGAAATCCAATTCACCAGGCTGTGTCTAACAGCTTGGCCAGCCAGCTGTTAGAAAGTAATCCCCAAGAAGAATACCCCAAAGGAAATAGGTGAGGTGGTCACAGGGAAATAAGAAGTGCTATATAGAGTGGAAATTCTTCTTAGAGGGAAAAAATGTCCTAAAAGAGAAAGGTATTTTTTAGATGGGCAGGTAAGTAGATGGATGGTTGGGTGGATGGACGATAGATAGATAGGACTGAGGATAAAAACATAAGTCTTATTTATTCTCACTTATCCAAGATTCTAAGAGGTAGAAAAATGTTTCTTATCTGTAAGTTGACCATCTCTAGTTCCAAAAACCTGTCTCACACAAATCCGCTTTGAGAGCAAGTAGCTGTGACTGACTCGAACATCTGGAAGGCCCAGAAAAAGAATAAATACCATACATCTAAATACTTTAAAGTTATACATTATAATCACAAACTGTTAAGTAAAATCCATTCTGTCCTCCTACTTCAACAAATATGCCTTCCTAATGACTTGAACGGCCAGGTTCAGATTTGAAAGGCTGGATTCAAACGGAGTCCTCAGAGTATCTTGTGAGAATATTGGAGAAGAACCAGACCCAGCCCTGCAGCCTGACCTTCTCTTCTTAATCCCTCACCACTGTACACCATGAGTTCACTATGAGCACCCATGTGGGCATCCTAGCCCACACATCCAAGATCTACCCACATCCTCAAAAACAGCCATCCCTTTGACACCCACACACTCAGGTTTCTTTCCAGCAGCATGGCTCACCCTTGTGTGGTCAAACCCAGAGATGGTGCCTCCAGGTCTTGGAAGCAGGTCTGGGTCCCTCTGGGCAGAGAGTCCCAGGCACCTGTGGAAGTCAGGTCATAGAGGCTGGGGTTCTCCAGGCCCTGCAGATCCTCAGTCCATGGAGGACATGACTGGGTCTACCACAGTGTGGTCCTGGCACCAGGCGTCTCCACCCAAATCTAAACCAGTACATCAAGCAGCCTTATTCTTGACTTGCAAATGTCAACTTTGGAGAGTGGGAATGGGAAAGTGAATGAAGATGAAAGAAGGTAGCCTTTATACTCTAGCAACAAAGGAAGTGGGGTGGGGAGGGAATCAGGAGGTGGGAATAAGGAGGGAGGAATGGTCATTGAGGAATCGCAGCGTTTCCTCAGTCTGACTCCATCCCTCACACCTCAAAGTGGCCTGAAGGGATCAAAGGGCCATTTCTGCCATTCCTCTGCCAGAAATCCATCTTCAGTGCTTAGGCGTGGGGATGGCATGTCTTTTCCTAACTATCCCCGTATCCCACAGATGCTACTCACTGCTCAGGTCCAGCTCAAATATCCCACAGCCCTGTCTGTGAACAATCTGCTGCTCTCTGAGTCCCAGTCAGCCTCTGCCCTCTGGTTGGCATATCACTCTGGGGCACATTTCATATTCCATTATAATTGTTTGGGGGTTGCTCTCAATATCCAGCTCCGAGGGCTCTGAGGCTCCACGCTTGAGTGACAGGCAAACACTTCCCAAACGAAGGGGGATGTAATCACAAACCCTGTGACGGCTTCTTGGTGAGGGGACCACGTCCACCCAGGCCCATTCACAAGCTCTCCAGTCCCTGCTTCGTGCAGGCCGGTTCTGCAGGGCACCCTCCTCAGCTTCCTCCTCAAGTGAGATCAGGGCTGCCCAACGTCTCCAAGGCCAACTGAGAGATGCAGAGATGCGTGTGCAGGCAGGCCTGGCCAAACCCCGCCCCAGTACCACAAGGGAGATTTTAGCCTAAAGAGGAAACTACTTTCTCTTTTCCTCAAATCTCCTTCCATCTTTCCCTGCAGCCCTCTTTCCTAAATCACACTGGATTTTGCAAACTTTGGGAGTCACACAGAAAATGGCACGGCTTTTCTACGTTAGAAGCCATGCTTTGTGTAGCTTCATACTGCAGCGGCATCACAGAAACTTGAATTAATGCACAGGAGTCATTTTAAAGCACCTCATTAGAACCTTTAAAGACAGAATCACTTAAAACCTTTTTGCTCTCTTAAAAGGATAATCTTTTAATCCTTGTACAGCAGCTGATCATAACAATATAACTGATCCCTTCTAAAGGAAAAAAAGAGTCCACACATTTACTGATTCTCTACTAATTCTCTACTTCATTATGTTCATAAAATCTGTTATCATTTTTAATAAAATCTCAGGCAACTTATGACCACAACTGGCTACTTAGCAGTGAGTAAATCACCTCCTATTTCTAAGGGTTGCCCAATGTCAGTTCAATGGAAGCATAACTTTTAAGTTGCAGTTAAAGTATAACTGTTGCTGTCTCTTCCTTCCCAGTGGATGGGCAATGGAAGGCAGACCTTCTTTTTCTTAGGGCTCAGTTACATCTGGTTCAGGTGGTTCATGATCCATCGTGGACCACATTCATTACCATCCAAAAGCTACTTGACTTTTGTCAGGGTTGTCTAGAGTCCAGTCTGAAGCCTGGGACCCACATCGGCCGCAGGCCTGGGAATCCCTGCCCTCGGGACTTGCTTGCTTGGCTTTCACAGTGTCAGGTGTACAGTACATTAAGTGACCAGTCCTCTGACTTAAGAGTCTCAGACATTTATACTGAATGGAACTTTGGCAATGGAACTGCCCCTGACAGCAAACAGGAAGCATGGGGCCTTTAGTCCCAGTGCTCCAAGCCTGTGAAGGGACATGAACAGGAGGGTCTGTCCTGGGGAGAGGGCTGCAGAAAGCAGGGAGCTGCGAGGAGACCCAGTCAGACAGCTTGAGCTGCTGCACCCTCTTTCCTCTTTTACAAAACAGAAACAGTGGTAGCACCTACCACTTAGGACTGTAGGTATAACTACAATCTTATGAAGATTAAATGAGTTTACATGTATGACACCCCTAGAAGTAAGCCCAGCACCCAAGAAGTGCTATGTTTGTTGGTTGGATGGATGGATGGATGGATGGATAGATGGTACACAGATGAATGGATAGGTGGGTGAATACAGAAGATGCACTTTTAAATATGAGTGGTCTTGAATTTTTGCTGGAAGCAAAGAATTATTTCTTTAAGTGAAATCTTACACAAAAGCCATATGGAGGTACTCTATATACACTAGACGGGATTTGTCAGGTGGCTCAGTAGTGGAAAAAAAAGAATCCTCCTGCCAAGCAGGAGACACGGGTTTGATCCCTGCATTGCAAACATCTCCTTGAGAAGGAAATGGCTACCCACTCTAGTATTCTTACCTTAGAGAATTCCATGGACAGAGGAGCCTGGAGGGCTACAGTCCATGGGGTCACAAGAGTGGGATATACGACCTAGCAACTAAACAACAATTACATATATACTGTATATATATATATAGATGTGTGTGTGTGTATGTATCTTTACAATTACTAAATCAGATATATTATAAAGGTTTGTACAGTATTATCTGAGATTTCTATAGGTTTCACTCTGCTTTGCCAGATGAAGGCAAACTCCTTTGGCTATGGTGTTGGCTCAGGGCTGCCTCCAAGCTGAGGTCTGCGTGTGGAAACCCTGGCCCGTCAGTCACCAAGCCTGAAAGTTCTGAGGATACAGGGCTGACCTCAGCAGAGAGGAGAGGTGCATGGGGCCTCTCTGGCCAGCCCAGGAAAGTCCGGAGAGGCATGACCACTTTGCCAGGTGCCCTTGATCGCCTCTGGAGTTCCCACAGACCCCACTGGAGGATGTGGCTTCTGTCCTGCAGCCCTGGCTCAATATGGCTTCTGGAAAGAGGACAAGGACAGTTTCCTCCTTCTCTAAAAGCCTGCCATCAAGGCCACAACTGACCGCAGAGGGCGTCTGGGCGAGGCTTGAATCAGCCTGTCACCATGGTAACAGGAGAGTCTTGGGCCTAGGCAGTTGTCAGGTAGGGTGTCTGAGGAATTTCCTGGTGGACTTAGAAAATAGGTCTGGAGGGTTGCGGAGGAGTGGGGACTTTGATCTCAGAGGTGGTCAACACAGCACCTTGAGGAAGTTGTCTATTCCTTCATTCTGCACTTTTTCTTGAATGTAATGTAAATGGGAAAAAAAACTCAAATTAAAATTTTAAATTAAAAAAATTTTTAAACCTAGAGATTTGTCTTTTATTTATCTTTTTTTTTTTTTTAAGATCAGTGTTTTTCCTCCTTGCCCCATGACTATTGGTTTTATTCCTTGGTTCTCTGGCTATACGGTAAAATGCCATTCCTTCTGATCCTACTTACTAAGAATTCAGGAAAATTCAAGCACAAAGATGAAAAATTAACTTAAGCATTGTTCACTGGACAGGGAACTGATTAGCAAATGCAGGCACTGCTTCTAGAACCATAATTCTTTCTTCTAGGGCCTACCATGGTCTTCTAGGACCATAATGTGTTCCTTGATTTCATGCGAGGATTTATGGATTGTGGTCATCTGCACTGTGACCACCCAATATGAAAATAAACTCCACCACTAATTCTTTCAGCCAAGCTGACCACCACCAAGAGCTACAGCTGGTAAATCAGCCCTCACTGTGGCCAAGAGGCTGCCTGTGCACCGTGCAATACAGTGGTTCATTTGCTGCGTCCCCACCAGACCCGCAGGCAGGCGGCCCTGGTGGCTCAGACAGTATAGACTGTGCCTGCAATGCAGGAGACCTGGGTTTGATCCCTGGGTCGGGAAGATTCCCTGGAGAAAGATATGGCAACCCACTCCAGTATTCTTGCCTGGGCGATCCCATGGGCAGAGGAACCTGGAGGGCTACAGTCCACAGGATCACACAGTTGTCCATGACTGAAGTGACTTAGCACAGATGCACGCCCCAGACCCATGAGGTCTGTGGACAAAGCCCACTCCTCAGAGGCAGCCAAAGCCCCAGGGCCCATGTAAGTAAGCCTTTGTCTTCCCAGCCATTAAGATCATCCATCCTTTTAAGAGGTGACAGTCCATTCATTCAACACCTATTTCAAAGGTCACTCAACATTCATTAAACAAACCTATTCTAAGCACAGAAAAAGTCCAAAGTGAAGACAAAGCAGAAGGAGAAAAGGATAAATTTCCTGCTCTGAAAAAGTCCCCAGTTCTCAGAAACGCCTGACTAACTGACAACCCTGTACAGGCTAAAGCCATCTCAAACACACAAGCAGAGGAAGTTGTCTATTCCTTCATTCTGCACTTTTTCTTGAATGTAATGTAAATGGGAAAACTCAAATTAAAATTTTAAATTAAAAAATTTTTAAACCTAGAGATTTGTCTTTATTTATCTTTTTTTTTTTAAGATCAGTGTTTTTCCTCCTTGCCCCATGACTATTGGTTTTATTCCTTGGTTCTCTGGCTATACGGTAAAATGCCATTCCTTCTGATCCTACTTACTAAGAATTCAGGAAAATTCAAGCACAAAGATGAAAAATTAACTTAAGCATTGTTCACTGGACAGGGAACTGATTAGCAAATGCAGGCACTGCTTCTAGAACCATAATTCTTTCTTCTAGGGCCTACCATGGTCTTCTAGGACCATAATGTGTTCCTTGATTTCATGCGAGGATTTATGGATTGTGGTCATCTGCACTGTGACCACCCAATATGAAAATAAACTCCACCACTAATTCTTTCAGCCAAGCTGACCACCACCAAGAGCTACAGCTGGTAAATCAGCCCTCACTGTGGCCAAGAGGCTGCCTGTGCACCGTGCAATACAGTGGTTCATTTGCTGCGTCCCCACCAGACCCGCAGGCAGGCGGCCCTGGTGGCTCAGACAGTATAGACTGTGCCTGCAATGCAGGAGACCTGGGTTTGATCCCTGGGTCGGGAAGATTCCCTGGAGAAAGATATGGCAACCCACTCCAGTATTCTTGCCTGGGCGATCCCATGGGCAGAGGAACCTGGAGGGCTACAGTCCACAGGATCACACAGTTGTCCATGACTGAAGTGACTTAGCACAGATGCACGCCCCAGACCCATGAGGTCTGTGGACAAAGCCCACTCCTCAGAGGCAGCCAAAGCCCCAGGGCCCATGTAAGTAAGCCTTTGTCTTCCCAGCCATTAAGATCATCCATCCTTTTAAGAGGTGACAGTCCATTCATTCAACACCTATTTCAAAGGTCACTCAACATTCATTAAACAAACCTATTCTAAGCACAGAAAAAGTCCAAAGTGAAGACAAAGCAGAAGGAGAAAAGGATAAATTTCCTGCTCTGAAAAAGTCCCCAGTTCTCAGAAACGCCTGACTAACTGACAACCCTGTACAGGCTAAAGCCATCTCAAACACACAAGCAGAGGGGAATGTGACACTTTCTCAAAGAAAGCAATGTTTGCACACTGGACCCTGAGAGACAGGAAGAAATGCATTTAGAATTTAAGAATTCTACGTAGTTAAGGGAGAATAGTCTGGAAGGAGAAAATGGAGTAAACATTCCTCATAACACACAGTAGGTGCTCAAGACATCTGCATTGCATAGACATTAAAGAGTACGTTTTTCTCTTATCACCAAGGGAAGTACCCAATGCTTTGAAAACCAGAACACTCACTGAGAGTGATAAATCAATATCTGAAAGAATATGACTCACTTAAACCTTATCAGAAAAGCCTTTGAAAGTGCTATCCGCCAGGAGTGACAATCTAATTTAAATTTCGCTTTATCGTTTCAGTTTATATATGTATTGGTGAAAGCCTGTTTTCAGACCCCAGAACACATCTTCACTGTCCCATCAGACCAACTTAGATAAGCCCTGCATGATAAAATATGACCTTTTTAGATTTCCCATAGATATTCCTTTCAAATAAACTGGATTAGAAGAGTTGTAAGATAACTTTTTTTTATGTACCAGGGAAAAGGCACTGTATCAGGAATAATGCTGGGACATCCCAAGTAGGAATCAAAGGGCAAAGTATTAATAGTTCTTTGCTCCACTCCAAAGGAAATAGAGGTTTTTTAAGTTTTCACTAGAGATTTCTTAAAAAAAATAAAACCCATGGGCAAGCCCACCTAGGGCAGAAGCCCCAGTGGCCCATGCTAGAGTAAGCACACAGTTGTCCATGACTGAAGTGACTTAGCACAGATGCACGCCCCAGACCCATGAGGTCTGTGGACAAAGCCCACTCCTCAGAGGCAGCCAAAGCCCCAGGGCCCATGTAAGTAAGCCTTTGTCTTCCCAGCCATTAAGATCATCCATCCTTTTAAGAGGTGACAGTCCATTCATTCAACACCTATTTCAAAGGTCACTCAACATTCATTAAACAAACCTATTCTAAGCACAGAAAAAGTCCAAAGTGAAGACAAAGCAGAAGGAGAAAAGGATAAATTTCCTGCTCTGAAAAAGTCCCCAGTTCTCAGAAACGCCTGACTAACTGACAACCCTGTACAGGCTAAAGCCATCTCAAACACACAAGCAGAGGGGAATGTGACACTTTCTCAAAGAAAGCAATGTTTGCACACTGGACCCTGAGAGACAGGAAGAAATGCATTTAGAATTTAAGAATTCTACGTAGTTAAGGGAGAATAGTCTGGAAGGAGAAAATGGAGTAAACATTCCTCATAACACACAGTAGGTGCTCAAGACATCTGCATTGCATAGACATTAAAGAGTACGTTTTTCTCTTATCACCAAGGGAAGTACCCAATGCTTTGAAAACCAGAACACTCACTGAGAGTGATAAATCAATATCTGAAAGAATATGACTCACTTAAACCTTATCAGAAAAGCCTTTGAAAGTGCTATCCGCCAGGAGTGACAATCTAATTTAAATTTCGCTTTATCGTTTCAGTTTATATATGTATTGGTGAAAGCCTGTTTTCAGACCCCAGAACACATCTTCACTGTCCCATCAGACCAACTTAGATAAGCCCTGCATGATAAAATATGACCTTTTTAGATTTCCCATAGATATTCCTTTCAAATAAACTGGATTAGAAGAGTTGTAAGATAACTTTTTTTTATGTACCAGGGAAAAGGCACTGTATCAGGAATAATGCTGGGACATCCCAAGTAGGAATCAAAGGGCAAAGTATTAATAGTTCTTTGCTCCACTCCAAAGGAAATAGAGGGTTAGTTTCACCTAGCAGATTTCCTTATAAAAAAAATAATAATAACAACTCACCAGACTACAAATCGACTTATCTTAAAGGTCAGTACTGTCCCTGGTTCACACTGGCTCATTGAGTGAGTTTTCTATAAAGGAAAAGCATAAAATAGAGACTCAGTTTCTAAGACCAACTTCATAACTGTGTTCTACACAGGTCTCCTTGAAAACACTCACTGGGAAGCCTGAAAGAACTGGAAATACAGAGAGTTCACCTGGGAAAAATGAGAGAGGAGGAGAGAGCATTTCAGGTCACCATAGTGTGAACGAGTAGGACTAATGTCATGGGCACCGTGTTCCGAGCTTACTCTGATTACTATTCTCACTAGTTCTCGCTAAGAGAAACCATGTTAAATAGCTCAGAGACTTTTCCGTGAACACGGCGTGGTCCCCTCAGGGTGTGAGCCTCAGACCTCGACAATAAATATCGTGGTCTCAAGTATTGTCAAACCAAGAGTGGGTTTATTAATCATCAAATAAAGGCAAGCACAAATAATTAGAAATTATCAGAACTCAATCAAATGTAAACAGATGTTCTTACCCCAGAGCTGGAGAGTCTCGACCCCATCGGGCTCAGCCGATCTCCATGGGCGAGGCTAACGCACAATCCTCTCCCACCCCTTTTATATTTTTCCCAACTAGAAATCTCAAGCTAATTAATAATCATGAAGAAGCTTTTTGTCTCTCTAGAGATGCAAAAGAGGTCATCACCGGAGCCCTTTGCTCCTCCACCAACACCTTTGTTCTTGAGGAGAAACATTCTTACAATTCTTAAGTTACAAAGGGCGCTCGTAAATAGTACGTATGTACTGTACGTGTGTACAGTAAGTATGTAATGCCAGAGACAGACCTGACAGAACAGGATGTAGTGAGAAAAGCAAGGGCATGAATACAACAGAAACGTCAGAAGTCTGGTTAGTGCTCATTAACACCAATAAGTTACTCTGTGAGGCTCAACTTCCTTATCTGTAAAAAATGGGAATAATAAAGCTTTCCTACCTAATAGGTGGTATTCTATAGTAAAGATTAGTATTAAAAATTTTAAAAAGGGCTTCCCATGGTGGTCCAGTGGGTAAGGACACCACCTTGCAGTACAAGGGGCGCCGGTTCGATCCCTGGCCTGGGAAGATCCCACGTGCCGCGGAGCGGCTGGACCAATGTGTCCAATCAACGAGCCAGAGCTCTGGAGCGCATGCGACCAGAGCTGGCGCTCTGTGACAACAGATGCCACCGCGATGGGAGGCCCACAGGAGCCAAAGAACAAAGATGGATGAAAATGGAGAAATGAAAGACCAACAGAAGTGGCCCGCCAGCTCCCCTCCCTCCCCAACCCCCGCCCAAAATAAATAAATAAATAAATCTTTAAAAAAGAAAAAAAAAAGGCGCTTGGGGTTTGTAAAGTGTTTCATTAGCATTAAAAAGTAATAAGAGGAAAAACGATTTGTGCTCTGTATTGGTCTCAGAGAGGCGAGGCTTGCGGGCAATGTGTGAGGAGACAATTGTCTGTTTAGCCCAAATATCTTTCTTAATTTTTGTAAGAAATGAACATGTCTCCAGGCGTCCATAACACTAACGGGTGAAAAAAAGAGAGTTGCATAACCCCCAGGGAATAAGGAGCACAGCCCTTCCTGTGTCCAGAAGGAGAACCATCCCCAGATTCTGGGCTCAAATTTGAAACGAACCCAAACAAAAAATTTTGAGATTCAGAACGTATCACTTCACTCTTATATTATTCTTGAGTTCGGCACATCACTCTGCTTCCGTGTTCCGGCCATCCCCTGCCAAAATACACAGGGAAGGCTATTCTCACGGTGCTGCCTGGACCAGGAGCAGGAAGTTCCAGAAAGCCTTCTTGTGAAATCAAAGCCCCATTGCAAACCCAAGAGATTTAGATAAAGGTCATGTGATGCCCTCAAGTTTGAGGTGCTTCTTGGAAGCCCAGATTTACATACTGGAGAGTTATCTGAGGTTGTAAGCACCATCCCTAGAGCCCTTCTTTGGACCTCATGGGTCTGAAGGGGCAGCACTCAGAGGGCTTGAAGAAGGCCCTACACCTGACCATGAATTGTCCATTTACAAAACTTCCTGCCCTCTGAATAATAAAGCTTTCCTACCTAATAGGTGGTATTCTATAGTAAAGATTAGTATTAAAAATTTTAAAAAGGGCTTCCCATGGTGGTCCAGTGGGTAAGGACACCACCTTGCAGTACAAGGGGCGCCGGTTCGATCCCTGGCCTGGGAAGATCCCACGTGCCGCGGAGCGGCTGGACCAATGTGTCCAATCAACGAGCCAGAGCTCTGGAGCGCATGCGACCAGAGCTGGCGCTCTGTGACAACAGATGCCACCGCGATGGGAGGCCCACAGGAGCCAAAGAACAAAGATGGATGAAAATGGAGAAATGAAAGACCAACAGAAGTGGCCCGCCAGCTCCCCTCCCTCCCCAACCCCCGCCCAAAATAAATAAATAAAAAATCAATAAAAAGGCGCTTGGGGTTTGTAAAGTGTTTCATTAGCATTAAAAAGTAATAAGAGGAAAAACGATTTGTGCTCTGTATTGGTCTCAGAGAGGCGAGGCTTGCGGGCAATGTGTGAGGAGACAATTGTCTGTTTAGCCCAAATATCTTTCTTAATTTTTGTAAGAAATGAACATGTCTCCAGGCGTCCATAACACTAACGGGTGAAAAAAAGAGAGTTGCATAACCCCCAGGGAATAAGGAGCACAGCCCTTCCTGTGTCCAGAAGGAGAACCATCCCCAGATTCTGGGCTCAAATTTGAAACGAACCCAAACAAAAAATTTTGAGATTCAGAACGTATCACTTCACTCTTATATTATTCTTGAGTTCGGCACATCACTCTGCTTCCGTGTTCCGGCCATCCCCTGCCAAAATACACAGGGAAGGCTATTCTCACGGTGCTGCCTGGACCAGGAGCAGGAAGTTCCAGAAAGCCTTCTTGTGAAATCAAAGCCCCATTGCAAACCCAAGAGATTTAGATAAAGGTCATGTGATGCCCTCAAGTTTGAGGTGCTTCTTGGAAGCCCAGATTTACATACTGGAGAGTTATCTGAGGTTGTAAGCACCATCCCTAGAGCCCTTCTTTGGACCTCATGGGTCTGAAGGGGCAGCACTCAGAGGGCTTGAAGAAGGCCCTACACCTGACCAACATGAATTGTCCATTTACAAAACTTCCTGCCTCTATACCACTTTTACTTTAAGAGGGGTTGAATGAGACAAGCAGTGCCAGGCTGATAATAAAAACATGAACATTTTTGAGGACTTAACCCATGCCCAGCACCGGACACAGCACAGATCATGGCATGCAATAATTTAATCCTCTTGTCACCCCATGAGGTTGGTAGGATTACTACAGTCACTTTACAAGCAAGAAACCTGAAGCTCACAGAGGTTGCAAGTAACTTTCTGAAGATATGCAGTTAGCAAATGGAAAAGCCAGGATTCTGCTTATCCAGAGACTGACCATTTTGCTTCATGCTAGAAGGGTAGAGGGACTTCCTGGTGGCTCAGATGTTAAAGAATCTACCTGCAACACCAGAGATCTGGGTTTGATCCCTGAATCAGGATGATCCCCTGGAGCAGGAAATGGCAACTGGTCCAAGGAAGAATTCCATGGACAGAGGAGCGTGGAGGGTTATAGTCCATGGGGTCACAAAGAGTTGGGCACAGCTATACAACTAGCACTTCACTTTCAGAGGGGAAGTGAGGTTTCAGCCAAAAAGAGCAGCTTCTGGGACTTCCCTGATGGTCCAGGGCTTAAGACTCCACACTTACCATGCAGAGGGCCGGGGTTTGATCCCTGGTCAGGGAACCAGATCCCACATGCCACAAGTAAAGCTGGGCACAGCCAAATAAATAAAACAAAGAAATATTTTTTAAAAAGCAACTTCCAGGTCTTTCTAGTTCATGTCCCCATTCACACAACAGGAGCTGAAGTCCGTGAGGTTAAAGGACATTTTTTTGTTGTTTTAATTTCATTATGTTCATTACACTGAGCCATCAGGAAAGAGATCTGGCAATCATAAAACAATTTTCCAGCAAGAAAGAACATTCTACAGGCTTCCTGGTTGACCCTCAGAAAGCCAGATCTCGTAGGCAACCACAGTGCCCGTGTTCTCCCACTCAACAAGATTCAACTGTACCTGAGAACTTCACACTAATCATTTCCCCTCACCCTGGACATTGCCACATGACTGAATTTCACACACCAGCCAGCAAGAGTCATCTGACCTCTGGCTCCAAATTAGGGCTTTATTCCTAACCATTAGTACTCCAGCAGAGGCACCTGAAATGCAATTACTCAGAGTGTAAACACAGAAAGAGGATTTTCTGTTTTACTGGACCTGAAATATCAGGCCCCAGTTCCCAGGCCATCGTGTTTTTTCCTACAATCCAGGGTGCCACGTCCTGGCGTCACTGGAAGGAACTGTGCAGGGAATTCAGAGAAGTTTGGCCCTACCTCTCAGCCAGGAGCCTGAATCTCTTCCCAGTAGCATGACTTATCCAACATGGGGACAGAGAACCCTGAGACAAAAAACCTCGGAATCGATAAGATGCGGGGCCAGGAAAGATTCAGGGAGATCAGACCTCTGTCCTTCCCTCCCAAACTGATCCCACCATGGAACCTAGAGCAGAAGCAGTACACAGTGGGAGAGAAAGGAGCATCCTTCTAGAGCAATTGGACAGAAGGGCATTTTTCAGTCCATCTGGAATCTGTGGGCATCTGACATTTTTCACACTTGTCTTTGTTGTTTGGTGTTTGTATTGTGGAGAGCTTACCGAGGGCTCTTTGTTTACTGGAGTTTGTAATATTCAGGAGCCTTTAGACATGTGGAGATTGTTAGAAATCCTATTGGGGGCCAGGGGTGGGAGGGAGATCTTCCTGTCTCTAGGGCTTTCTCAAAACTGGAAAAACAGTTCCCAAACCTTCTCAAGTTCTTAAAAATAACTCTTTGTTGTTGTTCAGTTGCTCTGTCACGAGTACGCCAGGCTTCCCTGTCCTTCACTGTCTCCTGGAGTTTGCTCAAACTCACGTCCATTGTGCTGGTGATGCATCCAACCATCTCATCCTCTGTCATCCCCTTCTCTTCCTGCCCTCAATCTTTCCCAGCATCAGGGTCTTTTCCAGTGAGTCCGCTCTTTGCATCAAGTGACCAAAATACTGGAGTCTCAGCTTCAGCATCAGTCCTTCCAGTGAATTTTCGGGAGGCATTTCATGTTTTACTGAGTTGAAATTTGCCTTCCTCTGGCTTTCACCAATATATCCTGTGTCTTCCCCCAACTTGGCACCATAGTAGGGCTCCCCAAGTTGTGCTAATGGTAAAAAACCTGCTTGCCAATGCAGGAGATGTAAGAGGTGAGGGTTTGTTCCCTGCATTGAGAAGTTCCTCTGGAGGGGGTATGGCACCCACTCTCCCCCAGTATTCTTGCCTGGAGAATCCCATCGACAGAGGAGTCTGGTGGGCTACAGTCCATGGGGAGCAAAGAGTCAGACACAATTGAAATGACTTCGCAAGCATGGCACCATAGTCCTTAAAGAAGTTTGGTTCCTCTATCAGACTGATGGCTCTTGGTTTCCATCTGGGTTCAGAAGACATCTGTGGTTCAAATCTGACAGAGGGATAGTTTTATAAATAAACTATTGAGGAAGGAAAACCATTCAGTTACCTACCACAAATCAGTCACCTATTCTTCAGCAGTATCCAGAATGCCAAAGACTTGTTAAAGTGTTTTATCATCTCATGTTTCTGACCGGCTCATTGTATTCCTTAGATGGTTGGAATGTCATAGCTAGAAGGAAATATTGTAGAGCCCATTTTATAGGCATGGGAAATTGAGGTAAAGGCACAAAAAATCTTACCCAAAGATCAAACCAATCAATCCTATAGGAAATCAACCCTGAATGTTCATTGGAAGGACTGATGCTGATGCTGAAGCTCCAGTACTTTGACCACTTGATGCGAAGAGCCCACTCATTGGAAAAGACCTCGATGTAGGAAAGGCTGAGGACAAAAGGTTAAGAAGGTGACAGAGGATCAGATGGTTGGATAGCATCACTGACTCAACAGACATGAGCTTGAGCAAGCTCCAGGAGATGGTGACGGCCAGGGAAGCCTAGAGTGCTGCAGTTCATTGGGTCACAAAGAGTCTTACAAACTTAGCAACTGAACAACCGCAACAAAAGTCATAATACCCTCAGAAGTCAACAAAAGTGGGAACCAAATTCAGGTCTCATCTCCCAGGCTATGCTCTTTCTATATTTCATGTTGCCTTCTAATCAATAAAACAGCATTAATCTAGAATTTTCTATGACATCAGGCATGGAATTTTTCTATGTACCTGTAGTGACTATATTTCCTTAACCAAAAGCAGGGTATGTGCGTGTAGTCACTCAGGCATGTCTGACTCTTTTGCAACCCCATGGAGTGTAGTCCACCAGGTCCCTGTGTCCAAGGAATTCTCCAGTAGGTTGCCATTTCTTTCTCCACAGTATCTTCCTGAACCAGGGATCAAATCTGTGTCTCTTGCATCTCCTGCACTGGCAGGCAGGTTATTTACCACTGCACTACTGGGGAAGTCTCAAAAGTAGGGATATGTTGACAAATGCTAATGAGCTTGGGGAGGCAGTGCAGAATGTTTGACCCTGGAACTCTTCCAAATAAACTGAGAGAAGCACTCATGCTGTCATTTCAGAGAATAAACTATACCTTCCCTACGTAGTTCAAAGGACTGGTTTAGGAACTATAGGAGATAATACACATGAAAAAATGTGAGATAAAATGCGAAGCAGGAAACTGGTCCTGTGCTCGACTGCCCAGGGGCCTCTCCTACTCTGTCCTTGCACCTGCAACAGCCTCCTTCCCTCCATCCTTTCTCATATAAGCAGACAGATCATAGGATCAACATCAAATGCCAGAGCAGTTTTGGAGTCAATCTGACATGGACTCAAATTTTAGCACCTTTTAGTACTTATATGACCAACAGCAAATTACTTCCCAGAGAGTTGGTTTTCTCATTTATAAATTGGGGATAATAATGGTTGTTTTAAAGAATTAAATTTGCAGGGACTTTCCTGGTGATCCAATGGTTAAGAATCTCCCTTCTAGTGCAGGAGACTCAGTTTCAGTTCCTAGTCAGGGAACTAAGATCCCACATACCACAGGGCAATTAAATCCATGCACCGCAACTACTGAGCCAGCACCATAAGCAGAGAAGCCTGTATGCTACAACAAAGACCCAATCCAGCCAAAAAATTTTAAAGAAAAAAAAGAATTAAACTAGCAAATCTAAATTCCCCAGAAAAATCACTGTAATTTCCTTTAATAGACTATTTCCCTACTTAGTCAACAGCCCCCACACAAATGACACCAGCATGCTGAGGGTTCCCTTCCTTTTCTCTGCTATTTACTTGTAATTTTGGTTCAGCCTGCCCTCAGGCTGTCTCCTGCTTAAGCAGGTAGCTCTGTCTTAGTCTGAATGTAAAGATGGAGGGCAGGCAAGAGGGAAGAAAGAAAATGAAGGATTGATGTAGTAAACGCGTGGAAAAGAAGTCAACTCTATCCTGAGTGCCTGGCACAGAGTGTGCCTGCTCAGTCTCTTCAGGGCGTTTTTCTGTGCCCGCCAGGTCTTTACCAACCTGGTTGGCTGCTCCCAAAGCAGGGATCAACCTCTTATTTACCACTGCACTACTGGGGAAGTCTCAAAAGTAGGGATATGTTGACAAATGCTAATGAGCTTGGGGAGGCAGTGCAGAATGTTTGACCCTGGAACTCTTCCAAATAAACTGAGAGAAGCACTCATGCTGTCATTTCAGAGAATAAACTATACCTTCCCTACGTAGTTCAAAGGACTGGTTTAGGAACTATAGGAGATAATACACATGAAAAAATGTGAGATAAAATGCGAAGCAGGAAACTGGTCCTGTGCTCGACTGCCCAGGGGCCTCTCCTACTCTGTCCTTGCACCTGCAACAGCCTCCTTCCCTCCATCCTTTCTCATATAAGCAGACAGATCATAGGATCAACATCAAATGCCAGAGCAGTTTTGGAGTCAATCTGACATGGACTCAAATTTTAGCACCTTTTAGTACTTATATGACCAACAGCAAATTACTTCCCAGAGAGTTGGTTTTCTCATTTATAAATTGGGGATAATAATGGTTGTTTTAAAGAATTAAATTTGCAGGGACTTTCCTGGTGATCCAATGGTTAAGAATCTCCCTTCTAGTGCAGGAGACTCAGTTTCAGTTCCTAGTCAGGGAACTAAGATCCCACATACCACAGGGCAATTAAATCCATGCACCGCAACTACTGAGCCAGCACCATAAGCAGAGAAGCCTGTATGCTACAACAAAGACCCAATCCAGCCAAAAAATTTTAAAGAAAAAAAAGAATTAAACTAGCAAATCTAAATTCCCCAGAAAAATCACTGTAATTTCCTTTAATAGACTATTTCCCTACTTAGTCAACAGCCCCCACACAAATGACACCAGCATGCTGAGGGTTCCCTTCCTTTTCTCTGCTATTTACTTGTAATTTTGGTTCAGCCTGCCCTCAGGCTGTCTCCTGCTTAAGCAGGTAGCTCTGTCTTAGTCTGAATGTAAAGATGGAGGGCAGGCAAGAGGGAAGAAAGAAAATGAAGGATTGATGTAGTAAACGCGTGGAAAAGAAGTCAACTCTATCCTGAGTGCCTGGCACAGAGTGTGCCTGCTCAGTCTCTTCAGTCGTGTCTGAGTCTTTACCAACCTGTGGACTGTGCCCGCCAGGCTCCTCTGTCCATGGGATTCTCCAAGCAAGAATACAGGAGTGGGTTATCACGTCTGCTTACAGGGGATCGTCCCAAAGCAGGGATCAACCTCATGTGTCTTATGTCTTCTACCTTTGCAGGTGGGTTCTTCACCACTAGCGCCCCCTGGGAAGCCTCTGGCACATAGGAGTACTCAATACGTGTTTCTCATGTCAACCAACTAAAACCTGAAGATTACACGTACAGTACAAAAGGGACATATAGGCAGATGGACCCAGAGAAGAGACAATCGAGCTGAGTTTTAAAGGCTAAGTGAGCTAATTGGATGGTTGGAGCAGGTGGCAGGGGGATGGGGTAAGGATGGATCCTGGAAATTCCTTCATACAGGTGTAAGGGTGGATAATGAAAATATACACAGGACGGGCTTCATGAACGTGCGATCCTCTAGCTCAGGAGGCCTCCTCACTTGGTTAAATGCTCAGCTGTCACCATCTTGAAAGTCTTCATACTTTGCAAACACGGTGTCCTGTGCTACCATTTCACATTGGACCCAGCAGATTATATAGCTGGTTCTGAATACACTGAAGTGTTTTTCCCAATAACCCCCCAAAAGCATATAAATTCCGATGTCTGAGACATTTATACAGCCTAGGCACACCCAGACTAAGTGGATTGAAGCTATAGTCAGAAATGAAACTAAAACTCTAAAGGGAAGAAGGATTATGAGCAAGTGTAGGGAAGGCAAATCTAATCTGATTTTCCTAGAGCGTCCCCTTGATGCAGGACAACCATTAGTACTAGCTGACAGCTATCCCAGCTATTTTTTATAAGCTGGGATAAAGCAGAAATCCCTGTCATGGGGCAAAAGCCAGAGGATTAGTTATTTTGTGACATTCCAAAAAGCATTACAAGGTAGCTCAAACGATCAGGATCTAAGGGGTTAACACTTTTACATACAGAACAGTAGAAACTCAAAGTTTTACACTGAACAAAATACACACACACACACACACACACACACACATATATATATATACAATATGACAGCAAGAGGGGCCAGCTTTCAAGTCTCTGTGTAAACATCGTGGCTGACTTTGGAATTCTGGAACGCTTGCTCCCCAAACCCTTATATTTTATTTTCAAACGGCATCCCCTGCCAAGAAGTTCCATTTTTTTCCCCTTCTTTAAATAAGCAGCAAGGGTAATGGCATGGTGAACAAGTTTCATTTCTTCTGTTCAGCTTTTTCCATCCCAAGCACGGCCTCCGTGAGGCCAGATGGCACCAAAGCAATTGCTAGTAAGTCAATACATCTGGCGACATTCCTGAAATGACAAATCTGATGGAGCTACATCCAGCTCCTACACAAAGCCTCTTTTCAGAACATTTTCACTGGTACTTGTCTGCTATAAGCAGAACCTAATGTGTGAAAACAAAATAAAACTGAGCTCTTTCACTGCCCCATGCTGAAGTTTCATTTTCACTGCTCTTATTAATGTGACTCTCCCCGCCCCACTTCCGCACCTCGGCCTGAAACCGATGAGCCTTCTCCATCTGACACGGAGAGCCTGCTCCACGGCCTCCGAACGCTGACTGTATTGGAACAGCTAAGAGTTCAAAGCCGACTACAATGACCCCATTGGTCTTTGCACTGTAAGTTTGCAACTCATTTAGGGAATTATCAGCTGAAAAGGACCTATGTGAGAGGAGAGCTTAGGAAGGAACTGGAACCCAGCCCCATGACAGTCTTTCACCAGGGCAGTTTATGAGTTGGGCCTTGTGAAACTAAAATCCTCTCAAGGGAAAAGAAAAGGATTATGGGGCACACCCAGACTAAGTGGATTGAAGCTATAGTCAGAAATGAAACTAAAACTCTAAAGGGAAGAAGGATTATGAGCAAGTGTAGAAGGCAAATCTAATCTGATTTTCCTAGAGCGTCCCCTTGATGCAGGACAACCATTAGTACTAGTTGACAGCTATCCCAGCTATTTTTATAAGCTGGGATAAAGCAGAAATCCCTGTCATGGGGCAAAAGCCAGAGGATTAGTTATTTTGTGACTTTCCCAAAAAAGCATTACAAGGTAGCTCAAACGATCAGGATCTAAGGGGTTAACACTTTTACATACAGAACAGTAGAAACTCAAAGTTTTACACTGAACAAAATACACACACACACACACACACACACACACATATATATATATACAATATGACAGCAAGAGGGGCCAGCTTTCAAGTCTCTGTGTAAACATCGTGGCTGACTTTGGAATTCTGGAACGCTTGCTCCCCAAACCCCTTATATTTTATTTTCAAACGGCATCCCCCCTGCCAAGAAGTTCCATTTTTTTCCCCTTCTTTAAATAAGCAGCAAGGGTAATGGCATGGTGAACAAGTTTCATTTCTTCTGTTCAGCTTTTTCCATCCCAAGCACGGCCTCCGTGAGGCCAGATGGCACCAAAGCAATTGCTAGTAAGTCAATACATCTGGCGACATTCCTGAAATGACAAATCTGATGGAGCTACATCCAGCTCCTACACAAAGCCTCTTTTCAGAACATTTTCACTGGTACTTGTCTGCTATAAGCAGAACCTAATGTGTGAAAACAAAATAAAACTGAGCTCTTTCACTGCCCCATGCTGAAGTTTCATTTTCACTGCTCTTATTAATGTGACTCTCCCTGCCCCACTTCCGCACCTCGGCCTGAAACCGATGAGCCTTCTCCATCTGACACGGAGAGCCTGCTCCACGGCCTCCGAACGCTGACTGTATTGGAACAGCTAAGAGTTCAAAGCCGACTACAATGACCCCATTGGTCTTTGCACTGTAAGTTTGCAACTCATTTAGGGAATTATCAGCTGAAAAGGACCTATGTGAGAGGAGAGCTTAGGAAGGAACTGGAACCCAGCCCCATGACAGTCTTTCACCAGGGCAGTTTATGAGTTGGGCCTTGTGTATGACCTTTGACCTTCAGCAAGACAACAATCTGTTATGGAACTGCTGGCATGATCACAAAAACAGATATGATATGACCAGGAAAAAATTTTTAAAAAGAAGTCTGCTAGAATTTAGAGGTTTGTAAAGCTTCAAGTCACTTCCCAAAATCATTCCAGCAAGTCTGCCCCTTTCAACCTATTTTCAGCATCATCCTCATTGTTGTCTCCACCTTGTATGGAAGTGGTCATCTGGTCTATTTCTTTAGACACCCTGTTCTCATAATTCCACTCAACTAAAATTTACTCAGTGCTAACTATGTATTAGACTCCAGGGTTTAGAAATAAGCAAGATAGACATGACTTCTATTCCTGGAAGCTCACAGTCTAGCAGAGACAGATAATCAACAAGAAAGCAAAGGAATATCCAAAGCATTCCAGTAAGGATAAGCATGATGAGGGAAATAAACAGAAGAATGTAAAAGAGAATGACTAAGGTGGTAAGATGGGTGGCTTTAGAAAGGAAGATCAGAAAGGCCTAAGACTAAGACCTAAAGGATAAGAAGGAGCCAGTTAGTCACGCAAAGATCTGAGCAGAGCACCTTAAGGGTTGAACTGTAGGCCCTGAGTGACACCCCTTAGGAGGGAATGAGCTTGTTTCAAAGCACAGAGAGATGTGCTGAGCTAGGGAGACAGCTCAAGAGACGTCAAAGAGGAACCAAGGCTTTGCTGCCACACGTGGGTTACTCTACAGTGTGAAAACAAAATAAAACTGAGCTCTTTCACTGCCCCATGCTGAAGTTTCATTTTCACTGCTCTTATTAATGTGACTCTCCCTGCCCCACTTCCGCACCTCGGCCTGAAACCGATGAGCCTTCTCCATCTGACACGGAGAGCCTGCTCCACGGCCTCCGAACGCTGACTGTATTGGAACAGCTAAGAGTTCAAAGCCGACTACAATGACCCCATTGGTCTTTGCACTGTAAGTTTGCAACTCATTTAGGGAATTATCAGCTGAAAAGGACCTATGTGAGAGGAGAGCTTAGGAAGGAACTGGAACCCAGCCCCATGACAGTCTTTCACCAGGGCAGTTTATGAGTTGGGCCTTGTGTATGACCTTTGACCTTCAGCAAGACAACAATCTGTTATGGAACTGCTGGCATGATCACAAAAACAGATATGATATGACCAGGAAAAATTTTTAAAAAGAAGTCTGCTAGAATTTAGAGGTTTGTAAAGCTTCAAGTCACTTCCCAAAATCATTCCAGCAAGTCTGCCCCTTTCAACCTATTTTCAGCATCATCCTCATTGTTGTCTCCACCTTGTATGGAAGTGGTCATCTGGTCTATTTCTTTAGACACCCTGTTCTCATAATTCCACTCAACTAAAATTTACTCAGTGCTAACTATGTATTAGACTCCAGGGTTTAGAAATAAGCAAGATAGACATGACTTCTATTCCTGGAAGCTCACAGTCTAGCAGAGACAGATAATCAACAAGAAAGCAAAGGAATATCCAAAGCATTCCAGTAAGGATAAGCATGATGAGGGAAATAAACAGAAGAATGTAAAAGAGAATGACTAAGGTGGTAAGATGGGTGGCTTTAGAAAGGAAGATCAGAAAGGCCTAAGACTAAGACCTAAAGGATAAGAAGGAGCCAGTTAGTCACGCAAAGATCTGAGCAGAGCACCTTAAGGGTTGAACTGTAGGCCCTGAGTGACACCCCTTAGGAGGGAATGAGCTTGTTTCAAAGCACAGAGAGATGTGCTGAGCTAGGGGAGACAGCTCGAAGAGACGTCAAAGAGGAACCAAGGCTTTGCTGCCCACACACAAGAGTCAGAGGTTACTCTAGTCAGTGAGGCAGTTTTGCCCCCCAGGACATTTGGCAATGACTGGAGACAGTGTTGATTGTTATGGTCATAGGGTAGAACAAGAAAGGTGGGTGCTACCAACATCTAGTAGGTAAAGATCAAGAATATTGTTAAGCATCCTACTATGTACAGGACAGCCCCCTCTACAAAAAAGTTATCTGGCCTCAAATGCTAATAGTGCCAACGTTCAGAAGCCCTGTTTAAGGGTAGCAGGAAAATAATAGAAAGATTCAAAGAGAGAAGCAGTGTGATGGCACAAAAAGAAAATTCAAGACTGCAAAAGATGGTATGAAACTCATCCCTGATCACCCTGAAATGGTGACTTGCCTAAGGGAATATTTGTTTCTCCTTCTGGAAGATAGTCTGTGACATCTTGGTACCACATTCTGACTCCACCAAATTCCCCAAGCATAGGCCACACTTGACCAAACTTCCCCACCGGTAACCATACTTCCTGGTGTGCCAGCCAGTTTGGCCTTCCTTCATTGCTTGGCCCCAACAGCCAAGTTGCCGTGGCAAATGTGGCTTAGCGGTTACAGCAGGATACTCTTTTTAAGTTTACCACTTGGTTCTAGAGATGGATTCAGATGCTCCAAAATCACAAGCAGGAAGTCTGTCCCCACAGTCAAAAAGTGAGCTTAAAATTCTGGTCCCCGGGCCAGCCGGTTGCTCACTACCACTGAGGGTTTAGAAATAAGCAAGATAGACATGACTTCTATTCCTGGAAGCTCACAGTCTAGCAGAGACAGATAATCAACAAGAAAGCAAAGGAATATCCAAAGCATTCCAGTAAGGATAAGCATGATGAGGGAAATAAACAGAAGAATGTAAAAGAGAATGACTAAGGTGGTAAGATGGGTGGCTTTAGAAAGGAAGATCAGAAAGGCCTAAGACTAAGACCTAAAGGATAAGAAGGAGCCAGTTAGTCACGCAAAGATCTGAGCAGAGCACCTTAAGGGTTGAACTGTAGGCCCTGAGTGACACCCCTTAGGAGGGAATGAGCTTGTTTCAAAGCACAGAGAGATGTGCTGAGCTAGGGGAGACAGCTCGAAGAGACGTCAAAGAGGAACCAAGGCTTTGCTGCCCACACACAAGAGTCAGAGGTTACTCTAGTCAGTGAGGCAGTTTTGCCCCCCAGGACATTTGGCAATGACTGGAGACAGTGTTGATTGTTATGGTCATAGGGTAGAACAAGAAAGGTGGGTGCTACCAACATCTAGTAGGTAAAGATCAAGAATATTGTTAAGCATCCTACTATGTACAGGACAGCCCCCTCTACAAAAAAGTTATCTGGCCTCAAATGCTAATAGTGCCAACGTTCAGAAGCCCTGTTTAAGGGTAGCAGGAAAATAATAGAAAGATTCAAAGAGAGAAGCAGTGTGATGGCACAAAAAGAAAATTCAAGACTGCAAAAGATGGTATGAAACTCATCCCTGATCACCCTGAAATGGTGACTTGCCTAAGGGAATATTTGTTTCTCCTTCTGGAAGATAGTCTGTGACATCTTGGTACCACATTCTGACTCCACCAAATTCCCCAAGCATAGGCCACACTTGACCAAACTTCCCCACCGGTAACCATACTTCCTGGTGTGCCAGCCAGTTTGGCCTTCCTTCATTGCTTGGCCCCAACAGCCAAGTTGCCGTGGCAAATGTGGCTTAGCGGTTACAGCAGGATACTCTTTTTAAGTTTACCACTTGGTTCTAGAGATGGATTCAGATGCTCCGGTAAAAATCACAGGCAGGAAGTCTGTCCCCACAGTCAAAAAGTGAGCTTAAAATTCTGGTCAGGGCCAGCCGGTTGCTTCCACTTAGTAAAAACAAAGGCAAGAGTCACTCTGAAATGTACTCACTACCACTGATGCTCTGTCTCCTTTCTTCAAGAATGTCAGATTCAGAACCTTTCACCATTGCCAGGACTTATTCATCAACTGAGATAATAAATGGCATATCAAGCTCTGTGAGTTTCCTTCAATGGTTATTAATTTGCTATCAGATCCTTTTAAGCTATTCCTTATTTCCTCCATCATAAAATATAGAAAACATGTCCTCCATGTGCCCGCTGATCCATTGCTATGAAACTGTGGCTTAATCATTTTATACTGAATGGTCTATCATTCATAACTGGATTATAAATTCCTTAGAAGTAGAAACTATATCTGGCCACCTCTGAAATGTTTTCCATCCAGCTGTGCTCTGTCACATCCTCTTTCCTCAGGTTTCGCTGTGAAAGGGTTAAACCCTTTCTGCATTTCAGATTTGTTTTAATAAGATGACGCATTTCTCTCTTTGAAGTAAAACACTTCAAGAATTTACTGAAGTATGAGTGGTATTTAGCATCTGAGCAATAAATGAAAAACATATTCAAAAGTCATAGCAATTGGAGATTTAGAATCTAGATCCATCAAAATGGAAGCCGTGATGTAAAAATAAATGCATGGGCTTCCACAGGTTCTATGAGACAATAAGTGAAGAGACTCTCTGGAAGTCAAAATTGCAAGATCTGTAATGTTTCAAATTTTGTTAAAGGTATGTTTCCCCAACTCATTTTATCCATTTGACAAAATGCTCAAGTTGGGTTCTGAATGGTACCACATTCCCAATCCACAGGGGCAAAAGAATCTATTTTGGAGAACAATTGGTCAATGCCTAACAAAGTTGTGAATGTATTTTCTTACACAAGCACAGTCCAAGAATTCCACCTGTATAGACAGTCTTCCACATACACCGCATGCAGGGGGCAGCGTATCAGAGCGCTACACGAATGAACACAACCAAACTCGCCCTCGGGAGTCACGTGGGTAAATAAACTATGCTTTAAATCATATAATAGAATTCCATTTATCAATTAAAATGAACTAACTAGATTTACATGTATCAATAGCATTCAGAAAAAAGTTTAAAACACACAAATATTTATTGCTTATGTATATACACACGAGGTTAAAGACATACACAAACAGATACAAGAATGACATATATCAAACCCAAAAAGTAGAACTGTGGTTTGGAGGCCCTGAATAATAACCACAGCACTATTAAAAGAAAAGAGTGGCATTTACATAATGTGTGGACTGCGAGCAGGTAGATGGATAAAGTCTGTACTATATTCTCTCTTCCTTTTTAATAGGATCTGAAGCTAATTGGGTAATGTTTGCTTTTGATGTTGGTACAAGAGTGACTGTTCAGTTGTTTTCTGTGCTCATGCATTTTTTGAAAGGAATAATACTGCTTTCAAGGGTTCTGAAGCTCAAACTTAAGGCAAGTATTAAAAGTTAAATGTTGCTGTTTTACTATCAAGAGCAAAGAGAATTTCCCTGCTACCTATAATTTCTACTACCCTAGGCACCTCAGTTCCTGACTCCATGAATGATCATAGAATATTGGTGCTAGTCTATCACTTTGACTTGAAAGTTAATCCAGAAAGCCCAAAGATCAATAAGTGAAGAGACTCTCTGGAAGTCAACAATTGAAAAAAAGATCTGGTTAATTGTTTCCAAAAATAAATGCATGGGCTTCCACAGGTTCTATGAGACAATAAGTGAAGAGACTCTCTGGAAGTCAAAATTGCAAGATCTGTAATGTTTCAAATTTTGTTAAAGGTATGTTTCCCCAACTCATTTTATCCATTTGACAAAATGCTCAAGTTGGGTTCTGAATGGTACCACATTCCCAATCCACAGGGGCAAAAGAATCTATTTTGGAGAACAATTGGTCAATGCCTAACAAAGTTGTGAATGTATTTTCTTACACAAGCACAGTCCAAGAATTCCACCTGTATAGACAGTCTTCCACATACACCGCATGCAGGGGGCAGCGTATCAGAGCGCTACACGAATGAACACAACCAAACTCGCCCTCGGGAGTCACGTGGGTAAATAAACTATGCTTTAAATCATATAATAGAATTCCATTTATCAATTAAAATGAACTAACTAGATTTACATGTATCAATAGCATTCAGAAAAAAGTTTAAAACACACAAATATTTATTGCTTATGTATATACACACGAGGTTAAAGACATACACAAACAGATACAAGAATGACATATATCAAACCCAAAAAGTAGAACTGTGGTTTGGAGGCCCTGAATAATAACCACAGCACTATTAAAAGAAAAGAGTGGCATTTACATAATGTGTGGACTGCGAGCAGGTAGATGGATAAAGTCTGTACTATATTCTCTCTTCCTTTTTAATAGGATCTGAAGCTAATTGGGTAATGTTTGCTTTTGATGTTGGTACAAGAGTGACTGTTCAGTTGTTTTCTGTGCTCATGCATTTTTTGAAAGGAATAATACTGCTTTCAAGGGTTCTGAAGCTCAAACTTAAGGCAAGTATTAAAAGTTAAATGTTGCTGTTTTACTATCAAGAGCAAAGAGAATTTCCCTGCTACCTATAATTTCTACTACCCTAGGCACCTCAGTTCCTGACTCCATGAATGATCATAGAATATTGGTGCTAGTCTATCACTTTGACTTGAAAGTTAATCCAGAAAGCCCAAAGATCAGTTCAAAAGATGACTGGCCTACAAAATAAGCGATCTGTGGGAGAAACCTCTGGGAAAACAAAAAACTTGGATTTCCTTGAGTCTTTTCTAAAACCAGAGTGAACAAAAGTCCCTAAAAGACATACAGCTGTGGTCCTGCTGCAACGGGGAACGATCATCCTGAGAACAGTACCCTCGGCCCATGTGCTATCCCTCTTTAAATGGTGGGGAAATTGAGGCACAGAGAGGTTAAGAAGCTTGCCTAGGGTCACACAGCTGGTGTGCATGTGTTCAGTCACTAAGTCATGTCTGACTCTTCATGACCCCATGGACTGTAGCATACTAGGCTTCCCTGTCCTTCACTACCTCCAGGAGTCTGCTCAAACTCATGTCCACAGAGTCAGTGATGCTATCTAATCATCTCATCCTCTGCCACCCCTTTCGCCTTTGGTCCTCAATCTTTCCCAGCATCAGGGTCTTTTCCGAGTCAGCTCTTCACATCAGGTAGCCAGAGTATTGGAGCTTCAGCTTTAGGATCATTCTTTTCAATGAATGTTCAGGGTTGATTTCCTTTAGGATTGACTGGTTTGCTCTCCTTACAATCCAAGGGACTCTCTCAAGAGCCTTCTCCAGCATCACAGTGCAAAGGCATCGCTTCTTTGGTGCTCATACAGCTAGTAATGGTGCAAAAGTCCTACTGATGACTCTGACTGGAGATGAGCCTCACAATCTCTCCATGCTTCCACTCACCCTAAGCTATAACTAAATAGGTTAAACTGTTTTGTTTTGCTTTGTTTTCTGACCATGTTGCATGGCTTGCAGGATCTTAGTTCCCTGATCCAAGACTGAACCCAGGTCATTCCAGCAAAAGCACTGAGTCCTATTCACTGGTTTGCTAGCAAATTCCTTAGGTTAAACTGCAGTTGGATTCTATAGTGTTTATCTATCAAGCTACTACAGACAGTTGGCCAACATCGAGGGTTTGAGCTCTGACCCATTGTCTCTGACCTGTCTGCTCCGCCAGTGTTTGGAGCACAGGTTCATTTTCCTCACTACCAGGTACAGACCTGGGTTTGGCTCAACAGCAGGGGTAGGCTCCGTGGCCCTCAGTCCAGGGCAGGATGGAGGTCAGCTCCTTCCCTGAACACCAGGAGAGAACAGTCACAGAGAGGGAAGGAGTCCCAACTCTCCTTCCAGACGATACCAAACTGTCAGATCCATAACCCACTGGGATCGCTCAGAGTAGTCAGATTATCCCCACATCCCTGTGGCTCCATATTAGGACAGGGAAAGGGACCAAACCCAGGCTGCCCCCACACTTTGGCCTTAAGTACAGTAAGTGAAGTAAAAGTTGCTTCCTCATGTCCGACTCCATTGGCCTGTAACCCACCAGGCTCCTCTGTCCACGGAATTCTCCAGGCAAGAATACCAGAGTAGGTTGCCATTTCCTTCTCCAACAACAAAAATAGCTACTGTTAATTGGGCCCCTGCTACAAATTGTACTAGGTACACACTTTCTGTCAACTCTTTTCACACAGAAAACAATGTATTCAAATCCTAAAACCTGGTACCTGTGAATATGAGCCTACTTGGAAACAGTCTTTGCAGATATAACCATCCTGGATTAGTGTCCCTGTAAGAGAGAAAAGGGGGCTTCCCAGATGGCTCTTTACCTCCTGCCTACCAACGCAGGAGACATAAGAGACCTGGGTTCAATTCCTGGGTCAGGAAGATCCCCTGGAGCAGGGCACGGCAACCCACTCCTATATTCTTACCTGGAGAATCCCATGGACAGAGGAGCCTGGTGGGCTATAGTCCATAGGGTCACAAAGAATCAGACACAACTGAGTGAATAAGCATGCGTACACAAGAGAGAGGAGAGGGAGACTTGACACACAGAGATGCAGAGGGGAAGGCCACATGGAGATGGAGGCAGAGACTGGAGTGAAGTTGCCACAAATCAAGAACTGCCTGGCTCCACCAGAAGCAAGGACGGAGGCGTGGAACTGCTTCCCCCTGAGAACCTCTGGCAGGAGTCAACCCTGCCCCCACCCTTGACTGGAGCCACTGTTGTTTCCCGGAAGGCCAACATCAGGTTGAGCTCTGACCCATGCTACCGGGGGTTTACAGACCTTTGGGTTTGGCTCAACAGCAGGGGTAGGCTCCGTGGCCCTCAGTCCAGGGCAGGATGGAGGTCAGCTCCTTCCCTGAACACCAGGAGAGAACAGTCACAGAGGGGGAAGGAGTCCCAACTCTCCTTCCAGACGATACCAAACTGTCAGATCCATAACCCACTGGGATCGCTCAGAGTAGTCAGATTATCCCCACATCCCTGTGGCTCCATATTAGGACAGGGAAAGGGACCAAACCCAGGCTGCCCCCACACTTTGGCCTTAAGTACAGTAAGTGAAGTAAAAGTTGCTTCCTCATGTCCGACTCCATTGGCCTGTAACCCACCAGGCTCCTCTGTCCACGGAATTCTCCAGGCAAGAATACCAGAGTAGGTTGCCATTTCCTTCTCCAACAACAAAAATAGCTACTGTTAATTGGGCCCCTGCTACAAATTGTACTAGGTACACACTTTCTGTCAACTCTTTTCACACAGAAAACAATGTATTCAAATCCTAAAACCTGGTACCTGTGAATATGAGCCTACTTGGAAACAGTCTTTGCAGATATAACCATCCTGGATTAGTGTCCCTGTAAGAGAGAAAAGGGGGCTTCCCAGATGGCTCTTTACCTCCTGCCTACCAACGCAGGAGACATAAGAGACCTGGGTTCAATTCCTGGGTCAGGAAGATCCCCTGGAGCAGGGCACGGCAACCCACTCCTATATTCTTACCTGGAGAATCCCATGGACAGAGGAGCCTGGTGGGCTATAGTCCATAGGGTCACAAAGAATCAGACACAACTGAGTGAATAAGCATGCGTACACAAGAGAGAGGAGAGGGAGACTTGACACACAGAGATGCAGAGGGGAAGGCCACATGGAGATGGAGGCAGAGACTGGAGTGAAGTTGCCACAAATCAAGAACTGCCTGGCTCCACCAGAAGCAAGGACGGAGGCGTGGAACTGCTTCCCCCTGAGAACCTCTGGCAGGAGTCAACCCTGCCCACCCTTGACTGGAGACTTTCGGCCTCTAGAACTGGGAGCAACGCCATTTCTGTTGTTTGAAGCCACCGAATATGTGGTAATAGGCTGTGGCAATCCTCAGAAACTCGTTCTCAACTGGGACAGGGCCCGTAAACTTGGTCAGTTGCATCATGAAGTCCTCCAGACAACCATTGAAAGAGGCCTCCAGCTCAACAAATGACGCCCCAGCCAGCCCTTATCAAGAAAGCCAATAACTGTGCTCTGTAGACTCTCAAAGGCAAATGAGAACACAATAGAAAATGTGCACTTCACAGAGAGTTTGTAATTTCTGCATAAGAGATTCACAGTCTGGCATCATCTGGGGCTCTGTTTTCAAGGGGAGACAACGGAGGTGGGAGAGTGTGATTTATGGAGTTGTGTGCTAAGATGCATCACCAGCTCATCCAGATCTTTCGTGATATCCCCTGTCCAGACCAAACGGTGGGATGATACAATTATTTGTAAGCACTGAGACACATTTTCATGTCCCATCCTAAAACCTTCAGTCATGTTTACAATCCTTTCAGACGCCCAGGAAATCCACATGGCTAAACATCAGCCATGGTGAGCTTTGTGCTGAGCTTTAAGTGACCAAAACAAAGAAAATGCAAGATTCATCTGATTTCCATGGTTGGCCCACTTAGAATTCACTCTGACGAAAACAGTTCGTCACCACATTCTCTGTCTCTGTTGGGGCCTGGTTTACTGTCACGATGACGACTGCCATTCTTACGTGGAATAAGGGCCTCGTGGGACCAGCCCACCCGGCAAGGTCAACAGAGATGGGCTCAGCGGTGACTGTGGTCTCTTGTCATAACAGTAGAGATTATGTTTTCATAGTCTAAACACTTTTAAAATTAGCGTCTTCTTGACATTTTCTCATACCCTTAATGAGGTGCTGGGTTATTAAATGAAGGAATTCTTAACGACACTCAAGCTATGGACAATGTTTCTGCACCCAAAATAGATTTTGAGTGAGGTTCCTGAATGAGAACATTGTTATTGAAACATATATAACTGACACCCCAGGGATGCAATGTTTTTCTCTGAAACCCTGCTTCACTAAAACGAATTCTTTTTTCTTAATTATTTTTATGTATTTATTTTTGGCTGTGTTGGGTCTCTATTGTTGCTCGGGTTTTCCTCTAGTCACAGTGAGCAGGGGCTACTCTCTACTTGTAGTACACAGGCTTTTCACTGTGGTGGTTTCTCTTATTGCAGAGCCCAGGCTCTGGAGCCCACAGGCTTCAGTAGTTGTAGCTCCAAGCCTCTACAGCGCAAGCTTAGCTACTGTGGCACATGGGCTTAGTTGCCCCATGGCCTCTGGGATCTTCCCAGACCAGAGATCTAACTGGCGTCTCCACATTGGCAGGCAGATTCTTATCCACAGTGCCACCAGGGAAGCCTAAAATTAATTCTTCTATTTCAGGTGTTTTAAGAATCCTTCTATTGAACATATATGTCCTTAATAGGTTGCTCAACATGCATTAGGACACACCTGGAGATTCTCCTTTTCCCTCAGCCATTAGCGGGACATGGCGTTGTCCAAACTAATTCTATTTACAGTCCAGGCTATCTCCAACACTTCTCTCTCATTCCCTCCAAGCCTCTGTTGAATGCATCTTCCCACCATCTACGATCAACCTAAAGGTGATGGTTCTTTATTTCTCTGATGAATGTTGTGAGCACTTGGTGACCACTTGACTCCTCTGTCCCCGTTCACTCAAAAGTCAAGAGAAAGGCATAAGCTGACTGTGGGATTCCAGTGGATCTTAACCTGAATCCATAGGGTCCATGAACTAGGATGGGCAAAACAGTACTTCTATAACTGACCCAACCTCTGAGATTTGACATTCCCTATGAGAGTAGTGACAAACTATGGTCATCTTAGTAAGATTAGATATCAAAAAATTGTTTCCTGGGGACTTCCCTGGTGGTCCAGTGGTTAAAGACCCTGCCCTTCCAATACAAGGGGTGCAGGTTTGATAACTAAGATCCCACAGGCTGGGCAGTGCAGCCAAGGCAAAATGTTTCCCATCCCATCAAAGTGGTTACAAATCTCAACAGTCGATCTCTGCTCATCACTATTACAAAATTACACTCATGAGCAAACCTGCCTCTTGCTTTTGTGATTTGTTGTCTTAAAAGTACATATACTGGGGTTTCCTTGGTGGTTCAGTGGATAAGGACACCACCTTGCCATGCAAGGGGCACCGGTTTGATCCCTGGCCTGGGAAGATCCCACGTGCCATGGAGCAGCTAGACCGATGTGTCCCACTACCGAGCCGGAGCTCTGGAGCGCACGTGCCCAGAGCTGGTGCTCTGTAGAGAGAGAGACCACAGCAATGGGAGGCCCACACAGGCCGAAGAACAAAGAAAATGAATACAAGACCAACAGAAATGACCCCCCCAAAAAAGGGGGGCATATACTGGGATTTTTAACCTTTTGTGCCTGCATGTGTGCTAAGTCACCTCAGTCGTGTCTGACTGTGTGATGCTATGGACTGTAGCTTGCCAGGTTCCTCTGTCCATGGGATTCTCCAGGTAAGAACACTGGAGTGGGTTGCCATGCCCTCTTCCAGGGAATTACACTTCTGTGGATAATGTTAATTTAGTCTAATCAGTTTCTTTTACGGTCTTATGTACTCTGCATCATGCTTTTAAGGCCATTACTCTCAGGCTGTCTAGGGGTCCAGAGCACAAAAACAGGTTAAGGACTGCAACTTCTCCCGCTTACTAAACAGACCTTGGCCCAGCCTCAGCCGTGCAGGCATCTTGTACCTCCTGGAGCCTCTTCAGCCCCTTTGGGTCCTCTGGGAAAGTCACACAGCACTTCTCTCTGGCCCGCTACTACTCAAAAGTCAAGAGAAAGGCATAAGCTGACTGTGGGATTCCAGTGGATCTTAACCTGAATCCATAGGGTCCATGAACTAGGATGGGCAAAACAGTACTTCTATAACTGACCCAACCTCTGAGATTTGACATTCCCTATGAGAGTAGTGACAAACTATGGTCATCTTAGTAAGATTAGATATCAAAAAATTGTTTCCTGGGGACTTCCCTGGTGGTCCAGTGGTTAAAGACCCTGCCCTTCCAATACAAGGGTGCAGGTTTGATAACTAAGATCCCACAGGCTGGGCAGTGCAGCCAAGGCAAAATGTTTCCCATCCCATCAAAGTGGTTACAAATCTCAACAGTCGATCTCTGCTCATCACTATTACAAAATTACACTCATGAGCAAACCTGCCTCTTGCTTTTGTGATTTGTTGTCTTAAAAGTACATATACTGGGGTTTCCTTGGTGGTTCAGTGGATAAGGACACCACCTTGCCATGCAAGGGGCACCGGTTTGATCCCTGGCCTGGGAAGATCCCACGTGCCATGGAGCAGCTAGACCGATGTGTCCCACTACCGAGCCGGAGCTCTGGAGCGCACGTGCCCAGAGCTGGTGCTCTGTAGAGAGAGAGACCACAGCAATGGGAGGCCCACACAGGCCGAAGAACAAAGAAAATGAATACAAGACCAACAGAAATGACCCCCCCAAAAAAGGGGGGCATATACTGGGATTTTTAACCTTTTGTGCCTGCATGTGTGCTAAGTCACCTCAGTCGTGTCTGACTGTGTGATGCTATGGACTGTAGCTTGCCAGGTTCCTCTGTCCATGGGATTCTCCAGGTAAGAACACTGGAGTGGGTTGCCATGCCCTCTTCCAGGGAATTACACTTCTGTGGATAATGTTAATTTAGTCTAATCAGTTTCTTTTACGGTCTTATGTACTCTGCATCATGCTTTTAAGGCCATTACTCTCAGGCTGTCTAGGGGTCCAGAGCACAAAAACAGGTTAAGGACTGCAACTTCTCCCGCTTACTAAACAGACCTTGGCCCAGCCTCAGCCGTGCAGGCATCTTGTACCTCCTGGAGCCTCTTCAGCCCCTTTGGGTCCTCTGGGAAAGTCACACAGCACTTCTCTCTGGCCCGCTCCTTTGCTGACTCACCCCATCCCTCTGCAGAACGCCCTTGTCCAGACAAGAAGACAGGTCCACCTCTCCCTCAAACCCTGACCCCAAAATGACTCTAGAATTTTGCTTCCTATAGTTTATATCAACAAAAACATCTAGGGTTTTTGTTTGTTTTCCAAATATAAAATGATACCACAACATTGCATGTGCTCTTGAATAAAACACTCATGGCCACAGTTACCCAACCCTGTTACAGCCCTCTGCTCCCTACTGAATTCAGATCCTTCCAAACCTACCGCCCTTGCCCTCCCAACTCTGCCCTGCCCACCCGCCTGAGTGCTTCCCCCTCTTATAAACACTCCCTCCACGAATCACCTTTGTTCTGCCTCTATTGCAGGCCTGCTGGGGCTTCACCAGAAGGACCTCATAACTTCCGCCTCATCCATCCAAGATCTCCCCATTCTGTGTCCGCACTCTACTGCTGCCTCCAGGATAACATGGAGAAGGCTCAGGAAGTCTCACTGGGAAAGGGCCGTGGGGCAGCCGCTGTCCACTCCCACACGTTCCCACATCTGCACCCAGACATCTGATTCAGCATCCTCTACCCCTTTTCCACCTGAGTGTCCGGGCCCCCACAGCCTCCAGGGCCTGATGCCCATCCCCACTGCTCACAAGAGACTTCCCCAGCTCCTTGGTTAGAGCTAACCTCTCCTTCCCCCAAATTCCCCTAACCCTTTGGGCATATCCTTCCTTCCAGAATCTGGGAAGTCTGCCTGGCTTCATCTAACAATCACAACACAGGTCAAATGACTTCTGTCAGCTCCATGCCCCAAACAAAGTGTGAATATGTGAGTTAATGACACAAAAGACATGAGGCAAGGCAGGTTTGGCTACCAGTCTCAGAGGGAACTTGGGGGAGACCCACACATTTGCTGTTTCCACATGCCCCTTGTCCTGAGGACATCTTCCTTCTCTGAGAACTGCAAGGCCCAGACACAAGCCACCCTCTCCAGCAGCAGCGTAAAGGAGAGAATGGTGCTCTCTCCCGGGGTAAAGGAGACACAACTTGAGCTGGACTTGTTGAAAAGCCATGGGCTCTGCAGTGCTTGGACTATATACAGTTTTTGTCTGTGGACTAACTTGAGAACCTCACTTGTGTCTGAGCTATGGGTCCCTCTGTTACCTATTTGTCTTCTCCTTAAGACTTTGATTCCCCAGAGCTCAGGGGTGTGCTATATTCATCTCTATGTCCCCAGTGGGAATCACCCCCTTGAAAGGACATCACATCAGGTACCCCCGACTGAGCAAAATGATCAAAGTCATCAATATTAACCCAGGCCTCATAAACTGCAATATTATTTATTTTCTCTGAACGTAAACACAGACCTAAATATACTTCCAGGGACTTTCCCTGGTAGTGGCCCTGTGTTAGAACTTGGCTCTTCCACCACAGGGTGTATAGGCTTGATCTCTGGTCAAGGAACTAAGAACCCACATGCCATGCAACAGAAGAGAGGAAAAAAAAAACTTTGGATAACACACATTCTGATGAACAAAATGATCAATTTTCTAAAATTCCCAAATCTGATAGTGCATTTTTTTTCCCGTGTTGTGATATCAAGAATCACAGCCTCTTGGTAAATATACGGATAATGCAATCACTGATGCCCCGTTAGACGTTTCAAACTTATTTTCAAAGTAAGTTCTCATCTCTCTGCCTTTAAAATTATGGCTCCTCATTTCTTTCAAGCCTCTGGTCTAAGAGTAAAGCAAACCAAATAACAGTTACAATGAACTATCACTACATTAATTGCAAAAGGAAATGAGTTTTAAACAAAGCAAATGCTGCAGGCAACAAGCTGCTCCTGCTGTGTTCTGAGCATTTCAAAGGATAAAATAGAAAATTGGAAAAGATCAATATCAAGGCAACAGTGATCTGCAACAGTAATAAATAAAGATGTCTTTCAAGGCCCATTAACCACTAATCACGTCTCAGATCAAAACTAGCAGAACAGCTCTCGGCTGTTTGAAGGGACTGCCATTGGGCTCATCCTGAAAATGAAATGGGGCAGTTTGCCCCAGGTTTGTTTCATGTTGATGAAACTGCCATTGTTTTGGCTGCCGGTTAGGGGAATGGAGAGTCTTGTAGAGGTCCTGACCACCCTCTCTACGATTGACTGGAGAGCTCTCTTCCAACCTGTAATTCTACAGAGTATACAGAGCAGACTCCACAAAGAGAAACAACCAAAGGGAACAGGATAAACATCATTCTTGAAAAGAGCTTGCTGGCTGTACCAGGATGGATTACACAGCTGTGTTACACCTTGCTGTGGAGTTGGATTTCGGGTACTGGACTGCTAATCCCAGGCCTCATGGGCAATGCCTCCCTTAGCTTTTGGAATTAAAAACAAAACAAAGAAACACAACAAAAGGACAGGAAAAAAAAGGCATGGCTCTATGGTGGAAGGATCCTCCAGCCTCAGGACAACCCACTCAGTCAAATACCTCCACAGGCTTACTCTCTGGGATGGTCTGGCCTTCCTCCTCAAAGTAGGATTCATGAAGGGGCAATGTCAGCCACAGTGGGGAACCGGATAGAAATACAGAATCTCAGGCTCCCCAACCCAGACCTACTGAGTCACAATCTCCATGTTGTCAAGATTCCTGGGTCATTTGCAGGCACACTAGAATCTGAGCAATGTGATACAGTACAGCTGTTCTCACCAGTGCTGCATATGAGAACCACCTGGGAAGCTTTGATAGCCATTGTCTAAAATTGATGTCCAGGCTCCAACCCCGGAGAATCTAATAAGACTTGGGTAAGATACAGGTATCCATTTTAAAAACATTTTTTTAACACAAAATTGCCTGGAATAGTCCTGACAAAATGTTTGCTGAATGAGCTACACGAATGACCCAATTGAACAATGTACTCACTCACTTCTGCCTGGATTCCTTAATTGGATGAAGGAGGAAGCAGCAAATGATTCAACAATTGAGAAGGGCTTTAAAGGATGGTGGCTTTCAAGGACTGAGATCAAATTTTCTTTTCTTTTTAAACAAAGAAAAGATCAACATATATTCTTAGAGTTATAACCCCAGACTTAGAGACTAAAAGTAAAAAAAAATTTTTTTCATTCTCCCTATCTGAAGGCAACTAATCTTCCCTTTGTCTCAGATTCTCACCTGCACAGGAAAAAAAAAAAAAAAAAAACATGTTTATCTGTTCTCTAGGAACAAGTTTTAATACCAAAAGCTTAATGTGCCTTCCGATTCAAGCAAATGTGCTCTCTAAGAGCTTAATGTCAGACCTCAGAGCCTCTGGGTAAATGGATATCTGTAGATTATATGGAGGTGCTCATGGGGTATGCAAATACGAGATTGTTATAAAAATTAGTTATCAATAATAGGTATGTGCTTCACCAAGTTGGTTAGACTATGCATAAAACCTTCAAAATGGGGAATGAGGCAACTTATTTTCTAATCAATGGCCTAAACCACAGACTGTTGATTTCCAGACCTGGAAATCAAATGGGTTTAATCTTGATATGCTTCACAAGTGACCCAGTGGTGAAGAATCTGCCTGCCAATGCAGGAGATGCAGGAGAAATGGGTTCAATTCTTGGGTCAGAAAGATCCCCTGGAGAATAAAATGGCAACCCACTCCAGTATTCTTTCCTGGGTAATCCCATAGACAGAGGAGCCTGGAGGGCTACAGTCCGCGAGGTCAAAAGAGTTGGACGTGACTGAGCGACTGAGGACACATGCAGTTTGGGTGTAGGAAAAGGCTTCCTACTACAAGCCAAACCTGGAGGCAGGAAAAGAAAAGCTGGACAGATTTGGATACATAAAATTTTTTAAATTATTTTTGGTGTTTTTTTGTTATGCAGAGTTAACTGACAAACTGGGAGAAATATTTACAATATATTAATATACCATAGACAAAGGGTTAATACCTTTTAAATTATATATAAAGACTTCACAAATGTGGGACAAAGATACAAAAGCCAATAGAAAAACAAAAAAAAAAGAACAGAAAATTTGCCAAAAAAGATCTAATAAACTATCATTAAATGAAAAATGTTCAAACTTCCTCATTAATAGAAAAATGGTATTCCTGAGATACCATTTCTCACCTACCAGATTGGCAACATTTTCAAAACATGACATCATATTCTGCAGTTGAAGCTCTGGGGAAATTGGCATTTCAGGTGAGGATGCAAATTGGTGTGACCCTTTTGGAGGAAAAGTTGGCAAAACCTAACATAATTGCATGTGCACTTACCTCTTCACCCAGCAGTCCCACTTCCAGAATCTACCTTGATCAATCTACCTTGACACAGTTTCAATATATAACAATCCTTATCTACAAGGCCCTTTATTGCAGCATTACTTATAACTGCAAAATACTGGAAGCAACCTAAATGTTTATATACAAGATAGCAGTTAAATAAACTGTGGTACATCCACATAGCTTCTTTTTTTAATGAGGAAGACCTCTATATGGACTGGTTTCCAGGAAATAACTGTTAAGTGAAAAAACCTAAGCACAGGACTACTCATCAAATCAAAAACAAGGAAGAGAGTGTATACTAGCTTGCTAGAGTTGCCATAACAAAATACCCCATATTGAGTAGCTTAAATTTAATTTTTAATCTTTTTATTAAATTTATTTGGCTGCCCCAAGTCTAGATGTGGCATATGGGATCTTTGATCTTCATTACAGCATTGTGAGACCTCAACTCCCTGACCAAAGATTAAATCCAGGTCCCCTGCATTGGGAGCACAGAGTCTTAGCCACCAGACCACCAGGGTAGTCCCTCAGATTGGGTGGCTTAAACAACAGAAATGAGTCATTTTGTAATTCTAGAGGCTCAAGTCCAAGGCCAAGGTGTGGACAGGTTGGTTCCCTCTGAGGACTATGAGGATACCTTCCACTAAATTCTGGGGTTTTGCTGCTAATCTCTGATATTCCTTGGTTTACAGAAGCATCACCCTGATATCTGTCTTTATCCTCATTTGGTCTTCTCCCTGTGTGTGTGTGTTCATATTTTCTCTCAGCTGTTTTGAAGGACACCGATCACATAGGATTACAGCCCACTCTAATAACCTCATCTTAACTAATTACTCTATCTGCAGTGACCCTCTTTCTGGATAAAGTTACACCCTCATGTATTGGGGACTGGGACATCAACATGTGAATGGAACAGGGTGGATACAATTCAATCCATTAAAGGAACTGTAAGAAAGTATATGATCATGTATCTAATTTTTGAGAAGAAAAAAATGGGGGGAGGGGTTGTTAAACCAGAAGCTAAAGAAAATGGTAATTAGGAATGGCTGAGAAAAGGGTAAGAAGGTGGTGAGGGGATTCGGTGGGTATCAGGGATAAGGAAGGAGTTAACACTTTTTGTCACATTGCATTTAACATGAGAGGACTGCCTGCGTGGGTGCTCAGTCTCATTCTACGCTTTACGACCCCATGGATGGTAGCCCCCCAGGCTCCTTTGTTTGTGGAATTTTCCAGGCAAAAATACTGGAGCGGGTTGCCATTTCCTTCTGCGGGGGACCTTCCAGACCTAGGAATCAAATCCGCATCTCTGGAGTCTCCTGCATTGACTGGCAGGTTCTTTACTGGCTGAGCCACTGGGGAGGCCACACTGTTTCAAATGTCCTCCCCATCCTGAAAAAACAAACAACTAAAACCAATCAAGATGTCCAAGGAACAAAAACTGAATACAAAGAGTAATAAATAAAATGACATGACCATAGTGAGGGAGTGAAAGAAGGGCTGGAGACTGAGGTAATCACCAATGGCTAATGGTTGAATCAACTGTGCTATGGAGTGGAACCTCCACAGAAACCCCTAGTGGATGAGGTTTGGAGACGATCTACATTAAGAGGAACACATGGAGGTGCTGGAGGTTGGCTCACCCAAGAGGGCATGGATGCTTCATGCCCACTTCCTGGCCCCATACTTTGCTTTGTGCATCTCTTCCATTTGGCTGTTACTGAGTTGTATCCTTTATACTAAACAGGCAATAAGTAAGTGCTTTTCTGAATTGAATGAATTCTATTCTGAATTGGAAAAATTCTATTCTGAATTCAATGAATTCTAACAAATTATAAAACCTGAAGAGAGGATTAAGGGAACTCCCATTTTATATCCAATCTCTCAGAAGTACCAGAGGTCTGGACTTGCAGCTGGCATCTGAAAGGGAGAAATCTTACAAAACTAAACCCTTATCCTACCTAAGGAGTCTGTGCTGATTACAATAGGTACTGCTAGAACTGAATTGGAAGGTGTTGTCCAGAGGATTGGCAAACTAGGTGATATGTGGGAGTGCATGAGGAATCTCACACATTGTGTGCAAGAAGTGTAAGAAGTAAAAAAAAAAAAAAAAAAAAAACAAAAAAAAAGAGATGGAACTCAAGGCATTTTGTATATACAAAGAACAGGTACACAAATACAGAGCCATGTATATGCTTGGATTAGTACACATATGTATATTTCCCACTCTGTCCACTAAGAGGGCCTAGATGCAGACACTTCAGAGGCAATAAGCACACTTAACACTAGAATATTGGTTTGTCTAAGTGCTATTCTCTAATAAAACGAATAGAACTCCTTAGAGAAATGATTCCATAGATGGGCCTGGGGAAAGACAAGATGAGCCTAGAATATCTTGTGGTCCCAGAAAGTAAGAAAGGGCAAATGAATGAACGAAATGGAAGCCCTGCCCAAAAAACAGGAGACACCCTGAGTTTCTGAAGTCCAAAACTGGAACAACTTGAGCAGCAAAATTAAGAATAAGTCTATCAGATTTTAACCCATAAAATATATTAATGTCTGCTCTAGGCTGACTTGTGTTCTCTTTAAATTTATAATGTTGTAGCCCTAGATCCCAGTGCAGTCCTATTTGGAGACAGGGTTTTTAAGAGGCAACTAGAGTTCAATGAGGTCATGGGGGTGGGATCCTAATCAACACAATCAGCGGCCTTAGAAGAAGAAGAAGGAAATGGATGGTCTCTCTCTCCCCGCAGCCATCTTAACACATCAAGAGACAGCTCATCGGGAACAGAGCCAGCTGGCACTTCAATCATGGACTTTACAGCCTCCAGAACCATGATAATTGAATTTCTATTGTTTAAGCCCCCCAATCTATGGTAAATCTGTATGGCTGCTGACTGATTAAAATAGTGCCCATATTGATATAAATAATCGAGTGTGTAAATAAATGGGGGGAAAGGAATACTTCTTCCTTAAAGAAGAATTGTAACTGGAAATTGTAGAAGAAAAGAATAGAAACTCACCATTAAATAAATACCACAGTCATGATCATCACAGGCAAGATCTCTGATAGATCAGTGCTAAAATTAGTGACTGAAACTCTGAAAATAAACAGTATATTTGCCTTATCTTAAAGTATCTTACCCAAGTTATTCGTTAATTGTGAAATGGAAGATAGAAACTTTATAGCGAGTACCCCCACAGACACCACCTGAACCAAGTGATCCAGGTGACTATCACCAGGAACTGATAAGACACTGACATCAGAAACCCTTCCACAGGATGCACGTAAAAGGAAACGACATAATTTTGTGGTGTGTGTTCTGAAAATGCACAACATTCTAGTCACTAGAAAGCACCAAACAATCCCAAACTGAGGGCTTTCTATAAAACATTCTATAAAACAACCAATCAGTATTTTTCAAAAGTGTCAAGGGCATGAGAGAAGGGAAAGCCAAGCAGTCACTCAGATTTAAGGAAATTAAATAACTAGATGCAATATGAGATCTTGAATAAGACCCTGGAAGAGAAAAGGACTTTCATGGAAAATCTAGTAGAATTCTAATAATGCCTGCAGTTTGGTCCACTATATGATTCCAATGCTAATTTCCTGGTTTTGATCATTATACAGTGATGATGTAAGATGTTAATATTAAGGGAAACTGGGTGAGAGGCATCTGAAGACTGTACTATTATTGAAACTTCTCTGTGAACTTATGATTAGTCCAAGTTTTTAAATAAGTCTAGTGGGTTAAAAAAGTTGAACATGAATAGCACTTGGCCACACCATTCATTCAACTTACTGTGAAATGCTTAGAGCTTCAACAACTCAATGCCTGGCAGAGGTTTTCTCCCCAAAAACTTTTCTCAATACCCAATGTAAGAGAGAGCTAGCCTTGTCTTTTCCTGGTCTCCCACAATTCTCCTGGAACTTCTTCATGCTGATTCTGTGTCACTTACCAAATCGTATCCTAAATATTCTCTTGCTCTGCGGGATCCCCAGGTAGGTGAAGCTCTACCAGGCAACACCTCTGTGCTCCAGCCCCTCAGGCACAATGTCGTAGTCTTCAACCAAGTCCACCATTAGGCTGACCTGGGATACGGAGTCCAGGACTACTGCCTGGACTTCCAACACCCCTGACCCAGTCCTTTCTGCTGCTTCTCCATCCTGACCATGGAGACACTGTTTTCTCTTCAGTGCAAGCTCTTCCAGATTCCAAGTCTTTATTCCAGTAACACAAGGACTCCAGTTTGCCATGCCCCATCCACCACCCCAGAACTAGTATTTGGCCTCAAATCAGTGAAAACTACGACCTGTTTTCTTACAGATAAGGATAAATGATGCCCAGGTACCCACCACCTCTCTGGTTCAACCCCTTGCCACACAGTGCCCCTCTGTGACCCCCCACTGCCCCCATCCCTGACTTCCCAGGCCCCTCACCTCATTCTTCCCAGATAAACATGATCTACAAGTCATACTTTGTCATAGAATCCAGGACTATTTCCCCATAGAGTAGGAAAGAGCCCTAGACCCATAAAACTTCTAAATGAATATGATGAGGATATAAATGCTACAAAAATTCACATTCTTATCTCATATTTTAACATTAATTCTTGACTATTATGACTGTTCTGCTCCCCACTCCCGATAAGAAAGTCCTAGACGCACACAGGCAGACTGCATAAAAAATCTACTGCTGTCAACAGCCGACAGCTTTCCTCTCCTCCCTCTGCCTTCCCTAATAGGTGAGCCACAGTGAAAACTATGGGTACTTGTGGAAATGGGTAGTGTTTTAAAGCAGAAGAATGAAGAGGGGCGGGGGATGGAAGGAAGGTAGAGGGAGGAAGGGGAGGGGAAGGACGGGGCAGGAAGGAGGGATGCTGACTCTGAACAGACTCTAGCCCAAACTGGCCCACCTGTCTGGTGGGCTCATGCCCCCAAAATTATTTTCTCTTCCTAGATATCTGCACCTTTGTACCTTTTCACATCTTTTTTCCTTACTACTGAAAGTTACCAATTAAGGGATAATTGAGATTAATAAGCACTTTCTTTTGCAGAGGTAAAAGCATGAGGGGAGTTGGTCTCTATGTGGCTCTCAGTCCTACGCATATGAATTTGTATGAATATGTTAAATCAGGTTGTATTCCTCCTAACCCTTAACTAACTGAGATCATTGGCACCATGGGAATAGGAATTTTACTATGTGATAGGAGGAGAGGTAGATGGAGTCATGTTAGTTCAGAGATCACTTCGGGGACCAGGGAAGGATGGATAAGATGCTGCAGTCAGGTAATTAGGAGATTATGCAAGCAGACTTTCACAGAAAGTCTTTATTCCAGTAACACAAGGACTCCAGTTTGCCATGCCCCATCCACCACCCCAGAACTAGTATTTGGCCTCAAATCAGTGAAAACTACGACCTGTTTTCTTACAGATAAGGATAAATGATGCCCAGGTACCCACCACCTCTCTGGTTCAACCCCTTGCCACACAGTGCCCCTCTGTGACCCCCCACTGCCCCCATCCCTGACTTCCCAGGCCCCTCACCTCATTCTTCCCAGATAAACATGATCTACAAGTCATACTTTGTCATAGAATCCAGGACTATTTCCCCATAGAGTAGGAAAGAGCCCTAGACCCATAAAACTTCTAAATGAATATGATGAGGATATAAATGCTACAAAAATTCACATTCTTATCTCATATTTTAACATTAATTCTTGACTATTATGACTGTTCTGCTCCCCACTCCCGATAAGAAAGTCCTAGACGCACACAGGCAGACTGCATAAAAAATCTACTGCTGTCAACAGCCGACAGCTTTCCTCTCCTCCCTCTGCCTTCCCTAATAGGTGAGCCACAGTGAAAACTATGGGTACTTGTGGAAATGGGTAGTGTTTTAAAGCAGAAGAATGAAGAGGGGCGGGGGATGGAAGGAAGGTAGAGGGAGGAAGGGGAGGGGAAGGACGGGGCAGGAAGGAGGGATGCTGACTCTGAACAGACTCTAGCCCAAACTGGCCCACCTGTCTGGTGGGCTCATGCCCCCAAAATTATTTTCTCTTCCTAGATATCTGCACCTTTGTACCTTTTCACATCTTTTTTCCTTACTACTGAAAGTTACCAATTAAGGGATAATTGAGATTAATAAGCACTTTCTTTTGCAGAGGTAAAAGCATGAGGGGAGTTGGTCTCTATGTGGCTCTCAGTCCTACGCATATGAATTTGTATGAATATGTTAAATCAGGTTGTATTCCTCCTAACCCTTAACTAACTGAGATCATTGGCACCATGGGAATAGGAATTTTACTATGTGATAGGAGGAGAGGTAGATGGAGTCATGTTAGTTCAGAGATCACTTCGGGGACCAGGGAAGGATGGATAAGATGCTGCAGTCAGGTAATTAGGAGATTATGCAAGCAGTGAGTGAAAGAGCACAGAAAAACCCAAGGGATATAAAAATAGCATGGCAAGTTCAGACTCAGTGGGGAGCAAAGAGCCACAGTGAACTTCAAGGAGCTCCTCAGATGCAGCCCATGGAAATAGCCTGCTCAAAATGTAAAGGGAAAACACAGAATCTGGCAAATGAGATAGAATCTTAGGAACTGAAAACATGAAAAGCCCAGAACACATCGTGGACATACTCAAGTTTACAAAATTATGGGACTGTAGTTGAGAAGAAAGATTAGAGATGATCTAGTCCAACAATCCACAATTTGGAGTAAAAATCCTATTTTTAATGTCAGAAAACTTCACAAATACCCTTCATCACCATATCTTGTCTCTTGATTGAAAACAAAAAAAATACAGCAAAAACTTACCATTAATTTAGAAACTGAATTGACTCACATCTTTAATTCCCAAAGCAGCTAATAATATATGTAATAACCAGATTAAAATCAGCCAGGAGAAATATCAGCCTCAGATATTTAGAGGATACCACTCTAATGGCAGAAAATAAAGAGGAATTAAAAAGCCTCTTGATGAGGGCCCAAGAGGAGAGCAAAAATGCTGGTTTAAAACTCAGCATTCAAAAAACTAAGATCATGGCATGTGGTCCCATCACTTCGTGGCAAATAAAAGGGGGAAAAGTGGAAACAATAACTGATTTTATTTTCTTGGGCTCCAAAATCATGGTGGACAGTGACTGCAGTCATGAAATTAACATATGCTTGCTCCTTGGAAGGAAAACTTATATAAACCTAGACAGAGACATTGCTTTGCTAACAAAAGTCCGTGTAGTCAAAGTTATGGTTTTTCCAGTAGTCGTGTATGGTTGTGCAAGTTGAAGTATAAAGAAGGATGAGTGTCGAAGAATTGATGCTTTTGAATTGTGGTGCTGGAGAAGACTCTTGAGAGTCCTTTGGACAACCAGGTGACAAAATCTGTCAATCCTAAAGGAAAATCCTAACTATTCCTTGGAAGGACTGATGCTGAAGCTCAAGTTCCAATACTTTGGCCACCTGATGTGAAGAGACAACTCATTGGAAAAGACCGTGACGCTGGGAGAGATTGAGGGCAGGAGGAGAAGGGGATGCCAGAGGATGAGATGGTTGGGTGGAAACACTGACTCAGTGGACATACATGTGAGCATACTCTGGGAGACCATGGAGGACAGAGGAGCCTGGCGTGCTACAGTCCATAGGACAGCAGAGTCGGACACAACTTAGCAACTGAACAACAGCAGATACGTATGCACAAGCTTTGGTGCACATACGAATTCAAAGATTCTTTTTGCTCTGAGACATCCCCCGACCCCCACCCAGCACCATCTTTAGGATGTCACAGCTGCCACACTGCAGGGACCACAGACCATCACAATACAAATTAACACAATGCACTCAGCTTGGAAGAGGAGAAGTCATTCACAGAGCAACACATCTGTAGATCCACTTAAGAAGCCTGCAGGTAACTTCCTTTGGAGAGAAAGATAAAGAAAACAGATGCCGTGTTTTATCTTCTGTGAGAGAGCTGGTGGTCAAGGGCAGTTTTGGTTTTGGCTGGAACACCAGTGTAGAGAAGCTACCTGATGTAATTCCTAAACAGTTTCTGATTTTTTGGCACAGAAAATGAGATATTGCTTCCCTGAGACTGTAACATATGCTCTACTCTTCCCTTGGAGGTATTTCCATTTTTATTAACTATGCAATTTGCTAGATGATTGCCTAAAGCACTGCTTTTTTTGCAAACAGCTAAATGATACGTTTGAGAGCATCTATGTCCCAGGATATGTGAGGTAGAATGCCCCTTTCACAAGGGGCTCTGATCTCTGAACCTTATGAAGTAAAACATTTTGAAGAGCTTGTTCAGAATAAAGATGAGAGCCACCAGTGGTGGTGGGAGGGGTTGAGTTGGGGGTGCCGTTTGAGGTCTATGCACTGGATCAAAGCACCTTAGTCCCACCTGAAATGTCTGCAGTCATTCAACTCTTTCTTGAACTGGTTCATGGGTACACAGACATTCTCTATGTCTTAGAAACTTTGTAAATGCTCCTTTGCTGGTGTTTAATAACTGTCAGATTTTTCTTTAAAAGGACCAAAAGGACAACAACAAAAATATCATAACCAAGAAAGGAAAGGAACTCTCTAAACGGCAAGTAATTGCACATGAACAGAGTTCGTAAAACCCAGTAAATCATCACAATGAATAAAAACGATTCTGAATGCAGCTGCCTGCTCTGTTCAAATATCAGAGTGACTGCCTTGCAAATGGGTGAGGATGGAACTGTGGAAACACTTCACTGACCTGGCGTGCTACAGTCCATAGGACAGCAGAGTCGGACACAACTTAGCAACTGAACAACAGCAGATACGTATGCACAAGCTTTGGTGCACATACGAATTCAAAGATTCTTTTTGCTCTGAGACATCCCCCGACCCCCACCCAGCACCATCTTTAGGATGTCACAGCTGCCACACTGCAGGGACCACAGACCATCACAATACAAATTAACACAATGCACTCAGCTTGGAAGAGGAGAAGTCATTCACAGAGCAACACATCTGTAGATCCACTTAAGAAGCCTGCAGGTAACTTCCTTTGGAGAGAAAGATAAAGAAAACAGATGCCGTGTTTTATCTTCTGTGAGAGAGCTGGTGGTCAAGGGCAGTTTTGGTTTTGGCTGGAACACCAGTGTAGAGAAGCTACCTGATGTAATTCCTAAACAGTTTCTGATTTTTTGGCACAGAAAATGAGATATTGCTTCCCTGAGACTGTAACATATGCTCTACTCTTCCCTTGGAGGTATTTCCATTTTTATTAACTATGCAATTTGCTAGATGATTGCCTAAAGCACTGCTTTTTTTGCAAACAGCTAAATGATACGTTTGAGAGCATCTATGTCCCAGGATATGTGAGGTAGAATGCCCCTTTCACAAGGGGCTCTGATCTCTGAACCTTATGAAGTAAAACATTTTGAAGAGCTTGTTCAGAATAAAGATGAGAGCCACCAGTGGTGGTGGGAGGGGTTGAGTTGGGGGTGCCGTTTGAGGTCTATGCACTGGATCAAAGCACCTTAGTCCCACCTGAAATGTCTGCAGTCATTCAACTCTTTCTTGAACTGGTTCATGGGTACACAGACATTCTCTATGTCTTAGAAACTTTGTAAATGCTCCTTTGCTGGTGTTTAATAACTGTCAGATTTTTCTTTAAAAGGACCAAAAGGACAACAACAAAAATATCATAACCAAGAAAGGAAAGGAAATCTCTAAACGGCGAAGTAATTGCACATGAACAGAGTTCGTAAAACCCAGTAAATCATCACAATGAATAAAAACGATTCTGAATGCAGCTGCCTGCTCTGTTCAAATATCAGAGTGACTGCCTTGCAAATGGGTGAGGATGGAACTGTGGAAACACTTCACTGACCTGAAGCTCATAGGACAAAGAGCAGTAAGTTGCACAGAGAGAAAACTCCAGAGATCTGTAGAAGATCCTCTTCAAAGGTTCAGCAGAGTAATAATCAGTGAAGCAGTAAAAGAAAACTACCCAAGGGCAAGGAAAGAACTCATCCAGAAGGATTAGAAGAAACAACACCGCCTGCTCACACACGGTCAGGTACAGTACTAGTTCTCACCAGCCACACTGGCAAAGCTCATGCTTTGCTGAGTATTCAGGACGTCTTGCCTCAGTGATGGGGGATTATTAACCCTAGAGTAAGAACCAGTATGGGTCAACCTAGCTAATCATAAATGCCAGACTCCAAGAATTAAACTGTTTCCAACTCATTTAACTGCACCCCAGTATAAACGCAAAATTATTTATAGTAACATAAAAATTTTCCGCACCTAACAAGGAGAAAAACACAATGTCTGGCATCTGATCAAAGATCATCAGGGATACAACGAGGCAGAAGACCATTTGTTGTTTTTCATTCACTCCGTCACATCTGACTCTTTGTGACCCCAGGGACTGCAAAACACTCCAGGCTTTCCCTGTCCTTCAGTATCTCCCACAGTTTGCTCAAATCCATGTCCACTGAGTCCGTGATGCCATCCAACCAATTCATTCTCTGTCATCCCCTCCTCCTCCAGCCCTCAATCTTTCCCAGATGAAGCACTTTTCCAATGAGTCGGCCCTTCTCATCAGGTGGCCCAAGTACTGAAGCTTCAGCTTCAGCTTCAGTTTCAACAACAGTTCTAACAATGAATATTCAGTGTTGATTTCCTTTAGGATTAAATGGTTTGATCTCCTGACTGTTCAAGGGACTCTCGAGAGTCTTCTCCAGTACCACAATTCAAAAACATCAGTTATTCAGTGTTCATCCTTCTTTATGGTCCAACTCCCAAGTCCCTACATGATTACTGGAGAAAACCATAGCTTTGACTAGACAGACCTTTGTTGGCAAAATGATTATAATACTAAATTATTATAACTTTTTCAACACAAAAAATTCAGCTAGCTAGAGACATGGAAGACAGTTTTTAAAGTCCCAAGTTGAATGTCTGTAAGTAAAAAATGCACTGGATGAAATAAACATCAAATTAGACACTGCAGAAGAAAAAAAAACAGTAAACTCAAAGAAAAGGATAGGAAAGAAACTACCAAAAATGAAACACATTTTTTTCATTACTTTTTTTTTTTTATATTTTTACAGAGTTCTGTTGTTCACAGACATGTCAAAAATGAAACACATTTTTTAAAAATCAAAGTAAACAGCAAGTCAGTATGCTCTGGGACAATTTTCAAGCCCCTTCAATTGGAGTTCCTAAAGGAGGAGACCCAAAGTGACAAGAAAAATATTTAAAGAAGTAGTATCTAAAACTTTCCAAACTTAATAAAAAATTATAAACCCCCACTCCAATAAACCCAAGAAATCCAAAGCAGAAGAAACATGGGAAAAAACTTTAGCAAGATGCATCATAGTCAAATTGCTTAAAAGCAATGATAGAAAATCTTAAAAGCAGCCAGAGGAAAACACATGTTATGTACAGAGGAAGAAAAATTGACAGCAGATTTACCACTGAAATTATGTAAGCCAGAAGATGCTGATGTGATATCTTTAAAATACCAAAAGAAAATATATGTCAACCTAGAATTCTTCATCTGGCCAAAATATCTTTCAAAACGAAGGTAACAATTAAATAAAACACATAGTATTAAACTATAACTCAAAGCATAAAAGAAATATCCATGAAGCCATATCAATAAAATAATTGGACAAATAAGTGGAAAATAATTTATGCAGAGACAACCTACTCAAGGTGAAATATAATTCTCCACTCCTTAAGTGTGGACTGCACATAGCAAGCTCCTTCCAATGCATATGGCATGCAACAGTACTGCAATGTCACCAGAATAGTACATTAGGATTAAATGGTTTGATCTCCTGACTGTTCAAGGGACTCTCGAGAGTCTTCTCCAGTACCACAATTCAAAAACATCAGTTATTCAGTGTTCATCCTTCTTTATGGTCCAACTCCCAAGTCCCTACATGATTACTGGAGAAAACCATAGCTTTGACTAGACAGACCTTTGTTGGCAAAATGATTATAATACTAAATTATTATAACTTTTTCAACACAAAAAATTCAGCTAGCTAGAGACATGGAAGACAGTTTTTAAAGTCCCAAGTTGAATGTCTGTAAGTAAAAAATGCACTGGATGAAATAAACATCAAATTAGACACTGCAGAAGAAAAAAAAACAGTAAACTCAAAGAAAAGGATAGGAAAGAAACTACCAAAAATGAAACACATTTTTTTCATTACTTTTTTTTTTTTTTTTATATTTTTACAGAGTTCTGTTGTTCACAGACATGTCAAAAATGAAACACATTTTTTAAAAATCAAAGTAAACAGCAAGTCAGTATGCTCTGGGACAATTTTCAAGCCCCTTCAATTGGAGTTCCTAAAGGAGGAGACCCAAAGTGACAAGAAAAATATTTAAAGAAGTAGTATCTAAAACTTTCCAAACTTAATAAAAAATTATAAACCCCCACTCCAATAAACCCAAGAAATCCAAAGCAGAAGAAACATGGGAAAAAACTTTAGCAAGATGCATCATAGTCAAATTGCTTAAAAGCAATGATAGAAAATCTTAAAAGCAGCCAGAGGAAAACACATGTTATGTACAGAGGAAGAAAAATTGACAGCAGATTTACCACTGAAATTATGTAAGCCAGAAGATGCTGATGTGATATCTTTAAAATACCAAAAGAAAATATATGTCAACCTAGAATTCTTCATCTGGCCAAAATATCTTTCAAAACGAAGGTAACAATTAAATAAAACACATAGTATTAAACTATAACTCAAAGCATAAAAGAAATATCCATGAAGCCATATCAATAAAATAATTGGACAAATAAGTGGAAAATAATTTATGCAGAGACAACCTACTCAAGGTGAAATATAATTCTCCACTCCTTAAGTGTGGACTGCACATAGCAAGCTCCTTCCAATGCATATGGCATGCAACAGTACTGCAATGTCACCAGAATAGTACATTACAGTGGAAAAAGGTGATAAATACCAAACATTAACAGTGATAAGTCATTCTGATACTAAGAAGCCTTGATAGGATGTGATGAAAATGGCCCTTTACCTCTGTGATCTTCTTCCCAAAGCCCCATAATTCCAGTCTAACCATAAGAAAACCATCAGAAAAATACCATATTATGAAGCATTCTAAAAAATATTTGACCAGTATATTTCAAAATATTCAGGGTCATAAAGAACAAGAAAAGTCAGAGAAATTGTCACAGGTAAAACAGAGTCTAAGAGACATCTTGGAAGAGAAGGACATTAGGTCAAAACTAGTCAAGGATATACAAAATATAGACCTAGATAATACTGATTCAATACTTGTGACAAGGGCTTCCCTAGTGGTCCAGTGACTAAGAATCTGTCTGTCAATGCAGGGGACACTGGTTCAATTCCTGATCTGGGGCGATTCCTCATAGTGCAGGACAGCTAAGTCTGTTCACAAATACTGAACCCACACTCACTAGAGCCTGTGTTCCACAGCAAGAGAAGCCACTGCAGTGAGAGCCCATGCACTGCAACCAAGAGCAGCCACTGCTCACTGCAACTGGAGAAAACCTGAGTGAAGCTATGAAGACCCAACAGAGCCAGATAAACAAATAAAAATAGAATTTGTGATTTTAAAACCTCCCCTCAAAGAAATCTCCAAGAGATTTCACTGGAGAATTCTACCAAGAATTTTTAAAAGAATTAACACCAATGTAAAACAATTTAATTCTTTAACAAAATAGAAGGAATATTCCCCAACTCACTCTATGAGACCAGTATTATCCTCATATCAAAATCAAAGGCAATACAGAAAAGGAAAGTCATAGACCAATTTTCTCATGAACTTCAAAGCAAATATCCTCAACAAAATGTTAACAAATCAAATTCACCAAAATTTGAAAAAAAAAAGAAAACATTAAACAAAAAGTCCTGAGCAATCAATAAAATAATTGGACAAATAAGTGGAAAATAATTTATGCAGAGACAACCTACTCAAGGTGAAATATAATTCTCCACTCCTTAAGTGTGGACTGCACATAGCAAGCTCCTTCCAATGCATATGGCATGCAACAGTACTGCAATGTCACCAGAATAGTACATTACAGTGGAAAAAGGTGATAAATACCAAACATTAACAGTGATAAGTCATTCTGATACTAAGAAGCCTTGATAGGATGTGATGAAAATGGCCCTTTACCTCTGTGATCTTCTTCCCAAAGCCCCATAATTCCAGTCTAACCATAAGAAAACCATCAGAAAAATACCATATTATGAAGCATTCTAAAAAATATTTGACCAGTATATTTCAAAATATTCAGGGTCATAAAGAACAAGAAAAGTCAGAGAAATTGTCACAGGTAAAACAGAGTCTAAGAGACATCTTGGAAGAGAAGGACATTAGGTCAAAACTAGTCAAGGATATACAAAATATAGACCTAGATAATACTGATTCAATACTTGTGACAAGGGCTTCCCTAGTGGTCCAGTGACTAAGAATCTGTCTGTCAATGCAGGGGACACTGGTTCAATTCCTGATCTGGGGCGATTCCTCATAGTGCAGGACAGCTAAGTCTGTTCACAAATACTGAACCCACACTCACTAGAGCCTGTGTTCCACAGCAAGAGAAGCCACTGCAGTGAGAGCCCATGCACTGCAACCAAGAGCAGCCACTGCTCACTGCAACTGGAGAAAACCTGAGTGAAGCTATGAAGACCCAACAGAGCCAGATAAACAAATAAAAATAGAATTTGTGATTTTAAAACCTCCCCTCAAAGAAATCTCCAAGAGATTTCACTGGAGAATTCTACCAAGAATTTTTAAAAGAATTAACACCAATGTAAAACAATTTAATTCTTTAACAAAATAGAAGGAATATTCCCCAACTCACTCTATGAGACCAGTATTATCCTCATATCAAAATCAAAGGCAATACAGAAAAGGAAAGTCATAGACCAATTTTCTCATGAACTTCAAAGCAAATATCCTCAACAAAATGTTAACAAATCAAATCTAGCAACATGTAAAATAATTATACACCATGACCAAATGGGATTTATTTCAAGTATGCAAAGTTGATTCAGCATTAAGAAAAAAACAATCACCGTTCCACCATATAAATGTGCTAAAGAATAAAAATTACATGCTCACTGTCAGTTGACAGGATAAAAGTATTTGACAAAATTCAGCATACATTCATGAAAATTCTCAGCAAACTAAAAATGGTGGGGAAATTCCTCAACTTGATAAACAGCATCTATAAAGCAGCTTATAGCTAACATACTTATGGTGAAAGACAGAACGCTTTCTCTCTAAGACTGGAAATAAGGCAAGGATGTCTGCTCTTCTTATTTTTATTCAGCATAGTTCTAGTCACAGTGAGAAAGATAAATAAATAAAAAGCTTACAGGTTAGAAAGGAAGACATAAAAGTATTCCTCTTTACAGATCACGGGACTGAAGAGACTCCTAGAACTAACAAGGGAGTTGGGCAAATTGTAGGAAACAAGTTCAACACACACAAAAATCAATCGCATTTCTCTATGGTAACAATGGACATGTGAAAACTAAAGACACCACACCACTCCAAATAAATCACTCCAAATAAAATGTAATATTAACATAAACTTCACAAAACACGTCCAGAATGGGTGCTAGAAATTGCAAAAGTGCTGATTTATAAAAAGCAAAGAAATACAGAGATGCACCATAGGCTCATGGAGTGGAAGACTCAACATGGTAACAAGGATAATTCTCCCCAAATTGATCTATAGGTTCAATGTAATGCCTATCAAAATCCCAGCAATATTTTTGTAGGAAGAGATACACTTATTCTTCCCTGGCTTCCCAGGGAAGTGGGTTTGAAAAGCATAGAGCGCTATTTCCTCTTTCAGTAAAGACAAGATGCTCTCTGAAGCCATCTCGCCAAGTTGCAGCCTTCCTGGGGGGAGGTATGAGCCTGCTTTCTGGAATGTTCCCACTGTTCACTCAAGATGAACAGATCCTGTGCCCAGGTCAACACAGGCTGCCATACGCTGGCCATAGCAGCTTTAAGGGACACTGAGGCCCCAACAGAAAGGAAACCTGAGCAGAACATCCCTGCCCTGGGAGCCCAGAGGCACCCCAGTGTCCTCAACTGTCCCCTTTGGGGGGCAGCTGGCCTCCTGGTTGTCCTGGTGTCCTAAGCGTCCTCCCCCTCACACAGAGCCCACCTCTGCCGCAGATAACTCCACAGGGGTTTCAGGACTCAGCCTTACCTGAACCAATGGGAACAGGAGGAGTGGCATCTGCCTGAAGATTGCCAAGAGCTCTCAGATAAGTCTGGAGCTCCACAAAGACAGCCTTCTATTCCCCTGGGAGAGCAGCTTTTGATATTTGCTGCTTCTGCCCCATGGGGTAAAAGTAGGAGGATACCAGAAGCCTCTGATAAGATCACATCCTTTAAATTAAGTGACTGGAAATAAGGCAAGGATGTCTGCTCTTCTTATTTTTATTCAGCATAGTTCTAGTCACAGTGAGAAAGATAAATAAATAAAGCTTACAGGTTAGAAAGGAAGACATAAAAGTATTCCTCTTTACAGATCACGGGACTGAAGAGACTCCTAGAACTAACAAGGGAGTTGGGCAAATTGTAGGAAACAAGTTCAACACACACAAAAATCAATCGCATTTCTCTATGGTAACAATGGACATGTGAAAACTAAAGACACCACACCACTCCAAATAAATCACTCCAAATAAAATGTAATATTAACATAAACTTCACAAAACACGTCCAGAATGGGTGCTAGAAATTGCAAAAGTGCTGATTTATAAAAAGCAAAGAAATACAGAGATGCACCATAGGCTCATGGAGTGGAAGACTCAACATGGTAACAAGGATAATTCTCCCCAAATTGATCTATAGGTTCAATGTAATGCCTATCAAAATCCCAGCAATATTTTTGTAGGAAGAGATACACTTATTCTTCCCTGGCTTCCCAGGGAAGTGGGTTTGAAAAGCATAGAGCGCTATTTCCTCTTTCAGTAAAGACAAGATGCTCTCTGAAGCCATCTCGCCAAGTTGCAGCCTTCCTGGGGGGAGGTATGAGCCTGCTTTCTGGAATGTTCCCACTGTTCACTCAAGATGAACAGATCCTGTGCCCAGGTCAACACAGGCTGCCATACGCTGGCCATAGCAGCTTTAAGGGACACTGAGGCCCCAACAGAAAGGAAACCTGAGCAGAACATCCCTGCCCTGGGAGCCCAGAGGCACCCCAGTGTCCTCAACTGTCCCCTTTGGGGGGCAGCTGGCCTCCTGGTTGTCCTGGTGTCCTAAGCGTCCTCCCCCTCACACAGAGCCCACCTCTGCCGCAGATAACTCCACAGGGGTTTCAGGACTCAGCCTTACCTGAACCAATGGGAACAGGAGGAGTGGCATCTGCCTGAAGATTGCCAAGAGCTCTCAGATAAGTCTGGAGCTCCACAAAGACAGCCTTCTATTCCCCTGGGAGAGCAGCTTTTGATATTTGCTGCTTCTGCCCCATGGGGTAAAAGTAGGGAGGATACCAGAAGCCTCTATGATTACCACAGGATCACATCCTTTAAATTAAGTGACTCCCGGGCCACAGGTCTGGATGGAAGATTATCTGCTCTGGGGAGGAGAGAGATAGTTCCTTCCTGCAGTAGTCAGACCGGCCTTCACCCTGTCCCAAGCTCCTTTCCAGATTGCATTGCTGGCTACCTGCCTAGAACTCTGCAGAACACCTGTGAATGCGGTGCTCCTTGGCTTCTGGTTTCTGGAAGTTCCAGGTTTGTAACCTCTGCAGCCCAGAGCCTCCTTCCTCCCTCCCACCTTCCCCCAGACTCCCCATCAAGTGCCTACACCTGCCACAGGCTCAGGTGCGCTTGGTCTCCAGTCTGGACTGCTAAGGGAGGTCCTCACCAGGCCCTGGGAGACATAGTCCAGCCCCCTCCAGGGAAGGGAAAGAGATGTTGGGGGAATCTGTCTCCAGGAGAACTCAGTGGGCCTGCACCCAGAGTGGATGACCCAAGAAAGAAAACCAAAAAAGACAGATCTCTCATCTGTAAATCCGTTCTGTGTCTTATTGATGTCAGCAGAGGGGCCAGAGGACAGACGCTGGGTTAATGGGCTCAGAAGAAATCCCAGGCTCTCTGAGTTGATGAGGATGGAATGAAGGGAAGAGGGGATTGAGAGGGTGAAGAGGAGACACAGAAAATGATATAACATGTGACCTCAGGGAAAGCAACTTGGCTTAAGGCTGTGGTCCCCAGAGAGTGGTGTCAGACAAGCAACAGCACTTGGAAAGGAGTTAGAAATCTCTGTTCTCAGCCCCCGACCCTGTGCCCGCCCCCCCAACCCTGCTGCACCCGTCAAGGGACTGGTGCCCACCATGTTACCAACCTGCCCTCCAGCTCAAGCCTGAGCATGGGCAGGGCTTCTCAACCCTGGCCACACACTGCAGTCACCTGGGTAGGTTTAAAGCCAAGCACAATGAGGCCTGCCTCACACCAGATAGTCCAAGTTCATTGGTCTGGGGTACAGTCTGGGCATCAGAGTTTCAAGCCTGGCTGTGTGTCAGGTACCTGAGAAGTTTCTAAAATATGTCATGGCTGGGCCTTTCCCCTGGACTTAAGGAATCAGAATGTCCAGGGTAGCTGCGGTGTTTCTAACAAGTACTACTGCCATGTGATTCCAATGTAGTCAGGGTTTTGAGAAGCATCACCTGGGGAATTTACCCCCAAAATTGGTTCTTCCGAGCTTTACCAACCAGACCTAAACTTCTAACATAGGCTTCCACCCCATTCAACCAACATAACAGTCATTTGTCTGTCATAAAATGACATTTGGGGTGACTTCTGAGCCGCATGTTCTGATCTCTTTGCTGTTTTGTTGTTGTTGAGGGGCTAAGTCATGGCCGACTCTTTGTGACCTCAGAGACTGTAGCCCCCAGGCTCCTCTGTCCATGGGATTTCCCAGGCAAGAATACTGGAGTATGTTGCCATGTCCTTCCCCAGGAGATCTTCCCAAGCCAGGGGTCAAACCTGTGTATCCTGCATTGGCAAGTGGACTCTTTGCTGTTGAGCCATGAGGGAAGCCCACATTGATCTCTAAAAAATTTTAAATAAGGGGTTCCCTGGTGGCCCAGTGGGTAAAGAGTCTACCTTGCAGTGCAAGCGGTGCCAGTTCGATCCCTGGCACGGGAAGATTCCATATGCCATGGAGTGGCTGGACTGGTGTGTCTAATTATGAGCCAGCATTCTGGAGTGCATGCGCCCAGAGCCGATGCTCTGCAATGAGAGATGCCACCATGATGGGAGGCCCACACAGGCCAAAGAATTAAGATGGATGAAAATAAATGAAGGACCAATTAAAGAAGCTAGAATTAAAAAAAAAATTTAAATAAGTCATGCAAAAGTGCACATCAGCCACATTTTATAATGGAAGAGCATGAGGTTGGAGGAAGAAAAGAAAGGCAAAGTTAGCAATGAGGCCTCCCCCCTCACACCAAGAATGAGTCCAAGGGGGTTCTCAACCCTGGCCACACACTGCAGTCACCTGGGTAGGTTTAAAGCCAAGCACAATGAGGCCTGCCTCACACCAGATAGTCCAAGTTCATTGGTCTGGGGTACAGTCTGGGCATCAGAGTTTCAAGCCTGGCTGTGTGTCAGGTACCTGAGAAGTTTCTAAAATATGTCATGGCTGGGCCTTTCCCCTGGACTTAAGGAATCAGAATGTCCAGGGTAGCTGCGGTGTTTCTAACAAGTACTACTGCCATGTGATTCCAATGTAGTCAGGGTTTTGAGAAGCATCACCTGGGGAATTTACCCCCAAAATTGGTTCTTCCGAGCTTTACCAACCAGACCTAAACTTCTAACATAGGCTTCCACCCCATTCAACCAACATAACAGTCATTTGTCTGTCATAAAATGACATTTGGGGTGACTTCTGAGCCGCATGTTCTGATCTCTTTGCTGTTTTGTTGTTGTTGAGGGGCTAAGTCATGGCCGACTCTTTGTGACCTCAGAGACTGTAGCCCCCAGGCTCCTCTGTCCATGGGATTTCCCAGGCAAGAATACTGGAGTATGTTGCCATGTCCTTCCCCAGGAGATCTTCCCAAGCCAGGGGTCAAACCTGTGTATCCTGCATTGGCAAGTGGACTCTTTGCTGTTGAGCCATGAGGGAAGCCCACATTGATCTCTAAAAAATTTTAAATAAGGGGTTCCCTGGTGGCCCAGTGGGTAAAGAGTCTACCTTGCAGTGCAAGCGGTGCCAGTTCGATCCCTGGCACGGGAAGATTCCATATGCCATGGAGTGGCTGGACTGGTGTGTCTAATTATGAGCCAGCATTCTGGAGTGCATGCGCCCAGAGCCGATGCTCTGCAATGAGAGATGCCACCATGATGGGAGGCCCACACAGGCCAAAGAATTAAGATGGATGAAAATAAATGAAGGACCAATTAAAGAAGCTAGAATTAAAAAAAAAATTTAAATAAGTCATGCAAAAGTGCACATCAGCCACATTTTATAATGGAAGAGCATGAGGTTGGAGGAAGAAAAGAAAGGAAACAAAGGTGTATGGATGAGGAAGAATTCGACAGGTGACTTCTTTTTTTTAATACAATGGGGAAAATGAAATAAGGTGAGTCAGTCAAGAATCTCTTTGGAAATACCCAGGAAGGCCTGCCCACAAGAATAATAAATACGCTTCCCTTCCCACGCCACCCCTGGCCCACTTATTCCTGGGGAGGTTAAACAAACTATTTATTTTGTCTTTTGAAAAGGGGTGTAGAAATCCATCAACCAAGGAAAAAAATTGAAAGAGCAGCAAGCCAGCTGAGATGCTCCCAATAAAGATAAAGGCTAAATCTGGATCAGTGTGATGACTGAGATTAACCTGTATGTAACCTGCCAGCCCTGGCGTGGGGGCAGGAGGGTGAGGCCTAAGGAGCCGCGGGGAGACGGGGGTAAGGTTGGCTCCTGGGACCATGTGTGAAGCCAACAGGTCTGGAAGCATTGTTCTGACTGGAGCCCTGGCAGCGCACCAGCCTAATAAATAGGAGCATTGTAATTGCTTATTTACACGTCACTCACCTCCACTAGACCGTGGCCTCCTGAAGGGCTGGGATGTCGGTCACCCAGCCCCTGGCTCTCAGCATCTGGCACAGACCAGCTGGCAGAGGAACCACCTGGCCAGTGGCTCCACAGGACATTTTCTGGAGCCATGTGTAAATAGCCTATTCTTTACAGGAACTGAGAAAGTTACATAAAATCCTGGCTAAGTGAATCTGTGCCCAGATGGCAGAGCTAGAAATGGGAACTTCTGTTCTCTGGAGTCAAGCACTGCTCTAGAAGCTGTACAATACAGGCAAAATAGTGTCCTCTAAAAACTCATGTCCTTCAGGAACCTCCAAATGGGACATTATTTGGAAATGGGATCTTGGCAGGTGAGAAAGGTAAGGATGAGATCATACTGGATTCGAGTGGGTACTAACCCAATGAAGTCATCCTTATAAGAGAAAGGACAGCCAGAGACACAGAGAGAAGGCCACATCCCGACCAAGCATATGGCAGGGATGCCATCAGAAGATGGAAAAGGCAGGGAAGGATCATCTGCTAGAACTTTCCAAGGAAGCATGGACCTGACGACACCTTGATTTCTGACTCCCAGGTTCTGGAACTGTGAGAGAATCAACATTTGCTGTTGGAAGCCAAGTTGGTAGCAATTTGTTGTGGTGAACATGAGAAACTAATGCAAGCTGTACATGCAGGTGGCATTCAGTGCTTACAACAGCCCTGAGCGGAGGAGATTACCAGCCCCGACTTACAGGTGAGCATAGGAAAACTGCAGGTAGTGAGTGTCACTCAAGTCAACCTGGCCAGGAACAGGAACCAAGGAGTCATGCTTTCCTGCCCCATCGAAAACAATCCCAAACAAGGGGAAAAGGAAGACCACAATGCAGCCAGGTTGTTGGATGCAATGCAACTTAAAGGTGGGCACCCTCTCAAGACGCGTCCCACAACACGCAGCACTGACGGTTATAAACCAGGCAGACATGCTTCTCCGGGTAACGCTGGCCAAGATGTTTCTGCAGGTCTGTGGTGTTTATAAGGGAAACCCTCACGTTTTCGACTACAAAGACGTAGAGAGACAGAACACGTAATCAAAAGGAGCACATGAAAGGGAGAGACACATATGCTAACCATAATGTGCTATTTCTACTTAGAAAAGAAGAAAAACATCAGCTACATTTTTTCTAGAATCGATGTCTCCTGATTCTGTTTCAAGATGATAGTAAAAAGCTACTTGCATCTGACATAGGCACGTTAAGATCTTAAGAAGGCAAGAACATAATAAGGGAGACATTAAAAAAACTTCTGTTCTCTGGAGTCAAGCACTGCTCTAGAAGCTGTACAATACAGGCAAAATAGTGTCCTCTAAAACTCATGTCCTTCAGGAACCTCCAAATGGGACATTATTTGGAAATGGGATCTTGGCAGGTGAGAAAGGTAAGGATGAGATCATACTGGATTCGAGTGGGTACTAACCCAATGAAGTCATCCTTATAAGAGAAAGGACAGCCAGAGACACAGAGAGAAGGCCACATCCCGACCAAGCATATGGCAGGGATGCCATCAGAAGATGGAAAAGGCAGGGAAGGATCATCTGCTAGAACTTTCCAAGGAAGCATGGACCTGACGACACCTTGATTTCTGACTCCCAGGTTCTGGAACTGTGAGAGAATCAACATTTGCTGTTGGAAGCCAAGTTGGTAGCAATTTGTTGTGGTGAACATGAGAAACTAATGCAAGCTGTACATGCAGGTGGCATTCAGTGCTTACAACAGCCCTGAGCGGAGGAGATTACCAGCCCCGACTTACAGGTGAGCATAGGAAAACTGCAGGTAGTGAGTGTCACTCAAGTCAACCTGGCCAGGAACAGGAACCAAGGAGTCATGCTTTCCTGCCCCATCGAAAACAATCCCAAACAAGGGGAAAAGGAAGACCACAATGCAGCCAGGTTGTTGGATGCAATGCAACTTAAAGGTGGGCACCCTCTCGAGACGCGTCCACAACACGCAGCACTGACGGTTATAAACCAGGCAGACATGCTTCTCCGGGTAACGCTGGCCAAGATGTTTCTGCAGGTCTGTGGTGTTTATAAGGGAAACCCTCACGTTTTCGACTACAAAGACGTAGAGAGACAGAACACGTAATCAAAAGGAGCACATGAAAGGGAGAGACACATATGCTAACCATAATGTGCTATTTCTACTTAGAAAAGAAGAAAAACATCAGCTACATTTTTTCTAGAATCGATGTCTCCTGATTCTGTTTCAAGATGATAGTAAAAAGCTACTTGCATCTGACATAGGCACGTTAAGATCTTAAGAAGGCAAGAACATAATAAGGGAGACATTAAAAAAAAAACTTCTTCATTCTCATTCTTCTTGGCAGTTCCTTTGAAGAGTATTTAAAGTGGCTTGGAGCACTGGAAAATATGGCCTTCCATATTTGGAATTCCTCTTTTTTTCTTTATACAATACAAAATGCCTAAAACCATCACTGACATCTCTATTTGCCCCTAAAATTGTCTTTAAAGATTTTAAATCTCCTGAAATATAATGAATGAAAAAAGAAAAAAAGACAAAATAATCTGAGTGTCAAAGAACCTGCTTTTATGTCTCCCAGTATGTGTATGAAATTGGAGAGTCCCCTGTTTAGCATTCCGACAATGAGATGGTGGACCCCTGCACTGGTAAATTTAAATCCCGGGTCCCTGACACGGGAAAGACTTCTGGACATTTCTTTCTCTTCATCTCACATTTTATGCCATGTCCCACGTCTTTCCTTGGACAGTGGAGCCTTAATAGTGGTGGACCATCACAGAACAGGAGGAGGAGCAGGGGTTTGGGAAAAGGACTGCCAGATCTAGGATGTCACTTCAATTTGAATTTTGTTTGAACAACAAATAATTATGAGTATCTCCAAAATAATGCATGGGACATACTTACACCTAAAACAGTTATTTCTTGTCTGTCTAAAATTCGAATTTAACTGGGCATCCTCTAGTTTTATTTGCTAAATCTGACAACGGTCGCTGAGAATCAGCCAGACCTGGACTGGCAAGCCAGTTTTGCTATTAAGTAACTGTGCAAACGTAGGCAGGTCAGTGCATCTCTCTGGTTCAGTTTCCTTTGCTGAGTAATGGGGCTAATTCCTCACTATCTACAGGGTGAAGGCATTCACAACAGGGCTGCCAGCAGCCCACCACCAGTCCTCCAAGCTGCATCTCTTCTGCCCATAGTATGGCATTCACAAGATGCTTACAGAGCTCCGGTGTTATGGTTCTCTTACTTCTGGGTTTTCGTCCATGGGGTTACATTTACCTAGGATAGTTTTCCTGCCCCAGTGCGTGTAGACACACCCAACACACCCAACACACACACACACACACACACACACCCTCCCCCAGTGGGAGCAGAGATCGCTCCTCCACTTTCCCACAAGCCCTGAGGTCATCACATGGTTCTCCATTATGCTCCTCTTTAGTGGTCCCTTTGTGTCATCGAACCATGGGCTCTTTTGGAGCTCCCTTGGCTTTACCCCAAACCACCAAACCCAGACAGGAAAACTCAATGTCTTATCCCCCAGGCAGGCCCACAGAAACACCCCAGCATTCTGCCATTACAGACATGAGCCCAGCTTTCAGGTTACAAAAGTGCTCATCTTTACATATTTCTCCCATTTCTAATTTAAATTTACTTATTTATAATTGGAGGATAGTTGCTTTACAGTATTGTGTTGGTTTCTGCCAAAGACCAACATGAATCAGCCATAAGTATACATATGTTCCCCCCCCTCATGAACCTCCTTCTCACCTCCCCCCCCCTCCCCCCCCCCCAGGTTTTCCTGGAGCACCTGATTTGAGCTCCCTCGTCACTCAGCAAATTTTTCCCCGGACAGGTTTTTTTTTGGACGGAGTGGAGCCTTAATAGTGGTGGACCATCACAGAACAGGAGGAGGAGCAGGGGTTTGGGAAAAGGACTGCCAGATCTAGGATGTCACTTCAATTTGAATTTTGTTTGAACAACAAATAATTATGAGTATCTCCAAAATAATGCATGGGACATACTTACACCTAAAACAGTTATTTCTTGTCTGTCTAAAATTCGAATTTAACTGGGCATCCTCTAGTTTTATTTGCTAAATCTGACAACGGTCGCTGAGAATCAGCCAGACCTGGACTGGCAAGCCAGTTTTGCTATTAAGTAACTGTGCAAACGTAGGCAGGTCAGTGCATCTCTCTGGTTCAGTTTCCTTTGCTGAGTAATGGGGCTAATTCCTCACTATCTACAGGGTGAAGGCATTCACAACAGGGCTGCCAGCAGCCCACCACCAGTCCTCCAAGCTGCATCTCTTCTGCCCATAGTATGGCATTCACAAGATGCTTACAGAGCTCCGGTGTTATGGTTCTCTTACTTCTGGGTTTTCGTCCATGGGGTTACATTTACCTAGGATAGTTTTCCTGCCCCAGTGCGTGTAGACACACCCAACACACCCAACACACACACACACACACACACACACCCTCCCCCAGTGGGAGCAGAGATCGCTCCTCCACTTTCCCACAAGCCCTGAGGTCATCACATGGTTCTCCATTATGCTCCTCTTTAGTGGTCCCTTTGTGTCATCGAACCATGGGCTCTTTTGGAGCTCCCTTGGCTTTACCCCAAACCACCAAACCCAGACAGGAAAACTCAATGTCTTATCCCCCAGGCAGGCCCACAGAAACACCCCAGCATTCTGCCATTACAGACATGAGCCCAGCTTTCAGGTTACAAAAGTGCTCATCTTTACATATTTCTCCCATTTCTAATTTAAATTTACTTATTTATAATTGGAGGATAGTTGCTTTACAGTATTGTGTTGGTTTCTGCCAAAGACCAACATGAATCAGCCATAAGTATACATATGTTCCCCCCCCTCATGAACCTCCTTCTCACCTCCCACCCCATCCCACCCCTCTAGGTTGTCATGGAGCACCTGATTTGAGCTCCCTGCGTCACTCAGCAAATTTCTATTTCTCTGATTTTTCTCATGCTCTCTTAATCCTACAAGCCACAGAATACACATCTATGCAAGACAGACAATAAAACAGATGAGTCCCAGGGATAAATGAAAATGCAGGGGCCCTTGTTCAAAATGTGAAAAAGATAGCTATTGTCATTTGTGCCGTGGGAATAGGGGATCCTGCAGGGGTGCTATGCGAAGGCCTGGAGAGGTGGGATGGGAGAACTCGGAGGGGGCCAGGGATATGCATATGGCTAATCTGGGATTATACATATCTGTAAACAACAAAACTCTGTAAAAAGTAAAATAAAAATAATTATTAAAAAGAAAAAAATTACAATCCTGAAATTCAACTTTATAATCTTACCCTACTTACTTGTGTAAGAGTTCTAGGAGAAATTCTAGTGCAAATAAAATAAAATAAAATAAAATAAAATACCTGTCAAGAACTTCAAGGTGACAAGAGCAGAAACTTAAACTAGACATGGGCCTCTTCTAAGCACAGGGTCACAAGGCCACAGGTCACAAGGCCACAAAGCCAGCCTGATTCCACGCTTTCTTAGTTGTGCCCACTCACGGCTACCTGTGTCTCCTTCACCTAATACCTGCAGGATTCAGTCTTCTGCCTGTACCCCTAGAGTTTCACCAAGAAATTTCTTGGACCTGCCTGTTCCAGCATCCTGTGGACTATTGGGAAAGCTCTGTGTACTCAGGGGTTCACACTGAATAAACAATGTTTGAGGGTAAATATGAATAGAGAAGCCAAATACTTTGGTCAAGAATTTCAAATTCTTTAAAAAGGGATAAAGCAAGCTCAATGTCTTATCCCAGGCAGGCCCACAGAAACACCCCAGCATTCTGCCATTACAGACATGAGCCCAGCTTTCAGGTTACAAAAGTGCTCATCTTTACATATTTCTCCCATTTCTAATTTAAATTTACTTATTTATAATTGGAGGATAGTTGCTTTACAGTATTGTGTTGGTTTCTGCCAAAGACCAACATGAATCAGCCATAAGTATACATATGTTCCCCCCCCTCATGAACCTCCTTCTCACCTCCCACCCCATCCCCCCCCTCTAGGTTGTCATGGAGCACCTGATTTGAGCTCCCTCGTCACTCAGCAAATTTCTATTTCTCTGATTTTTCTCATGCTCTCTTAATCCTACAAGCCACAGAATACACATCTATGCAAGACAGACAATAAAACAGATGAGTCCCAGGGATAAATGAAAATGCAGGGGCCCTTGTTCAAAATGTGAAAAAGATAGCTATTGTCATTTGTGCCGTGGGAATAGGGGATCCTGCAGGGGTGCTATGCGAAGGCCTGGAGAGGTGGGATGGGAGAACTCGGAGGGGGCCAGGGATATGCATATGGCTAATCTGGGATTATACATATCTGTAAACAACAAAACTCTGTAAAAAGTAAAATAAAAATAATTATTAAAAAGAAAAAAATTACAATCCTGAAATTCAACTTTATAATCTTACCCTACTTACTTGTGTAAGAGTTCTAGGAGAAATTCTAGTGCAAATAAAATAAAATAAAATAAAATAAAATACCTGTCAAGAACTTCAAGGTGACAAGAGCAGAAACTTAAACTAGACATGGGCCTCTTCTAAGCACAGGGTCACAAGGCCACAGGTCACAAGGCCACAAAGCCAGCCTGATTCCACGCTTTCTTAGTTGTGCCCACTCACGGCTACCTGTGTCTCCTTCACCTAATACCTGCAGGATTCAGTCTTCTGCCTGTACCCCTAGAGTTTCACCAAGAAATTTCTTGGACCTGCCTGTTCCAGCATCCTGTGGACTATTGGGAAAGCTCTGTGTACTCAGGGGTTCACACTGAATAAACAATGTTTGAGGGTAAATATGAATAGAGAAGCCAAATACTTTGGTCAAGAATTTCAAATTCTATTGGATGAATAAGAATACGGCCAGATATAAAGGCAGCAGTAAAAGAGACCAAGGGATAAACAGCCTTCACTGACTACTCATATTCAACCAAAAGCCTTGCACCAGGAACAGGAGAGCTCGATGTGGGTGAACCTCACCCAATCCAGTAAGGCCAGATAGAAAAAAGGCTGGGTGAGAAAAACCTGTTTCTTTCTACCTGACAGTCTTCTAGCTGGGACCTCTATCTTCTCCTGCCTGAAAACTCTGACTAGACCTTATAGCATTGGTTTTTTTGAGGCTTGATTTCTTAGCCTCTGTACCCAGGGTAGTGCAGTGGTAAAGAAACCACCTGCCAATGCAGCAGATGCAGGTTCGATCCCTGGGTCAGGAAGCTCCCCTGGAGAAAGGCACAGCAACCCTCTCCATTATTCTTGCCTGAGAAATCCCATGGACAAATGAGCCTGGCAGGCTACAGTCCACAGCGTCACAAAGAGTCAAATACAACTGAGTACACACATACTCACCTGAGCACCAAGAGGGGTAAAGAGCTATCTGGAGATATATATCATCCAGAAGCACCCTCACAGACATACCCTGAGTAACATTTATCCAAATATGGTGAGCACCCTCTGCCACAGCCAAGTCGACAACACAAATTAATCATTATAAGGTAAAATCAAGGCAGAATTCCAACATGCCTTCAGATTCCTGCCCCCTGGGATCCACACCCAACATAGTGCCTCCTCTTGAGTGGTTGGGATCAGTGAATACGGTGAGCTGTCACTCCCTTGATTTATGTTCGATAGCAAAGGTTATGGGATAGTCACTCCTATAATTAAACTGCTTAGTAAATCAATCCAGAATATTCACTGAAAGGACAGATGCTAATGCTGAAGCTCCAGTATTCTAGCACTTGATGTGAAGAGTCAACTCATTGGAAGAGACTGAGGGCAGGAGGAGAAGGGGGTCACAGAGGATGAGATGGTTGGATGGCATCACCGACTCAATGGACAAGAACATGGGCAACTTCTGGGAGATAGTGGACAGGGAAGGCTGGTGTGCTGTAGTCCACAGGGTCACAGAGTCAGACACAACTCAGCAACTAAACAGAAATAGCAGTGAGCCCCATATCCTAGAGACACAGCACTAGAGGTTCTCCCAGTGTCCCCAGCAGTGCCTGAGGGTCTTCAGCAGCCTCCTCCAGACACACCCTAGGCTGTGTCACAGCTGGCAGGGAAAGAGGCGTTTACTGTTTTCTGCTAAATTGTGACAAATGGAATCACAAATAGGCTCAATCCACCATCTGTCTACCTTTCCCAGTCTTTTGTCACCCATGGTGGAATGTTCATCACTATAGATCTTTGTCACTTTACAAACTTATCCTTCCAACAACTTGAGAGCAAAACCAGAAGTTGTGTTTCCTGTGCTAATTTATAACTTTCTGAGACAGGAATTTTAATTGGTGCACTGTTAGGCCAGCAAGGGTCTTAGCAGACCTCTCTGCATTCATATCTGTGGCTGTTTTCCTACTCACCACATAAAAAAGCTTCAAGAAAAATGACACTGAAATGGACTGTTTGTGATGGAATGTTTAAAAGTGCTTTGTGATGAGTATTAGTCACAAAGAGTCAAATACAACTGAGTACACACATACTCACCTGAGCACCAAGAGGGGTAAAGAGCTATCTGGAGATATATATCATCCAGAAGCACCCTCACAGACATACCCTGAGTAACATTTATCCAAATATGGTGAGCACCCTCTGCCACAGCCAAGTCGACAACACAAATTAATCATTATAAGGTAAAATCAAGGCAGAATTCCAACATGCCTTCAGATTCCTGCCCCCTGGGATCCACACCCAACATAGTGCCTCCTCTTGAGTGGTTGGGATCAGTGAATACGGTGAGCTGTCACTCCCTTGATTTATGTTCGATAGCAAAGGTTATGGGATAGTCACTCCTATAATTAAACTGCTTAGTAAATCAATCCAGAATATTCACTGAAAGGACAGATGCTAATGCTGAAGCTCCAGTATTCTAGCACTTGATGTGAAGAGTCAACTCATTGGAAGAGACTGAGGGCAGGAGGAGAAGGGGGTCACAGAGGATGAGATGGTTGGATGGCATCACCGACTCAATGGACAAGAACATGGGCAACTTCTGGGAGATAGTGGACAGGGAAGGCTGGTGTGCTGTAGTCCACAGGGTCACAGAGTCAGACACAACTCAGCAACTAAACAGAAATAGCAGTGAGCCCCATATCCTAGAGACACAGCACTAGAGGTTCTCCCAGTGTCCCCAGCAGTGCCTGAGGGTCTTCAGCAGCCTCCTCCAGACACACCCTAGGCTGTGTCACAGCTGGCAGGGAAAGAGGCGTTTACTGTTTTCTGCTAAATTGTGACAAATGGAATCACAAATAGGCTCAATCCACCATCTGTCTACCTTTCCCAGTCTTTTGTCACCCATGGTGGAATGTTCATCACTATAGATCTTTGTCACTTTACAAACTTATCCTTCCAACAACTTGAGAGCAAAACCAGAAGTTGTGTTTCCTGTGCTAATTTATAACTTTCTGAGACAGGAATTTTAATTGGTGCACTGTTAGGCCAGCAAGGGTCTTAGCAGACCTCTCTGCATTCATATCTGTGGCTGTTTTCCTACTCACCACATAAAAAAGCTTCAAGAAAAATGACACTGAAATGGACTGTTTGTGATGGAATGTTTAAAAGTGCATGTTGTGTAAAAATGAGAATATTGAAGAAATAGCAAAAAAAAAAAAAAAAAAAAAAACAGACTTTCTAAAGGATCTGAAGGGGCAGAGTGGTCCTCTCCAGTTTTTTGCCATTCACGTCCCATTCGTCTTCTGGTGAGAGTCCCAATTTCTTTGGAAAAAGCAGCCTCCCTCACTCTCAGCCTATACACTTCCAGGTGAGGCTGACTCTACCCATGCACCAAGGCTGGACAGCTAACTGAGGGGTAAATCAAAGCATCATATTCCTCAGAGATCACACAACCAGGTAGGGTCAGTGGAAACAAGAAGCCTTACTGGAACCTTTGAGGGAAGTTATCTTTCTAGTGCTGGACTTAAACAGAGACTGTGAACATGAAACTGATGATGGCATCGTCCCTGCCACTTGGAGCCTGTAGTCAGCTCTAAGAAGAGCAGAACTGAGTGGTGGAGAGGGACTAGGACTGTCAACCCTGGATCAAGTCATATCTGAAGCTTGTTTTTCTCCATCTTTTATTTACTAGGCCAACACACTCTTTTCATTGATTTTTCATGGTCATTTTCAATGGAAACATTCCTGATTAGGACTAAAAGATCCTTCAATTTTTTAGTAATGCTTTGTTGCTTTTTCTGGACCTATCATTGTTTTCTGAATATGGGATTAATCAAGATCTCAGGACATATCTTTCATGACTGTCCGAGCTGACTATTCTTTCAGAGAACTATAGTCATTCTTTCCTTGACTGGTTCTTTAGTAATTAACAATTATTCATTTATGAATGCTCTCAGCCACAAGTAACAGACTATCCAACTGAGACTAGCTTAAACTATTAGTCTACCACAACTGGGCCGCTGATTAGCCTTCTCAGGATTGATGAGGAAGCTCAGAAACAACATCAAAGACCCCAGCTCTTTCTGTCCCTCCGCTGCCCTGCCATCCTCACGTGGTGGTGGACGTCCCCTCATGGTCACAAGATGACTGCTGTAAAACCAGACATCATGCCCTCACACGAGAGGGTCCCATCTAGACAAGAAGCGAGAGGATAGGAGCAAAGGGTTTTCCTCTCATAATGCTCTCTGCCTTTTACCAGGAAGGCAAGCCTTTCCCCAAATCCCTCACAAACTCCCTATTATTGGCCAAGACTAGGTTACATGTGTTTCCATAAATCATTCACTAGCAAAGAAGAATAGAATTTCCATGGCTGGCTTAGACCAAGCTTATCAAGGAAAAGCGGAGACTAGCTCCTGGGAGGCATCTACCACTGAGGACTCATTAATCTACCTTCAGAGAACCAAGACTAACATTAACTTATAAGAACTAAAAACACCAGGCAGGTAAATTCCAATTTTACCCAAGCCAAGCTCAGCGTTCTTCTTTGCCCTGAAAATAAGATCAGAACAAGCCAGAGGGAAAGGCACCAATGTTACAATCTATATTTGGATCCCTAGGGCTGGAAGAGATGAGTGAAAGCCGGAGGGCTGGGCCTGTCCTGTGCACAACTTCATCTGCCCCCGGCAGTGAATTCTAAAAATATAGACCTTGACAGTCCTGTATTTTAAATAGCAAATCTCCATTCCTTCCTTAGTACAAATTAAATTTTCATGATGAGGAAGGAATGACAGATATAGTTTGCTTTAGCAGAACAAGTGAAGGTGACATTTTGAATCTTGGAACTTGCAATTGATAGCTGTGTGGCCTTGGGCAAGCTGGTCCCCTTCTCCGTGCCTCAGTCTTCTCACCTGGACTATGAAGGTACTGGTAATACCTACTTCATAGGGATTAATCAAGATCTCAGGACATATCTTTCATGATGTCCGACTGACTATTCTTTCAGAGAACTAGTCATTTTTCCTTGACTGGTTCTTTAGTAATTAACAATTATTCATTTATGAATGCTCTCAGCCACAAGTAACAGACTATCCAACTGAGACTAGCTTAAACTATTATCTACCAATGGCTATTACTTCATAGAATGCTCTCAGCCACAAGTAACAGACTATCCAACTGAGACTAGCTTCTTTAAAAGGGATTGATTGAGGAAGCTCAGAAACAACATCAAAGACCCCAGCTCTTTCTGTCCCTCCGCTGCCCTGCCATCCTCACGTGGTGGTGGACGTCCCCTCATGGTCACAAGATGACTGCTGTAAAACCAGACATCATGCCCTCACACGAGAGGGTCCCATCTAGACAAGAAGCGAGAGGATAGGAGCAAAGGGTTTTCCTCTCATAATGCTCTCTGCCTTTTACCAGGAAGGCAAGCCTTTCCCCAAATCCCTCACAAACTCCCTATTATTGGCCAAGACTAGGTTACATGTGTTTCCATAAATCATTCACTAGCAAAGAAGAATAGAATTTCCATGGCTGGCTTAGACCAAGCTTATCAAGGAAAAGCGGAGACTAGCTCCTGGGAGGCATCTACCACTGAGGACTCATTAATCTACCTTCAGAGAACCAAGACTAACATTAACTTATAAGAACTAAAAACACCAGGCAGGTAAATTCCAATTTTACCCAAGCCAAGCTCAGCGTTCTTCTTTGCCCTGAAAATAAGATCAGAACAAGCCAGAGGGAAAGGCACCAATGTTACAATCTATATTTGGATCCCCTAGGGCTGGAAGAGATGAGTGAAAGCCGGAGGGCTGGGCCTGTCCTGTGCACAACTTCATCTGCCCCCGGCAGTGAATTCTAAAAATATAGACCTTGACAGTCCTGTATTTTAAATAGCAAATCTCCATTCCTTCCTTAGTACAAATTAAATTTTCATGATGAGGAAGGAATGACAGATATAGTTTGCTTTAGCAGAACAAGTGAAGGTGACATTTTGAATCTTGGAACTTGCAATTGATAGCTGTGTGGCCTTGGGCAAGCTGGTCCCCTTCTCCGTGCCTCAGTCTTCTCACCTGGACTATGAAGGTACTGGTAATACCTACTTCATAGGAGAGAGTTGCAAAGCGACAGTCAATCAGGCCATTCTAAGTTATGAGGTTCTTTGGGGCAAGTATCCGTTGTTGTTCAGTAGCTTGATCGTGTCCAACTCTTTGCACCCATGGACTTCAGCATGCCAGGCTTCCCTGTCCTTCACTATCTACCAGAGTTTACTCAAACTCATGTCCATTGAGTCAATGATGCCATCCCACTATCTCATCCTCTGTTGCCTCCTTCTCCTTCTGTCCTGTCTTTCCCAGCATCAGGGTCTTTTCCAAGTATCAGTAGTCTCCAACAATTAGATGCAAAATGGGGCTAGGCTCTCCTCTCTGTAGCCTCTCATCTAGGTTACAATGATAGTTTCAGACTGATTGGGAACATTTATTAGCAAAGAGACACAAAAATGGTCACAAAGCTCTTCTGTTAAGGAAGCCTCAGCTGCCCTTTTTTGTTTGTTTAAATAATCTATTTATTCATTTGACGGTTCCAGGTCTTAGTCACAGCACAGACTAGGCATGTGGGATCTTATCTGTGGCATGTGAGATCTAGTTCCCTGATCAGGATCAAACCCAGGGCCCCTGTATTGGAAGCTCAGAGTCTTAACCACTGTTAACCACTGGACAACCAGGGAAGTCCCAGCTGTCCTCTCTTTACAGATGCTTCAATCACACTTGCATGAAAGGTCAATGTCATCCAAAGTCATGTCCAAGGACAATTGTTAGACACCGGCAGTCAGACTCCTCCAAAGCACTAGCGGGACTCGTCTGGCTCAGAATCAAGTTTGGGTGTCGACTTCTAGACTCCCTGTACATCCTTCTACATGCTCACATGGTGTGGAGATGTTGGTTTCATGCCACAGGCCAGTCTCAGCACACTGAGCACATAACTTACCAAAGGAAAGCAATTTAGTACAAATTAAATTTTCATGATGAGGAAGGAATGACAGATATAGTTTGCTTTAGCAGAACAAGTGAAGGTGACATTTTGAATCTTGGAACTTGCAATTGATAGCTGTGTGGCCTTGGGCAAGCTGGTCCCCTTCTCCGTGCCTCAGTCTTCTCACCTGGACTATGAAGGTACTGGTAATACCTACTTCATAGGAGAGAGTTGCAAAGCGACAGTCAATCAGGCCATTCTAAGTTATGAGGTTCTTTGGGGCAAGTATCCGTTGTTGTTCAGTAGCTTGATCGTGTCCAACTCTTTGCACCCATGGACTTCAGCATGCCAGGCTTCCCTGTCCTTCACTATCTACCAGAGTTTACTCAAACTCATGTCCATTGAGTCAATGATGCCATCCCACTATCTCATCCTCTGTTGCCTCCTTCTCCTTCTGTCCTGTCTTTCCCAGCATCAGGGTCTTTTCCAAGTATCAGTAGTCTCCAACAATTAGATGCAAAATGGGGCTAGGCTCTCCTCTCTGTAGCCTCTCATCTAGGTTACAATGATAGTTTCAGACTGATTGGGAACATTTATTAGCAAAGAGACACAAAAATGGTCACAAAGCTCTTCTGTTAAGGAAGCCTCAGCTGCCCTTTTTTGTTTGTTTAAATAATCTATTTATTCATTTGACGGTTCCAGGTCTTAGTCACAGCACAGACTAGGCATGTGGGATCTTATCTGTGGCATGTGAGATCTAGTTCCCTGATCAGGGATCAAACCCAGGGCCCCTGTATTGGAAGCTCAGAGTCTTAACCACTGTTAACCACTGGACAACCAGGGAAGTCCCAGCTGTCCTCTCTTTACAGATGCTTCAATCACACTTGCATGAAAGGTCAATGTCATCCAAAGTCATGTCCAAGGACAATTGTTAGACACCGGCAGTCAGACTCCTCCAAAGCACTAGCGGGACTCGTCTGGCTCAGAATCAAGTTTGGGTGTCGACTTCTAGACTCCCTGTACATCCTTCTACATGCTCACATGGTGTGGAGATGTTGGTTTCATGCCACAGGCCAGTCTCAGCACACTGAGCACATAACTTACCAAAGGAAAGCAATTTCCTTCATCTTTTATGCTATTAACAAAAGCCCTGGTTTTGATCATCCATAGATAACTAAGGGACATCCCTGGTAGCTCAGTGATAAAGAACATGCCTGCTAATCCAGAAGATGCAGGTTGGATCCCTAGGTCAGGAAGATCCCCTGCAAAAGAGAATGGTGAGGAATGGCAACCCACTCCAATATTCTTGCCTGGAACTTCCCTTGGACAGAGGAGTCTGGTGGGCTATAGTCCATGGGGTCACAAACAGTTGGACACGACTTCATCACTAAACAGCAAGAGCAACAACAAAGATGAACTAAAGCCTATGGTACTATTTGAAGAGAACACCCTTAGGAATAATGTTTCAAACACTAACTGACCACCTCTAGTACATCTTCCCAGGAAGAGTGATTGATTGGTGTTAGAGTATGGATGGTAGCTATCTCCTCCACACATTTATATCTAGTAGTCTAGGCTGAAGCATTTTAAGTTGAGGAGAATTACTCGTTAATGAGTAGAAACCACAGGCACACAGACAGGATGATGGAAGGAGGGAAGCAGGGCTCAAGCCAGCCCTGCCTTTCTGTCCTCTGCAACCATGCTGAAACCAACTGAAGCCCTCCTCTTCTTGCCACTTCATATGTCTTGAACAGCAGCATTAACTAACTGTGCCTCTTCCTCCTCTAAAACCTTCCCAAGTTCCCCTTAGTTTCTCATTCAAGACTCTCCACAAGATTCCTTTAAAAAACTAGGACTAGAACCACCATATGATGCAGCAATCCCACTATTAGGCATAGACCCTGAGGAAATAAAAATCAAAAGAGACACATGTGCCCCAATGATCACTGCAGCACTTTTTACAACAGCTAGAACATGGAAACAATCTAGATGTCCATCAACAAATGAACGGATAAAGAAGCTGTGGTACATATATACAATGAAATATTTCGCAACCATAAAAGAAATGCATATGAATCAGTCCTAATGAGGTGGATGAACCTAGAACCTATTATATGAAGTGAAGTAAGTCAAAAAGAGAAGAACAAATATAGTATACTAACACATATATATGGAATCTAGAAAGATGGTACTGATAAATGCATATGCAGAGCAGCAATGGAGAAACAGACATAGAGAACAAACTTAAAGACTTTGGGAGGAGGGAGGAATGGGCAAGATATATGGCAAGAGTAGCATGGAAACTTACATTACCATATGTAAAAGAGAAAAGCAATGTGAATGTGCTGTAAGACTAAAGGGACTTACACGGGGGCTATGCAATCACCTGAAGGAGTGGAACAGGGAGGGAGGTGGGCGGGAGGTTCAGGTGGGAGCGGTCAAGGATATACCTATGACTGATTCAGGTTTATATATAGCAGTAAACAACAAAATTCTGTAAAAGTAAAATAAAAATAAATGATATATAGATAGATAGATAGAGATAAAGAGAGAGAGAGAGGGAGAGACATTCCACAATCTGGCCCAATCTTGTCTCTCCATCTCTGACAACCTACATCAGCCAAGGAGCTACCTATGCCTTTGCTGGCATCACGTCCTTTAACCAGGATGCCCCCACCACTCCTACATCATGGGCCTCCCTAGCATTCAGACAATCATCTCCTCCACCAATTTGCTCTGTCTGTGGAATAAGTCACCTTGCCTTCAGTTTCTTCATCTCTAATCCAAGAAAATTCAGTTAAGTGATATGGAAAGTCTTAAGTAGACTTAAACATCTATTCCAGAGCTGTAGATGGTCTGAGATCTTGCGTTACTTGCCAACAAACCCATGCACCTGCTACAGTTTCCTGAATGTTAGAAGAAGACACAAGACTCTCAAGGCAGAGCCCAAGGACATTATTGTTGGTACAACGCAGCAGGTAGTATGAGCTTTGTTTTCATACTGGACTACAAGCAAAGGCTGCCTGATCTCTGAGGTAGATATTATCTTTATTTTACTGACAGGAAACAATCTAGATGTCCATCAACAAATGAACGGATAAAGAAGCTGTGGTACATATATACAATGAAATATTTCGCAACCATAAAAGAAATGCATATGAATCAGTCCTAATGAGGTGGATGAACCTAGAACCTATTATATGAAGTGAAGTAAGTCAAAAAGAGAAGAACAAATATAGTATACTAACACATATATATGGAATCTAGAAAGATGGTACTGATAAATGCATATGCAGAGCAGCAATGGAGAAACAGACATAGAGAACAAACTTAAAGACTTTGGGAGGAGGGAGGAATGGGCAAGATATATGGCAAGAGTAGCATGGAAACTTACATTACCATATGTAAAAGAGAAAAGCAATGTGAATGTGCTGTAAGACTAAAGGGACTTACACGGGGGCTATGCAATCACCTGAAGGAGTGGAACAGGGAGGGAGGTGGGCGGGAGGTTCAGGTGGGAGGGGTCAAGGATATACCTATGACTGATTCAGGTTTATATATAGCAGTAAACAACAAAATTCTGTAAAAGTAAAATAAAAATAAATGATATATAGATAGATAGATAGAGATAAAGAGAGAGAGAGAGGGAGAGACATTCCACAATCTGGCCCAATCTTGTCTCTCCATCTCTGACAACCTACATCAGCCAAGGAGCTACCTATGCCTTTGCTGGCATCACGTCCTTTAACCAGGATGCCCCCACCACTCCTACATCATGGGCCTCCCTAGCATTCAGACAATCATCTCCTCCACCAATTTGCTCTGTCTGTGGAATAAGTCACCTTGCCTTCAGTTTCTTCATCTCTAATCCAAGAAAATTCAGTTAAGTGATATGGAAAGTCTTAAGTAGACTTAAACATCTATTCCAGAGCTGTAGATGGTCTGAGATCTTGCGTTACTTGCCAACAAACCCATGCACCTGCTACAGTTTCCTGAATGTTAGAAGAAGACACAAGACTCTCAAGGCAGAGCCCAAGGACATTATTGTTGGTACAACGCAGCAGGTAGTATGAGCTTTGTTTTCATACTGGACTACAAGCAAAGGCTGCCTGATCTCTGAGGTAGATATTATCTTTATTTTACTGACAGTAAACAAACTTACTAGAGGTACACACCATATCTATCTTCCAAGTCTGTTTGCCAGACAATCTTTGAAATGAGAGTCTGGAACCAAAGCCCTCAGCACCTCTGCACGTAAGATGTGCAGAAACCTGTGGAGAATGTATCAGTTTCTTCCTACCTCCCCTCAATCTGGACAATTCAGTTGAACTCATCAGACTGCCCTCAGAATAGTTGCTCTTAGCATTTATGCTTCTCTGGGTGAGACCGCTCACCTCCTCTCATCTCCTATCTTCTCTTCTCACCATCTCCACCTGCACTGACTGTTGTGACTTCTATCCTGAACCCTGGGTGTTCATTTCTCACAAGCTCTCTTTTCAACCCATCTTTCCCACACTGCTTTCCAAGAGCACAGCTCTACGTCTACCCCAGATGAAAAATTACCCATGCCTCCCCACTGCCTCCTGGTTTAAGTTCCAACTCCTTCCAGAACTACATTTCTTATTAAAGAATGCATACCTTGAAACCAGGTTATGTCTATTTTTCCAGCACTTATCAATACAAAAAGTATACATAGTCAAAGCTATGGTTTTTCCAGTAGTCATGTATGGATGTGAGAGCTGGATCAGAAAGAAGGCGGAGTTCCAAAGAACTGATGCTTTCGAATTGTGGTGCTGGAGTCCCTTGGACAGCCAGGAGATCAAACCAGTCAATCCTAAAGGAACTCAACCTTGACTGTTCATTGGAAGGACTGATGCTGAAGTTGAAGCTTCAATACTTTGACCACCTGACATGAAGAGCCAACTCACTGGGAAAGATCCTGATGCTGAGAAAGATTGAGGGCAGGAAGAGAAGGGGGCGCCAGAGAATGAGATAGCTGAATGGCACCACCGACTCAATAGACGAGTTTGAGCAAGCTCCTGCAGATGGTAAAGCACAGGGAAGCTTGGCATGCTGCAGACCATGGGGTCACAAAGAGGAAGACACGACTTAGAGACTGAAAAACAAGAAAATATAGGCAGAACAAGCTGCCTTAGGGGCTTCCTAGCTTTCCAGTCTTTAGATTTAAAACACAAAGGTGCTGTGAACTGATAGAGTAGCACTGACATATCCACTACCATGTGGAAAATGGGTAACTAGTGGGAAGCTGCTATATAACGCAGGGAGCTCAGCCTAGGGCTCTAAGATAACCTACTCCATGGGTGGGATTGGGCGGGGTTGGAGAGGGAGACCCAAGAAGAAGGGGACAGGTATACATAGGGCTGATTCACGTTGTTATACAGCAGAAACTAACACAACCTTGTAACGCAATTGTACTCCAAATTTTTTAAATAAATAAAAAACAATAGAGAAAAATGATAAAAGATGTACGTGTCTGTTTAAGCATAGGATATGCTTGAGGAAAATAGCAAGCAGGAATAAGCCATTAAACAGCAGATTTTTTTTATATGGTTTCTTCAATTTTATATTAGGTGGGAGTGGAAGTGTGGGTGTTTATATGTGAGGATTTTAATCACTGATTTATTCATTGGCTACAGAAAACGTTGTTCAGTTAGAGTCTGCCTCAAACACCCCAAGCTCAGGCCGGCTGCATGGAAGGATAAAGGAAATCTGATGCTCCCTTTCTAGTGGCTGCCGGGGGGCAGAGAGGGCTGCCCCTTCACACCCCGAGGCCCAAAGAGCTGAAAGCCTACACTCAAAGGAAAGGTGCCCCATAAGTGGACAAACATGGCTGGCACTCATTCTCTGTCTAGCAGGCATGATTGTCCTTTTCATGGTAATAGGAAAGAACATTTTAATTCAGGTCATTTTGAAACAAAACAAAAAGGCAAGACATATGTAGTAACGGGAAGGAGTTCCTAGGGCAGAAACAGCAGCTCCTTCTAAGCAATCTTCACTGGTTACAAGAGGGGTGACCTGGTGACCCTGTTGATCCGGTTACCTGGGGTCAACACACACATCATTAAAAAGAGTCCTTTCAAATAATGGGCCCTTTTCCCTAAAGACCCAATATGCTTTTGCCATTCGGGACGCGTATTGCTCAGAATCCTCTGGGCTTCCTGGAATTTCTCTAAACAGTTCCAATGCCTCAGGAATCATTTGAACACTTCAGAGTTTTAAATCACAGCTTCAGGAGAGTGTGGTCTGTATCTGGCTCCCCCAAGTCCTTGCCCCCCGGGCCTAGTCTCGTGCCACCCTCAAACAGCTTGGCATGCCATCCTAAAGCAGGCTGTCAACTCCCATCTGAGGAAGGACAATCAGATCAGCCATCTTCCCTCCCCTTTCACCCCACATCAAAGCCACAGAAAGAACAGCCTGCGTTGTTGACGCCAGGCTGGGCTGGAGCTGTGTTATAAAGGCTCCTAAGAACCCATTCCACACATCTCTCTTCCCAAATCTGTGTTCAGTGACCTCACCTTGGAAGCTTGAAATCAGTCACAGTGGGAGCTTTTACACCAAGGAAATCAGCAAGCACCTCAGAGCAGAACTTGCCTGCACCCCTCCCCCAGGGCCCCTGGTGAAACACTGACCAGCCCACCACTGTTTATTTGACAACGAGCTACAGCCTTTTTTCATCTCTGCTTCATCATCACCGATAAAGAGAAACTCGAACAGCCCCTGGTTTCTGCTGGGCTGCAGTTACAGTAAAACCGTCATGAATTCCACCAAATTAAAGAAGCATGACCTCTCCTGTTGAGAGCTCAGGCCGCCTTCCTTTTATCAAGCTCGGTCCTCTAGAACCATCTCTCATTTCACCCATTAAGGCACTTCCTAAGCCTTTCCCTTCAAAATGTGCAATAAAACAAACTGGTCTTTATGGCTGTCTCTCTCCAGGCCCCCTTGAAATTACATTTTCCAGTCTATAGCAATCTCCTCCGCCCCAAGGAAGCCTGGGAGAGGAGCGCCAGGTTTGATCAAGTTTCACGCTGTATTTTCATTTGCAGTCTTGCATGGACTCCCATTCAAGGGCTACTTTGCTTTCCTTCTGCTAAAAACCTTCAAGTTGTTGGAAAGGCTGGCCTCGGGCCCACAGGGAGGTTACACTGCTTTACGGACTCCCCATTTTTACAGCCTCTTTTTAGTATCAGGAGGCACGCTCTTTTGTGCAAATCAAGGACACTCAACAAGCTTCAGTGTGTCCTTAAAGGTCATGGCTAGCCCTACGACCATGCCAGGAAAACACACCGTCTTCCTCACCACCGAGAAAGAGAAGCACCAAGTAATAAACAGACAGGAAGGAAATTACCCAAGATGGGCACTAGTACCTTGAGCACGCCTTCCAGAAAGCCTCCATCCCCGACCTGTGAATTCTCAGCCTGTCGGGAGAGCATTTCAGTCTGAAACCAGGGCTTACACGGAAGCTGGATGACCCTTTTCCCAGTTGCAATGAAGAGCAGCGATCCACACGACTGTTAGGAAGCAAAATGGCCCCCAGCCCTCCCAAGCTGGCCCTCTCCCCACCCCCTCACTCATGCTGTCTGATTGCTACTAGGAATCAGCTGACAAAGGCTTCCCTGGTGGTTCATGGCAAAGAGTCCACCTGCAATGCAGGAGACAGAGAAGGGATTCAATCCCTAGGTCAGGAAGATCCCCTGGAGAAGGGAAAGGTTGCCCACTCCAGTATTCTCACCTGGAAAACTCCATGGACAGAAGAACTCCGTGGACAGACTGGCATGCTGCAGTCTATGGGGTTGCAAAGAGTCGGACAGGACTGAGCTACTAAATAACAATCAAGTCATAATAACTTGAACGCTTGCCTCTTAACAAGAAACTGCTGCAAAAATCTTTCACAGCCTGTAGGAAGGGGGATAAACAGGTGGACCTGGGTCATTGTGAAACGCAGGTGGGATGGATAAAACAGAGTAGATAGAGGCAATTAAGCCCCACCTCCCTGCTCTTCAAATCTTACAACATAAGTAACCACCTTCTCCAGCTCTGCAGTGTGACCCATCCTCATTAAAGACACTAGGAGGGGGCTTCCCTGGTGGTCCAGTGGGTAAGGACACCACCTTGTAGTGCAAGGGGCGCCGGCTCCATCCCTGGCCTGGGAAGATCCCACGTGCACGGAGTGGCTGGACCAATGTGTCCGATTACTGAGCTAGAGCTCTGGGCGCATGGGGCGGCTCTGAGACAACAGAGGACATCCTAAAGGAACTCAACCTTGACTGTTCATTGGAAGGACTGATGCTGAAGTTGAAGCTTCAATACTTTGACCACCTGACATGAAGAGCCAACTCACTGGGAAAGATCCTGATGCTGAGAAAGATTGAGGGCAGGAAGAGAAGGGGGCGCCAGAGAATGAGATAGCTGAATGGCACCACCGACTCAATAGACGAGTTTGAGCAAGCTCCTGCAGATGGTAAAGCACAGGGAAGCTTGGCATGCTGCAGACCATGGGGTCACAAAGAGGAAGACACGACTTAGAGACTGAAAAACAAGAAAATATAGGCAGAACAAGCTGCCTTAGGGGCTTCCTAGCTTTCCAGTCTTTAGATTTAAAACACAAAGGTGCTGTGAACTGATAGAGTAGCACTGACATATCCACTACCATGTGGAAAATGGGTAACTAGTGGGAAGCTGCTATATAACGCAGGGAGCTCAGCCTAGGGCTCTAAGATAACCTACTCCATGGGTGGGATTGGGCGGGGTTGGAGAGGGAGACCCAAGAAGAAGGGGACAGGTATACATAGGGCTGATTCACGTTGTTATACAGCAGAAACTAACACAACCTTGTAACGCAATTGTACTCCAAATTTTTTAAATAAATAAAAAACAATAGAGAAAAATGATAAAAGATGTACGTGTCTGTTTAAGCATAGGATATGCTTGAGGAAAATAGCAAGCAGGAATAAGCCATTAAACAGCAGATTTTTTTTATATGGTTTCTTCAATTTTATATTAGGTGGGAGTGGAAGTGTGGGTGTTTATATGTGAGGATTTTAATCACTGATTTATTCATTGGCTACAGAAAACGTTGTTCAGTTAGAGTCTGCCTCAAACACCCCAAGCTCAGGCCGGCTGCATGGAAGGATAAAGGAAATCTGATGCTCCCTTTCTAGTGGCTGCCGGGGAGCAGAGAGGGCTGCCCCTTCACACCCCGAGGCCCAAAGAGCTGAAAGCCTACACTCAAAGGAAAGGTGCCCCATAAGTGGACAAACATGGCTGGCACTCATTCTCTGTCTAGCAGGCATGATTGTCCTTTTCATGGTAATAGGAAAGAACATTTTAATTCAGGTCTTTTTAAAAACAAAACAAAAAGGCAAGACATATGTAGTAACGGGAAGGAGTTCCTAGGGCAGAAACAGCAGCTCCTTCTAAGCAATCTTCACTGGTTACAAGAGGGGTGACCTGGTGACCCTGTTGATCCGGTTACCTGGGGTCAACACACACATCATTAAAAAGAGTCCTTTCAAATAATGGGCCCTTTTCCCTAAAGACCCAATATGCTTTTGCCATTCGGGACGCGTATTGCTCAGAATCCTCTGGGCTTCCTGGAATTTCTCTAAACAGTTCCAATGCCTCAGGAATCATTTGAACACTTCAGAGTTTTAAATCACAGCTTCAGGAGAGTGTGGTCTGTATCTGGCTCCCCCAAGTCCTTGCCCCCCGGGCCTAGTCTCGTGCCACCCTCAAACAGCTTGGCATGCCATCCTAAAGCAGGCTGTCAACTCCCATCTGAGGAAGGACAATCAGATCAGCCATCTTCCCTCCCCTTTCACCCCACATCAAAGCCACAGAAAGAACAGCCTGCGTTGTTGACGCCAGGCTGGGCTGGAGCTGTGTTATAAAGGCTCCTAAGAACCCATTCCACACATCTCTCTTCCCAAATCTGTGTTCAGTGACCTCACCTTGGAAGCTTGAAATCAGTCACAGTGGGAGCTTTTACACCAAGGAAATCAGCAAGCACCTCAGAGCAGAACTTGCCTGCACCCCTCCCCCAGGGCCCCTGGTGAAACACTGACCAGCCCACCACTGTTTATTTGACAACGAGCTACAGCCTTTTTTCATCTCTGCTTCATCATCACCGATAAAGAGAAACTCGAACAGCCCCTGGTTTCTGCTGGGCTGCAGTTACAGTAAAACCGTCATGAATTCCACCAAATTAAAGAAGCATGACCTCTCCTGTTGAGAGCTCAGGCCGCCTTCCTTTTATCAAGCTCGGTCCTCTAGAACCATCTCTCATTTCACCCATTAAGGCACTTCCTAAGCCTTTCCCTTCAAAATGTGCAATAAAACAAACTGGTCTTTATGGCTGTCTCTCTCCAGGCCCCCTTGAAATTACATTTTCCAGTCTATAGCAATCTCCTCCGCCCCAAGGAAGCCTGGGAGAGGAGCGCCAGGTTTGATCAAGTTTCACGCTGTATTTTCATTTGCAGTCTTGCATGGACTCCCATTCAAGGGCTACTTTGCTTTCCTTCTGCTAAAAACCTTCAAGTTGTTGGAAAGGCTGGCCTCGGGCCCACAGGGAGGTTACACTGCTTTACGGACTCCCCATTTTTACAGCCTCTTTTTAGTATCAGGAGGCACGCTCTTTGTGCAAATCAAGGACACTCAACAAGCTTCAGTGTGTCCTTAAAGGTCATGGCTAGCCCTACGACCATGCCAGGAAAACACACCGTCTTCCTCACCACCGAGAAAGAGAAGCACCAAGTAATAAACAGACAGGAAGGAAATTACCCAAGATGGGCACTAGTACCTTGAGCACGCCTTCCAGAAAGCCTCCATCCCCGACCTGTGAATTCTCAGCCTGTCGGGAGAGCATTTCAGTCTGAAACCAGGGCTTACACGGAAGCTGGATGACCCTTTTCCCAGTTGCAATGAAGAGCAGCGATCCACACGACTGTTAGGAAGCAAAATGGCCCCCAGCCCTCCCAAGCTGGCCCTCTCCCCACCCCCTCACTCATGCTGTCTGATTGCTACTAGGAATCAGCTGACAAAGGCTTCCCTGGTGGTTCATGGCAAAGAGTCCACCTGCAATGCAGGAGACAGAGAAGGGATTCAATCCCTAGGTCAGGAAGATCCCCTGGAGAAGGGAAAGGTTGCCCACTCCAGTATTCTCACCTGGAAAACTCCATGGACAGAAGAACTCCGTGGACAGACTGGCATGCTGCAGTCTATGGGGTTGCAAAGAGTCGGACAGGACTGAGCTACTAAATAACAATCAAGTCATAATAACTTGAACGCTTGCCTCTTAACAAGAAACTGCTGCAAAATCTTTCACAGCCTGCAGGAAGGGGGATAAACAGGTGGACCTGGGTCATTGTGAAACGCAGGTGGGATGGATAAAACAGAGTAGATAGAGGCAATTAAGCCCCACCTCCCTGCTCTTCAAATCTTACAACATAAGTAACCACCTTCTCCAGCTCTGCAGTGTGACCCATCCTCATTAAAGACACTAGGAGGGGGCTTCCCTGGTGGTCCAGTGGGTAAGGACACCACCTTGTAGTGCAAGGGGCGCCGGCTCCATCCCTGGCCTGGGAAGATCCCACGTGCCGCGGAGTGGCTGGACCAATGTGTCCGATTACTGAGCTAGAGCTCTGGAGCGCATGCGCCCAGAGCCGGTGCTCTGAGACAACAGAGGACACCGCGATGGGAGGACCACACGGGCCAAAGAACAAAGACGGATGAAAATAGATAAATGAAAGACCAATAGAAGTGGCCCGCCCACCCCCCTCCCTCCCCACCCCACTCCCCCCACTAAAAAAAATAATAATAATAAATATATGCATTATATTGGACATAAACTATATTCAATAAAGTAGTAAAAAAAAATTAGGAAAAAATTTAGGAAGGGTGGTCCAGTGGCTAAGACTCTGGATCCCAATGCAAGGGGCCTGGGTTCAATCCCTGGTCAGGGAACTAGATCCCACATGCCACAGCCAACAGCTCACGTGTGCAACTAAGACCTGGTTCAGTGAAACAAATTAATAAAAAAAAGAAAAGACACTAGGAGGTGAGAACTATTTAAATCCTGGCAGGCAGTAAATGTTGTGTGTGCTTCAGATCACCAGAGGCCAGATGTCTCCATGCTTTAGGGTCAGAAGAGAACCCCTAGGACAAGCTTCTTTGATATTTTCCCAAACCAGCAGGCTGAGGATCAGACATGCCTTGACCTTACTTCCAAAGGGTGGGCAGAAGCAGCGGGAGCTGGGATGGGGGCGGGGGGGTGTACCGCATGCACTTGCATAGGTGTGGAGACATGTATGAGTGTGCAGGCAGATACACTCAGAGGCTGGGGCAGGTAGCACTCAGGCAGGCGTGATACGACGGTGCCAGACAGAAGGCCGCTCGCTCGCCTGTGAATCGGCAGAAGTCCCAAGTGTGTCACCAGCTGAAGGAAGGTAGAAACCTCTCATAGGCGAAAGCTACAGCCCAACGATCCTAAGTCTTGCTGGAAACCAGCGTTTCAGTCAAACCTCTTGTACTCATTTGTCTCTGAATAGTATCCAGCCCCATTTTTTCCGTTCAAAGAATTTTCAAATCCATTTCCTTCTGCAAACATTGTTTGAATGGGTGCACGGTGTAGATATTATGCTGGTGGCCATGCTTTCTGGGTGTGTGTGTGTGTATGTGTGTTTCATCACAATGCTCGCCCTCTTTCTGTGCTTGAAACAACCTTTTACGGACGTAAGTACCCAAGCCAAGTCACAGTTTGGCAGCCCCGAGGAACAGCTTAGCACCATCATGTAGCCACCCAGCTCAGTTCTGAACCACCAGAAAAAAATAGCTCTGTACTCAGCCCTAGGCTTTGGGATGAAAGCAGGAATTTTCTGACCCACAGAACAACCTCAGACTCACAGTGCCAAGTACACAAGAGAAAGAGCAGACATAGAAACTTGGTTGATCATCCTCAGTTGTTTAAAAAAAAAAAGGAGTCCTGATGGCCAAAAGAGCAATCCAGGCCCTACATACTCACTGTTGGAAAACTATTTTGAAGAATTTAGATAACTCAGAGTTCCAGTTTTAACAACTTTGGCCAGGGCCACGGAGATCTTCCATTTTGGTCATCATATCTAGAGCTGGAAGGGACTTCTAAACTATGAAGATTATAGCAATTTTATCTGGAGAGAAAGAGGGGGCAGTTAAGAGTGGAGGGGATCAAAGGTGGTCTCTGGGTGACATGATTCTAGGTTTTCACTGGGGTGGTATTGACACCATAAACTTGAGTGTTTACTTTGTGGAAATTTAAATGCTCTGTATAGATTCCTATATCAACATTATCTTTTTTGTTTCTTTGTTTATCTTTAAATTGTTTAGTCTCATCCCCTCACATTGCAGAAGAACAAATTGAGGCCCACCCAACTGAGTTAAGGAGCTGGTAGAAAGTTAGAATGGGACATTGTCATTACTAGCACAGTTCTCTGTCAACCAGAACTTAGCACTTACAACATGGCTGGCCGTGTTATATGGGTGCTTTGCATTTTTCTAAATGGATCGGAAACCATCATTAAGGATTGTGTCTTAAGCTTCCTGTTGCACATAAGGACACACACAAACACACACACACACACACAGAGCTGAGATCACGGTAGATGCAATTATTTCAGCCTGGGCTAAAAACCCAGCTGAGCATTCCCACCCACTCCAGATAACATGAAGCAGCAGCTCTGCTCTCGACATGCCCCTAGGGCCTGCACTTGAGGTTGCTCTCTCCCTGTCTCCCTGCTTAGTCTCTGGCCTTCAACATCTGCCAGTGGCTTCTTTGGATAGGAGACCTACAGGTTTCTGCTTTGTCCCCACCTCCACTGGTCCCACCCTGGGTGAGAAACTGCTCACACTGGTCCAGGGCCCACACCCCTGGTCCAGCCAAGACCTACCCACTTCCATGACTGGGTATGGAGGGCAGTAGAGGGAAGAGAGAGGGGATTCCGTCAAGTAAAGGATCAGTAATTAGGAACCAATCAGATGCAGGCGGTAACCTAATCTGGACAGCTTCAAAGCTAGTTCAGTAAAATGTCCAAGATGCTAAAGCCCTGGGAACATCTTTTCAGCAAACACAACACAGATTGCTTAAGAAAGTGTGGAAGTAAAAAAAAAGGCAGGATGAAGTGGGAGTGAGGAGGACCTGAGCCACAGAGCGTCACCATTCAGGTGAGCTGAATGCATGGCTGGCTGAGGACAAGGTGGGGGCATGTGGGGTTGATGATCAGATGACAATCAGGATCCCTCCCCTCTACAACTTTCCTACTCAGACTTCATTGCAAACTAGTCTCAGGATCTTCTTAACTCAACAAAGAAAATAAACAATGAACGCCATAAGTAACTAAGAAAACAGGGCTTTCCTGGTGGTCCAGTGGGTAAAGAGTCCGCCTTGCCATGCAAGGGGCACTAGTTCCATCCCTGGCCCGGGAAGATCCCCGCATGCCACGGAGTGGCTGGACCACTGTGTTCAATTACAAGCTGGTGCTCTGGAGCGCATGTGCCCAGAGCTGGTGCTCCACAACGAAAGAGGCCACTACAATGGGAGGCCCACACAGGCCAAAAGAATAAAGATGGATGAAAAGAAAGAAAGAAAGAAAACATACATTCCTAGCTAAGGAAGAGATTTGCCTGATCTAGGGAACTTCATGCTCCATAAAGGATGGATTTCTGGAAAACCAAGGCTTATTTGTGTAAAACATAGAAAAAAACCAACTGCTTTGATACTTGTGATTTTCCGATGTAAATACTCTCACATAAACTCCCTGGTCAAACATTTACATATCTGGACTTTCTTCACTCAGGGCCTGCCTATACTTAGAAAGGTTACCTCAGCTGCTGGGAGCTCTTAAGCAGTATTTAAATGTTGGCCCTTACACATGGGTCTTTGTATGTATATTCAGCCTTTTTAAGTGGTTCTAGTTCCTTGAAAATGTCAGGTGAAGAGAATCCAGGAATCCACGCCTGACCCCCACCAGGCCAAAGACCAGGAGAGTGAAATTCAGCAACGATGTTGCCACTCTGCTACTTCAACTTCCTGTTTTCTTAGCAATGAAATCCACAGACCTTCCATTTCTGAACCTTTGCCCAGTTTGGGAAGCTGAGCCATCAAACTGAGCTTTATCTTGTGAGGGTTAACAGGTTTGAATCCAAATATAGCAGTCCTATATACCTACCAAGATTTATTATCTATTTACATCCACGTTTGCACGGACTTAGTTTTAACAGCCTCTGTCTTAACCAGAAACCATGCATACCCAGATATTGTGGTTTTGACAACACTGAAATTGAAAAGAAATGTTATTTCTCCAGTGTTGCTCTGGAATGAAGTGACCACATGTGAGTCTGTTTCTCATAAATTCAGAGGTTGTTAAGTGTAAGAGGAGGCTTGGCCAGCCCCTTCAGTTACAAAGAGGATGCATGCTCAGTGTCTCACATTGTCAGCGGCAAAGGGCAACCGAAACCTCTGTCCAGAGTCTCTCGTGCCATGCCACACGGCCCACTCCACCTAGCACGTAACATGCAGAGAAGGGCATTTACAGAGGGTGTGTTGCACGCCAGTTAGGCTCACAGTTCTGCAGAGGCAGAGGAGGACCAGTGAGGTTGGCATCTAGCCATGTACACACCTGGCTCTTCACCTGAGCACACAGGAATCACACAGAGAACATCAGCAGTTCTAGTCAGAAGCTCCATTCTGCCGCCTACAGGGAGCCCTGCCGAGGGGACACCATGATGTGGTGTAGCCATCCTCAACACCCATTGGTACCCAACACCCTCCTTCTGTCCTCCTTCTTAATACCTACTTGAAATGCAAAGGTTAGAAAGTGAAAAAACTACATTTCCCAGACTCCTCTGCAACCAGGATGTATGATGTGATTCAGTCTCAGCCAATCAGATGCAAGCATGTATGATTAGAAAGACTGAAATAGATGGAGTATTATTGTTAACTCTCCCTACTGGTAAGCCTGGCCTGGGAGCCATTTGGCTACTCTGCAGCAGTGTTCGAGGCTCTAGCTTCACAGGGGCCAGGAAGCAGGTATGGAGCATCCACTTCGCTGGGATGAATCACAACAGGTGTGGCCTGGCTCTGCGGCTGGTGGACAGCCATGGCCTCCTGCTCAGGGAAAGAGCAAGAAGCTCTTGCTGCTTCTGATCCACAAGAGCCAGTAGCTTTCTTTTCACAGAAGAACCCACATATCTGTGGCAGTCAGTTCTGCGCTATTTGGGACTTGTTCTTGAATAGTCAAGCTAGAGTCGGTTTCCCTAGCCTTCTCAACAATTCTGTGAGCCATGTAATACTTCAGAGAAAATAAGACAAAACACTAAAGATGTCCCTCATCCAAAACAGGAGGTTGGACTTTAAGAAGTGCAAGCTGGTCTACTGACCCTTCCCAGACATGCTAATATTTACATGAGATGTCAGACTGATCAGTACCTGGCCAGCAGGTTCAGACAGCAGCGGCAGAGGCAAAAGCAGGATGATGAGAGGACCCTCAGCGTGGAATCTTTAGACCTAGATGTCACACTCAGTTCTATAGCTTCCTACTTTAGTGACCTTGACCCTCAGGCTCTTAAAATTTTGTGCCTTTATTTCTCTATTTGTAGAAGTTCACAGGCCTGCCTTGCACACAGGTTTTTCTCAGATACAATGAGAAGGCGGGATCTCAGCACAGCTGTTGACAGAGCACTCCAGCCAGCGAGCTTCTTACAGTCGAGGAGATGAAGCTCCATTTACCACACATCAGCAAAACGTGTGATACAGTGGCGGGTGGGCTTGTGAGGAGGTTCATACAGTGGGCACAGGCAGTGCAGAGAGTCTCCCTTTCTCTCCATCTCCCTTCTCTGTCAGGGTTTCCCCATCAGCACATTCTCCAGCTCCAGACTAGCTCAGAGCTTCAGTCACACAGAGGAATGGGCCTAAGGTAGCCCATCTCCAGCTCAGGGTAGCCCATTTGCCTCACTTTGCTGAAGACTAGGAGGGTTCCCGGAACATGCAATTATTAGTCCTAAAACTGGGAAAATCCTAGGCAAATTGGGACAAGTTGGTCACCCTCCTCCATTCTCACATCCAAAAGTAAGGGCCTGATTGACTCAGCATGGGGCAGGGGCTACCCAAAACCAATTGACAGTATCCAGCAGGGCAGGTCACGCTGGAATATGTTAGCCCTTGCAAGAGCCATATGAATTCAGGGGACAAGATGTCCCCAGATAATAGGCAAGGGGGAGACACCAGACAGAGAAATCCATAAGGGTCCAGAGTGGAGACTCAATGAAAGGTCGTGCATTCTTTTACATATTCAAGCCCACCTCATTCGTGTGTCTCTAGAAGACAACAGGGGGCTTCCCTGGGAGCTCATAAGATAAAGAATCTGCCTGCAATGCAGATCTGCCTTCAGTCCCTGGGTCAGGAAGAGCCCTTGCAGAAGAGAATGGCAGTCCACTCCAGTATTCTCTCTTTTTTTTTTAACTATTATTCAGTATTCTTGTTTGGAGAATTCTATGGACAGAGGAGCCTGACAGGCTACAGTCTATGGGTCACAAAGAGTCGGACATGACTGAGTAATGATCACGCACTCAGTGAACTCTGGACTCTTGATCCCAGAAAAACTACAATGGATTCGCATTTGAGATTTAGGTTTCAAGGTCAGAGCAAAAGGAAAAATCACATAAGAGTCAAAATACCTCCCGACCTCTAAGCCTTGTCACCTCACTTGGCACAGTGAGATGCTCCCTTCAGAGAGGTGAGCAGGAGCTAGAACCAGCCCAGGAGCAGCAGGGCCTCACACCCACTGCAAAGTCACTTCGGGACATAGACTCACTGGATAAAAAGCAGTGGACAATCAAAGTGGCCGTTTCTCCTTTGCCCAGAAGAAACAGGCAACATAGTGGTTTCAGATGTTGGAAGGTTATGAAATGTACTTAACAGATGAAGGCTCTTTGACCCAAGAGGGAAAACAGAAGAGTTAAATAGCACTCAGTCTTTAGAAATAAAAATCATTTAGCTGGATGAGATGGAGCATTTATCCTCCACAAAATAAAGAATTTTTTTTGGTCTACTCCTAAAGAAGGATTTCCAATGGCGATTTTATATTATTCATCAGAGCAAGTCACCCCAGTCAATAACCTATATAAACAGAGACAGTGAAAAGCCCATTTTGCCTGGTTGAAGGCACATCATTCATTCCTATCCAAACAGTCCTGCAGGCAGCAGCTCACACAGCAGATATTCAGGGCAACAAAGAGGAAGCTTAAATAGCGGAATGCAGATTTGAACAGAAAAGCATTACCAACAATTTTAATTCCTTTCTTTACTGCAGCTGGGGAATCAGGCAATTCCCCAAGCTATTTCAGACAGGAGTAAGCTGCTGATTTTACAGAAACTTGTGAGGACAGTTTTCACTTGGGATTGGCTTCTGCTCTTCAGCCTGACGCACCTGCACAGGTGGGAGGGAGGTGACAATGTGTTCTTACCCATCCCCAGTCTAATCTCCGGACGTCATCGGAAACCTGTTCTCCACTGCGACCACTGGTCCCTAAGCCCCATCTCATATGAATTCTGGTCATCTTCCACACCCAGTGCAGCTTTCTCAGAAACCTCCTTGACCCCTTTCAGGTTTTCAGGCCTGCATCCTCAGATGAATGGGTTTCTTTCACCCTTCCTGCCTGTTCCCAGCATGAGCAGCACACTGGCCATCCCATTCCTCTCTCTCTCCAGCCTAACTCTACTGTAGCCCTGGAAGAAGTTTCGCTGGAGGGCATGGGCACAGCCTTCCTACACTGGCCTGCTCACAGGCTTGACCTCTCATCTCCGTCAACTTTATTCTTCACTTCTATTCCATCGCTCAGTGGTCTATGCAGAATGCGCCACCTCTGAAACCATAAAGCCAGGCAATCCTCTCTGAGATCCCGGCTTCCTTTCCCTCTTGCTTGCTCTTTCAATAATCCCAATACCCTTTTTATTTGCTCCTTTACTGACTCCCCCCACTTTACTTTTCTTCAGCTCTTCCTTCACTCCATATTCAATTTGGGTTCCATGACTGATTCAAACTTTCTTCTAAATTCCCTGCCCATTTTTCATCTCCATTACCAGGTGAAACTTAAACACCAAATCTTCTCCAGGCCATCTTCATCCCACAGACAACCAAGTCTTGTTGGCATCAATGGGCTATCCAAACAGATGGATGAAGTCCCCCAGCAATACCTATAAAGAGACAGTGAAAAGCCCATTTTGCCTGGTTGAAGGCACATCATTCATTCCTATCCAAACAGTCCTGCAGGCAGCAGCTCACACAGCAGATATTCAGGGCAACAAAGAGGAAGCTTAAATAGCGGAATGCAGATTTGAACAGAAAAGCATTACCAACAATTTTAATTCCTTTCTTTACTGCAGCTGGGGAATCAGGCAATTCCCCAAGCTATTTCAGACAGGAGTAAGCTGCTGATTTTACAGAAACTTGTGAGGACAGTTTTCACTTGGGATTGGCTTCTGCTCTTCAGCCTGACGCACCTGCACAGGTGGGAGGGAGGTGACAATGTGTTCTTACCCATCCCCAGTCTAATCTCCGGACGTCATCGGAAACCTGTTCTCCACTGCGACCACTGGTCCCTAAGCCCCATCTCATATGAATTCTGGTCATCTTCCACACCCAGTGCAGCTTTCTCAGAAACCTCCTTGACCCCTTTCAGGTTTTCAGGCCTGCATCCTCAGATGAATGGGTTTCTTTCACCCTTCCTGCCTGTTCCCAGCATGAGCAGCACACTGGCCATCCCATTCCTCTCTCTCTCAGCCTAACTCTACTGTAGCCCTGGAAGAAGTTTCGCTGGAGGGCATGGGCACAGCCTTCCTACACTGGCCTGCTCACAGGCTTGACCTCTCATCTCCGTCAACTTTATTCTTCACTTCTATTCCATCGCTCAGTGGTCTATGCAGAATGCGCCACCTCTGAAACCATAAAGCCAGGCAATCCTCTCTGAGATCCCGGCTTCCTTTCCCTCTTGCTTGCTCTTTCAATAATCCCAATACCCTTTTTATTTGCTCCTTTACTGACTCCCCCCACTTTACTTTTCTTCAGCTCTTCCTTCACTCCATATTCAATTTGGGTTCCATGACTGATTCAAACTTTCTTCTAAATTCCCTGCCCATTTTTCATCTCCATTACCAGGTGAAACTTAAACACCAAATCTTCTCCAGGCCATCTTCATCCCACAGACAACCAAGTCTTGTTGGCATCAATGGGCTATCCAAACAGATGGATGAAGTCACACTCACCAGTGCTGCCTGGCCTTTCAGTTTGCCTGGTCATCCAACCATGTCTCTTTGATTAATTCAGAATTCCCTCCCTTCCCCACAACAATTATTTCAAACTTGCATTCTGCTTAAACTCCCCACCTCCTCTCCACCCCCCTCCCTCTCAGCAGGTGACAGAGAAACAAGAAGCCTTAGTAAAAGGAGAGTGTCCTTAACGTCCAGCAAATCTCCCACCCTGCCTGTCCTTTCTGTCTTCCCTCCTCCCCCAAGGGCTAGGCTCCAGGCTCTTCTCAGTTCAGCTCACCACCCTGCACCTGCCCTGTGTCCTCAAACCTCTCTTCGACTAATGGCTGTTCTTTAAGCACTTATGCTTCTCAAGTCTCCTCTATCTTAAAACAAACAAGCCCTTCCCTCCACCCCTTGTCACTGCCCGTCACCATCATACTTGAAACTTCTATGCATGATCCTGCTTCTTAAAGGAGAGCTTGTGCTTGCCAGCCCAATCTTCAGATCACCTGAATCGTAATTATCCAGCTTTACATATATATACTATAAAGCTTCCTGGATATATATATGTGCGTGTGTGTGTGTGTGTGTATATATATATATATATATATATATATATATATATCAGAAGAAAAAGAAGCTAGAAACAAAGACTACATGGTATATGATTCCACTTACATAGAATTTCTGGAAAAGTTAGAACTGTATAAATAGAAAGCAGACCAGTGGTTGTCTGGGGCCATCGGTGAACAGGGATTGACTGGGAATGCACACAAGGAAACTTTTAGGGGTAATGGAAATGTTCTGAACCTGGATTGTGGTGATGGTCACAAAGCTATGGTAATTTACAAAAGCTCAGAAAACTGTATACTTAAAGTGGTTGACTTCTATGATGCAAATTATGTCTCAGTGAAGGTGTGCGTGTGTTTGTGTGTATGTATGGTTTTGTCACTCAGAAAGAAAAGGGAAAAGGAAATTCAAAAGCTCAGGTCTGGGAACTTCCTGACAGTCCAGTGGTTAGGACTCAGCACGTTTACAGTCAAAGGCCCAGGTTCCATCCCTGGTTAGGAAACTAAGATCCTGAAAACCAAAGAAAAAGGCTCAGGCCTGAGAGGACCAGGCTGAAGCATAAACAGGGTGCTTGAGTCCTGCCTTTCACACTGGATAGAGATTCTTGAGAGAGAAAAGGGAGAGTCTGAAGGGAAGGTAACTTAGACAACGGTGGGTTCCTAAGAGAGAGCCAGATGCCCCAACCCCACTCCAAGATCTGAGTGTGGCAGGAAGATGAGAAAATCCAAGAGTGATCTGTGGAACCCTGGAGCAGAGCAACCTGTGCCCCAGATCCTGATGGAGTAACCAAGAATGTGGCCAAACTCCAGGCAAAGCGTGACTGCACTTGTCTTGGCAGACAGTGCCTCAGCCTTCAGAGAGGTCCTCTTACCCACACGTGGTGTGACAACAGCAGATATTTCCACAGGGCCCTGAAGTGCCATGGAGAACATCAGACCTGGAAGGGGCTCTCAGAGAGGTGACTGAGGATGAGCCCAGCTAAAGGAGCTACCAGTCCCTTCCCCCCCCCACCCCTTGTCACTGCCCGTCACCATCATACTTGAAACTTCTATGCATGATCCTGCTTCTTAAAGGAGAGCTTGTGCTTGCCAGCCCAATCTTCAGATCACCTGAATCGTAATTATCCAGCTTTACATATATATACTATAAAGCTTCCTGGATATATATATGTGCGTGTGTGTGTGTGTGTATATATATATATATATATATATATATATATATATCAGAAGAAAAAGAAGCTAGAAACAAAGACTACATGGTATATGATTCCACTTACATAGAATTTCTGGAAAAGTTAGAACTGTATAAATAGAAAGCAGACCAGTGGTTGTCTGGGGCCATCGGTGAACAGGGATTGACTGGGAATGCACACAAGGAAACTTTTAGGGGTAATGGAAATGTTCTGAACCTGGATTGTGGTGATGGTCACAAAGCTATGGTAATTTACAAAAGCTCAGAAAACTGTATACTTAAAGTGGTTGACTTCTATGATGCAAATTATGTCTCAGTGAAGGTGTGCGTGTGTTTGTGTGTATGTATGGTTTTGTCACTCAGAAAGAAAAGGGAAAAGGAAATTCAAAAGCTCAGGTCTGGGAACTTCCTGACAGTCCAGTGGTTAGGACTCAGCACGTTTACAGTCAAAGGCCCAGGTTCCATCCCTGGTTAGGAAACTAAGATCCTGAAAACCAAAGAAAAAGGCTCAGGCCTGAGAGGACCAGGCTGAAGCATAAACAGGGTGCTTGAGTCCTGCCTTTCACACTGGATAGAGATTCTTGAGAGAGAAAAGGGAGAGTCTGAAGGGAAGGTAACTTAGACAACGGTGGGTTCCTAAGAGAGAGCCAGATGCCCCAACCCCACTCCAAGATCTGAGTGTGGCAGGAAGATGAGAAAATCCAAGAGTGATCTGTGGAACCCTGGAGCAGAGCAACCTGTGCCCCAGATCCTGATGGAGTAACCAAGAATGTGGCCAAACTCCAGGCAAAGCGTGACTGCACTTGTCTTGGCAGACAGTGCCTCAGCCTTCAGAGAGGTCCTCTTACCCACACGTGGTGTGACAACAGCAGATATTTCCACAGGGCCCTGAAGTGCCATGGAGAACATCAGACCTGGAAGGGGCTCTCAGAGAGGTGACTGAGGATGAGCCCGCAGCTGTAAACACTGGTGACGATGGACAGTTCACAGATGCAGCATGAAAGATGGCTAGTAGGTGGAACTTCCCCGGTGGTCTAGTGGTGAAGACTCTGAGCTTCCCATGCAGGGGGCATGGGTTCCATCCCTGGTTGGGGAACTAAGCTCCCACATGCCATGTGGTGTGGCCAAAACAATAATAATAATAAGACTTCATTTAAAAAAAAAAAAAAAGGCTTGTAAGAGCTTGGCATCCACAACCTCTTAATTTTGGTACCACATGAGCTCCTGGATTCTCAGACCCAACCCCAGGAAAAGAGGAATGTTTTCTTGAATTGATAGAGATTCGATTTCTGCCCCCTGAGGTTCAAGACAGGCATCAAATGGAGAATTTAGTTAAATAGAGAGATTCACCCTTTAAATCTCGAGTTGATGAACAAAGAGAGAGAGACCCTAGAGACCTGGGGCATCACCTACAGGTTAGGCAAAGGGTAAGGAGGGTGAGTGTTTCAGCTCTCCCACGTGAGTCAAAGCCAGGACCTTCATTTTTCCTCCAGCATCATGGGGAAATTACACAGGAGCCTCTGAAAGCAACAAAGAGAGCAGAGACTTAGCCCTGAGGTTCTTCCTTTTCCTACCAAATCAGGCTTCATACTTCCTGAGTGTCAAAGAATGTGGATGGCGGGGAGAGAAGTGCATTACCTGGGAGAGATAAGGCAGAGGCTGAGAAAGTGGAGACAGCACAGCAGCTGACCTTCGAGGTCTGCCCTGGCCTCAGCCACTGTGACAAGAGTCTTACCCCAAATCCGGGGCCCCCAGTCAGGAGGAAGCCCAGCCCTACTCACCCCACAGCCAGTCTGAGAGCAGACCTGCTTGCACAGAATAAGCAAAAGGCACCAGTCACCAATGGCAAAAAAACCAGTGCCCCTGGAGCGGGCACTTCCAGATGATGGAGTAACCAAGAATGTGGCCAAACTCCAGGCAAAGCGTGACTGCACTTGTCTTGGCAGACAGTGCCTCAGCCTTCAGAGAGGTCCTCTTACCCACACGTGGTGTGACAACAGCAGATATTTCCACAGGGCCCTGAAGTGCCATGGAGAACATCAGACCTGGAAGGGGCTCTCAGAGAGGTGACTGAGGATGAGCCCGCAGCTGTAAACACTGGTGACGATGGACAGTTCACAGATGCAGCATGAAAGATGGCTAGTAGGTGGAACTTCCCCGGTGGTCTAGTGGTGAAGACTCTGAGCTTCCCATGCAGGGGGCATGGGTTCCATCCCTGGTTGGGGAACTAAGCTCCCACATGCCATGTGGTGTGGCCAAAACAATAATAATAATAAGACTTCATTTCAAAAAAAAAAGGCTTGTAAGAGCTTGGCATCCACAACCTCTTAATTTTGGTACCACATGAGCTCCTGGATTCTCAGACCCAACCCCAGGAAAAGAGGAATGTTTTCTTGAATTGATAGAGATTCGATTTCTGCCCCCTGAGGTTCAAGACAGGCATCAAATGGAGAATTTAGTTAAATAGAGAGATTCACCCTTTAAATCTCGAGTTGATGAACAAAGAGAGAGAGACCCTAGAGACCTGGGGCATCACCTACAGGTTAGGCAAAGGGTAAGGAGGGTGAGTGTTTCAGCTCTCCCACGTGAGTCAAAGCCAGGACCTTCATTTTTCCTCCAGCATCATGGGGAAATTACACAGGAGCCTCTGAAAGCAACAAAGAGAGCAGAGACTTAGCCCTGAGGTTCTTCCTTTTCCTACCAAATCAGGCTTCATACTTCCTGAGTGTCAAAGAATGTGGATGGCGGGGAGAGAAGTGCATTACCTGGGAGAGATAAGGCAGAGGCTGAGAAAGTGGAGACAGCACAGCAGCTGACCTTCGAGGTCTGCCCTGGCCTCAGCCACTGTGACAAGAGTCTTACCCCAAATCCGGGGCCCCCAGTCAGGAGGAAGCCCAGCCCTACTCACCCCACAGCCAGTCTGAGAGCAGACCTGCTTGCACAGAATAAGCAAAAGGCACCAGTCACAAATGCAGGAGCCCAGCCCTCCCATGGCCAAGTTCACATCAATTCTGAACCTTGAGAAGGTTGAACCCCAGGATTCTAGTGTAGCAGGAAAAATCCAGGCTACTTAAGGCAGAGATCTGGGACTCAGCACGGCTGAAAACATGACTGTGGGCAGGTGACTTCTTTTGCCAGCCTCAGTTGCCTCTCTGGAAACTTCTGGGGATGGTGGGTAGAGAGACCACAAGGACGGACATGGGTTAGCAACACAGTTCCTTAGGTTTCAAGTTTGGGAAGATTTTTTTTTTTTCTCTCTCTCTCTCTCTGTTTTAGGGTTTGTTTTAGTTTGGTTTGGATGGCCTCATTGCCTGGTTTGTGGGATCTTTGTTCCCCAGCCAGGGATCAAACCCATGTCCCTTTCAGTGGAAGCATGAAGTCTTAACCACTGGGCCACTGGGAAAGTCCCTGGACTTCAAGTTCGGGTTCCATTTCAGACATGGAAGCCCACACTTCTACTTCACATGAATAGGAGTTCATTGTGTTTTCCAGACACATCTCCTTCTCCTGTGCCTGAGATTCATGTCAGTGCCCAGAGTTACTCCTGTACCCCACATCCCACTCCCCACCCCCGGGCCCTGCTCTCTCATCCACCTTCCTCAGTCTCCTGGGGTTGAGGAACCTGTCTTCTCGCTAAAAATATTCTCTTTTTTCAGAGAATACACTGATCAAAAGATCTACTTCTTACGAGGAAGAGACCAGGGATGAGACTCAAGCCATCAAAATGGACCTTTAACCAAAATGATGCAAAATCGACTTGTACAGTCCCAGCAGATGAAAACAATTCCCCCAGCAAATAATTTCCCTTTTTCTCTTATAAGAAAGCATCAAAGCAACACAAATATATACCCCAGGTCTTGGCGATTCATTTGCACTTTACCTGCAGGGCCCAAAGCTCTGGGCCTGTCTCCCTGCAATCTGAAAAAATCAATAAGGAATCAACGAGTCTGCCCTGTAGAGTGGAGGAGCAGTAGTGAGCTTTATCATCAGGGAACGCAAGCTCTGGACGCAATCCTGATTCAAACCGCAAATTCCAGCATCAGAGGCTACACTCCTGGGGACCTCCTCAACTACCCCCTTTCTTTTGAGTCTTACTATTACACTTGAGTTTTTCAATGGTTTACTTTTTTTTTCAGGATTCTAGTGTAGCAGGAAAAATCCAGGCTACTTAAGGCAGAGATCTGGGACTCAGCACGGCTGAAAACATGACTGTGGGCAGGTGACTTCTTTTGCCAGCCTCAGTTGCCTCTCTGGAAACTTCTGGGGATGGTGGGTAGAGAGACCACAAGGACGGACATGGGTTAGCAACACAGTTCCTTAGGTTTCAAGTTTGGGAAGATTTTTTTTTTTTCTCTCTCTCTCTCTCTGTTTTAGGGTTTGTTTTAGTTTGGTTTGGATGGCCTCATTGCCTGGTTTGTGGGATCTTTGTTCCCCAGCCAGGGATCAAACCCATGTCCCTTTCAGTGGAAGCATGAAGTCTTAACCACTGGGCCACTGGGAAAGTCCCTGGACTTCAAGTTCGGGTTCCATTTCAGACATGGAAGCCCACACTTCTACTTCACATGAATAGGAGTTCATTGTGTTTTCCAGACACATCTCCTTCTCCTGTGCCTGAGATTCATGTCAGTGCCCAGAGTTACTCCTGTACCCCACATCCCACTCCCCACCCCCGGGCCCTGCTCTCTCATCCACCTTCCTCAGTCTCCTGGGGTTGAGGAACCTGTCTTCTCGCTAAAAATATTCTCTTTTTTCAGAGAATACACTGATCAAAAGATCTACTTCTTACGAGGAAGAGACCAGGGATGAGACTCAAGCCATCAAAATGGACCTTTAACCAAAATGATGCAAAATCGACTTGTACAGTCCCAGCAGATGAAAACAATTCCCCCAGCAAATAATTTCCCTTTTTCTCTTATAAGAAAGCATCAAAGCAACACAAATATATACCCCAGGTCTTGGCGATTCATTTGCACTTTACCTGCAGGGCCCAAAGCTCTGGGCCTGTCTCCCTGCAATCTGAAAAAATCAATAAGGAATCAACGAGTCTGCCCTGTAGAGTGGAGGAGCAGTAGTGAGCTTTATCATCAGGGAACGCAAGCTCTGGACGCAATCCTGATTCAAACCGCAAATTCCAGCATCAGAGGCTACACTCCTGGGGACCTCCTCAACTACCTTTTCTGGGTTTTTTTCCTTTTCAAAACTAGCTATATATAAAAATGAGTCTTACTATTACACTTGAGATTTTGCTCCAACTGTGGTTTGGACTTTTTTTTTTTTTTTCCTAACTTTCAAACAGCAACCAAAACAAAACTTCACACCAGCCCAAGGCTGCTTTTTTGGTAAAACAGTGTAATAATTTCAATGGACTCAGTCCGCGGAAGTTGTTATTCTGAAATGGTCTAACACCCACTTTATTAACATTAGGGCTAATTTCTTTTGAAGGGAGTTTAAAGCCACCAGTACTTCGATTCCGGGGTTAATTGGTCTGTTTGCCACTGTTTGTCAGAACTGTCTTTAAAGAACATCTTCAAAGACTGCCCTGATATTGGCCCCCGCCTTGTCTGAAATGCCTCAAATGTCTTTATCTAAGCCAAAAATGCAGTGAGTGAAAGGGCTTTTTACTTAATTATTTCTGAAAACCAAAAAGGGAATTCCATGTAGACAGATAATGAGAACTGACACAGTGAAATTAAAATGTGTGTTCAGGCAAAGAAAGCCAGGAGAGCTGAGCTTCTAACTAGAGCCAGCACATGGGGAGGCCATCCTGCCTCAGACAGAGCCCTGGGTGCTCCCTCTCTCTCTTAGAACAGTTTCCATTTTAAAACCCGCGTTGATTGGTTCCACAGGTCGCTTAGCAACTTGCAGGCCAATAGTATGTGGTTTTAAAATGCCAACATCTGTAGAGCATTCCAAATACAATTGTTTCTAATTTTTTTATTATTATTATTCAGAGAGCTTGGGACGAGGCTATTTTGTTTTTTCCCCAGCCAGGGATTGAACCAAAGTCCCAAAAGTACAATTTTTAATTCATGTACTTATGTCTGGAGACAGGGAAGAAGATGGTATCTTTAAAAAAATAAATCAAAATGTATTTCTCTATATAATTCTCCACCTCCTCCCATACTCCTCCAACCACTTCCTGGTTTATGTTGCTACTTCCCACAGCTCCACGTCTACATTCCTATTTCCAGTTTCTTTTGGAGGTAGAGATGAGCTAGAAAGCAGGAATGGAGTGTAACAGTTCTTTAGGTATCCAGAAGAAAAGTAAAAAAGCATGCACTTTATTTTCAGTGTAATTAAAAACACTTTTTAACAGAAGAGAGAAATTATTTGGTCCCCATTTCACTGAAAATTATGATTACTGTGGATCCAAGTTTCCTCCCAAGCCAGAGAAGAATCAGGATCTGTCTCTTGACAACTGTCCCATGATGGGGTGGTTGGTCTACCTGAAGACACTGTTGGCTACACCTGGAGAACTCAACACTACTTCTCTGTTCCCCAAATCACTGAATAAACCCTAAAATGAAAGCAGAGAAACCAATCGGCAGAGAAACTCAGACACCCAACACCCATTTAGGAGTTAACTTGATGATCTCTAAACATCCATCACATTTTGAGGATCCTGACCTCAATTACATCTGACCCATGCATGCCTGGCTCTGTTTTGGGCCTTGTCAGACCTTGGCAATTGCAACTCCCCATTCTTGCCACGGACTCAATTCCCAGGTATCGATACATTTGCATGTTGTTTGGGTAACAATGCAACAGAAAACCCCTCAGATTTAAAGAGAATAATCAGATTGGAAGAGAATAAGGGCAACTCCAGAACAACACCTTTCTTTTAAAAACTCCAAATGGCATTGCAAACTGATGCTATCATTCAACTGGTGTCTGCTTGAGTGAGTACGTTAGCCTTCCCTCCTCCCGATATAGAGAGGTCAGATTACCTGCTGGAAAGCAAAGGAAGTCCTAAATCATTTGATGCAAGAGAAAATAGCCAAGAGAATCTGATCATGGTAGGGAACTTCATATCTCCCTTTAGGGTAGGGTCCCCTTAACCAATTTCTGATGAGCTTTAACCAGGAGATCCTCTGGCAGAAGTCAAAACCAAAAGGCGCTTGGTAAACAAATACACACAAACACATTCCCTTCATCTTTCAGCATAACCCTCAACCCTTTGCTTGATTTTGCCTGTTGGTTTTTGCCCAGAGCATGAGATCTGATTACTGTTATCTCTGCTTGCATAACTACAAATGTTATCATTACTGCTCAACTGATATGGCTCTGTTTTACAAACACAAAGGAAGACTGTATGTACACTTGCCCTCTCACCAGAAGGGCTGGTTTAAAAGAAAGAGAAAGAAAGAGAAGAAAAGGGAAAGAGCAGGGCTGGGAACCAAGGGGAGTTGGTCTGCTGAATGAGCCTTTCAGAAAGAATTGTGTGATAGGTTTTGTGTGTGTGCTTTTTTAAAACACTGCTGCCAAAGCTCAGAATTGAAAACTATTCAATGGGCATCATGTCAGAAACACAATGATTTATTTTGCTGGTTCATTTTCAAACATGAGCTTTCTCCTTATTCCCTGAAATGGGTTTTGGGCCCGAATCTTTAAAATGTGAGGAACAGAAGTTATGTAGAGAGCCGGGTCTGATTCAAGATAAACAAGGATTCGATTATAAATATGACAGTGGCATATCCCTGGCCTCCAGAGAGGCTCGTCTGTTTGCTCAGACTGCAGACATTTCCTCCATCCAGAGTTGCATGGGGGCCCGAGCCCAAGGCCCTCTCTGGTGAGCCCTCCCCAGCACAGAAGGGGTGACTTTTAAGCCCACCCTGCTGCCCCATCACCGGTGGATTCCAAGAGCTACTGCGTACACATAGGAGATTCAGGCCTCGATTCTGAAAGTCAGGAGCACAAGAAGCAAGACTGCTGTGTTTTCCTGGTGCCATCCCACAGAGCTGAAGTCTTGTCACCATTCATATTCACTCTTCCTCTAAGGAGGCTCCCAGAGGCTCGCTGAGGCCTGGGTATGAGAGGCAAGCCACAGAGAAATGACCTAGTCTCCAAGGGGCCTTTTCTCCAGACCACGGTTTCTAGCAGGACTGTGCTGGCTGGCCCCTGTCCATGCCACTCTTGACCACACTGGGATCAGAGAGCCCAAGACAAACACAGCTCTGCCTCAGGCCCTCTCTTATTGGGCTCCTTCTAGAACCTTGTGCCTGAAAATTTTTAACAGAGCATTTTTTAAATTGAGATCTAATTTACATACCATAAAATCCACTCTCTTAAAGGGGGTTCATTTCTGGCTTGAAGGACTTCATGTGATCTTTAGCTAGTGGCTCACATGGTAAAGAATCTGCCTGCAATTCAGGAGACCTGGGTTCAATCCTTGGGTCAGGAAGATCCCCGGGAGAAGGGAATGACTACCCACTCCAGAATTCTTGCCTGGAGAATTCCATGGACAGAGGAGCCTGGCGGGCTACAATCCATTTAGTCTCACAGAATCAGACACAACCGAGCAATGAACACTTTCATTTTCACACTTTAAAGGGTACATTTCAGTGGGGGTTGTTGTTATTGTTTGTTTGTTTGTTTTTGCAAAGTTATGTTATAGGAAGAGCGGGGCAGCTAATTGTGGGTTCTTAGCCTCACACAGGAAAGAACTCAAGAACAAGCCATAGTAAGTGAAAGAAGATTTATTCAGGGAGACACATTCCCTAGATAGAGTGTGGACCATCTCAGAAGGCAAGAGGTCCAAGATATTGGGGTGGTTTTTATTGACTGGGTAATTTCATAGGCTGATGAGCAGGAGGATTATTCCAATTCTTTTGGGAAAAGGGCAGAGATTACCAGGAATTGGGTCACGCTCACTTTTTGGTCTTTTATAATTGGAACTATCATGGCACCTGTGTGCATGTCATTTAGCCTAGGCTAATGTTTTACAGTGAGTGTATCATGAGGCTCAAGGTCTAGTGGATGACAGTTGTCTGCCATCTTGGACCTAGTTGGTCCTAATCAGTTTATGTCATGTCCTCAATGACTGTGTCATTTTTTTCAAGGGTTGTATCCTGACTCTTTTCTGTCTCAGTTCTGCAACCATTTCTGTTGTTTATTTATTGTCTAGTCACTAAGTCGTGTTTGACTCTTTACGACCTCATTGACTGTAGCACACATGGATCCTCTGTCCCTGGGATTCTCCAGGCAAGAATACTGGAGTTGGTTGCCATACTCACGTCTCTTTCACTATCTGCATTGGTAGGCAGATTCTTTACCACTACACCACCTGGGAGTCATTCTGCAACCGTAGCCATTAATTCCAGAATATTTCATCACCTCCAGAAGAAACCCAAGCCATACATAATTTTGAATTTTCTTCTAAAGAGGGTCTCAAACTGTTTAAGACTCAAGTCCCCCCGACCACCCCCACCCCTCCCCGCCCAGTCATTGAATCCACCCCTAGAGACCTTTTGCAAAGCAACCATTTCCAAAACCAGAATCACTGAGTGGGCGGAGGCACAGATCCCCTGTAAATCAGATCTCTCCTCTTCCCGGGGTTGCTGGTTTTGCCACCCCCTCCCTCAGGGCACTGAGAGGCTAGAGTCTCTTCTGAAGGACCCACCACAGTTTAAAATGTGCCTGAAAATTTTTAACAGAGCATTTTTAAAATGAGATCTAATTTACATACCATAAAATCCACTCTCTTAAAGGGGGTTCATTTCTGGCTTGAAGGACTTCATGTGATCTTTAGCTAGTGGCTCACATGGTAAAGAATCTGCCTGCAATTCAGGAGACCTGGGTTCAATCCTTGGGTCAGGAAGATCCCCGGGAGAAGGGAATGACTACCCACTCCAGAATTCTTGCCTGGAGAATTCCATGGACAGAGGAGCCTGGCGGGCTACAATCCATTTAGTCTCACAGAATCAGACACAACCGAGCAATGAACACTTTCATTTTCACACTTTAAAGGGTACATTTCAGTGGGGGTTGTTGTTATTGTTTGTTTGTTTGTTTTTGCAAAGTTATGTTATAGGAAGAGCGGGGCAGCTAATTGTGGGTTCTTAGCCTCACACAGGAAAGAACTCAAGAACAAGCCATAGTAAGTGAAAGAAGATTTATTCAGGGAGACACATTCCCTAGATAGAGTGTGGACCATCTCAGAAGGCAAGAGGTCCAAGATATTGGGGTGGTTTTTATTGACTGGGTAATTTCATAGGCTGATGAGCAGGAGGATTATTCCAATTCTTTTGGGAAAAGGGCAGAGATTACCAGGAATTGGGTCACGCTCACTTTTTGGTCTTTTATAATTGGAACTATCATGGCACCTGTGTGCATGTCATTTAGCCTAGGCTAATGTTTTACAGTGAGTGTATCATGAGGCTCAAGGTCTAGTGGATGACAGTTGTCTGCCATCTTGGACCTAGTTGGTCCTAATCAGTTTATGTCATGTCCTCAATGACTGTGTCATTTTTTTCAAGGGTTGTATCCTGACTCTTTTCTGTCTCAGTTCTGCAACCATTTCTGTTGTTTATTTATTGTCTAGTCACTAAGTCGTGTTTGACTCTTTACGACCTCATTGACTGTAGCACACATGGATCCTCTGTCCCTGGGATTCTCCAGGCAAGAATACTGGAGTTGGTTGCCATACTCACGTCTCTTTCACTATCTGCATTGGTAGGCAGATTCTTTACCACTACACCACCTGGGAGTCATTCTGCAACCGTAGCCATTAATTCCAGAATATTTCATCACCTCCAGAAGAAACCCAAGCCATACATAATTTTGAATTTTCTTCTAAAGAGGGTCTCAAACTGTTTAAGACTCAAGTCCCCCCGACCACCCCCACCCCTCCCCGCCCAGTCATTGAATCCACCCCTAGAGACCTTTTGCAAAGCAACCATTTCCAAAACCAGAATCACTGAGTGGGCGGAGGCACAGATCCCCTGTAAATCAGATCTCTCCTCTTCCCGGGGTTGCTGGTTTTGCCACCCCCTCCCTCAGGGCACTGAGAGGCTAGAGTCTCTTCTGAAGGACCCACCACAGTCTAATCTGTCCTCTTTCCTATTATCTCTCCCCAGTTCTGAGAACCACGGGCTTTATCTCTTAATCCATGTCTTCTTTTTAAAAAGTTCAAAAGGCAAAAATTTACCTCTTTTCTCTGACTTGTGTTTCCCTTCCCTGAAGCTGGAATGAGAAAGCAGTAGCTGTCCCCTCAAAGGTCACAAAAATCACAGAAAATAATGGTTACCGTAACCCCACCAGGGTCAATTCATCCAATTACTACCCTGATACCCAAAAAACAACATTAACTCCAGGCTTTCAAAAGCTAAAAAGTCACTTGGGCACTTCTCAGACAGAGGAATGCCAAGTGATATCGCAGAAGGGATCCTCTTAGGGAGTGACATGACCTCCCCAAATAAAAAGGTAGCTTTATTATTCATATTAAAGAAAGAAAGACGGGCTTCCCCTGGTGGTCCAGTGGGTAAGGACACCGCCTTGCAGTGCAAGGGGTGCCGGTTCGATCCCTGGCCTGGGAAGATCCCACGTGCTGCGGAGCGGCTGGACCGATGTGTCCAACTACCGAGCTGGAGCTCTGGAGCGCGTGCGCCCAGAGCCGGTGCTCTGCGACAACAGAGGCCACCTCGATGGGAGGCCCACAGGAGCCAAGGAACAAAGACGGATGAAAACAGACAAATGAAAGACCAATAGAAGTGGCCCGCCTGCTCCCCTCCCTCCCCAACCCGACACCCGCCCAAAAATAAATAAATAAATAAATCTTAAAAAAAAAAAAAAATAGAAAGAAAGAAAAGTCAAGGGGCTCTGCCTCCTGACCTTCACAAGCTGATGAGAGGGCAGGGCACCAGGAAATGTGTTCCTGTGGACCAAGTCTTTTTTTTGGCGGTGGTGTGGGGGGGGACCAGGTTGGGGAGGGAGGGGGGCGGGCGGGCCACGTCTATTGGTCTTTCATTTATCTATTTTCAGCCATCTTTGTTCCCTGGCCCTTGTGGGCCTCCCATCGCAGTGGCCTCTGTTGTCGCAGAGCACCGGCTCTGGACGCATGCGCTCCAGAGCTCCGGCTCGGTAATTGGACACATCGGTCCAGCTGCTCTGCCGCACGTGGGATCTTCCCAGGCCAGGGCTCGAACCTGCGCCCCTTGTACTGCAAGGCGGTGTCCTTACCCACTGGACCATCAGGGGAGCCTCTGTGGATCAAGTCTTAATTAGGGAGTCAAGACCCTTGAGCATGGTCTACCACAAAATCATTCCTTTAGGGTTAATAATTCCCTTTCTCACTCTGAACCTCAGTTTACCACCTACAAATATCTAGCTTTGGTGCTAACCCTTTGTGAGGTCTTATCACCCTTCAGAGCTACACTTGATTGATATTTTTATTTAATTTCAGCTCATTGAAAAGATTGAAAAATGGTGGTGGCACAGAAGTTCCCAGAACAACTCCCTTGGGTGACCTTAGCCAGACACCTGTGGTTCACCACTTGCTCCCCTGGAAAAAAACTGGAGAAATGATGGAGCCAGTCCAGGTGGAGGAGCCCAAGGTCCCACATCCTGTGTGTAGAAAAGGGCAACCTGAGGTTGGAGCCAACATAGAGTGCCCAGAAGGTAACAATCGTGACAACAATGGCAGCAGTTCTCCTTGTGTTTACTACTTGCAAGGCCCATGCTGAGCAGTTTCCATACAAGGCTTCGTTTCTCTTTCATGACCATTTGATGATGGCGCTGTGTGTGTGTTAGTCACTCAGTCGTGTCCAGGTCTTTGCAACCACACAGACTCTAGCCTGCCAGGCTCCTCTGTCCGTGGGATTCTCCAAGCAAGAATACTGGAATGGGTTGCCACTTCCTCCTCCAGGGGATCTTCCTTACTCAGAGTTTGTCTCCTGTGTCTCCTGCATTGCCGGTGGATTCTTTACCACTGAGCCACTGTGGAAGCCCTGCTGAAACTGTTTCACCTCAGATTGGGACTTGAACCACAAACCCAGTGTGAGACTCAAACAGACGTGGCCAGGACTAAGTCAAAATCCTGTTTGGGACTTGAACCCACATACGTGGTTGGGACTCCGATCCAACCAAAATCCATGATACCTGGTTCTTTATGTCTCATTGCAGAAAATAATTCAGTGGGAGACAAAGTGATAGGTAAGAAGTAGTTCTTCAGATTCATAGACAAGCTCACTCCACAGACAGTGTGGGCCATCGTGAATGCAGTGGCCTCAAAAATGTGGCATACTTAGCTTTTATGGGATGGGTAATTTCATATGCTAATAGAGGACTATTCCGACTATTCCAACTATTTTGGGGAAGGGACAGAACTGTCATGGCAACTCTGGGTGTGTCATTTAGCTTGCTGATTGAGGATCAAGGTCTAGTCTGCCATCTTGCACCCATTTGATTCTAATGGGCTATGTTCTTGGGCTATGCGTTCTTTTAAAAATTGTGCCTTGCTCCTTTCCCTCCTATTACAATATTAACCCCATTTTGCAGGTAAGGAAATAACACAACAGAGAGCTTACAAATTTGAACAAGGCTGTACATCTTATCCAGGCATTAAGATACCAACACTGTTATCCTGTCCTGTTCTTAACCACTACTCAAGGCTTCCCCAAACAGGTAAAGTCAAGAATGGGCCACCCTCTGGTTCCACTACACAGAGATGCCCTTCCTAGCCTGGCCCAAATGCAAGGGAGTTGGCGTCTCTCTCAGGTCAGGACTGAACTTTTACTGCTTTATTTTCTGTAAGGAACTGAGGATACCTGGCCTCAAAAGCAACTACCTCAATTATGTAGCAGAAAAAAAAAAAAATCCCTACCTCACACCATATTACCAAATAAACTCCAGCTGTACCAAAGATTATGTCATATATTGAAACTACCACATATATTCACCTTAAGTATCACAAAAATACTATTAAGAAAACATAAAACAATATTATAATATTGAAATGGAAAAGGCTACTCTAGTAGTCACTTAACCAAAATATCTTACAAGGAATAAAGCACGTTCTAGAGAAGAAAAACAACATCATTAATAACACTGAAAAGTAGATGACAAGTTTATTACAAAGGCCTCATTTGCTTTATGAATGTCTCCTACAAAACAAAACAAACACCAATAATCCAGTGGAAAATACAGTAAAAGTTATGAAAAGTTCATGGCAAAGAAATTACAAAAGGCTCTTAAATACTTTAAAAGTGAACAACCTTGCTCGTAATAAGAACATTCCAAATTAAAATTACCCATCTGGTCAGCAAAGATCTACCGGGATCAGCAAGAATGTGGGGAAACACATCCATTCTCAGTGCTGGAAGGCATGAACACCCACTCAGTCTCCAGGGAGACCAATTAACCAATCAACCTTTGATCCTACAATTCCATTTTTAGGAACATAGCCTACAAATGTGCCAGATGTGTAGGAAGTGATTATATGCCAGAATATTTATGATGTTATTGTTTTTAGTAGTAAAAGATTGGAAGTAACTCAAATAGTAGAAAACTTAAATAAACTATGGCACAGAATGCTATGCTGGTATTTAAAAAGGATGCAAAAGAATGAAATTGGATCCTTTATTGTTGTTTAGTCACTAAGCCATGTCCAACTCTCTGTAACCCCATGGACTGCAGCAGAGGGTCCTCTCTCCTTCACCATCTCCCAGAATTTGCTCAAACTCATATCCATTGAGTCAGTGATACTATCTAATCATCTCATCCTTTGCCACCCCCTTCTCCTTTCACCTTCAATCTTTCCCAGCATCAGGGTCTTTTCCAGTAAGACAGTTCTTCACAGCAAGTGGCCACAGGACTGGAGCTTCAGCATCAGTCCTCCCTGTGAATATTCAGTGTTCATTTCCTTTCAGACTGACTGGTTTGATCTCCTTGCTGTCCAAGGGACTCTCAAGAGTTTATTTGCTCACACTCATATTCACTGCTTTATTTTCTGTAAGGAACTGAGGATACCTGGCCTCAAAAGCAACTACCTCAATTATGTAGCAGAAAAAAAAAAAAATCCCTACCTCACACCATATTACCAAATAAACTCCAGCTGTACCAAAGATTATGTCATATATTGAAACTACCACATATATTCACCTTAAGTATCACAAAAATACTATTAAGAAAACATAAAACAATATTATAATATTGAAATGGAAAAGGCTACTCTAGTAGTCACTTAACCAAAATATCTTACAAGGAATAAAGCACGTTCTAGAGAAGAAAAACAACATCATTAATAACACTGAAAAGTAGATGACAAGTTTATTACAAAGGCCTCATTTGCTTTATGAATGTCTCCTACAAAACAAAACAAACACCAATAATCCAGTGGAAAATACAGTAAAAGTTATGAAAAGTTCATGGCAAAGAAATTACAAAAGGCTCTTAAATACTTTAAAAGTGAACAACCTTGCTCGTAATAAGAACATTCCAAATTAAAATTACCCATCTGGTCAGCAAAGATCTACCGGGATCAGCAAGAATGTGGGGAAACACATCCATTCTCAGTGCTGGAAGGCATGAACACCCACTCAGTCTCCAGGGAGACCAATTAACCAATCAACCTTTGATCCTACAATTCCATTTTTAGGAACATAGCCTACAAATGTGCCAGATGTGTAGGAAGTGATTATATGCCAGAATATTTATGATGTTATTGTTTTTAGTAGTAAAAGATTGGAAGTAACTCAAATAGTAGAAAACTTAAATAAACTATGGCACAGAATGCTATGCTGGTATTTAAAAAGGATGCAAAAGAATGAAATTGGATCCTTTATTGTTGTTTAGTCACTAAGCCATGTCCAACTCTCTGTAACCCCATGGACTGCAGCACGCCAGGCTCCTCTCTCCTTCACCATCTCCCAGAATTTGCTCAAACTCATATCCATTGAGTCAGTGATACTATCTAATCATCTCATCCTTTGCCACCCCCTTCTCCTTTCACCTTCAATCTTTCCCAGCATCAGGGTCTTTTCCAGTAAGACAGTTCTTCACAGCAAGTGGCCACAGGACTGGAGCTTCAGCATCAGTCCTCCCTGTGAATATTCAGTGTTCATTTCCTTTCAGACTGACTGGTTTGATCTCCTTGCTGTCCAAGGGACTCTCAAGAGTCTCCTCTATCCTTGCCTCACACTATATACAAAAATTATCTCCACATGGATCAAAGATTTATAAATGTAAGAGCTAAAACAATCTCTTTTTTTAAAAATGAGGTAAAATTTCATGATCTTAGATTTAGTAATGGATTCTTAAATATGACAGCAAAAGCACAAATAACTAAAGAAGAGAATAGATAAATTGGACATCATTATAATTTAGAAAAATCATGTATCAAAAATATTGTCAAGAAAGTAAAAAGCCCACAGAATAGGAGAAAATATTTGCAAATCATATATCTAATGAGGGTTCAGTCTGAAGAATATATACATATAAAGAACTTCTAGCTCAACAGCGACAAAACAAACTCCAACTTAAAAATGGGCAAGAATCTGAACAGACATTTCTCCAGAGAAGAGACACAGGTGGCCAATAAGCATGGGAAAAGATACTCAGCATCTTTAATCATTAAAGACGTAAAAATTAAAACAAACAAGACTATACTTCATACACACTAGGATATTATAATAATAAGTAAAAATGGGAAAAAAAAATATATAGCAAGGACGTGGAAATTTTGGAACCCTCATACATTGTTAGTGGAAATGTGAAATGGTACAGCTGGTCTGGAAAACGGCTCAATGGTGTGTCCAAAAGTAAAACATAGGATTACAACACAATCTACAATCCCACTCCTAGGTACAACACACCCAAGAAAGTAAAAACAGGTATTAAAATAAACCTTTGCACATGAATGTTCATAGTAGAATTATTCATAATAGCCAAGAAGTGAAAACAAATGTTCATCAATGGATGAATAGGGGGAAAACCTGTGACATACCCATAAAATGGAATATAACTTGGCATTAAAAGGAAATGAAGTGTCAATACATGCCACAGTATGGATGGACCTTAAAAATATTGTGCAAGTGAAAGAAGTTAGACACAAAGGGACCCATAGTTATGATTTTCCATAGGTGTGTCCAGCTCTCTGTGACTCCACAGACAAGCCATGGAATTCTCCAGGCAAGAATACTGGATTGGGTAGCCTATCCTTCTCCAGGAGATCTTCCCAATTCAGGGATCAAACTAGGGTCTCCTGCATTGCAGGCGGATTCTTTACCAGTTGAGCTACTAGAGTCTCCCCTATATAATGTCCAGAAAAGGCAGATTCACAGTGAGATAAAGATCGATGACTGTTAGGGGCTAGGAAGCCCTGGCCTCTTACTCTGGTTAAATCACACTGATTATCTCAGCTCATCTGCTTTTTTCTCCCTATGCTAATTTGCTTCTTCAATTTACATCCAATTTAGTCCCTCTAATCAGCCAGCTTCCTTGTCTGCAAATGCTCATAGGGAGATTTCAGACCAGATTCACGCAGAAATAGGTTAACCTTCAGTTCGGGCTCACATACCTTAGTTGACTGGCTGGGTCCCTGAAACTAAGCTATTGCATCACGGATGGCTTTCTCCAGTAGCTCTGCAGCCTTTCCACTTATATTTCCAGTTTCTTTCGAACTCCAAATACTATCCCAAATACTGCTCACTTCCAAGACAAGCAGTCCTCTTCTTATTTTCCTGTCAGGAAACTAAACATATCTGGATATTATAATAATAAGTAAAAATGGGAAAAAAAAATATATAGCAAGGACGTGGAAATTTTGGAACCCTCATACATTGTTAGTGGAAATGTGAAATGGTACAGCTGGTCTGGAAAACGGCTCAATGGTGTGTCCAAAAGTAAAACATAGGATTACAACACAATCTACAATCCCACTCCTAGGTACAACACACCCAAGAAAGTAAAAACAGGTATTAAAATAAACCTTTGCACATGAATGTTCATAGTAGAATTATTCATAATAGCCAAGAAGTGAAAACAAATGTTCATCAATGGATGAATAGGGGGAAAACCTGTGACATACCCATAAAATGGAATATAACTTGGCATTAAAAGGAAATGAAGTGTCAATACATGCCACAGTATGGATGGACCTTAAAAATATTGTGCAAGTGAAAGAAGTTAGACACAAAGGGACCCATAGTTATGATTTTCCATAGGTGTGTCCAGCTCTCTGTGACTCCACAGACAAGCCATGGAATTCTCCAGGCAAGAATACTGGATTGGGTAGCCTATCCTTCTCCAGGAGATCTTCCCAATTCAGGGATCAAACTAGGGTCTCCTGCATTGCAGGCGGATTCTTTACCAGTTGAGCTACTAGAGTCTCCCCTATATAATGTCCAGAAAAGGCAGATTCACAGTGAGATAAAGATCGATGACTGTTAGGGGCTAGGAAGCCCTGGCCTCTTACTCTGGTTAAATCACACTGATTATCTCAGCTCATCTGCTTTTTTCTCCCTATGCTAATTTGCTTCTTCAATTTACATCCAATTTAGTCCCTCTAATCAGCCAGCTTCCTTGTCTGCAAATGCTCATAGGGAGATTTCAGACCAGATTCACGCAGAAATAGGTTAACCTTCAGTTCGGGCTCACATACCTTAGTTGACTGGCTGGGTCCCTGAAACTAAGCTATTGCATCACGGATGGCTTTCTCCAGTAGCTCTGCAGCCTTTCCACTTATATTTCCAGTTTCTTTCGAACTCCAAATACTATCCCAAATACTGCTCACTTCCAAGACAAGCAGTCCTCTTCTTATTTTCCTGTCATTGATTTCGTGCTGGGATTTCTAATGCCCCAATACAGATCTGACGCTTTCATTTCTTTTTCTGTCCTTGGAATGTGAAACATCTCCCAATTTACCACCATCTGCTACCTTAATTAATAGGCTATTTACTCCCCTGTAAGACCTTGCAGACATTCTCTTGGACTCCTAGCTTGGTGCACATTGCAGGCTCTTATTAGTCTTGGTTCATAATCCAGCTTTCACTCTATTTGACAGCTCTCATCTCTAAGCCAATTTAAATTACATTTACCTTGTAAGAGTTCATAAGACACCAATTTGCTTTTTTGGAACCTGAAACAAATCACATCGACTACATTCCCTCAGTCCACTTCTTTCATAATTTGAAGGGCATCTCCGAATAAAGAAAGAAATAACATCAATCTGGTTTATTTGGGTTCTCTCTCTGCATTGGAGCCGAGGGTGTGCATGATGGTCTCTGAGGAGTTACAGAACATGACTTGGTACCTTCCTCCAGCCTCCCTTCACCCCAGCACCCTCTTTAATAAATCTGAATTGCACATGGTGCAATTGTGTGCAAATGCATAAACAAAGATGCAGATGAATAAAGCGAGAGGCTCAACTGCCAACATCATTTATAGTCCACAGTGACTGGTTAGCCATTCAAACTAGAAATCAATCCATCATTTGCATTTCTCTTGTGGCTACATGGAATGATCACTGTTGTAAGTGTTCCTTAAAATACGGTCATTCTCCGTTCATGGGTACCACATACAGCAGTGAAAGGGAAAGGAAAAGAGAAGATGTGCACCTATTAAACTTCTACTCTGTATCAATTTACATCCAATTTAGTCCCTCTAATCAGCCAGCTTCCTTGTCTGCAAATGCTCATAGGGAGATTTCAGACCAGATTCACGCAGAAATAGGTTAACCTTCAGTTCGGGCTCACATACCTTAGTTGACTGGCTGGGTCCCTGAAACTAAGCTATTGCATCACGGATGGCTTTCTCCAGTAGCTCTGCAGCCTTTCCACTTATATTTCCAGTTTCTTTCGAACTCCAAATACTATCCCAAATACTGCTCACTTCCAAGACAAGCAGTCCTCTTCTTATTTTCCTGTCATTGATTTCGTGCTGGGATTTCTAATGCCCCAATACAGATCTGACGCTTTCATTTCTTTTTCTGTCCTTGGAATGTGAAACATCTCCCAATTTACCACCATCTGCTACCTTAATTAATAGGCTATTTACTCCCCTGTAAGACCTTGCAGACATTCTCTTGGACTCCTAGCTTGGTGCACATTGCAGGCTCTTATTAGTCTTGGTTCATAATCCAGCTTTCACTCTATTTGACAGCTCTCATCTCTAAGCCAATTTAAATTACATTTACCTTGTAAGAGTTCATAAGACACCAATTTGCTTTTTTGGAACCTGAAACAAATCACATCGACTACATTCCCTCAGTCCACTTCTTTCATAATTTGAAGGGCATCTCCGAATAAAGAAAGAAATAACATCAATCTGGTTTATTTGGGTTCTCTCTCTGCATTGGAGCCGAGGGTGTGCATGATGGTCTCTGAGGAGTTACAGAACATGACTTGGTACCTTCCTCCAGCCTCCCTTCACCCCAGCACCCTCTTTAATAAATCTGAATTGCACATGGTGCAATTGTGTGCAAATGCATAAACAAAGATGCAGATGAATAAAGCGAGAGGCTCAACTGCCAACATCATTTATAGTCCACAGTGACTGGTTAGCCATTCAAACTAGAAATCAATCCATCATTTGCATTTCTCTTGTGGCTACATGGAATGATCACTGTTGTAAGTGTTCCTTAAAATACGGTCATTCTCCGTTCATGGGTACCACATACAGCAGTGAAAGGGAAAGGAAAAGAGAAGATGTGCACCTATTAAACTTCTACTCTGTATCAAGTCCTCGGTTTGGGGTTGGCTTCATAGGCTTGACTTCAATGGTGAGTTTTAAATCTGCCTTCATCAGTCACTTCTGAAGAGTTTGGTAAAGACGCAGACTTCCTGACCTCACTCTTAAATATTCTAAGTCAATGGTTTTGGAGTAAGACTCAGGAATTTGTGTTTTTCAAAAGTGCTACCAGGCACTCTTTTGATGACTCACTGATTCTGGGAAGTGCCAGATTCTCAAAGCAACCCAGAAACATCCATTTCAGCCTTTTTTGTCAGTCACTTGTTGGATGAGGAAAATAAGGCTTATAGAGATTAAATAACTTGCTCAACATCACAGACTAGGAAATCATAAACCAGCATTAAGGATGAGTCTGAAGAGTTCTGGAACCCATTCTTTCTCCAGGAGCCCCCAGAGCCTCCGTCTTGATGGGAAACAATCTTTTGTTGAAGATACCACAGCATCATTTTAATGAAAACAAATATTTTTTCAGCACTCCCAAAAGATACGTAGTGTACACTAATGTTCATAGCTGCATTATTCACAATAGCCAAAATGTGGAAACAGCCCAATGTCCATCAACAGATGGATGGATTGTATATATGCAGAGTGAAAATAAAAGCGTTAGTTGACCAGTAGTGTCCTACTCTCTACGACCCCATGGACTGTAACTCTCCAGGCTCCTCTGTCCAGAGAATTCTCCGGGCAAGAATACTGGAGTCAGTTGCCATTTTCTGCTCCAGGGGATCTTCTCAGCCCAGGGACTGAACCCGGGTCACCAGCACTGCAGCAGAGTCTTTACCATCTGAGTCCAAGGAAGCCTTGAGGTGTCTACAATAGGCAAATTTGTAGCACCAGAAATTAGATTACCAGAGGCTGACTCCGGGGATGGGAGAAATTATTTAATGGGTAGTTTCTGTTTTGAATGATGAAATGGATTGTGGTGAATTTACCTAATGCTATTGAATTGTACACTTAAAATGGTAAATTTTAGGTTATGTGTATTTTATCATAATTTAAGAAGCATAGAAAAGATATTTGGAAAAATAGGAGCCCCCTGGAACCTACCCCGAGAGTAAGATTGTGAAGTGAGTCTCCAAGTCTTTCTTCTATTTTCCCCTGAAGTTGAATGAAAAACTGATTTCTGGTTAACTGCAGGTTCCGTGGATCATGGCATCATTGCATTTACTCTTTGCTCATTTTTTCACAGAAAGAATGAAGAGTTTGGTAAAGCCCTTCTGAAAAAGTCAATGGTTTTGGAGTAAGACTCAGGAATTTGTGTTTTTCAAAAGTGCTACCAGGCACTCTTTTGATGACTCACTGATTCTGGGAAGTGCCAGATTCTCAAAGCAACCCAGAAACATCCATTTCAGCCTTTTTTGTCAGTCACTTGTTGGATGAGGAAAATAAGGCTTATAGAGATTAAATAACTTGCTCAACATCACAGACTAGGAAATCATAAACCAGCATTAAGGATGAGTCTGAAGAGTTCTGGAACCCATTCTTTCTCCAGGAGCCCCCAGAGCCTCCGTCTTGATGGGAAACAATCTTTTGTTGAAGATACCACAGCATCATTTTAATGAAAACAAATATTTTTTCAGCACTCCCAAAAGATACGTAGTGTACACTAATGTTCATAGCTGCATTATTCACAATAGCCAAAATGTGGAAACAGCCCAATGTCCATCAACAGATGGATGGATTGTATATATGCAGAGTGAAAATAAAAGCGTTAGTTGACCAGTAGTGTCCTACTCTCACGACCCCATGGACTGTAACTCTCCAGGCTCCTCTGTCCAGAGAATTCTCCGGGCAAGAATACTGGAGTCAGTTGCCATTTTCTGCTCCAGGGGATCTTCTCAGCCCAGGGACTGAACCCGGGTCACCAGCACTGCAGCAGAGTCTTTACCATCTGAGTCCAAGGAAGCCTTGAGGTGTCTACAATAGGCAAATTTGTAGCACCAGAAATTAGATTACCAGAGGCTGACTCCGGGGATGGGAGAAATTATTTAATGGGTAGTTTCTGTTTTGAATGATGAAATGGATTGTGGTGAATTTACCTAATGCTATTGAATTGTACACTTAAAATGGTAAATTTTAGGTTATGTGTATTTTATCATAATTTAAGAAGCATAGAAAAGATATTTGGAAAAATAGGAGCCCCCTGGAACCTACCCCGAGAGTAAGATTGTGAAGTGAGTCTCCAAGTCTTTCTTCTATTTTCCCCTGAAGTTGAATGAAAAACTGATTTCTGGTTAACTGCAGGTTCCCGTGGATCATGGCATCATTGCATTTTACTCTTTGCTCATTTTTTTTCACAGAAAGAATGGGGGACAGGCATTTTGGCAAGTACGGGATGAAGCTACCCTGTGTGATAGGCTTAGTGCATCAGCAGGTGGGGGGCAACTCTGCAACTCCCCTGAGGGACAGTCCTAGTCATAGGACCATTCTGGGGACCTGGGATATCTTCCCTGTAAGAGCAAGTGCTGTGGCTGGTGACTTGCTACTTGTCCCCATTGTTGCGGCAGCAGCTCTGTGCTAGACCCAAGTTCAGCAAAATAAGCCCTCCTCCTGGAGAAGTGTTTTTAACTCTACAGACTATAACATCCTCCTCTCTTTTTGACTAAAGCTCCAAAGATGCAAACACAAAGATATGGGCAGCACAGTTCATTCAGAGTGGACAAGCTTCTGAGGTTGCCAGGAGGGATCCTGAGTCCTGTTCCTGAGACCCTGGGCCCTCTTTCCACCCTCAGAGTCACACCTCTGTCTTTCCCGTAGTGTTTCTTTATTTTTTGAGTACTGGTATCTGCACCACAAAAACTGCTGAACACTTGGGCACACATTTGAATAAATGATTGCTAAAAGTTCTTTTTTTGTTTTGTTTTGAAATTTCTTGCCTTTCTCTTTTTAGCTTTGGTAGTTGTAAGGTGGTAATTGGCAAATGAAAAGTGTATGTATTTAAGATGTACAATTTGGTGTAGGACTGTGTATACCTTGTGAGTTGATCACCATGATCAAGCATACCTGTGACCTCACATAATTGTGTCTGTGTGTACATGTAGGCATGTGGTAAAAATTAAGATCTACTGTCTTAGTAAACACAAATACAACAAAGTACTGTTACAGTGCCAGAGGCTCTTTTTTTCTGTTTTGAATGATGAAATGGATTGTGGTGAATTTACCTAATGCTATTGAATTGTACACTTAAAATGGTAAATTTTAGGTTATGTGTATTTTATCATAATTTAAGAAGCATAGAAAAGATATTTGGAAAAATAGGAGCCCCCTGGAACCTACCCCGAGAGTAAGATTGTGAAGTGAGTCTCCAAGTCTTTCTTCTATTTTCCCCTGAAGTTGAATGAAAAACTGATTTCTGGTTAACTGCAGGTTCCCGTGGATCATGGCATCATTGCATTTTACTCTTTGCTCATTTTTTTTCACAGAAAGAATGGGGGACAGGCATTTTGGCAAGTACGGGATGAAGCTACCCTGTGTGATAGGCTTAGTGCATCAGCAGGTGGGGGGCAACTCTGCAACTCCCCTGAGGGACAGTCCTAGTCATAGGACCATTCTGGGGACCTGGGATATCTTCCCTGTAAGAGCAAGTGCTGTGGCTGGTGACTTGCTACTTGTCCCCATTGTTGCGGCAGCAGCTCTGTGCTAGACCCAAGTTCAGCAAAATAAGCCCTCCTCCTGGAGAAGTGTTTTTAACTCTACAGACTATAACATCCTCCTCTCTTTTTGACTAAAGCTCCAAAGATGCAAACACAAAGATATGGGCAGCACAGTTCATTCAGAGTGGACAAGCTTCTGAGGTTGCCAGGAGGGATCCTGAGTCCTGTTCCTGAGACCCTGGGCCCTCTTTCCACCCTCAGAGTCACACCTCTGTCTTTCCCGTAGTGTTTCTTTATTTTTTGAGTACTGGTATCTGCACCACAAAAACTGCTGAACACTTGGGCACACATTTGAATAAATGATTGCTAAAAGTTCTTTTTTTGTTTTGTTTTGAAATTTCTTGCCTTTCTCTTTTTAGCTTTGGTAGTTGTAAGGTGGTAATTGGCAAATGAAAAGTGTATGTATTTAAGATGTACAATTTGGTGTAGGACTGTGTATACCTTGTGAGTTGATCACCATGATCAAGCATACCTGTGACCTCACATAATTGTGTCTGTGTGTACATGTAGGCATGTGGTAAGAACACTTAAGATCTACTGTCTTAGTAAACACAAATATACAACAAAGTACTGTTCACTACGGTCAGCTGCTGCACGTTAGATCTTCAACATTTACTCATCTTGCATCACTGAAAGTTTATACCTTTTGGCCAGCATATCCCAGTTTTCTCCACCCACAACTCCTGGCAGCCATCACTCTACTCTGAGCTTCTAGCTGTTGGACTGTTTTCGATTCCACCCATGAGTGAGGCTGGGTTTCCCAGGTGGCGCTAGTGGTTAAGGATCCAACTGCCAATGCAGGAGACCTAAGAGACCCGGGATTAATCCCTGGGTCAGGAAAATTCCCTGGAGGAGGCCATGGCGACCCATTCCAGCATTCCATCCTGAAGAATCCCTTGGACAGAGGAGCCTGATGGGCTACAGTTCACAGGGTCACACAGAGTCGGACATGACTGAAGTGACTAAGCACGTGAATGAGGCCAGACAGACAGCATTTGTCTTTCTGTGGCTGGCTTATTTCACTTAGCATGACGTCCTTCAAAGTCACCTGTATTATCACACAAGGAAAATTTTTCTTTAAAGGCTGAATAATATTTCACTATATATATCATGGTTTATTCATCCATTTATCAATGGATGTTTAAAAAATAAAAACATTACAGGGCTTCTCTGGTAGCTCAATGGTAAAGAGTTCGCCTGCCAATGCAGGAGACACAAGTTCGATTCCTGGTCCAGGAAGGTCCCATATGCTGCGAAGCAACTAAGCCTGTGAGCCACAACTATGGAGCCTGTGCTCTAGAGCCTCAGAGCCACAACCATTGAGCCCATGTGCCGCAACTGCTGAAGCCCATGAGCCCTAGAGACCGAGTTCCCCAACAAGAGAAGTCACCGCAACAAGAAGCCTGCTCACCTCAACTAGAGAGCAGCCCCGACTCCCTGCAACTAGAGAAGAGCCTGTGGCAGCAGTGAAAACCCAGAATAGCCAAAAAGAAATTAATTTTTTAAAAAGACCTTAATTAAAAAAAAAAAAAAAAAAAAAAAACCACTGCAAATAGACATTTTAAAAAACAAAGTTAAATCCTCTGATCCTATAAAAGTCATTCCATGCCAATTTAACCAAGTTAAAAGTTTCCCTCTGTGAATGAAGTATCTTATCTAAGATCCAGGGTGGCCAGCACAGATGAGGGCTAGCATAAGAACAGGAGATACAGACGGGAGAATTAGGAAATACTTCAACATAGTTTATTTTTTAATTCAGTTTGAGAAGTCACGTAAGGGCATTTTTATCCTCTTCTGTGTTTTTCTAGATGATTTTTATCTTCAAGGAAAATGTGATTACATCCTGCAGATCAAAGATACGGAAAGAGGATGCCTATAAAAGAACATTTTAGGCACATGGAAGTTCAGGCTTATGTGCTTCTCTAATGAAAAAAGCAATCTGCTCTTGCTGAGAAAACTAAGGGAACAAGAATCTCCCATGCAAGACCACCATTTAGTTCTAGCAAAGGGAGTTAAAATTGGAGGAGAAATGCAATAATCATTGGTCCCCATTTCTCCTAAGGCTGCGAATCTGTTAGATCCCAGCAGACAGTGTGGTGGAGGATATCTATTCCAGGGTGATAATGAGCAGACTAATTTAGAGTCGCATTGAGGTAAAATACCATGCATCTAGGTAGGGAAGTGAATCAACATTAGATGTCCAGAGAGCCAGGAAAAGAGTCACAGCTTAAAGCAAGAGTTGCTAAAACAGCAGGAACATGTAGGCTTTAAAGAGTTCGCCTGCCAATGCAGGAGACACAAGTTCGATTCCTGGTCCAGGAAGGTCCCATATGCTGCGAAGCAACTAAGCCTGTGAGCCACAACTATGGAGCCTGTGCTCTAGAGCCTCAGAGCCACAACCATTGAGCCCATGTGCCGCAACTGCTGAAGCCCATGAGCCCTAGAGACCGAGTTCCCCAACAAGAGAAGTCACCGCAACAAGAAGCCTGCTCACCTCAACTAGAGAGCAGCCCCGACTCCCTGCAACTAGAGAAGAGCCTGTGGCAGCAGTGAAAACCCAGAATAGCCAAAAAGAAATTAATTTTTTAAAAAGACCTTAATTAAAAAAAAAAAAAAAAAAAAAAACCACTGCAAATAGACATTTTAAAAAACAAAGTTAAATCCTCTGATCCTATAAAAGTCATTCCATGCCAATTTAACCAAGTTAAAAGTTTCCTCTGTGAATGAAGTATCTTATCTAAGATCCAGGGTGGCCAGCACAGATGAGGGCTAGCATAAGAACAGGAGATACAGACGGGAGAATTAGGAAATACTTCAACATAGTTTATTTTTTAATTCAGTTTGAGAAGTCACGTAAGGGCATTTTTATCCTCTTCTGTGTTTTTCTAGATGATTTTTATCTTCAAGGAAAATGTGATTACATCCTGCAGATCAAAGATACGGAAAGAGGATGCCTATAAAAGAACATTTTAGGCACATGGAAGTTCAGGCTTATGTGCTTCTCTAATGAAAAAAGCAATCTGCTCTTGCTGAGAAAACTAAGGGAACAAGAATCTCCCATGCAAGACCACCATTTAGTTCTAGCAAAGGGAGTTAAAATTGGAGGAGAAATGCAATAATCATTGGTCCCCATTTCTCCTAAGGCTGCGAATCTGTTAGATCCCAGCAGACAGTGTGGTGGAGGATATCTATTCCAGGGTGATAATGAGCAGACTAATTTAGAGTCGCATTGAGGTAAAATACCATGCATCTAGGTAGGGAAGTGAATCAACATTAGATGTCCAGAGAGCCAGGAAAAGAGTCACAGCTTAAAGCAAGAGTTGCTAAAACAGCAGGAACATGTAGGCTTTAAAGAAACTTCAGGTTTGTTAGAAAGACTTTTCATCCTCTTTTAATAGTTAACCTGACCCCAGCTCAAGAATCCAATTTACTGAGTAGTCTATTGTGTACCTGGAGAAAACTTTCAAAACCTTAATGACTTATAATCTTGGTTTCAGTAATAATCTCAGTAATGCTGGGATAACCCTCCTCTTTTACAGCTCCCATATGCTCCAAACCAACTTATATCTTATCTCCAGCAGGAGCCTCTGTTTTTTTATGATTTTAAAACATAGCTTGGAAAAGTCTCCGTCTTATCTCGGAGCAGAAGTGGTGTCACTTGCCAGCCCAAATATGCTGGTAAGAGTTTCCCCTCTCACTCAGCTGCACAGCTGCTTCTTGCAGCCCCAGCCAGGCTCCTGCTGAGATAAAAACACAACTCATCTAGGTCAATGATTAAATTGAAAGTTATAATATTACTAATTAAGTTTGTGCAAATAGAGAACCAATAAAAAAAAACCCAAACAAATTCCTTGAGAGGGTCACCTCCATACCAAACAGCCGCCCCCCTTCCCCGTCACTCCCCACTCCCAAAGTAGAAAGTCTTGGAAAAGCCTCCCCCAGGCCTTGTCACTAGGGTCTCCGCTTTCAATCTCAAAACAACCACTTACTGTCTCCCAAGCATAGTTTTATCTGAGCTCCTGTGTGTTCACTGGGCTGTGGAAGAAACCTTCCAGAGTCAAGCTCATTTCCCGAGACTGCCAGCCCCGAAGGAGCTGGGGAAGGAGATGCCCTGGAGAAAGGAGTTGGGCAACCCATACTGAGAACTATTTATAGTGCATAGGAGTTGGATGTGGTGAAGACAGCTGACCCCGCTGAAGATTACACTAGCTAGCAAGGTGAGGCACACGGCAGCACCGGGCCACAGCTAGAGAGCCGAGGCCAGGTACCCGCAGTGTCAAAGGCGCTTGGGTACGAAGACTTCACTTTCTGAATCCCCTAAAAACTGGTGCCCTAAGTGTCTCCCTTGCCTCCTCCATCCCAGTCCGCATGTCCCCAAAGATGGCAAGAACAGGTTCCATTCTCCCAACCTGGCTTGTTTAAAAGATTCAGTGGGAGAAGTGGGTATTTCTTATAGCAAGCCAAAGCTTGTCTGCCTGAGCTGGTGACCAGCTCACAGGGGGTGCATCTCAGCCAGTCACACCTTTTGACTCCTCCCGCAATCACCAAACACCTTCCTGTTGAATTTCTGGCCAGAGTCCCAAGCAGCCTGGGCAGAAGAGCCGGGGCTCCCTCCCAGATCCCGTCAGAGGAGGTTTCCCAGCCATAGACAACACGCAGCTTTCTTGCTTCATTGTGCTCCAGAGGGTCTATTATCCCTGTGATGACGGGCCGATAGTTCTCAAGTAATTAAACAATGCCAGGAGTCTTTTAAACAATCCTCTAATAACTAGTTTCACCACCAGAATTACACCCTCCAAATCCTAGCTGATGCTACCGTAGACTTTGGGGAGCTACAGACCATGGGAGAAAGAGCCCAAGAGAATGTGGTGTCTGGGGTCATGATGGGTGAGTGGGTCCAGTTTTCCAGGGCGTGGCATAGTCAGAACTGTGGTTTGGGGGTTTCTTCTGGGCCACTCCAGCCCCCACACCACAAAGAGCCTCTGCTAAGACCATGATTGGCAAGGATGTTTTGTTTTGCTTTGTTTTGTTAAGAGCAGTTTTTTTAGGGTCTCCGCTTTCAAAACAACCACTTACTGTCTCCCAAGCATAGTTTTATCTGAGCTCCTGTGTGTTCACTGGGCTGTGGAAGAAACCTTCCAGAGTCAAGCTCATTTCCCGAGACTGCCAGCCCCGAAGGAGCTGGGGAAGGAGATGCCCTGGAGAAAGGAGTTGGGCAACCCATACTGAGAACTATTTATAGTGCATAGGAGTTGGATGTGGTGAAGACAGCTGACCCCGCTGAAGATTACACTAGCTAGCAAGGTGAGGCACACGGCAGCACCGGGCCACAGCTAGAGAGCCGAGGCCAGGTACCCGCAGTGTCAAAGGCGCTTGGGTGCGAAGACTTCACTTTCTGAATCCCTAAAACTGGTGCCCTCAGTGTCTCCCTTGCCTCCTCCATCCCAGTCCGCATGTCCCCAAAGATGGCAAGAACAGGTTCCATTCTCCCAACCTGGCTTGTTTAAAAGATTCAGTGGGAGAAGTGGGTATTTCTTATAGCAAGCCAAAGCTTGTCTGCCTGAGCTGGTGACCAGCTCACAGGGGGTGCATCTCAGCCAGTCACACCTTTTGACTCCTCCCGCAATCACCAAACACCTTCCTGTTGAATTTCTGGCCAGAGTCCCAAGCAGCCTGGGCAGAAGAGCCGGGGCTCCCTCCCAGATCCCGTCAGAGGAGGTTTCCCAGCCATAGACAACACGCAGCTTTCTTGCTTCATTGTGCTCCAGAGGGTCTATTATCCCTGTGATGACGGGCCGATAGTTCTCAAGTAATTAAACAATGCCAGGAGTCTTTTAAACAATCCTCTAATAACTAGTTTCACCACCAGAATTACACCCTCCAAATCCTAGCTGATGCTACCGTAGACTTTGGGGAGCTACAGACCATGGGAGAAAGAGCCCAAGAGAATGTGGTGTCTGGGGTCATGATGGGTGAGTGGGTCCAGTTTTCCAGGGCGTGGCATAGTCAGAACTGTGGTTTGGGGGTTTCTTCTGGGCCACTCCAGCCCCCACACCACAAAGAGCCTCTGCTAAGACCATGATTGGCAAGGATGTTTTGTTTTGCTTTGTTTTGTTAAGAGCAGTTTTAGGTTTACAGAAAATTGAATGGAAAGTATAGAGAGTTCCCTATAACCTCTTACAGTCTTCTCATTCCCACGTATTATGAACATCTTGCAATAGGGCAGCTTTTTGTTAAAGTTGATGTGCTGACATTGGTACATTATTATTTGCTAAAATCATAGTTCACATGAGGACGCCCTATGAGTTTGCGAAAATGTATGATGACCTGTATCACCCATAACAGAATCAGACAGAATAATTTTACACCGTAAAAATCCCCTCAGGCCCACCTATCCGCCTTCCACACAAAATCAACAGGAATATGGGTTTTTTTGCTTGCTTGTTTTTTACTACTTACTTGACTTTATAAATAATTTGTTTGTTTCTTTTGGGCTGTGCCATCCAGCATGTGGGATGTCAGTTCCCCAACCAGGGATTGAACTTGTACCCCTTGTATTGGGGGCATAGAGTCTAAACCACTGGACCACCAGGGAGGTCCCCAGGAATGTGTGTTGGTCCCCAATTTTCTAGAAATGTCCGTCTCTTTTTCTCTTTTTTCCCTTGAAAATAAATGACAGTGGTTCACTCAGGTCATAGGCTTGTTATCAAGCTGAGCTCGCACATTCTCATGAAGCCTGGTCAAGAACACTCCGTGCCTCCCGTGTGCCTTGTACAGCCCGGAGAACCTGGGCTACTCACTGGACCATGGCAGCCTCTTGCCAGGAGCCCAGTGGCAGAGCCAAGCCCATTTCTGGTGGTAAAGAATGGGTGCACACTGCTCACCGCATCCTTTTCCTACCTTCACAGTACCCTCTGATGGATGGGCACGCAGGGAGTCCAGCCTGTGCTGAAGACAGGCAGGTTCCCAGAAAACAGTGAGACTGCAAAGAGCAGGCCGAGCTTATCAACTTAGAGCTCTGATTCTCAAAGTATTGACCCGGCACCCTCAGGGACCCCCAAGACCTTCTCAGGGTTACATGGGTTACATGGGTTCAGAACTGTGGTTTGGGGGTTTCTTCTGGGCCACTCCAGCCCCCACACCACAAAGAGCCTCTGCTAAGACCATGATTGGCAAGGATGTTTTGTTTTGCTTTGTTTTGTTAAGAGCAGTTTTAGGTTTACAGAAAATTGAATGGAAAGTATAGAGAGTTCCCTATAACCTCTTACAGTCTTCTCTTTCCCCACGTATTATGAACATCTTGCAATAGGGCAGCTTTTTGTTAAAGTTGATGTGCTGACATTGGTACATTATTATTTGCTAAAATCATAGTTCACATGAGGACGCCCTATGAGTTTGCGAAAATGTATGATGACCTGTATCACCCATAACAGAATCAGACAGAATAATTTTACACCGTAAAAATCCCCTCAGGCCCACCTATCCGCCTTCCACACAAAATCAACACGAATACGGGTTTTTTTCTTTGCTTGTTTTTTACTACTTACTTGACTTTATAAATAATTTGTTTGTTTCTTTTGGGCTGTGCCATCCAGCATGTGGGATGTCAGTTCCCCAACCAGGGATTGAACTTGTACCCCTTGTATTGGGGGCATAGAGTCTAAACCACTGGACCACCAGGGAGGTCCCCAGGAATGTGTGTTGGTCCCCAATTTTCTAGAAATGTCCGTCTCTTTTTCTCTTTTTTCCCTTGAAAATAAATGACAGTGGTTCACTCAGGTCATAGGCTTGTTATCAAGCTGAGCTCGCACATTCTCATGAAGCCTGGTCAAGAACACTCCGTGCCTCCCGTGTGCCTTGTACAGCCCGGAGAACCTGGGCTACTCACTGGACCATGGCAGCCTCTTGCCAGGAGCCCAGTGGCAGAGCCAAGCCCATTTCTGGTGGTAAAGAATGGGTGCACACTGCTCACCGCATCCTTTTCCTACCTTCACAGTACCCTCTGATGGATGGGCACGCAGGGAGTCCAGCCTGTGCTGAAGACAGGCAGGTTCCCAGAAAACAGTGAGACTGCAAAGAGCAGGCCGAGCTTATCAACTTAGAGCTCTGATTCTCAAAGTATTGACCCGGCACCCTCAGGGACCCCCAAGACCTTCTCAGGGTTACATGGGTTACATGGGTTCAGAATGATTTCCACAACAATACTAAAATCCATCCGCCTTTATACTCATACTGTCTCCAAACCGTACAGAGGAGCTTCCCAGAAGCTGCCTGGTTTGTATCGCCACAGACTGAACGCATAAGCAGGTACAAGGTCCAGATGTCTCCCATTAAGGCAGGCAATCGTTTTACAGAATATTTTTAAAAATATGTCACTTTCACTCTTTATTCTTTTGGAAAGTAGCACTAATTTTCACTTAGAGTTACATGGATAATATATAACGGGTTTATTATTGTTAATTTATGTGATATAAATATTTGTGTTTTGCTGGTTTTATTTTCTAATACGGTATATTGATAGATATAATCCCGATTAACAAAGGCTTTTTGGAATCTTCAATAATATTTAAGAATATAAAGGAGTCCTGAGACCAAAGAGCTTGGTCTGATTTATTGCAAATGACTTGGAGTTAGACAGAGCTCAGTTGAAAACCCAACCTCCTGCCATTCGGATGAGTTATTTACACCCCACCCATCCAGAGCCTTGGCTTCTCTATCTGTCCAATGGTGATAATAATGTTTACTTCATGGGGTGGTTGCAAAGATTAATGGCCTGACATATATAAAAAAACACCTATGGTCATTGGCACTGACAGTCAATAAACAGTGCAGTGAAGAAGGAAGAAAAAGAAAGTCTAAAGCTGAGTTCCCATTTTCAAAATGAATATACAGTGTGATCGTTCATGTACAGTTGGGCATGAAATCACAGTAAATAGCAAAGGGGACCTTCTGCCTCTCTGCAAACTACCAGCAATGGCCAGCTGAAGCCAGTGGGCCTTGAAAGGTAGGGAGATTTACATGAGCAGAAAGAAGGGTGTTTCTCTTCTGTTCTTAACATGAATGAAGACTCAGGTAAAGCCTTTCTATGGGATGTTGAGTAGACTAGCCAGCCTGCTTCTACACACACTCACACACACGTCCACATGGAATGAATATATACAGAGGAAAGTGATCATATCCAAAATCAAATGATCATTATAAAATTAACAGGTCCTTACTTAACATGCTCAGTTGTGTCCAACTCTTTGTAACCCCATGGATTATAGCCCGCCAGGCTCCTCTGTCCATGGAATTCTTCAGGCAAGAATACCGGAGTAGATTGCCATTTCCTACTCAAGGGGACCTTCCTGATCCAGGGATCAAACCTGAGTCTCCTGTGTCTCCTGCATTGGCAGACTGAGCCACCTGGGAAGCCCTGACAGGGCTTTGGTGTATCACACCAAATATGGTTACTGACCATCTCCTCTGTTGCCACACTTCACCGCTTGTGGGATCCCAATTCCCTAACCAAGGATTGAATCTGAGCCGTGGCAGTGAAAACCCCAAATCCTAATCTCTAGGCCACCAGGGAACTCCAGCCCCTGTCACTTTTCAGCCCTTGTCTGCTCATCTCAATCCCAGACACCACCCCAGAGATCTGGATACCATAGGTCTAGGCAGAACCCAGGCATCTGTATTTTTATACAAGCTTCAGGTGAGAGGAAAGACCTCCAATCCACTCTGGGCAGATGCTCAAGAGGAACCTGAGAGCTTCTGCCTTTAAAGAGGGAGACTATAACGTAACTGGAAAGAAGAGGCATATAAACGGGGCCAAGCCAGTCCACTAGAGAAGAGAAGGCTCTGTCCCATCAAGCAAGACTGGCAAGAGAGAATGTAGGCAGTGAGAGAGGAAAGGAGAAGGCACTGAGGATGGAGGCGTCATCGGGACTCGCTGGGAACTGGACGGTGCACTGAAGATAGGATCATTCCAGTAGGGCCCTGAGGTCAAGTGGCTATGTTGGCCTGAGGTGACCTCACAAGGAGGTAGCTAGAAGATTAAGATATTGAGGGAATAAATCGCCCAAACTCTCTCTTCCCTTCCCCCAGTCCAACACCCAGTGGAGGCCAGAGGTCTACTTATATGTCCACTTTTGTAAGCTTCTGGGGCAGAAGGAAGTGGGGAGCATGGAAAGTGCTTCTATGGGGCAAAGGCAAGAGGTTAGTCTGGCGCAGATAGTCAGAGAAGAATTCCAGGCGATTATGACAGGTGTGTCTCTAGTCCTAGAGAAGCTGATAAGCTGCGGCTACACTAGGAGTTCCCACGAGCATGAATCCTTACTTAACATGCTCAGTTGTGTCCAACTCTTTGTAACCCCATGGATTATAGCCCGCCAGGCTCCTCTGTCCATGGAATTCTTCAGGCAAGAATACCGGAGTAGATTGCCATTTCCTACTCAAGGGGACCTTCCTGATCCAGGGATCAAACCTGAGTCTCCTGTGTCTCCTGCATTGGCAGACTGAGCCACCTGGGAAGCCCTGACAGGGCTTTGGTGTATCACACCAAATATGGTTACTGACCATCTCCTCTGTTGCCACACTTCACCGCTTGTGGGATCCCAATTCCCTAACCAAGGATTGAATCTGAGCCGTGGCAGTGAAAACCCCAAATCCTAATCTCTAGGCCACCAGGGAACTCCAGCCCCTGTCACTTTTCAGCCCTTGTCTGCTCATCTCAATCCCAGACACCACCCCAGAGATCTGGATACCATAGGTCTAGGCAGAACCCAGGCATCTGTATTTTTATACAAGCTTCAGGTGAGAGGAAAGACCTCCAATCCACTCTGGGCAGATGCTCAAGAGGAACCTGAGAGCTTCTGCCTTTAAAGAGGGAGACTATAACGTAACTGGAAAGAAGAGGCATATAAACGGGGCCAAGCCAGTCCACTAGAGAAGAGAAGGCTCTGTCCCATCAAGCAAGACTGGCAAGAGAGAATGTAGGCAGTGAGAGAGGAAAGGAGAAGGCACTGAGGATGGAGGCGTCATCGGGACTCGCTGGGAACTGGACGGTGCACTGAAGATAGGATCATTCCAGTAGGGCCCTGAGGTCAAGTGGCTATGTTGGCCTGAGGTGACCTCACAAGGAGGTAGCTAGAAGATTAAGATATTGAGGGAATAAATCGCCCAAACTCTCTCTTCCCTTCCCCCAGTCCAACACCCAGTGGAGGCCAGAGGTCTACTTATATGTCCACTTTTGTAAGCTTCTGGGGCAGAAGGAAGTGGGGAGCATGGAAAGTGCTTCTATGGGGCAAAGGCAAGAGGTTAGTCTGGCGCAGATAGTCAGAGAAGAATTCCAGGCGATTATGACAGGTGTGTCTCTAGTCCTAGAGAAGCTGATAAGCTGCGGCTACACTAGGAGTTCCCACGAGCAACCCTGATCACAGCCTGTCAGCACCAAACGTGGGAGACTTGCCAGCCTGTGCCCGGCACTCCTCCAGCCCCTGGAGCCCCTGCAACCCAACCAAGCCAAAGTGGTTATAGGTGGGCAGGGAAGCTCTGAGAAATCACACAGCCTGCCTGAAAAGACAGAGCTACACAGTGACCAGGCAGAACTCAAACCCAGGTCTATCATATAAGAGCTTGAACTCTGGTCATCCTATCATGCTGCTTATTTCCAGAAAACAAAGTGTGTGGGTCTTGAATGAGAATTGTCCTCAGGTCCCTGTACTGATGGTCCTATACTATGGTCCACAGGGTCGCAAAGAGTCGAACATGACTGAAGCAACTCAGCGCACGTGTGCACGCACACACACACCCCCAACATCCCTGCATCCTAAGGCTTCCATGTGGCTCAGTGGTAAAGAACCCAGATGCCAGCGCGGGAGACTCAGGTTCGATCCCTGGCTCAGGAGGATCCCCTGGAGAAAGAAATGGCAGCCCACCCCAGTGTTCTTACCTTGGAGAATCCCATGGACAGAGGAGCCTGGTGAGCTACAGTCACAAAAAAGTCACACACAAATTAGCAACTAAACAACAACAACAACAACAACCACCTGCATCCCAAAACTGAAATGAGGGATTGTATCAGTCAGGAGAAGTTAGACTATGATGCAGCTACAAACACACCCCATATTTGAGAGGGTTAACCACCCCAAAGTGTATTTTTTTAATTTTGGCCTACTTTTATTGATTTTTTATTTTAATCTTTCATCCATCTTTATTCTTTGGCCTGTGTGGACCTCCCTTAGCAGCGGGCTTACTCGTGGAGCACTGGCTCTGGGTGCATGTGCTCCAGAGCTGGCTTCTAATTGGACACACCGGTCCGGCTCCTAGTCCAACACCCAGTGCCCCTTTTTTGGGGCAGAAGGAAGTGGGAGCATGGAAAGTGCTTCTATGGGGCAAAGGCAAGAGGTTAGTCTGGCGCAGATAGTCAGAGAAGAATTCCAGGCGATTATGACAGGTGTGTCTCTAGTCCTAGAGAAGCTGATAAGCTGCGGCTACACTAGGAGTTCCCACGAGCAACCCTGATCACAGCCTGTCAGCACCAAACGTGGGAGACTTGCCAGCCTGTGCCCGGCACTCCTCCAGCCCCTGGAGCCCCTGCAACCCAACCAAGCCAAAGTGGTTATAGGTGGGCAGGGAAGCTCTGAGAAATCACACAGCCTGCCTGAAAAGACAGAGCTACACAGTGACCAGGCAGAACTCAAACCCAGGTCTATCATATAAGAGCTTGAACTCTGGTCATCCTATCATGCTGCTTATTTCCAGAAAACAAAGTGTGTGGGTCTTGAATGAGAATTGTCCTCAGGTCCCTGTACTGATGGTCCTATACTATGGTCCACAGGGTCGCAAAGAGTCGAACATGACTGAAGCAACTCAGCGCACGTGTGCACGCACACACACACCCCCAACATCCCTGCATCCTAAGGCTTCCATGTGGCTCAGTGGTAAAGAACCCAGATGCCAGCGCGGGAGACTCAGGTTCGATCCCTGGCTCAGGAGGATCCCCTGGAGAAAGAAATGGCAGCCCACCCCAGTGTTCTTACCTTGGAGAATCCCATGGACAGAGGAGCCTGGTGAGCTACAGTCACAAAAGAGTCACACACAAATTAGCAACTAAACAACAACAACAACAACAACCACCTGCATCCCAAAACTGAAATGAGGGATTGTATCAGTCAGGAGAAGTTAGACTATGATGCAGCTACAAACACACCCCATATTTGAGAGGGTTAACCACCCCAAAGTGTATTTTTTTAATTTTGGCCTACTTTTATTGATTTTTTATTTTAATCTTTCATCCATCTTTATTCTTTGGCCTGTGTGGACCTCCCTTAGCAGCGGGCTTACTCGTTGCGGAGCACTGGCTCTGGGTGCATGTGCTCCAGAGCGCTGGCTTCTAATTGGACACACCGGTCCGGCTCCTCCATGACACGTGGGATCTTCCCGGGCCAGGGATTGAACTGGTGCCCCTTTGCACTGCAAGGCAGACTCTTACCCACTGGACCACCAGGGAAGCCCCACCCAAAAGTATATTCCTCACTCTCCATCACTGTCCAGGGCAGGCAGGCAGGAGACTCTGCCCCCGCTCATCACTTGTGCACACAGTTTATTGGCCAGAGCATTTTATGGCCCCACTGAACGGCCATCCTCCCCAAGCCATGTCTTAACGATCAACACGCTGACGTCCCCTGGACTCTTCCCACAGGCTGGGCACTGTGCTAAGCAGTCTGCAAGTATCACCTCCTTGGTATCCCACAATCACCTAGGAGACCAAGCATATTTATAGCCCCAATTAACAAAGGAGGGCTAAAAAGCACAGAGAGGTTAAATAATTTGCCAGCATAGCACAGGTAGCAGGAAAGAGGGCTGTGATTATATCCAAGCAGCCCACCATGCTTAATCACTGGATTCTGATCATTTATTGATCATCCCACAAATGAGTATGTGTGCAGGGCCTATATGAGAGGACCTGGGGACTCCGCGGAGGAGCGCAGCCAAAATCTCTTCCCTGGTGGATCTGCTGCTCAGAGGACCATGCATCCTGATGGATTTCATCTTTAGAAGGAGTTTGTTGGTATTTTAAACCCAAATCTGGAAAAAACTGGAAAACCCTAGTCTAAATGACCCGGGATCTCATCTCCATCACTTTTCCTGGGGGATTCTCTCTGCAGCACCCCTTGGTCTCTGGGTCCACACCTCTATTTCTGAGGACAACTCAGCTTACCACAACTTCAACACGTGGAGTTCTGGCTTTCCACATTCTGAGACTAGGGAGAATAAACCCCTGCCTCAGGGCATTCCCCTTTCACCTATTGGCGAGCCTTACACATTGTTCTCTGGGCAAGCATCAGATAAGGGAACAATGTTTTAAGTGGCCCATCCGGCTCCTGGAACCCGTGAGTCTCTTTAAAGAAAGGCAGAGTTCCCAGCCTGGCCTCCACTCCCTCTTTAAAGACAGGCAAGGTTCCCAGCGTTCCCAACCTGGGCTCCCCGTGGCTGCTCTGGGTGCCATCCTGACCCACATCTTTCCTCTGTACCAGGCACTCCCTGAGGCCATCGGCCAGGAAGCCCCACCCAAAAGTATATTCCTCACTCTCCATCACTGTCCAGGGCAGGCAGGCAGGAGACTCTGCCCCCGCTCATCACTTGTGCACACAGTTTATTGGCCAGAGCATTTTATGGCCCCACTGAACGGCCATCCTCCCCAAGCTATGTCTTAACGATCAACACGCTGACGTCCCCTGGACTCTTCCCACAGGCTGGGCACTGTGCTAAGCAGTCTGCAAGTATCACCTCCTTGGTATCCCACAATCACCTAGGAGACCAAGCATATTTATAGCCCCAATTAACAAAGGAGGGGGAAAAAGCACAGAGAGGTTAAATAATTTGCCAGCATAGCACAGGTAGCAGGAAAGAGGGCTGTGATTATATCCAAGCAGCCCACCATGCTTAATCACTGGATTCTGATCATTTATTGATCATCCCACAAATGAGTATGTGTGCAGGGCCTATATGAGAGGACCTGGGGACTCCGCGGAGGAGCGCAGCCAAAATCTCTTCCCTGGTGGATCTGCTGCTCAGAGGACCATGCATCCTGATGGATTTCATCTTTAGAAGGAGTTTGTTGGTATTTTAAACCCAAATCTGGAAAAAACTGGAAAACCCTAGTCTAAATGACCCGGGATCTCATCTCCATCACTTTTCCTGGGGGATTCTCTCTGCAGCACCCCTTGGTCTCTGGGTCCACACCTCTATTTCTGAGGACAACTCAGCTTACCACAACTTCAACACGTGGAGTTCTGGCTTTCCACATTCTGAGACTAGGGAGAATAAACCCCTGCCTCAGGGCATTCCCCTTTCACCTATTGGCGAGCCTTACACATTGTTCTCTGGGCAAGCATCAGATAAGGGAACAATGTTTTAAGTGGCCCATCCGGCTCCTGGAACCCGTGAGTCTCTTTAAAGAAAGGCAGAGTTCCCAGCCTGGCCTCCACTCCCTCTTTAAAGACAGGCAAGGTTCCCAGCGTTCCCAACCTGGGCTCCCCGTGGCTGCTCTGGGTGCCATCCTGACCCACATCTTTCCTCTGTACCAGGCACTCCCTGAGGCCATCGGCCAGGACACGCCTCCAGGCCAGGTTTTCCTGTGGGTGGGGGAATACCTAGGTGGAAACTCAGCACATGTTTTGTTTGCGCCCTGTGATAACATGTGCCCACCCTCCAGGAAAAGGACTCTGGACCCCTGTGGAGAATGATCTAATCAGTTCTAGTGTCCCAGGCCTTCTTGTTGAATTTTGACTTCATTTTTCAAGAGAAAACAGCCAAGGACCACAGATTACTAAGTTTCCTTCTTTCTTTCTTTCTTTATATCATAAAGATTAGGCCGAGGCAATAAGATCTTAATTAGTCTATCGTTTCTCAAATGGACCATATCAAGGGACCATGTAATCATAATACCTGTTGTTTCCTTAGTACTTTGAGATTTACCTAGCAATTTTAATGTTTATACTCAATTCTCATGTACTTCCAGTGAGATGCCATCAGAATTCTGTCCATTTTACAGACCAGTAAGACTAAGGCTTAGTGAAGTTTAGTAGCTGACCCAAGGTCACACAGCCTTTAAGTGGGAGAACTGGGGCGTAAACATCAAGTCTAAAACCTGCCACGCGGCCACGGTCACGACATACTTGCCAAATTTCACTTCAGCAAAGCAATCATTTCTACTTTTGATGATGTTGTGGCCCCAGAATAAAACCAAGATTTTTTTTGGCAAGTCTATAAAGCATTTCTGGGCCGGAGCTATTTGGGAGTGACCCTGCAGAGAGAAAGTCGTGAGCAAACACTGGGGATCCTAAGGTAAAATGTAGACGCTTACCACAACTTCAACCCCCGTGGAGTTCTGGCTTTCCACATTCTGAGACTAGGGAGAATAAACCCCTGCCTCAGGGCATTCCCCTTTCACCTATTGGCGAGCCTTACACATTGTTCTCTGGGCAAGCATCAGATAAGGGAACAATGTTTTAAGTGGCCCATCCGGCTCCTGGAACCCGTGAGTCTCTTTAAAGAAAGGCAGAGTTCCCAGCCTGGCCTCCACTCCCTCTTTAAAGACAGGCAAGGTTCCCAGCGTTCCCAACCTGGGCTCCCCGTGGCTGCTCTGGGTGCCATCCTGACCCACATCTTTCCTCTGTACCAGGCACTCCCTGAGGCCATCGGCCAGGACACGCCTCCAGGCCAGGTTTTCCTGTGGGTGGGGGAATACCTAGGTGGAAACTCAGCACATGTTTTGTTTGCGCCCTGTGATAACATGTGCCCACCCTCCAGGAAAAGGACTCTGGACCCCTGTGGAGAATGATCTAATCAGTTCTAGTGTCCCAGGCCTTCTTGTTGAATTTTGACTTCATTTTTCAAGAGAAAACAGCCAAGGACCACAGATTACTAAGTTTCCTTCTTTCTTTCTTTCTTTATATCATAAAGATTAGGCCGAGGCAATAAGATCTTAATTAGTCTATCGTTTCTCAAATGGACCATATCAAGGGACCATGTAATCATAATACCTGTTGTTTCCTTAGTACTTTGAGATTTACCTAGCAATTTTAATGTTTATACTCAATTCTCATGTACTTCCAGTGAGATGCCATCAGAATTCTGTCCATTTTACAGACCAGTAAGACTAAGGCTTAGTGAAGTTTAGTAGCTGACCCAAGGTCACACAGCCTTTAAGTGGGAGAACTGGGGCGTAAACATCAAGTCTAAAACCTGCCACGCGGCCACGGTCACGACATACTTGCCAAATTTCACTTCAGCAAAGCAATCATTTCTACTTTTGATGATGTTGTGGCCCCAGAATAAAACCAAGATTTTTTTTGGCAAGTCTATAAAGCATTTCTGGGCCGGAGCTATTTGGGAGTGACCCTGCAGAGAGAAAGTGCGTGAGCAAACACTGGGGATCCAGCTGAGAGAGGGTAAAATTTATCATTTAAACTCACGTAAGCAGGTGGCCCCACTGAAGAGTCCAATCATGAGCAGGCCCAGGGCACGCCACTCTGGATCTGCAAAGAGGGGGTTCCTGGAACTGGGAGGCAGAAACGACTTTCAAAGGAAACGGGTGGGCAGGCCTGTGAGCTGGGACTTGGAGGCCCAGGAGGAAGGTAGAACAGGGCTGGAGGAAAGAAACAGCTTCCGGATGAGAGCAGCCAAGGCCCAGGTGGGATCAATGCCAGGGATTTTAAATTCTTCATTCTTAAAAGCTGTGGCCAATTCAAGAACATGGAAACACATGAGACCACAGAAAGCCTATTAGCTATCCCCTTCACCCTGGAGGCAGGCATCCCACTAGTAACCCCGGCTCCCAGCAACACCCGACACGGAGGAAGAGGAAAAATGCCCCAAATTTCAGCCTCCACATGCGCACGCGCACGCACGCACGCAGGCACACCCACCCACCCACAACTTCCCACAGCCCCGTTCTACAGATTCTCTTTCAAATAGTCACAGGTTGACCATTTCTCATGACAAAGATGCAAGCTTCGGGGGCCACCAGAGGCCAGAGAGGTGCCCCCCTGAGTCTTGTGATTTCTTTGTTTCCTCCCTGTGGGCTCTAAACTCCCTGAGGGGAGAAAGTAGGTTCAGGAGTCCCCGTGCGCCCACCGGGCGCCCGCCGTCAGCACTGGGTCAGGCTGGCAGGGAGACTGAGTGGAGCCTGAGTCACCAACGGTACCGTCCTGGGCGCTGCTCCCCCCTCGCCAGCCCCAGTCTCCCTCTTGAAAGTCAAAGGCTTGGCATGAGTCATCTCTTAAGTCCCCTCAGGCTGTCTTCCTCCCTCTCCATCCCGGGGCTGTTTCTCGGCAGGCTAGGGCGAGTATTTTAGTCTGCCCCCAGTATCTCTCGGCCCTTTCTGCCCCGGAGCTTCCAAGCTTGCAGAGAGACGGGAGTCCTCATAATTGACGTGTATGACCCTTTCCCCCTCCAGCATCACAGACCTGCAGGCACAGCTTAGCAAGGCGGGCGGCTGTGCTCTGAGGGGCCTGAGCTCTGTCAGGCGGTCATCCCTCGGCATCATCGCCGGTGGTCTGTCTCAAAGTCACTTTTCAGGACGTACAGCCAGCCTGCACCCGACGATGTTCAGGTTACCAGACTCTAAGATGCACCCGGGCCTCGGAGATGTTGGTGAGAGGAGGAAAAAGACTCAGCCCGCAGCCAGAGGATGGGGGCTGTCTGGGCTCCCCACGAACGCCCGACATGGTGTGTGTGTCTGCCTTTCTGGCAGCCAATCCAACACCCACTCTCCTCCCTCTCTCTCAGGAACGGCATCCTGGTTTCCTTTGGGCAACTTGCAAGTTAGATAGACATTCAAGATACCCCACTCTCCCCGGAGGCGAGCTAGCACCTGAGCCCCACAGCGCCCACCACGCAGCTTTTCTGTGGAATCGGAATGGGAAGCGAGGAACAAAGAGCAGGAACAGCCGGTGCTCACACACCAGTGGCAGCACATTGGGAGAGCTTGCATCCTCTTCTGCCAAGACTCTCAGAGCAGCCTCACTCTTCTTTCTGCCCCGGCTGGTCTACTTTTCCCTGATTCTGGCCCTCATTTTACATTTCCTGTTCTGTGGCCAATTCCCCAATCCCCAGGGTCCTATCTGATTCACCTTTCAAATCTAAAGCAAAGGGGTAGGGACCACAGAGCTGGTTGTCTTGGGGAGCAGAGCAAGAGCCCCTGCCTCCTGCCAAAAATCAGGACCATCAGAGCGGCCAGGCCAGAGACCCTGTCCCAGTGCCATCACTCAGCTGTGTGACCTCAGGCTCCAGACTTGGCTTCTCTGAACCTCAGTTTTCTCAGTTCTCAAATGGGAAAGTTTGCCTACCTGGTGGAACTGGGGTGTGGATTCATAAAATGCCCAAAGAGGACCTAGTGTAGGTCTGGAGACCTAAAGGACAGTCAGGCACAGTGGACCGTCATTCTGATGAGAAGTTCTCATTTCTTCTCATCTTTTAGCCCCTGAGTGTAATTGGACGTATCGCAGAAGCAGTCAACTTCTTTCTGATTCACATGCAATGAAATCATCACCTTTTCAGATGCCCAAACCATTGGGTCACTAAGAAAACCTGCCCAAGCTCCTTTTGGGGAAGGAGTTCTTTCTCTCACTTGAAACAAGGAGGAGTCATTTACCAAACTGAAACAGCACATAAACCTTACGTCACAGCCAGCACGTGCACCCGCGATGAGTTCCTAAGATGCACCCGGCCTCGGAGATGTTGGTGAGAGGAGGAAAAAGACTCAGCCCGCAGCCAGAGGATGGGGGCTGTCTGGGCTCCCCACGAACGCCCGACATGGTGTGTGTGTCTGCCTTTCTGGCAGCCAATCCAACACCCACTCTCCTCCCTCTCTCTCAGGAACGGCATCCTGGTTTCCTTTGGGCAACTTGCAAGTTAGATAGACATTCAAGATACCCCACTCTCCCCGGAGGCGAGCTAGCACCTGAGCCCCACAGCGCCCACCACGCAGCTTTTCTGTGGAATCGGAATGGGAAGCGAGGAACAAAGAGCAGGAACAGCCGGTGCTCACACACCAGTGGCAGCACATTGGAGAGAGCTTGCATCCTCTTCTGCCAAGACTCTCAGAGCAGCCTCACTCTTCTTTCTGCCCCGGCTGGTCTACTTTTCCCTGATTCTGGCCCTCATTTTACATTTCCTGTTCTGTGGCCAATTCCCCAATCCCCAGGGTCCTATCTGATTCACCTTTCAAATCTAAAGCAAAGGGGTAGGGACCACAGAGCTGGTTGTCTTGGGGAGCAGAGCAAGAGCCCCTGCCTCCTGCCAAAAATCAGGACCATCAGAGCGGCCAGGCCAGAGACCCTGTCCCAGTGCCATCACTCAGCTGTGTGACCTCAGGCTCCAGACTTGGCTTCTCTGAACCTCAGTTTTCTCAGTTCTCAAATGGGAAAGTTTGCCTACCTGGTGGAACTGGGGTGTGGATTCATAAAATGCCCAAAGAGGACCTAGTGTAGGTCTGGAGACCTAAAGGACAGTCAGGCACAGTGGACCGTCATTCTGATGAGAAGTTCTCATTTCTTCTCATCTTTTAGCCCCTGAGTGTAATTGGACGTATCGCAGAAGCAGTCAACTTCTTTCTGATTCACATGCAATGAAATCATCACCTTTTCAGATGCCCAAACCATTGGGTCACTAAGAAAACCTGCCCAAGCTCCTTTTGGGGAAGGAGTTCTTTCTCTCACTTGAAACAAGGAGGAGTCATTTACCAAACTGAAACAGCACATAAACCTTAGAACCCACAGATTTGAGTGAATTCTAATCTTGGCCAAAACTGGCAGGAGTGTGACGGTGTGGGGGAAGGGGAAGGATGAGTCAGAGATTCCACCCTTCCGAGGGGGCAGCCTAATATGGCATTGGGGAGCCACGAGAGACGACTTAGGTATGCCTGGACTTCCAGACTGGAGCCACGACTCTGGCCACGAACCAGCCGTGCCCCACCCCCACCTACTCTCACATGCACACGAAGCAACCCTGGGAGCGCAGATCAAGTTGGAAGGAACCAGCCAAGAAGACAGGACCTTGACTCCAGGAAGGATGGCACCCATCTTTCTCCCAGCCTGCCCTGGGGCTGGGACCAGAGGTGGACCTGCCTCCTCAGCAGGACTGGTCCTCACTGACTCCAAGGTCTCCTGAGGGCAGCTGACGTCGAGTCTGAGTTAGGACACATAAACATGCAAGAGTGAGGCTTCGCTCCACCTAACCTCAGAGCAAGTGAAACTTATTCTCATCCCTGGAGAAAAAGACTGTAGGGAGAACCTTCAAAGGTGAGAAGGGATTTCTCTTGCTGATAGTTTTAGTTTAATGAAAGCACAGAGATGCCTCCTAAACGATGTGGGTGGAAGCACAGCTGACTTCCAGACCTGGCTTGGCACCTCACCAGCTCCATGACTTTGGGCAAATCACCTTGCTTCTTTGTGCTTATTTGTTTTGTTTTTTAATCATCCGTAAATTGAGTAAAGAAGAGAAATGCTTCTCAGACTGGGTTGTTCCTCAGAACTACCTGGAGGGCTCGTTTCCTGGGCTCTGACTCAGACATTCTGACTCAATAGGTTTCGAGTAGGACCTAAGAATTTGTGTTTCTAACAAGCCCCCAGGGCTATAGAATTACTCAGGGGGGAAACAATGTCTCATTGCTCTGCAGTCCCAGCAAAAGTCTTTTGATTGGACTGGCTAGGGTCTCATGTGCTGATTGGCCTGGCTTCTCATGCTCCATCCCTATGACCAGCATGTGAACCCATTCCCGCAGACCACTCAGATCAGCAAAATAGAGTGGAGATTATTGAGAAGGGTTGAAAATGGGAATTACACTGGAGAGGCAAGCAACACATGCCTCCCCTGGTGTTAGAGCCAGTTCTGGAACTCTGGTGAGGCCCTCAGCCTCTGTTCTTTCTAGTCCATCTGCCTCCAAAGTGGCCTAGATCTGGGAGGAGTCCTAGTTCAGGTCCCCACCTCCAGGGAAGACTGAACCTAAACATTCCAGACACATGAACCCCATCCACATCCCTCTGGGAAAGACATCTTGGCTCTCCTGCCTGGCGTCCCCGGGGAAACTTCAACCACATGCCAGAGTCACACTGGGTCATTTGTGCATAAACCTGTGTCCTGGACAGATACAAAAAACCCCTCAGCCACACTCGGGCTTGCAGACTTGCATCGTGTCTACTGGCTGACCTCAGAGAGACGCCCAAACGCCGAGGGCAACGATGACGCTGCTGATGAAGGGGTCAGGGTGTCTCTGCCTTTGTTCTGGAGGTTCAAGACTTCAGGTCACTTGACTTGGGACTCATTTACTGGAAAACAGGTTAATATCAGGATTCAGCCAGCAGACAGGCTCTGTGCTCGGGCAGGCTGAATGTGACCCAGGCTGTGTGACCTTGGGTCACTCATATAACCTCTCCATGTCTCATAAGCAAATAGAATGCTAAGGGTGCCTCAGAAGGTGGTTTTGACAATTAAAATGTACAAAGCACTTGAAACGGCCCCTGGTGCATGCCAAGCACTTTATAAACATTAGCTATGGTTATTTAATTTCTAAGGTATCGAAGACATATTTCCTATGGGTCCTGACACTGTATTAGGTGAAAGAAATTCAGAGATCAGTAAGGACCTGGAATACTATCACAGTGTTCATAGTCTAGGAGAAGATAAGACCCAAAGAAGGAGAAACCACGATACGTGAGAACAAATACTAAGAATTTGTGTTTCTAACAAGCCCCCAGGGCTATAGAATTACTCAGGGGGGAAACAATGTCTCATTGCTCTGCAGTCCCAGCAAAAGTCTTTTGATTGGACTGGCTAGGGTCTCATGTGCTGATTGGCCTGGCTTCTCATGCTCCATCCCTATGACCAGCATGTGAACCCATTCCCGCAGACCACTCAGATCAGCAAAATAGAGTGGAGATTATTGAGAAGGGTTGAAAATGGGAATTACACTGGAGAGGCAAGCAACACATGCCTCCCTGGTGTTAGAGCCAGTTCTGGAACTCTGGTGAGGCCCTCAGCCTCTGTTCTTTCTAGTCCATCTGCCTCCAAAGTGGCCTAGATCTGGGAGGAGTCCTAGTTCAGGTCCCCACCTCCAGGGAAGACTGAACCTAAACATTCCAGACACATGAACCCCATCCACATCCCTCTGGGAAAGACATCTTGGCTCTCCTGCCTGGCGTCCCCGGGGAAACTTCAACCACATGCCAGAGTCACACTGGGTCATTTGTGCATAAACCTGTGTCCTGGACAGATACAAAAAACCCCTCAGCCACACTCGGGCTTGCAGACTTGCATCGTGTCTACTGGCTGACCTCAGAGAGACGCCCAAACGCCGAGGGCAACGATGACGCTGCTGATGAAGGGGTCAGGGTGTCTCTGCCTTTGTTCTGGAGGTTCAAGACTTCAGGTCACTTGACTTGGGACTCATTTACTGGAAAACAGGTTAATATCAGGATTCAGCCAGCAGACAGGCTCTGTGCTCGGGCAGGCTGAATGTGACCCAGGCTGTGTGACCTTGGGTCACTCATATAACCTCTCCATGTCTCATAAGCAAATAGAATGCTAAGGGTGCCTCAGAAGGTGGTTTTGACAATTAAAATGTACAAAGCACTTGAAACGGCCCCTGGTGCATGCCAAGCACTTTATAAACATTAGCTATGGTTATTTAATTTCTAAGGTATCGAAGACATATTTCCTATGGGTCCTGACACTGTATTAGGTGAAAGAAATTCAGAGATCAGTAAGGACCTGGAATACTATCATCACAGTGTTCATAGTCTAGGAGAAGATAAGACCCAAAGAAGGAGAAACCACGATACGTGAGAACAAATACTATTGCTGAGCTCTGAAAAAAGTTCTGCCTCTACCTGCAAGAGACCAGGAAATCCTTTCAAGGGCTGTGACATTGGACCTAGGCCTTGAAAGAGTCTGCCAAAGAAAGACCTCTGGGGAAAGCCATTCTAGATACAGAGAACAGAACGCTGACTTGGAGAGAGACTGTCCATGGAATGATGGGCTCAGAGTGACAGGAACATAAGGTCCTGGGGTTCGGGGGTAGATGAAGGGCCTGGAAAGTCGGTTAGTATGTCATGCTTCAGAGTCTGGATTTTGTCCTGAGACAGTAGAGGCCAGTAAAAGTGGGTTTTTTAAAGCAAGAGAATGGAATGGGATGAGACTCAACTTTTTCAGGACTAAAACAGGCAGCAGCGTGGAGGGTGGCCTGACTGGGGAGAGACAGAGGTGGCCAGGCTTGTCAGGAGGCTGAAGAGGTGGGAGCACAGAGGCAAGGCCATGGTTATGGAGCTGGGACCGAGGGGTCCGAGCCAGGAGAGGACAACAGACAGGAAGTGGTGCCTACTGGACACTAGTGAGGACAAGAGGGACGAGTCAAGGCCACATCTAGAATCTCTGGTTTGGGAGGCTGACGAATGATCTTGACCTAGTTAGAGAGTGAGAAAGAAGAGCAGACTTGAGTAGGCCAACGTGAGTGGAGCAACCAAATGCATCCTGGGCCATTTTCTGTGGGCCACCTCTTCATACTTACTATGTCAAGTAATTCTTGAAAAATGGAAGTGAATAAGTGATATGGAGTAGATTTTTAAAATTTTCCCCAGAACTATCGTTAAGTCTGGAACTCTATCTCCTGATCATTAAAGCCATTAAGATCATCAAAAAATACCTGCAAAGGGAAGGCAAGGATCAAAACAAGAATAACAGGCAAAGCACTGCTGGAAGGCAACCTCCTCGCCATTCGTAATAAAGTTGTGTCCACTGACTGAACACACTTAAGAGACATCCACGATTCTGCCAAGGCTCCATGTTCATGTGCACCCCGACTGGGAAGGACAAAGTCTCCTTTCATGCAATCCTCTTCCAAGAGGAGAAGAAAACAGCAATTTTTTAAACCATGGAAATAAATAGAGAAGATGATGGCTTTAAAATTAAAGGTTGGAAAAATGTCATGCAGCAAAATCCCAAACCTGAAACATGGTCAAGGATGCCGCAAACCACACAGATTTGCACTTCAAGAGTGAAAGATATTTTGAAAGAGTCCTTGAAATAAAGATTCCCAGGTTCCACTGGGGGAGAACCAATTTCACTCCAAAACACGTCTTTATGGCTGAGTTTTTAAAGCCCAGGAAAGTGTTCCTAATGGAAAGGCTGACCAGCCTGTCCACACACCACACCAGCAAGATCATAGCTCTTTAAGAAAATGAGATTTTCCTTTGCAACTAGGTCAACTGGGACAGAAAACAAGGGTTTCTTTTGGAAAGCTCGTAGTTTTCAAATGGGACCTTAGGAAAATACCCATTATGGAATAGGATGCCTTATTGCCTTCACTTTCACCTGAAGTCAGGTTACCTGGTTGAGAGGAAGAGGAGGCAGAAAAACAGGAACCACCTGTGGTCCAGACATGTTGTCTGACAAACTGTTCCACTTGGGCACCACAGGCTTAGGCCCACTGAACCCAGGCAGGTGCACTGTCGAGAAGGCAGGCTGGCCAGGTAAGGTCTGATCAGGTAGGGGTTATGTGTCTGTCTAAAGGGGACAAATGCTAATCCACTCTGGCCACCATGTGGCCAGTCATGTGATGCCAATGTCACCTACCTCCGAATTTCCAGGAAAAACTTGAGATACGCATGTTTATGTGATTTCTGATTTTCAACACTGAGAACAAAGTCTCCCCAAACTAAAACACATCGGCCAAACACAACCCAGCTCACTGGCAGCATTTAAGACCTCTGCTCTCCTGTGCTAATCAGGATCAAGGCAGGATTTCAACATGCCAAGAGAAGGAGAGAAAAGAGAGGGCTCATTTGTTAGGCACCATCTTGATACTGGACGCCAGGAGAATTGGGTTCCTGTCCCAACTTCTGCCAAGGCTCCATGTTCATGTGCCCCCCGACTGGGAAGGACAAAGTCTCCTTTCATGCAATCCTCTTCCAAGAGGAGAAGAAAACAGCAATTTTTTAAACCATGGAAATAAATAGAGAAGATGATGGCTTTAAAATTAAAGGTTGGAAAAATGTCATGCAGCAAAATCCCAAACCTGAAACATGGTCAAGGATGCCGCAAACCACACAGATTTGCACTTCAAGAGTGAAAGATATTTTGAAAGAGTCCTTGAAATAAAGATTCCCAGGTTCCACTGGGGGAGAACCAATTTCACTCCAAAACACGTCTTTATGGCTGAGTTTTTAAAGCCCAGGAAAGTGTTCCTAATGGAAAGGCTGACCAGCCTGTCCACACACCACACCAGCAAGATCATAGCTCTTTAAGAAAATGAGATTTTCCTTTGCAACTAGGTCAACTGGGACAGAAAACAAGGGTTTCTTTTGGAAAGCTCGCAGTTTTCAAATGGGACCTTAGGAAAATACCCATTATGGAATAGGATGCCTTATTGCCTTCACTTTCACCTGAAGTCAGGTTACCTGGTTGAGAGGAAGAGGAGGCAGAAAAACAGGAACCACCTGTGGTCCAGACATGTTGTCTGACAAACTGTTCCACTTGGGCACCACAGGCTTAGGCCCACTGAACCCAGGCAGGTGCACTGTCGAGAAGGCAGGCTGGCCAGGTAAGGTCTGATCAGGTAGGGGTTATGTGTCTGTCTAAAGGGGACAAATGCTAATCCACTCTGGCCACCATGTGGCCAGTCATGTGATGCCAATGTCACCTACCTCCGAATTTCCAGGAAAAACTTGAGATACGCATGTTTATGTGATTTCTGATTTTCAACACTGAGAACAAAGTCTCCCCAAACTAAAACACATCGGCCAAACACAACCCAGCTCACTGGCAGCATTTAAGACCTCTGCTCTCCTGTGCTAATCAGGATCAAGGCAGGATTTCAACATGCCAAGAGAAGGAGAGAAAAGAGAGGGCTCATTTGTTAGGCACCATCTTGATACTGGACGCCAGGAGAATTGGGTTCCTGTCCCAACTTTTGGGCCAGCTCCTTTGTATGTATGTCACTGGGCCAGCTGCCAGTCCCCCTTCTCCAGACCTCTGAGAGGAGGGACTGGGACAAGGTGAATTCCAGACACTCTGCCACCTACAACCTTGACATGCTGTGCCCTCAGTGGATGGAAACCATTCAATGAGTAAGAGGTGTTTTCTGGCAATCAGAGGTGACCCTGAGTTAATGGTTCAAGAATTCAGGCGGGTGCAGCCCCTCTTGAGTTTCAGGTGATTTCTCATGAGGAATCTCCCTAACCTCCAGAAGGAAACAGAACTGATAAACAGGAGGCCCATGAAGCCCCTCTGATGGGGCTACGTGTGTTGCCACCCTGTGTGTCCCATTTTGGGCCCCTCAGCAATATCATCCTGCCTCAGCCTCACAATGAGCCTGGAAGATAAGGGCCTTGTCCATTTCTTCGTCGGCATTTTGAAGATGAGGCACAGGAGGCTCAAAAGTGGTAAGTGTCTTACTCAAGGTCCCAAAGCAAGAAAAAGGACAAGAAAAGGTCACGGTAAATAAACTGAGGCTGGTCTGTATCAGGAAAAGCTGGGCCACCTATTTTTAGGCAACAAAAACCCAAATACTGCAGGAAGAGAGCATGTCTGATTTTTTGTTGTTGTTGTTAAAAAGGGCCACTTTCAGCATCTTTGCATACGCTACTCTTTCTATAATTTCCCTGGCCACATGAAGACAGCCGTGGGTAGCTCTGCCTTAGGCTTGACTTCAGGTCAACCCCATCCTGGACCTCATTTCTGACGTTTTGCTCAACCAAGTAGCCCACCCTCCTTCTACATAACTCAGCTGCTATTATTATTTTTAATCAGATTCAGTACCTGGAAAGAAGCTGGCGTTTTCTCCTTCTCCTTGATGGTATTTTCTTTCAGAACCCCAGATGTAGGAAAAGACAAGATACTGCCTGCTTATCTGGCAAGTGCAGGAGCCAAGCTTGTCGAACCACCCTCGTCCTCGAAGGCAACCTGACATCAGAGGACACGTAGCAGGTACGCCTTTTGCTAGAGGAATGACACGCCCCTGCGCCCTGAGTGAACCAATCTCTCCTCCAGAACCACGAGCCTCACACAACCCAAAAGAACGGGAGAATCTCACACCACCTTGTCCACCACAGAGACACCATCCTCTGGACCCAAACACGAAATTCACTTGTGACCTTGGGACCAGGCAGAGGTATCTTCGTAGCCCAAGCCTCAAGGTTTCTTGTTTACAGTCATGTTCTCTGTATCCACAAGCAATGAGGAGAGACTCTGTGAGGACTCAGTGTGAAGGTGGCCACCTACCAACCCAGAAGCAAAGGAAAGTGTTAGTCGCTCAGTCGTGTCTGACTCTTTATGACCCTATGGACTATAACCCACCAGGCTTCTCTGTCCATAGAATTCTCTAAGCAAGAATACTGGAGTGGGTAGTCATCCCCTTCTCCAGGGAATCTTCCCAGCCCAGGGATGAAACCTGGGTCTCTCGCATTGTAGAATTCTTGACCATCTAAAGAGCCAAGAAGATCTCTTCCCAAAACCAAAGCACCTGAAACCACACCTTGGACATCACGCCTCCAGAGCTGTGAGAAGTACATGTCTGTTGTTTGCTTAGACAACCGTCTGTGGTATTTATTATGACCACCCAAGCTGACTAAAACCAGCATGAGCTCAAAGAAGAGGGAGGAAGAGCAGCCTCTCTGTGGCCAGCCACCCCCATGCTGCATCACACCACCCTCAGCCCTCGGTCTCCATGCCTGATACCCAACCCTCTTAGGCCCAGAACCTCTTCCATGTTCGGGAGATCATGAGACCATCTTCAGGAGACTCTCTATTACAAAGACTTGGGCTGAGATCTAACCCAGGCAGCCCAGGTAACCATTTTTATTTAAAAACTTCTCTCGACATGGGCAGACTTCTCACTCCTTTATTCCTTTGTCCACCAGCAAATGCCCCTCCAGTCTTCTTCTGACCTGGGCTGTGTGCCTTCCTCTTCAGTCTCTTCTGTCCTCCAAGAAGGTCAGGTAGAGGTCATCCCCTCACCAGAAGCTCACCCAATGGGGAAGGACTGACTGCTTGGTAATTGCCCGAAGTGTGAGGATTGAGGACAGAAGCCTAGGTCTGGAAACAAGTCAGCTCGGGTCTGGATCACAGGCTCCCACGTGGCAGCTGGAAACTGACTACACAGCCGTATCTCCCACACCTGTCTCAGGAGAGCGGTATGAGTGTGAAAGGAGGCCCACGGAAGACTCACTCCCGTTGAGTGCCCTTCTCACCAGGGCAGGCTGGAACCGGGGCTTACTGCTCTGTTCAGTCCAGATGCCAGAAGACCCTCAGACAGAATGGGAGCCTCCAGCTCCACCAACCTGACTGTAAAATTATTTGAGAAACTGCCAAGTCTCAAATATGCCCCCTTTCTCCTCTGTAACAGGTTGACTAGTGCCCCACCATCCCCAAGGAGGTTCAGTCCAAACTCCTGGAACTGGTGAATGTGAAGTTTGGGGGAAACAGGGTCTTTGGAGATATCACTACATTAATAATTTCAAGATGTGATCAGCCTGGATCATGGGGGTGGTCTCTAGATCCAGTGACTCACAAAGGAGGAGAAGATGGAGAAGATGGGGGCCACGGGAAGACAGAGCCAGAGAGGGCATTGATGCAGCCACAAGCCAAGGAATGCCACGGGCTACCAGAAGCGGCAGGAAGCAGACAGATTCTCCCCTGGAGCCTTTAGAGGGAGCACAGCCCTGCTGACCTCTTGATTTGGGTCTTGAATGGTAGCAGAATAAATTCTGTGTGTGTTAAGCCAGCAAGTTTGTGGTCTTGTCTTACAGCAGCAAAGGACACTTGAGACTATTTCTATGATGACTAATGGTTAATACACCCTCCGTCTCTGACCCACAGCACATAGCTCGTGACCAGCAGACCTAGTGGAAAGTGCTAAAATGAGCCTCAGCATCATCCAAGAGGCTGTGCCTTGACAAAGCAGCCTCACGAACATGCTTTGGGGCAGTCTTAAAGGGCCATGTTGATAAGTCCCATCCTTCTTGCTCCTCACTCAATGTCAATTCTACCCAAATAGTCTTTCATCCCCTGGAAGCGGGTGTGGCCTCACATATCTAGCATGCACCGTGACCCTTGGTTCTGCCTCGTGGGAGCTAAGGTAAACACTCCACTGGAACCTCCCTTTGCACAAACTCTGATAGTGTGTCAGTTGTGCAGGTCAGATGCTGCCCACGGTCATCACGTGAGTTGGGCCCTGCACCAGCTCGACTCGGGCACAGCTTCTTAAGGGCTGCGAAAGGATGCTGCATGTCCTCGCTACCTGCTAGGGGTAGGGAGTGAATACCACGCCTAGATAGTCTCCTGAGTAGGGAGTCAGGGTGCTTGAGCCTCCCGGGGGCCCTCCACCAACCGGTTTCTGTTCAGTCCAGATGCCAGAAGACCCTCAGACAGAATGGGAGCCTCCAGCTCCACCAACCTGACTGTAAAATTATTTGAGAAACTGCCAAGTCTCAAATATGCCCCCTTTCTCCTCTGTAACAGGTTGACTAGTGCCCCACCATCCCCAAGGAGGTTCAGTCCAAACTCCTGGAACTGGTGAATGTGAAGTTTGGGGGAAACAGGGTCTTTGGAGATATCACTACATTAATAATTTCAAGATGTGATCAGCCTGGATCATGGGGGTGGTCTCTAGATCCAGTGACTCACAAAGGAGGAGAAGATGGAGAAGATGGGGGCCACGGGAAGACAGAGCCAGAGAGGGCATTGATGCAGCCACAAGCCAAGGAATGCCACGGGCTACCAGAAGCGGCAGGAAGCAGACAGATTCTCCCCTGGAGCCTTTAGAGGGAGCACAGCCCTGCTGACCTCTTGATTTGGGTCTTGAATGGTAGCAGAATAAATTCTGTGTGTGTTAAGCCAGCAAGTTTGTGGTCTTGTCTTACAGCAGCAAAGGACACTTGAGACTATTTCTATGATGACTAATGGTTAATACACCCTCCGTCTCTGACCCACAGCACATAGCTCGTGACCAGCAGACCTAGTGGAAAGTGCTAAAATGAGCCTCAGCATCATCCAAGAGGCTGTGCCTTGACAAAGCAGCCTCACGAACATGCTTTGGGGCAGTCTTAAAGGGCCATGTTGATAAGTCCCATCCTTCTTGCTCCTCACTCAATGTCAATTCTACCCAAATAGTCTTTCATCCCCTGGAAGCGGGTGTGGCCTCACATATCTAGCATGCACCGTGACCCTTGGTTCTGCCTCGTGGGAGCTAAGGTAAACACTCCACTGGAACCTCCCTTTGCACAAACTCTGATAGTGTGTCAGTTGTGCAGGTCAGATGCTGCCCACGGTCATCACGTGGAGTTGGGCCCTGCACCAGCTCGACTCGGGCACAGCTTCTTAAGGGCTGCGAAAGGATGCTGCATGTCCCTCGCTACCTGCTAGGGGTAGGGAGTGAATACCTACGCCTAGATAGTCTCCTGAGTAGGGAGTCAGGGGTGCTTAGAAACTCGGTCTGGTGGACTTCTAGGGAGAAGGACTTAGAAATGAAACTGCTCAGGCTAATTTGACCTCTTGGAAGGGGTGAGGGGTAGGGGTGGGGACCTTTGGATGCTCTAGGTCCAATCTCCAGATGCTGCAATGTAACAACATCAAAAACCAAGCCACTGGATTTCTATCAAAGCAGCATGCCTACAATCCAAAAGCAGTTCCAGACGAACCCCTCGATCCCCCAAACTGGCATCCATGCCAATTTCAGACCCTCCCCCAGTCGGTGAAGAGATTCTGGAACCATCCATGCCCTGCCACCGCTTTCTCAATAGCCAGTGTGCTCCTCTGTAGACGTGGAGCTGAGCCCTCCTTCTAAGATGTGCTTGGATCATGTGAGAGCTTAAATAACCAGGAGGCCCTATGTCATGGGGCCACCAGAGGAATTCAGAATGTTTTTACTTTTCTGAAAAGCCGCGGAAACCTCATCTACAATGGTGCGTGTGCACACAGACCGGTAACCACAAATCCTGCTGCCCGGGCGCCCCTTCTCAGGTTCTCTTTGGGTCCACAGGTGCCATGTAATCGGGTCAGGCCAACAATGTGTACCTTTCAAGGGATCCCTCTTACAACCCAGCCTTGTCCCTCGCACCCACCCCAGTCTAGGCTTTCACCCTGGGGAGCTGCCAAGGCTCAGCTTCCCCAGAGTAGGTCCCCATGTCAGGGCTTCCTTGTCCAGGGCCCCCTTCATGTCACATCTTCTGCACTTGACTAAACTCACCTGCTTTCAGGTCAGAAAAATAAGGGCTTAGTGGTTCTGCCCTCGTGGGGAGCTAAGGTAAACCACTCCCACTGGAACCTCACATATCTAGCATGCACCGTGACCCTTGGTTCTGCCTCGTGGGAGCTAAGGTAAACACTCCACGGGATTTAAAGTGTGTCAGTTGTGCAGGTCAGATGCTGCCCACGGTCATCACGTGGAGTTGGGCCCTGCACCAGCTCGACTCGGGCACAGCTTCTTAAGGGCTGCGAAAGGATGCTGCATGTCCCTCGCTACCTGCTAGGGGTAGGGAGTGAATACCTACGCCTAGATAGTCTCCTGAGTAGGGAGTCAGGGGTGCTTAGAAACTCGGTCTGGTGGACTTCTAGGGAGAAGGACTTAGAAATGAAACTGCTCAGGCTAATTTGACCTCTTGGAAGGGGTGAGGGGTAGGGGTGGGGACCTTTGGATGCTCTAGGTCCAATCTCCAGATGCTGCAATGTAACAACATCAAAAACCAAGCCACTGGATTTCTATCAAAGCAGCATGCCTACAATCCAAAAGCAGTTCCAGACGAACCCCTCGATCCCCCAAACTGGCATCCATGCCAATTTCAGACCCTCCCCCAGTCGGTGAAGAGATTCTGGAACCATCCATGCCCTGCCACCGCTTTCTCAATAGCCAGTGTGCTCCTCTGTAGACGTGGAGCTGAGCCCTCCTTCTAAGATGTGCTTGGATCATGTGAGAGCTTAAATAACCAGGAGGCCCTATGTCATGGGGCCACCAGAGGAATTCAGAATGTTTTTACTTTTCTGAAAAGCCGCGGAAACCTCATCTACAATGGTGCGTGTGCACACAGACCGGTAACCACAAATCCTGCTGCCCGGGCGCCCCTTCTCAGGTTCTCTTTGGGTCCACAGGTGCCATGTAATCGGGTCAGGCCAACAATGTGTACCTTTCAAGGGATCCCTCTTACAACCCAGCCTTGTCCCTCGCACCCACCCCAGTCTAGGCTTTCACCCTGGGGAGCTGCCAAGGCTCAGCTTCCCCAGAGTAGGTCCCCATGTCAGGGCTTCCTTGTCCAGGGCCCCCTTCATGTCACATCTTCTGCACTTGACTAAACTCACCTGCTTTCAGGTCAGAAAAATAAGGGCTTAGTGCTTGATTGGCTTTAAACCTCATTTAGGAGACAAGGGAAAGGCTGAAACCAGATCCAAGCATTTTTATTACCCGTCTCCATTACCTGTATACATTTATTGCATATGTACTCTTTCTCTTTTTTTTCTTCTTGGATCTCTGTACGTGAGAGAGTTGCTTGCCGATTTATGGAGCAAGTGGCTCTGTCATTTCAAGCCTTCAGCGAGCTGACCTTCAGCGAGAACTTTAATTCTGGCTTTGGGGGAAGCAAATAGAAGTTACACTCGGTGATGGGTCTTGGTGAACTCAGGCAACTCCAGCAGGATCTGTCCTGAGATGGCCTTGGTGTTCAGGGAGGAGTTTGGACCAGAATGTCTGCCTACCATTTCATCCGTGAAAAGCTTAATGCATGCGAGAACACCAGAGTGATGGGAAAATAAAGTCTGGCCAGCAAGACGGTAAAGAAGGCCACCTGCCCACTGAACGCCATGTTCCAGCTCTACCAAGGAATACAGAGCCTGACAGTCTGAAGGCACTCCTTTGCTGGGAGAGATCAGATTAACTTCCTGCTAAACAAGCATCATTCAAATTCAAACGTCAACCTCTCACCTTCCCTCCTTCTGGACGAACCACACTATTTATTTAGCCATTGGTTTGAGGATCTCTGTGGCAACCTTGTTTGGAAGTGTCCCGGGCAGGCTGGTACACGGTGCTCCAGGGGAGAAACGGTGCCAGGAAGGCTTGTCTTGACACATCATGTTGGCCACTAACTGTCTCCAAAGGATCTGAAAACATTCCGCGTGGCCGAAGGGTGTGTTTCATGACTTTCATCCTCACCTCCCCAGGCCTTTCAAGTAGATTCCAATCCTGAAAGTGTGTTAGTTGCTCAGTCGTGTCTGACGCTTTGCAACCTCACGGACTGCAGCCCACCTGCCTCCTCTGTCCATGGGATTCTCCAGACAAGAATACCGGAGTGGGTATCCATTCCCATCTTCCTGACCCAGGGATAGAGCCCAGGTCTTCTATATTGCCGGGGAATTCTTTCTTTCCTTATTTTTTTTTTTTTTAATAGGAGAATTCTTTACTGTCTAAGCCACCAGGGAAGTCACTTCCAATTCTGAAAGCATCCCCCAATTTCAGAACCTTGTTATTTGCTACTTTCCTTAACCACAAGCCACTTGCAAGGGCCTGGCATTCACCTAGGACCTCATTATCTAAACCAGGGTTTGGCCAACTTTTTTGTAAAGGATATGTGTGTACGTGTGCATGACCAGTCAATCATTTGTGTCTGACTCTGTGACCCCAAGGACTGGCCACCCCCTTTTAATTCTGGCTTTGGGGGAAGCAAATAGAAGTTACACTCGGTGATGGGTCTTGGTGAACTCAGGCAACTCCAGCAGGATCTGTCCTGAGATGGCCTTGGTGTTCAGGGAGGAGTTTGGACCAGAATGTCTGCCTACCATTTCATCCGTGAAAAGCTTAATGCATGCGAGAACACCAGAGTGATGGGAAAATAAAGTCTGGCCAGCAAGACGGTAAAGAAGGCCACCTGCCCACTGAACGCCATGTTCCAGCTCTACCAAGGAATACAGAGCCTGACAGTCTGAAGGCACTCCTTTGCTGGGAGAGATCAGATTAACTTCCTGCTAAACAAGCATCATTCAAATTCAAACGTCAACCTCTCACCTTCCCTCCTTCTGGACGAACCACACTATTTATTTAGCCATTGGTTTGAGGATCTCTGTGGCAACCTTGTTTGGAAGTGTCCCGGGCAGGCTGGTACACGGTGCTCAGGGAGAAACGGTGCCAGGAAGGCTTGTCTTGACACATCATGTTGGCCACTAACTGTCTCCAAAGGATCTGAAAACATTCCGCGTGGCCGAAGGGTGTGTTTCATGACTTTCATCCTCACCCCCCCAGGCCTTTCAAGTAGATTCCAATCCTGAAAGTGTGTTAGTTGCTCAGTCGTGTCTGACGCTTTGCAACCTCACGGACTGCAGCCCACCTGCCTCCTCTGTCCATGGGATTCTCCAGACAAGAATACCGGAGTGGGTATCCATTCCCATCTTCCTGACCCAGGGATAGAGCCCAGGTCTTCTATATTGCCGGGGAATTCTTTCTTTCCTTATTTTTTTTTTTTTTAATAGGAGAATTCTTTACTGTCTAAGCCACCAGGGAAGTCACTTCCAATTCTGAAAGCATCCCCCAATTTCAGAACCTTGTTATTTGCTACTTTCCTTAACCACAAGCCACTTGCAAGGGCCTGGCATTCACCTAGGACCTCATTATCTAAACCAGGGTTTGGCCAACTTTTTTGTAAAGGATATGTGTGTACGTGTGCATGACCAGTCAATCATTTGTGTCTGACTCTGTGACCCCAAGGACTGTAAGCCCACCAGGCTCCTCCGTCCATGGGATCCTTCAGACAGGAAAACTGGAGAGTGGTGCCAGTTCCCACTCCAGGGGATCTTCCTGACCCAGGATTGAATCGCATCTGTCTCTAGTGTCTCCTGCGTTGGCAGACAGATTCTTTACCACTGAGCCAACTGGGACCCCCGCTTTGTAAAGGGTAGCAGTAAATATTCTTATTTGTGGGCCATTTGGTCTCTGTCAAAACTACTCAACTCTTGAATATAGCACTGACGTGGCCATACACAATAGAGAAAGGAATAAGCATGGCTGTGTTCCAATAAAGTTTTTCTTATAGGCACTGAAATTTGAGGGATATGTAATTTTCATGTCACAAGATATATCTTTTTAAATTTTCTTTCAACCCTTTACAAATGAGTAGCTCACAAGCAGTACAAATCAGCAGGCTGGGTGCCAGATTTGGTCTGTGGGCCATAGTTTGTCCACCTCTGTTCTGCACATCAGCAGAACAAGCTCCTCCACTGGCCACACCCCCAGCGACTTCACTGCCTTTTTTGTGGTTTAACATTTTGCTTTTGCCTTTTCCTTTCCCAGCTCTGGCTGCTACTGGGTGATGGCCAACAGTGAACCAGAGACGTTGGTATTTTGGTTAACTCTAAATCCACGATGTAGCAACCAAAGGGCTGGTCTCCCGGGGAATCAAGACCAGGCCAGCAAAGAACCTAGGTTTCTGATTGCCTCTCCTGCTGTGTTCGTGTATACAAAGATTCAGTTAGCTTCTTTCCAGAAGAGGCAGCAAGTCAAATCATAAAGTCATGCAAAAAGGCATTTTTACACAATGCCTTTTGTAACACCCATTCTGCATAAAGGCTTTCGCCATCTTTTCCCTTGAAACTTCTTAAGTAGGATTGGCAGCAAGGATGTCTGTAGTAGACCAGAACCCCGGACAAACTTGGAGGGAGCTTCTTTCAATCTTACGCTAATTTCACTTATGCTAATTTCTGAATTGGGAGACTCACTGGGATCACCTCTGAACAACTGAAACCCTTGGAGGGCACTATTTCAGGTCTCCTGTTTTTTCCTGGGATATATCCTTTTGTCATGGTACCCAATTTTATTTGCATGTAACAATATCACATGCAGAACCAGAGAAGAGCTTCCCTCACAAAAATCATCCCAAAGTTTACCTTTTTGGTTCGGTCTGCTTTGTTTTTTCTTAACTATGGCATTTAAACCCTCCATCAGCATGACTGGTACAGTTCTGAAAGCACTGAATTGTCCCTTAAATCCAAGGCATTGCCTAGCAATCTTTTTTTTTTTGCCTCTAAGTCATCATTTATTTTCATCCATCTTTATTCTTTGGCATGTGTGGGCCTCCCATTGCAGTGGCCTCTTGTTGCAGAGCACTGGTTCTGGATGCATGTTCTCCAGAGCACTGGCTAACAATTGGACACACTGGTCCAGCCACTCCGCGGCACACGGGATCTTCCTGGGCCAGGGATTGAACCGGTGCCCCCTGTGCTGCAAGGCGGACTCTCTACCCACTGGACCACCAGGGAATCCCTGCCTGGCAGTCTTTATAGAGCAAATGCTTGGTTTAAAATGGGACACAATTAATACAACCTTATAAATCAGCTATACTTCAATCTAAATAAATAAATAAAAAATATAAGGGGAACCTAACAGGTTGAATGCTGTAAACATAATTTCATGATTAAAAAAAATTGGATCATTATTTTCACTGACTTAAAACTTGCTTTCTGTTTACTAAAGTGGGGGAGACGTCGTTCTAGTACAATTCACAGCTAACTAGCAATTTCATAAATAAGTTTCTACAGTCTTAAAATATAAATACATACATATATGTTTCTCTTTATACCTGTCTCTACACCTATGTCTGTCTACACTTAGGCCAATTGATCAGTCGATAAATAAAACAGCAGGTAATATTTGAGTGCTATGTAGCAGGTACTGTATTTAGTGAAATCTCATTGAATTCAACTATCATTTGAGAAAGGGATCATTTGCCACCCTATTTATAGACCAAGAAAACACTTCCTCTGTTATTCTTAATTTATAAATCCATAAATCCATCCCTTTCCATGTACATTTTGCTGAGGATTTTGACTTGTAAGGAATGCAGGCAAGATTTAGCTAAGTGCCATCAACTAAAGAATTAGAGGGGATCGAAATGCAGATGTAGAATGAACACGTGGTCACGGGGCAGGGTAGGGTGGGACCAGTTGGGACCACATGTCCACAGTCATGTGGACACAGGTAGGGCAGCACTAACATACACATGCTACCATGTGTAAAGCAGACGGCTGGTGGGAACCTGCTGTGTAACTCAGAGAGCTCTGCTCAGTGCTCTGTGATGACCTGGATGGGTGGGATGGGGGTTGGGTGGTACACTCAAAAGGGAGGAGAAATAATGTAGCCAACCAGGCTCCCCTGCCTGTGGGATTCTCCAGGCAAGAATACTGGAGTGAGTTGCCATGCCCTCTTTCAGGAGATATTCCTGACCCAGGGATCAAACCCATGTCTCCTGCACTGCAAGTGAATTCTTTAGCCACTGAGCTACCTGGGAAGCCCGGATACGTGTATACGTATAGCTGATTCACTTTGTTGTACAGAAGAAACGAACACAACATTGTAAAGCAATCATACTCCAATCAAAAAAAAGAGAAAAGAATTTGAGGGGAGAAGCTGACTCAAAAGACACAACTCCAAAAAAAGGCAGCATTTTGAGTCACAGGAGGGAAGATCGATCACTCACCTGCAAGTGTATTTTAAGCCTGATTTTGTCACTGAACTACATACCTTAGAATTCAGCTTTGCAAATGAGAGAAATCCACTGCCTTTCATGAAAAAAAGCTTAAAACTTGCTTTCTGTTTACTAAAGTGGGGGAGACGTCGTTCTAGTACAATTCACAGCTAACTAGCAATTTCATAAATAAGTTTCTACAGTCTTAAAATATAAATACATACATATATGTTTCTCTTTATACCTGTCTCTACACCTATGTCTGTCTACACTTAGGCCAATTGATCAGTCGATAAATAAAACAGCAGGTAATATTTGAGTGCTATGTAGCAGGTACTGTATTTAGTGAAATCTCATTGAATTCAACTATCATTTGAGAAAGGGATCATTTGCCACCCTATTTATAGACCAAGAAAACACTTCCTCTGTTATTCTTAATTTATAAATCCATAAATCCATCCCTTTCCATGTACATTTTGCTGAGGATTTTGACTTGTAAGGAATGCAGGCAAGATTTAGCTAAGTGCCATCAACTAAAGAATTAGAGGGGATCGAAATGCAGATGTAGAATGAACACGTGGTCACGGGGCAGGGTAGGGTGGGACCAGTTGGGACCACATGTCCACAGTCATGTGGACACAGGTAGGGCAGCACTAACATACACATGCTACCATGTGTAAAGCAGACGGCTGGTGGGAACCTGCTGTGTAACTCAGAGAGCTCTGCTCAGTGCTCTGTGATGACCTGGATGGGTGGGATGGGGGTTGGGTGGTACACTCAAAAGGGAGGAGAAATAATGTAGCCAACCAGGCTCCCCTGCCTGTGGGATTCTCCAGGCAAGAATACTGGAGTGAGTTGCCATGCCCTCTTTCAGGAGATATTCCTGACCCAGGGATCAAACCCATGTCTCCTGCACTGCAAGTGAATTCTTTAGCCACTGAGCTACCTGGGAAGCCCGGATACGTGTATACGTATAGCTGATTCACTTTGTTGTACAGAAGAAACGAACACAACATTGTAAAGCAATCATACTCCAATCAAAAAAAAGAGAAAAGAATTTGAGGGGAGAAGCAGACTCAAAAGACACAACTCCAAAAAAAGGCAGCATTTTGAGTCACAGGAGGGAAGATCGATCACTCACCTGCAAGTGTATTTTAAGCCTGATTTTGTCACTGAACTACATACCTTAGAATTCAGCTTTGCAAATGAGAGAAATCCACTGCCTTTTATTTTAAAGGCCCCTGGAGAGTCACCAGGGCTGCTGGAGTCTCCAGAGAGCTGGCACTGACTGTGCTCACATCCACTGTCTTCTGGAGCCCTTCATGTGACCTCTGAGACAGGACTTGGAGGCGGTCTGGAAGCGTTCATCAGCTCCCCCGGAAACCCTGAGGAAGAGAGGACACAGAACGGCCCCATTCCAGAATGTCACTTAAGACGTGGAAAGCTTCTGTAGTCCCTGCCCAGCCAAGACATTTCAAGGCTTCCAAGGAATGAAATGTGAGAGAAGATAAACTTTGCTTTCATCTTTAAAAACATCAAAAAATAAATAACATCAAAATGCAGGCTGGATAAGGAGGCTCCAGTGTGCATACATAAGTAATGGTGCATTAATCGGTCCCAGGGGATTCTCAAACTCACTCGACTTTATTTGCTATGAAACGGGGGACCTGGGGGCAGAGATGCACTCAAGTATTTCAGCCAGAAAGAGTCTCTACCACGTGTGAGTGCTTCCTTCCTTCCTCAGTCAGGAGGCAAGGGATGGAACTGATCAGTTTTTCAGGCCCTCCACTCCGTGAAGCTCCACTGAGACCTCCTCACTTTCTTGGCCATTTTATAGGTGCAAAAGCCAGCATTTCACTGAAGTATCTTGTTGTAGAAAACTCAGTAACATATTATGCATCTTTGATCCATCATCTAAGTAGCATTTCCTCAATTTTTAAAATCTTAGGCAGGAATCACCCCAAAAAAGTTTATAGGTGGAAAAGCACATTGCATTCCTGACCCAGGGATCAAACCCATGTCTCCTGCACTGCAAGTGAATTCTTTAGCCACTGAGCTACCTGGGAAGCCCGGATACGTGTATACGTATAGCTGATTCACTTTGTTGTACAGAAGAAACGAACACAACATTGTAAAGCAATCATACTCCAATCAAAAAAAAGAGAAAAGAATTTGAGGGGAGAAGCAGACTCAAAGACACAACTCCAAAAAGGCAGCATTTTGAGTCACAGGAGGGAAGATCGATCACTCACCTGCAAGTGTATTTTAAGCCTGATTTTGTCACTGAACTACATACCTTAGAATTCAGCTTTGCAAATGAGAGAAATCCACTGCCTTTTATTTTAAAGGCCCCTGGAGAGTCACCAGGGCTGCTGGAGTCTCCAGAGAGCTGGCACTGACTGTGCTCACATCCACTGTCTTCTGGAGCCCTTCATGTGACCTCTGAGACAGGACTTGGAGGCGGTCTGGAAGCGTTCATCAGCTCCCCCGGAAACCCTGAGGAAGAGAGGACACAGAACGGCCCCATTCCAGAATGTCACTTAAGACGTGGAAAGCTTCTGTAGTCCCTGCCCATCCAAGACATTTCAAGGCTTCCAAGGAATGAAATGTGAGAGAAGATAAACTTTGCTTTCATTTTTAAAAAACATCAAAAAATAAATAACATCAAAATGCAGGCTGGATAAGGAGGCTCCAGTGTGCATACATAAGTAATGGTGCATTAATCGGTCCCAGGGGATTCTCAAACTCACTCGACTTTATTTGCTATGAAACGGGGGACCTGGGGGCAGAGATGCACTCAAGTATTTCAGCCAGAAAGAGTCTCTACCACGTGTGAGTGCTTCCTTCCTTCCTCAGTCAGGAGGCAAGGGATGGAACTGATCAGTTTTTCAGGCCCTCCACTCCGTGAAGCTCCACTGAGACCTCCTCACTTTCTTGGCCATTTTATAGGTGCAAAAGCCAGCATTTCACTGAAGTATCTTGTTGTAGAAAACTCAGTAACATATTATGCATCTTTGATCCATCATCTAAGTAGCATTTCCTCAATTTTTAAAATCTTAGGCAGGACACATCACACACCCAGTAGCTGTAATAAAAAGTATGACCATTAATAAGTGCCGCTGTGAAGTGATGGAAAAACAGACATAGAGAACAGACATGTGGACATTGTGCGGTATGAACAGTGGGTAAGAGGCATAGAGGGAGGAACATGGAAACCTATCCTATCATATGTGAAAAAGATAGCTATTGTCATTGCCCTGTGGGAATAGGAGATCCGGCAGGGGCGGGTGCAATGGCCTGGAGGGGTGGGATGGCGGGGACTGGGAGGGAGAGGGGGCCAGGGAGATGCATATGGCTGATCTGAGAACATACATGTCTGTGAACAACAAAACTGTGTAAAAACTTTTAAAAAATAAAATTAAATAACTAAATGATAATAATAATAATAAGTGTCAGCATGGATACGGAAAAATTGGAAACTTCATACACCATTAGAGGAAATCTAAAATACTGCAGCCCCTTTGGAAAACAGTCTGGCAGCTCCTCAAAGGTTAAACATGACCGGACAAGTCTACTGTTGGTTATACTACGAAGAAAAATGAAAACATGCAACTACACAAAAAACTTTACACAAATGTTAACAGCAGCACTTTTCCTAATACCCCCAAAGTAGAGACAACCCAGATATGTACTAACTTATGAATGAATAAACAAAATGTGTATATACCCACATACAGAATGGAATATGATTTGGCAATAAAAAAGGAATGAAGCACATGCACATACTGTGGCATGAATGAACTCTGAAACCATTACAGTAAAGGAAAGAAGTTAGATGCAGAGACATAATATATGATTCCATTATTATGAAAGGGCTAAGATAGGCAAATAGCACACTGGTAGTTGCCAGGGTTGTGAGAGGGAAGTAGGGAGTAATTGCTAACTGGTACGGGGCTTCTTTTTTGAAGTGAGGAAATTGTTCTAGATAGTGGTAATGGTTGTACCATCTTGTGACTACATACCAAAATAATAACAATAAAATTGTCAGGGAGAGAAAACTGTTTATTTATTAGTAAAGTACCAATTGCCAGGGCTGAGCTAAGCTCCTATGGGCAGCCCTCATGGTAAGACCATGAGGCTGGTGAGAACCAGTTTTATCATTGTAGAAATGAAGGTCCAGATGGAATCCATGACTTGCCCAACATCACCCCACTATAAGAAATAAACCAACCCAGTTCCTTCCCAATCCACCATCCATCCTCTTTCTCCTGGACTGCGTAAGGCTGCAACCTTGCTTACACAGACCATTTCCAGGAATCTCAAGGAGAGTCTGTCAGAGCTGAAGTCTCTGTAACTGGCCCTCCTACAGTCTTAGTTACATATTACAAGCTGGCGGATCAATGTCTGGTTTCCAGAATGGGAGCTGGGTCATCAATCCTTAGCTGTTCAAATCCACCATATGTTTTACTGTAACTGCATGTTTCAGTTTCCTACGTGTGGGATCAAGGAGCTTTCCAGAGTGTCTGGTGGAGGAAGCTCCCTGCAGTCACAAGGGATGGAGAAGCTGAGAGTGGAAAAGGGCACTGGGTTCTCAGGGAGCCCACCAAATGCCCCTGAAGGGCCCACTTCTCCTTCCCGTTCCTCTTTCTGCCTGTCCTGCCCAAGGCCACTCCCAGCTGGACTTGGAGGCAGCCTCACGAATCTGCCCTCTCCCAGGCTTGAGACAGCAGGGCCAGGCAGTCCTCCTTCCTCACCAACATGCCTGACTTGGCTCTTCATGTCTCAATGACAATCACACTGTGGTTCAACTAATTCCCCTTGCTTCCTTGGGTCCTGGGATGGGAGGGAAGGGGGGACCATATGCTCCAGGATTCTTTTCAAGCCCTGCCTATGTCTGTTTGTTGGGGGCATGTCTCAAAAAACTCTCATCCTTCTCATGGATCACTTTACTTTCCTCCCCTTGATGACGAATCTAATTCTAAAATTAAAATGGCTAACAGCTAGTATAGAATTATTACCTACCTCGTCTATTTACAATATAACTTATACTATAAAAAGTCACAACCTGTCCCTTCAGTCTCAAAAATATAGATGGTGGTCCAGTGGGTAAAGAGTCCGCCTTACAGTACAAGGGGCACTGGTTTGATCCCTGGCACAGGAAGGTCCCACATGCCACGGAGCGGCTGGGCTGGTGTGTCCAATTACGAGCCAGCACTCTAGAGCCCACGCGCCCAGAGCCGGTGCTCACACAGGCCAAAGAATTAAGATGGATGAAAATAAATAAACGAAGGATCAATAAAAGAGGCCAACATTTTTTTTAATTAAAAAAATATACAGAAGATGCACCATGGATTTACATAAACATGAAGCATTAACAAGTCCTTCCTGAAGCCTGGCTACCAAGGAGACCCCTGTGATGAAGATGGTCGGAGAGCTACAGAAGAAGCTTACACACATGATTAAAGGCTGCTTTCATTGTTTTTAATTTTTTAATTGAAGCGTAGTTGATTTACATTTTTGTTATTGTTTTATTTGGCTGTGCGTTACAGCTTGAGGGTTAGTTCCCCGACCAGGGACTGGGCCCAGGTTACATTCAAAGCACTGAGTTCTAACCACTGGACTGCCAGGAAACTCCTGTATTATCCTATTTTTTATATCTTATTTTGTTAGGCGGGATTATAGCCCTATCTTGATAATAAATAGCACAGGAGACCAGCACATGTTGAATGAGGGCTGAGGCCACTCTTTGGTTGGCTGGTGAGCCCCTCACTCCACCATCAGCAGCCTCGAAGAGAACAAAGATGCCAAGAACATCTTTTTTTCCCAAGGGAAATGCTTTATTCTGAACTGAAAAGTTGAGCTCTGGCCAAGGACGACACTTCTTAACCACCAACAGCCGCAGAGGGTTCTGAGAGCATGGTTGAGGTTCAGAAACCAGATTGGTTTTGTCTCCTTTTCCTGGTGTGAAGGCTGGCAAGCTGGTCTAGTGAAGCCTTAAGAGTCACAGACTTCCATTTGTTAACAGCAAAAACGCTATTACCCTTTTCCAACCCTTGGTGGCATGAAATAAGTACAATTGTTTTAAACATTTGCTCAAGTTGTCTTCTTGAAGTTTTGAAGTAAATTCTAGTCTCCATGCATCACAAGGAAGGCAGCCTTCCTAAAAGGTTTCAAGGTGCCCAGTATCCAGATCTTCTGATTATCTCCCCTCTAATGGCCTCCCATCCTTAGAACAGTTGCCTATCCACAAAGCTCTCTCCCATGCCCTTTATTTGCTCCTCTGGGAGCAGCGAGGGCCCAGAAAGGAACACAGACTCCCCTGGGGTCCCGGGAAGCAAAGGAGCCAGGACATGAACAGCCTTTTCTGATTTTCTACTATATCCACCTGTCGTTGGTATTGCTGGGACCCGGCCAACCCCTCTGAGAAGTCGCCCATTTGCAGTGAACCGCAGAGCCCCAGCTCTGCCTTCCTTCTGGACAATCACACCACACAGCACGGAGTCGGCGCCTCCGAGCACGGGAAACCATTTGGTAAGACACGAGTGTTAAAAAAATAAGCTGCATGACATTTATTTTGTCTTGTTAACATTAATATCTGTAGAAACATTTTTATTGTCAGTATAAAAATTAACAGGCTTTATTAAATACTTTCTCCAATTTCATAACACGTTAAAATCAGTGTCATCTGCATTCACGCTTTCACGGCCAGAGCAGAGTGAATAGGTGTTTCGAAAGCAAAACACAACACTTTCATACAGAACGAACACCATGGCAGTGATGTGACGCTGGCATCAGGCGGGGACTTCTGGTGAGGTCCTGCCAGAAGGAGGTGGAAACAATCCCTTAAAAAGACGGAAAGATCCCCCAAACTCTCAGCAGAACAACTCAGTGTTTCCATTTTCTCTGACGGGACGTGAAAATTCTAAGAGACTTCTCTGTCGCCAGTGAATCTGGAAGCTGTTATGAAGATTCGCCAAAGAGAATGCAGGCTAATCTGATCAATGTGCAGCGTGGTGGGGGCAGAAGGCCAGCAGTTGGAGAGAACATTCTACTAGCATCTCGCGAAGGTTCCTCCTCGAGGACCGGATTACGGCATCTTCTTAAGAGAACGCTGGTACCAGTTGTCTTGGGAAGCCCCGTTAAAGGTTTATGGGCCCAAGGACCAAGCTGCACCAAAACAATACACCTCATTAACGGGCTCTTTTCATACGGCAGTTAGGTGGTTAAAGAACAATCATCTTACAGCAGAGTTGAAAACAAATGAGTCAAAACTTCACTCCTCCCAAATTAGTCATATTCTGTTTCTCTTTTCAAGGAAAAAATCACTTCCTACACAAGGCTTTTTTCAAGGTGACCAGTATCCAGATCTTCTGATTATCTCCCCTCTAATGGCCTCCCATCCTTAGAACAGTTGCCTATCCACAAAGCTCTCTCCCATGCCCTTTATTTGCTCCTCTGGGAGCAGCGAGGGCCCAGAAAGGAACACAGACTCCCCTGGGGTCCCGGGAAGCAAAGGAGCCAGGACATGAACAGCCTTTTCTGATTTTCTACTATATCCACCTGTCGTTGGTATTGCTGGGACCCGGCCAACCCCTCTGAGAAGTCGCCCATTTGCAGTGAACCGCAGAGCCCCAGCTCTGCCTTCCTTCTGGACAATCACACCACACAGCACGGAGTCGGCGCCTCCGAGCACGGGAAACCATTTGGTAAGACACGAGTGTTAAAAAAATAAGCTGCATGACATTTATTTTGTCTTGTTAACATTAATATCTGTAGAAACATTTTTATTGTCAGTATAAAAATTAACAGGCTTTATTAAATACTTTCTCCAATTTCATAACACGTTAAAATCAGTGTCATCTGCATTCACGTTGCACGGCCAGAGCAGAGTGAATAGGTGTTTCGAAAGCAAAACACAACACTTTCATACAGAACGAACACCATGGCAGTGATGTGACGCTGGCATCAGGCGGGGACTTCTGGTGAGGTCCTGCCAGAAGGAGGTGGAAACAATCCCTTAAAAAGACGGAAAGATCCCCCAAACTCTCAGCAGAACAACTCAGTGTTTCCATTTTCTCTGACGGGACGTGAAAATTCTAAGAGACTTCTCTGTCGCCAGTGAATCTGGAAGCTGTTATGAAGATTCGCCAAAGAGAATGCAGGCTAATCTGATCAATGTGCAGCGTGGTGGGGGCAGAAGGCCAGCAGTTGGAGAGAACATTCTACTAGCATCTCGACGAAGGTTCCTCCTCGAGGAACGGATTAAGGCATCTTCTTAAGAGAACGCTGGTACCAGTTGTCTTGGGAAGCCCCGTTAAAGGTTTATGGGCCCAAGGACCAAGCTGCACCAAAACAATACACCTCATTAACGGGCTCTTTTCATACGGCAGTTAGGTGGTTAAAGAACAATCATCTTACAGCAGAGTTGAAAACAAATGAGTCAAAACTTCACTCCTCCCAAATTAGTCATATTCTGTAAATATTTCTCTTTTCAACGGATCTGATAACTAGTTAAATTCAAGCAAGAGATTAACTAGTCTGGTGCGCTGCCTGCACAGAAATGCCACTTAAATTACAAAAAAAAACCAAAAACCCATAAACGATTATTGTTTTGTATATTACCAATTCATTAATAAATTAATGTCATACCATTTTCCCTGAAAGCAAAAGTACTTTTCCACCTCTGCTCGGTGAAAACTAAGAAATTCTGTGTAAGAAACAGCATTTAGCAAATAGCTATTAAAAAAAAACGAGAGACCAATTTTCTAGGTGCGTTGGGACATCCATTTAAAATCAATACAAAAAATAATTCCTTGTAAATATATAATATATATTTATACATAATTTGAATATATTTACATACATCCAGCACCTATATACTGCAATTGTGCTCTGTAAGTGTGTGCTGACATATATTTTCTCCAATTATTACAAAATTCACAAGGCAGGCAGAACGTGTTTGCCTCAAGTCCGGCTGGTCCACAGCCAGTGACCACAGTGGGTCATGAGCACGTGGTGGCCCATGGCACCCACATTCTTGTTTTCCTGGTGAAGATAACAAGGTTCCGACTAGACAAATTCTTTACACGTGTGCCAATAACTTTTCCAATTATTTACTCCTCTGATCCATATATATACAAGCCAAGACACCAGGCTCCCGGAGGCAGAGCCTCCTTGCTCAGTACAGCTAAGCTCCTGACGCCGCCCTGGCTGGGGACAGGGTGACAAGCCCATCATGTTTCTTTTCTGACGACGTGAAAATTCTAAGAGACTTCTCTGTCGCCAGTGAATCTGGAAGCTGTTATGAAGATTCGCCAAAGAGAATGCAGGCTAATCTGATCAATGTGCCGGGGGGGCAGTTGGAGAGAACATTCTACTAGCATCTCGCGAAGGTTCCTCCTCGAGGAACGGATTAAGGCATCTTCTTAAGAGAACGCTGGTACCAGTTGTCTTGGGAAGCCCCGTTAAAGGTTTATGGGCCCAAGGACCAAGCTGCACCAAAACAATACACCTCATTAACGGGCTCTTTTCATACGGCAGTTAGGTGGTTAAAGAACAATCATCTTACAGCAGAGTTGAAAACAAATGAGTCAAAACTTCACTCCTCCCAAATTAGTCATATTCTGTAAATATTTCTCTTTTCAACGGATCTGATAACTAGTTAAATTCAAGCAAGAGATTAACTAGTCTGGTGCGCTGCCTGCACAGAAATGCCACTTAAATTACAAAAAAAAACCAAAAACCCATAAACGATTATTGTTTTGTATATTACCAATTCATTAATAAATTAATGTCATACCATTTTCCCTGAAAGCAAAAGTACTTTTCCACCTCTGCTCGGTGAAAACTAAGAAATTCTGTGTAAGAAACAGCATTTAGCAAATAGCTATTAAAAAAAAACGAGAGACCAATTTTCTAGGTGCGTTGGGACATCCATTTAAAATCAATACAAAAAATAATTCCTTGTAAATATATAATATATATTTATACATAATTTGAATATATTTACATACATCCAGCACCTATATACTGCAATTGTGCTCTGTAAGTGTGTGCTGACATATATTTTCTCCAATTATTACAAAATTCACAAGGCAGGCAGAACGTGTTTGCCTCAAGTCCGGCTGGTCCACAGCCAGTGACCACAGTGGGTCATGAGCACGTGGTGGCCCATGGCACCCACATTCTTGTTTTCCTGGTGAAGATAACAAGGTTCCGACTAGACAAATTCTTTACACGTGTGCCAATAACTTTTCCAATTATTTACTCCTCTGATCCATATATATACAAGCCAAGACACCAGGCTCCCGGAGGCAGAGCCTCCTTGCTCAGTACAGCTAAGCTCCTGACGCCGCCCTGGCTGGGGACAGGGTGACAAGCCCATCATGTTTTAACACTGCCGTTTCTATGTGGATACTGAGGAAGGCAGGGTTCGTAAGGCATGGGGTCCGGAGAGAAAACAGAGTCATCCCCCGATGAGCAAGAACTCCTTGTGTCAGGGTAACTAGGTGAATACTGTTCAAGAAGCTGACTGAGGTCCAAGTATTCCTGAAAGAAGGGAAGAGAGACGTTTTATTTCATCGCGGGTCAGGATAACAAGGTGAATACGGTTCGAGAGGCTGACTGAGGTCCAAGTATTCCTGCAAGAAGCGAAGAGAAGACTTTTATTTCAAACGCAGGCTCTTGAGACGTTGACACGGGAGTCGGGACGAGACAGGGGCACCCCCAGCAGGGAGAGACTCGTCCACCCCCAATCCCACAAAGGCCACCGTAGACCCCGGCTTTCTCTCCTCTAGGTTGCCCTTCGCTTTTCTTCTACAACCCATTTCGAAGAAACCATTGTCAAGTGGAGAACCCTAACACCCAGCTGGGCAGTCACCTCAAGAGGCACGGACGGACCCAAGGACCTGTTGTTAGAGCGCACGATTCAAATTGGGTTCAGTGGTGGAAGTCTTGCCTCTCAAACCCAGCAAAACGAGAAATCATAAGAGGCTCTGGATGTCCAGGACTCCCTTCCAGTGCTGAGACCATGAATATTTATGTCACGAATGACATTTTACTATTGTAGCTTCCAGGATAATTTAAGGAATATGTCTTCATTCAGCGGGTGGTTTCACAGATGCAATTCATTACTCTCAGAAGCTCTCTGAGTTGAAAATGTAAATCAAAAGGGTTGTGCTCTGTAAGTGTGTGCTGAAATATATTTTCTCCAATTATTACAAAATTCACAAGGCAGGCAGAACGTGTTTGCCTCAAGTCCGGCTGGTCCACAGCCAGTGACCACAGTGGGTCATGAGCACGTGGTGGCCCATGGCACCCACATTCTTGTTTTCCTGGTGAAGATAACAAGGTTCCGACTAGACAAATTCTTTACACGTGTGCCAATAACTTTTCCAATTATTTACTCCTCTGATCCATATATATACAAGCCAAGACACCAGGCTCCCGGAGGCAGAGCCTCCTTGCTCAGTACAGCTAAGCTCCTGACGCCGCCCTGGCTGGGGACAGGGTGACAAGCCCATCATGTTTTAACACTGCCGTTTCTATGTGGATACTGAGGAAGGCAGGGTTCGTAAGGCATGGGGTCCGGAGAGAAAACAGAGTCATCCCCCGATGAGCAAGAACTCCTTGTGTCAGGGTAACTAGGTGAATACTGTTCAAGAAGCTGACTGAGGTCCAAGTATTCCTGAAAGAAGGGAAGAGAGACGTTTTATTTCATCGCGGGTCAGGATAACAAGGTGAATACGGTTCGAGAGGCTGACTGAGGTCCAAGTATTCCTGCAAGAAGCGAAGAGAAGACTTTTATTTCAAACGCAGGCTCTTGAGACGTTGACACGGGAGTCGGGACGAGACAGGGGCACCCCCAGCAGGGAGAGACTCGTCCACCCCCAATCCCACAAAGGCCACCGTAGACCCCGGCTTTCTCTCCTCTAGGTTGCCCTTCGCTTTTCTTCTACAACCCATTTCGAAGAAACCATTGTCAAGTGGAGAACCCTAACACCCAGCTGGGCAGTCACCTCAAGAGGCACGGACGGACCCAAGGACCTGTTGTTAGAGCGCACGATTCAAATTGGGTTCAGTGGTGGAAGTCTTGCCTCTCAAACCCAGCAAAACGAGAAATCATAAGAGGCTCTGGATGTCCAGGACTCCCTTCCAGTGCTGAGACCATGAATATTTATGTCACGAATGACATTTTACTATTGTAGCTTCCAGGATAATTTAAGGGGAATATGTCTTCATTCAGCGGGTGGTTTCACAGATGCAATTCATTACTCTCAGAAGCTCTCTGAGTTGAAAATGTAAATAGATTCAAAAAAGGCTTGGATAGATTTGTGTGTGTTACATCCATAATGGACGGTTAAAGAACAGTTTAGGAGAAGGCAGGTTATGTTTCACAGTTTCGCAGGTCTGAAATCCAAAAAGGGATCTTCTGCTCCCTGAAGCATGTAGTGATGTGGCTGTCGGAAAGCCCACCCAAGGGTTCCCAGATAACTTGTCTTCAGACTTAAAACAGGGAGAAAACCCACTGATGTGTTCTTGTGTGGCCTGTGAGCTAAGAATTGTTTTTAGAATTTTGATGTGATTGGGAAAAAGAAAAAAAAGATCCTAAGAAGAATAACATCCCATGGGAAGCTATGCAAAATGCCATCAACTTTAAATTTCAGGGTTATCTGAAAGTAGATACACTTATTCATTTACACACAGTCTGTGACTGTTTTCCTGCCACAATGGCAAAATTGAGGTGTTGCTACAGAGGTCCACAAAGAGCCCCATGAACCTGAAAATACTGACTGGGCTCTTGATAGAAAAAGACTTCTCAACGGGGGAACCCCTGGGTCTCACTGCCTCAACTGGGCTTAGCAGGTTGGGATGCTTCTGCTCACACCCCAAAGCCAAAGGCGCAGACCATGATACATGGTTTTGCTGAGAAGGGGACAGAAATGCAGACCACAGCACAACCAGCCTCCATGTTATCAGAGAAGAGCCCACAGAATGTTGGCAACTATACATTTAAGAGACCAAAAAAAAAAACCCAAACCACCCCTATATTCATCACCGGGTTTGGCAAGAAAGAGAGTCCCCATCCGAGCATGGGGGATGTGTCAGTTCCAACAACATCAGCATGAACCACACCACTGGAAACAAACACGCCCACCACATCAAAAGAGAACTTTTTTGCTTACAATGATAAAAATGAAATTTTGTCCTAAATGGAACCATTTTTCTCCAGCATGTGGTAATGATTTTCAGAAGGAAAGAAACTTCGATTTTTATATCCGTTAGACAATATGGCATTCCGCTTTTTTTTTGATTTTGATTTTGATTTTAGGATGCTAGATGTCAATTTCAGGGTGAAAACGGGCCCACTTGACAAGTAAATATATAAATAAATGGCACAGAGCACAGACGTGGGATCATTAAAATGGAACTTTAGTGCTTTCCCAGTTTTAACTGAAGCCGTAAATGTTCAGATCTGATAGGAAAATAAAAAAGCCTAGGGATATCAGTGGATTCCAAGTCTAGGGTTAAAGGAACTTACACTAGAAACAACAATTTTGGCAGGAGAAGAAAGTTGTTTTTTTTTTTTTTTCCCCTTGAACTGTTCCTTTCAACTTCTGAAGGTCAGCTGTATTCATTTAAATGCAATCTCTCTCTCTCTATCGGCCACAGTCAGACGCACAGATAGTATTGCTGGCTTAAGGCTTCAAATCACAACCTTCGATTATTTTTTTAAAAAGTCAATCTGAAACTATTTAAGGCATTATTTTAAAATAAATGTATTCTTTTCCTTTTAAAATGTTTAGGCAGTTATAACCTTGTTGTTGTCAGGACAATTGTGGGGTTTTTGCCTCCAGTCTGGAGGAGCACCGTCCTATGGCCTCATTAAATCTAATTCACTCACTCACAGTTTCTCTCTTTTGTGGAGTTTCTCTGGCCTTGATGGGTTTGTTATCTTTCCTGCTCAGATCACTTTCTATCCACAACCAGAGGTCATTTTCTCTGCGTGGTGAAGTAGCCGCAGACATGGCTGGGTGTGAACAGTGAGTGACAGAGAGGGTTTCTTTGATTGGTAGAGGTAATACGTATTTTATAGAAAATACATTATTTTAACAAAAGGTATAAGCTTTCACTTAAAAGTCCTATAAGTCACTTATTCCAAGAGTGATTCTGTGTATGTTTACACTATGACCACACAGGGTCACGCAGGTCTGTGTCCTGTGTTATGTAGAAGCTTTCATGGCACAGCCTCACTGCATTCCATCAGGCTCATGGTCATGGACCATCTGCAGCCCTCAGAACAATGACCAGCAGCCCTCAGAGGAGTGACCCTTCTCACTAACGATCTGGGCAAGGAATCCAGCCAGCACAGAAGCCCCAGCTCTTTCCCATTAAACCCAAATGCTGCCATTTGGGACATTCTCTCCCCTCCTGCCATCCTCCTATACACATGCACTGTGGACCCACCACCCACAAGTCACAGTGTGGGGCAGCCGCAGGTGGGCTCCTCTGTGGCTGGTTTTGGGAGTCAGAACTCTCACAATTTAGTTCCCAGAAAAGTCAGGATTTGGAAGGAACACACAGTTTCACGCTGTCGGAGCCTCGGAACAATGATAAACGATACCCCAGCCTCCCACAGGCAGTGCTGCTGCATTTCCAAAGAGGCACGGGTCTCTCCAGCACGGACCCCTGGCTCCTGGAGGTTCTTACCTCATTGGTTGTGAGGGTGAGAATTCGATCCAAGTCTTCTACCAGCTGCTTGAAGGTGGGTCTCTGGGACGGCACTGCATGCCAACAGTCTCTCATCATCATATACCTGGAAGAGAGGGAGTTCCCTGGTGAGTTCATTCCCGAAGGACCAGGGGCGTGGCTATAAGTCAGTCTTAGTAGTCAATATGGAGAGATATCCTCAATTATGAAAATCTATCAGAACCTTCCTAGCAACTAAATTAGGAGGTGACGATCCACTTGGCCAAAAGAGGCACTGCTTAATTCCTCTGAAAGGCACTCCGATTTTCAAAAACAACACTTCATCCAACATGCTTCAGGAAGGGATCTACGCCATCTGAAAAGACACTTCTGGGAATTCCTTGGCAGCTCCGTGGTTACCACTCTGCACGTGCACTGCCAAGGGCCAGGTTCAATCCCCAGTCGGAGAACTACAATCCTGCAAGCCGAGCAATGCAGCCAGAAACCAAAACAGACACTTCAGTGTGTTTTCCCGGCTGGCTTCTGGTATCCCTGTGGCAGTGCCTTATAATACAGCATCACATTTCCACAGCGCTTCTGGACACGGTGGGCAGAGCCACGCAGGGGTGGGTGAGAATACAGTCTTCCCTCCCTACACGCCCCTGCCGGGACCAAAGCTGCTCTCCTGTTATCTGCCTGACGCTCTGGACAAAGGTTTCTCAGTTTTAAAAAACTGAAGTTTGAAAACCACAACATTAAGGCTAGGTTCTTATGAATTAATCTGCCGTCACTGGGCTGTGCCTCTGCTTCCTGCTTAAGTCTCGGACAGGCCGAGGTTCCCAGGCCTTATCTTGATGATGGGTTTCGACAGACCCTCCATGGTAGAAAAAGTTCTAGCAATGACAAGGAGTACAATAAATGCCTTTATATCATATACTAGAAAACGTGGCCATTCATCCGACGTCCACTGTATAGCAAAAAGCACTCATGGGATTACTGATATAAAATCCCCACGAAACGACAGCCAAGAGACCGCAGTCTCTGGGACAATCCCTCTTCTTAGTTGATACTGGGAGCTGGGAGGTGAGGCTCCTTTTCAAAGCTTTTATTTTACTGCACAAGATGCATGTCACCAGTACAATGTAATTTCACTTAAACTGTGGGGTAGGTTTTGCTTGAAGCCAGCTCATGGATTTATGGTCAGATCAGGTACTCTAAGGACAGCACCTGGACAAAGGTTTAATCCTCTGCCCTGAAACAGGGAAAAATACGGGCAGCCAGACACTAGCTGCTTCACTCTGAGGACAGTGGTCGAGGTGCATCTATAAGAGCAGTGGTCACAAACAGGCTGTCGAAGGTGCCCGCTCTCTACCTGGTGTGCACAGGCCAGGGACCGCTCGTGAGAAACAGAAGCAGTCACACAGATCTCGAGCCTGTGCACGAGGGAAGACCTGATGTACTTTCCTGTCACTCTGAAAACAGGAAGGACAGCACAGAGGCCCAGGAAGATAATGGGGCTCGCAGTGGAAAGTGGGAAACACTCATCCAGGCAGCCCAACCCTCTCCTCCATGGCATAAAGCTTACTCCATCCAGCTGCGAAGGATGTTCTTTCTTTTGGACACTCGGGGCTGTCCGTGGAATTATCTATCTCAGTTCTGGGATTGAGCCCAGGAAGTTTCAGCAATCTTTCTTCTAAGGACACGTTTAGAAAGCCAGGGACCTTAGGAAACCAAACCAGCCAGGAGAGGCACGTCTGGCGTGGCAGGTTCCCCAGGGCATAAGGAGAGACAACGGCCCTTACACTTACAGTTCGTTGGTGCAGTTCGCTGGCTTGTCCATCCTGTGTCCTTCTTTAAGCAGCTTAAAAAGTTCCTCCACAGGAATCCCTGGGTAGGGGGAGCCCCCTAAAGTGAAGATCTCCCACATTAACACCCCGAAGGACCAGCTGCAAAGAGGGGAGGAAACAGCGTTAGGAACCCATCTGAACCACAGAAACCTAAACACGCCCAGTTAAGAAAACAAACGCCCCTTCGCTTCTTACATTCAAAGACAAATGACTGGGGCCCTCCTGCCGTTCATCTGACCTGCCCCTTCCTGCCCCCAGAAAGCATCCTTGATGACCAAGGGATAGTCTGATGGAATTTTCCATCAACCAACAACAGGCAAGTGATGGTAAGCTATCACTCTGTGGGGGTGGGAGGGGGATGCTTTATCCCCTCCTTTCATCACTCTCAAATAAAACTCTTTGTCTTCATGCAGCGTTATCAGCATAAACTGCTAAGAATCAGAATCCTCACTGATTCTACTGGGGGGAGTTTCAGAAACGAAACTGCCTCCCCCTTTGTGCCACAGCTCACTGCAGAAAGGGGAACCCAATGCTCTCCTCCAAGGACTCTTTAAGAGAACCAGTAGGCATGGCGTGGACTCCAGGCCTGCCCCAGAAACCCTCCCATCCACACAAGGAAGAGTCACTCAACTGATTTTTTAACGTTTGGAATAATTACAGATTCATAGGAATTTACAAAAATAGAACAGAGCGATCCACTGTACCTCTCACCCAGTTTCTCACAATGGTAAGTAACATCTTTCAACCACATTTCCAAAGCAAGAATTCTAAAATAATGCTTGGAGCCCAGCCCTGATAGTATTTTTAAGCGTATCATAGTTGAAATAGGGTCAAGTTTTCACTCTGCTGCTGTAGGATTATCCAGGCTGCCAAGATGAGATGAGAATGATTTCAGAGGAGAGACAGGGAAGGGACTCTGTAGAGACCACCTTGTCCCAGCCAGCCTCCCCCTGTAAGGGCATGCCCACCATGGGGAAAAGTTTAAAGGGAAGGGCCAATCTTTCTTCTAAGGACACGTTTACCTTAGGAAACCAAACCAGCCAGGAGAGGCACGTCTGGCGTGGCAGGTTCCCCAGGGCATAAGGAGAGACAACGGCCCTTACACTTACAGTTCGTTGGTGCAGTTCGCTGGCTTGTCCATCCTGTGTCCTTCTTTAAGCAGCTTAAAAAGTTCCTCCACAGGAATCCCTGGGTAGGGGGAGCCCCCTAAAGTGAAGATCTCCCACATTAACACCCCGAAGGACCAGCTGCAAAGAGGGGAGGAAACAGCGTTAGGAACCCATCTGAACCACAGAAACCTAAACACGCCCAGTTAAGAAAACAAACGCCCCTTCGCTTCTTACATTCAAAGACAAATGACTGGGGCCCTCCTGCCGTTCATCTGACCTGCCCCTTCCTGCCCCCAGAAAGCATCCTTGATGACCAAGGGATAGTCTGATGGAATTTTCCATCAACCAACAACAGGCAAGTGATGGTAAGCTATCACTCTGTGGGGGTGGGAGGGGGGGGGATGCTTTTATCCCCCTCCTTTCATCACTCTCAAATAAAACTCTTTGTCTTCATGCAGCGTTATCAGCATAAACTGCTAAGAATCAGAATCCTCACTGATTCTACTGGGGGGAGTTTCAGAAACGAAACTGCCTCCCCCTTTGTGCCACAGCTCACTGCAGAAAGGGGAACCCAATGCTCTCCTCCAAGGACTCTTTAAGAGAACCAGTAGGCATGGCGTGGACTCCAGGCCTGCCCCAGAAACCCTCCCATCCACACAAGGAAGAGTCACTCAACTGATTTTTTAACGTTTGGAATAATTACAGATTCATAGGAATTTACAAAAATAGAACAGAGCGATCCACTGTACCTCTCACCCAGTTTCTCACAATGGTAAGTAACATCTTTCAACCACATTTCCAAAGCAAGAATTCTAAAATAATGCTTGGAGCCCAGCCCTGATAGTATTTTTAAGCGTATCATAGTTGAAATAGGGTCAAGTTTTCACTCTGCTGCTGTAGGATTATCCAGGCTGCCAAGATGAGATGAGAATGATTTCAGAGGAGAGACAGGGAAGGGACTCTGTAGAGACCACCTTGTCCCAGCCAGCCTCCCCCTGTAAGGGCATGCCCACCATGGGGAAAATACGACAGACTACTCTCCAGCAGGAAAAGTGCAAAGAACGCAGAGAACATGCCAACAGCTTGGCAAATTAGATAGCAGCTTTGTCCTTGCACATCCGTGAATAAGTTCAAGGGGGGAGCTTCCGCTCTGGCAGGAGCAAGTTAGCGGTTCTACCTCCCGGGTGCTTTGAAGCTGGGCAGATTAGTAACAGAGCATTGGTTACCAGCCTAGCATAAAATCCATCCTCTCTAAGGCCAGCTCCCACGCCTTCTCGGCGTGTGTGAAATGCAGCAAAGCACCAAGGAGGGAAGGAAGGCGAGGAACCTATGAGATTTCTGCAACTCAGCCCCAGAGAGAAGGCAGAGATGAGGGAGTCACTTACACATCACTCTGATGGGTGTACACTCTGTCGAAAAGGGCTTCAGGAGCCATCCACTTGACCGGAAGTCGGCCCTGCAAGTATGGAAGAAATGTAAAAACCAATTTCCAACTGGTTTACTTTAAGCTGCCCCAACTGGGCTGTGCCCTGTTTATTTTAAGAGTTGACACTCTAATGGTTTTTGCTGGACAGTCATTAGTGAAAAATAAGCTCTAAAGGGACTACACAGAGGGTGGGCGAGGCCCAGATATGGACATGTTGATAGAGTGGTGTTTCCTTGGATTCTCATGATCATCCATCTATCACAGGCAGCCACCAGCTGGCTAATTTCTAGGTGAAAATTAACCCAGAAATTCCCAAGCTCTAATCTTCACTGGGAAAGGTCTAGTCAAGGAGCTTTATGAATATCCTAGAGGTGTTCAGGGCTTCCCTGGTGGTCCAGTGGGTAAGGACACTGCCTTGCAGTGCAAGGGGTGCCAGTTTGATCCCTGGCCTGGGAAGATCCCACGGGCTATGGAGCGGCTGGACGGGTGTGTCCAACTACCGAGCCGGAGCTCTGGACCACCTGTGCCCAGAGCCAGTGCTCTGCAGCGAGAGAGGCCACGGTGATAGGAGGCCCACACAAGCTAAAGAACAAAGATGGATGAAAATGAATAAATGAAAGTGCAATAGAAGTGGCAAAAAAATAAATTAATTAATTAAAAAAAAAAGACTGGTTCATATTTACTAAGAGTATCCTAATTCTTAATTAAGCCTGAATTCACTTATGGAGAAATTTTAAGGACTAAGGCAAGTGAACAGGAATAAAAAGGCACTGGTCCTTCTAGCTCTGGACACTGTCTTTCACCTGGAACATGCTGTGCCAACCCGGTAACCCTTCTCCCACCAGACCATCACTGTAGACTTACATTTGTGGTCTTTTTGTAATAGTCTATATTGTTGATATCTCTGGCCAGTCCAAAGTCAGCTATTTTCATGACGTTGTTTTCTGTTACCAAAACATTTCTGGCAGCTAAATCTCGATGAATGCACTGAAATCAAAAAAGAACTTGTTTCAAAATGCTACAAGAATAAAAAGGTAACACTGGCACGTCTTATAATTAATGCAGACAGAAAATACAGCTGAAGCCAAAAATTGGTACTTTTTTCCTAATTAAAAAAACAAAGAAGGAACTACATGCCTTTCTGTTGGCTGGCCTCCTTCGCGTTGTGAAGACCCGAACGTCTACGTGACCCTGTGTCTGCCAGATACACTGGGGCCAGGTGTCGAGATGCTTTCTACAGGGCAATCGGTTCACGGTTCTGATACTAACATCAGTCTCAGAAAGCTCTAGTCATTGTAACTTCTGTATTTCCTTTCTATAACTGATAAGTTTTTGTAAGTCGTTGAAAATGTTTGAGTTGCATTTTAATATGCCAGAATTTCATCAGGATACACGGTAATTAGGGTCCCAAATCACCACCACCCATTTTTGGAAATAGTAAGGTAGAAAGAAGCAAACAAACATCCTAGTGAACACTTTTACACAGGTTTCAGGCAAAGGCCAACTATTATATGAAGCAGACTCCTACCAACCCCCTTGACATGAGAGAGATGGGGTTGATCTTAGATAGATACTCTAAGAAATGGGCCATTAAAAAAAGGAAGCAAGCCCCCACTATTTCTTGTTTTGAGCGAGAGGGCCACCGGGTGATAGGAGGCCCACACAAGCCCCTAAAGAACAAAGATGGATGAAAATGAATAAATGAAAGTGCAATAGAAGTGGCAAAAAATAAATTAATTAATTAAAAAAAGACTGGTTCATATTTACTAAGAGTATCCTAATTCTTAATTAAGCCTGAATTCACTTATGGAGAAATTTTAAGGACTAAGGCAAGTGAACAGGAATAAAAAGGCACTGGTCCTTCTAGCTCTGGACACTGTCTTTCACCTGGAACATGCTGTGCCAACCCGGTAACCCTTCTCCCACCAGACCATCACTGTAGACTTACATTTGTGGTCTTTTTGTAATAGTCTATATTGTTGATATCTCTGGCCAGTCCAAAGTCAGCTATTTTCATGACGTTGTTTTCTGTTACCAAAACATTTCTGGCAGCTAAATCTCGATGAATGCACTGAAATCAAAAAAGAACTTGTTTCAAAATGCTACAAGAATAAAAAGGTAACACTGGCACGTCTTATAATTAATGCAGACAGAAAATACAGCTGAAGCCAAAAATTGGTACTTTTTTCCTAATTAAAAAAACAAAGAAGGAACTACATGCCTTTCTGTTGGCTGGCCTCCTTCGCGTTGTGAAGACCCGAACGTCTACGTGACCCTGTGTCTGCCAGATACACTGGGGCCAGGTGTCGAGATGCTTTCTACAGGGCAATCGGTTCACGGTTCTGATACTAACATCAGTCTCAGAAAGCTCTAGTCATTGTAACTTCTGTATTTCCTTTCTATAACTGATAAGTTTTTGTAAGTCGTTGAAAATGTTTGAGTTGCATTTTAATATGCCAGAATTTCATCAGGATACACGGTAATTAGGGTCCCAAATCACCACCACCCATTTTTGGAAATAGTAAGGTAGAAAGAAGCAAACAAACATCCTAGTGAACACTTTTACACAGGTTTCAGGCAAAGGCCAACTATTATATGAAGCAGACTCCTACCAACCCCCTTGACATGAGAGAGATGGGGTTGATCTTAGATAGATACTCTAAGAAATGGGCCATTAAAAAAGGAAGCAAGCTAAACTCTCTCTGAAGAATGAACCAGGAATTCTCTTTTGTTCTGCCCACTCTCCAACTATTTCTTGTTTTGATCTGCTTCTGTGGCCCCCTGGATGGGTTAAGATCATTGAAGGGAAATCCGCAGGAGAAGCCCACGCACTGCCTGTGCCCGGCCAGAATGGAAGCAGGAAATGTGAGAGTTCCCGGAAGGCGTCCGGGGATCTGGCTGGCGTGGGAGCCGGGTTCCTGGTTTTGGAGGCTTCTTCAAATGGAACTTCCAAGTCCCAAGCCAAACCTCCCAGTGGTATGCTCCCTGCCGGCAAGACTCTGCGCGTTTGGCAAGCTGTGTGGTCAGAAGAATCTGACTCCCGGGGCATGGGGCTCTGACCACACATTAGGGCTCAACTCCGAGACCCCACGATAGTGCTCTTCATTTTCACTGTGAAACCCAGAACCCGTCACCAGCCTTCCACAACCCAGGGGGCTGAGAAACACCAAAGCCCACTCTGTGGGCTGAATAAGAAAAGACTTGGAACCAATACCCAAGAAAAAGAAAATAAAGTCAAGCCAATTTCCATCATCTGCAGAAATTTGAGTTGTTCTCCAGTGCAAAGAGCTGGCTGTTTTACATAACTAGAACTCTTGGACAATCTGGTACTCCATTTTTTTTTTTAAATAAATGAAGGTCAACGGGTCCCTAAAGGAAGGAAGACTAACACCTCTAGGACCCTGACAGTGTGCTGGGTGCCTCTCCACAGCTGATCACACTAGGTTTCCATGGCAACTATGAGATGGGTGTTATCGTAGCCATTTTACAGGTGGGGAAGTTAAGGCTTGCTTTAAAAGCAAATCAAATCAAACAGCTGCTCAAGTTAAACACCTTGGAGGTTTAACTGGCCTTAGGATTCTGTGAAAAAGAAAAATTAGTGTACTTTGCACTGAAATTGGTGTATTTTGCACTGAAAATGGAAAGGCTTGCATAATCAGAATAAGGCTCAACTACCACATCACCTCACTGTATTACTGTACACATCACAGTGTGTCTTAACTTGTCTACCCCTGTGCCCCCAGCTGAAGGGTACGACTGCAGGTTCTTTTCTACATGCCCCGCACAGAGCTGGGTCCCATGAGTGTCCTCTGAGCGGAATTCCTAACTATACTCCATCAGCCATGAGCCAAGGTCTCAGTCAACAGGTCCTCAAACGGGTCTCTTAACAAACTCACTGCCCTCCACCAGGAGGCAATCGGTGTGGCGGGGCTAGGGTCCGATCCTGCTTCTCCATTTTCCACTATCAGAAATAAGCCCTCCAGTTGTGCAAGCACATTCCACTCGGGGGACCATTCTTAAGATCCTCATCTAGAACCTGCTCAAACCCGTTCTAGGTCCTTAACTGCCAGTGGCCTTTGGCAAAGAGCTTTGGAAACATGACTGCAAAGCCTTAGGAAACAGTCTTTCCCCCACTATCCGCCCCTGGGTTAGCAAATAAATCCCCAACACAGGGCATCTCAATGGTCCTCTTATCGCTCCTGAGAGGCAGGGAACACCTGGGAGCAGGACAAGTGAGCAGGACACCGAAAGGCCAGGCCTGGGACCAGCCACTCGATTCTCTGAGCTGAGTCTCCATCTCAGAAATGAGGACAGTGACTCATACATGCCTGGACTCAAAGTCTTCCTGAGACTTCCTAATGGTCCCCAGCCTCCTCAGCCATAGGAGTTACTCTGAGTTACTCTGGGATTATGGGTAATACTGTATATAAAACACCTGGCCCATGCCTGACAGCCATTAAGCTCTCAAAAGTAGTAGTGCTTAGCAATACGATGATGAGCACAATACCACTACTGAGTATTTTCAATCTGTTATTCTAAAATGCACTCTTTTCCCCGTTTTTGCCGAGTTCATCTGATTTCTTGCTTCTCTCTCCACCCCTCACCACAGTGAAGCAGGAAGGATCTTGTCCTCGGGGCCAGGGTGTGATGGGGGGGCTGCGGACCACCATCATTCCAGGAGTCAGACTCAACCTCGTTCTTTCTTCTCTGCCTGCCTTCCCGAGACCCCTCCTGGACCTCTGTGAACCCATTCCTCCTCCCTCTCTAAGCACGCCTCTCCATCTTCCCCCGTGCTTTCTATCCATCTCTGGATTTGAGAGTTTTCTCAGGGACTGACTCCAGGCTTGTTTCTGTCTTCCCACATCCTCCCCACCCAAGGTGACCTCATCCATTCCCGTGCCTTGCACCTACACCTGCTTCGCTGGCGCTGGTGTCTCGCCCAGCCCTCAGAGCTGAGCGGCAGGGGACGGCCTCCTGGTTGGACATCGGCCCTCGAGTGATCCTTAGACATACTTGAAATGCACCTGGGATTTCCCACGGGAATCTGTTCTCGCCACTGCCCCTTCCCCTCCTCTTCCCCTCTTCCTCGTCCTGATAAGCTGTACCACCATTGCCACTGTCCAGTTTCTCAAGCAGGAAATCCAGGAGTCACCCTTGGTCGCTCTTCTCCCTCCCATATCTACTCAATCCATTCACTGTCCTAATGGCAAAACAGATCTCAAACTGAGTTCTCTGTTGTCTATTGGAGTCAATAACCCTTAGCCGAAACCACGGTCACAAGAGCTGGCTTTATACTGTGAACCTGATCCAAATCGCTGCCCCTTGGAGGCTCCCCAGAGTCGAGGGCAGTGGGGAATCTTGCCTGGGGCTGCCCGGCTCTGAGCAGGGCCTGCCTCCCCACAAGCTCCACACACCTCGTCCCATTGCGGGAGGGCTCACCTTCCACGCCCAACCTCCTGCATCCCCCATTTCAGACCTCACACCATGGGTTTCCTCCACAGCATGGTTTTCAGTCTTTCACACACTTATTTTTACACCCACAATTACTGCTGATTTCATTCGCTGTCCCCCAAAGTTCCTGCTCCAAGAGGCCAAGGACTGTGCCATTGCAGTTACCTCACATGGAGCCTGACCCAGCGCCCCAGGCATCCAAATCAGGGACACTCAGGCATATTCGTTTGAAGGATTAATAAAATCACCAGGCCAGCCTTCTATCACTTTATATTAGTAGCAGCACCCTGTTAAGCACCCCAAATCCTTCCCCATCCCCCACACCAAGAAGACACAGAGCCACGAGGACCATAGTGTCCAAACAGGCAGACTACAGACAGGCTATCTTCCCCGGGTTTTACTTGGCAATTGTTCCAAGTGACAGAAAAGGTAAAATAGAAAAATGGACATCCTTAATTTTCCAGGTTCACTTCTTAGGCTTACTTGCTTTCTCTTTCTCTCTATACCCAGCCTCCTTGTACACACACATACACACACACACACATGTGCTTTGTATGGCTGAACCATTTAAGAATGAGTTGCAGACTTCATTAACATGTATCTCCTACCTTAACATAAGACCTCTATCACTGTCCCCCAATTTAACATAGAAACAGTTACATGATCGCATATACAGTCCATATACATAATTTAAATGTTCACAAACATTCTTTACAAAAGCTGCTCCCCCTCCCCGCCGCCTACCCAGCACAGGGACCCAGGATCACACACGGACATTACTTGTCCTGACTCGTAAGCCTCCCTTCAACTGGAACCGTCTCCCCAGCGTTTTTTTTTGGTCTTTTGTGACACTGACACTTTGAAGCAATTTCTTATCAAATGTCCCACATTCTGGATCAGACCATCTCCTCCCATCAAAGGCCTGTCTGCTGACCAAGTCCACTGCACACACACACACATACACACTTGTGCAACTGGACTCCGTCATGGCTTCCTAAAATCCACACATTGGGAGATGTTACAAGAAAAAGAAAATCTGAAGACTCTAACTCTGGACTTCCTTGATAATAAAGTACAATAGAAAACAGCACACGTGATACCTGTGGCCACGTTCCCACCTGGCTGCAGACAGCAGGGGCTGAGCTACAGTGGACCCTTCTTGAGTCCCTACATGGTGTGATGTGACAGGGGCTGCCTCGCTCAGTCAATGACTGGCGTGGCCAGGACCCAGCGTGGGGCCAGAGGGTCCATGCCCACCAGAGACTCTTACTTCTTCAGGGACCTGAGGAATTACTGATGTTACATGAGACTCCAGAGCAGGCAGGAAATGACCCACCCCTGCCCAAGCAGGAAGCTATGGACCTGTCCCCAAGTAGGTCAAAAAGAACAGTCCAGAACTCCCCGGCACCCAAATCCTCCCCCATCCCCCACACCAAGAAGACACAGAGCCACGAGGACCATAGTGTCCAAACAGGCAGACTACAGACAGGCTATCTTCCCCGGGTTTTACTTGGCAATTGTTCCAAGTGACAGAAAAGGTAAAATAGAAAAATGGACATCCTTAATTTTCCAGGTTCACTTCTTAGGCTTACTTGCTTTCTCTTTCTCTCTATACCCAGCCTCCTTGTACACACACACACACACACACACATGTGCTTTGTATGGCTGAACCATTTAAGAATGAGTTGCAGACTTCATTAACATGTATCTCCTACCTTAACATAAGACCTCTATCACTGTCCCCCAATTTAACATAGAAACAGTTACATGATCGCATATACAGTCCATATACATAATTTAAATGTTCACAAACATTCTTTACAAAAGCTGCTCCCCCTCCCCGCCGCCTACCCAGCACAGGGACCCAGGATCACACACGGACATTACTTGTCCTGACTCGTAAGCCTCCCTTCAACTGGAACCGTCTCCCCAGCGTTTTTTTTTGGTCTTTTGTGACACTGACACTTTGAAGCAATTTCTTATCAAATGTCCCACATTCTGGATCAGACCATCTCCTCCCATCAAAGGCCTGTCTGCTGACCAAGTCCACTGCACACACACACACATACACACTTGTGCAACTGGACTCCGTCATGGCTTCCTAAAATCCACACATTGGGAGATGTTACAAGAAAAAGAAAATCTGAAGACTCTAACTCTGGACTTCCTTGATAATAAAGTACAATAGAAAACAGCACACGTGATACCTGTGGCCACGTTCCCACCTGGCTGCAGACAGCAGGGGCTGAGCTACAGTGGACCCTTCTTGAGTCCCTACATGGTGTGATGTGACAGGGGCTGCCTCGCTCAGTCAATGACTGGCGTGGCCAGGACCCAGCGTGGGGCCAGAGGGTCCATGCCCACCAGAGACTCTTACTTCTTCAGGGACCTGAGGAATTACTGATGTTACATGAGACTCCAGAGCAGGCAGGAAATGACCCACCCCTGCCCAAGCAGGAAGCTATGGACCTGTCCCCAAGTAGGTCAGAGAAGGGTAGCTAGAACAGTCCAGAACTCCCCAGGGACATGCAGGCAGCTGTCTAACTATTTTCAGAATAACTCAGATGTTTCAAGTTCCACTGTGTGCAGCTTGCTCAGAAGGCAGGCGATTCACCTCAGGGGACCCAGCCAATTTCCAGCCTCAGAGGGTTACCCCGCAGAATGAGACAAAACAAATCCAGAGAATATCCAGCACTACCCCTTCATTTGATCTCCGTTCTCAGAATCCCTAACATCATTTCAGACTCAAAACCATAGAGGTTACTCCCGGAGTCCATGTCCAAAGACTCGAAAACCACCAAACCAATAAAGCCAAAACTCAGAACTGAAGGCAACGCTCCCTAACCCAGCTGCCATTGACCTGGAGAGCTGACCTCCAGAGGGTCACTCCCAGCCCTGCCTCTGAGAAGAGACATCTTTATTCTGCTCAGCTCTGGGGTACCCCAGGGGCTTATGAGGTAGCTTTGGCTGTTAAAAGAGTTCATCAAACCCCAGTGCAAACACGCAATACATATTTTCCAGGTTGTACAAGACAGGCTGGGGCTTGATTCGGCAAATACGCACGTCCAAGTGTTTTCTTCAGACATTTTTTCACTGGAATCCATCCAACCAAGGAGAAGGAACAGGACTCACTTTTTGGGAAGCCAAGTACTCCATGCCCCGGGCCAGCTGGTAGGTGCAGGACACCAAGTCCTTGAAGGTCATCTGCTCCTCGGGGACACGGTTGATGTCATAGGAGTACTCCATCCCGGGGGGCCTCCGGGCGCGGAGGTATTCCCGTAGGTTGCCCTTAGAGGCGTATTCGACAATGACGTAGAGTGGCCCTGGGGACAGAAAACACAAGCTGGAGAGGCAGCGAACCCCGGGGCTGCACCGGCACAGCTCAGCCAAAGAGCTTTCCTTATTACAGCCCTAGTGCTTTATTATTGTTAAATTTAAACATACAGAACGGCATGCACAAGAATAGAACACCTACATTCTAATCTCCCCTGGATGACGACCGACAAGGTCGAGGTGGGCTCCACAGTCTTTAAGGAATCAAATAGAGATGCTTCAGGGAGGGTCGCTTGCTTGTCATGACCCCTCTTGGAAAGCTCTCGTGTCGTTTTGTGTGTGTGCGTGTGTGTGTGTATCTGTTGTTTTAACGATTTCACCTACACAATGTATTAATAAACAATGTATTATTTTTGACCACATCGATGAATAATAAAGACACAGCTTTGCCAAATTCTCTCCCCACACATGATCTTTCTGGAAGCCACTCGGGGTGATAAAAATAGATATAGATCATTCCTTTGAATAGTTCCTGAGACTCTCTCATATAAATATACCATATTGTATTTATCCATTCCCCCGATGCATTATTTCCAGGTCGGGGCCATTACAAACAGCGCGTGATGAACACTGCACGCAAATGCATGTCTCTGTTTATAGGACAGGTGCAAGAATAATGTCCCCATGGTAGAGACGAGCCTGTTTCTGAGTGTAAATGTTCCTGGCACACAGCGAGGCCCATGTTTCTGTATTGTTTGTGGCCGCTTTCTTACTGCAGCAGCAGAGATGGGGTAACTGCCACGAAGCCAAACATCGTCACCATCACCCTTTACAGACAAAGTCTCTCAACTCCGAGCAGAGACCTCACAGGGAAATTGCTGAGGCAAAGATAGGCATCTAAGTTTATTAATTATCATCAAGTTGGTTCCCCAAGTTCCACAGATCAGCTATGAAAAAAGCCAGGGATCTCACTGCCCTGAAGAAGCTAAGGCGTCCCTGCCTGTCTATCCCCCTCTTTCAGGCCACTCCTGGGGGTTCAGCCACCTGCTGCCCATAGCAAGATATGGTTCCTCAATCTCATTTCAAGGGAAGAACTTGTCAACCAAAACACAGGATCTTATGTTGAGAACTCTCTCTTTAAAACTCACAAAACAAAAACATAAGGAGATGGCCTTTTTCCTGCTCCAAGTTCTGCCCTAAAACCACTGGACCCCTGATGCCTTCCCATCCAGGGCTGCCCAGCTCCCACCTTTCCCCCAAGACCCCAGGCATGATCATCAGGAACACCTCCCGGAGGGGGTTTTACAAAGAACTTGAAACATGCTCTGAGGAGGCCCTAGGAGCAAGATCTAAATGTCCATTCACTTCTAAAGTGATGCTGATCCTGAACCCTGGGTCACGCAGACGGATGCCTTTTTTCCTCCTGCTCACCATCCTGAGTACAGGCTCCGAGGAGATTTATGATATTCTTGTGTTTTCCAATCATCTTCATCATCTCCATCTCCGACACCAAATCAGAAAGGTCTTTCTCAGTGGCATCATCTAGAACATGAGGTGAATTATGGGTCAGTTTTGCTACTATTGGTGGATGAAAATTAGGTGGAAACAGCATGAAATTGAACTTTTGAACCAGAAAAGACTTTCCAAATCACCTCCCTCATCTTCCTGGTGAAACAAGAAGAGCCCAGAGAACTGCCCTCCTCCGTGTCAAATAAGTAATGTGGGGTCAACAGTGTCAGAAGTCACAGCGACTGTATCTGCCTTGGACATGAAGGCCAATTCTTCCCCAGAAAACCTCACAAACATGAGGGCATTTTTCTCTATCATGAAATAATTCCATCCTCTGGCAGGTCTCAGGTATCTCTGAAAGCCACATGAAATTTCATGAGGCCTGAAAGCAACAGCAGGACTTCTGTGGAGAAGGAGGAGGCGGAGAAGGAAGGAGAGGAAGACAGGGGCATTTCACATACTTCAGACTTGCTCTGGGCCACGGGCTGCTAGGCTGAGCCTTTGTAGCCCATGGGGCTTTCACAGATGGGATTCACACAAGGACAAGAGTCCCCATACCAAGGACAAAACTACGCGTGTGTGTGCTCGCACATCTCTAGAGGCTGAAGGTCCACAGTTTTCAGGGGCTTCCAAAGGGGCTGGGATTCCCATCCTAAAAAAAAGTGAACTTCTAAAACTCTCTGCTCCATAATTTCATGCAAGAATACCTTCGTTCCTGCACACGCTGGCTCCCAGTTAGCTTCCAAAAAGTGGCAAGATTTGTCCTCAGGTACCTCCCTTAGAGCTAATTCAATATGGGAAAATCTGGGCTTACTCAGAAAGTGAGGTGAGGCCAAGGAGAGAAGCCATGTTGCATGAAGGTCTTTGGCTTCACCAAAGGAAAAGCGAGACAATTGCCTGGAGTGCAAAATCCACATGGGATGCACGCAGAGGACCGCACGTCTGCCCTCAGAGGGAGGGGCTCCACCGTGCTGACACACGAGGGTGCTCTCTAAGCTCTGAGATGTCCACTGGCTATTAAAATGGCCACGTTATAAGGGTGGTGTGGCCAATGTCTTCGATTGTGAAGGAAGGCTGGCCTTGGTGCCACCAGAGAAAGAGAAAGCCCAGACCTCCTGCACCTGAGCTCCATGAAACAAATCAGAAGCTTTGCCCAAAAAGACCAGGAGCCCAGGCCTTCCCGACACGGGGCCATGGTATGCAGCCAGGAGCTGCCGAGGGCAGCTGGTGGGGGCTCACAGCTCACGGCACCCGCTGCTCAGTAAGGCGAGGGCCCGGGGGTAGGCCACGCAGGATGCCAGCAAGCGGGGCGCTGCCTCTCTTGGTGGAGCTGAGACACGCAGTGTGGGAGAACCTGGTTCTCTCAGGCAGCACACCCCAAAGTGGGAAGCAGCTCAAAACACCCTCATTTTCCTGGGGAGCCATTCAGATCTAGAACTAATAAAAAAAGGCCAAAAAAACCCCACTACACCCAGCACATTTTGGCCTGTTACTACCATGCTCCCTCCTCTTAGGAAGAGATGACTCAAAATCCCACGCAAGAAAGAAAAGACCTGACTCCCGGGCATTCACTATGCGTGAGGCCCTCCCACATCCTGAGAACAGACTCCCAGCCAGGACACGTGGGAAAATCTCTGTTAGGGTGTCTTTTCTAAGATGCCCACAACAGGATTTATCATGTAACCGTTCCCTATAACTCCTCTCGTAAAAGAACACATCAGGAAGATGAAGTTAATGGTTAAAAGTTCTTCAGGCTCCTGGGCTGTAGGCATGAGTAGGGTTGGAAGGTCAGTGCAGAAACGTGCAGGCTCCCACGATCGCCTCTCAGCGTTTACATCTCTGGGTCATGGCTCACTTGGCCCTGGACACATGAGCAATTCTGCATCCGTGCCAGTCCCATGAGCTCCTTTTCGGCTCCCTAAGCGATTCCCCTAGACCAGAGTCATTTCTGCTCTATTCCTCTTGCAGAGGAGAAAGTGTGGCCTCTTCTCTCTGAGTCTTCTTGATCCCCAGCTCCAAAAAGGCCAATTTTCCTTTCTTTGTAAGCAAGGTTTGCGTTCAGCCGCCAACGTGTCAACCTTCACCTAAATTAATTCTATGTGAGTCAATACTTTCTAAGCATTTCCAAATGCAAAAGGAATGAGCTACCAATTTCTAACAAAACTGGCTTCTCTTTTTTACAAGTGCACACAGCTCAAGATAAATAGTCTGTCCGAAATGCTGATCTACACTGAAAACGTCTCAACCCCTAGGTCAACTATGTGCCCTCTGACCCCGTGCCATGATAGAGTTCACATGCCACAAAAGGAGCATTCTTGATAAGGCGCCCCCCCCACCCCGCCCACCCCCTCACCTTTCAACATCTTCACGGCCACAGTGACTGCCTCCTTGGGCTTCTCCTTGTCAATTCCCACTGCTTCAGCCATGACCACTTGCCCAAAGCAACCTTCTCCCAGGGGTTTGCCCAGCGTCAGCCTGAATGTGTAAAGAGAGGATTAGCACACGGCATCTGGTACAGCGAGGGAAATTCCAGAACTCCGTATAAAAATCTTTCAGCGGCTTCCAAAAGCATGGAGCATTTATCATATGGAACTAATGAGACTTGGGGAACACACGCGCTTGAGTATTTTCTTAGTGACGTTTTAGGGAATGTCAGTGCCTGCTGGAACAGCTATTGAATGTCACATTTGTATTCGTGATTTATTTTCTTTAAGGAAGGTATCCTTCAGAGTAAGACGGTCAGCTTTCCTAAGCGCTAATGAGAAGCTTTGATCTTGAGCCCGTCAAATATTCGTAATTTAGAACATCACAAAGAAAAATGTTAAAACTGTTATTTATTTATTTTTTTGTCTCTGTGAAGGGATGTCTTTAAAAATCATTATTATTCAAATACCAATGGATTTTATGGTCATATTCTGGGCCAAGTTACAAGATATGAATCTGAAATGCATTTCAAGGAATCTCTATTTTTTCAATAAAGGAGAAAGAAAGTTCTAGAAAGTGGGGGGATTTTTTTTTTTGACATAATAGTTTAGAAATCCTTATGACTACTCAAAATTAATAATGAAGAAAATTCAAACTAAACACAACAAGCTAAATTTCTACAAGCAGAAGCTCTACATGCATCATACTAATAGCCACGTAGACTCCTTGGAAACCAAGAGAACGGAAGAGATCCTGTTATACTTATGAATGCGGTGTTTTCATTTAAGCAGAACACAGCAAAGTACTAAGCAGCCACTAGTAAGCAGTATTTTTGTAAGTAAGTACACAATCGTTTGCAAAAGTTAAAGCAAAGACTGAGGACAGTGTGTGCTGTGCTGAGGTCAACCCCTTCCCACCCTGAGCTAAAATTAAATTTAATATCTTGGCAGAAAACAAACATTTGCATTGGAAAAATGGCTAATTTATGTCCTATTGCCCTGCTACTACAAACATAACAATCCTTTCTTTGTATAACGTCTGCCTCCAATCTAATAAACTGCTTCTAAATAGCCTTCATTCATTGGAAATCTCCACCTATGGTTGTGCTACACACTATTTTGAAATGCTGAGCACTCAGATTTTCCACATATAGGGTACCCCGGTGGGAGCTGACAGACAGACTCCCACTGTTTGCCGGTGGTGTCACAGGTGGCAAAAACCATGGCTTGAACCTGAGAGCTGCGATTTCTTAAAATAATCACAGCTCCCAACTCAGTCCTATATCCATAGGAATGTGCGCATGAACCCACCAACTTGTTTAATCAAACCAGAAAGCCGGGCAGGTTCATGAGAAACTCCACCAAAACCCTTCAGTACTTTTAAGATCTCAGCATTTATTTTCTTTAAGGAAGGTATCCTTCAGAGTAAGACGGTCAGCTTTCCTAAGCGCTAATGAGAAGCTTTGATCTTGAGCCCGTCAAATATTCGTAATTTAGAACATCACAAAGAAAAATGTTAAAACTGTTATTTATTTATTTTTTTGTCTCTGTGAAGGGATGTCTTTAAAAATCATTATTATTCAAATACCAATGGATTTTATGGTCATATTCTGGGCCAAGTTACAAGATATGAATCTGAAATGCATTTCAAGGAATCTCTATTTTTTCAATAAAGGAGAAAGAAAGTTCTAGAAAGTGGGGGGATTTTTTTTTTTGACATAATAGTTTAGAAATCCTTATGACTACTCAAAATTAATAATGAAGAAAATTCAAACTAAACACAACAAGCTAAATTTCTACAAGCAGAAGCTCTACATGCATCATACTAATAGCCACGTAGACTCCTTGGAAACCAAGAGAACGGAAGAGATCCTGTTATACTTATGAATGCGGTGTTTTCATTTAAGCAGAACACAGCAAAGTACTAAGCAGCCACTAGTAAGCAGTATTTTTGTAAGTAAGTACACAATCGTTTGCAAAAGTTAAAGCAAAGACTGAGGACAGTGTGTGCTGTGCTGAGGTCAACCCCTTCCCACCCTGAGCTAAAATTAAATTTAATATCTTGGCAGAAAACAAACATTTGCATTGGAAAAATGGCTAATTTATGTCCTATTGCCCTGCTACTACAAACATAACAATCCTTTCTTTGTATAACGTCTGCCTCCAATCTAATAAACTGCTTCTAAATAGCCTTCATTCATTGGAAATCTCCACCTATGGTTGTGCTACACACTATTTTGAAATGCTGAGCACTCAGATTTTCCACATATAGGGTACCCCGGTGGGAGCTGACAGACAGACTCCCACTGTTTGCCGGTGGTGTCACAGGTGGCAAAAACCATGGCTTGAACCTGAGAGCTGCGATTTCTTAAAATAATCACAGCTCCCAACTCAGTCCTATATCCATAGGAATGTGCGCATGAACCCACCAACTTGTTTAATCAAACCAGAAAGCCGGGCAGGTTCATGAGAAACTCCTCTTTCTCACACTCCACCAGGGAAAGAATCACTGTTTGTTTTTACTGGTGCCTCATGGGTAAGAATTCAGTACACAAGTGCTAATTGACTGAATGAACACTACACAAATAAACTGGAAATCAATTCCATTAACACTCTAATAAAATGATATCAGTACAATAATTTGGTTTTATGGTACAACTACTATCTTTAAGTGAGCTGTCAGGAAAAAAGAAGCTGATTGGAATTGTGTGAGTCAAAATTATAAGTGCCATGAAGATACCTCTCCTTCTAAAGAGAGCTCATCATATCTAGTCACTGGCAAAGCTTATCTTTGTATTTCCAAATTTGTGCATGAGTTCCTTCTCTAGTCATTAGACACTTCTCCGACATAATCTCAGAAAGATGGTGAAAACATCAAGACCAATAGGGTAGCTGTCTCTAAGCAAGTCAAAACCTTATTCCAGTTGATTTGATGCAGATGTACAGTCAGTGATTTCCATCACTCTCAAGCTGTTTAGACTCTATAACCAATACAAGAGAGACCCTGGAAAAGAACTGACAACCCTTCAATGACTATCTACATTCACTTCAGAAGGTGGGTCTTGGGGCTGGCCCCTGGCTGGCAGATGGAGGGCTGGTAGCCCAAGATCTGTCCACAGGCTGGATGCCGAGCTCCACCATCTTGCTGAGATTTGCAGTTCAGATCTCTCAGGTTATGAAGGGGCAAATGGTGCTCAGTCCATCAAGGAAGTCCTATTGCCCTGCTACTACAAACATAACAATCCTTTCTTTGTATAACGTCTGCCTCCAATCTAATAAACTGCTTCTAAATAGCCTTCATTCATTGGAAATCTCCACCTATGGTTGTGCTACACACTATTTTGAAATGCTGAGCACTCAGATTTTCCACATATAGGGTACCCCGGTGGGAGCTGACAGACAGACTCCCACTGTTTGCCGGTGGTGTCACAGGTGGCAAAAACCATGGCTTGAACCTGAGAGCTGCGATTTCTTAAAATAATCACAGCTCCCAACTCAGTCCTATATCCATAGGAATGTGCGCATGAACCCACCAACTTGTTTAATCAAACCAGAAAGCCGGGCAGGTTCATGAGAAACTCCTCTTTCTCACACTCCACCAGGGAAAGAATCACTGTTTGTTTTTACTGGTGCCTCATGGGTAAGAATTCAGTACACAAGTGCTAATTGACTGAATGAACACTACACAAATAAACTGGAAATCAATTCCATTAACACTCTAATAAAATGATATCAGTACAATAATTTGGTTTTATGGTACAACTACTATCTTTAAGTGAGCTGTCAGGAAAAAAGAAGCTGATTGGAATTGTGTGAGTCAAAATTATAAGTGCCATGAAGATACCTCTCCTTCTAAAGAGAGCTCATCATATCTAGTCACTGGCAAAGCTTATCTTTGTATTTCCAAATTTGTGCATGAGTTCCTTCTCTAGTCATTAGACACTTCTCCGACATAATCTCAGAAAGATGGTGAAAACATCAAGACCAATAGGGTAGCTGTCTCTAAGCAAGTCAAAACCTTATTCCAGTTGATTTGATGCAGATGTACAGTCAGTGATTTCCATCACTCTCAAGCTGTTTAGACTCTATAACCAATACAAGAGAGACCCTGGAAAAGAACTGACAACCCTTCAATGACTATCTACATTCACTTCAGAAGGTGGGTCTTGGGGCTGGCCCCTGGCTGGCAGATGGAGGGCTGGTAGCCCAAGATCTGTCCACAGGCTGGATGCCGAGCTCCACCATCTTGCTGAGATTTGCAGTTCAGATCTCTCAGGTTATGAAGGGAAATTCACATGAGCCAAGAATGGTGCTCAGTCCTGGGAGGTCTGTACTATGACCTTCATTTCATAGAAATGAAGTTCAAAGAGAATCAGGTAACTCACACAAGGTTACCCAGCCACTGACTGGCAGAGCCAGGATTCAAATCCAGTCCAACAGAAACCAAAGTCCATGAACTTGAAGCCAGACCAAGAGACATGCAGCTCTCCATCAACAGTGCCTTCCTCATAGCCCAGGTGGACACACCTTGACTGAACATCTGATTGGAACACATCTATATCACCTAATAAGGCAAATACTACGGATCACAAAAAAAGCAATATCAGATACCATATTTGAAGATTTTTCAGTCAAAATTATATTAATAACGATTAAAAATAGCAATGCTGGTTGAAGATTCTTAAGGCAGTTTTTATTCTAGACCTAATTTTGCTAACGACAGGACAGTCATCTTTAGAAACCAGAAGTTGTAATGTCACCTCTGTTTTATAAATGGGATAATCCCACTTCTATTCCATTTAAATCCATTGGATTTAAATTAACTAGAAAGTAAAAAAATGCTAACAAAGCGCCATTTTGTTTGGGGACGAGCCATGGCTTAGTATCTCCGCTTTAAAAGAACTATTAAAAAAACAGCACAGGAGAGAATCAGTTCTTTGTTCTTCCTGGAGTTGGTTATTAGAAATACAGTCTTATTCACTCCTGTTGGCATCACAAGACCTTGGCAGTTAAGGGTCATAAACAGAAAATGTCAACCCGACACCTCCGTATATACTTAAGTCTCCACTGGGAGACACACCTGCACAGAAGTACTCACTTATCTCTTGGAAACTCCCATTTTGGATCTTCTGGCAGCTCATACTCGGAGACCCCAGCCAGCATGGGGGTGTCGGCTGTTGAAGAGAGGCGAGTTGTAATCCTCACCAGCGGGGTATTGGAGTTCATGGAGGAGCTGGACTCTGCAGAAACCTGGATACAAAATGCAAAGACATAGATGTAATCCTGGCTCTACACGAGAAGACCAGGAGCCAGCCAGAGCCCAGCCAGTGGTCAGCTCTTAGGAAGGAAGTGGGTTGGCCAAAGTCATGAATTCAGGGCCAAGACCTGGATTCCAACTCCTCAGTCCTCTGAACCATGCAGAACACACTGGATTTCATCCAAACAGTAGGTTCCTAAAGGCAGACCTCCGAACAATAGTTTTTAAACAGTGCCTGATAAAATTACATAGATGCATATATGTCTTCTTCTGTCCTGACCCCTTACCACATTCCCTGAAAACACAGTCAGACCCCATGGGCTTCATTCTTGCCTTTTTGCCTCTGCTTGTGTGGCAGCCTCAGACTGGCAATCTCCCCCCAGCATGTCAGCTCAAGACAGTGAATCAAAGCTAGGCCTGTGAATTTCCATAAAAACATCTGGAAAATCGGCTCTTTGATCAGCTCTATCTTCTGAAAGGTAAAATGGAATGCCTCAAAGACCTAGCTCTAGGATTTGAATGTGAAAAGCATTCCAGTGACTCCAAGTGCCTTTATTCAAGGTAAGCACTGGGGCACCAGGCACTGGGGACCACTGTCCACTTCTCCGCATTCCTTCTGGGAACAAGCTGATGCCCAAGTCAACGTTGGGTTCAGAAACTAGGGAATGGGAAGTCAAGGGAAAGAAAAATACCTCTTCATTCACCATCGCATGGGAAGCTCCCACCACTCTGCTGCCTCAACAGCAGCCAGCCGGGCGTCACTGTGTTTTGTCACTCTACTCTCATTCATTATAATCTGCCTTTGATAAAACAGTCATTTCTCAAATATATCATCTTCCCTGTGCTGGTTTCTAGAAAGGGAAACACCATCACGGGCTGCCAGACCATCACCTTATCCTAAACCATGAACAAGACTTTGGCCCAAGAAAACGGGAATCTGGGGTTCAGCGTGACCCTCTTTTTAAAACATGGTTCTGTCCCCTGATGATTGCTCACATCCCTGGCAGTGCTTACAAGCACTTTTTAAATCAAGGCGGCAAGGACCAAGGAAAGATGAACAAATTTAAGAGGGATGAACTTTCAAGGTGGAGCCTGGACCAGTCCCCGCAGGAAACCAGAAGTCTGTACTTCCCCAGGACCGTTCTACTTAAAAAAAAGAAAAAAAAAAAGGCAGAAAAAGTCCTTGACACTCCCCTTAAACTCAGACTGATCTTAAAGAGCAGGTAGGAAACGGCATTATGTCTAAAATTTATTACACAGACAATATGATCAATGTTTATTCACCACAAACACTGTAATTATATATAAATATATTACATATATTTAGATATTAAATATATTACATATGACATATACATTACATAATAAACATATATACATATTTGTGTATATATACTTATATATATATATGTATTTCTTTTTCAAAGGAATTGAAGCATCATTACTTCTGGAGCTGAGAGGGGGCCCCACGGACAAATGAGGTTCTACAAGGCTGAGGCTTCACACCTAAGTGTCTGGGCCACAGAGGCAAACAGCAGACGAAAAGACAAAAAGGCAAACGTGAAAAGCCCGCAGAATTGCCTAAAGACCTATCTAGGATTTGAATGTGAAAAGCATTCCAGTGACTCCAAGTGCCTTTATTCAAGGTAAGCACTGGGGCACCAGGCACTGGGGACCACTGTCCACTTCTCCGCATTCCTTCTGGGAACAAGCTGATGCCCAAGTCAACGTTGGGTTCAGAAACTAGGGAATGGGAAGTCAAGGGAAAGAAAAATACCTCTTCATTCACCATCGCATGGGAAGCTCCCACCACTCTGCTGCCTCAACAGCAGCCAGCCGGGCGTCACTGTGTTTTGTCACTCTACTCTCATTCATTATAATCTGCCTTTGATAAAACAGTCATTTCTCAAATATATCATCTTCCTGTGCTGGTTTCTAGAAAGGGAAACACCATCACGGGCTGCCAGACCATCACCTTATCCTAAACCATGAACAAGACTTTGGCCCAAGAAAACGGGAATCTGGGGTTCAGCGTGACCCTCTTTTTAAAACATGGTTCTGTCCCCTGATGATTGCTCACATCCCTGGCAGTGCTTACAAGCACTTTTTAAATCAAGGCGGCAAGGACCAAGGAAAGATGAACAAATTTAAGAGGGATGAACTTTCAAGGTGGAGCCTGGACCAGTCCCCGCAGGAAACCAGAAGTCTGTACTTCCCCAGGACCGTTCTACTTAAAAAAAAGAAAAAAAAAAAGGCAGAAAAAGTCCTTGACACTCCCCTTAAACTCAGACTGATCTTAAAGAGCAGGTAGGAAACGGCATTATGTCTAAAATTTATTACACAGACAATATGATCAATGTTTATTCACCACAAACACTGTAATTATATATAAATATATTACATATATTTAGATATTAAATATATTACATATGACATATACATTACATAATAAACATATATACATATTTGTGTATATATACTTATATATATATATGTATTTCTTTTTCAAAGGAATTGAAGCATCATTACTTCTGGAGCTGAGAGGGGCCTCACGGACAAATGAGGTTCTACAAGGCTGAGGCTTCACACCTAAGTGTCTGGGCCACAGAGGCAAACAGCAGACGCAAAAAGACAAAAAGGCAAACGTGAAAAGCCCGCAGAATCCATCCTCTGCAGGGCGCTGACCTCAGCTGCAGGGCTCACCCGTAACACCATTTCCACAACCCCCACTGACCACAGGTACGTCTTGAGCTCCTTCTGCAGAGAGGGGACTCAGAAAGAGCCAAGAAATAGGTCTGGCTAAACACATGTGCCCAAATCCTAATGCCCTGCAGCAGACGGTGAGCTCCGGATGCCAAAGAAGACTGGTGTGCTCAGAGACAAAGAGACCCCGCACACGAAGAAGCAAAAATCACCACCCAGTTCGTCAAAGTGGGATCACAGGCCAGAAGCCTGGGAACAGCAGTCAGAGTCAGCCTGGCCCCAACCGGACGAGGCCTGGGAGACTTCACAGCCAGAACACCCTCTCCAAGGCCAGGGGTGCAGCCTCCCTTGCTGGACCACAGAGTTCCCAGAACTCCAGCACAGGCTGTGCTGGGAACCTGGGGAGCGAGGACCCCTGGGGCGGTGACGGGGGCGCAGCTCTGGGTGAAGCGGCTCCTCCAGCCTTCCCTGGGATCGGGTAGGCTTCAGGACACAGTGCCTGGACAGCAGCCTTCCCACGCGAGGAGAGAGGACACGGGCGCTGCAAACAAGTGTCTCAGGAAAGCTGTGTAAGAGCCTGAGCCCTGGTCGCCTTCAAGACGGATTAGAAGCTGAAGAGGGAGGGGAAAGAATGTATCTTATTTCAGAACTTTCTAAAGCATTTGAATTTGATTACTATTCACATGTAGCTCTTTTACATTCTAGAAAAACAAAGTAGTTTTCTTAATGACAAAAATATTTTTAAGAATAAGAAGGATCTGGGCTGAGGCATGTCCTGGGGGGCAGGGGAATGGTTAGGGGGAAGAGGAAAAGAGGCATGTTCTTGAGTCTTCTAAAATGAGTTAAAAACCAGGAGATCTCGGCTCTCTCCTTTTCCCTGGGCCACGGGCTGGGTCCTTTTGGTGGGTCCTCAGTGACTTCCCCAGCCAAGCTGCCAATCCTAGCTGGCACCCCTGAAAACTGTTTGCAATGTGGAACCCTGAGTGGGGGATAGGGTTCCCACCTGAACCAAGGGCACCACTGTGGACTGTGGGGTCCCTGTTCCAACACTAACTGAGAGCTTCAACAAGTCACTTGACCTTCTGAAACACAAATCTCCTTGTCTATTAAAAGGAGGCCAGAACCGTTTCCACGTCACTATATTACCAGGAGGGGTAAAATGAGGTCATAGCCATAAAACGCTTAGCCTGGCACTAGCTAAGAGCTCAGTTTTGCTACCAACACCACAAAAGCTTCTCTCAGTGTCTTATTTTCTGTTTTAAATTTTTGGCCGCACCCCCACAGCACGCGGGACCTTAGTCCACAACCAGGATTTGAACCCATGTCAGCTGCACTGGAAGGCGGCATCTTAACGGCTGGACCGCTGGGGAAGTCCCTTGGCGTCTTTCAGGGGTCATTTGCTGCTCCAGTTCACGGGAGCTTAGGATGACCCCTCCCTCTGGGGAAGCCTGTGGACTTGGAGTCCGGGGTTGTTCTGTGTGTGAGATGCTGTCTGTCACACAGTGCGCAATGGGGGAGAAAGAAATCCTGCTGGCATTAAGGGCAGGACTTGCCTTAATGTTTGAAAGATGAGACCCTTTGCTCAGTCAGGATGGGCAGAAGGAAGGTCCAGTGGGCAGAAGAGCAAGCCTGAGATATTAAGGATCCTGGAGTCAGAGGACAGTCCCAGAGCAGGAGAAGAGCTGGGAAGTCAGTGCTGTCCTCACACAACAGGGCTCAGAGGCCACCTCAGGAAGAGAAACAAAACCTCCAGTCAGAAGTGAACTGCACTGCCACTAACTCGGGACCCCAGAGGAATCTCTGTCCACTAACCTATGACAGAAGTTCACAGCCATACACATCCCCCCACCCCAAACAGAGTGTTTCCAATAAGGTTTTGGTTTAAAAACTTTCAAATTGGAAAACGTTTCCCAACTTTGTGGCTGTCACTGGAATGAAAGTTACTATGGAAGTTTTGTTCAGATGAACTGCAGAGGTTTAGATGCCGTGGATAGATCTGGTACTTTTTGTGAAGAAAACACAAAGAGAAAAAGGTAAGAAAATGCCCTGAGTGGAAGAACCGACAGAATTCAACCACTCTGTCTACAGAGGTATGTCTTAATTTTACCTCCATGCATAAAACCTGAGGGGGACCCTAAAAGGGCACCACTGTGGACTTTCCCAAAGGTTCAACAAGTCACTTGACCTTCTGAAACACAAATCTCCTTGTCTATTAAAAGGAGGCCAGAACCGTTTCCACGTCACTATATTACCAGGAGGGGTAAAATGAGGTCATAGCCATAAAACGCTTAGCCTGGCACTAGCTAAGAGCTCAGTTTTGCTACCAACACCACAAAAGCTTCTCTCAGTGTCTTATTTTCTGTTTTAAATTTTTGGCCGCACCCCCACAGCACGCGGGACCTTAGTCCACAACCAGGATTTGAACCCATGTCAGCTGCACTGGAAGGCGGCATCTTAACGGCTGGACCGCTGGGGAAGTCCCTTGGCGTCTTTCAGGGGTCATTTGCTGCTCCAGTTCACGGGAGCTTAGGATGACCCCTCCCTCTGGGGAAGCCTGTGGACTTGGAGTCCGGGGTTGTTCTGTGTGTGAGATGCTGTCTGTCACACAGTGCGCAATGGGGGAGAAAGAAATCCTGCTGGCATTAAGGGCAGGACTTGCCTTAATGTTTGAAAGATGAGACCCTTTGCTCAGTCAGGATGGGCAGAAGGAAGGTCCAGTGGGCAGAAGAGCAAGCCTGAGATATTAAGGATCCTGGAGTCAGAGGACAGTCCCAGAGCAGGAGAAGAGCTGGGAAGTCAGTGCTGTCCTCACACAACAGGGCTCAGAGGCCACCTCAGGAAGAGAAACAAAACCTCCAGTCAGAAGTGAACTGCACTGCCACTAACTCGGGACCCCAGAGGAATCTCTGTCCACTAACCTATGACAGAAGTTCACAGCCATACACATCCCCCCACCCCAAACAGAGTGTTTCCAATAAGGTTTTGGTTTAAAAACTTTCAAATTGGAAAACGTTTCCCAACTTTGTGGCTGTCACTGGAATGAAAGTTACTATGGAAGTTTTGTTCAGATGAACTGCAGAGGTTTAGATGCCGTGGATAGATCTGGTACTTTTTGTGAAGAAAACACAAAGAGAAAAAGGTAAGAAAATGCCCTGAGTGGAAGAACCGACAGAATTCAACCACTCTGTCTACAGAGGTTTATCTTAATTTTACCTCCATGCATTTTACTATGCTTTTAAAATCCCCTCTGGGACTGTAAACCAGGACTGGCTTTCTCTTCACTCGGAGCACTAACGTGTCTGCAGGGCTGGCCTGACCCTTGCAGGCAATTCTTCCGTGGAACCCCATGTTTCTTGAGCTTCCTCTTCTGGATCATACTCCTTAAGGAATCCCACTGAATTTCACTTCTGAATCCTACTTCTGCAGCAATATTAGGTGATCACTTTTTTTCAGACACAAAATCAAAACCTTCCCTCTCAGACATACTCCTTCAATTCCAGCTTTCCTTTTCCTCTAAGTTTAAACTATCCCATTGATAACGATCACTGAGTTACTTACAACAATAAACACCCACATTCTAAAAGCTGCTCCCCAACTCCCAAATCCTGGCAGGCACTTTTCTAGCATGTTTTCTTCTCAGTGTCCACTCAGCTTCCTCAATTTCCACAATCTCTTTACCATAAATTCCTCATGCCATAAATCAAGCTTCTAACTAAATGAGCTTTTTGTCTTATTTCTACAGCACATAAAAGAGATTAGGTGAGGAAGTGGTTTTTCTTTTTCTTTTCTTTTTAAAGGGCCACCAAGAAAGTGTGCTGTCCTTTAATGCTAGATTTGATTCAACAATGGGGACGGGAGGGCATAGAGACCAGGGCCGTCTACAGCCACACCACCCTGAATGTGCCTGATCTCAGAAACGAAGCAGGGCCAGGCCTGGTGAGTACTTGGATGGGAGAATGGGGCAGGCAGAGGCACAGCTGCCATGAGGAGGAGCGTGGGCTTGCTCTGAGGACTCACACACGGACCACAACCAACCAGAGAAACCCTCCGACCCTGTCCACAGATGCACGTTCTCGACACAGAGCACAAGACCCCGAGTCAACCCTGAGACACTACACATCCTGCCCATCACTCCCAAATAGCAGACAAAATGCTTTCACCACCTAAAGTCAGTGGAAGGTTCAAGGGATCAGGGAGGAGGGGCTTGATTTTAGGTAAATAGGCAGGGGAGCTGATCTGACACTTTTCTTCTTTAGGAAATCTCTGCACCACCTCCCCCAGAGTACACTTATTGGACCCCAACCAACTGGTCATCCTAGTTCACAGCAGCCCAAGTGCAGGTCTGATCTGACCCAAACCGTCCTGCCTTCTGGAAGCTGAGAGGAGAGAACAGCCAGGTGGGGGCTGGGAGGGCCAGGCGCCCACATGAAAGGGCAAATTCCAGTTAAGCCATCCATGACCATCCAATTAGCCACGTGCTTTCTGGAACCAGCCAGGTTCCATCAGACCATGTGAATGACCAAAATATAGACATCATACTGTTTCGCTGCTAGGTAGTAAATGAGCTTCCAGAAGTGGGAACGTCCTTCACGGAATGTGGTGTGTTTCATAACCGTTAGCACACAGCCCCCAGCACTGGCTCCCAATCACACACCCACCTTCATCCTGTTCACGATGTCCCTGGGAAGGTGGCCTTTGCCCCAAAGATACCGTTATTAAACAAGACCTTGACTGACCTTGATTTTTCCCCGGTTTTCAGTCCATCTGTACCAGTAACCAAGAGGGTGAAATTAAAAGTCTGGGGGAACAAAAAAGCCCTGCAGGCTCTCCTGAGAGGCTGTGGGTGGTGAGACGGCGTGAGCAGCAGGCACGCGTGTGTCCCCACCCGGGAGCTCGGGTTATCTGTCCATGGAGGTGCATCTCCATCCCGCCCCATGGAAGTGTCTGGCTCTAGAGGAAGAACCTGATGCTCTCTCTGAGAAACCAATTCAACACGCCCAGCGATGCTGCCGACCTCCTGAACAAAGACCTCACTTCCCTTCACACACCTCCCTGCCCCCACAGAGCGAATGTGTGCAAACCACGGAACGTGCAGCCAGCCCTGACATGCATGGGTAAAGACGGCTTCTCAGTGGCCACACCACCCACCAGCCCTGGAGACCTGTCCAGGAGCCAGCGGGCTGGGGAAGGCACCCCTCTCTGGGCTGGCTCTTGCTGGTTCCCCTGTCTGAGCCCCAGCTCAGAACACGGGCGGACCCCTCTCAAAAGAAGCCGGGAGACACCCTACACCACCCACCTCCCCCAGCAAAACGCCAAAATGCATAAAGAGCCTCAAAAAACATCATGATAACGGGAAAATGTTCTTTGGTCTTAGAGAAAAATATTTTTGTCTGAAAAACAAATAACAAACTTGTATGTCAGTCTTACCCTGGCAAGTCCAGGGCAGGTGGGTGAATGTCAATAAAAAAATCCAAATAAGATAAAACAATTTTTTTTTTTAACTTTCTGTGGTTTTAAAAAGGGAGCAATGACTAAGAGAAATGTAGACGGTGCACGTCCAGGGAGGAGTGAGGGTCAGGGCCAAGAAGGTGAAATGCGGACTCCACCGCCAAGACACTGAAGGTTGCCTCTGAAAGCGGAGGCTAGGCACACGTAGGATGGCAAGGGCCTAGAAAATGCCGGAACAGCCCATCCCCAAGACATCTGATTACAGCTCACCTGTCCAGGTAATGGCATGCCTGGCATCCCTGTGGTATGCTCTCTGTCATCAATGTATCTGGCAGGCCTTTCTGGGGCTTTTCATTCCAGCTAGAGTCCAATAACCCTCTTTTATCCAGGTATCTGATAAGCATTCCTCCACCAAATGAGCTGAGCTTATTTTGGACGAATGGTTCTTTGTAAAGAACCAGCACATCCCACGTGAGCAGCTGAGATGTGTCAACATTCCCCAAATAAACCCCCAGAGATTTGTTTTTCCAGGAGACTGGGACCTGCCCGCTTTCTTCTGCTTCTCTTACCCTACCTGATCCTAGTTGAAACACAAGGCAACTGCATCTCAAATAAAGGCCCCCAAATCACCTCGGAGGCACTGGCAAAGGCAACAGGCCACGTGTTTCATGGAGCCTGGGTTAGACTAAGCACTCAGAAAGTTAAGGAGGAAGGAGGGCGGGAAGGGTAATAAACAAGGAGGAAGAGCTGGGATGTAGCCTTCAGTTACAGAGGGAAGGAGAGGAGAGAGCACCAAGCCAGCTGAGACAGACAATGAAGAAACGCCAGTCAGTCAGAAAGAAAGAAAGCAGGATGACCAGAGGTGAGTCAAGGGGATTTTAAAGGCATCTGTCTCTTTTATATTAAATAAGAAGACCATTGTAACAGCTACAGAAAAACCATGGTGAAATAATTACAGGACAATGGTCTAACTACATCAAATTACAGGTTTCCTCCAGAAGGTAGCATTTTTCCCTATTAGAATAAAAAACATAGAGATGGGAACCCCACTCCTTCTTTCACGTCCTTAGAGCCAGGCTCTCAGAATGAGAGCTGTAAAAATGGCTCAAAGGTAACAGGTGAGGAGTGAGGGTTGGGAAGGGGTGGCCACACCACCCAAAGGTCACTGAAGGTACCATGTTGTAAGAGTCACCTTAGGACTGGACTCTCCCAGAGTCAGGTAAGTGGCCTCACCATCACCTCCCTGGCCCCAAGAAAGACACACTCCATCGATACAGTCATGTCCGACTCTGTGTGACCCCATGGACTGTAGCCCGCCAGGCTTCTCTGTCCATGGGATTCTCCAGGCAAGAATACTAGAGTGGGCTGCTATGCCCTCCTCCAGGGGATCTTCCTGACCCAGGGATGAAACCCACAAATCCTGCATTGCAGGTAGAGTCTTTACCGCTGAGCCACCAGGGAAGCTGCAAGAAAAGACAGTGTTCCATTTGAATAAAAGAGCATTTTCGGAGGCAGGGGGAACCAACGGGCCCTTTCTCCCCCACCCCCACCCCACTGCCACTCTTCACACGATCTGGGCATGGGCCTGCATTGGACAGGCACTCCAAATGCTACCCTCAGCCTCCATTTCTTTTTCTTTTCTTTTTTTTTTTTTCAGCTTCCATTTAGAAAGACCTGCTTGAAACATGGATTCAAAGAAGTCAGCAAGGACCCATTCAGCCCAGAGTTCAAAGCTGGGCTGAGAACAGCCAGATCTGTGCCAAAACCGCTGCTGACCAACTGGTTCCTAATGTTTCCTAACTCCCTGTCCGAAAATGTACCTGCCACCTGAAGTCCCAGGAGGGGCAGGACTGGGATTAACCCAGAGTTTCTCAGTGTGCATTTCAGAATCACCTGAGGACTGGTTTATAATGCAGATTCCTGGTCCTCGTCAAAACCTCCTCAACCAGAATCTCCGAGGATGCCACTAAGGAATCTGCAATTTTAACAAGCGCCCTGTACACACTGAGTTAGAGTCTGTGAGTGAGCTGTTTTCCTTGCTGTTTCAAAAACATGCCTTTATGGGAATCAAGTTCTACATGCTTTTGGTAACACTGCTGTCACATCTCTCTTCCCCTTCCATCCTCATGAGCACTTCCTGCTCTGCCAGCTTTGTAAAGCTTTGGTTTAAGACAGAGATGTAAGTTCCAACTTGCCCCACCTGCCCAAATCAAAAGTAAACCAACTGGGAAGCACAGATGAGTGAAAAGAACTTTCCACTAAGACCAGGCATGGGGTTAACAACAACCGTCTGTCTATTCAATATAAACATGATTCTGCCACTGAATCCACAGTCACGTTCATGTGAACAACTCACCATAACGCACTCTAGGCGTCTGCGTGTGTGCGTGCTCAGGTGCTCACTCATGGTCCACTCTTTGCAACCACATGGCCTGCAGCCCCACAGGCTCCCCTGTCCCTGGGATATTCCTAGCAAAAATACTGGACAGGGCAGTCAATTTCTCCTCCAAGATCTTCCTGACCCAGGCATGGAACCCGCACACCTCCTGTATTGCAGGCAGATTCTTTATCGCTGAATCACCAGGGAACAACAGGCATATGATTTTACTTTAAGAATCAGAGAGGTGGACGTCAAACCCAGCTGGGAAAGACCTCATGGGACAGTCTTTCAGCCATGTCCAGGGACAGGTTTCTGTCCTTGACTTAAAAAAAGCAGTAAGTCCTAGAAAACTAGAATTCCTCCCTTTCCAACCAGCATTAGTCTATCTCCAAAACCATTTAGAAAGACCTGCTTGAAACATGGATTCAAAGAAGTCAGCAAGGACCCATTCAGCCCAGAGTTCAAAGCTGGGCTGAGAACAGCCAGATCTGTGCCAAAACCGCTGCTGACCAACTGGTTCCTAATGTTTCCTAACTCCCTGTCCGAAAATGTACCTGCCACCTGAAGTCCCAGGAGGGGCAGGACTGGGATTAACCCAGAGTTTCTCAGTGTGCATTTCAGAATCACCTGAGGACTGGTTTATAATGCAGATTCCTGGTCCTCGTCAAAACCTCCTCAACCAGAATCTCCGAGGATGCCACTAAGGAATCTGCAATTTTAACAAGCGCCTGTACACACTGAGTTAGAGTCTGTGAGTGAGCTGTTTTCCTTGCTGTTTCAAAAACATGCCTTTATGGGAATCAAGTTCTACATGCTTTTGGTAACACTGCTGTCACATCTCTTCCCCTTCCATCCTCATGAGCACTTCCTGCTCTGCCAGCTTTGTAAAGCTTTGGTGTAAGACAGAGGTGTAAGTTCCAACTTGCCCCACCTGCCCAAATCAAAAGTAAACCAACTGGGAAGCACAGATGAGTGAAAAGAACTTTCCACTAAGACCAGGCATGGGGTTAACAACAACCGTCTGTCTATTCAATATAAACATGATTCTGCCACTGAATCCACAGTCACGTTCATGTGAACAACTCACCATAACGCACTCTAGGCGTCTGCGTGTGTGCGTGCTCAGGTGCTCACTCATGGTCCACTCTTTGCAACCACATGGCCTGCAGCCCCACAGGCTCCCCTGTCCCTGGGATATTCCTAGCAAAAATACTGGACAGGGCAGTCAATTTCTCCTCCAAGATCTTCCTGACCCAGGCATGGAACCCGCACACCTCCTGTATTGCAGGCAGATTCTTTATCGCTGAATCACCAGGGAACAACAGGCATATGATTTTACTTTAAGAATCAGAGAGGTGGACGTCAAACCCAGCTGGGAAAGACCTCATGGGACAGTCTTTCAGCCATGTCCAGGGACAGGTTTCTGTCCTTGACTTAAAAAAAGCAGTAAGTCCTAGAAAACTAGAATTCCTCCCTTTCCAACCAGCATTAGTCTATCTCCAAAAAAACCATCAGATCAAAGGGACAAAGGGGCAAAATCCCCCCATATGCACCAGGGCTCTGTCTCCTGGGCTATTACCAGTCCTGCAGATGAACTCAGAGTCTTGCGTTGCTGGTCTTTCTTGCCCCCAGAACCAGACTCGGTTGACCCCAAGGACACAAACAGGACTAGGCCCTCCAAACCCCAGACACTGGATGTCCACCAAGAGGCCCATCAAAACCACCGGCACAGGGCCGTTCCCCAAAGCAGAAGCAGCCCGGAAGCAGAGGAGGAGGCCCAAGAGCTGGCTGGCTGGGGGAGGGGTAAAGTTCTTCAAACTCTTTATCTACTTTCTGTTACCTGTCTCCGCAGGGGGATGCGCTTGGTCAGCTTGTGCACCGCCGGCTGGCTGCTGAAGTCAGGCTTCTTGGTCGTGTTCCTCATCCGGCACAGGATGACCGTCACCACCATGCAGGCGATGAAGAACACCCCTATGCAGTAAATGGCAATCTCCAGGTAGTCTGGGGAAGCTGTGATCTCCTTTTCTCTTACGGGAGCTGGAGTGCAGATCACAGGAGAGGAACAGATGAGCAGGCCACAGAGTTAGGACGCAGTACTGATGCCTCCTGGAGTAACTACAGCAATCAAAAGGCGACAACCTTTCCCAAGGCAAGAGGGGCCGCCCGACAGCTCAGGGCTGCAGAATGGGCTCTGGGTCTGCCGTGCGCCTCCTCCAAACAGAAGCAAACAGCCCTGGGCTCCTCATTTTACCATCGGGGCCCAGGTGGTCTCTCTCTCTACCCTCAATGGACCTCCAGGATCCTGTGACCATGATGGACTGGCGGACACCAAGGTCGAAGGCCACATTCTGTGAGACATCTGGGTAGGGTAGGATAGTCACCCATACCCACAAAAGGGCTCTCTCCTTCCTGGATGGTCTCTGAGGCAAATTATTGTAAAAACTCTTAAATATGAATGATGCCCACCTTGATCTCTAAAAGATCAGTGCCTCTGTCTCATTTGGGTAAGCTCTTCCAAAGTCATTTACCAGATGACCATAGGTTCAAAAGAAACATTCACCTAGTGGACTGATTGGAAAAGCTTCAGATTTCTTCACATCGTCCAACAGATGATTTAACTAACAAATGCATTTAATATAAAAATGGAATTGGTTATATTTTAGAATCATTATGTCCCTACGATAAAAAGTTTATAACATTCTTTAATCAATAACCATGTAATTTTTGTGGTAACAGAAAGTACCTGGTTATACTGGTGTCATGACTTTTAAAGAAAAAACAGAGATGATGCTGAATGTGAGGGTACAGAAGATTACTTAAATCAGAACACTCTTAAACCAACTTTGGATAATCTGCTCCCTCCTCAGTCCTCAATAGTCAACTGACAAGCAGTGTATTTCCAAATAGTAGTTTTCTCAAGTTAACGTGCTCGTACTGTCAGGCAAATCAGTTAAGAAGTGCCAGTCAGGCACTTGCAGAACGCAGTACTGCCAGTAAAAGCGAGCTCAAGAGCCATCTCATTGTCTCAAAGCAAAAAACTCAGAGCGATTCACAACAAAAAGAAAAATGAATGCAATGGCATTATCTAAAGCTTACACATCTGAATCAGAAAACTATTTGCAAGACAGTCAAAACTCTTAGCAGCACAGCACAAAATGAAATGATCAATTTATTTTTACTAGATACAAAATAAGCATGCAGGTAGGCATGGCACTCTAACAATAAGGAATTAATAACTGGAGTGGAGCATTATGAGCGAGCAAACCACAGCCTATGCGGATTCATGAAGGAAATGACAAAGAGACACAGATGTATTAAAGAAGACAGGAATGATCAAGAAAGCTTGACTAGAATAGAGATATCGGTTAAAAGATTCAGACCACAGCAGTGTTTAGGCAAGAGCGCTTCAGTGATGTTGATTTCTCTGCAGAGTAGAAATAACATCAAGCCCAAGACGGCAAGAGCATGCTTTGCAGGAAAAGCCGACTGAGAGTCTGTTCCATGACATCATGCAGCAAGCCACCGATTCCCAAGTAGGTAACACACTGCTTCTGTACACCCTACACACACAGGTGCTTCTGCCCAGGACCTCTACATACACCCATCTATTTACATCTCATTAAAAATAGAAAAGTGGAACGTTAAATACAGAAAAGTGGAACAAAAAAGGTTTAAAAAGTACATATGGGATTTTAGCAAAATGGAATTTGAAATCAGAAAAATTACTTTCAATTTCACAAAGTGAGATCAACTTCTTCCTTAAAAGGGTGGGGAAATCATTATGTCCCTACAAAAGTTTATAACATTCTTTAATCAATAACCATGTAATTTTGTGGTAACAGAAAGTACCTGGTTATACTGGTGTCATGACTTTTAAAGAAAAAACAGAGATGATGCTGAATGTGAGGGTACAGAAGATTACTTAAATCAGAACACTCTTAAACCAACTTTGGATAATCTGCTCCCTCCTCAGTCCTCAATAGTCAACTGACAAGCAGTGTATTTCCAAATAGTAGTTTTCTCAAGTTAACGTGCTCGTACTGTCAGGCAAATCAGTTAAGAAGTGCCAGTCAGGCACTTGCAGAACGCAGTACTGCCAGTAAAAGCGAGCTCAAGAGCCATCTCATTGTCTCAAAGCAAAAAACTCAGAGCGATTCACAACAAAAAGAAAAATGAATGCAATGGCATTATCTAAAGCTTACACATCTGAATCAGAAAACTATTTGCAAGACAGTCAAAACTCTTAGCAGCACAGCACAAAATGAAATGATCAATTTATTTTTACTAGATACAAAATAAGCATGCAGGTAGGCATGGCACTCTAACAATAAGGAATTAATAACTGGAGTGGAGCATTATGAGCGAGCAAACCACAGCCTATGCGGATTCATGAAGGAAATGACAAAGAGACACAGATGTATTAAAGAAGACAGGAATGATCAAGAAAGCTTGACTAGAATAGAGATATCGGTTAAAAGATTCAGACCACAGCAGTGTTTAGGCAAGAGCGCTTCAGTGATGTTGATTTCTCTGCAGAGTAGAAATAACATCAAGCCCAAGACGGCAAGAGCATGCTTTGCAGGAAAAGCCGACTGAGAGTCTGTTCCATGACATCATGCAGCAAGCCACCGATTCCCAAGTAGGTAACACACTGCTTCTGTACACCCTACACACACAGGTGCTTCTGCCCAGGACCTCTACATACACCCATCTATTTACATCTCATTAAAAATAGAAAAGTGGAACGTTAAATACAGAAAAGTGGAACAAAAAAGGTTTAAAAAGTACATATGGGATTTTAGCAAAATGGAATTTGAAATCAGAAAAATTACTTTCAATTTCACAAAGTGAGATCAACTTCTTCCTTAAGAGAAAAAGGGATGGGTGAATTTATACAATGACTCACTAAGAATATAAGATCCCTTTGGGTTTGAAGGGTGAAATTTCACTTGAATATAAATAAATGCAAGGGTGGGATCTCACTGTGAGTGAATTTCCAAGGCAACTTTCTTATCCCAGGGGGATCATTTGAAATGCTTTTAAAAATCTTTATGCAAAGGGGAAAGGGGCCATCTCTGAGAACAGAAGCTGTGTTAATTTTATAGCAATCAACCAAGAAGAGGGGAAAACCCCATGGAGAGAAAGAGCAGTATATACCTGGCAGAACTGTCAACCATGCAGAGTGAAAGGATATCCCAATAGAATTACCCGCCAAGCACGTATATTCCCCAGCATCCTCAAAAGTTACATTCCGAATATAGAGAACCTCAATTTCTTTGTCCGTGGTATTAACACCGGCGGCCTAGAAAACAAGGAAAGCGAGAGAAAGGGCTAGACGACACAGGAATGATTGTGGAGGGGGCCGTGGAACCACGAGGCGTCGCACCGGGACCTTCGGCGGGTACCGGCCACCAGAAGATTCCAACTGCAGCCCATCCACAAAGCCCACAACCGAGAGACACCGAGTGACACGGAGAAGCTCACCTCCACAGGCCCGTCACCACAGCGGCTTCACCACCTAGACACACATGCATGCGATCAAAAGGCATGGAAAAATCAACCCACAGAGATCCACTCTCTGGGCCTTTGCTTGCTCTGCTTTGGAGATAGGGGTGACTTCCCAAAGGGCACCCAGACGCCCAAGTTGGGTTCTGTCCTGTTTGGGCTGCAGGCTCCCACCTTGAAAAAAGGATGGCTCTGTCTCGATCGTCATAAGACAGCACACAGCAGGGAAGTTCAAGTGGATACCTGGACATCCTTCTCGGCCTGGGAACCACCAGGGTGGGGTTCTGTGTTGGTTACCAGGTTCTGGTTATTTTACTCCTGCATAACCATCTTGACATACATCGTGTTAAAAGGAAATGGAAGATAGAGTGGTCATGACAGCCACAAAACTCTTTCATTTCTTTTCGCAACAAAAATGTTTGCACATGAACCATGACAAATAGGTGGCTCAGACAGAAAGAACCTGCCTGCAATGCAGCAGATCTGGGTTCCCGCCCTGGGGTTGGGAAGATCCCCTGGAGAAGGGAACGGCAACCCGCTCCAGTACTCTTGCCTGGAGAATTGCACAGACCAAGGAGCCTGGTGGGCTACAGTCTATGGAGTCACCAAGAGTCGGACGAGCCTGATTCATGTCACTTCCACTGAAAGCAACCGTGTCTAGCCGGTCACAGGGACTTTAAGCTTTTAAAATCTTTATGGGGGCCATGAGAACTGTGTTAATTTTATAGCAATCAACCAAGAAGAGGAAAACCCCATGGAGAGAAAGAGCAGTATATACCTGGCAGAACTGTCAACCATGCAGAGTGAAAGGATATCCCAATAGAATTACCCGCCAAGCACGTATATTCCCCAGCATCCTCAAAAGTTACATTCCGAATATAGAGAACCTCAATTTCTTTGTCCGTGGTATTAACACCGGCGGCCTAGAAAACAAGGAAAGCGAGAGAAAGGGCTAGACGACACAGGAATGATTGTGGAGGGGGCCGTGGAACCACGAGGCGTCGCACCGGGACCTTCGGCGGGTACCGGCCACCAGAAGATTCCAACTGCAGCCCATCCACAAAGCCCACAACCGAGAGACACCGAGTGACACGGAGAAGCTCACCTCCACAGGCCCGTCACCACAGCGGCTTCACCACCTAGACACACATGCATGCGATCAAAAGGCATGGAAAAATCAACCCACAGAGATCCACTCTCTGGGCCTTTGCTTGCTCTGCTTTGGAGATAGGGGTGACTTCCCAAAGGGCACCCAGACGTCCAAGTTGGGTTCTGTCCTGTTTGGGCTGCAGGCTCCCACCTTGAAAAAAGGATGGCTCTGTCTCGATCGTCATAAGACAGCACACAGCAGGGAAGTTCAAGTGGATACCTGGACATCCTTCTCGGCCTGGGAACCACCAGGGTGGGGTTCTGTGTTGGTTACCAGGTTCTGGTTATTTTTACTCCTGCATAACCATCTTGACATACATCGTGTTAAAAGGAAATGGAAGATAGAGTGGTCATGACAGCCACAAAACTCTTTCATTTCTTTTCGCAACAAAAATGTTTGCACATGAACCATGACAAATAGGTGGCTCAGACAGAAAGAACCTGCCTGCAATGCAGCAGATCTGGGTTCCCGCCCTGGGGTTGGGAAGATCCCCTGGAGAAGGGAACGGCAACCCGCTCCAGTACTCTTGCCTGGAGAATTGCACAGACCAAGGAGCCTGGTGGGCTACAGTCTATGGAGTCACCAAGAGTCGGACGAGCCTGATTCATGTCACTTCCACATAACAAACTGAGATAAGCAACCTGCTGTCTTCAATAGCCGGTCAGCAGTACATGTATTCATTGAGAGGAAATATCCTTGAATTTGGGATAACAAGGTCAAGGACAGTATTCTCTAAGTATCAATTATGCAACCGAGAAACCGGGGCTCTGTTGAACAAATGATAGCGTGCCAACATTTCTCTAAAAATCTGGGGCAGAGGAGGCACTGAATTCTGCTGCCATGCAAATGCCACCAATTCCACAGGCACACCGGTGTGTGTCCGCGATGGTGCTGATGCGCAGCAACAATGGGAGACATGCAGCCCGAACACGATAAACCAGAAGGAACGGCTTCAAAACTGGGTGGAGGGAGGGTCATCTTTAGAAAAAATGAGAGCAAGCACTTTGAACATTGTGGGTATTTTTCCATGGCTGCTGGCATCCTACCAGCTGCATCATGGAAGAAAGATTATGATGAATATACCAAGTCCACAAAAATCACCCTATAAGCTGCCTGCAGTCTCCCAGAGCACCAAGTCTTTTCAGCTTCTATATCCAGCCTTCTTAAAAAAGAAAAGGAAAAAAAAAAAAAAACAAAACACGTTGTTACCTTGCTGTTTTGGCAGGACAGTGAGCCAGGCAGACTGGTTGGCCTGCCCTATATAATTGGAGACCTTACAAATATACTCCCCAGCATCCGCCTCAGTCACATTGAACAGAGCCAGCACTTCTGCATTGGAACTATTTATCCCCGAGTGCTGGAATAAACACAGGAGAACAATATAACGCCCAGCCAGGAAGGACTTCACAAGGTCCCACCACCAACACAGCATAAAAAAAGAAAACAAAAAACACCTCCGTCTCATCTAAACAGCAGCATCAAAGGACTGTGGGTCTAGAAGGAAGAAAATAGGTCAATTGTGGACAGCAGGAGTGACCCGTGGAGAGAGGAGGCAGGGTCTGATCAATTCCCTGGAGGAAGGGATCCACAGTGCCCCAAGGTGATCATCTGACTCCAGCTTTTGGGGTCCGGGGTGTTCGCAGCTGGAGAGAATGCTTTCACAGTTAAGGGGTTCTAAACGGAGCCGCCTATGGCTCCACGGGAAGACTGTGCTTTTTAAGGACATTCTCTATGAGCAACTCAACGCGGGAGATACGGCAGGCTGGGTGCTCAGTACTTGTGCAGACTCAGCTGCCGGTTGCTATCACCATCCTGAAGAGCAAGAGAGATTTAAGAAATAAACAGGCTGGTGCTATTCAGACTGAGTCTTGCAAGGAACCCAAGAAGAACTACAAGAGGAAAGGCGGCTTCCTTGCTCCACCTCTCACGTGTGCAAAAATACCTTCTCAGGTTTATCATCTCAACCACGTGTGAAAGAATTTCAAAGGTTAAGGGATTTCTTTTAAAAGGAAAATGCAAATCGTTTCTAAAAGGTGGCTACTAAAATCTGATCCTAACATCATATTAAGAGAAAGCAACATCAGCATAACAATACACATGGCTACAACACCCGGAGTTTATAAAGCTCTTTCCAGCTACTCCAACCCATCAACTCTCCACAACGCCCTGTAGGGGAGATATTATCACGATCCCCACTTTTATAGATGTGCAGCCAAGCCTAAATGTCTCATCTAAGATCTCAGGGCTGACAAACAGCTCAACTCCTCTGACTCCAGCTTTGGTAGTCCTCCCACCGTCCCAAGGCTCCCTTCTGAGATTTTATTAGCAAGCCTAACGACCTGCTAATTCTCAAACACACTCTGGACCAAAAACATGAAGAGAGTCATCTTCTCTCAAATTCAGTACAAAATTAAAGAACTTTGTGACTGAACTCATTGGGGGATCCCAGTTGGGGGTATCTTTGGATTCAGAATGTGCTCACCTTCAGGACCTTGAGATAGGGCAGCCCATCGGGCCCATATTTACTGCCGTTCTTTTCCACATGTTTGATCCACTGGATATGGGGCTGGGCATCGCTGTACACTTTACAGACAAACTCCACATCACCTCCAACCACGGTGGAGGCGTTTGCTGGCAGCCCAGCTTGGAGGATGGGCCGGTGTGGCGATCGCTCTGGTGGAGAGAGAGAGAAGGGGGAGCAGGGACGGGACAAGGAGAGACGAACAAATAAGTTGTGTTGTCCAGGAGGCTGTTCATGAACTCAAGCCAAAAAGGCCTCGAGTCTGCTGGCTGACTCTTTTGAAATAACACCACGGCCCACTGCATAACAAAAACCGACTTCAAAGGAGATGGCTAGAGTATGGCCCTTGTAAAAAAGAGGACTTATTTAGAAAGCTGAGAAAAGAACTTATTACATCTCGAGTCATGGTTGTCCATGGCCACCTAGTGAAGAGCAATAAGATTTTATTTTGATGAACTAAAAGACAAATGGTGAGCAGAAGCGTGCCTCTTCTCTTATTCCACTTGGGACCATTTGAGAAATGCACCTTGATCATCAGCTGATATCCCAGGGACAAACTTGAAGTTCACCCTGAATTCCAAAATGGTACCTATCGGCGGTGTCTCCTGCACAGTTCTAAAATGCTCTGGGAAGATTTACGGTCCTTGTTTTGAAAAGAAAATAAGCTGAACTCTAAAGCCCGAAGTAATGAACAACTGGTTTCAGTCCTTTGCTGTTGAATTCACTCCATTTGGTCATTCTTTGTCCCATGCCTCCATTCATCTCCCTGATAAGTCTTACACGTCTCTGTGTGACCCATGCTAGATACACAGGCAGACACTCCTCGGCTTATTTAGACGTGGCACCAAAAGAAACATGAAGCAACACCGGCTCACAAACCCTGGCGCGGTCTCAGTGGGTCTTACAGGAGGCCCCCATGGTGGGTAAGCCAGCAATTACTTTCCACCTTCACTCTAGGGAAACGCTCCAGCTCAGAGCTGGTTTCTACAGAAACCCTGCAGGGGCGACCACATCAAGATGCAACAACAAATACACAAGGTTCCGCAAGAACTGAGCCACAGACCAGCCTGTTGCGTGATCTCGCCACAGAGACAGTTCACATGATGACAAATGGACTAGAGCGTTCCTGCACAGCAGGCAAGAGTCACGCACAAAAAGAGTCCATTCCCGCATATCACCCTGTCCCCACCTACCTGCAAGTCAGCCACCCTCCCAGTCTGTCTCCCCACATGGCAGTACAGTTAACCTACCATAGCATCGAGTGGAGTGTGAGACTGACTCATCTTTGAAATAAGTTGTGTTGTCCAGGAGGCTGTTCATGAACTCAAGCCAAAAAGGCCTCGAGTCTGCTGGCTGACTCTTTTGAAATAACACCACGGCCCACTGCATAACAAAAACCGACTTCAAAGGAGATGGCTAGAGTATGGCCCTTGTAAAAAAGAGGACTTATTTAGAAAGCTGAGAAAAGAACTTATTACATCTCGAGTCATGGTTGTCCATGGCCACCTAGTGAAGAGCAATAAGATTTTATTTTGATGAACTAAAAGACAAATGGTGAGCAGAAGCGTGCCTCTTCTCTTATTCCACTTGGGACCATTTGAGAAATGCACCTTGATCATCAGCTGATATCCCAGGGACAAACTTGAAGTTCACCCTGAATTCCAAAATGGTACCTATCGGCGGTGTCTCCTGCACAGTTCTAAAATGCTCTGGGAAGATTTACGGTCCTTGTTTTGAAAAGAAAATAAGCTGAACTCTAAAGCCGAAGTAATGAACAACTGGTTTCAGTCCTTTGCTGTTGAATTCACTCCATTTGGTCATTCTTTGTCCCATGCCTCCATTCATCTCCCTGATAAGTCTTACACGCCTCTGTGTGACCCATGCTAGATACACAGGCAGACACTCCTCGGCTTATTTAGACGTGGCACCAAAAGAAACATGAAGCAACACCGGCTCACAAACCCTGGCGCGGTCTCAGTGGGTCTTACAGGAGGCCCCCATGGTGGGTAAGCCAGCAATTACTTTCCACCTTCACTCTAGGGAAACGCTCCAGCTCAGAGCTGGTTTCTACAGAAACCCTGCAGGGGCGACCACATCAAGATGCAACAACAAATACACAAGGTTCCGCAAGAACTGAGCCACAGACCAGCCTGTTGCGTGATCTCGTCCACAGAGACAGTTCACATGATGACAAATGGACTAGAGCGTTCCTGCACAGCAGGCAAGAGTCACGCACAAAAAGAGTCCATTCCCGCATATCACCCTGTCCCCACCTACCTGCAAGTCAGCCACCCTCCCAGTCTGTCTCCCCACATGGCAGGTTACCACTGCCTTTAACCTCCAGCCCAAAACATCACCAAGGGAAACAAGGACATTCCGACCAGCCTAATATACTAAGGAAGCCTCCACACCCCACCTTGAGCATCCCAAGCACTAAGTTGGAAACAGCCAACTAGAACAACAGCCATCTGAGGCTTTCTGTATTGAGGCTTTCAGAGTAAAATGTCATTTGGTGGAATGTGGTGGACAGGAGCCAGGCCATGTGCAAACTGATTTGACTGCATAAGCCTGTTGCTGGTCTTTAAAAAACATGGAGGGAAAAAAAAGGAATAAAAGAAAAGAAAAAGTACTAGCAGTTACTCTTAGCACATTTCATTACAGAATCTTCCATCACTTCACAGACACCTATATTTTTACATTAAATATTTTTAAATTTAAGAGATAGGATTGCAGAGCCCAAAGAAAGCATTCATTTGCAACAGCATCACCCACAAGGGCAAAGCAAAGAGCTGGGAAATTGAGGCTCCTAGCCTAGGGGTAGAAAATCGCAAAGCTGGGATCCTCTCAAGCACCACTAGAAATGCTCACTGCTTGGCTGAGACACCATTCCAGCGACGGGCCACTGCGGGCCTTGTGGTCAGGCCTGGTGGTCGGGGGGCTGCCACAGGGGCCAGCAGGGATGAAGCTCTGGTTCGACCCCAGCTCGCCTCATCCACATGAAAAGAACAAAGTCCCCTCCCACGAGGCCTCCTCCTACGAGACTGAGCAGCCCAGGGGGCACTGGGCCTGTGGGCTGGACACTGCCAGCCAAGCTCACAAAGCAGGCTCCTTTGCACCTACCGAATACAGAGGCAGTTGACTCCTTTCCACAGAGCAGTGAATGTCAGATATCCGTTCATTCTCTGGCTCAGTTTTCCAGTTGTGTGTGTGTGTGTTTGCGTGTTCAAAGATAAATATTTAGAGTGGGCCTAAATATTTATTCTTAGAAACAAAGGTACTATAAAATCTTAAATGTCATAAGCCAGATCAACGGAATTTCAAACCAAGTCCTCTTTCTTCACCGTGCTTGTTTCTCATAAATCGTTTCACAAGCAAACATTGTGCATGTAATACCAAATAATGATGCCGTGAACAATGAGGGCTTTCATACGGCACCGCAGCCCCGGCCTGCGCCCGCCTTCAGCAGAGAACTTCATCACTGGGGCAGCACTGGCAGGGCTCGCGACGAAGCTGCAGTCTTGTTTTCCTTGTGGTCAGCGTGCTGCTGTGCTCCAGTTATTAAGTTATTCCATTGCTATCCGGACTATGTTCACCCCCCGAGAAAAAGAATTAAAAAAAAAAAAGGCACCGCCTTTGCAATGGTGTCATGTTATTACATTTGCAAATGACAGCGTACCAAATGTTACCGCTTGCAGTCCTGAATTCATCCTTTCAAATTTTCTCATCTTATACAAAATCACCCCTGAGCCCGCCCGCTCCCCCTCGGCCCTTTCTCACTTTGGGTACAAAAACTGCAAGCTGGATTGCTCTGTAATCGAAACCTTACACCGTCTTCCAAAACTTATTACAGCTGCCTTCAGTATAAAATGAAACCTTAGAGAACGTTATTTAAAATGTTTTTAAGAAGTCAGTAGGCCTCAAGTTTCGTTTCTCCACATCAGGCTTTGATTTCCTTTGCAACCTTACTCTCTGCCCTTAAACAAGTCAGAGAACGAGGCCTGAAGCATCTTGGAAGAGGTCCCAGGATGCCAGGCTCTGCGGAGAACGCCACTCCGCTTTCTTGGATCCTTCAACGATCGTTCTTCCCTTGCGTCCATCAGACCTCCAAGAACAGGGAACATTAGTTAGGGGATGACAGCACTTGGACTCCCGTTCTAACTTCTGAAGAACTGGGGTGAGAGCAGGGTGCAGATGGCAGGCAGGAGAGCGGGCGGGGGGTCGCCCCCAGGAAGCAGGCAGTCCTTCCCAGGCCTAGGCCAGCAGGCGCTGGGCAAGCAGTGTGGGCACAGGGCCGAGACGGGTATGAAGCCCCTCCAACAGTACACATGCTCCCCTCGGCCTTGGGACACACCGAAGCCTTTGGGTCTGCAACTCTTTGGGGCAGCAAGCTGATATAAAATAAATTCATTGTTCATCAGTTGCTAAATCATGTCTGACTCTTTGCAACCCCATGAACTATAGCCCACCAGGTTCCTCTGTCCATAGGATTCTCCAGGCAAGAATACTGGAGTGGGCTGCCATTTCCTCCTCCAGGGGATCTTCCTGGACGAGGGACCGAACCCACATCTCCTGGCATTGGCAGGCGGATTCTTTACCACTGAGCCACCATGGAGGCCCATTAAAAGAATTAGTCAATGAATTTCTCTCTGGATGAGAGAACAGAACCCAGAGCTGGTCCATCTCTTATTCTTCCGTAATCACAGAAGTCACATCTCCACCTGCAGGGACCTCCTTTTAGGTAAGGGTCTCTCCCAGCATGTTTAACCCTCAGATATTATAGAAACCAGATTTCTCTCTTTACCAGGGGAGTGAAATACATGCACAGAAAAGCCGACAATCATCTCATTTCTGTGTTTTGACTGAAATGCTTAAAAATACATATTCTGAGTTCAGCAGGTTCAGATGTGTACAGTTCCTGGGCCCAGAAGAGGATGAGAACCCTTACAACAGGCGATTCTGAGGCTCCGGCATGAGCTCCAAATTAAGACAGAAGAGGAAGGCAGCGGAACGGGTGTGGCTGCAGCCGATGGGACAGTTGGCTGCCTTGCTGGAATGAGATTCCACCAAATAAATGTGTAGTAAACACAGCCTGGAGTGCTTTGAAAAACACATTCTCTCCCCCGCATTCTCCCTCTCACTCCCTTTGTCAAGTACTCCAAATGAGTCCACTTTACCCAAGCAGAAGGCCCAGCTGCTATGAGTCTGCCTTTCCAGACAGCCTCTCTCAAGTCCTGCTCCGAAGCTGAGACCAAGGCCGCAGGAAGCAAACAGCCTGCTTCATTCCAAGGGGTCATGATTGAGAAAAAGAGAGAAAATACCTGAGTGACAAAGAATAAATCTTTGTTAATTGACCATCTGAAACTTTATAACATGCCCTTCTCCTCTGGACATAATAACATGCTTGCTCATAAGAGATCTACAACTTTTGCTCTGACATAGCAAAGGCCATAAAAAAACGTCCACTGGGCAGAGAGGCCTTCTGTCCACCGGCTCCGTAAATACACATCCCGGGGATGAGAAGGAGACCCAGCTTCTTAAATTACACCTATAAATTAATCAAGCCACCAGTTTCCCAGCACACACTGGTCTTTTAAGTATTTCTCCCGCAAAGTTCAGCAGCGTTTGCCACAAAGAAGCATTTCAAAGCCGCACTCTCTGGCAGCAAAACACGGAGAGACTCCAATCACGGTGCATGCCCAGGACGGATCTGGAAACAGCCCGTCTCCTCCTCTTGGGTACCCATTCATTTCAGAACATGAAGAGCCCTGCCTGCTCTGTCTTTAAATTAAAATCAAAATTTAATTACCCTTCCTCTGAAATGGTAGTTTCTTAGCAACTCCAAGGAGCTGAATAGGAAAAGAACATTCTGGGATTGGGAGGACACATGAAAACAACTGAGAATTCTTGTTCCTAAAGCCCAGGCTCGCGTTTTTTTTTTTTTTTCCTTCTCAAGAGTAGGCGGTGGTGGCTTTTGTTGCATAAAAAAAAAAAAAAAAAAAAAAACGCACTAAACCAGTTAGCATGAGGCCCGGTTATTAGGAGAGCTGATCAAAAGCCTCTGATGTTTGAAGAACCCAAGAACCTGCTAAAGACCTCACGCTAATTACAATTAGTAGAATGAGTCCATTGCCTTGTTGAGCCTCTGCCGAATGCCCCCAAACCAGGCCGGCTACACATCTAGCTGGGTTCTGAGTTTTGTTTTCCCTAAGCTTCCTCTGGGCTCTAGAGACCTGCATGAAAGGAGGTCAGAACCAAAAAATAATCTGGAGGAAAAGGGGCAGTTAGGACAAGGATGAGAAGGAGTACCACCTTCTCAAAAATAGTCAACATATCCATAGCCAGTATGTTGCCTGTCATCTTTCAGAACTGACTGGGGATGCTGGGTATCAGAAATTACTTAAAAAGAAAGGAAAAGGCAACGGTGTTTTGGTAGAAGGCGAGTGGTTTGCTGCTCTTCCTTGTGTTCCTCCTGCTTGGACATCTGATTCGGAGGGGTCTTGGGGAATTGGGCTGTGGTCTGCACGGCTCCGTAAATTTAAACTACAACTTTTGCTCTGACATAGCAAAGGCCATAAAAACGTCCACTGGGCAGAGGCCTTCTGTCCACCGGCTCCGTAAATACACATCCCGGGGATGAGAAGGAGACCCAGCTTCTTAAATTACACCTATAAATTAATCAAGCCACCAGTTTCCCAGCACACACTGGTCTTTTAAGTATTTCTCCCGCAAAGTTCAGCAGCGTTTGCCACAAAGAAGCATTTCAAAGCCGCACTCTCTGGCAGCAAAACACGGAGAGACTCCAATCACGGTGCATGCCCAGGACGGATCTGGAAACAGCCCGTCTCCTCCTCTTGGGTACCCATTCATTTCAGAACATGAAGAGCCCTGCCTGCTCTGTCTTTAAATTAAAATCAAAATTTAATTACCCTTCCTCTGAAATGGTAGTTTCTTAGCAACTCCAAGGAGCTGAATAGGAAAAGAACATTCTGGGATTGGGAGGACACATGAAAACAACTGAGAATTCTTGTTCCTAAAGCCCAGGCTCGCGTTTTTTTTTTTTTTTTCCTTCTCATGAGAAGGGGGGTGTGGATTTTGTTTCATAAAAAAAAAAAAAAAAAAAAACGCACTAAACCAGTTAGCATGAGGCCCGGTTATTAGGAGAGCTGATCAAAAGCCTCTGATGTTTGAAGAACCCAAGAACCTGCTAAAGACCTCACGCTAATTACAATTAGTAGAATGAGTCCATTGCCTTGTTGAGCCTCTGCCGAATGCCCCCAAACCAGGCCGGCTACACATCTAGCTGGGTTCTGAGTTTTGTTTTCCCTAAGCTTCCTCTGGGCTCTAGAGACCTGCATGAAAGGAGGTCAGAACCAAAAAATAATCTGGAGGAAAAGGGGCAGTTAGGACAAGGATGAGAAGGAGTACCACCTTCTCAAAAATAGTCAACATATCCATAGCCAGTATGTTGCCTGTCATCTTTCAGAACTGACTGGGGATGCTGGGTATCAGAAATTACTTAAAAAGAAAGAAAAGGGGCAACGGTGTTTTGGTAGAAGGCGAGTGGTTTGCTGCTCTTCCTTGTGTTCCTCCTGCTTGGACATCTGATTCCGGAGGGGTCTTGGGGAATTGGGCTGTGGAGTCAACTTCCTCCAACACATACACGTGTCTCTGCAGAGCGCGCCACGTCTGGGGAGCAGACTCGTTTGGGAAAAGCCAAAACATACCCTTCCCCAGCACTGAGGTTCCTCGGTGACTTATGGAGGCCACGCTATGTGAAATGCTAGAAGCAAAACACCACTAATTCCTTTGTGCTTGCTCGATGAGGTGCAGCCACAGGGTGAAGGGCTGGCTAAGGCTGGATAGCCTGGGAAGCCCAAAGCAGGCGGAGGCACAGTGCCTTCCCCAATTAATGTCATAGATGGTATTATCTGGCTGGGAGTTGAGTGGCTTCTACCAGCTGGATGTCAATTTAGGTCTTCTTGGGCAAATTACAGGAGTGGGGCCGTGTCACTTATACCCCAAATGCTTACGATCGCCCGATCTCTTCCAAAAGTTCCACTGGACCTGAAAACTCTTTGGCAACCACAAAGGTATGCCAATTTTAGGTTCAAACATATGCACTTCCTTTTGTTAAAAGGAGACATGGCTTTGGGACGGTGAATAAGTTCTGGGATGGAGGGTGGGACAGTAACAATTTAATGCCACTCCACTGTATCCTCAAAAGTGGCTGAAATGGCACATCTTATGTTGTGCATATTTTACCTTAACATTTTTAAAAAAAGAAACATGGCAAAGGTGACAATGTCAGAGAAAGATACAGTCCGGGCGTCCTGGAAAAGCTGCCTTCTCAATTAGTTGAGCATGTTTATCTTGTCTGGTTGCCTAAATGAAGGCTTTCTCTCTCGTGACACAAAGACGCACAAGGTCCCTCCCTGTATTGGGCTTGGCTTTCAGGCTGATGCAAAACTCAGCCAAAAAATAATCTGGAGGAAAAGGGGCAGTTAGGACAAGGATGAGAAGGAGTACCACCTTCTCAAAAATAGTCAACATATCCATAGCCAGTATGTTGCCTGTCATCTTTCAGAACTGACTGGGGATGCTGGGTATCAGAAATTACTTAAAAAGAAAGAAAAGGGGCAACGGTGTTTTGGTAGAAGGCGAGTGGTTTGCTGCTCTTCCTTGTGTTCCTCCTGCTTGGACATCTGATTCCGGAGGGGTCTTGGGGAATTGGGCTGTGGAGTCAACTTCCTCCAACACATACACGTGTCTCTGCAGAGCGCGCCACGTCTGGGGAGCAGACTCGTTTGGGAAAAGCCAAAACATACCCTTCCCCAGCACTGAGGTTCCTCGGTGACTTATGGAGGCCACGCTATGTGAAATGCTAGAAGCAAAACACCACTAATTCCTTTGTGCTTGCTCGATGAGGTGCAGCCACAGGGTGAAGGGCTGGCTAAGGCTGGATAGCCTGGGAAGCCCAAAGCAGGCGGAGGCACAGTGCCTTCCCCAATTAATGTCATAGATGGTATTATCTGGCTGGGAGTTGAGTGGCTTCTACCAGCTGGATGTCAATTTAGGTCTTCTTGGGCAAATTACAGGAGTGGGGCCGTGTCACTTATACCCCAAATGCTTACGATCGCCCGATCTCTTCCAAAAGTTCCACTGGACCTGAAAACTCTTTGGCAACCACAAAGGTATGCCAATTTTAGGTTCAAACATATGCACTTCCTTTTGTTAAAAGGAGACATGGCTTTGGGACGGTGAATAAGTTCTGGGATGGAGGGTGGGACAGTAACAATTTAATGCCACTCCACTGTATCCTCAAAAGTGGCTGAAATGGCACATCTTATGTTGTGCATATTTTACCTTAACATTTTTAAAAAAAGAAACATGGCAAAGGTGACAATGTCAGAGAAAGATACAGTCCGGGCGTCCTGGAAAAGCTGCCTTCTCAATTAGTTGAGCATGTTTATCTTGTCTGGTTGCCTAAATGAAGGCTTTCCTCTCTCGTGACACAAAGACCCGCACAAGGTCCCTCCCTGTATTGGGCTTGGCTTTCAGGCTGATGCAAAACTCAGACGTCAGTCTCCCTCCTGAGGAGCTGGGGTAAACACAGCTGACAGCAGTCACCTGGGAAGCTGCATCACCAAGCCTCCGCACCCCGCCACTTGCCACAGCCGGTGCCACATCGCCCAGGAATGCAAGGTTATCAGCCGGTGTCTGCCGAGCAGCTTCCCTTCATGGGAAGCAGATGATGGAAATGTTAAAATAAAACAAAAAGAAGTCCAGGAATCAAACATACCCTCTTATTACACAGGAACTCTGATTTGGTTTCTTTCCTTTTTTTAAATGATTTTCAAAGAACCTAGAAAAACCAAATCATGAGGGAGTTCCCGACGACAGCAATGCTCACTGTGAAGCTGTTTAGGATGAGGATGTTGGTATCCCAAAAGATCCAGTGAATCTCTCTCTAGAAATAAGTCCTAGAAAAATATTAACCCAGGTGGCCAACAGAGAGGTGTGATCAAAGCTTGTCAATGAATCCTCTCAACTGGAAAACAAAAAAGATGAACATAAGCTAAATACCCAGCAAAGTGGGGATGTTTAGATAAATGATATTCACAAAAGACAGGCTGCAGATCACTAGGAAGACTGAAGCAGAAAGATACATACAGACGTGGAAAGATGTCCACCATAATAATGTGGAAGGTTCCATCAACTTCCACCATTAAAAAACTTGACTTCGGGACTTCCCTGGTGGTCCAATGGGTCAAGTGCAGTGCAGTTCAATCCCTGGCCTGGGAAGATCCCACATGCCACAGAGCAGCTGGACCTGTGTGTTCAATTATGAGCCAGCGCTCTGGAGCACATGCTCCCAGAGCTGGTGCTCTGCCACAGGAGGGGCCACTGCAATGGGAGGCCCACACAGGCCGAAGAATAAAGATGGATGAAAAATAAATGAATAAAAAAATCAATTAAAAGAGAGGCCAAAAATTAAAAAAAAAAAATAAAGAAAAGAGAAACACCTGACTTCCAGAGGAAGTCAGAAAAATCTATCATGCTCAACTCTCAGATGCCTGACTTTGCTCCTGGGGCTGTTGAAGCAGAAACAAACACTTTCAGCCCATCTGAGCAAACAAGAAATGTCTCCCTTTGGTAACGAATCCCAGGAGAAGGTGAACATTAAAACCTCATTTGTTTTCTTAGAAGCAAACTCAGGCCCTGAAAACAAGTGATTCTAGATAATTCCTTGCTATCAGCAGCAGCATCTAAAGAGAAGCTTCAAAATAGTCATCCAGATCACAAGACCACGAGCCGGTGCCACATCGCCCAGGAATGCAAGGTTATCAGCGGTGTCTGCCGAGCAGCTTCCCTTCATGGGAAGCAGATGATGGAAATGTTAAAATAAAACAAAAAGAAGTCCAGGAATCAAACATACCCTCTTATTACACAGGAACTCTGATTTGGTTTCTTTCCTTTTTTTAAATGATTTTCAAAGAACCTAGAAAAACCAAATCATGAGGGAGTTCCCGACGACAGCAATGCTCACTGTGAAGCTGTTTAGGATGAGGATGTTGGTATCCCAAAAGATCCAGTGAATCTCTCTCTAGAAATAAGTCCTAGAAAAATATTAACCCAGGTGGCCAACAGAGAGGTGTGATCAAAGCTTGTCAATGAATCCTCTCAACTGGAAAACAAAAAAGATGAACATAAGCTAAATACCCAGCAAAGTGGGGATGTTTAGATAAATGATATTCACAAAAGACAGGCTGCAGATCACTAGGAAGACTGAAGCAGAAAGATACATACAGACGTGGAAAGATGTCCACCATAATAATGTGGAAGGTTCCATCAACTTCCACCATTAAAAAACTTGACTTCGGGACTTCCCTGGTGGTCCAATGGGTCAAGTGCAGTGCAGTTCAATCCCTGGCCTGGGAAGATCCCACATGCCACAGAGCAGCTGGACCTGTGTGTTCAATTATGAGCCAGCGCTCTGGAGCACATGCTCCCAGAGCTGGTGCTCTGCCACAGGAGGGGCCACTGCAATGGGAGGCCCACACAGGCCGAAGAATAAAGATGGATGAAAAATAAATGAATAAAAAAATCAATTAAAAGAGAGGCCAAAAATTAAAAAAAAAAAATAAAGAAAAGAGAAACACCTGACTTCCAGAGGAAGTCAGAAAAATCTATCATGCTCAACTCTCAGATGCCTGACTTTGCTCCTGGGGCTGTTGAAGCAGAAACAAACACTTTCAGCCCATCTGAGCAAACAAGAAATGTCTCCCTTTGGTAACGAATCCCAGGAGAAGGTGAACATTAAAACCTCATTTGTTTTCTTAGAAGCAAACTCAGGCCCTGAAAACAAGTGATTCTAGATAATTCCTTGCTATCAGCAGCAGCATCTAAAGAGAAGCTTCAAAATAGTCATCCAGATCACAGAAGGTACCAATCCGAATTCTTCTTTTCACTATCCAACCCAGAGGAGAGGCCTCAGCCCAGCCAGCAACCCTGCCCACCATCCACTGACCACTCAGTGATGGTTCTCACACAAGACCATTTTGTTTCTTTTGGCCAAAACACACAACTGAAAGGACTAAATCCTTCATCTTTCAGTTTCAGTCCAAAATGTATACTGAACCAAACAAAATAAGGAATTCCTTCTTCAAATAAAGCACAACTTCCAAAAAGATTCCTCCAAAACAGTATCTAGTGTTTATCTTTAAAAAGCACCTTCGTGCTCAGATGATAGAGAAATGTCTGGGGCATCTTCTGACCTGTGATCTGCACACTGATTTGAGTTCTCTAAGGGGAGGCTCCAGAAAAAAGAAAGAAAAACGAGACTTTCTATCAATATCCAGGAATTTCCATGTCTATTTGTCATCATCTTACTGGGGCAGTTTGGGCCTTTTTGTACTGTGACCTGAGAACCCCCAAGGGTCAATGTTTCATTTAACCAGTTGCCCCAAATACCCTTGAGCCCATATACGAGATGCCCCATGGATAGAGGGTTAGTCATCACAATACAATCACCAGAGATGATGCTTATAGAATGACCTTTCCCTCTAAGCCAAGGCAATGATGTCCCCACCTCCATACCTTTCTCTTCTCAGAAGGAGAAACAGGAAAACCTCCCCATAGAAACATGAACGCCCTCCCTTCAGCCATCTCTTCCCCAGTTCCCAGCTGCATCTGCTCTCCTATGGTGAAAGACACATCAGAAGGCACTGCCTATCCAATCCAAACCTGCTCTTGAAGTTGGGAGCATATCCTTATTGGGATGGGTCATTTCTCCCCTAGCTCCCTCTGACTATGCAAATAAACCAAACAATAAGACCAGAATGCAACAGCGGGGTGCTCTATGGGAGGGGGAGTCCATACAAGCACACTGGCAGAAATACTATGTACAAGGGGAAGAATTTATTGGCATGTCTACACTCAATGAGAATCGACATAACACATCCCCACTGAGGTCTTCCATTTAAAAAAGTGACTGTAACTGAAGCTGTGTAAAGATTCCTTACATTAGAATCTGCAGTCCAGTATTCCTGCCAGGACAGTCCCATGAACAGAGGAGCCTTGCAGGCTACAGTCCGTGGGGTTGCAAAGAGTGGGATACCATTGAATGTGCATGTATGCACACGAGTAGCGTTAAGAACCACCCCTATCACCCAAAAGACAAGTCCCTCAGACTGTTTTTCATTACTTCAAATCAGCACATATTGATCAAAATCTTACTAAATTCTAGTTCAATTACAAGGCACTCCGACTGCCACCGGTGAATGGACATCTTCATGTCAGGCTTACTTGCCCTAGAGCAGCCAGCGTGCTCTCTGCCCTCTGCCCCCACCTGAATTATTTCCAGCTATGGTGAAGAGACCCTCCTACCAAGTGCTGTAAGTCATTCAGTTAGCACCTCTATATCCTCTTTGCCCACGTCCTAGGCTCAAGTCGGAAAAATGCTTAGTTAGCACCTCAGTCAAAGATGCCCACGGATTTGGGCCTTTTGTACTGTGACCTGAGAACCCCAAGGGTCAATGTTTCATTTAACCAGTTGCCCCAAATACCCTTGAGCCCATATACGAGATGCCCCATGGATAGAGGGTTAGTCATCACAATACAATCACCAGAGATGATGCTTATAGAATGACCTTTCCCTCTAAGCCAAGGCAATGATGTCCCCACCTCCATACCTTTCTCTTCTCAGAAGGAGAAACAGGAAAACCTCCCCATAGAAACATGAACGCCCTCCCTTCAGCCATCTCTTCCCCAGTTCCCAGCTGCATCTGCTCTCCTATGGTGAAAGACACATCAGAAGGCACTGCCTATCCAATCCAAACCTGCTCTTGAAGTTGGGAGCATATCCTTATTGGGATGGGTCATTTCTCCCCTAGCTCCCTCTGACTATGCAAATAAACCAAACAATAAGACCAGAATGCAACAGCGGGGTGCTCTATGGGAGGGGGAGTCCATACAAGCACACTGGCAGAAATACTATGTACAAGGGGAAGAATTTATTGGCATGTCTACACTCAATGAGAATCGACATAACACATCCCCACTGAGGTCTTCCATTTAAAAAAGTGACTGTAACTGAAGCTGTGTAAAGATTCCTTACATTAGAATCTGCAGTCCAGTATTCCTGCCAGGACAGTCCCATGAACAGAGGAGCCTTGCAGGCTACAGTCCGTGGGGTTGCAAAGAGTGGGATACCATTGAATGTGCATGTATGCACACGAGTAGCGTTAAGAACCACCCCTATCACCCAAAAGACAAGTCCCTCAGACTGTTTTTCATTACTTCAAATCAGCACATATTGATCAAAATCTTACTAAATTCTAGTTCAATTACAAGGCACTCCGACTGCCACCGGTGAATGGACATCTTCATGTCAGGCTTACTTGCCCCTAGAGCAGCCAGCGTGCTCTCTGCCCTCTGCCCCCACCTGAATTATTTCCAGCTATGGTGAAGAGACCCTCCTACCAAGTGCTGTAAGTCATTCAGTTAGCACCTCTATATCCTCTTTGCCCACGTCCTAGGCTCAATGCCAAAGATCAGAAAAGAGATTAGGCAAATATTAGCCCTCTCCCCAGCCACCTCTCAGTCAGGTCCCCTGCCAGAATCTAAAACAATCAATAAAGCTTCCTTCCTCAACTCTGGGGCAGAGGGCAACGGATGGGTTGCAGAGAATGCGGCAACTATGCTGATGTGGCAAAGTTCTAACACGCTCCATCCAGGCCAGCGTGTGCCTGCTCCAACCCCAGGAGCTGGCAGCCCCAGGCACCACTTGCTTGCGATGCCTGGAAGGAGGCACCTCGAGCTGGTGTCAGTCTTGCAGGAAGCACTTCCTGCTGGTCAGTATATCCGGGGCTGAAGTAGCCACCCACTGACCAGCGTTTGCCCTTAGAACATCTATTATGAAATATGTATGAACATCTGCTCTGCAGCAACCAAAAGGCTCGTTAAACAGTAGCTACAGAAGGAAGCTTTGAAATCTCTGTCCTGAAGGAAAGGAAAGGACCAACCTCTCCTTTAGCCTGGGCCGGGCTGAGTGAGCATGCCTTAGCCTAGAGCTACGAAAGGAGGTATGGGACCCTTCATGACAGGACTAGCCACAATGGGTCCCATTACTGAAAAGCACCACCCTCCTATCGCATCCTCCCAACGGCACAACAGGAAAAGAAGGTCATCACCCCCACTTTACAGATGAGAGAACTGAGGCCCAGAAGTTCCATGACTTCAAAGGCCACAGAGCCAGCAAAGGAGGCAAAGAGAATCTGAACCACTCGCTCATGTTAATTCCCACAGAACCTTCAGAAGTGCTGCCCAGCAAGGAGTGGAGACTCCAAGGGTTGATGTGATAGCCACTCACGAAACTGTTTTCATTACTTCAAATCAGCACATATTGATCAAAATCTTACTAAATTCTAGTTCAATTACAAGGCACTCCGACTGCCACGGTGAATGGACATCTTCATGTCAGGCTTACTTGCCCTAGAGCAGCCAGCGTGCTCTCTGCCCTCTGCCCCCACCTGAATTATTTCCAGCTATGGTGAAGAGACCCTCCTACCAAGTGCTGTAAGTCATTCAGTTAGCACCTCTATATCCTCTTTGCCCACGTCCTAGGCTCAATGCCAAAGATCAGAAAAGAGATTAGGCAAATATTAGCCCTCTCCCCAGCCACCTCTCAGTCAGGTCCCCTGCCAGAATCTAAAACAATCAATAAAGCTTCCTTCCTCAACTCTGGGGCAGAGGGCAACGGATGGGTTGCAGAGAATGCGGCAACTATGCTGATGTGGCAAAGTTCTAACACGCTCCATCCAGGCCAGCGTGTGCCTGCTCCAACCCCAGGAGCTGGCAGCCCCAGGCACCACTTGCTTGCGATGCCTGGAAGGAGGCACCTCGAGCTGGTGTCAGTCTTGCAGGAAGCACTTCCTGCTGGTCAGTATATCCGGGGCTGAAGTAGCCACCCACTGACCAGCGTTTGCCCTTAGAACATCTATTATGAAATATGTATGAACATCTGCTCTGCAGCAACCAAAAGGCTCGTTAAACAGTAGCTACAGAAGGAAGCTTTGAAATCTCTGTCCTGAAGGAAAGGAAAGGACCAACCTCTCCTTTAGCCTGGGCCGGGCTGAGTGAGCATGCCTTAGCCTAGAGCTACGAAAGGAGGTATGGGACCCTTCATGACAGGACTAGCCACAATGGGTCCCATTACTGAAAAGCACCACCCTCCTATCGCATCCTCCCAACGGCACAACAGGAAAAGAAGGTCATCACCCCCACTTTACAGATGAGAGAACTGAGGCCCAGAAGTTCCATGACTTCAAAGGCCACAGAGCCAGCAAAGGAGGCAAAGAGAATCTGAACCACTCGCTCATGTTAATTCCCACAGAACCTTCAGAAGTGCTGCCCAGCAAGGAGTGGAGACTCCAAGGGTTGATGTGATAGCCAGATTAGGAAGAGGAGGAGGAACTGGCTGCTGAGGAACACAAAAGCAGCGAGACTTTGCTTCCTATTCAATCCCCACTGGAACTCCAAGATTCCATGTCAGTGTTAACAGCCCCACTTAGGAGGCACCACTGTGACCTCTTCCCTGGCATGGCACCTCCGCCTATCATCAATCGAGGGGCCTTCTGCCTCCCTCCAGCTAGATTTCACAACCTTGAGCTGGCATGCAGAACCAGCATCAGGAGAAACACTAAGTCTTAAACTCCGAACAAGAAATGAAAAAGAATTCATTGGCAGCAAAATCCTGAATATGGAAAACCAAATGAGGTCTGGCCAGAAAGCTTCTAGGTCAAGATACTTCAAATTAAGAACCCAAGGGGCCCTGTGGAGCAGAGCTCTGGCGAGGGCCGGGGAAATGTTCAAGAGCTACAAGTTGGAAGATGAGAGTCAGGTGTTCAATGCATTTAAATCTCCAGATATGCACTGCTGCACAGTTCCATGCACCACGGCCGCCTTCATCACACAGAAAACCAGGAGCCACCAAGTGATGGAAACTAGGACAGAGAAGGGTCTTCCGTAAGACCAAGTGGGTGGGAATGATCCTAATTTTGAGAGCCTCAGTAATAAGCCAACCAGTTAATTAACAAACTACATCACCATGTCTTCTTTTATCACTCAGTCGTGTCCAACTCTTTGCAACCCCATGGACTACAGCACGCTAGGCTTCCCTGTCCTTCACCATCTCCCGGAGTTTGTTCAGACTCATGTCCATTGAGTCAGTGATGCCATCTAACCATCTCATCCTCTGTCACCCTCTTCTCCTTTTGCCTTCAATCTTTCCCAGCACCAGGGTCTTTTTGAATGAGTCAGGTCTGTGAAGGCATCAGGTGGCCAAAGTATTGGAGCTGCAGCATCAGGCCTTCCAATGAATACTCAGGGCTGATTTCCTTTAGAATTGAATGGTTTGATCTCCTTGCTGTCCAAGGGACTCTCAAGAGTCTTCTTCACCTCCATAGTTTGAAAGTATCAATTCTTTAGCACTCAGCCTTCTTTATGGTCCCACTCTCACATCCATACATGACTACTGGAAAAACCATAGTTCTGACTATATGGACCTATCCGCCCCACCCTCCCCCCACACACACAAAGGCCCACTGCCCTGCAGAAGTGTGGTCCCAGGGGCTCTGACTTGCCTCAGTCTCCTTCCGATGGCTCACGGACCACCCAAGTTCTTTGTCTTCCCAGGATGGGGCTACCCCAAGTAATAAATGATTGACATAACCTAGATAAGGATGGACTACCAGGCGGTCAGTGCCAGGTGTCAGCCCCTTGCCAGGCCTACTGGTCAGCACCTACAATAACAGACTTCATTCCTCCCAATACACACCTGGGGGACAGTCAGCACGGGGATGAATTCCTTCCTGCTTTCAGGCTGAGTCCCATCCTGCCTGGAGCAAAGTTATAGATGTCCCGGGCCAGTGGACAGTGCCACCGTGGTCTCCCGCTGAGCACATCAGGACTGGCACAGGGGCCTGGGTGACTGCCTCACCGCCAGAAGGGACACCTGGCCCCTCAATGGCTCCCATCCATCCTTGGAGACACTGTCTGATGCTTACAGCTCTTGCCCTGGGAGGACAAATTTCTGGAAAGCAGGTTCACAGGGGTCACGGCTGGTCTCCGCAAATCCAGAGGGCTTGTTCCCCCTTCTGCTACCAGTGGGCTTCCCTGGTCTGATGCTTACAACCCCGGTTGGCCCAAAGGGAATGCTCAGTTCACCATTAACAAACTACATCACCATGTCTTCTTTTATCACTCAGTCGTGTCCAACTCTTTGCAACCCCATGGACTACAGCACGCTAGGCTTCCCTGTCCTTCACCATCTCCCGGAGTTTGTTCAGACTCATGTCCATTGAGTCAGTGATGCCATCTAACCATCTCATCCTCTGTCACCCTCTTCTCCTTTTGCCTTCAATCTTTCCCAGCACCAGGGTCTTTTTGAATGAGTCAGGTCTGTGAAGGCATCAGGTGGCCAAAGTATTGGAGCTGCAGCATCAGGCCTTCCAATGAATACTCAGGGCTGATTTCCTTTAGAATTGAATGGTTTGATCTCCTTGCTGTCCAAGGGACTCTCAAGAGTCTTCTTCACCTCCATAGTTTGAAAGTATCAATTCTTTAGCACTCAGCCTTCTTTATGGTCCCACTCTCACATCCATACATGACTACTGGAAAAACCATAGTTCTGACTATATGGACCTATCCGCCCCACCCTCCCCCCACACACACAAAGGCCCACTGCCCTGCAGAAGTGTGGTCCCAGGGGCTCTGACTTGCCTCAGTCTCCTTCCGATGGCTCACGGACCACCCAAGTTCTTTGTCTTCCCAGGATGGGGCTACCCCAAGTAATAAATGATTGACATAACCTAGATAAGGATGGACTACCAGGCGGTCAGTGCCAGGTGTCAGCCCCTTGCCAGGCCTACTGGTCAGCACCTACAATAACAGACTTCATTCCTCCCAATACACACCTGGGGGACAGTCAGCACGGGGATGAATTCCTTCCTGCTTTCAGGCTGAGTCCCATCCTGCCTGGAGCAAAGTTATAGATGTCCCGGGCCAGTGGACAGTGCCACCGTGGTCTCCCGCTGAGCACATCAGGACTGGCACAGGGGCCTGGGTGACTGCCTCACCGCCAGAAGGGACACCTGGCCCCTCAATGGCTCCCATCCATCCTTGGAGACACTGTCTGATGCTTACAGCTCTTGCCCTGGGAGGACAAATTTCTGGAAAGCAGGTTCACAGGGGTCACGGCTGGTCTCCGCAAATCCAGAGGGCTTGTTCCCCCTTCTGCTACCAGTGGGCTTCCCTGGTGGCTCAGTGGTAAAGAATCTGCCTATAATGCAGGAGACTCGGGTTCGCTCTCTGGGTTTGGAAGATCTCCTGGAGAAGGGAATGGCTACCCACTCCAGGATTCTTGTCTGGAAATCCTATGGACGGAGTCTGGTGGGCTACAGTTCAGAGGATCACAAAGAATCCTGACTGGACATGACAGAGACAGAGAACTCACTCATGTACCTTACACACATAAGTCAGCCAGGCTATGGTGTGTTCCGCAGTCCCAAGGAAACTGACGCCCCCATCACAGGGATGAGGCAAGCATCATCTGAGAGGCTTAGAGCAGCTACGTCACTTTTCCCAGGTTGCTCGGTCCCCAGCGAGCAGGCGGACAGACCCACGACGCTCACAGCACGAGGCTGCATGGATCTAACACCAGTGGGTCTCAGCACCTTCACTCTCAGACACGAGGAGAGTGAAACCAAATGCTAAATGACATGTCCCAGGCTGTAGCTTCTTGGTGGCAGGGCCCCAGGCAGAACCCAGCGCTTGAGCCTCATTCGCCGATAAACTGCCGCAAAAACTTGCCACCTCCTGGAGCCAGCTTCTTTAAAGAGAGCCTGTTTTATTATCACCACAATTACCGAGATGTGGAGCTTCATGCTAATTTTCCCTTGCAAATAAATGGCTGAAAAGTAATGGTGTCAATTTTAATGAGGATCAAGCAAGGCTCTTAAAAGGGCTCCCATAAACCAAAGCATCTCCCTCACACACAACAATGGCTTGCTGTTTAATTCCAGAACACAAGAATGTCATTTAAATTACACGGCTTTTACATGAAAGTGCTTATGGGAATGCCTTTCCAAGGAAGAATTTCAATAAAAAGATCTCACCCGGTTTGATGCATCGTCATATCTGAACTGCAAGCCCATGTATCATAGCAACAAAAAGAAAACCTCGAAGAGCGTGCACTAGGACAGGACTTCACTTTCTCTGGGAAAGAGTCTCTGGTTTCCTGTGAAACAGAGATGTCGCTGAGAGCTGCTAGGACGCAGCTGCATGTTCGACTTCGACCTGCGGGCCACCAGAAATTCAGTGTTTGAGCCTGAATCCTTTTTGTTTCCACTTGCTGAGAGGCTAAGAAAGACCATTTGCCAGCCCTGTACGTCTGCCTGAGACCCTTCGGCTGCCTCAATTCTTATTTTATTACCACTTCTCAGAGCAATTACTAGGGTTTTGAGCAAAAATGAAAGTATTTCACACCTCCATCTTTCCTGAAAATGTCTTATACTCCACTGACTTTTGGCTTCTATTTATAAAGAGGGTTCAAGGCTTGGAAAATTACTGGGGTTGAGCTTTCATGGATATTCCCAACCAGCATTGTGTCATTATTGGCCCACGTTTAGCTGGGCGAGCTCCCAAATTTGTGACATAATCAGACCTTTCTCTGCATTACTCTATACACTCTACGCTCTCTCTACATTACACCACTGAATCATACGCTCTTTTCAACAAGACTGATTGCCAGGGGATTAACATTAGACAGCAAGCACAATTCCATTATTCAGCAGCCCAATTCAAATCCAGTCCTAAACTCTAAGAGAGACTTCAGGGCTTCTCAGAGATGAGCTGCCAGAAAGCTTAAAGGGGCGGTGGGGTGAGGGGCTTTTGAATGTTACACATAACAACCCAACCTAAACCCTGCTCTATAAGCAAGAGCCCCGTGGCTGGAGTGGCCGAGATATGACTCCTGATTCCTGGAATGGCCCCAGCCAATCTTAATGAATGATTTGTAGACCTCTGCGACGCCAGAATCCCCAGAGACAGCTAGAGCATGATGATTTTATTCCCATAATAAATTACTTATTTTCAAAATTAAGTATTTAGAACTTTTAGCCCCAAACTTTTCTTTCCTGAAATAGAAACACTTTCATGTCAGACTCAGGATGCGTGAGTTTGCAAGTTGTATGCTCTCTGATCAAGAGACTTGGGGCACATCAATGCCAACATAAACGCTAACTATTTTCTTCTCATATTTGAGTGTTATTTCTCCTCGTGTTTCTTCGGTAAAATATCTGTACACAGTGATTCCCACTAAGAAACATTCCACGAATACCTCTGCAAGAAAAGAGAGTATAAAACTCAGGCTTGTATGAATAACTACAGAATTCACATTATACAAAATCCTTCCAAATTTCACATTAAGACTTCTGAATATTAAAATATTTTTTTTCACTGAACACTTACAAAATTTAAAAAGGACTATATCATGCTTTCTAAGGCAGAGTTTCTTATGAATTTGACCTGATAGAAAATGAAAATGGTTTTCTATTTAATTTTCAATTAGCCTAAAATTTCAATTAACCAAATCTATGTAATTGGGATAATCAAACTTTTGCAAGTTTTTTTTTTAAATTTTTATTAGGTTTTCTAATAGTTCTTTGAGCAATTCAAGTATCTATGGCATGGGGGTGGGAGTGGGGGTAGCTTCTTCCCTGGTAGTCTAGTGATTAAGACTATGCACTGCCAATGCACAGGGAGTGGGTTCAATTCCTGATCAGGGAACAAAGATCCCATATGCCGTGCAGTATGGCCAAAAGATTCAAAATATATATTTATCTACGGCATTTCTTATAGGCCACCTGATGCAAAGAGTCAACTCACTGGAAAAGACTGTGACGCCAGGAAAGATTGAGGGCCGGAGGAGAAGGGGGCGACAGAGGATGAGATGGTTGGATAGCATCACTGACTCAATGGACATGAGTTTGCGCAAACTCTAAGAAATAGTGAAGGACAGGGAAGCCTGGCATGTTGCAGTCCATGGGGCTGCAAAGTGTCAAACACAACTTAGCAACTGAACAACAACAGTGGGGTCTCTCTCCTCAAGGACTTTACCTTTTATTGAAGGAGAAGAAATGTCCACATGTAAAATAATACGAGGGACACAGGCAGAAGAAATGAGGAAGAGAGCCTTGTTTATGGATACACGGTGGGTGGGCATGAGTTTGTGAGGTTATGAAGGGTCACATCAAGGCAAAATTAATCACGGTGGGCTTTGAGCTGAGACCTTAGCAGGAGCAACTTGCATATGGATATGTGCAAACCAACTAGGTAACCCACAGCAATGACTCAACGACAGGTGGCTACATTGAGATTCAGGGTAGATGGCAGGGAGAAAAGACGGCTTCTAGAAAGAAAGATCTCAGCCCAAAGGGGTGATTCCCACTAAGAAACATACCTCTGCAAGAAAAGAGAGTATAAAACTCAGGCTTGTATGAATAACTACAGAATTCACATTATACAAAATCCTTCCAAATTTCACATTAAGACTTCTGAATATTAAAATATTTTTTTTCACTGAACACTTACAAAATTTAAAAAGGACTATATCATGCTTTCTAAGGCAGAGTTTCTTATGAATTTGACCTGATAGAAAATGAAAATGGTTTTCTATTTAATTTTCAATTAGCCTAAAATTTCAATTAACCAAATCTATGTAATTGGGATAATCAAACTTTTGCAAGTTTTTTTTTTAAATTTTTATTAGGTTTTCTAATAGTTCTTTGAGCAATTCAAGTATCTATGGCATGGGGGTGGGAGTGGGGGTAGCTTCTTCCCTGGTAGTCTAGTGATTAAGACTATGCACTGCCAATGCACAGGGAGTGGGTTCAATTCCTGATCAGGGAACAAAGATCCCATATGCCGTGCAGTATGGCCAAAAGATTCAAAATATATATTTATCTCGGCATTTCTTATAGGCCACCTGATGCAAAGAGTCAACTCACTGGAAAAGACTGTGACGCCAGGAAAGATTGGGGGCCCGGAGGAGAAGGGGGCGACAGAGGATGAGATGGTTGGATAGCATCACTGACTCAATGGACATGAGTTTGCGCAAACTCTAAGAAATAGTGAAGGACAGGGAAGCCTGGCATGTTGCAGTCCATGGGGCTGCAAAGTGTCAAACACAACTTAGCAACTGAACAACAACAGTGGGGTCTCTCTCCTCAAGGACTTTACCTTTTATTGAAGGAGAAGAAATGTCCACATGTAAAATAATACGAGGGACACAGGCAGAAGAAATGAGGAAGAGAGCCTTGTTTATGGATACACGGTGGGTGGGCATGAGTTTGTGAGGTTATGAAGGGTCACATCAAGGCAAAATTAATCACGGTGGGCTTTGAGCTGAGACCTTAGCAGGAGCAACTTGCATATGGATATGTGCAAACCAACTAGGTAACCCACAGCAATGACTCAACGACAGGTGGCTACATTGAGATTCAGGGTAGATGGCAGGGAGAAAAGACGGCTTCTAGAAAGAAAAGATCTCAGCCCACAATCGTGAAACAAAACACATTATTGGGGGCTTCCCTGGTGGTCCAGTGGGTAAGGACACCACCTTGCAGTGTAAGGGGCGCCGGTTTGACCCCTGGCCTGGGAAGATCCCACGTGCTGCAGAGCAGCTGGACCGATGTGTCCAACTATGGAGCCAGAGCTCTGGAGCACATGCACCCAGATCCGGTGCTCTGTGGCAACAGAGGCCACTGCAATGGGAGGCCCACACAGGCCAAAGAACAAAGATGGAAATAAATGAAAGATCAATAGAAGTGGCCCCCCTGCAAAAAAAAATCCACATCATTGGTGTAAGTTTATCAGTCCTCTAACAGACACTCTTTCTTCGTCATTTACAACAAAACCCATCATAATAGACCAGACTCAGGAAGAATTTTGAGTTTCCAGGACAACAAGCGACATGGTCTCAAGACATTTTATTAAAATAGCTTACTTCTCTAAGCATTTAAAGTATTCATAAGCCCATCAAAACAGTTCTCCTTTCACACAAGAAACACATTCTAGGAACAGATGTTGTACACAGAGTGCCTAACGACTTTCTTCTGATGGAACTGAAGGGCGCCTGGATGTTAACTTTCCTCCAACCAGCTATAAGCTCAGTCATTATAATACCTTTTCCTTTACTCTTCAGCCAGCAGGCTACAGTTGACCTTTTTCAAAAACAGTGTTTACAGCCTAATTGGACCCTTTCCCTGTACATGCTAACATTTTTCAGTAAAATCTCAGCTTCCAGAACATAAACACACTTCACAACACATCCACCTTACACAAGACGATGTGTGGGAGCCCAGGGATCACACAAAACACAGGAAACTCTGCTCAACAGGAAACAGAACACTGTCAAATGACAGAAGCACCCTTCTCAAATGATAGCCCTTATGGAGAAAGAATGAAAACAAACCAACTCTCCTGAAAGCACACCTTGTTTCTACAAGATGCCACTTGGAAGAAGCAAACTCACCAACAACATCGAGGTGGTAGGTGTGATTGATGGACCCGTACTCATTCTCCACCACACAGGTATAATTTCCTTTGTCGGATGGGACCACGCTTTCCATAATAAGGCTCCAATGCTGGTTTCGTACCTGAAAAGGGTAAAGGTGGTTACTGGACAGTCCTAGTACAGAATACCAGGTGCTGCATTTTCTTGATTTAAAAAGAAGTTGAGAGAAGAAGGGAAAGAAGAATCACCTGTATTCTGAATGTTCCTCATAAGAAAGACTCAGACTGGTGACAAACGAAAACAAAAATTATCATCACAGTGAACATCTGGCAAGTCAACACTGACGCGGTCAGATAAAAAGAGTGTGGGCAGTAAGTCGGTTAAAGTCATGGGCTTGAGGGTTTCTCCAGAGCTGCCAAGTGGCCAGGGAATGTACCACTAACCCCCATGTCGGTGCTCCTAGGCAGGTGAGCCTCAGACTGGTCATCCCCTTAGCTTTCATGGCACCAAGGAAGCACACAGAGCCAAAGTCAGTGATCTGAACATGTACTGGATAAGGGGTATTAGGCTGGCCAAAAAGTTCATTCCATAAGATGCTACAGAAAAACTCAAATGAACACAACCCAATATTTCCCCGAGTGTCCTTTCAACCTCAGCAAATGTAACCTTAACTCGTCCAAGGAGCCCACAAGGTAGGTGCTGGTATTGTTCCTGGAGCCTTCTGGTGTGAAGGTTCCCAGCTCTTTCTGTGTGGTCCTCACATGCTGTTGGGACATCAGGAAGTTTCAGTTGGAATCTTAGGTCTGCCCCCGCCCTATCGCTGGTGATGGCTGAAGAGATGCTACATGCTCCAGACATATACTCAGAATTCCAAATATGGGAGCAATGAATCCTCAGGCATCGTAAGGTGCGTATCCATCTGTTTACAAACTTGAGACTTTTCAAAGATAAGCCATAAAGGAGAAAATAAGTTACTGCGATTCCTATCCTAGTTCTGTTAATATGCAAACAGGCTGGTCTCATGTTCCCACTTTACTTCTAAAATAGTTCAGTAGACTCAGGTTTTCAAGCAAACATTTTTCTTTCCCTTATTAAGACCAAAATGCAAACCAACTCTCCTGAAAGCACACCTTGTTTCTACAAGATGCCACTTGGAAGAAGCAAACTCACCAACAACATCGAGGTGGTAGGTGTGATTGATGGACCGTACTCATTCTCCACCACACAGGTATAATTTCCTTTGTCGGATGGGACCACGCTTTCCATAATAAGGCTCCAATGCTGGTTTCGTACCTGAAAAGGGTAAAGGTGGTTACTGGACAGTCCTAGTACAGAATACCAGGTGCTGCATTTTCTTGATTTAAAAAGAAGTTGAGAGAAGAAGGGAAAGAAGAATCACCTGTATTCTGAATGTTCCTCATAAGAAAGACTCAGACTGGTGACAAACGAAAACAAAAATTATCATCACAGTGAACATCTGGCAAGTCAACACTGACGCGGTCAGATAAAAAGAGTGTGGGCAGTAAGTCGGTTAAAGTCATGGGCTTGAGGGTTTCTCCAGAGCTGCCAAGTGGCCAGGGAATGTACCACTAACCCCCATGTCGGTGCTCCTAGGCAGGTGAGCCTCAGACTGGTCATCCCCTTAGCTTTCATGGCACCAAGGAAGCACACAGAGCCAAAGTCAGTGATCTGAACATGTACTGGATACGGGGTATTAGGCTGGCCAAAAAGTTCATTCCATAAGATGCTACAGAAAAACTCAAATGAACACAACCCAATATTTCCCCGAGTGTCCTTTCAACCTCAGCAAATGTAACCTTAACTCGTCCAAGGAGCCCACAAGGTAGGTGCTGGTATTGTTCCTGGAGCCTTCTGGTGTGAAGGTTCCCAGCTCTTTCTGTGTGGTCCTCACATGCTGTTGGGACATCAGGAAGTTTCAGTTGGAATCTTAGGTCTGCCCCCGCCCTATCGCTGGTGATGGCTGAAGAGATGCTACATGCTCCAGACATATACTCAGAATTCCAAATATGGGAGCAATGAATCCTCAGGCATCGTAAGGTGCGTATCCATCTGTTTACAAACTTGAGACTTTTCAAAGATAAGCCATAAAGGAGAAAATAAGTTACTGCGATTCCTATCCTAGTTCTGTTAATATGCAAACAGGCTGGTCTCATGTTCCCACTTTACTTCTAAAATAGTTCAGTAGACTCAGGTTTTCAAGCAAACATTTTTTTCTTTCCCTTATTAAGACCAAAATGCAGACTTCATCCTTCAGGCTGACAGCTTAAATACTTCTCTCCATATCCGTATCATTCCTTAAAGGCATTTTGGACAAGGCGTTCTGGAGAAGTGGAAAGAAAAAATAAAAAGCCAGGTCCTACTCATGTTAACTATGGTTTCAGGCATTCCAACTGACCTTCTGAATGATTCCCTGAGCCCTGCAAGTGTTTTCTGTCTTAATCACATCAAAACCGATAATACCCACAGAGCCTCTGCGAGCACACGAGTGATTCAAGGAACTAAATTAGAGAAGAAAGAAAATCACCTCGTGAACGCTCCATTATAAACGCAGGAGGGCAGAGCAGCTGTCCCCTTTGAAAAGCAGAGCCAACAGAGGTAAGCGATTAGAAGAACACGCTGCAGTACAAGGCTTTTCAAGTCGGCTGCTCGGCACCGCACGAACCTCCACTGCAGAGCAGAGGGACCGAGGCTGCATCCAAAACTAGACGGCTGGTCACCACTAACCACCTGAGGAGGCGTCAGGGGGTGAACGCTGGCCTCTGCTTCTTCACGGACTGCAGGCTCTGAGTGAAGACTGAGTCTGAGCAGGCACTCTGCCTCAGCTCCTGCCTGAAGACAACGCCCTCTGTACAACCACAGAGGTTGTTTCAGAGGCTGAGGTCCCAGGGCTGGAGATGGGGCAGTAGCCACACTGTCCCAGGGGAGACGAATGACAGTAAATGAACTGAAAGGCCTCAGAGCTACCATGGAGAGAGTCCATTCTCTGTTGGAGAAGACGCGCTTTCTGCCCTTGGCTGGGCGACAGACTTGTAGGAGACCCAAAACAAGAGGCTATGTCTCCTCTCAGCACCTTCTCAGTAGCACGGATGAAAGGGAGGCTCAGGAAAAGGAGAAGGTGTGGATGTTAAAATTTCCAGTGTGAGGAGAATTCTCTACCCAAATCCTCAGTCCCTGGGGACTGCCCTGGGGTGGCAGGCTCAGAGCATGGAAAGCTCTTGATTTAACTTGAGGTCGAGACCTCAAGTGAGACCCTCCCTCTCTCCCAAACTCAGGCATATCAGGCATGGGGCTCGCCTGGCCTCTGAGGAACCGGTCACGTGGAGGGTCCCTCAGGCCCTGACATCACCAAGCCACGTAATCCAGCATTTAGCCCTGCGTAAATATTCAGTTCTTTGAGCCCCGCTCAAATGTCATGCCCATAAGCCCTTAATTCATGTGTCTTTGAGGGGCCGCACGAACGGATTCAATGGTTTCAGGCATTAAGATTATGATTCCCTGAGCCCTGCAAGTGTTTCCTGTCTTAATCACATCAAAACCGATAATACCCACAGAGCCTCTGCGAGCACACGAGTGATTCAAGGAACTAAATTAGAGAAGAAAGAAAATCACCTCGTGAACGCTCCATTATAAACGCAGGAGGGCAGAGCAGCTGTCCCCTTTGAAAAGCAGAGCCAACAGAGGTAAGCGATTAGAAGAACACGCTGCAGTACAAGGCTTTTCAAGTCGGCTGCTCGGCACCGCACGAACCTCCACTGCAGAGCAGAGGGACCGAGGCTGCATCCAAAACTAGACGGCTGGTCACCACTAACCACCTGAGGAGGCGTCAGGGGGTGAACGCTGGCCTCTGCTTCTTCACGGACTGCAGGCTCTGAGTGAAGACTGAGTCTGAGCAGGCACTCTGCCTCAGCTCCTGCCTGAAGACAACGCCCTCTGTACAACCACAGAGGTTGTTTCAGAGGCTGAGGTCCCAGGGCTGGAGATGGGGCAGTAGCCACACTGTCCCAGGGGAGACGAATGACAGTAAATGAACTGAAAGGCCTCAGAGCTACCATGGAGAGAGTCCATTCTCTGTTGGAGAAGACGCGCTTTCTGCCCTTGGCTGGGCGACAGACTTGTAGGAGACCCAAAACAAGAGGCTATGTCTCCTCTCAGCACCTTCTCAGTAGCACGGATGAAAGGGAGGCTCAGGAAAAGGAGAAGGTGTGGATGTTAAAATTTCCAGTGTGAGGAGAATTCTCTACCCAAATCCTCAGTCCCTGGGGACTGCCCTGGGGTGGCAGGCTCAGAGCATGGAAAGCTCTTGATTTAACTTGAGGTCGAGACCTCAAGTGAGACCCTCCCTCTCTCCCAAACTCAGGCATATCAGGCATGGGGCTCGCCTGGCCTCTGAGGAACCGGTCACGTGGAGGGTCCCTCAGGCCCTGACATCACCAAGCCACGTAATCCAGCATTTAGCCCTGCCGTAAATATTCAGTTCTTTGAGCCCCCGCTCAAATGTCATGCCCATAAGCCCTTAATCATGGCTAGTGCCTGTCTCTGGACCCCACCCAAACTGTCAATGTCTTTCTTGTGCCTGGATCCAGATTCGGCACAGAACGGATTCCAAATGGAGCTGAACCTGGACTGGGCAGAGAGGGCACGGTCTGCCTCTGCCCAGACGCTAACTGTTGGCACACACAGCGCGGCATGCCACTGCCTCTTTTTAACCTCAGGGCACATGGTCAGCTTCAGTGTCTTGTCGGGCTAGACAGTCCACGTATGATCCCTCTTCATGGCAACATTCTCCCTAGATATTTACTTCCTAGCGATGCAGGCAATAACGTTAATAAGTTAACGTTTATGAAATGCTTTCACAATGAGAAACACATTTACCAAACAGGATGTTTCTTCTCTTCCAGAGACCTTGGTACTCAATCAATATTGCTGTTAATATTTATTTTCTTATACCATATTTATTTTATTATACCATGCCCCAATAGTTGATTCCTTGACATACCACCAATCCCAAATTTTATGAGCTGTGGCATTTTCCCAATGGATGCCCTTGGAAGCCGCCACCAGGGAGACTATTTGACACTTTTGTAGGGGACATGCTACCACTAACTATTAGTTGCTTGACGATAAGCCAAGAGTCTACAAACAGTAACTCTACAAAGACAGGGAACAGAGGCAGAAATGTTCCTGTGATTTTTTAAATACTACGCTCAGTCATTCAGTCACGTCCGACCCCAAAGCACACTCACGGACTATAACCTATTAGACTCCTCTCTCCCTGAAATTTTTCAGGCAAGAATACTGGAATGGGTTGCCATTTTCTACTCTAGGGGAATCTTCCAACACAGGGACCAAAGCTGCATCTCTTGTGTTTCCTGCATTGGCAGGCGGATTTTTTACCATGATCCACCAGGAAAGACCCCATACTACACTTGCTTTTAACCAAAAGGCCATTTCCACACCAAGAATCAGGACCTAAATAAAGGGCATGGGGCTCGCCTGGCCTCTGAGGAACCGGTCACGTGGAGGGTCCCTCAGGCCCTGACATCACCAAGCCACGTAATCCAGCATTTAGCCCTGCCGTAAATATTCAGTTCTTTGAGCCCCCGCTCAAATGTCATGCCCATAAGCCCTTAATCATGGCTAGTGCCTGTCTCTGGACCCCACCCAAACTGTCAATGTCTTTCTTGTGCCTGGATCCAGATTCGGCACAGAACGGATTCCAAATGGAGCTGAACCTGGACTGGGCAGAGAGGGCACGGTCTGCCTCTGCCCAGACGCTAACTGTTGGCACACACAGCGCGGCATGCCACTGCCTCTTTTTAACCTCAGGGCACATGGTCAGCTTCAGTGTCTTGTCGGGCTAGACAGTCCACGTATGATCCCTCTTCATGGCAACATTCTCCCTAGATATTTACTTCCTAGCGATGCAGGCAATAACGTTAATAAGTTAACGTTTATGAAATGCTTTCACAATGAGAAACACATTTACCAAACAGGATGTTTCTTCTCTTCCAGAGACCTTGGTACTCAATCAATATTGCTGTTAATATTTATTTTCTTATACCATATTTATTTTCTTATACCATGCCCCCAATAGTTGATTCCTTGACATACCACCAATCCCAAATTTTATGAGCTGTGGCATTTTCCCAATGGATGCCCTTGGAAGCCGCCACCAGGGAGACTATTTGACACTTTTGTAGGGGACATGCTACCACTAACTATTAGTTGCTTGACGATAAGCCAAGAGTCTACAAACAGTAACTCTACAAAGACAGGGAACAGAGGCAGAAATGTTCCTGTGATTTTTTAAATACTACGCTCAGTCATTCAGTCACGTCCGACCCCAAAGCACACTCACGGACTATAACCTATTAGACTCCTCTCTCCCTGAAATTTTTCAGGCAAGAATACTGGAATGGGTTGCCATTTTCTACTCTAGGGGAATCTTCCAACACAGGGACCAAAGCTGCATCTCTTGTGTTTCCTGCATTGGCAGGCGGATTTTTTACCATGATCCACCAGGAAAGACCCCATACTACACTTGCTTTTAACCAAAAGGCCATTTCCACACCAAGAATCAGGACCTAAATAAACTACAAAAATGCAGAAGATGTCATCTTCAAAACTTTTTTCTCAACTCCCCAGCTTTTTAATGCCCCAGCATTTCCGCCAGTTAGGTCAAATGTACATAAAAGATCTTTGCTTTCCCAAAAGAGAGAATGTGAATATCCAATAAACATATGAAAAGATGCTTAACCTCATTAAGAAGCAGGGAAATGCAAATTAAAACAATGATGAGACACAGAGATTCACCAGCTGATTAACAAAAATTAGAAAGATCAATGTCATTGAGTACCTGGTGAGGGTGGAGAATAACAGACTCTGATAACGGGAATGGAAGCTGAGAAAAATCTTCCTGCAAAATAATTTGCTCGTACCTATTAAAATCAGCAACAGACATTTTTTTTTTGGACCTGCTTAATTCCACTTCTAGAAACCTTGTCTACACAGAAAAAAAGCAGGATTACTTCAAGGCATGTGACAAAATTGCTGCTTCAAGCACAGGTGATAACAGAAAAAGCTGGAATCCATCAGGAGGAGACTCATTTGTAATGAATACTTCATTCCAAAAGAATAGCATACAGTCATTAAAAAGAAAAAAGTTTTCTTCTGTCCAGTCCTGGTAAAATACCATTCATAGTTATTGATGAAAGAAAACAAGTAGCCTGAATGCAAATATGGATAATTATAATTTTATTTTGTCAAAACAAAAAAAAAAAATACACACACACACACACACACACACACACACACACCCTTCTAGGCGCATATAGGCCTGAATCTGTGAGCTTGTATGCAAGGTAAAATCTGAAAGAAAATATACTAAATTGTTAGCAATATACTTTATATTAAATTGTCAGCAACATACCAGGCTTTCCTGGTAGCTCATCTGGTAAAGCATCTGCCTGCAATGCAAGAGACCCCAGTTTAATTCAGGTCATCTGGTAAAGAGTCTGTGTGCAATGCAAGAGACCCCAGTCCAATTCCGGGTCAGGAAGATCCCTGGAGAAGGGATAAGCTACCCACTCCAGTATTCTTGGGCTCTCCTGGTGGTTCGTATGGTAAAGAATCTACCTGCAATGTAGGAGACCTGGGTTCAATCCCTGGGTTGGGAAGATGCCCTGGAGAAGGAAACGGCTATTCACTCTAGTATTCTTGCCTGGAGAATTCCATAGCTCCATAGAATTCCACTGCCAAGAGTCAGACACGACTGAATGAATTTCACTTTCACGTATATAATTAAGTGGTGGGATTAAAAATGTTTACACTTTTCTCATTCTCACTGTTTAGAATGTGAATATCCAATAAACATATGAAAAGATGCTTAACCTCATTAAGAAGCAGGGAAATGCAAATTAAAACAATGATGAGACACAGAGATTCACCAGCTGATTAACAAAAATTAGAAAGATCAATGTCATTGAGTACCTGGTGAGGGTGGAGAATAACAGACTCTGATAACGGAATGGAAGCTGAGAAAAATCTTCCTGCAAAATAATTTGCTCGTACCTATTAAAATCAGCAACAGACATTTTTTTTTTGGACCTGCTTAATTCCACTTCTAGAAACCTTGTCTACACAGAAAAAAAGCAGGATTACTTCAAGGCATGTGACAAAATTGCTGCTTCAAGCACAGGTGATAACAGAAAAAGCTGGAATCCATCAGGAGGAGACTCATTTGTAATGAATACTTCATTCCAAAAGAATAGCATACAGTCATTAAAAAGAAAAAAGTTTTCTTCTGTCCAGTCCTGGTAAAATACCATTCATAGTTATTGATGAAAGAAAACAAGTAGCCTGAATGCAAATATGGATAATTATAATTTTATTTTGTCAAAACAAAAAAAAAAAATACACACACACACACACACACACACACACACACACACCCTTCTAGGCGCATATAGGCCTGAATCTGTGAGCTTGTATGCAAGGTAAAATCTGAAAGAAAATATACTAAATTGTTAGCAATATACTTTATATTAAATTGTCAGCAACATACCAGGCTTTCCTGGTAGCTCATCTGGTAAAGCATCTGCCTGCAATGCAAGAGACCCCAGTTTAATTCAGGTCATCTGGTAAAGAGTCTGTGTGCAATGCAAGAGACCCCAGTCCAATTCCCGGGTCAGGAAGATCCCCTGGAGAAGGGATAAGCTACCCACTCCAGTATTCTTGGGCTCTCCTGGTGGTTCGTATGGTAAAGAATCTACCTGCAATGTAGGAGACCTGGGTTCAATCCCTGGGTTGGGAAGATGCCCTGGAGAAGGAAACGGCTATTCACTCTAGTATTCTTGCCTGGAGAATTCCATAGCTCCATAGAATTCCACTGCCAAGAGTCAGACACGACTGAATGAATTTCACTTTCACGTATATAATTAAGTGGTGGGATTAAAAATGTTTACACTTTTCTCATTCTCACTGTTTAAATTTAAACATTAATCTCACGACCACACAACAAACAAATGCAAAGGACAGCCCTAGGGTAGCAGTCGCCCCGCGGCAGAACCGCTGCAGGAGTGGCACTCTCTCAGACGGGCCTCGAAAGTCACGGAGAAGTAAAGTCCTGCATCGACCAGTACATGCACAGTTCCACCTTTTCGTTCCTGCCTGTGGCTAAATCTTTGTGGAATTCATCAGTATTTTTCATCTGCCCAGGAACAAAATGAGAGAGCACGGGGTTTCAAAACTATGGTCACTAAAGATCATAGTTATTTTAAAAATAACACTTCAATACTGAAACCAGGCAGAATGAGCTAGTGGCCTAAAACTCTCTGACTTGTAATCCAAAAACTAGATCCACAAACATTCCACATCCTGCCATTGCAAAGACAAGAGGTGACCCAGGCAGGTTTTTTGTTCTTGTTTTCTTTTTTTAATTCCTCTGTTACCTAAACCATCTAAGTTGCAGGTTAAGCCCCTAGCCTGCAGCTGACAACTGGGAAGGTCCACTGAGTTGGTAGGACACCAAAACCCCTAGGTGATAGGCCAAAGACCCAGCTGTCACCTGGATGTTTGCTTTCCACATTGCAAAAACACTCTGGACATTTCCAAATACCCAGGCACTCAATAACAAGCAGAGTAAACACACAGAAGCTGGATGGGAAGTTGAACTCTGTGCCAACTCAAGGAATGCAGTGTCCATATGATGGTAAATATTCTCACCACTTCCTTCCACCAGGAGCAGAGCTCAAATCATGGAGCAAGACAGTCCTCCTTTTTAACCCTGGCCTTCCTAAGGAGCCCCATGAACCATAATTCAACAGAGATCAGTCGTCATTAGGATGCATAAAATCTCACTATCCCATGCCGTGCTCCCATTTTCAGCTGGTTTCTGGGGTATTCCAGACCATCTCTCTGGAATGCATCTGTATGAACTGAGCTGGCCTGTGCCAAGGGCTGGGGCACGTCTGCTGCCTATCATCATGCAGACGTGAAGGTGAACACCTGTTTAATGCTTAAATGCCAACAAGTTTGTTTTTCAGGAGGTGTCCAGAGAACAGGGCTGGGCAAGCGCTGATCTTCCAGAAACTGTGGCAGAAACTCTTCCCTCTACTCAGGAAGCAATGGATCTCTTCAGAGAGGGTGGGAAGTGAGTTATAAATGCAAGCCTGTTTGTTGGATGCCTGTTCCCTAGAAGTGCCCAGAAAGGTGCTCTGGGGGCAGACTACCAGTGGGACATCCACTGCCTTTTGAACTTAACTCTTTTAAAAATGTCATGGTCTCTGTTATAAAGATAAACACACAATCACCATATGATTCAGCAATTCCATTCTCAGGTTTATACCCAAAGGAACTGGAAGCAAGGACTCAAAGAGACGCCAGCATACCTATGCTCACAGCTGCACCACCCACAGCGGCCCAAAGGCAGAAACAACCCAAGCGCCATCAACAGATGAATGAATAAACAAAATGTGGTCTATCCATATAATGGAATATTATTTAGCTGTTCTTTTAAAAGAATGAAGACTTGATTCATGGTACAACATGCGTGAACACCACACATAGTAAGTGCAATAAACACATACAGAAGGACAGATGTTCTACGATTCCACTTATATGAGATACCGAGACAGGCCAATTCAGAAACAGAAATCTAAGTAGATTAGAGGTTACCAGCGGAAAGGAACAGTAGAGAATTAATACTCGATGGACACAGAGCTTCTACTTTGGGTGATAAAGAAGTCTGGAAAGAAACAGCAAATTTAATGCCACCTTTTGGATGGGAAGTTGAACTCTGTGCCAACTCAAGGAATGCAGTGTCCATATGATGGTAAATATTCTCACCACTTCCTTCCACCAGGAGCAGAGCTCAAATCATGGAGCAAGACAGTCCTCCTTTTAACCCTGGCCTTCCTAAGGAGCCCCATGAACCATAATTCAACAGAGATCAGTCGTCATTAGGATGCATAAAATCTCACTATCCCATGCCGTGCTCCCATTTTCAGCTGGTTTCTGGGGTATTCCAGACCATCTCTCTGGAATGCATCTGTATGAACTGAGCTGGCCTGTGCCAGGGCTGGGGCACGTCTGCTGCCTATCATCATGCAGACGTGAAGGTGAACACCTGTTTAATGCTTAAATGCCAACAAGTTTGTTTTTCAGGAGGTGTCCAGAGAACAGGGCTGGGCAAGCGCTGATCTTCCAGAAACTGTGGCAGAAACTCTTCCCTCTACTCAGGAAGCAATGGATCTCTTCAGAGAGGGTGGGAAGTGAGTTATAAATGCAAGCCTGTTTGTTGGATGCCTGTTCCCTAGAAGTGCCCAGAAAGGTGCTCTGGGGGCAGACTACCAGTGGGACATCCACTGCCTTTTGAACTTAACTCTTTTAAAAATGTCATGGTCTCTGTTATAAAGATAAACACACAATCACCATATGATTCAGCAATTCCATTCTCAGGTTTATACCCAAAGGAACTGGAAGCAAGGACTCAAAGAGACGCCAGCATACCTATGCTCACAGCTGCACCACCCACAGCGGCCCAAAGGCAGAAACAACCCAAGCGCCATCAACAGATGAATGAATAAACAAAATGTGGTCTATCCATATAATGGAATATTATTTAGCTGTTCTTTTAAAAGAATGAAGACTTGATTCATGGTACAACATGCGTGAACACCACACATAGTAAGTGCAATAAACACATACAGAAGGACAGATGTTCTACGATTCCACTTATATGAGATACCGAGACAGGCCAATTCAGAAACAGAAATCTAAGTAGATTAGAGGTTACCAGCGGAAAGGAACAGTAGAGAATTAATACTCGATGGACACAGAGCTTCTACTTTGGGTGATAAAGAAGTCTGGAAAGAAACAGCAAATTTAATGCCACCTTTTGCCACACACGCACAAAACAAAACAAAACCAAATCTCACAGATCATGAATGTTGGAAAAACAGCATCAGATCCACCCCACCCCCCCAGCTTTGCGCTCAACAGTATGCCTTGGTTCACTTGATATGTTTATGTGCTCCTGGGAAATGATTAGCATCTCTGTTTTTCATTTATCCTAACAGTGAGGCTTTTTGCCTTTGTTCGTTTGTTTGTTTGTTTTACAAAACATGGAACCACGTCTGAAAGAAGACGTTTAATATGAGCATGAACTTTGAAGCAAAACTTGCCAGGATCCAAAAGGCAGCTGTGCTACCTAGAAGCCACGTGACAAGCGTCATCTGTAAAAGGGGCAGAAGAGCAGCCCAGCTCTTTGGGCTGCACAGGCGACAGAGCGCATGTACCCCAGAAGCACCCAGAACAGTCGAGACCCAAGTGAGTAGACCACGCATGCCAGCAGATACCAACCACACCTGCTCCACATCACAGGCCACTTGAGCTGAGATTAACGCAGAAATGTCTTGGTTGGAAAAAAAAGCTCCACAAAGTACGTTACATAGCACATTAGTAGTGACTTTTCCAAATAAACACACTTTGGGGCTAAGTGTAACATTCAATAACCTAGAAAATGTAAATCTAACCTACCCATTGAAGCTCCAGTTCAGTTAGGATTATAAGACAATCAATTTTTTTTTCTTCAGTTGTTTTTTCTTAGAGCTGAAACATACTTAGAAACCCATAGTTCATACTCTGCAACGTTTCTCTGTGCCAAGGGGCTCCAGGCAAACACCGTCCTCTTGGATGCCATGAGCTCTTCTGCCAATTCCAAGGCCATGATGAGAGAGAGTTTTATCCCATGATCTCTCTTGGGTCTAATACATTTAGTAAGTGGTTCAAAACATGGTTTGTAAGAATTTATTTTTTTTCCTCTATGCCTAAATCACTATCTAGGAATGAGTTAGGAATACAGATGGCCTCTTAATTATCTCAGCCATCTTCTGGCTTTTCTACCTTTAATTGTGACAACTGTTCAGAGCCCTACTAAATATCTTGCCTTAAAGGTGATCTCTTGGGACTTCCCTGGTGCTCCAGTGGCTAAGACTCCACACTCCCAATACAGGGGGTCCAGGTTTGATCCCTGCTCAGGGGAGCTACATCTCACATGTCAGGATAAAGATCCAAGATCCTAAATACGCCACCTGAGACCGGCTCAACCAAATTAATTACTTAAGTATTTTTTAAAAAGCAATCCTCCTATATATATATAAAAAAGTGTGTAGTTGTTCAACATGAAAAACGGCTGATGCTGCATCATGACTATGCTAGTAAATCCCAGACTTTAGTACTGGAAAGGACCAAACGTGGGAGACTGTCTATCCCATCTTCCCGTCTTACGGATGGACGGGTGATGGGAAGCCCAGAGCTCAGCCAATTTCTTAACTGACGTCAAAAACTCAGGCATCAGCACAATTAGGGAGATATGATTTTGCTTCAAGTCATGCTTTGTCATTAAAAATCAATTAATAACATCCAACCAGCCCTTGCCCACATACTAAGAAAAATAATAATTTGACTCTTAATCACCTAAGAATGGCTCAGCATGAGTTCTTTGATAAATAAGACTGAAACACAGAATACCAAAGAGTACCATGGGCCATTTTAATTAAAATGAGCTTTCCGCTCTGTTTCATAATTTTCTTTGACTTTGTTTTTTGGCGTTCCTTTTCCCTTCAGTGGCCACCTCTGCATAATGCAGTAGACCAGGGCCAAAGTGCCCAACCCATAACCCATAAGGTAGAAAGAGCTAGACAGACAGGTGGGCTACCAGAGCACAGCCACGATTTATGGAATGAGATTTATGAAAGAGGAAAACAAAAAAACCACAGAAATTCACCACTTTGTTTGCAGAAATTTTGAGGTCTGGCTTTCTGGAAAACACGTCTTGGAAAAGCTGACCCTTTGCTTCTTCATTAAAGGAAAGAGCTAATGGACAGGAACGGGAGGAGGGGTCATTTAGACAAGGCATGTGAGAGGCTAGCTCGCCAATCAGGGTTTGAACCCACATCCTCTGCACTGGAAGGTGAAGTCTTAACTGCTGGGCCATCAGGGAGTCTCAGAGGCACAGTTTTTCACAAGTGTATGCAGGTAACAAGAGCACATCAGAGCAAAAACCGTCATTGGGATCCCTGCTCCCCACTCTGACCCGTTTGGCCCGTGAGTCTGGAGATGAGCTGAGGGAGTGGCCCTCGGGTGAAGGTCAGCCTCTGTGACCTTTAGTGACTTCACAACCCGGGACCTGGAGACCTGGGCTGGGTCTAACATATCATTAGCAAGGCTTACACTTCAGGGAACTACATTTTCCCAGGAGATGAGATATCTCTGTCTTTTCAAGTCCCAGAAGCCCATGAAGCTCAACAGAATTCCTAAGTGCCCAGTATTTTCCAGAATGAATGACCAATGCCACAGTGGTTGTAAAAATCCCTTAGTGAATCCAGGTAGACTACCCTTGCAATGATGGGGTGACCTCTGAGGCCACTCAGTCCCAATGTGCCAAGCCCTTTCTTCAAAGACAAATGCACCTTCATCACAACCAGTGAGCACCCTACGTTCCAAAGGTGTGGGGGGTGGGGGGGTGTGTTTTAGTTGCTAAGTTACATTAGACTCTTTTGTGACCCTATGGACTGTGATCCACTATGTTGCTCTGCCCATGGGACTTTCCAGGCAAGAATACTAGAGTGGGTTGCCATTTTCTTCTCCTGGCGATCTTCCCAGTTTAGGGATCGAACCCAAGTCTCCTGCATTGGCAGGTGGATTCTTTACCATTGAGCCATCAAGGAAGCCCAAAATGGGGTACTCTCTCCCTTATGCCCTTTATGTTGAAAAGCAAACCAGACCTTAGGCTTCTGTCCCCATACACTCAAATTTCATTCCTCTTTCACTCCAAAAATGACTCTAACATCAAACAATCAAAAAAAAAAAAAAAAAACAATCAAAATACTTAGGCCATCTGTGTCTCCACAAGAGGCTAAAAGCTGCTCATTTTGCTTTTAGAAGGTAGCTGCTCTTCATTTAGCAGGATGTTGTCATCAATAATTAAAACCAAACTGCACCTGGTAAAAATCAAGCAGCATTTCCTCATTAGGCACCCTTAGTCTTCCAGCGTGTTTGTAATCACTAACTCAGATTTGCAAAAAAAAAAAAAAAAAAAAAAACTCCTTAGGCAGAATAATGATGTTGGTCCTATTTATTTTGAGACCAGGAATTTCTAGAGGCTCATCAACCCTTTGTACTCATATCTCCCAGACTGTCTTAAGGAAGAAAATGAGTTAATCACCAGGATTTTGATGACCTTTCTGATCCTTAAGTTGTATTTAAATAAATCACTGAGGGACTTCCCTGGTGACCCAGGGGTTAAAACTTTGCTTTCCAACGCAGGGGATGAAGGTGCCATCCCTGGCCAGGGATCTATGATCCTACATGACTTTCAGCCAAAAAAACAAAACATAAAACAACAGAAGCGCTATTGTAACAAATTCAGTAAATACTTTGAAAGAATGAAAAAAAAGTATAAATAAATTCTTGGAACTGCATCCCTTGTATTTTCAGAGAATGTTTGGTGGTTAGAACAACTGTGTGTGTGGTAACGTTTGATCTTTAGATTGCCTCAATGTCCCAATGTGCCAAGCCCTTTCTTCAAAGACAAATGCACCTTCATCACAACCAGTGAGCACCCTACGTTCCAAAGGTGTGGGGGTGGGGGTGTGTTTAGTTGCTAAGTTACATTAGACTCTTTTGTGACCCTATGGACTGTGATCCACTATGTTGCTCTGCCCATGGGACTTTCCAGGCAAGAATACTAGAGTGGGTTGCCATTTTCTTCTCCTGGCGATCTTCCCAGTTTAGGGATCGAACCCAAGTCTCCTGCATTGGCAGGTGGATTCTTTACCATTGAGCCATCAAGGAAGCCCAAAATGGGGTACTCTCTCCCTTATGCCCTTTATGTTGAAAAGCAAACCAGACCTTAGGCTTCTGTCCCCATACACTCAAATTTCATTCCTCTTTCACTCCAAAAATGACTCTAACATCAAACAATCAAAAAAAAAAAAAAAAAACAATCAAAATACTTAGGCCATCTGTGTCTCCACAAGAGGCTAAAAGCTGCTCATTTTGCTTTTAGAAGGTAGCTGCTCTTCATTTAGCAGGATGTTGTCATCAATAATTAAAACCAAACTGCACCTGGTAAAAATCAAGCAGCATTTCCTCATTAGGCACCCTTAGTCTTCCAGCGTGTTTGTAATCACTAACTCAGATTTGCAAAAAAAAAAAAAAAAAAAAAAACTCCTTAGGCAGAATAATGATGTTGGTCCTATTTATTTTGAGACCAGGAATTTCTAGAGGCTCATCAACCCTTTGTACTCATATCTCCCAGACTGTCTTAAGGAAGAAAATGAGTTAATCACCAGGATTTTGATGACCTTTCTGATCCTTAAGTTGTATTTAAATAAATCACTGAGGGACTTCCCTGGTGACCCAGGGGTTAAAACTTTGCTTTCCAACGCAGGGGATGAAGGTGCCATCCCTGGCCAGGGATCTATGATCCTACATGACTTTCAGCCAAAAAAACAAAACATAAAACAACAGAAGCGCTATTGTAACAAATTCAGTAAATACTTTGAAAGAATGAAAAAAAAGTATAAATAAATTCTTGGAACTGCATCCCTTGTATTTTCAGAGAATGTTTGGTGGTTAGAACAAGCTTGTGTGTGTGTGGTCAGCCACTCAGTTGTGTCCGACTCTTTGAGACCCCGTGGACCACAGCCCGCCAGGCTCCTCTGTCCATGGGATTCTCCAGGCAAGCATACTGGAGTGCACTTGTAGGCTTTCCCAATTATCCTCTGGGCTTTGGGCTTCTAGAAAGGAATTTTTCAATGTTAAAACAAAAGTCATTCTTCAAGATTAAAACACTAACCCCCTTTTGAGATGAGTCCCTGTGGATGCTATTTCAGGAAAGGGCTGTAGGACACTTAGTGGGGAAAGAAGTGCCATCTGACCCCAGAAGTGATGACCCAGGGATCCATGTGTCATCTAAAGTGCTGCGGGGGGCTTCCCTGGTGGTCCAGTGGGTAAGGACACCGTCTTGCAGCGCAAGGGGCGCTGGTTCGATCCCTGGCCTGGGAAGATCCCACGTGCCGCGGAGCGGCTGGACCGATGTGTCCAATTGCCAAGCCGGAGCTCTGGAGCGCATGCGCCCGGAGTCAGTGCTCTGCAACAAGAGGCCACTGCGATGGGAGGACCACATGGACCAAAGAACAAAGATAGATGAAAACGGATAAATGAAGAACCAATAGAAGTGGCTCACCTGCTCCCCTCCCTCCCCACCCCACCCCTCACCAATAATAAATAAATAAATCTTTAAAATAAAACAAAACAAAAAATGCTGCGGGTGTGTTAGCACAGGTGAGAAGTGTGCCACACTGCTGCCACCAAGAAATCCTCTCCCACTCATTCTCAGGGATCTGGAGCCTGAGCCAACGCACACTCTACGCTACCCACAGCGCAGATCTCTCCAGTGCTCCCATGATGCTTCTGTTCTCTGATAGCGATGCCCCCCCTTGCCCCCCCGTCATCACCTCCCTTGATGACCTGCCTAATGCAGAAAACAGCGTAAGTGCTGGGATGAACTAAGGGTGGCTTCCAGTCCACGGCCAGTGAGGAACCAAGGCCCCCACCAACAACCCGCAAGGACTCAATCCTGACAGCAGCCACGTGAGTGAGCCTGGAAGCAGATTTTTCCCAGTTGAATCTTCAGATAAGATCCCAGCCTTAACTGAAACCATAATTATAGTCGTGGGAGAGACCTTGAGACAGACGGCCAGCAGAGCACCTGGATTCCTGGCCCATGGAAATGGTGAGAGGATCAATGTGGTTGTTAAAGCTAGCAGGTCTTGCGGTAATTTATTATACAGCAGTGGATAACTGATACACCTGCTCGTGTTCCAATCACACCAAAGAATTTCACAGTAAGGTTCCTTAAGTCTTCCCCATACCCTAGATTCATAAAGCACTCCCTTTCCATGCTAAACCATCTGGAGGTTCCGTATCACTCTTCCTGAGACAACTTTCCCTTCTGCTTGGCCCACACTCCTTTCCTCATCTCCTTTACCTTAGTGTTCCGAGGAGCCGACCTCACTGCACATCCACAGGACAATACATCCCTCTAATTTCACCTATATCGGTGTCCTGATGGCCAGCTCTTTGTCTGCCTTCCTGCTGGACAAGGAGCTGGGGCTGTGTTATGCCCAGAGCCTAGGACAGTGCCTGCCCCAGAGGGCACTTGATCAACGTCTGATGAATGGATGGACAAAGGCCTGGAGAGGACTCTTAGGAGAGACGCTTGTCCACTTCAACCTCCCCAGTGAGTGATGAGACTATATCCACCTCCTCCTGAACAGGCTCTTCAGAATCCCTGAGGATGGAGGAGGACAGGGAGATTGCCTCTGTCATCCCAGAAGCATTCTCTCTTAATAAGTGATATTTCAGACCCCTGTCTCTCACCCAAGTCCATCTACTATTCACACAATCCTGCCCAAACAAGGCAACTGTACCGACGCTTCTCAAATTCTGCTCCAGTTTTAGTTTTACAGACCATAAAACATATAGAAAACAGACTCTGACCTTTCGACCCTTCTGTTATTAAACTCTCTTCATATAAAGAACACCACCAATGAGGACTGTACTTTAAAATGACATGCAAGTCCAGGACAACTTTTTAAAAATAGCAAACATGGAAATGATCAACTATGATAATTACTGATTTTTCAAAAAAGAGAATATTCTAGTTCCTAACTTTTGACTACATAAAAAAAATGAAGAAATACAAATTGAAGAAATAGGGTATTTTGAAAGCTTCAGTCTACCTTATAGCCTCCAATGCGATGCTCCTGCTTAAATTCCTTCCCATTTTTCAGCCATCTCATTGTTGGTGTTGGATTCCCCCCAGCTGGACAGCGGAACTTGACCGTGTTGGCTGCTGGGACCGCGTGCAGCCGTTTTTCCATCTTTTCTGTGTTGGTCCAATACGGCGCTCCTGTTTTGGAAAACGACATTACAATCTACATAAATGGACAGCCTCATCTCCATCAATAAACCCCAAACAGGTAAGATCATTTTTTTTTGTATGTGAACGATTCGATGCTTTCAAAACCTTTGGGTAATATTTATCAATACATTAGGGAAACATTTTCTGAAGTCTGATCCAGCTGGCCTCTCAGAAGGTCCCTGGAGATTGGCTGCTTTTAAAAGAACTTTTCTTTCCTTGTACTTAGTGCCAGGATATAAATTCACCTATATCGGTGTCCTGATGGCCAGCTCTTTGTCTGCCTTCCTGCTGGACAAGGAGCTGGGGCTGTGTTATGCCCAGAGCCTAGGACAGTGCCTGCCCCAGAGGGCACTTGATCAACGTCTGATGAATGGATGGACAAAGGCCTGGAGAGGACTCTTAGGAGGCGCTTGTCCACTTCAACCTCCCCAGTGAGTGATGAGACTATATCCACCTCCTCCTGAACAGGCTCTTCAGAATCCCTGAGGATGGAGGAGGACAGGGAGATTGCCTCTGTCATCCCAGAAGCATTCTCTCTTAATAAGTGATATTTCAGACCCCTGTCTCTCACCCAAGTCCATCTACTATTCACACAATCCTGCCCAAACAAGGCAACTGTACCGACGCTTCTCAAATTCTGCTCCAGTTTTAGTTTTACAGACCATAAAACATATAGAAAACAGACTCTGACCTTTCGACCCTTCTGTTATTAAACTCTCTTCATATAAAGAACACCACCAATGAGGACTGTACTTTAAAATGACATGCAAGTCCAGGACAACTTTTTAAAAATAGCAAACATGGAAATGATCAACTATGATAATTACTGATTTTTCAAAAAAGAGAATATTCTAGTTCCTAACTTTTGACTACATAAAAAAAATGAAGAAATACAAATTGAAGAAATAGGGTATTTTGAAAGCTTCAGTCTACCTTATAGCCTCCAATGCGATGCTCCTGCTTAAATTCCTTCCCATTTTTCAGCCATCTCATTGTTGGTGTTGGATTCCCCCCAGCTGGACAGCGGAACTTGACCGTGTTGGCTGCTGGGACCGCGTGCAGCCGTTTTTCCATCTTTTCTGTGTTGGTCCAATACGGCGCTCCTGTTTTGGAAAACGACATTACAATCTACATAAATGGACAGCCTCATCTCCATCAATAAACCCCAAACAGGTAAGATCATTTTTTTTTGTATGTGAACGATTCGATGCTTTCAAAACCTTTGGGTAATATTTATCAATACATTAGGGAAACATTTTCTGAAGTCTGATCCAGCTGGCCTCTCAGAAGGTCCCTGGAGATTGGCTGCTTAGAGTTTATTAACCAGGAACTTTTCTTTCCTTGTACTTAGTGCCAGGATATAAATTCACAATTGTGTTTTAAAATGCTACTTTAGACGCATATATATAGTAACAACAGCTGAGTCCCCTAAATATGTCATTTTAGATTGCCACACCTATGAAATGGTCACATGTACACATGAACAAGTTGTGTTCAAAAACCACATCAACTTATCCACGGATGTTTTAAAAGGTGATAAATAGTATGACATGATCTCAATGTGTGCATGCTCACTCAGTCATGTCCAACTCTTTTGTGACCCCATGGATGGTAGCCCACCAGGTTCCTCTGTCCATGGGACTTTCCAGGCAAGAATACTGGACTGGCTTGCCATTTCCTTCTCCAGAGGATCTTTCCAACCCAGGAATCGAACTTGTGTCTCCTGTGTCTCCTGCTTTGGCAGGCAGATTCTTTACCACTGAGCCACCTGGGAAGCCCTCTCATTTACAGGCAGCCCCCAAAGCTCTCACGTGTTTAATACATTAATCCTGACAACCATTCAATTATAATCCTGTTTACAGATTCACGGAGAAGTAACCTGCCCAAAGTCACAAAGCTAGGAAGAGGGGCAACCAGGCTTGGAGCCAAGGCAGTTTGATTCCAGAGCCCGCTATCTGTCTCCGCCACCTACTCTCCAAAGCACTGGGATCCAGACCTTTAACCTCTCTGACGTGTAGGGCTGGCATCCAGGACGGACAGCCTTGATGGGAGGCATGCCACCCCCTTTATCACTGCTCAGGATTCTCACTAAAATCTTGTACAGCAATTTAATTTTTCACATGCATGTTTCTCTCTTAGCAAACCCAAATCCATGCATTCAAAGCATCCAACAGGGCCTGGAACATCCGAGAACATTCTAGAACACTGAAATTCCAGAAAACCGATCCGTCACTTCTTACGAGGGTTAGACTGAGCAACAGCTCCTGCCGTCCACAAACCAGAGGCAACATGGGTGTAGGAGAAGGCTTTGTCTCCCACGTGGTTTAGTTTTCTCCTCTGTTCTATGGACGGTACAGCACCTTCCTGGCAGGGTACCATGCCCTTCACTTAACAGCCAGGCTGTCGTGATAAATGAGGAACAACCGTATCCAGAACTCCTACCCCTCTTTGTCTCACCCTTGCTCTTAAAACCTGCTATAAAGGTGGAGCTAGGACTTCTTAACAAGAATGGGCTGTGTCTTCTTTATCTCTCTGCTTATCTAAGCGTCAGGTTAGGGGGAGTTCAGCGGGTATGGACGTGATGCCAAGGCAGGGCCAGGGGAGGCAGAACTTGTCTGTCTGTGCACCAGAGAGAGAGAGACGAGGCGCAAGGCGGGAGCGGAGCAGGGGAGAAGGACCAGAGCCACATCCTCCCCTCTGAATACAGTTGCTTCTCTAATGAGTAGGCAACTTGGTAGCCAGTTGACTTGGGGTGTCAAATGCCCATAAACACCACTATTCTTCTGAGGGTTCCCCAGGGAGGACTCAAGTCCTATGTATCCCAAGTCTCCCAAGGCCTGGCATATACTGAAACAATTTCAATCATGTTTCATTTGAAAAGCTTCTACTTAGGAAAAAAAAAAATCTATCCGTAGCCACTAAAAAAGAAAGCATTAAGAGCACAAAATAAATCATGAGTTTTGTTGCGCCACAAAGACTTTAACAAATCTGACGTAAATGAAAGGCATCCCTCATGCTGTCAGGTGTCTGCATTCATGTCCTGTGTTTAAGTAAACACAATAGTCTATTCATACGAATTAGCTAAATATTAACGGAGCAACTCTTTCAGATACCATCAATTACAGCTACTCTGATCCTATGGAATGTCTTTTCTTTTCTACATAAAAGGCATCAACAGATACGTGCTGTGTACCATTAGGCATGATTTCCAAGTTCCCTATGTTGAAAAACAGACTGAGCACTAGGAACACTGCTCTGTTCCTTCCTCACCGAGCTAAGCCGTGGGTGAGCCTGCAACCCGCCCAGCGATCACCCACACCACGTGGGCCCATATGGCTGTAGCCTGTGGCAACAGCACACTGGCAACAAGCACCTTTTACTTGGCGCCGAAGTCATGATTTAAGGACAAGGGTGAAAGAATTTTGTTGGAATTTCTGGCAGGTAGCCAATTTCCTGGGGTGAAATTTCAGTCATCAAAACTGCACCTATAAAACCTGCTGGTGCAAAACACACACACACAGCCATGTTCCTCCTCTAAAGGCTCAGAGATCACAGGTGGGTGGGGCACACGAACTCGAATCAACAAAGGAGAAGGCCATCACCTCCCTGACCATCACTGGAAGCCTCAATTTGCTGACATTTGCTCTCACAGAGTAACCGTAAAGCTTGGCTCAACAGAAAGGGCTGGCAGGCCAAGTTTTCAAGGTTCCCCGAGGAGCAGCAGCGGGGCACCAGCTACCCCTGTCCAGTCCCGCTCTGGGTGCTAACCTCACATAGGCCTTCCTTCAAGGTGTCTAGCTCACGAATGTTATTAAGAACACAATGCTGGAGGGGAGGAGTTATTTTAATACTTTATGATGGCTCTTTCTGAAACTAGTTTTGCAAAGCGTGGAAGAATCTGGAAGGCCTAGAAAAATAATAATTCTGCAGGAGTAGCTCTGCTGTGTTTCCAACATGAATGGCCTCATGTCCTCCACAAACTCTTTCTGTCTTCACTATTTCCTGCTATGTCTGCAGTCTGGACACGTGGAAAGGCCAGGGCCCCCAGTCCGAGAACTATAATGCAGTTGGAGAAATAGGGACAAGGCTCCTGAAGAAGCTCCTTTACCTAAGGAGGCCTCTTTCATCCCAAGGCTGTGAAGAGCACTAACAACTGTCATTTGGAGGAGGAACTCCCTAGCAAATTAATGACCTACAAAAGCAGAGATGATTCTAGCACACGGTAGGTACAATATTGATGGCCAAGGTTCAGACCTATGTTTTGGAATGTCTTTTCTTTTCTACATAAAAGGCATCAACAGATACGTGCTGTGTACCATTAGGCATGATTTCCAAGTTCCCTATGTTGAAAAACAGACTGAGCACTAGGAACACTGCTCTGTTCCTTCCTCACCGAGCTAAGCCGTGGGTGAGCCTGCAACCCGCCCAGCGATCACCCACACCACGTGGGCCCATATGGCTGTAGCCTGTGGCAACAGCACACTGGCAACAAGCACCTTTTACTTGGCGCCGAAGTCATGATTTAAGGACAAGGGTGAAAGAATTTTGTTGGAATTTCTGGCAGGTAGCCAATTTCCTGGGGTGAAATTTCAGTCATCAAAACTGCACCTATAAAACCTGCTGGTGCAAAACACACACAAAAGCCATGTTCCTCCTCTAAAGGCTCAGAGATCACAGGTGGGTGGGGCACACGAACTCGAATCAACAAAGGAGAAGGCCATCACCTCCCTGACCATCACTGGAAGCCTCAATTTGCTGACATTTGCTCTCACAGAGTAACCGTAAAGCTTGGCTCAACAGAAAGGGCTGGCAGGCCAAGTTTTCAAGGTTCCCCGAGGAGCAGCAGCGGGGCACCAGCTACCCCTGTCCAGTCCCGCTCTGGGTGCTAACCTCACATAGGCCTTCCTTCAAGGTGTCTAGCTCACGAATGTTATTAAGAACACAATGCTGGAGGGGAGGAGTTATTTTAATACTTTATGATGGCTCTTTCTGAAACTAGTTTTGCAAAGCGTGGAAGAATCTGGAAGGCCTAGAAAAATAATAATTCTGCAGGAGTAGCTCTGCTGTGTTTCCAACATGAATGGCCTCATGTCCTCCACAAACTCTTTCTGTCTTCACTATTTCCTGCTATGTCTGCAGTCTGGACACGTGGAAAGGCCAGGGCCCCCAGTCCGAGAACTATAATGCAGTTGGAGAGAAATAGGGACAAGGCTCCTGAAGAAGCTCCTTTACCTAAGGAGGCCTCTTTCATCCCAAGGCTGTGAAGAGCACTAACAACTGTCATTTGGAGGAGGAACTCCCTAGCAAATTAATGACCTACAAAAGCAGAGATGATTCTAGCACACGGTAGGTACAATATTGATGGCCAAGGTCACATTGTGTTGCCTGAAAGACATATACAGTATCCACCTTGTAAACCTTCCCTGGCATAATCCTAGGGATATATTTAATAGAGTAGAAATTGTGGTAGAAATCCCTAATGACATAAACATGGATCATACTTAAATCAGGAGTAAATAGCTTAACCTAGATATATCATAGCCCCTTCTACTGAACCTCTCAAATCTTCCAACATAGCCAAACCACGACATTCTTCTAGTCATTAAATACCAATAATGGCCAAGTTAAAGGAACAGTCAGACCCAACAAAAATGAATAAATAAGTACAATGCCATCCTCAGGGCATACCTACTCATTCTCATCTTCTTCACTGAAACAGATATTCTGTGTTAGGAAAAATGCCAGGAGAGTACAATTTTGGTTCAATAGAGCAGAAGTCTCTTAATAGGTGGCTGATGAAGTAGATTTACAACCCCACTGACATGTCCCTTAGAGTGCCCTCCACACTGCCTTTCTTAACCCCCTTCATCCCATCAATAAGGATTCACTACTCCTTCTTTGGACCTTCTCTGGACCACTACTTTCTTGGTTATTTGTATGTTTGCAGGCCCAGGGTGCTTCTATCCTGAATATAAGTCTTCCAATGTCTGCTGACCAATAAAAGCGGGTCAACTGGAAGGCACAGCTTAAGTCACCGTTCCAGATTATGGGGCAGGCACTCAAGTGTTTACAGAATGGACACATGGACACATGAATGGATGGAGAGACCAGAGGCACAACTGTGAAAAACCTGAGTCGACAACCTGAAGGAGTGGAGTGGGGAGGCAGACGGGAGGGAAGTTCGAGAGGGAGGGGACATATGGACCCCTATGGCTGATTCATACTGATGTCTTGCAGAAAACAACAAAATTCTGTAAAGCAATGATCCATTAAAAAAAAAAAAAAAGACTGAGCTGTAAATGAGGAGTTGAACTGAACATTCTGGTAAGGGCCCCTCCCAGTTCTAACATCCTTTTTCAGGTACCTGTTTCTATGTTCTACAGATATTGATTCTGTCAACAAATGGTAGGCTCAGAGGCTTTTTTTTTTCGGATCCTGCAACTTAAACCTTAGAAGAAAACCTTGGCCCCTGAATCCGCTCCCACGAAAAGTCTTATATATCCCAACTATGACATCTAAGGTTTATGGGTGTTCTCTCTCTCTCTCTCTCAGACCAAAAAAGGAGGATAAGTCTGGTGGTTTAAAGGAAAATTAGAAACTCATATCATAGCCCCTTCTACTGAACCTCTCAAATCTTCCAACATAGCCAAACCACGACATTCTTCTAGTCATTAAATACCAATAATGGCCAAGTTAAAGGAACAGTCAGACCCAACAAAAATGAATAAATAAGTACAATGCCATCCTCAGGGCATACCTACTCATTCTCATCTTCTTCACTGAAACAGATATTCTGTGTTAGGAAAAATGCCAGGAGAGTACAATTTTGGTTCAATAGAGCAGAAGTCTCTTAATAGGTGGCTGATGAAGTAGATTTACAACCCCACTGACATGTCCCTTAGAGTGCCCTCCACACTGCCTTTCTTAACCCCCTTCATCCCATCAATAAGGATTCACTACTCCTTCTTTGGACCTTCTCTGGACCACTACTTTCTTGGTTATTTGTATGTTTGCAGGCCCAGGGTGCTTCTATCCTGAATATAAGTCTTCCAATGTCTGCTGACCAATAAAAGCGGGTCAACTGGAAGGCACAGCTTAAGTCACCGTTCCAGATTATGGGGCAGGCACTCAAGTGTTTACAGAATGGACACATGGACACATGAATGGATGGAGAGACCAGAGGCACAACTGTAAAAAACCTGAGTCGACAACCTGAAGGAGTGGAGTGGGGAGGCAGACGGGAGGGAAGTTCGAGAGGGAGGGGACATATGGACCCCTATGGCTGATTCATACTGATGTCTTGCAGAAAACAACAAAATTCTGTAAAGCAATGATCCATTAAAAAAAAAAAAAAAGACTGAGCTGTAAATGAGGAGTTGAACTGAACATTCTGGTAAGGGCCCCTCCCAGTTCTAACATCCTTTTTCAGGTACCTGTTTCTATGTTCTACAGATATTGATTCTGTCAACAAATGGTAGGCTCAGAGGCTTTTTTTTTTCGGATCCTGCAACTTAAACCTTAGAAGAAAACCTTGGCCCCTGAATCCGCTCCCACGAAAAGTCTTATATATCCCAACTATGACATCTAAGGTTTATGGGTGTTCTCTCTCTCTCTCTCTCAGACCAAAAAAGGAGGATAAGTCTGGTGGTTTAAAGGAAAATTAGAAACTCATATCACCGCTGTACTAAAAGAGACCTCACTGAGCATCTGGCCCAGTGGGCTGGCATGATTGATGTCATCCAGAAAGGTTAAGTGATCTGATCAAGGTCGCCCAGCCAGAGGCTGGGCTGAGGCTCGAGCTAAGTCTCCAGCTCCCCGAGCACTGCTCTTTCAACCACTCCGGCTGCCCTCTGAACTCTCCCATGGTAATTAAGTCAAAAGTTCAAGATTTATGTGAGTTTTGGCCGCTGATGACTGCCAACTATGTTTTTATTGATGTAAAAATAATAATAATAAAAAAAAACACAGCCTGTTTCAGCTCCTAGATTAAGTCTCACAAACTCTCTAAAGCCCTGCTAAGGCCTCTGTCTTAAGTCTATAATTAGGGCCTTTAAAAATATCACTAATCAGGACATTTCAATGCTTTGACCCTTGATGAGGGAAGGGGGCATGCGTCTGAGAGCTCTATCCCATCCTTGTAACGGACTGCAGTTCATCTGTCTTCAGTTTTGAATAGAGAAAGAGAAAACAAATCTGATAAAATATGAAGACGTCCGTGAAGGTGTGACTGTGGGAGGCAGGAGGGCTTTATTTGAGAAATCTCGCTGAAACAACAACTTGCTGACCAGTGAGGCATTCAGTAAGAGACAACAAACCAGCCAAGTCACCTCCAACCAAGAGACCGGTGGCCTGGGGAAGTCCCCAGGCTCTGCCTTCATCAGCTGTGGTTAGTAATGCTGCTGGACCAGAAGGAAGACTAAGAAAGAAAAGATATCCACCTGGCTGAATGGATGGAACATCACCACTGGCCTCTGTGATAAAACACCCAAACTAGTTTGTGATGAGTTTTTACTGCAAAGGCATTTCAAAAACTTCAGGCAGTTCATGCATTTTTTAAAAAACATATTTTTTTCAGTTTCCGGAAGCTTCACACAACTAAGAAACCAGCATTACCAACTTAGATACAATCTCTACCAAAGAGAAAAATCCCAAATAAAGCCAACGTGACTACAAACCCTCTACCATCAGTAGGTCCCAAATCTCAGGCCAAGAACCTTCGTTTTCCCCAGTTACTTCCCCCCAGAATTATAAATTCCCTTTTCTCCCTAGTAGGAACATGGGCAGCTGCGGGTCTCAACAAGAATAAAACCCAAAAGAAAATTATCTTTTCTCTTCTCTCAACAGCAAGAACCACTCCATTTGATTCAGCTGTCTTACGGTCAGTTCCCTCTAGGTGAGCAGCCAAGCTGAATCTTCTGTCAATCATGTCCTTCCTGAGCAGTCAGTCCCAAGTTCTTCAGTGACAATAATCACTTAAACACAAGCTGGAGGTAATAAAAAGTACCTTGAAAAAACAGACGACATGCCAGCTTCTTTGCTGCCAGATAACCCGTTAAGATACTGAGTACCTAGGGAAGGCAAGGACTAGTTTAAGTTATGCTTTCCTAAGCTATGGTACAGAGCTTGAACCTTTCAAAATCCTCAACCTGGATGCATTTCAAAAATTAGCATTTGAAACTGCAACTTTCTGTCCGGAGAAAGTCTCTTTCACCAAAGGGCATGTGGAGCAGCATTATTTCCTGGCAGCCGGGCTTGTGATGACATCACAAGATTGTTCCACTCGGGGAATGGTAAAGTGTGACGTCATCAGCTAGTCAGCTGCTAAAATATGACCGGAGAATGGCCTTCACATCTGGGATGGAAGGACCTGACTCATAAGGGGGAAGGGAGTGTCAGATCAATCAAATCAGCCCATTGGAGGGGTTTTTCAAAGCACGTGCAGCAGGATGTTAATCGATGCTATATTTTAAAAGGGGCCTTATGGTCAGTAAGTTTGAAAACCCTGGGAATGAACAAAAAGAAACAGATGTTTTACTACAGAACGTCTCAGAGCTTGTATGAGGTCGATAGACACTGTACGTCTTCAACAGAGGACTACGGTATGAGGTATTCTCAACGCTCATTTCAAAATATAACTCATTTTGGGCCGAGGATTATCAGGAACCAGGGTTCCCAGGGATCCTCTTTGAGAAACACCCGTTTATTCTCTTCACGTACAAACCACACCTGGACATTGCTCTATTTTTAATGGAATCCATCAGAGATACATGTGAGGAGGGTGATTCCACGAAGTATTCATTCAACATACAGGCCCGTCGTTGGACTTCAGAAGCAGTCAAAGGGGAAAGGTGGGCCTGAGGGGCACAGGATCCAACTCGTGGAACAATGGAGCACGTGAACACTCAGAGCCACAGGATCGGCCGGTAACAAACAAGAACCTCTTCTCCAGAGGAGCCCGCTTTTGAGTTGGGTCTCACAGGAAATAAACGTCCAGCTAACCTGAACACTGAAGAGCACACCTATAAAACTCAGATCAGACCTGGAGGCTACGCATACCAGTTTTATTGGCCCATCTTCAACAATCCTGCCTTAATTTCTGACTGTTATTTTTGCCATTACATTTGGCTACCATGCTTTCTGTACAGAAGCTAAGAAGAACCCCACCAGACAGGTAAGCGTGCCTTCTTAGAGTGAACCATCAGAATTGGAGAAACAAGAATTTCAGCAACTGGAGTAACCTGCCATCTATTTTTTTGAGTCAGATGATGGACAATGAACGTGGACCAGCTCCAAAGACAAAAACCCTTCTCGCAGAAGCTCAGAAAGATCCCTGTCAGCCCAGGGTCACTGGAGCATCGTTTGTTAACTTCACTGAAGGGGAGCTTTCAACCACAGCCCAGTGGCATTTCCAGACAATCAGAAGGCACCGAAGGAATCCATTTGGACACGCGAGTGGTTTCCAGGTGGCTGACAATGCAAAGAATTTGGTGCTTCTACACTTTTCGCTATTAATCAGGTCAGGCATTTGACACTAGAGGTGGCAAAAAATTGTTTTAATGGCAACATCCCCTTCCCCGCCTTGCCAATTACCCTGGCCGTGGCATTCCTCTGTCCGCGCCGGCCACAGCTGCTTAATCTCAGCCGCCCCAGGCTGCACCTGTGAATCACACCCGCCTAATCACAGTAACAGATGGCAGGGGCCAAGCAGCCCGCTAAGAACCGCTATCACTTTAAATCGCATCTAATGTTTCACAGGCCCCAAACAGAGGCAGGTCCCGACAGCAGTATCTCCCTGGTACAGCTAACACTAGCCCTTAATCGCTGTAGAGCACCCACTTCAGCGCAGAGCAGGTGTCATTCAAGAGCTCATTACAAAGAACCCAGGTTGTAAGGCGAAGGCACGGCGGTTCGCGCGGCGTGGGCTGGCGTGCGTTACACAGAACCCTCGACTACCGGAGCCCTGGCAGGGAGCACTCGCGTTCGGGAGGCAAAGGGTCAGCAGAGGTCAGACAGAGTCTGAGTTCACTCAGCCTGCTTGTTATGTCACCTCTGCCTTGCTGTTACAGTTGAATTCTTCCTGCACATCCCGGGGGACCTGCTGCTAGGCAGGGCGGCTGCTCACTAGGGTCACACGGTCCTCAGGCGTGCCAACAGAACCCTGTGCATCGGATGCCCCGGTCCACAGCGATGGCTACCACAAGGAGGTACCACCTTGGAGGTGCCAATGACTAGGTGAGCAGCCTCCTGCCACCCGCTGCATCACCCTGGGAATGGGCAGAGGGGCACCGTGAAGAGACAGCCGCAGGCCAGTGACTGAACTGCGGCTCTGCTTTGGGCTCACTGTAGCACGAATTCCCAGCCCACAAAACAAGACACCTCCTCGTTTCACCTTCGCTGGTGCCTGGGGCCACACACTGAAGCCACAGCCGGCGTAGAGCCCGCCCAGAGCAGACCCTTCTCGCCATTGTCAGGCCACTGCCTCTCGTACCAGAGCCAGTAAGAAGCGAGTGACATGTTCTGAGGTGCCAGCGTTTCATGGCTAAGTCACAGTGACGAGAACAGCAGCCCCCTTAGAAGGCTGCTACAAATCACGGAGGAAGACCCTTTCACTCACCCTGTTACCCACTGTTTTACCGGCAAGATCGCTAAACTCCACTCGGAGGCAGATCTGCGAGCAGGATTCACATTTACTGTGCTTGAGAGTGACTCCCAAAGTTTCTAATTCAGTGGGTCTGGGGTGGGCCCTGAGAATCTTCATTTCTAGTAAGTTCTTAAGTCGCTCTGGTGTTAGTGGCCCAGACTGCAAGCTTTCTCTTGCCCAAGAGTGAAAACTAATACGAGTCAAAATATTTCCCTTCTTGCCTTTGCTGCTGGGAGGCTCAGAGACAAATTCAGTTCCTCACTGAAGCAAAACATTATCCTAGGTGCCAGACAACATCGAGTGTCTCTTTTTCCTTGATAAAGTCCAGGGTTTATTTTAATAACTAACTGCCTATTATTTAGACCTTGTTTAAATCTATTAAACTAATATCCTTTGAGAAAAAAATGGAGACTGTAACATCTAAGGCAAGAATGCCAATGGCCGACGTAAGATCACTTCGGAAATATTCCAATGTTACTCAAAAATACAACTTGCTGTCTTTGATCTTCGTTACTGAATAACCACTCACAAATGTTTTTCTGAGCAGTGTACAAATACGCACTCTCTAATCCTTATAACAACCCCTGAAGATAGTGTTATTATTCCCATTTTACAGGAGAAGAAAGCGAGGCACAGACGTTAAATTAGTTGCCCAACTCAGCATTAATGGAGTCAGACTGGAACCTGAGCTGCCCAGCTCTGAGAGGCCACGTTCTCACTCCTCGAGTAGGGACCCCCTACCGTCAGTTAAGGCAGGGCTCTGACTGCCTCTAAACACGCAGACAGCATTTGGGGTTCCCCTTTTCTATGCACAATGTAAGGCATGCTTCCCTTATGTGTGTTCAGCAAGCAATCATGTTTTACAAGGCAAGGATTTCTCAGCTTCTGCAGTACTGACATTCTGGACCAGACACTCTTTGCTATGTGGCTGTCTTATTTATTGAAAAGATGTTTATTAGCAGCAGCCTCTATCTCTTCGATGCCACTAGCATCACCCTCTTCCTGCATCAGGACAGCCAAACATTGCCCTGTGTCCCCCAAGGGAGGGCGAAGGAAGACGATCCTCACAAAGGGGAGACCCACTGAGTCAGGCCAAGCACTGCCGACGGTGACGAAGACGACCAGGATGCCGTGCGGCTCTACTGCCTTGACGTCTCCAGACAGCGAGACACCAGAGGGAGAAAGAAAACCAAGGACAGAAAAGTCGTAACTGCTTTCGAGAGAAAGTGGCTACGGACACAGTAAGAAAGGACAAACGGTAGAGAAGGGTATACAGCAACACTGGTTTATTCTCGGATTTGAAAGTCAGAAAGAGCAGACACAGCGGAGAGGCGTCAACAGTCAAGAGCATCCCGAAGAGCCGCCGGGAGACCGCCGAGCGTCAGGACTTCCCACCGCGCTCGCCTCTCGCGGGGACCTTCGGAGACGGCCGTTACTTACGCTTGCCGTTACCATTCTCACTGACAAAGTCGTCCGAGGCGTCCGCGTCGTCCTCGTCATCTCCCGACGAGATGGCATCTGTATTCAAGAGAACACAGCCTTGGTTGTGTTTTTGCAAAGCAAAAGGTTGCGATCATCTACAACTCAGTCCTTCTGGAAAGGGAATTGGAGAACCCAGCAACCAGGCAGAAAGAGTCTGAGATCGTGTCTAGTTAAGATGGTTTTAATGGCTTACATTCTCTCGCCATGATGACAGTTGGTCTATATTGTGCTTCTTAACATGTTCTGCTTTCACATTATTTGAACATGCTATAAAACGGGATATACTGAAACTGGATTCTAAGCTTCCACTGGCATTCAAGTCCCCAACAAATTTACTGATTGGGTAAGAGCCGAAGATTCTTTCCAATGCCGTCTTTCAGCACACAGGGGCTCCTTCCAGAGAGGAATGAGTTCCAAGAAAAACACCCTGTGGCCTTCTGACTGTTTACTAATAATCTGAAAGCAGAATTTCAACTTGACCACTAAACGGGACCTGTGCAGTGCCCCCGGGCCAGGTGGAAGAAAAGTCGAGGAGGGAAACTCAAATTTTAATCAAAGGAAGCAGAAATCTTCAGCATCCACATTTCAATCCTATGTTCCAAATGCCAAGGATGCCAGTGGTACAGAGGTTTAAAAAATTTTTTTAAAAAGATGTGTTATTACTTGTAGGAAAGTGTGCTGTCTTCAAAGGAAAATGTAACATGGCACATGAGAATCCTGTCATTTTTTAATGACCAGCCTCTCTACTACTAGGTCCCATAGAAGAACTTCAAAACCAGATCCATCACAAACTGTGAAGCTCTGTGCCTGGCATCCAATTAGCAGATCCCACTGTGATTTCACTGGTCTGATAACACTTCACCCAAAAAAGCGACTACAGGGTAGAGAAGGCAGAGGGCTGGCAGGCCAACTCACCTGTGACATTGACCATGAAGTAGACAGTCTCACCGTCTACGTTCCTAGCAGCAGTACAAGCATAGAGGCCGGAGTCTCTAGGCGTGGCACCTTTAATCTGCAAGTACTCCCCAATAAGCACTGTCCTATTGTTGGGCCCCAAGTGTACCCCATCCTTAGTCCAACTGATCATGGCGGCATCTCGCAACAGGCAGCGCAACTCTAGCGACTCCCGGGGCGCAGCCACGTAAACTTCTGGCTGGGAGATTTGGTATTTGGTTGGTGGCTCTGCAGAAAGGCAGGAGAGAGAAGACGGAGACAGATGGGAAAGAGAAAAGGGAGAGAACGTCCAACAAAGCTCAGTGGAGCCCCCTTGATCCCCAGGAGAGGCAGTTTATTTATTTATTTTTTTGCAAATGGCCCCGGGGGTGTCTGCTCGCCTTGCACCCCAGGAAGCTGCCCTCACTGGGGAGGGGTGTCTGAAACCAACCAGAGGAAGCACCCAGCAAAAGCTGCCACCCTGAGTTTCCACAAACCGTAGAGCATTAAACACAAACCCCAAACCCAATGTGCAATGAAGGACACCGTACAAGAAAACTTTGAAGTTGGCTGTTAATCCAAAGCCTGGTTATGATGCAACATGCAGAAAAGTCTATCACTGTGGTATTTTTAATTTGTAGGAATGTGTGTTTTACAAACGGTTTCATTCCACAGGACTGCAGGACTGCTTACGTACACACACACACACACCCCCCCCGACCTATTTGTGCTGACTCGCCTGTTATCACAAATCTGAGCTGCTTAAAAAGAAATGCTTCAAATTCTCAGGCTCAGATCAGAACACTGCTGGTCTGGAGACTTAATTCTATGCTGGGTGAGTTGGGACGCACTGTTTTCCCTAAAATGATAAAAGCTTGGAAGCCGTAACTTCAAAACCAGATCCATCAAAACTGACCTCCTGGCATCCAATTAGCAGATCCCACTGTGATTTCACTGGTCTGATAACACTTCACCCAAAAAAGCGACTACAGGGTAGAGAAGGCAGAGGGCTGGCAGGCCAACTCACCTGTGACATTGACCATGAAGTAGACAGTCTCACCGTCTACGTTCCTAGCAGCAGTACAAGCATAGAGGCCGGAGTCTCTAGGCGTGGCACCTTTAATCTGCAAGTACTCCCCAATAAGCACTGTCCTATTGTTGGGCCCCAAGTGTACCCCATCCTTAGTCCAACTGATCATGGCGGCATCTCGCAACAGGCAGCGCAACTCTAGCGACTCCCGGGGCGCAGCCACGTAAACTTCTGGCTGGGAGATTTGGTATTTGGTTGGTGGCTCTGCAGAAAGGCAGGAGAGAGAAGACGGAGACAGATGGGAAAGAGAAAAGGGAGAGAACGTCCAACAAAGCTCAGTGGAGCCCCCTTGATCCCCAGGAGAGGCAGTTTATTTATTTATTTTTTTGCAAATGGCCCCGGGGGTGTCTGCTCGCCTTGCACCCCAGGAAGCTGCCCTCACTGGGGAGGGGTGTCTGAAACCAACCAGAGGAAGCACCCAGCAAAAGCTGCCACCCTGAGTTTCCACAAACCGTAGAGCATTAAACACAAACCCCAAACCCAATGTGCAATGAAGGACACCGTACAAGAAAACTTTGAAGTTGGCTGTTAATCCAAAGCCTGGTTATGATGCAACATGCAGAAAAGTCTATCACTGTGGTATTTTTAATTTGTAGGAATGTGTGTTTTACAAACGGTTTCATTCCACAGGACTGCAGGACTGCTTACGTACACACACACACACACCCCCCCCGACCTATTTGTGCTGACTCGCCTGTTATCACAAATCTGAGCTGCTTAAAAAGAAATGCTTCAAATTCTCAGGCTCAGATCAGAACACTGCTGGTCTGGAGACTTAATTCTATGCTGGGTGAGTTGGGACGCACTGTTTTCCCTAAAATGATAAAAGCTTGGAAGCCTTAACGTCAAAACCGAAGAGAGAAAAACGCCCCAGGGCACTGAGAGGCAGTCCACGTTGTACTTGCATGGATCTAACGTAGGCTGCTGAGGGCGGCTGCCTGGAGCACCGTTTGGGAGGCTGGAGCCCTCCCTGCCCACATTCTCCACCATCGACCCGGGTTCCAGCCTCCTCGGCCTCTTCTGCCTCTGTCTCCTTTACGGCAGCTCCCTCCTCCCTCGCCTCTGCCTCTGTCTCCTTTACAGCAGCTCCCTCCTCCCTCGCCTCTGCCTCTGTCTCCTTTACGGCAGCTCCCTCCTCCCTCGCCTCTGCCTCTGTCTCCTTTACGGCAGCTCCCTCCTCCCTGGCCTCCACACGGAACCCACCCCACCCTTCACACTCGGATCACGCACGCCCGCCTGGATGAGAGCTTGCCACCAGCCACCCTGGCCCAGAGGGAAGCGGATCTCCCTCCTCGCCGGCTCCTGGGGACGGACCCCATTCCTGACGGACTGGTCCTGTGCCCCGGACAAGGGGAGGCCGTCAAGGTTCCAGAGGGAGGACCGAGGTCCCTGGCTCCTGGGGAGCCCCTCCCCCGCCCCCGGCAGGCACACGGAAGGTGATCATTTCAAACAGGATCGATCGAGGTCCCAATGACTCAAGAGATAAAGAAGTCTCCTGCAACGCAGGAGGCTCAGGAGGCGTGGAGCCAGGTTGGGAAGATCCCCTGGAGGTGAGCGTGATAACCCATTCCAGTATTCTCGCCTGGAGAATCCCAAGGACAGAGGAGCCTGATGGGTCTCAGAGTCTGCCACCACGGAGCACGCACAGTCCCCAAACACGCAGGGCAAAACAAGCCCAAGAGGACACAGCCTCCGCCAACGGAGTGAGAAGGAGCCATGCATCTTGAAGGAGAAGAGCCAGAGCCGCCAGCTGGGATCCAAAAGGGTTCATGAATTGGCTTTCATCCTTCACAGAGAGCTCTGTGAATGGTACCCGGAGTCCCAGGCCCGGAAAACACAAAGCCGCCCCGCTCTGAGATGGCTCCAAATCTGGGCAGCATCACAAGGCAATTGTTCTGTCCTCTGAGTGTGGTCTGGACCAGTGTCCCACATAAGACTGAAAAAGAGTTACTTCATGTGTCAGTGCCAGGGACCAGCAAGGGCCACACGCATTAAGTTCTAGAAATCCCTCTTCCCCTGCCCCCAGTACCACCACCAGGCACCGGGGAGGGCAAGGGCTCCCCAGAGGGGCACCCCTGAGATGTCCACACCAAGAAGGGGCCAGAAGCCGAACAGGAAGGGAATATAAAGAGGCAACCACAGCAAAGGGAAGAAAAGAGAAGTCATATTTAACCTGGAAAAACACACCCCAAAACAAAGGCAGAAAGCCCCGGCGGACAAGCAGGTTGCATTTCAAATGTTTGGTTTTCTCCCTCAACAATTAGTTATGGAACACCTACTATGGGCTGGGGGCTTCCAGGTGACACCAGGGGTAAAAATCCTGCCTGCCAATGCAGAAGACAGAGATGCAGGTTTGATCCCTGGGTTGGAAAGATCCTCTGGAGAAGGGAACAGCAACCCACTCCAGTATCCTTGCCTAGAGAATTCCATGGACAGAGGAGCCTGGCGGGCTATAATCCATAGGGGTGCAAAGAACCAGGCAGGACTTGAGCGACGTAACATACACACACACACTGGTATGGGCCACACTGGATGCTCAAGAAGCAACCAGAAACAAAAACAGTCCCAGCACTTATGGGTGATTAATTACAGTGCGGTAACAGTAGGCATAACATCCACCAAACTCTAGAGGGTGTGGAGTGGTCCTGAGGGTCAGCAGGAAGAATACGCCAGTTAGTGGCACGTCCAGGGAGGCAGGCTGGACCTCAGAGCAGGAGGTGGCAATCCACAGCCCCTCGGGCCAAACCCAGCCAATACCTGTTTTTGTAAACAGTCGCACAGGTGCACAACATGCTGATCACTTACACGCTGTGCAGGGCTGCTGGGACATAACAGTGACGTCACCTAAGCGGTTGAAACAGAGGTCTGGTGATCTGTAGAGCCGGAAATATTTAGTCTTCCCTTTACAGAAAATGTGCCATCTCCTGTTGTATAGGATGGCCAGAGACAGCTTCTTTAGAACGAAGTGAAGGGCAAAGGGATGCTTAAAAGATACTGCTGAGAACTTAGCTGGAAGGTTCTCAGATGAGGCCTCCCGAGGCTATGTAAGTCACAATGCTGTAAAAGTAAGTCAATGACTAATAAAAATTTTTGGAACTCTGGATCCTGAGCAGAAAAAGTATAGGAAGAGAAAAGCAGAAAAAGGGAAGAGGAGGAGAACAATGCAATCAGTCTAGCCCCAAATCTCAGACCATCTCCCACTTCCTGAAGGACCAGACATTGGAATTGAGAGGCCCCGAAAGGCGACCTGGCCCACCCCTTTTACAGCTGATCAAGGCCAGGATCAGATGTCACTTGGGTCCGATAAGCCAACAACTTATTACAGAAACAGCATCCACAATGTTCGAATGAATTTACACTGTCTCAGCCTGGGTCATATAAGAAGTGCTATTGCTATTTACTATTAATAATTGCTATTTGCGACCATACTGCAAAATCAGCAAGTCCACAAGAATGCATTCCACAAGAACGCTGTGGAATTTGCCTTCCTCTGAGCCAGAACTGGTCATCAAGAGATGACTGAACAAGGAAGCAGCTGGACAGAAGTAGCAAAACTTCCTTTCCTTAATGGAGAGCCCGGGACCCGTGTGATCCACCCGATCTGCTCTGGCCCTCGGATAAGGGGTAGCCATGTAACTATTTCATGGAGGCACACCAAGGCTCTAAGATTGTTTTCATTGTTTGTTTGTTTTTTTTAAAAGAAAAGTAGGACATCTACAATTGTGATGCACAAAAATCTTTCTCCAGACAAAGGTGGAATTATGATTTCTCAAAGGCTAGCAATTTCATTAAGAATTGTCTCCATCTGCAGTAGGCAAATCACAAAGTCTTGCTGAAATCGTGGGTACCGGAGATGCTAGACCAACATCCTCCACAAGACATCACCACCTGCTGCTACAGACGGAGGTCACACAGCACGGTAAGGACCACATCCGGCTGAAGACACAGGAGATCCTACAGTTAAATGGATGCAAGTGGAGGAGAGAGGAGCCCGGCGTCCTACAGCCCACAGGGCCGCAAAGAGCGGACGCAGCGCAGTGACTGAGCAGCCACCACCATCTGTATGAGAAGAGAGTGAAGCCTTGAATCCAAGTCCACTCTGCTCCTGCTCATAACACTAAGCCACCCACCTTCAACGTCCGCGACCATTAACCGCCACCGTGGGGAACTCAGTCAGGGTGTGCTCCTCCCTCCCCAGCTGATTATTTCACAACTGGCTCATCTGCCTGGGGTGTCCTTGGGGAACCCCAGCAGTATCCTGCAATACTCCTGCATGATCTAGAAGGACTTTAAGTACACCTTAGGTAGGATGGGTGGGTAAATAGAAAGGGGGGAAGAGAGGAGGAGGGGACAGAGTTGGGGAGGGCGAGTAGGGCCTACAGTGGGTGGGGAGAGGTGGAATGACCACCCAGTCCCTCCCAGGCCATGCAGCTGCTCCTGTGACCCAGCTTGCACATTCCTGCATCAAAGACCTCCCAGGCCAATAGGCCAAGAACCCAGACACTTAGCCTAGCCCCCACACTGACTCAGCGGAGGCAGGTTTCTCCCCGTCCCTCCCCCACAGCCCCTGGGGCTTGGCATCTCTTCTGCGCCCCCGCCTCCGGGTGATCCCTTCCTCATGCTTCTGAGCGCTCCACGCCTCGGACACACCACAGTGGTACTGCCCTCCCCTCGCTCCGCGGGGACAAGGGACCTGTTCCCCCTAACGCAGCAATGATGCAACTGCAGGACCCTGCCACGCCCTCTCTGATGCAACCACCTTCCACTGTGACCTCACCGCAGCTGCACCACCTGCTCTATAAACAGGCAGAGAATTCCCTGAAGATTTAAACACTGCCTTTTACAGCAATATTTCCATCTCCTGCCTTTGTTTCTTCTGGTGACGCAGCATACTTTCTTCACGCTTTCTTACACAGAGGAGGGGAGAAATCCATGCTCCCCTCACCTGTTCTCACCAAAATGCCAGGGGGGGAAGTTCCAGAAGCCACTTTGCTACACACCAACTGCTCTTTCAGAAGCTTCCACGGACAGAAAACGCGTCTTCATATCTTTCATAATATAAATTACAAGGAAGCGAGAAGGCTGGGCTGGACGCTCTTTGTCACTGTAGCTAAGAGCGTTCAACAAACACGGTGCCAAGTGTACCTTCTGCGAGGACCAAAAGGTCCTTGTTTCTACTCGCTGAGCCGCCTGACCGCCGGGGACAGCTCAGCTGTGCACATTTAGGTTGCATCACCTGAACTTTCTCCCCATGAGGTTCAAACACTTGAGAAGCGCCCGTGGCATCTTATCACACAGCTGCTTTCCAATAAATGGACTAATCTGATATGAAAAAATGAGAGCCGGGTACCTCTACAGCTCACCGAAAAGTGAACCATGTGAATAACAGCCGCCACGGCTTATGGCCTGTGTGTGTTTCCCGCCTGGAGCTGCATGCATCTCGTTCCCTCCACTAAGAAACTCCCGGAGCCCCGATCCCTGGGAGCTACTGGAATTTAGAACTGAGGGGCCGCCGCAATGGGGAAGAGACAGTCAGGCGAGGGCTGCCTGCCACGCCGACGTCACGCTGCCATCACGCTGCCGTCATCAGCTTTGCCTCTCAGGAAATCAACACGGGGACATCAATCCTCGCTGGAGGCGACCAGAGCCCAGGGAAGGGGGAGGTCGCGCCCAAGGCAGGACGGGCTGTGGCTTCTGGGACGTCGCCGCGCCGTCCAGCCGAATTCTTCCCCAGAGTCACCGGGAGGCCGTCTTGAGACAAATGGAGCGTTTGGAACGGGGAGCTATTTCAGGTAACACTTGACGCTGCCAAACCAGCCGTAGCAGCCCTTCAGACTGTCACTTTTTATAATGTTTGCCTATAAACTTCTCCCGTGTGGTTTCTGAAATGGCGCCCAAATGCAAACAGAGAACAGATGGGGAGCCCGCGTCGTGCCCTGTCCAATCGCGTCGTGAGGCACGGATGACAGGTTTAACTGTTAAGGAAGAAAAGCGGCGTCTGCCACGGGGACAGCAAACGACGTCACATGTCAGAAATGCACCCTTTTCTGGGGTCTCCTCGGGACCCGTGTCTTTTCAAAGGTTAGGATGATCACTGCTGAGAGTTGGCAATCCCAGCTTCAAGGAGGCAGAGGGTGCCCCCAAGGAGTCACTCCATCTCAAAGTCAGAAGCATTCAAGCCCTGAACACAATCCCCCAAAAAAGGGGGGAAGAAAGGAAGGGAGAAACGCCCACACAGATCCCTCTGTGAGACAAGGAGGGAAGGAAGGGGAAGGGACGGCCTGCAGCGGGGGTCGGGGCGGCGGGGCTTTCCTGGGAACTACACACTCACCTTTGGGGTGAGAACACAGCCCTGGTTTCCTGGTGCCTCCAGGCATTCTGCCCCCGTGGCCGCGACAAGCCACGTCCCTGCTGCGGGGCTGCCGCCACCTCGACACCCGGGACGCACCTGCACACGCCCTGAAATGTCACAGTCCACAAGCAGACAGCAGGAAAGTGACTGCTCCTGACTCGCCTCCTGGTCTTCAAGACGGCCTGGCACGGCCGCACCCCGGTCTTGGGGAGAGGCTTTAACTGGCCAGTGCCCCGTGTTCTGTCCATAGGAAGGGAGGACAGAACCCCTCGCGTACACAGCTCTGCCAACGCACCCTCCACCAGCTGGAATGGGGGGACCCTGGACAGACCCACATCCGGCATTACTTTTCAGTGACCCACGGTGTCTCAGGGCACCGGGACTTTGGAACCCCCACTTTCCTACAGCACAGTTTCCATCCAGGTGGCATCCAAGTGCAGCAGCAGGAAGATCTAAAGATGCCGAGTTCCCAGCACCAAGTCAGAAATGACCACCCTTGTGTCCCCAGCACGGGGGCCCTGCGGACGGCCCCACAGCAGCAGCAGAACTGGCTGTTTTCAGCTCCGACAGCCTCAAAGCTTCCCCTTGACAACAACGGGCTTACGGAAGACAAAATCCGGACATCAGACAGAGGCCTTATAAGGCCTGGGTACTACTTGTTCTTCGTGGGGGAAGGGAGACACAGACACTCTGCACAATATAAAGATGAAAGTTCTCTACCTCAAGAAATACTGCCAACATAAAAATGGGGGCCCGAAGAATTCAAAGCCCTGGAACACAGAGAAGGAAACAGGCTGCAGGCTCCTCTTTCCAGCTCATGGTCGGGGTATCTTCTAGACTCACGTCAGGACCTAACAATCTCCCTGTGGGCATCATGGGGGCCAGGACAACCACTAACAGCTGCCTCTGCCCAGAAGCTCGACTGCTCCAGAAACGCTAGCCTGGATCCCATCCCTCCTGATCAGACGGGATGATGGCTCATGTTTCCAATATGGTAACTATTAAAATGTATATACATAGGCGCACCCCTCCTATCATTCAGGTCTGTCGTTGAGAAACAGGGCAAGCAGCTCTCCAAGCCTGAAAAGAAAGGCTATTTGTTGATCCCTATGAGAAAATTAAAATGTATAAATAGTCAGGGACCAAGGAAAGCACCCATTTAGGAGTGAGTCACCATTATCGCCTCATATTTGGACCCAAAAGGTAGAAAATATGCACTCCCTAAATGTGTCAGCATCCCTGATTCAATGTTCTAGGAGGCAGAGGGGAACAGTGGAGGTTTTCTCCTGGTCACACTATGCGTATCCAGCATTCAGGAGAGCAAGAGTACCACCAGACCACCAGGAGGTGGGACTCAAACAGAAACAGCTGCAAAAGGTCCCCAGATATTGGCAGCTTTGGTTAAACAAGAACTTCACAATCAGGCCCATTGTTCAAAAACCATCTCCCAGAAGGATACGCCATTACACTGTCTAGCGCCTAGGGAGCAGAAGTGGGCACCATGCATCATGTCAGAGCAGCTCCCGGCCCCAGGTCGATGCACAGGGAGTCTGTGTGCTCGGCCGCGGGCTGTCCAGGCTCCTGCCTCCTGGAGACATGCCCGCCAGACACAACAGACACCAGACCTGGGCCTCCTCGGGTATGCTATTCCAAGGGAAACCACATCATCAAAAAGCTGGCCCTGCTGACTGACCAAGACCACTGGAAAATCTCTTTCCCTCAGTGGAAGGTTTTGTACTTGTATCACCGCAAGTAGGAAGGGGGATGTGGGGAGCTGGAGGGGAGCCTGACGAGCAGGTAAAGGGATGAAGGAGCGAATGGGACCAGCCTGAGCCTTTCCACCCGCTCTTTAAGGTCAAGAGCGGCCCTGTCGAGGCTTCGCCTATAAAATGAACACACATGCAGGCTCCTCTTTCCAGCTCATGGTCGGGTATCTTCTAGACTCACGTCAGGACCTAACAATCTCCCTGTGGGCATCATGGGGCCAGGACAACCACTAACAGCTGCCTCTGCCCAGAAGCTCGACTGCTCCAGAAACGCTAGCCTGGATCCCATCCCTCCTGATCAGACGGGATGATGGCTCATGTTTCCAATATGGTAACTATTAAAATGTATATACATAGGCGCACCCCTCCTATCATTCAGGTCTGTCGTTGAGAAACAGGGCAAGCAGCTCTCCAAGCCTGAAAAGAAAGGCTATTTGTTGATCCCTATGAGAAAATTAAAATGTATAAATAGTCAGGGACCAAGGAAAGCACCCATTTAGGAGTGAGTCACCATTATCGCCTCATATTTGGACCCAAAAGGTAGAAAATATGCACTCCCTAAATGTGTCAGCATCCCTGATTCAATGTTCTAGGAGGCAGAGGGGAACAGTGGAGGTTTTCTCCTGGTCACACTATGCGTATCCAGCATTCAGGAGAGCAAGAGTACCACCAGACCACCAGGAGGTGGGACTCAAACAGAAACAGCTGCAAAAGGTCCCCAGATATTGGCAGCTTTGGTTAAACAAGAACTTCACAATCAGGCCCATTGTTCAAAAACCATCTCCCAGAAGGATACGCCATTACACTGTCTAGCGCCTAGGGAGCAGAAGTGGGCACCATGCATCATGTCAGAGCAGCTCCCGGCCCCAGGTCGATGCACAGGGAGTCTGTGTGCTCGGCCGCGGGCTGTCCAGGCTCCTGCCTCCTGGAGACATGCCCGCCAGACACAACAGACACCAGACCTGGGCCTCCTCGGGTATGCTATTCCAAGGGAAACCACATCATCAAAAAGCTGGCCCTGCTGACTGACCAAGACCACTGGAAAATCTCTTTCCCTCAGTGGAAGGTTTTGTACTTGTATCACCGCAAGTAGGAAGGGGGATGTGGGGAGCTGGAGGGGAGCCTGACGAGCAGGTAAAGGGATGAAGGAGCGAATGGGACCAGCCTGAGCCTTTCCACCCGCTCTTTAAGGTCAAGAGCGGCCCTGTCGAGGCTTCGCCTATAAAATGAACACACATGATCTCCGGTCCTGAAAACAGAACCTTCTGCCCCTAAAGTATCTTCACCCCCAAGTCCAGGGGACAGCCCTGGGCCCCAGGCAGCCCTCCCCACCGTACACAGTGGGAGGCCGCCTTCCTCATTCAATGCTCCTCCTGCTCCCAGCGCTGTTCGCTGAGCCACTCGCGGTACCTGAGCGTCAAGTCTCACTTCTGTCCCCTCTCTGGTAACTCTTCAGAAAAGGAAGGGACAGGCTGGGGGAGTCGGGACAGCAGACTTAGACGAGGCCTGAGTCTCAGCTCTGCCACTCAGAAACTCTGTGACCTGGGAAAGGGCCCTTGGCCTTCTCATCACAACACCGTTCTGCCCCTGAAAGCCAGGATGACCGTAACCGAGCCAGGGTGCGGCAAGCTCCGAGCACAGCGGCCGGCACTTAGGGAGGAGTCAGAGGCACTCGCCGTGGGGAAGACCTTGCGGTTGAGATCCTCATTCCTAGGCCACAGCTGACTCACCCTGAAAGGAGGAAACACTCCCTAGCCAGGTCTTCTCATCCAGGAAGGGCGGGGAGGATCGAAAAGAGAGCCGCTGTCAGTGCCGTGCACACTTACCTGCAGCGGCATTCTGTTTTCTGTTGGTGTGTCCACGTGCACACACACGTGTTCAAGAACAGGAACGTGCACGGGGGTGTTCCTGCCCTTCCGGAGCTCCTGCCACCACCCCCGACCCCCGTGGATGCACTCTGAACGCAGCCCTGGCTCCCCTGGTGTTCTTCCCCGCATGGCGATCTCCTTCAGGCCTGCCCCCCGCATGGCAGTGCCACTCAAGCCCCTGCTTGCAGGTTCATAGTTCCACCTGCCCGAGGGAACACACTACCTCGATGCCAACAGGGGTCCTCTCCAAAACAGGCAGGTGACCTTCCACCTCGTCCTCCTCCACTGGCCTCTTGCTGACTGGAGGCACCAGGTGACATCGACTCAAGTTCCTCCTCTGCCCTAAAGCCCCCAGCTTCCTCGCCCCGCACCCATCAGTCCCCACAGCACCCCCATTCACTGTCTCTGCCACAGCTCTGCAAGGAAAGCCAGGGCGGACGTCACTCCCTCGGGCCCAGGGCTCCAGCAAGTGGGGTAATGGGGCAGCATTCCTCCCATACTTTGGCCACCTGCTCAGAGAGCTGCCTCACTGGAAAAGAGCCTGATTCCGGTGAAAGGCTGGGGGCAGGAGGAGAAGGGGGCGACGGAGGAGGAGATGGTTGGATGGCATCACTGACTCAATGGGCATGAGTCTGAGCAAACTCAGGGAGACAGTGATGGACAGAGAAGCCCAGCGCGCTGCCGTTCAGGGGGCCACACAGAGTCGGACACCACTTGGTGACTAAACAACAGCAACGACCCGAGAGCAGGCTCCCAGGCCAGCAATCCCACCACATTCCAGAAGCGAGTTTTCAGGGGCAGCTGCCTTTCCACCTTTGCACTACCTGTGGCTCGCAGGGCCTGTTACTGACATGAAGTCAGTAACTGCTGCCAATTCAGGTGGATACATTTGCCTTCTAAGTCCCTTAGAGGGTGTCTGTTGCTCAGTTGTGTCCAACTCCTTGGGACCCCACAGACTGTGGCCTGCCAGGCTCCTCCACCCATAGCATTTCCCGGGCTGGGATACTGGAGTGAGTTGCCATTTCCTTCTCCAGGGGATCTTCCCAATGTAGGGAGCAAGCCTGGGGCCTTGCCACCTGGGTCTCCTGCACTTCCATCTTAAAGGTCCGATCACTGTCCAAATGTGACATTTTCCCCCAGTCTCTCCTTCAAGTGATTACATTTGGAACACATGAATACTTTTAAAAGTGGCCTCAGGGTTGAAAGAAACCCGGGGCGGCGGTGGGGGGCGGGGGCAGTGGGGTGGGGAGAAGTTAAGAGTTCTTCTTGGAGGGCAAGACTGCCTTCTGCTTCTGTAACTCAGGACCTTCGGGGAGAATTGTTCAGCAAGTTTGCTTAAAGAGCTCGGCCTTTCTTCTCTCAGCAGGACCCCAGTTCCAACACAAGTTCGGAGCCTGCAGAAGTGTCCCCGAACTGGTCTCCGCCCCCAGCAGCACCCCAGCCATTTGCAAATGAAGGGACAGCAGCTGGATACTGGGAAACAGATGGGCCTCCTCATTTGAATGAGTTTGATCTGGCAGCCCAGGCCCAGCAAGTTCAGGCCAGGCCAGAGAGGCAAGCGTGTTTCGGCTCAGGCATAGATTCATAGCCTGAGGGATCTCTAGCAAGCAGCTGGATCAGAAGGACCCCTGCAGAGGTCTCCCTAAAGTCAGAGGGGCAGGGAGCCTCTGCGTTGGCGGGCACATTCCCAGCTGGCTCAGCCCCTGCAGGACCCAGAGAGACCAGACAAGCCACAAGGATCACTTTTCTCCGGTGATTTGCAGAGAAGAGAAGTCTCCTAGGGAGATCCTGCGCTTGAGAGATTCATTTAGGGGCCACACAGAGTCGACCGGTGACTAAACAACAGCAACGACCCGAGAGCAGGCTCCCAGGCCAGCAATCCCACCACATTCCAGAAGCGAGTTTTCAGGGGCAGCTGCCTTTCCACCTTTGCACTACCTGTGGCTCGCAGGGCCTGTTACTGACATGAAGTCAGTAACTGCTGCCAATTCAGGTGGATACATTTGCCTTCTAAGTCCCTTAGAGGGTGTCTGTTGCTCAGTTGTGTCCAACTCCTTGGGACCCCACAGACTGTGGCCTGCCAGGCTCCTCCACCCATAGCATTTCCCGGGCTGGGATACTGGAGTGAGTTGCCATTTCCTTCTCCAGGGGATCTTCCCAATGTAGGGAGCAAGCCTGGGGCCTTGCCACCTGGGTCTCCTGCACTTCAATCTTAAAGGTCCGATCACTGTCCAAATGTGACATTTTCCCCCAGTCTCTCCTTCAATGATTACATTTGGAACACATGAATACTTTTAAAAGTGGCCTCAGGGTTGAAAGAAACCCGGGGCGGCGGTGGGGGGCGGGGGCAGTGGGGTGGGGAGAAGTTAAGAGTTCTTCTTGGAGGGCAAGACTGCCTTCTGCTTCTGTAACTCAGGACCTTCGGGGAGTATTGTTCAGCAAGTTTACTTAAAGAGCTCGGCCTTTCTTCTCTCAGCAGGACCCCAGTTCCAACACAAGTTCGGAGCCTGCAGAAGTGTCCCCGAACTGGTCTCCGCCCCCAGCAGCACCCCAGCCATTTGCAAATGAAGGGACAGCAGCTGGATACTGGGAAACAGATGGGCCTCCTCATTTGAATGAGTTTGATCTGGCAGCCCAGGCCCAGCAAGTTCAGGCCAGGCCAGAGAGGCAAACGTGTTTCGGCTCAGGCATAGATTCATAGCCTGAGGGATCTCTAGCAAGCAGCTGGATCAGAAGGACCCCTGCGAGAGGTCTCCCTAAAGTCAGAGGGGGCAGGGAGCCTCTGCGTTGGGCGGGCACATTCCCAGCTGGCTCAGCCCCTGCAGGACCCAGAGAGACCAGACAAGCCACAAGGATCACTTTTCTCCGGTGATTTGCAGAGAAAAGAGAAGTCTCCCTAGGGAGATCCTGCGCTTGAGGACTGAAACCACATTCATTTAGGAAATTCCAAATTAAGATAGGCGCCCCCGTGGTTAACCTTTCTCCCCACCCCTAAGCCGCCTATTTGCATAGAGGTAAAGGCTTCAAGAAAACAAACTTTGAAGAGTTTAGTGAGCGAGTTGAGTGCTCAGTCGCTCAGTCCTTTCCTACTCTTTGCGACTCCATGGACTGCAGCCTGCCAGGCTCCTCTGCCCATGGGATTTTCCCACAAGAATGCTGAAGCGGGTTGCCATTTTCTCCCTAGGGGACCTTTCCAACCCAGGGAATGAACCGGAGTCTCTGGCGTCTCCAGCACTGCAGGCAGATTGTTTACCACTGAGCCACTGGGGAAGCCCACCTCCCAACAGAGCCGCCTTCAAAACCCTCAAGAGCATCTGACCTGGGAAGGGCTGTGCATGGCTCCCCAGTATGTTAGCTTTCCAAGACGTGGACAGGGCATATCGGGTCCTCTCTTAAGCCGAGACTGTGCACTCCTTTCCAGGAAATGAGAAGGAAGCCTTATTTGAACCTCTGAGTCCCCAGGAGAGGCCCCAAGAAGGGAGCAGAATCATTCACCACCCAGTCCAGCCCCCTCGCACCTCCCACCCCCGGCTTCCCAGGCCATCTCCCTGCCTCCACGTGCATCTAGCAAGAAAAGGGGCTCCATAGTGACAAGCAGAAAGATGAAATGACCTACTCGAGTGCCAACTAGGGGCCTGTCATGACTTTAACTGTGGGCACAGGTGGCTCCATTGGTGAAGAATCCGCCTGCCAAACAGTCGATGGAGGCTCAGTCCCTGGGTCGGGAAGATGCCCTGGAGAAGGAAATGGCTACATGCGCCGGTATTCTTGCCTGGGAGATCCCAGGGACTGAGGAGTCTAGCGGGCTACAACCCACAGGGTCACAAAGAGTTGGACACAATTTAGCAACTCAACGACAAAACCTCTTGCCTGACAGCGGAGAGGCCAGGACCATCCCCAAACTGGGCAGAGTGACCTGGCTGACATGTCTCGCTGGGGCTGACTGGGGCCCATGTGGTGGGTTGGCCAGCCAATCACGGTGGCGCCCACTGCCTTCAAGAAGCTGCACAGCTGGGGGACCCAGAAAAATCCTTGCTCTTGGCCATTGGCTGCCTCCAGCCACGCCTGGTCCGGCCGACTTCTCCATCCTCCTCTCCAGCACACGGGTCTCCTGGAGGCTCCCTAAATGCCTGTGAGACACGCCATGCCTTTACTCGTGAGCACCATCATCTCAGCTGGGTCGGGCGTGACCCTCATTTTTTGACAATTAGTTGACAAATGCCAATACCCCATTCCATAGGACGGGAGACGTTTTTTTGCTGGCTACTCTTACCCCCAGAGAGCCTAGCACGCAGCAGGACACAGTAGGCTCTCAACTTAACCGAGAGACAGCCTCTAGGCAGCCGCAGCCATTGCACGGCGATGTGAAAGCTGTACCGAGTCAGGTCACAGCGCTCAGCTCCGGAAGCTGCGGCTGCACCAAGGCGCCGCGGCTCAGAGAGGACACTGGGGCATCCCCTCCCTGCCGAGCACCCCACAGCTTCTCCGCCACGTGGAGCCCCGCTTCTGAACGCCGGTGTCCTCCGCATCTGCTGCGCAGGTGACCAGTGCGAAGTTCAGCTGACTGAGCCAGCCCTGATTCGCCCCCACCTCTAGCCGGAACCACTCAGAGATCAGTTGTTTTGTTTTTTTGTTTTTATTTTGTTTTTTTTTAATCACCAAACAGAACTTTGTTTGCTTTAAAAATGGGTTAAGCTCCTTGGCCTCTTTCTTCCCTCAGGACACCCTCCCTGGCCAAGGCTGCAGGAAGTGGAGGTGTTGAAGCATCTGCCCTTTTGTTCTTGGAATTCCCCCCCCACCCCCCACTGTTTATTTTTATTTTGTACTTTTTTTTTGCTTTCCTAGTCTCTGACATTAGCGAGTCCACCAGTTGTCATTGCCACGACCACAGGCTGCAGGAAGCCCGGGTATACCAGCAGTCTTATAGGGAGGCTCTGACCCAATCTGAACTCAGAAATGCTGAAGAAAAGCTTAACACAACGTCAAACTGAGAACCCAAACTGAACACTGAGCAGGTCCCAGGGCAGACCACCCAAAGCACGCGGGCCAAGGAGAACAGGATGGCCCCACGCCGCTGCCTGTGAGCAAGTCCTTCCTGTCCTGACTCCCGCCATGGGACTCAGCCTGGGTCACTGACTGGGACTCAGAGAGCCTCCCTCTGGTCTCCTGGGCAGCACAGAGGCTTAGCTTCTTACAGATAAGCGACATACCACCAGAGGCCATTCCAGAAGAATTCCGTAGTGGTCATTACTGGAATGGTTTTACCGCCTACAACTTTTCTTCAAACGGCTTGAGGGGAATGGATGTGGACGCAGGAGAAGAAACAGCATGAATGAGCAGTGTCCTCACCTGTGTGAGAGTCAAATGACAGACCGAGGAATGAGAGGGCCTCCCAGAACACCTCCACAAGAGGCCCTCCTACTCAGGAAAGAGGAGTTCACGGGGAAATCGTTGTTGCACTAATAAATTTACCCCAAGGCCTAGGCCCCCCCTCACTAACTATGGGGTCTTGGAGGAATCATTTCACATCCAAAAGTCTAGGTCAGCTGGGTTGTTAAGGTTAGAGATGGTGGGGGGAGGGGAATCTGGAGGCAGGTGATTCAAACAGCATAAACGTCCAGCGACAAGAGAAAGAAGCCCTAGGTGTACAATGTACAGCATGACGACCACAGCTAACACAGCCATATGGCTGGTGCACAGGAATGCTGTTTAGAGAGTAAATCCGCGTCCCCCCCACCTCCCCGCCCCAAAAGAGAGTAAATCCCCAGTGTTTTCATCATGAGGGAAAAAACATTCCTTTTGTGTGTCTATATGAGCTGCTGGAGGTTAGTGAAGCCTACTGTGGTCATCATGTCACAATTGATGTAAGTCAAATCGTTACTCTGTACATCTTAAACAGTGCTGTCTGCCACATCTCCACAAAACTTGGGGGGAAAAAATCCCAGATAATATGCCAAGGTACCTAGCACAAGGTCCCCTACACAGCAGGCACTTAATAGATGGTAACAAGAATTACTGTTATCAGCTGCATCCTCATCTTCTCAAGGAATGAAGGAGCTAAAAAAACGACGATGCCATCCCTACTGCCCACCCCTACTCGTATCCCACCCTTCACACCCCGCTCCACCTGTCCTGTGAGGTAGCCCCACGGTGTAACACGCAGAGCTTCTCAGCTGCCCTCCGCGCCCAGTGCCACAGGCACCACAGTCATCTCCTCGAGCTCCCTTCCCTGAAGACGCGAGTCCAGCCACCTGTGCAGGGAGGCAGGTCCAGCCGGCTCCCGGGGACATCGCCACAGGCCAACCTGGCAGGGCCAGTCTCAGCATGTTATGGAGCGCCTCTCACGGGCCGGGACACAGGCAGAGCGTACAACACCCTCCTTCCCCGCCAAGCAACCTCACAACCCTCTCTCCATCCTTCTTTCTTTCTTTATGGCCACCCCATACGGCACACAGGAGCTTAGCTCCCAGCCTGGGCCCCTGCAGTGGAAGCATGAAGTCTACCCGCTGGACACCCAGGGGAGTCCTTCCACATCCTTCTTCACAGGACCTCTTGACAATCCTTTGCCTGGAAGCCCCAGACACAGAACTCCTTGCAAAAGTATATTGTTCTTCGTGAAGCACATGTCCCACCATTATTACATAGCTGCAAGTGACTTTTTTCGACAGGGAAAAAAAAATGTTACCTCAACCCTTTGGACTGCCAGCAGCAAGGATCACTTTGCACGCGTTTTAAAAGGGAGAATGGTGGGGAGGGAATCTGGAGGCAGGTGATTCAAACAGCATAAACGTCCAGCGACAAGAGAAAGAAGCCCTAGGTGTACAATGTACAGCATGCGACCACAGCTAACACAGCCATATGGCTGGTGCACAGGAATGCTGTTTAGAGAGTAAATCCGCGTCCCCCCCACCTCCCCGCCCCAAAAGAGTAAATCCCCAGTGTTTTCATCATGAGGGAAAAAACATTCCTTTTGTGTGTCTATATGAGCTGCTGGAGGTTAGTGAAGCCTACTGTGGTCATCATGTCACAATTGATGTAAGTCAAATCGTTACTCTGTACATCTTAAACAGTGCTGTCTGCCACATCTCCACAAAACTTGGGGAAAAATCCCAGATAATATGCCAAGGTACCTAGCACAAGGTCCCCTACACAGCAGGCACTTAATAGATGGTAACAAGAATTACTGTTATCAGCTGCATCCTCATCTTCTCAAGGAATGAAGGAGCTAAAAAAACGACGATGCCATCCCTACTGCCCACCCCTACTCGTATCCCACCCTTCACACCCCGCTCCACCTGTCCTGTGAGGTAGCCCCACGGTGTAACACGCAGAGCTTCTCAGCTGCCCTCCGCGCCCAGTGCCACAGGCACCACAGTCATCTCCTCGAGCTCCCTTCCCTGAAGACGCGAGTCCAGCCACCTGTGCAGGGAGGCAGGTCCAGCCGGCTCCCGGGGACATCGCCACAGGCCAACCTGGCAGGGCCAGTCTCAGCATGTTATGGAGCGCCTCTCACGGGCCGGGACACAGGCAGAGCGTACAACACCCTCCTTCCCCGCCAAGCAACCTCACAACCCTCTCTCCATCCTTCTTTCTTTCTTTATGGCCACACCATACGGCACACAGGAGCTTAGCTCCCCAGCCTGGGCCCCTGCAGTGGAAGCATGAAGTCTACCCGCTGGACACCCAGGGGAGTCCTTCCACATCCTTCTTCACAGGACCTCTTGACAATCCTTTGCCTGGAAGCCCCAGACACAGAACTCCTTGCAAAAGTATATTGTTCTTCGTGAAGCACATGTCCCACCATTATTACATAGCTGCAAGTGACTTTTTTCGACAGGGAAAAAAAAATGTTACCCCTCAACCCTTTGGACTGCCAGCAGCAAGGATCACTTTGCACAAGTCCAGACTTGTAAACATCCCAGATAATCAAAAGGGTTGGATAAAACCAGGGCTGGATAAAACCTGAGTGAGAGTTCCCTTTCTATTTTAATTAATGTAAATGCCTCTAATCAGACTTATCATTGTATAGCGCAGGGTAAACATCCCTGAAATATTGGCTTGACATCCTATCTCAGGTTTCTACCTCCAGGAGGAAGTGAGGTGGGGTGGGAAGGAAACAAACCCTTACTGAGCACCTAGTATCTACCAGGAACTCCTGTAAAGACTTCACATACATTTGCATTTAATCCTCAAGGTCCCTCTTTCAAGCTACATATTATCAGACTTTCAGATAAAGAAAGAGAGACTCAGAGAGGTTATCTAACTGATCCAAGGTCACAGGACCAGTAGATCACAGAGATTCAAACCGGCCTAGTCTCGCTCCCAAGGCCAAGTTCCTTTGAAGCGTTCTGTCCCCAGAAAGCACATCACAAATCACTGAAAATGATTCTATTCATTTCTATGAGAAAAAAAGGGCAAATGCAGAATTTAGGCTAATTATATAGAGGATTCCTAGTCTTTTAAAGATACGAGTGATTTTTCAATTTGAAACCTTTATAACATGTAGGATCTATAGTTAACTGTGTGACCATCAGGGTCAGCTTAAGAAGGCGACACGTATCGGTCAAGGTCAGGAGGTTTAGTGAGATGGGAAGAAGGTGACTTTTTTGGGAGATGCGGGCCACCTGTCAAGCATGCAGGACCTTAGTTCCCTGATGAGGAACTGAACCTGGGTCCTCAGCCGTGGAAGGGTAGAGCCCTAACCACTGGCTGCTGCTGCTGATGCTCATGGACTGTAGCCAGCCAGGCTCCTCTGTCCATGGGATTCTCCAGCTACTGGTGTGGGTTGCCATGCGTTCCTCCAGGGCATCTTCTCAACCCAGAGATTGAACTCAGATCTCCTGCATGGCAGGCAGATATTTTACCAGTGAGCCACCAGGGAAGCCCCCTAACCACTAGACCACCAGGGAATTCCCAAAGGAAGGAGGTGCCTTGAAGGCAGTCACACTCCTTTGAAGCAACATCTACACACTATCTGAAGTTTAAGGATTTTCAAAGAGTTTAAACCCTAAACTCACCACTGTAAAGCTCTTCCTAATTCATCTTCCAGAACCCTCCCTACCTCTTACCCCCTCAACACACAAAGTTGGCTTTTTCAATGTCTTGATATTTTTAAAACACTACAACTGGTCATGTATGGAAAAACTTAAGAGTAAACTGGCCTTTTAAAGGAGGTCACGCATAGTAACTTAGAAGGAGTTCTCGTGTAGAAAACAACCATCACAATTTATACAGAGGTGACTGTGTTCACGTCAGAGCTCAGCCCTGGGCTCACTCTTTCAAGTCAAGTGCTGCACATAAATCATAACATACATACACCCCTCGTCCTCACTTCTGAGTCTATCGGTATTTGCCTTATAAGCTATTTTCTTGACCTCCTCATAAAACATGTTCACCACGAGTCGACATTCTATATATGTGCATTCCATTCAGCCATGACTTGGAATTTACCATGCTTTAGTTGGACCCGGGTTAAAGGGAAGAGAAGGCCACACCTTAGCTCCCTGACTCAGTACAGTCAAAAAGAAGCTGAAATGCTTAATATTCACAAGAAAACGGCAAAACTCCAGAATGGGACGTAACTACTTATGGTACTCTGAAGTGGAATAAGTGACAACGGTCACACCCAACATCTTAAAACTCCATTAGGACACAAATTTCCTAAAACCAAAATTACCGAAACTCTAATGTGTGCCTATTTTGCTTGATTTGTACTCTTGAAAGACAACTGTGGTCCAGCCTGGTTATTACATATCCCTTTTGCATGAACACACAAATGGTAAAAGGCTGAAGTTATCCAAACAGAGGCCAATGAAAGGCTGCAGCCACCACCTGACCTACCACGGATGTGGCGACCATTTTGGATTTCCTATCACGACCTAAAACGGGGTGGTACCAACAAGAATAAGGTGGGGAAAAAAAAGAAAAAGAAAAGCTTGGGGAAAAGTGTGGCCTTTGTTCATTTCAGAAGGAACCATCTCCAAGACATGGGGGACCATCACAATGACAAGGCCAGCAGCTTGTTCAATGAGGTTTCTTTACAGAAATCGGCCTCAGCTCCCTTCCCCACCTCCTCACATTCCCCGATTCAGGAAAGCCAGAGCTGAATCTTGAGGGGTCACTCCAGGTCTACCTGGATAATCAGGAGGAAGTAGCCAGTTTGGATAGACTCCCAGGCTGCCAGAAAGCCTTAAGGCTTCCCATGAAGATAAATACTGTCCCCCAAATGGAATACGAGCTGCGCATAGTTTTATAAACTCAAGTTCAAGAGCCTTTAGCAAGTCAAAACTAAATTCTTTAGGATTTGTGCATCTTGGATATAATATATAATCAGAAACCCCCTCCTCTTCGGTTTAAGGGCAACTGTTCCACCCTTACATTAGGCTCATGATTCAGCCACATACAGCCTTCAACACTGTCAACGTCAGTAAAAAGAAACCACTAGCTAAGACGGCGGGTCAGAGAGGACACGGGGTGAGGGCGTGGCACAGCTAGCCACGCCAGGCACTGCAACGCCAGGGAAGCTAGAAAAACAAGAGTCGTTCTAAATCTCACTTGGATATAGCAAAAACACAAAAAAAGGATGCAAAACCTAAGACTAAAGTCATCTCTCCAGAAAACCAAAATAATAATAATTACCATGCATCTTCAGCACAGCCTCTTAAAATGCACTGAATCAGAATCATTTGTGGGATAGCCTGAAAAACTAATCACCTAACAAGGCAAGTCACCCTTCTATGAGTCTAATCAGCATAGCAGAAAGTAACATACACACCGCGTTTGCTACAGAGCCTAAGACTCTGGCATTCAAAAATCCATTTCCCATCTTTTCCTTTAAAGACCACAAGTAGATAGTATTTTTAATGGAACTGTAAAATCAAGCCAAATTCTGATGGGAAGGTGGAGGGGGCTGGGGGGAATAGCCTTTTAACAATTACCCTGGAGAAGTAAACACCCAACAAGAGACTGCAAACGGAAAGGCTCCTGGACACATTTTATTGAGAATGCAAACATTAAACAAAACTCTTCCTGTTTAAACACTACCCCAGTTATTTCATAACCATGTAATTATTCATTAAGCCTGATACTGGAAACATCTCATATGGATTGTTCTGGTTATGTGAATTCTCAACCTCAACTGAATGGAAAAAACTTGAGAGCACAAGTCTTCAGCCATCGCCTAGTGGGAGCTAGTCACCTAGTAGGTACCCAGGGTTCTAACTGGTTAAAATAAAAAAACAAAATACACATACATGCACACTTCAAATCTGCATGAGAGCGAATCCAGTAGAGTATACAAATACCAATTCTCTGGGCTTGCCAAATTTTTGCTCTAGAAGTAATATTAAACACAGCTCTTTGTCTATGAATTGTGAAATATTTTATATACTAATAAAGAATGTGTACTTCATTGTGTATTTAACTGCACAAGCCTGCATTTGGCTTAATTTACCAAGAATAAGTCCTTGTTCCTAAGCTATCAAATTGCAGTCAACTCTTAAATATTAACACTCATACTGAGGAACAAAGATGCAGATAATACAAAACAGAAGATTATTTTAAATCATTCATTCTTGGTATGCGGATATATTCTCTTTTTTTTTTTTTGCCTTTCTTTTAACTTGCAATTAAATGCGTCTGGCTGATATTATGGCATTCACGATACTCCTAACGAAAGTCATAACCCACACTGGAAGAATCGGACTTGGGGGGGTCTCTGTGTGAACCCTTGCTCCATCTCTCTGCTATTGAACTTAGGACCCATTCACATCTGTTCAGGAGAGTATGACCTCAAAAGGTGGTTCCAAAATTGATTGAAAAAAAAAACCATAATGCAAATTACTTTCTTTCCAGGTTGTCGCTTTTCAGAATCACACTTTGTGGAGGGTGGGAAAGTAATTAAGGGTTTGGGGTTGGAAAAACCCTTTTATTTTAGCCCCTACTGGGCTGGTGTAAACAAAGATGCCGTTAAAGTCAACAATGACTCAATTAACCAGAGTAGGTGACAATGTCAGGAAGAACTTGAAAGTAAGAGTCCTCTCTGCTGCAGGGTGATCAAGCTTGACTATAAATAATTAGAATCTTAATCAACAGAACAGTCCTTGGCATTGAGGATGGGTCCCCTTGAGCCAATCACTGAGTTTAAACCCTGCATAGCTGGTCCCCAACAAAAATGAAAGACCAATTGAAAATATTCATTTTTTAAGTCTGGAAACATTAACAACTACAATCTTCTAGAGATTATTTTCTTCTTCAGGTCAGTTGAGTAGACCCAAACCTGCAGCTATCGCTTCAGAACGTGTCCGGAAGACAAATGATCCATGACAGGGGACGGGATATAGGATCTTGAAGCATGGTAGACGAGATGAGGGGACACACAACAGAATGGGAGAGGACAGAGGGGAGGGTGATCGACGAGATGATACTGTATGGAGCTGAGACAGCCAGAAAAGGGTCTTCGAGGGTCAGGGCTCAGGCTCCTTCCTGGAACTCAGACACATTGTCCTCTGGACACATTTGCCTAAGCTGAGCTTCCAAATCAGCAAGCCAAAAAGTCTTCCAAGAGAAGGCCTTGTACAAGAGAAGGGCAAGGCTGTCTTTATTTTATCCAAAGCTCTTGTTAACCTCACCACGGAGGACAGACAGGGACTCATGGACACGCATGGAAGGGGGACTCTGTCTCTCTCCAGTTCGCGAGGACCACAGCCTACACTGGAGCTGCCTGGCTTAGGCTGCTTCCAGATGCTAAACACTCTTCTTTCTAATCTGTAATAGATTACCTTCCTAATAACTGCCGACACCCAAGCAGAACTCCTGAGCTGGAAGAACTTATCTTAGGGCTCAAATCAGTCGACAAGGCAAGTGCAGGCACTACAGACAATCATCCCCACCACCTGGTAGGGCCTCCTCCCTCTTCTCCACCATCTCCAAAAGCCTAGATGCTTCCTGGCATTGCGGCAACTGGCACAGCCAGCCCGTGGGACTGGGAAGATGCGCTGGGACAATCACAACCACATGTCCCAGGTGCTCATGAGACACCAGGGCCTGCGCTAATTGTGTTTACCCGTCCACCATCTTTTCCCGGCACAGATGGGCTGGTGTAAACAAAGATGCCGTTAAAGCAATGACTAATTAACCAGAGTAGGTGACAATGTCAGGAAGAACTTGAAAGTAAGAGTCCTCTCTGCTGCAGGGTGATCAAGCTTGACTATAAATAATTAGAATCTTAATCAACAGAACAGTCCTTGGCATTGAGGATGGGTCCCCTTGAGCCAATCACTGAGTTTAAACCCTGCATAGCTGGTCCCCAACAAAAATGAAAGACCAATTGAAAATATTCATTTTTTAAGTCTGGAAACATTAACAACTACAATCTTCTAGAGATTATTTTCTTCTTCAGGTCAGTTGAGTAGACCCAAACCTGCAGCTATCGCTTCAGAACGTGTCCGGAAGACAAATGATCCATGACAGGGGACGGGATATAGGATCTTGAAGCATGGTAGGCGAGATGAGGGACACACAACAGAATGGGAGAGGACAGAGGGGAGGGTGATCGACGAGATGATACTGTATGGAGCTGAGACAGCCAGAAAAGGGTCTTCGAGGGTCAGGGCTCAGGCTCCTTCCTGGAACTCAGACACATTGTCCTCTGGACACATTTGCCTAAGCTGAGCTTCCAAATCAGCAAGCCAAAAAGTCTTCCAAGAGAAGGCCTTGTACAAGAGAAGGGCAAGGCTGTCTTTATTTTATCCAAAGCTCTTGTTAACCTCACCACGGAGGACAGACAGGGACTCATGGACACGCATGGAAGGGGGACTCTGTCTCTCTCCAGTTCGCGAGGACCACAGCCTACACTGGAGCTGCCTGGCTTAGGCTGCTTCCAGATGCTAAACACTCTTCTTTCTAATCTGTAATAGATTACCTTCCTAATAACTGCCGACACCCAAGCAGAACTCCTGAGCTGGAAGAACTTATCTTAGGGCTCAAATCAGTCGACAAGGCAAGTGCAGGCACTACAGACAATCATCCCCACCACCTGGTAGGGCCTCCTCCCTCTTCTCCACCATCTCCAAAAGCCTAGATGCTTCCTGGCATTGCGGCAACTGGCACAGCCAGCCCGTGGGACTGGGAAGATGCATGTGCTGAGGAACAATCACAACCACATGTCCCAGGTGCTCATGAGACACCAGGGCCTGCGCTAATTGTGTTTTACACCCAGATCCACTTACATCTCCCAGCCACCTTTTGCGGCAGGTCATCAGATGATTTCTGAGGATATTAATAATCATTCAACATTAACAAAGAGACCCTGAAGACTGTCTTATCCAGCCCTCAGAGGACAGAAAGGGAAACTAGGTCCAGCGCTTTGTGTGCTTTTCCAAAGCTGCCTCTAGGCAAAGTTTTACAGCTGCCACCAAACCTTACTGGTTACAAACAAAAAAAACAAAAACAAAACCTCTCGGGCTTCCCTGGTGGTCCAATGGGTAAAGACTCCACCTTGCAGTGCAGGGGGCGCTGGTTCAATCCCTGGCCTGGGAAGATCCCACGTGCCACGGAGCAGCTGGACCAATGTGTTCAATTACCAAGCCGGAGCTCTGCAGTGAGAGAGTCCATTGCAATGGGAGGCCCACGGACGAGGGAGCAGAGATGGATGGAAAGAAATAAATCAAAGACCAATGAAAGTGGCCAAAAAAAAAAAAAAACCTCTCACAACTCTGGACAAAAACCTCACAGGAGCTATGAACCCCAAAATATGCACAAAAGGACATTTGCAAAATATGACCTACCATTTCAGGGAATTCAGGCTCCTCCCTTCAACCCCAAGTGCATCCCCAGATGCCAGGTTGGGAAGACCTGCTTCCAACAATACTCACATTGTCGGATGCACATTTTTACACAAAGAACCACCGTGGGACTACAACCGCCTGTTGTCTACCATTTTCCCCCTCTCTGCCTCACCTCTTTCTCCCAGTATACGCAGTATATTTTAAACTGTCTTCAATAATTAAAGACGATAAAAAGAAATCCTCCAGGACCATTTTCACTTTATGTTGAAATAAACTCCCAACCATGCTGCCCTGAAAGCCAAAATGAAAAATGACATTTTCTTCCTAACCTGGGCCGTTCCTGGGCTCATGCTGCAGGAAACCCCAGCTCAGCAGCCTCGTGTGTGCTGAGCCATGCACTGGGAAAACCAGCAATTAGAGAAACATCCGTTTTAATTATTAGCAAAATTAAAGATGCATGTGCTGAGGAACAATCACAACCACATGTCCCAGGTGCTCATGAGACACCAGGGCCTGCGCTAATTGTGTTTTACACCCAGATCCACTTACATCTCCCAGCCACCTTTTGCGGCAGGTCATCAGATGATTTCTGAGGATATTAATAATCATTCAACATTAACAAAGAGACCCTGAAGACTGTCTTATCCAGCCCTCAGAGGACAGAAAGGGAAACTAGGTCCAGCGCTTTGTGTGCTTTTCCAAAGCTGCCTCTAGGCAAAGTTTTACAGCTGCCACCAAACCTTACTGGTTACAAACAAAAAAAACAAAAACAAAACCTCTCGGGCTTCCCTGGTGGTCCAATGGGTAAAGACTCCACCTTGCAGTGCAGGGGGCGCTGGTTCAATCCCTGGCCTGGGAAGATCCCACGTGCCACGGAGCAGCTGGACCAATGTGTTCAATTACCAAGCCGGAGCTCTGCAGTGAGAGAGTCCATTGCAATGGGAGGCCCACGGACGAGGGAGCAGAGATGGATGGAAAGAAATAAATCAAAGACCAATGAAAGTGGCCAAAAAAAAAAAAAAACCTCTCACAACTCTGGACAAAAACCTCACAGGAGCTATGAACCCCAAAATATGCACAAAAGGACATTTGCAAAATATGACCTACCATTTCAGGGAATTCAGGCTCCTCCCTTCAACCCCAAGTGCATCCCCAGATGCCAGGTTGGGAAGACCTGCTTCCAACAATACTCACATTGTCGGATGCACATTTTTACACAAAGAACCACCGTGGGACTACAACCGCCTGTTGTCTACCATTTTCCCCCTCTCTGCCTCACCTCTTTCTCCCAGTATACGCAGTATATTTTAAACTGTCTTCAATAATTAAAGACGATAAAAAGAAATCCTCCAGGACCATTTTCACTTTATGTTGAAATAAACTCCCAACCATGCTGCCCTGAAAGCCAAAATGAAAAATGACATTTTCTTCCTAACCTGGGCCGTTCCTGGGCTCATGCTGCAGGAAACCCCAGCTCAGCAGCCTCGTGTGTGCTGAGCCATGCACTCCGGGGAAAACCAGCAATTAGAGAAACATCCGTTTTAATTATTAGCAAAATTAAAGATGTACAGACATGACTTTCAGAAACCAGGAACCTTTTCCCTCATGGGAAGCCCTTATAAAAATGCATCACCACTGCAAAGGACATATGGCTCATGTCACCGGGAGGCCGTTCCACCACCATCAGACCTGGAGTCTCTGAACGCTTCAGACACAATCTCCTACCAGGTTCCCGCCCCGGAGGCCGCAGCCGCTGCAGCATCAGCACACCTGTTTATTATAAACCTCCACCCCTCTGTGCAAGGAAAAGGGCGCGAGCCTCCACTCCTGACTGCTTGGCCGCTTTGGGTAAGAAGCGCCTCTGTTTGAGAAAGAGATTCGCCTTTCTCCTTGCATGACCCGAGGTCTCAGGGGACGCCCTCCTTGGATGGGAATACAGCCCTCCCCTCCCACGTGGTCCTGGACAGGCTTGCGGTCCTCTTCGAGCAGGGTGTCTTTTCCAGAAGAGCTGACGGACCCCAGCCCTCGCAGGCCCCTGAGCTCCACAGGCACCAGGTGGGCTCTCAGCAAACAGGTTCATTAAGCGGCGATGAGTGCTAGGATCTGCCGTTTTATTCTCGGATTACCACTCGAAAAATAACTCGGCTACCAATATTCCCTACTGATGACAGATCTCGTGCGGCACCAAGTCGAGGCTGGGCTACCGACCTCTTGGAAGGACCAGGAGAAGAGGCTCCCCGTCTGCCTGGCGGGAAGATTGAGCCCTGTTGAGCGTTCACCACGGGCCTCATATCTTTCCGCCTGTTCCAAAATGCATCATGTGTGGCCAGCACACACGTTCCACAGCTGAAACACCACCGCACGCCCTGTGAGATCTGGAAGTTCTCAGAGATTCGGGGAAGGCCCAGGTATGCCTCAGATTGACCTAAAATAGAATCTGCAGCTCTGTGACGTGTGACTTAAATATTATGAATTACAGTGGCTAAAAAGAATGTAACGTCTCAACCCTCTCTGCGCTGAGCCTTAGAAGCTGCTGCTTCTCCTTAGACAATGAAAATAAAATGTCAGCATTTCAGATGTTGGCAATTTCCCTGAGTGACTCCTTTTGCCGGAAAATAGCAATCCTTTACACTGTGAGCAAGACTCTCTAGGGTAAGCGTGCTCCGGCAAGGAGCGGTAGATGGCATTCAAGTCCGAGCTCCCTGCCACGGCCCTCCTGGCACGAGATGAACTGCCGGCCGCCTCCCGCACCCAGCACAGAGAAACGCACACGCCAAGAAACCACCAAACTACACCTCCCTACCCACAGTGTGACAGAGGAGAAACTTCTCCTGTCATTTCTGGCTTGCAGCGGGCAGAGAGCCACACGATGCCCTGCTTTTGGAAGACTCTTTCACAATGCAAGGGGCAGCTGATTCTCAAACAGGCCTTGACCTCACTGTCACTTCCCCAGACAAGTCCCCAAACAGACTTGGTACCCCGAGAGCGAAATTAAATAACTTACCTTCTGGCTCTACCGTGGGATCGTCAACTAAATTGAAGGAGGGCCGCGCCAGGGACAAGGTTGCCATGGTGACCACAACCAGGCAGAAGAAGCGACCCCAGCTGACCATGGTTACGGTGCCGATCCCCCGTCCTCTTCCATATCTCCATGTGGACAGCAATCCCATCTGCACCCTTCCTCTACGAGCATGGACCGCCTGCAGCAATGCCTTCAGCCGGCGGTGGGCTTGGGAAGCAAGGTGCTGCGGCAGCCGCTGCCTGGCCTTGCCGCCGCTGCTGCCGCCGCCGCTGCCACCTCTAGAGGAGAGAGATGCGGCGAGTCAGTGAAATCCTCCCCAACGCCAGTGCAGTTCAACCCAGTTCTTTCTCATCATCTGCAAATACCTTCCATCCGCACCTGAGTCCCAGGGGCTTCCACCAGCCCCGTCCACAAAACGTGTGAGGCTGATGGTTGAGAAAGCCTACTCTTAAGAAACAGGGATAAAAAGAGTAGCTACAGGACTCAAGATACGTGCAGCCACTTCAGCTGGGCAAGCGTGCTCTCTCCTCCTGCCCACTGTCACCTCTCCCGCCCTCAACAAGCCCAAGCAACGTGACCTTCGTTTCAAGGGCAACTACAAAAGCGAGTGAGGGATGCTCGGGCAGGCGGAGCTGGCCGCCCCGTTAACTTCTCTGACACCAACTGGGCTCCAGGCGCTTCTGGGGGCTGGAGGGAAGTGGCTTGCTCCACCCTCCCTGGAGGCCTCGGGAAGAAGGGAGACCAGCAAAATTAAAAGCACCCCAGGAAGGCGAGCAACCAAAGATTCCCACCAGTTTACACTTGCTGGGATTCATTTTCCAATGCAGAAACGTATTTCAATCTTTGGCCAAGCAGTCGCTTACAAAGAATGAACGGAACTGCAATACATTCAAAGCGGCTGATCCCAAAAGAGATTCGAGGCTTGAATCCCGTTCCACGGCGACTAATGGCAGCCCGGGCCTAGTGAATGTCTTCAAAGTAGATGGGGTGCATCAAGAAACACAGCAGATGCAACCTCCTTTGAATAACACAGGCGTTTATTAATAAAGATGATGATATGTAAATCATTTTCAAGGTATGTGACTGGGTCAGTAACATTCAACACGCTAACCTATTGACTAAAATTCCACATCAGAAGTTTCAAGGGGGTGTTCAATTTACCAGTCTGTTCACCCACTTAATCCAACGGCAAAGAGAATTTTCCAAGCTTCAGGTATCCCACACCTTTACATTTGTTCGGTATCAATTATAAGAGTCAACATGAACAAACTTCAGAGAATTCAATCCAATCACAGATTCTATGAATTATATATGAATGAACCACATTTTATAGGATTGGAGGGGGGTGAGACTATTAATATACAAATCTTTAAACCCCATGCTTTCTGCCTGCTGACTTGACATTTCAAATTATGACACAAAATTTCAATACTGCTAGCGGGCCCCCAAAGCTACATCAGAAAAAACATTTAGCCTCGACTATGGATTAAAATGGGTAAGGGGAAAAGAGGATGAGGACGCTGCTCCGCTCTCAGAGGAGGAATAAAGAAAACCTGTGCTTCAAAGAAAGCACACGTGAAACTGATTCACAGCCAAGAAAGGCACATGCGCCCTCCCTGTGTTTTCAGATTGTTTGAAGGATTTTTGAGCTAACTTTTCTTAAGAGCCTCAAAAGAAATTCCCTATTTCTACATACACGTAGGAGAAAAGCACACATTCTCATCGATTTACTAAACATTTTCAGAATGCCTGGGAATTTTTCTGCCTTCAGAAAACAACTTCAGGAACAATCTGAAATCCCAGCAGGAGAACGGGTCCCAGGCTGCTGCCCCAGCCCCCCTGCCCACCTGTCTCAGTCCTGAGGAGCTTTCTTTCGCTTGGGGAAGGCAAAGGTGGCCAGTAAGTGATCGCAGGTCCATCCCAAGCCACTCATTCACCCCATCAGCCTGCACCAGCAACTGACTTTTTCAGCCATCTCCAGACTCAGGCCCTGCGGCCACCCCCTTCCCAAACTCTGAAGGGTGGAGGCCGAGGGCAGAAGGTCTGCACAACTCCTCCCCAAAGTGGACAAAGGTCCACGGGGGGACCTCCTAGGCAGGATAATGAAGTCCCCAGGCTTGGTGTTGGGAACACAGGCCCAGCAGGCCGCTGGCGGCCACAATCCCGGCTTCCTGCCTTCAATACCATAATCCTTCCCGGAGTCTGAGCCTCAGTGAAAGCCCTAGCGTGTTTATTTTTCCCCTTGAAAGGGAACTCTCTTCTCCGCTTGGGCGCGGGAGGAGTTGTCACGCTCCCAGTGATGGATGGCTCTTCCTGGCCACCCGTTTCCCTGCTCTGCACAGCCTGCTCCCAAAGACAGGCCAAGTGACAGCAAGGGGGCTTGGCTGGGGAGTGGTCCCTAGGCCAGGTCTATGCTGGGTTCCTCATTTACAAAACATTCCCAAACCCTCCAAGAAGATAAGCCAATACAGCACCCGCCTCAGCTGAGCTTCTGCCCCTAAGTGGTTGTCTGCCTCTCACCCACGCCGAGCACTTGGGAGCTTTGCTCCCGGTAACTTCCCATTGGTTAAGAGTAGCAGGCAAGGTGGGGGAGGGGGGTGCCCAGGCCCCCAGGAGGCAGACCCACCGCCTAGGCTCAGAACCTCCCTAGCGCCCCATGGCTGAACAAGGCAGGGGGCTCTCAAGGGGTCAGATAAGGCGCGCGGGGGCGGGGACACTCCTCAATACACTCAAATCTCAAACAAGACAAAATACAGGCTGACTCAGGACCACCTCCCTTCCCTATTAACGCTAGCAAGCCAATGAGAACTTGCAGCAGCTCCGGAGAACTCAACACCACCAACCCAGTTCCATTGTAGCAGTTCTTTCATTTGTTTGCTAGGAATATAGTGATTCTTCTCCCCTTCTCGGGGCGCTAAAGAGCTCTGAGAAATCTGCATTTTAACTGACATTCCAGGGAGAGAGAGAGGGTGCCTGATTGCTTTTCTATTCAAACTAAACAGGCTTTTCAGATGAAAATGAGTCAAGCCCAGTGGAAGATTTACAGGGATTTAGGACCAAGGGGACAAAAGGGTTCTAAATGTTGATAGCGTTTCACACCAAACATACGATGGGTGAAAACAGGTTTGCCTTCAAGGGTAGTTTTATTGAACTGCTGAACTGGGCCAGAGTTTGCCAAGGAGCGGGCGGTGAGGGGAGCCGCAGAGGCTGCTCGCCCACGGGCCGAACCCCGGCGCCGGGCCCCGTGGCCGCGAGGATCTGAGCCAGCGCCTGGCCCGGCCCTCGGCTGATGCCCCGGCGCTGAAAGAATGAGCGCGCAAGTTAGAACTCGCCTGCGCTTTCGACATCTCCGAGCTGCCGCCGGTAGAGCAGACAGCGAACTAGAAAAAAGTCGGTCCAGTTCGCCCCCTAGCCCCAGGCGCGCCGCGCTCCCTCCAGCGCAGACGGCGGCTGCGGGCCAGCGGGCTCCGGAATCGGGGAACCGAAGCAGCCCCCTCCCCAAATGCGCTACCCCCGAACCATAGCCTACGCTACAGAGGTGTTACCGGCCCCACCCCAGCAGACCCCTCCAGGGAAGGGGTCCCCGGCCCGGGCCTGGATGGCACGGAGCGGGCGCTCCCCGGTCCCGGAACGAAGCACCCCGAAGATGCCCGCTCCGAGTCCCGAACCGGTGGGGCGGCGGCTGTGCCATCCGCGAGGCTGCCCCGCCGCTCGCCCGCCAGCTCTGGGGTCGCAGAATCGCGCCGGGCCAGCGGGAATGCGCCGGCCGGAGTTTGACAGGGAGGGGGGTGTCAGCGCCAGGGGCCGATGTCAGCATCTGGATGGGGGTGGCAGCGGCAGAACGTCCCAACCGTCAGCAGGCACCCAGCTCCCCCATCCCATAAGCAGCCCCAAAGGAAGGACAGGGAGCCGCCCGCACGGTGCCGGCCCCTCGGCTCGTGCGCCCGGCGTCTCGGACTCTCACGGCGCTCACTCTCCCGCCCCGCGAAGCTCCCCGAGGCGCCCAACACAGCGATTACCTTGAATGGCAACGATCCCCGGCGATCGGTCCTGTCCCCGCGCCCGGCGTGGGTCGGGATGCAGCAAACGACGAGCCCCCCTCACCCGGAAAGTGGTCCCTGGGTCCCCGCCGGCGCCAAGGTGCCGAGGCTTCACGCGCACCCCAGGCTGCGGAGGCGCGCGGGCATGACGCCCGGGGGCTGCGCTCGGATTGGGGGAGCGAGAGGAAGAAAGGACTTCGGGTTGGCTTTTCCTCCACCAAACTTTGCTCGCAACTTGCGAGCGCTCGGAGCGCGGAGGAAAGCCGCGGCCTCGGGGCGCCCGGGCCCCGCCAGCCTGGACCGGAGTCGCCGCGCCGAGCCAGCTACGCCGCGCACAGACCCCGCGGCGCCCGAGCTTTGTGGCGGCCGCGCTCGCCCGCCCGCTCCGCACCCGCCGCCCGCCCGCTCGCCTCTCCGCGGCGCTCGCCGCCGCCGCCGCCCCCTCCCGGCGGGTCACGCCCCCGCTGAAACCCGAGCCGTTTCCTGGACGGCGGCGCCCGCTCTGCCAATCAGCGCCGCGCGCCCGGCCGCCCCGACTCGGCGCGGCTCCGGACGCCCGCGAGCCGCCCCGAGCCCCCGGCGGGGAAGGCGAGGGGCCCGGGCCGCCGCCGCACGGAGGGAGGCAGCAGCATCCTCCGTGAACGCGGCGGGGGCCCGCGCCCGCGCCCCCTTCCTTCCTGGGGAGCTCGCCCGGCCGACGGTTTGCCGGCTGGTTGCGTTCCTAAGTCGTTTCATATCAAGTCAAAACAAATGACAGAGTGCCTCCGCTACCCCGCGCCCCCGCAAGAGACCTTAACATGAGTCTGCGTGATATTGAGAAACAGGGGGGAGAAATGTAACGCAACGGGAACGTTCGAGAGGCGAGAAAGCAACTTGGGAATGCCTGCTGGACGTCGCAGTGCCCTGCCCATCAAAATGATGGCAGTGAGCAAAGAAACGACTATTCCCGGAGGTCCTGCCATGGGCGGAGAAGAGGGGGGACACTTGGAGATATCCCGTTCTCTGCTTTTTGGAACGTCGCAGTGCCTGACCATCTCTGGCCCCCCCCCTCACCCCCGGATGGCGCCCAACACAGCGATTACCTTGAATGGCAACGATCCCCGGCGATCGGTCCTGTCCCCGCGCCCGGCGTGGGTCGGGATGCAGCAAACGACGAGCCCCCCTCACCCGGAAAGTGGTCCCTGGGTCCCCGCCGGCGCCAAGGTGCCGAGGCTTCACGCGCACCCCAGGCTGCGGAGGCGCGCGGGCATGACGCCCGGGGGCTGCGCTCGGATTGGGGGAGCGAGAGGAAGAAAGGACTTCGGGTTGGCTTTTCCTCCACCAAACTTTGCTCGCAACTTGCGAGCGCTCGGAGCGCGGAGGAAAGCCGCGGCCTCGGGGCGCCCGGGCCCCGCCAGCCTGGACCGGAGTCGCCGCGCCGAGCCAGCTACGCCGCGCACAGACCCCGCGGCGCCCGAGCTTTGTGGCGGCCGCGCTCGCCCGCCCGCTCCGCACCCGCCGCCCGCCCGCTCGCCTCTCCGCGGCGCTCGCCGCCGCCGCCGCCCCCTCCCGGCGGGTCACGCCCCCGCTGAAACCCGAGCCGTTTCCTGGACGGCGGCGCCCGCTCTGCCAATCAGCGCCGCGCGCCCGGCCGCCCCGACTCGGCGCGGCTCCGGACGCCCGCGAGCCGCCCCGAGCCCCCGGCGGGGAAGGCGAGGGGCCCGGGCCGCCGCCGCACGGAGGGAGGCAGCAGCATCCTCCGTGAACGCGGCGGGGGCCCGCGCCCGCGCCCCCTTCCTTCCTGGGGAGCTCGCCCGGCCGACGGTTTGCCGGCTGGTTGCGTTCCTAAGTCGTTTCATATCAAGTCAAAACAAATGACAGAGTGCCTCCGCTACCCCGCGCCCCCGCAAGAGACCTTAACATGAGTCTGCGTGATATTGAGAAACAGGGGGGAGAAATGTAACGCAACGGGAACGTTCGAGAGGCGAGAAAGCAACTTGGGAATGCCTGCTGGACGTCGCAGTGCCCTGCCCATCAAAATGATGGCAGTGAGCAAAGAAACGACTATTCCCGGAGGTCCTGCCATGGGCAGGGCACATGGAATAGAGTCTTCTGCTGCATGGACACAATCACCCTGCAGAGTCATATTCCCAGTTTCTGCTCAGGAAACTGAGGGTGAGAGAGGTTATTTGTCCAGGGTTAATCAGCGGCTACTGGCAGCGGCTGAGCCTGACTTTGAGGCTGACTCTCTTAGGAAAAAGGTCAAAACTTGGGGGAAAAAAAAAAAGTGTTGTGTGGTAGTATACATCTGGATCAATACATTTGGAAGATTCTAAGAACTCAACTCTGCTATAAATAGCTGTATGACTTTGAGCAAATCAATTCCTCTCTTTAAATCTTAAGAGTCTTCAACTAATGCCAAGCTGTAACTGGTTAAAGTTGGTATTTTCCATTTACCTTTTCCACTAGGTTGTGTCTACGGGATAATTTATTCTTTACTATACTTTCTCTCTCTCGCTCATCCAGCTCCCAAAGCAGTGGTGCCTTAAGTCCAAGACCATACAGGTAAAAACCTTAATTATTTTTCCTTAGAAAAGGTCATTAGACCCAGAAGTGCTTTTGAGTCCTAAAGATGGATGGAGCAGCAGTCCTGAACTGACCTGGGAAATCGACTTTTCCTGCATTTAGAAATGCAGTTGCTCATGGTTCACTGCCACCGCACACTTCACAACATGTACGAAAATATGTTTTCAAGGTGCCACGTCGTTCAAAAGTCATTCTTCTCCACAGTGCCTCTCGGGGAACTTGTCTGTAAAATCACCAAAACGCCAGGAGGACAGATCCGTTGAAGTGCTTCCGGTGCGTGGCTCTGAAATGCTATTTTGGAAATGTGACAGCAAAAGGAATAGCTTGAGTCTCAAGCCAAATACTCGGGTCACAGGCTTGGGGGCAGGTGAGGGTTTTTGGTCAAGTCTTCTGACCTGGATCAGTCTCCAATCTTTTCACGTAGGGAGCCTCCTCAGCCAGGTGACCTCAGCCGCCCGTCACACCTGCGTGGTCCTGGCCACATCAGTACTTCTCCGCAGCTCAGGACTAGGCTGACGGTCTGTCCCCCTGGAGACACTTAACAACTTTATATTCGCCACCAACGGGGAACCGGCGTCTCTCAGGACAAGCTCCTTTCTCATCCTGCGAGGAATTCATCAGCCATTGAAAATGCTGTTAACACGTTCTCACATAAATTACTGGTGCAGGAAGTTCCTGTCCCGATCCAGCATTCATCAGTGGCTCTATGTACCCAAATAAAAAGGAAGCCTTCCGCTGAAAATGACAAATAAGAACACCTACTTCAATGTCCAGATGCAGTCGGCAGAATTTATTCTTTCCAGGGATGAAAAGACACCAATCCATCAAAAGCCCCTTATTCCCTTAAGAGTGTCCGTTTTAAGTGAGCGAAGCCTGCAAGCCCACAGCAGCAAACTCTTTGGTTTAGAGAAAAGCAAAAGCATGTTTGGAATTTTTTTTATTTTTTAAAAGAAAACCAATCCTGTCATCATATTTAGGCTTCAAGTGACCTCAGAGGGTCTAGGAAAGCTTTCACACCAGTGCGGCTTCTGAATGAGAAAATAATCTCTTTACAGTTTTTTTCTCTTCCCTCTTCAAGTGGCTGGAAACCCTTTTGTCAATGGCCTCCCGTGAATAGTGTGGCTAATAAGCCTATTAATGAGCTTCCCTGGCCGAGTGTGAATAGGTAAATAAGCCCCAATCTGTTGAGGTTCAGGGCTGAGGGCAGAAAAGCCAGCAAGAACTAAAGGTGACAGTTTGAACTGAGCCACAAACACCAGCACCAGGTTTTGGCTGAAAGAACCACCAGACAAGGCCACATTCACAGCCCCCTCACCCCCCACCGAGGCCCATTTTCCTAGCAATCTTCCCCCCTTTACAAAATGTCTTGACTAGTCACCCTTTTTTTTTTTTCCAAAAACCGTCAAGACATCCTTCCTTTTTTTTTTTTTTTCCCACTCTAGTAATGATACATCAATGGAAAGAAGGAAAAATGAGGACACCAGAACTCGGATACCCAAGAAGTCTCAAGGAACAAACTGCTGCTCACCCGTTGGTCCTGGCCACATCAGTACTTCTCGCAGCTCAGGACTGGACGGTCTGTCCCCCTGGAGACACTTAACAACTTTATATTCGCCACCAACGGGGAACCGGCGTCTCTCAGGACAAGCTCCTTTCTCATCCTGCGAGGAATTCATCAGCCATTGAAAATGCTGTTAACACGTTCTCACATAAATTACTGGTGCAGGAAGTTCCTGTCCCGATCCAGCATTCATCAGTGGCTCTATGTACCCAAATAAAAAGGAAGCCTTCCGCTGAAAATGACAAATAAGAACACCTACTTCAATGTCCAGATGCAGTCGGCAGAATTTATTCTTTCCAGGGATGAAAAGACACCAATCCATCAAAAGCCCCTTATTCCCTTAAGAGTGTCCGTTTTAAGTGAGCGAAGCCTGCAAGCCCACAGCAGCAAACTCTTTGGTTTAGAGAAAAGCAAAAGCATGTTTGGAATTTTTTTTATTTTTTAAAAGAAAACCAATCCTGTCATCATATTTAGGCTTCAAGTGACCTCAGAGGGTCTAGGAAAGCTTTCACACCAGTGCGGCTTCTGAATGAGAAAATAATCTCTTTACAGTTTTTTTCTCTTCCCTCTTCAAGTGGCTGGAAACCCTTTTGTCAATGGCCTCCCGTGAATAGTGTGGCTAATAAGCCTATTAATGAGCTTCCCTGGCCGAGTGTGAATAGGTAAATAAGCCCCAATCTGTTGAGGTTCAGGGCTGAGGGCAGAAAAGCCAGCAAGAACTAAAGGTGACAGTTTGAACTGAGCCACAAACACCAGCACCAGGTTTTGGCTGAAAGAACCACCAGACAAGGCCACATTCACAGCCCCCTCACCCCCCACCGAGGCCCATTTTCCTAGCAATCTTCCCCCCTTTACAAAATGTCTTGACTAGTCACCCTTTTTTTTTTTTCCAAAAACCGTCAAGACATCCTTCCTTTTTTTTTTTTTTTCCCACTCTAGTAATGATACATCAATGGAAAGAAGGAAAAATGAGGACACCAGAACTCGGATACCCAAGAAGTCTCAAGGAACAAACTGCTGCTCACCCGTTGGTTCTGGGAAGCCGAAGGGGAGGAGGTGGGAAACCCGGGTGCTGTGGGTCTCTCTCCTTTAAAGATTCAGAATCTCTCTTTTAATAACTTGTTTTCTAATGGGTGTCTGTTCCTTCACCCAATGGAAAAGTTAGAGGAATAAACAGACAACTGACATTTAAGTGCTCATGAGCCCTTTTACTGTGGTTCTGAGCACCCTGCAAAACTATGAACTTCATTCTTGAAGCTACATCTCAAGAATGTCCATATATAAAAGAAGCATTCGAAAAGAGACATCTACAATAGTCCAGGACTATGGTAAGCGTCGTGAATCCTAGGATGTGCTGAGAGCGGGATAGGTGGGGGCTCAGAGAGCTAGGACAGGTCTTCAGGGAGCATATGACATTTAAACAGAAACAGATTCATGAGTCCTAGCACTGATCCTCATCAAAGATTCTAAACTTAGAACCGGGCCTGAATTTCCAAGCCAAGGCTTCCCTGGAGAAAAACTTAAGTTATCTGAGTCTTCCCTGTTCTTAGCTATAAAATTAGGAAAACAATGGTGTGCATGTGTGTGTTAAATTGCTTCGGTTGTGGCTAACCATCTGTGAGCCTAGACTATAGCCCTCGAGGCTCCTCTGTTCCTGAGATTCTCCAGGCAAGAATACTGGAGTGGGTTGCCACGCCCTCCTCCAGGGGATCTTCCTGACCCAGGGATCAAACTCAGTTCTCTTCTGTCTCCTGCATGGGCAGTGGCTATCTTACAGTAATTTAATAGGGTCACCCAAGGCATTCAGCAAATTGGGGTGGGACACGCATTTATACCTTTTCATCCAGAACCCTCGTGGTTCTAGAGAAACTCTTACGAGTAATTTTAATTAGCTGGTATAATTATTTCCACCTCCTGAGACCTGTGGAAAAATTAAATGATTACCCCAATTTCTTCCCCTTTACAAAATGTCTTGACTAGTCACCCTTTTTTTTTTTTCCAAAAACCGTCAAGACATCCTTCCTTTTTTTTTTTTTTTCCCACTCTAGTAATGATACATCAATGGAAAGAAGGAAAAATGAGGACACCAGAACTCGGATACCCAAGAAGTCTCAAGGAACAAACTGCTGCTCACCCGTTGGTTCTGGGAAGCCGAAGGGGAGGAGGTGGGAAACCCGGGTGCTGTGGGTCTCTCTCCTTTAAAGATTCAGAATCTCTCTTTTAATAACTTGTTTTCTAATGGGTGTCTGTTCCTTCACCCAATGGAAAAGTTAGAGGAATAAACAGACAACTGACATTTAAGTGCTCATGAGCCCTTTTACTGTGGTTCTGAGCACCCTGCAAAACTATGAACTTCATTCTTGAAGCTACATCTCAAGAATGTCCATATATAAAAGAAGCATTCGAAAAGAGACATCTACAATAGTCCAGGACTATGGTAAGCGTCGTGAATCCTAGGATGTGCTGAGAGCGGGATAGGTGGGGGCTCAGAGAGCTAGGACAGGTCTTCAGGGAGCATATGACATTTAAACAGAAACAGATTCATGAGTCCTAGCACTGATCCTCATCAAAGATTCTAAACTTAGAACCGGGCCTGAATTTCCAAGCCAAGGCTTCCCTGGAGAAAAACTTAAGTTATCTGAGTCTTCCCTGTTCTTAGCTATAAAATTAGGAAAACAATGGTGTGCATGTGTGTGTTAAATTGCTTCGGTTGTGGCTAACCATCTGTGAGCCTAGACTATAGCCCTCGAGGCTCCTCTGTTCCTGAGATTCTCCAGGCAAGAATACTGGAGTGGGTTGCCACGCCCTCCTCCAGGGGATCTTCCTGACCCAGGGATCAAACTCAGTTCTCTTCTGTCTCCTGCATGGGCAGTGGCTATCTTACAGTAATTTAATAGGGTCACCCAAGGCATTCAGCAAATTGGGGTGGGACACGCATTTATACCTTTTCATCCAGAAGCCTCGTGGTTCTAGAGAAACTCTTGGCACATGAGAAATGCAATGTGTTTACAGTGCTGATTATTAGCTGGTATAATTATTTCCACCTCCTGAGACCTGTGGAAAAATTAAATGATTCAGTGAAGAGCCGAGAACCCAGAGCACTACATGGACATTATTATGAACCTGGTTTTAAAAGAGTCTGGGACCACCGTTTCTGAATTCCCTCAACTTCCCTATGCCCAAGCTGAAAGGCCTGGCTGTGCCTACCCACGCCCCGCCCCAAGATGAAACGGCTAGGAAGACAGCTGAGTCACACAAATGGAAAGCATCACAATCAGAAGGCATCACCACATGCATTGGTACCCAATGCCCAGAAGCAGTCCCTGGGAGTCGGAGGGAGGTAGAGGGAATGATGCTGAGCAGAAGACGCTTTTCACACTGGAGAACGGTTTTAAAAAGAGCTTCTCAGAAAATGGGAGGAGCACCTGAATAAAAATTGACACTACACTCCTCTCTGATGGTTTATTGGATTCCCAATGGATTGAGGGACATGGGTAGGTCTTCCCAGAGAGACAGTGCCCAAAGATGAGGCAGTGTGTATTAAACCCCAGCAGTCCAGTGGTTAAGAATCTGCTTTCCAGTACAGGGGGGAGCGTGTTCGATCCCTGGTCCCAGAGTTAGGATCCCACCTGCTTCATGGTGCAGCCAAAATAAAAAGAAAGCCATCATGCCGACTCCTGAATTTTACAGGGGAGGAAGCCAGGATTCAGAAAGGGGAAGTGATAGGCTCAGGCTACCATACTGACTGATGGCCAGGAAACCCAGAAATCTGGTCTCTCCATCAGGCTCATTTCAGTGGTGACCAGAGCCAAACCTGAGTTTCCATCCCAACACTGGCAAGTCACTATGTGAACCCTCCTCCAGGGTTCCTGAGATTCTCCAGGAAGTACTGGAGTGGGTTGCCACGCCTCCTCCAGGGATCTTCCTGACCCAGGGATCAAACTCAGTTCTCTTCTGTCTCCTGCATGGGCAGTGGCTATCTTACAGTAATTTAATAGGGTCACCCAAGGCATTCAGCAAATTGGGGTGGGACACGCATTTATACCTTTTCATCCAGAAGCCTCGTGGTTCTAGAGAAACTCTTGGCACATGAGAAATGCAATGTGTTTACAGTGCTGATTATTAGCTGGTATAATTATTTCCACCTCCTGAGACCTGTGGAAAAATTAAATGATTCAGTGAAGAGCCGAGAACCCAGAGCACTACATGGACATTATTATGAACCTGGTTTTAAAAGAGTCTGGGACCACCGTTTCTGAATTCCCTCAACTTCCCTATGCCCAAGCTGAAAGGCCTGGCTGTGCCTACCCACGCCCCGCCCCAAGATGAAACGGCTAGGAAGACAGCTGAGTCACACAAATGGAAAGCATCACAATCAGAAGGCATCACCACATGCATTGGTACCCAATGCCCAGAAGCAGTCCCTGGGAGTCGGAGGGAGGTAGAGGGAATGATGCTGAGCAGAAGACGCTTTCACACTGGAGAACGGTTTTAAAAAGAGCTTCTCAGAAAATGGGAGGAGCACCTGAATAAAAATTGACACTACACTCCTCTCTGATGGTTTATTGGATTCCCAATGGATTGAGGGACATGGGTAGGTCTTCCCAGAGAGACAGTGCCCAAAGATGAGGCAGTGTGTATTAAACCCCAGCAGTCCAGTGGTTAAGAATCTGCTTTCCAGTACAGGGGGGAGCGTGTTCGATCCCTGGTCCCAGAGTTAGGATCCCACCTGCTTCATGGTGCAGCCAAAATAAAAAGAAAGCCATCATGCCGACTCCTGAATTTTACAGGGGAGGAAGCCAGGATTCAGAAAGGGGAAGTGATAGGCTCAGGCTACCATACTGACTGATGGCCAGGAAACCCAGAAATCTGGTCTCTCCATCAGGCTCATTTCAGTGGTGACCAGAGCCAAACCTGAGTTTCCATCCCAACACTGTCCAGGTCTAACTATGTGATTCTGGCAAAGTCACTGAATGTGCGCCCTACCCCCCACCCCCACTACCCTTGGCTTCACCCATTTCTGCATAATCAAGGTCTTCCCTCTCAAACTGAAAAGACAAATTTGTCTCTGATCTCCAGCCCCTCCCAAATCTGACCACTGCTTGCCTCTAGAGAAACAGAGAAGTTGTCATTTACTCATGAGCAAACTGGTTGCAGAAAGTCAACATCCACTTTATTTTGGATCACGGTCTAGGCACCCTGCAGTTGACCCCTATCTGCTACTGATGGACTGGCCTGGGAAAGTCCTCTAATCCCTGGTCTATAGCTGCTTAAGGGCAACTTACCCTGTGCCATTGCTTGGCTGTAGTTAGCTCAGTTGGTAAAGAATCCACCTGCAAAGTAGGAGAAATCTCTGGGTCAGGAAGATCGCCTGAAGGAGGAAATGGCTACCCACTCTAGTATTCTTGCTGGGAAAATCCCATGGACAGAGAAACCTGGCGGGCTACAGTCCATGGGGCTGCATAGCCTCCGACACGACTTAGCTAGCCCCCTGTCCACCACCACCAATGCTCGACTGCAAGTCTCCGTGCTCTCCCTCCACTCCCACCCCACACTCATCCAGCACCTCCACCACCACAACGCCTCCCAGCAGACTGTAGAGAAAACATGCAGGTGATTTTAGCTGGTTTAGGGAAAGGGGATGAGATTAACCCATGAGGTCCCCTCACCACTTTCCGCCCCCTCCCGTCACTGCCTACAGCTGAGCTGTCCAATATGGTAGTCACTAGCCTATGTGATTATATCAAGTTAAATAAGACTTCGAGTTCAGCTCTTGGGCAGCACCGACTCTGTTTCAAGTACTCAGGAGCAACATGTGCCTATGACCCTGGACAGTGAAGATAGGAAAGGAAATGGTCACCGTGGCAGAACGCTGTAAGGGACAGACCTCCCTGGAGAGGCTCCCTGCCGTCCCCTCCCTCCTCCAAGAAGATGTCTCCTCACCCACGGTGGTCTCCAGGAGCGGCTCCCGCCTTTCTCCCCAACTCCCACATGCTCTCCATCCTCTTGTGCTGCCAGCAGAGTGTGGGCACAGGACCTCTTCAGAAGGGGAAGAAGGCCAGAGGTAGCCAGGATGGTCTTTGATGGACAGATGCAGTATTACTGCTGGTTGAATGAAGAGGGCCTGCAGCGCCACCTCCTGATTCTGGGGCCCACTTGAAGTAGTCCCTGGTCCCACTGGGGGCTTCTGTAAGCCCTAAGTCCCTGCCTGTGAGGATGGAAGCCCCCTCAGATCCCCAAGAACTCCCAGCTGTGTGCTCAGAGTCGTGAACCAGAGGGAGAAAGGCCAGCTGAACCAAGATGGCAACGCCCTGCGAGAAAGCACTGTCAAACTTGACCCTGGACAAGATGGGGACAGAAGTGTCAATCGAGAACCACCAAATCATCACGGGGCTTCCCTGGTGGCTCAGTGGTGATGAATCTGCCTGCCCATGCAGGAGACGCAGGAGACTTGGGTTTGAAACCTGGCTGGGCAATGTCAACTCCCTCCAGTATTCTTAGAAAATCCCATGGACAGAGGCTACAATCCATAGGGTTGCAAAGAGTTGGGCATGCCTGAGCGACTGAGCATGCACACACACAAATCCTAACGTCCAGAAAAACCCAGCCTGCCTCCCCCCTCTCGTGGTTCAGGGCCTGGCACCCACCCTGGCTAGCTGTGGATGGCTTATGCGCTACATGTATATCTACAGGTCCTCAATAGATACTTGGTGATTGATGGCGACGGTAATAGTCTCTTTGGGGACTTCCTAACTGAGGCGTCTGGGAACGCGTACAGAGAGTTAGCACCTAGTTCGTGAAATAGATTTAGAAGTTATTGCAGTGGAAGTTCCCTTTCCTCCCGTGAGCCAGTTTCCATGGTGCTTTCCTCCCACTTTTTCCTTGATTTCTGCATTTGGTTTGTTACACTGTTTCCCGAGGGTGTGTCTACTTTGCCCAAATGTGAAAAGAAGTTCACTTTTAATAAACCAACGGGGAGCAAAATGATGAAGCCAGGATCCTGGTAAACTCCGGGAAGGAGACCGGAATACAGAGCAGGATTCATCATAAAACCACAAATCCAGTAACACTTTTAGAATCCCAGAGCTCTTGTATTTTGTCCCCAGGTTGGGGAGAAAGGCTATCAAGAGGTGAGCGATTTCTTTAACAGATTTCTAAGAGCAGTGCTGAGCAAAAATTAACTCCTTCTCGGGAGGCGGATGTCGGGCGTGGTGCTGGGCCCGCTACTCTGGGAGCAGGTGGTTCCAGGTGAGGGAGGCCAAAGTCTCCAGGGCTCCCTTTGTTCTCCAGACTCTGCGCAAAGGCGCGCGGCGGGCGCCAGCGCCCCCGTGTGGCCACGGGCGTCCCGGGCGCGCACAGGGTGGATGGGTGGGCGGGCAGCGCCCCGGGCGCAGGGACCGCGGCGCCAGATGAATGAGGGGGGCGGCCCTGCCCGTAGCAGGGCGATCCCGCCTGCGCCTGGACTCACCCTGAAGTCGTTCGGGCTGTGCAGGTGATGCGCAATTAATGTCGAGGCGTGTCTGCGGCAGGAATCCTGCTGGGACGGAATGTCTTACACGGACATCTGTGGCTGGGGATCCTGCAGGGGCAGCGGCTGGCGGCGGCCTCCGCTGGGTCTGGTTTGACGCGTCGCTCCATCCGGCTTCCTCAGTCCACTACGTGGTCCACATTTCCAGCTTATGGCCGCATCTGTCCACCTGGATCAAGCCTGGAACCACCTCCGCACCCTCATCCTCACACCAGCTTCATCCTCTGGCCCCGTTTGGACTTTCCCGCCCCAGTGGCCACCTGGACGGCGCCCTAAAGGGTTTCCATCTCCCCTCCCAACAGAGCTAGTCCCCCAGATCTGGGCTGTCTTTTGAAAACCTCACACCGCACCCCTCCTTTTGGGTTGTTTTTTTTTTTTTTCTAGTTATCCCTGCAGCTGCCCTGACTCCCCAGTCCCTGGGCCAACTTCCCATCTCTAGTCTCTCTTCTCTGCCAACCGCTCTACACAGGGGTGGGGACCACAGCCTGCTTTTTCATCACGCAGAGGCTTGGTGGCTCCTCATTTGCAAACACCATGACTCTGTTCTCTTAGCACAGAATGTGTGGTTTTGTTTCACAGTTGACCAGTCGTGTCTGACTCTTTGCGACCCCATGGACTGCAGCATGCCAGGCTTCCGTGTCCCTCACCATCTGCAGGAGTTTGCCCAAGCTCATTGAACTGGTGATGCCATCCAACCATCTCATCCTCTGTCACCCTCTTCTCCTTCTGCCTTCCGTCTTTCCCAGTGTCAGGGTCTTTTCCGGTGAGTTGGCTGTTCACATCAGGTGGACAGAGAGTATCATCCCTGATGCAGCATCAGTGCAGCATCAGTACTTCCAATAAGAATTCAGGCTTTTTTTTTCTTTTTTTCCCTTTAGGATCAACTGGTTTGATCTTGCTGCCCAAAAGGCTCTCAAGAGTCCTTTCCAGCACCGCAGTTCAAAAGCATCAATTCTTCAGTGCTCAGCCTTCTTTGTGGTCCAGCTCTCACAATCATATGTGACCACTGGAAAGGCCATAGTCTCGACTATACGGACCTCTGTCGGCAACGTGATGTCTTTGCTTTTTAACACACTGTCTAGGTTTGTCATAGCTTTTCTTCTGATGAGCAATCAATTTCTAATGTCAAGGCTGCAGTCACCATTCGCGGTGATTTTAGAGCCCAAGAAGAGGACATCTGTCACTGCTTCCTCGTTTTCCTCTTACACCTTATCTCTTAGCACGGAATGGGTGCTTGGTGCCTGACATTTATTGGGCATTTGCTCTGTTTCAACTGTGATCATAGCCTCAAGGGTTATCCCATGTTGATTACAAAGACCCTGTGAGGTAGGTACCACTCTGATCCCCACTTTACAAGCAGGGCATGAAACCTGGAGGGCTCACCAAGTCATACAGTTACGAGGGAGGGAGCCTGACTTTGGAGCAAGTGCTTGTCCCTTATGTTGAGCAGGGGGTGGGGGCCACCCACGTAAAGTTCAGGGGCCATGTAAGGTCTGGGGTGGGACGACAACTTTAGCTGATGGGTGGAAATGTAAGCCAGAGGGGCCAGTTCCTCTGATCCTCCCAGGGAAGTTGGCCATCCCACTCGGATTAGGACAACTGTCTCCATCTTTGGACTGGCCGTCTTGCAGCTAGCCAGTGGGCCTGCAGACTGCACCCTCTGCTCTCCTGGAATGCTGGGAGCGTGGGTCCTGGAGTCCAGTCCAGCCTGCTGTGGGCTTCACAGCTGTATCTTTCCACATCCTCCTCTGTAAAGAGAGGTACTACTAACACCTGCCTAAGAGTTTCTGCGCAGATTGAATGGGAGGCTTCAGGTAAGGTGCTTGGTTCCCGGCAAATGATCGATACATGTTAGCCAGTATTATTATCTCCAGTCTGCATGAAGAGGCATTTAGACCTCCCTCTTTGAAGCCCTAACCCTGGCTCTGTTTCCTGCTATTTCTCTTTGCTGTGAAGCCCTGGGCAACTTACTCCACTTTTCTGACCCTCTTGTGTCTTTATTTATAGGTGATGAACTTTGAATGTCCCCAAGTTCAAGTTGCACCTCTGATAGTCTTGATTTCAATAGAAGTTCAAGCTTTCCGGGGCAGAGTATTGCTCCCTTTCTTCTGAAGGTCTTCTCAATATCACATAGAAATTCACTCCAGCATTGGCTCATCATGATGACCAGCAGATTATTTGTTTTATTTAACTGAGGCATCGTTCTGTCCCATCCTCGGGGGACAAGGAGAGGACTCATCATGAAGATGCCTCTGTGTGTTTCAAAACAGGAAGCAAGATATTTGTTACCTTCCTCCAAATAAGACGTCACTTCAGAACACCGTGGGGGAAGGGGCGCCACAGTTACTCATGTACGAATGTGAGAGTTGAACCATAAAGAAGGCTGGGGGCTGAAGAAATGATGCTTTTGAACTGTGGTGCTCGAGAAGACTCTTGGGAGTCCCTTGGACCACAAGGAGATCAAACCAGGAAACTCTAAAGGAAATCAACCCCGACTATTCATCGGAAGGACTGAGGCTGACGCCGAAGCTCCAGTATGTTGGCCACCTGATGCGAAGAGTCGACTCAGTGGAATAGTCTGATGCTGGGAAAACCAAAGGCAGAAGGAGAAGAGGGCGGCAGAGGACGGAACGGTTGGATGGCAAATAGACCAATTCAATGTAGCTAAAAATCAAATAAATATATAAAAAATAAACATTAAGAAAAAAGAGGAGGGCTTCCCTGGTGGTCCAGTGGGTAAGGATATCACAATATCAGATAGGGGGTAGAGGTCATCAGCCTGCTGTGGGCTTCACAGCTGTATCTTTCCACATCCTCCTCTGTAAAGAGAGGTACTACTAACACCTGCCTAAGAGTTTCTGCGCAGATTGAATGGGAGGCTTCAGGTAAGGTGCTTGGTTCCCGGCAAATGATCGATACATGTTAGCCAGTATTATTATCTCCAGTCTGCATGAAGAGGCATTTAGACCTCCCTCTTTGAAGCCCTAACCCTGGCTCTGTTTCCTGCTATTTCTCTTTGCTGTGAAGCCCTGGGCAACTTACTCCACTTTTCTGACCCTCTTGTGTCTTTATTTATAGGTGATGAACTTTGAATGTCCCCAAGTTCAAGTTGCACCTCTGATAGTCTTGATTTCAATAGAAGTTCAAGCTTTCCGGGGCAGAGTATTGCTCCCTTTCTTCTGAAGGTCTTCTCAATATCACATAGAAATTCACTCCAGCATTGGCTCATCATGATGACCAGCAGATTATTTGTTTTATTTAACTGAGGCATCGTTCTGTCCCATCCTCGGGGGACAAGGAGAGGACTCATCATGAAGATGCCTCTGTGTGTTTCAAAACAGGAAGCAAGATATTTGTTACCTTCCTCCAAATAAGACGTCACTTCAGAACACCGTGGGGGAAGGGGCGCCACAGTTACTCATGTACGAATGTGAGAGTTGAACCATAAAGAAGGCTGGGGGCTGAAGAAATGATGCTTTTGAACTGTGGTGCTCGAGAAGACTCTTGGGAGTCCCTTGGACCACAAGGAGATCAAACCAGGAAACTCTAAAGGAAATCAACCCCGACTATTCATCGGAAGGACTGAGGCTGACGCCGAAGCTCCAGTATGTTGGCCACCTGATGCGAAGAGTCGACTCAGTGGAATAGTCTGATGCTGGGAAAACCAAAGGCAGAAGGAGAAGAGGGCGGCAGAGGACGGAACGGTTGGATGGCAAATAGACCAATTCAATGTAGCTAAAAATCAAATAAATATATAAAAAATAAACATTAAGAAAAAAGAGGAGGGCTTCCCTGGTGGTCCAGTGGGTAAGGATACCGCCTTGCAGTGCAAGGGGAGCCGGTTCGAGCCCTGGCCTGGGAAGATCCCACGTGCCGCGGAGCGGCTGGACCGATGTGTCCAATCACCGAGCCAGAGCTCTGGAGCGCATGCCAGTGCTCTGCAATGGGAGAGGCCACTGTGATGGGAGGCCCACACAGGCCAAAGAACAAAGATGGATGAAAATGAATAAATGAAAGGACTAATAGAAGTGACCAAAAATGTTTAAAAAGTTAAAAAGAAAAAGAGGAGCAGGTGGCATGCACACGTAAAGTCTCAGACCCTCTGGATGACCGCGGCCATGGACAGGGCCCGCTGGTGTGTGTGCAGCCGGAGCCTAGAAGTCTCACCTCCTTCCGTCTTGTCTGCCTGATGGTCCCTTCCCACCTCGTGCTCTGGTCGCCGCAGCCTTTCACTCAGGCTGCACCCTTGCCTGTGATGGCCCCTCTCCTCTCCCCAGCCATCTAAATCTCCGTCCTGGTCCCCCTTCAAGTCCCACGTTTTCAGAAAGGCTGCACCTCCAGTGGCTGTGCCTGTTGGCAGGTTGGGTCAAATAAAGGTGGAAGGAAATCGGAAAGGCTAAATGCATCCTGGAAGTCGCACCGCTCAGCTGGCTGGAAAAGGAGCTTCCTATTAGGAAATGCAGGTCAAAAGCTCGAGAGAAATGAAGATAAAACGAGATGCTGATCCAGCAACTGAAGTATTCAGAAGGAGAGTCAAACATTTCAAGCAAGACATTGCGCCCTCTGTCTATCGGGTCTGATAATAATCCATCTTGTAAACATGAAGCAAGGAAAACAGTAACGTCCAAATGCCCTGTCCAAGCCTTCCAGGGGTCGTATGTCTCTGGGCGTCTACATGACACACAGGACACTCCAGGCGTTGGCTGATTACCCGCCTTGCACATTTGTTACCATTAGGTTGACCTGACTTTACAATGCGACGGGGGAAAGGGCTGATAAATTCCATCAGCAGTCCAGGAATCTCACGCCATTTTTTTCAGAACCTTCACGTTTAAGCAATTAGACCACGTGCACACGCGGAGCCGTCCCCAGCCGCCGCGGCGTCCGTGGAGAGCCCGGGCCTCAGCACTCACCCTCTAGGATGACTTCCAAACACTTGAGCATCCTGACCTCGCCTCGTTTCCGGAAATGTCCTTAAGCTCACTTCCCCGAGCACAGATGGGAACGGGGCTGGGTGGACGAGGGACAGCTGTCGCTGCGCGCCCGGAGCAACGGAAGAGACAGGCGGCCTCATCTGCGTGGAGGATTCCTCAGAGGGACGTCACCATCCGCCTAAGACACAGCCCTGGAGGCTCTCACCTGCGGGGGAGGGCTCCCGAGGGCCGGGTGGCTCACCTTGGCGTCACCAGGCTCTAGCGCAGGGCTTGGGTGAGATCGGTATGGGTTGGCGGAAGGAGCTAATTAGTGAAGACCGGGGATTCCAGGCGGACAGACCAAGCAAGACTCTAGAAGCTGCCCCTGCTGGCGGTAGAGAATGGGTCTCAGCCCACCTGAGTCCCCGGATTCAGGCCTCCATCTCCCACGGGCATCACCTGACCAGGCCCAGAGCAGAGCACGAAAGAAACGTAGCCAGCTTTTAGCTGCAGGCCCTGAGGTCAGAGTTGAGCGCCACGGCCGAGTGGGGCGGGGAAGCCATTCGCAGCTGTTTATATGATGTGTATCTGGTGGATAAATAAACTTCATTTTCCAGGGCTGCCAATCTCTAAACATGCAGAAATATACATTCGCTGAGAAACTTAAAAAAAATAATAAACAGACGTGGTAATGTTTGAATCTTCCTAGCGTCAGGGCCTTGGATCCCCAGTTACTCGCCTTTCAGCTGGTTAATAAACCCAGTTTATGGGTCCCTCCGAGGGGCCTGCGTGTAAAAGTTCCGCTGGGAGGAAGGGCTCCCTCTTGGGTCGTGGGGGCGGGAGAGTGCGAGCAGCAGGTCCTTTCAGCGTATCTCTGAATAGTGGGTCCAGGCAGGCCCGGCACAAGCCAGGTGACTCTTGGAGGACCCAGCAGGTGGCCTCTGGCATCTGCTCCCCCTAGCTTCAGCTCAGCCTAATGCAGGGAGGTCGGTTAACACAGGTGAGATGCCACAGATGTCTTTTTTTTTTTCTTTGCCACTTCTATTGGTCTTTCATTTATTTACCTTTGTTCTTTGACCTGTGTGGACCTCCCATCACAGTGGCCTCTCTCGCTGCAGAGCACCGGCTCTGGGCGCATGCGCTCCAGAGCTCCGGCTCGGTAGTTGGACACAGCGGTCCAGACACTCCGCAGCGCGGAGGCCAGGGATTGAACCGGCGCCCCTTGCACTGCAAGGCGGTGTCCTTACCCACTGGACCACCAGGGAAGCCCCCACGGATGTCTTTTAAGCCAAACCCACCTTTATTTTGACTCTGAGATCCGTTAGATGGCATTCGCCTACGTCCCCTGCCTCCAATCCCTCATGGGATACCAGGAGGGAGAAGATGCGGCTCTGAGCTCAGCTCTTTCTCCGTCTCAGGCTGAAAGAAGGTCCCTGGAGACGTCCTCCCTCCTCCCTGTGCTGTCATAACAGGCTGTTTATTTTTGTGGTGTCCATTCACAAAGCCTGTTTCCACAGCAGGGGACCCACAGTCCATCCTGGTCTGGGAACTAGATCCCACCTGCTGCAACGAAGAGCTCACACGCCAGCTAAAGGTCCCCTTATGCTACAAGTAAAAATATCCGGCAACAAAGACAGAAGGTCCCAAGTGCCACACCTAAAACCCAATCCAGTCAAATACATAAATAGTTTTTAAATATATTTTTTTAAATGAAGGGGGAGAAGCAGCAGAAGAGCTTTGGGCCGTGTTCCAAAGAAGGCAGGGGTCAGAACCTGGAGGCCAGAGGCGAGCATGTGTCCAAGCCAGCCGCCAGCACAGGCTGAGGAGGAGGACCCTGCTCCACACAGGGCACCTGCTGGGGACCTGGTGGGGTGGGGTGCCCGCACCGTCCCCTGATCTGGAATCCCCGGGCAACGAGCACTTGGCTACGCGTGTCATCAAGGTTGGGGTTCCACATCAGACTCCACTCACCAAGCGTTTCCCTGCCAAGGCAAATGTGGCAGGCATGGCGCCGAGCGATTGACGGGTCCTTCCGACAAGTCTACACCCCTGACAGTCGACCTGTGAACGTCACACATTTCTACTGATGGTACCCTGTGACAAACAGTGACAAAGAGTTCACAGGTGCGTGTAGCCCTAAGACACGCTTTAGGGAATGTCAGCCAGTCCACCTCCTCTTTCTTCCTTAGCCCCTTTCTCCATATTCATTCCTTCTTTCAACCAACCAAGTAGCCAACCTGCTAATAATTTGTATGCATCTGTCTGTGCAGCGCTCTGCCCAAGAGCGCTCAGGATCCCAGCACTGAATAAGACAGTATCTTTGCTGCCCCATAAAATTTAAATTCTGGAGGAGATGAAGCTATAAGTGTGGGCATAAAGGAACGCAACAATGATAGACTGGAACAAGGGAGCAACACAAAATCAAGTGATGAAAGTTAAGAGACCCTGAAGGATGCCGTGCTTGCCATCCTCCAAGCCCCAGCCATCGAGGTGGGCGGCCACAGTCTGGGCAGCCCCGCAGCAGAACCTTCAGTATGCACGTGGAGCGCCTGCTTGTAAAAAGACAGAATCGGATGGAGCCGCTCTAGGCGGGGGCCTGAGATGCTGCCTTTCTGCCTGACTTCCAGATGATGCTGGAGCTGCTGGCCCAGGGACCACAGAACACCCTGCAGCCCTGACCAAGGGACCTGTCCTTTGCGGCCCCCTCATACCAGGACTGCGGGAGAGCTCAGAGTGGTGTCCATCAAGTGCTAGGACCACCAGAAACTTAAGCTAATACATGGACCTTTGCCTGAAAAATATTCTGTTCCAGCTAGGCGTGTGGTGTGGATGGACGGCTGAACCACAGAAGGCAGAGTTGTGATGGACAGGTTTGTGTGGACTGAAGCCATGAGACACAGCTCTGTACTAGTCACTTTATCCTCCTTGGATCTGTCTCTCTTCGTTACTGAGACTCTGAGAGCCATATGCAGTGCCCGGACCCCTCAGAGTGCTGTGTAAAGACCACTAGTCTGAGTTCCATGGCACTCAAGCCCTGGCTACATCGCTGACAAGCAGCCAGCCTCCTAGCCTCGGCGGCCCAGCAGTGCAGAAGCCAACATCACCGACCCTGCTTTCCCATCAGAGGAAACAGACAGCGATTCCCCCACATTTGACAGTCGACGTGTACTTTGATGGTACCCTGTGACAAACAGTGACAAAGAGTTCACAGGTGCGTGTAGCCCTAAGACACGCTTTAGGAATGTCAGCCAGTCCACCTCCTCTTTCTTCCTTAGCCCCTTTCTCCATATTCATTCCTTCTTTCAACCAACCAAGTAGCCAACCTGCTAATAATTTGTATGCATCTGTCTGTGCAGCGCTCTGCCCAAGAGCGCTCAGGATCCCAGCACTGAATAAGACAGTATCTTTGCTGCCCCATAAAATTTAAATTCTGGAGGAGATGAAGCTATAAGTGTGGGCATAAAGGAACGCAACAATGATAGACTGGAACAAGGGAGCAACACAAAATCAAGTGATGAAAGTTAAGAGACCCTGAAGGATGCCGTGCTTGCCATCCTCCAAGCCCCAGCCATCGAGGTGGGCGGCCACAGTCTGGGCAGCCCCGCAGCAGAACCTTCAGTATGCACGTGGAGCGCCTGCTTGTAAAAAGACAGAATCGGATGGAGCCGCTCTAGGCGGGGGCCTGAGATGCTGCCTTTCTGCCTGACTTCCAGATGATGCTGGAGCTGCTGGCCCAGGGACCACAGAACACCCTGCAGCCCTGACCAAGGGACCTGTCCTTTGCGGCCCCCCTCATACCAGGACTGCGGGAGAGCTCAGAGTGGTGTCCATCAAGTGCTAGGACCACCAGAAACTTAAGCTAATACATGGACCTTTGCCTGAAAAATATTCTGTTCCAGCTAGGCGTGTGGTGTGGATGGACGGCTGAACCACAGAAGGCAGAGTTGTGATGGACAGGTTTGTGTGGACTGAAGCCATGAGACACAGCTCTGTACTAGTCACTTTATCCTCCTTGGATCTGTCTCTCTTCGTTACTGAGACTCTGAGAGCCATATGCAGTGCCCGGACCCCTCAGAGTGCTGTGTAAAGACCACTAGTCTGAGTTCCATGGCACTCAAGCCCTGGCTACATCGCTGACAAGCAGCCAGCCTCCTAGCCTCGGCGGCCCAGCAGTGCAGAAGCCAACATCACCGACCCTGCTTTCCCATCAGAGGAAACAGACATCATTAACAAAAGGAGCAATCAGCTCTAGAAGCCTGGAAGGTTTACCCAGCCTTGAAATAGGCCAGGACCCTTAGCTGGGAGTCATGCATCATGTGTCATTCTAGGGAACTTAGTGCCACAGAAATGAATCTGTAGCAGTTAGACAGAACGACAGTGATCGGGAGCCATAGAGAAGCCTTGCATAAACATCACACAGAATCAATGTCTAGAACAGGGTCTGACCCAGGTCATGTGTGAGGACAGAACAGATCTCCTCACCTCTCGTCTTCACTCTCCTCTTGATCCTGCAGAACGCCTTCATTTGTACCCTTTGTCTCAAAGGCCCATGTCCCTGCTTGAGCCATCCCGTGGTACGTGGAAAGCGGTGCTGTCTCTTTAAGCCCCCGGTAGGTCTGATTTTCTTTGGCATTGGGGTTGGGCATCTCTGGGAATCTGACCCACATCTGGATGTGATAAAGAACAATTATCAAGCTGGAACATGCCCCCGCCAAACACACCTACTTAATTGGTGCTTTACTCAAGCTAACGTTTCACATTATTTGCACCTCCCCAAAGCATCAAGTTGAAAAGGCAAAGCTGGTTTACTACAAGCTTCCTTGAGGTCTGGATGGGCCTCGTCTGCACCACACATGCACAAAAGCCTCCAGTGTGTGCCCTGGGCAGGGCCTAATTAATGATGTTTTTACTTATTAGCAATAACCAACTTCACATGCACAGCATTCTGAACTCATTTCTGAAACCCTCTTCTGAACCACAGGACTAGAATAGAATAGTGAGCACTCTGTAAACATTTGTTGAGTCACTAAACAACATGGAGGCGGCCAAGCGTGGTGGCCAAGAGGACTCGAGACGCTGGCCTCAGGAAGACCTGGGATCTAGGCCTGGGTCTCAGTTCTGTTTGCTGTTTTCGATGTGACCTTAAGTTCTCTATGCTTGTGTCTTCATAAGCTAAAGTGATTAAATGTAAATAAAATAATTAACTGAGATCACATTTATATAGCACACTACCTGGCAAGTCACACGTACTTGAAAAATGTTAGCTATTACAGGTGAGCATATACACTATTGCACAAGAGAGGACATTTTAGCCGTGAGTAGGGAACTATAATCCCAAAGAAAATCAACCCTGACTATTCATTGGACAGAATTATGCTGAAGCTGAAACTCCAATAATTTGGCTAACAGGTGCAAAGAGACTCTGAAAAAGACCCTGATATTGGGAAAAATAGAAGGCAGCAGGAAAAGGGGATGACGGAGGACAAGACAGTTGGATGGCATCACTGACTCAATGGACATGAGTCTGAGTAATCTCTGGGAGACGGCGAAGGACGGGGAAGCCTGGCGTGCTGCAGGCCATGGTCGCAAAGAGTCAGACACGACTGAGGGACTGACCTGAACTGAGGGAGCTGCACTAATTACACCAGAACAGCAGGTGTCAACCAGGACTGTCCGGGTGAGGGAGAGGGTCTGCTCACCCCGGCGCTTCCTATCTAATACGGGAGAATCCTCAGAAATCATCAGATTCAACCTACTTCTTTGACACCTGAAGGGCTACAGAGCCCTGGAGAGGTTAAGGGTGGCCTGAAGTGACATGGCCTCAGAGCAGACCCCAGGCTCAGGGTCACACGGCACGTGCTACTTCCTTGCCCTTAAGAGCGTGAGCAAGGCCGAGGGACGCTGGGAGGTGCTGGTCTCTGTCACTGTGCTTCGCAAGATCCCATTTTCAAAAGGGCAACAGTGAACCTCAGAGAAGTTAAGACCCTTGCCCGAGGGCACACAGCAGTAGGTGCAGGTGTGGGGACTGCAGGCACTCCCGGATCCCTTCCACTGGAGTGTAAGCTGCATGGTCTGTAACAGCATGGCTGGTGGTTAGCCCGCGGATGCTGTTTGTGATAACAACTTATATTTTTAGTTCGCCTGTCTTCTTTCGGTGTGTTACAGAGTTCACTGATCATCCTGATTATTGGTGTGTGACACAGACATCTGGTCGCAATTCAGTACCCTTTCCCCTCGATCCCATACCGGTCTCTGTCATCGTATAATTACCTGTTCCTATGCCTGCTTTTAGGAGGGCACGTCAACTCACTCCAGTGTTCTTGCCTGGGGAACCCTCTTGCACTACCTGGCAAGTCACACGTACTTGAAAAATGTTAGCTATTACAGGTGAGCATATACACTATTGCACAAGAGAGGACATTTTAGCCGTGAGTAGGGAACTATAATCCCAAAGAAAATCAACCCTGACTATTCATTGGACAGAATTATGCTGAAGCTGAAACTCCAATAATTTGGCTAACAGGTGCAAAGAGACTCTGAAAAAGACCCTGATATTGGGAAAAATAGAAGGCAGCAGGAAAAGGGGATGACGGAGGACAAGACAGTTGGATGGCATCACTGACTCAATGGACATGAGTCTGAGTAATCTCTGGGAGACGGCGAAGGACGGGGAAGCCTGGCGTGCTGCAGGCCATGGTCGCAAAGAGTCAGACACGACTGAGGGACTGACCTGAACTGAGGGAGCTGCACTAATTACACCAGAACAGCAGGTGTCAACCAGGACTGTCCGGGTGAGGGAGAGGTCTGCTCACCCCGGCGCTTCCTATCTAATACGGGAGAATCCTCAGAAATCATCAGATTCAACCTACTTCTTTGACACCTGAAGGGCTACAGAGCCCTGGAGAGGTTAAGGGTGGCCTGAAGTGACATGGCCTCAGAGCAGACCCCAGGCTCAGGGTCACACGGCACGTGCTACTTCCTTGCCCTTAAGAGCGTGAGCAAGGCCGAGGGACGCTGGGAGGTGCTGGTCTCTGTCACTGTGCCCAAGATCCCATTTTCAAAAGGGCAACAGTGAACCTCAGAGAAGTTAAGACCCTTGCCCGAGGGCACACAGCAGTAGGTGCAGGTGTGGGGACTGCAGGCACTCCCGGATCCCTTCCACTGGAGTGTAAGCTGCATGGTCTGTAACAGCATGGCTGGTGGTTAGCCCGCGGATGCTGTTTGTGATAACAACTTATATTTTTAGTTCGCCTGTCTTCTTTCGGTGTGTTACAGAGTTCACTGATCATCCTGATTATTGGTGTGTGACACAGACATCTGGTCGCAATTCAGTACCCTTTCCCCTCGATCCCATACCGGTCTCTGTCATCGTATAATTACCTGTTCCTATGCCTGCTTTTAGGAGGGCACGTCAACTCACTCCAGTGTTCTTGCCTGGGGAACCCCCTGGACAGAGGAGCCTGGTGGGCTACGGCCCATGGGGTCACAAAGAGTCGGACATGACTGAAGTGACTTAGCACGCTTGCCTGCTTCTACTGCACTCTGCAGAGAGGGCTGCTGCTCACGGTGGCATCCTGCTGCCTCTCACCCAGCTACTGAATGTCTTCATTCTCAGCATCCATCCCATTGCTGACAATCTAGAAGCAACTGCCAGGGACCCACCTTTCCCAGTTTTCAAAACATGAAAATTCCCAGGGACTTCCTTGGCAGTCTAGTGGCTAAGACTCCTTGCTCCCACTGGAGGCAGCCAGGGTTCAATCCTTGGTCAGGAAACTAGATCCCACATGCCACAATCAAGATCGAAGATCCCATGTGCCACAACTAAGACCCACCACAGCCAAATAAATAAATAATTTAAAAAAAAATGTTAAGAAAATTCTCAGAAAGGGCTCCACACATCCCTGCTGGAATGACCTAGCTCCAGTGGAAAGTGACAAATGACATTTTGTCCTAAATAACTGAGCTTAGTTTACACCTAATTGGCTTCCTCCTCCTGGTCCTTCTTCCTTGGGCACTTTTGCTTTTCTCTCTTAAATCCTGGAGAATCACCGTTTATCTCACCCAGGTGAGGGAGCCGGCTCCTCCTGGCTCACAGGCATCAACTCGGTGCTCCTGCTGCCAAAGCCATGTCTGGAGAATTCACATGGATGGTTTGAGCATGGCCTTGGCCGTGGTGGGAACATTTGCACCATACAAATCAGCCAACTATAAATCAGGACTGCTGCTTTTTTTTTTCTTGGAGAACCAGTGGTTTACCGTTCACAGCTCACCACTGCATAGACGGCACCAGACCCTGCCTGGCTGCTCATGTCACGGGCCAAAGAACAAAGATGGATGAAAATAGATAAATGAAAGACTAATGGAAGTGGCCCAGAGAAAAATAAAAAGATGTAAGTATCGTTTAGAACAGAATCTTTTATAACCCCACAGACATCTGGTCGCAATTCAGTACCCTTTCCCTCGATCCCATACCGGTCTCTGTCATCGTATAATTACCTGTTCCTATGCCTGCTTTTAGGAGGCACGTCAACTCACTCCAGTGTTCTTGCCTGGGGAACCCCCTGGACAGAGGAGCCTGGTGGGCTACGGCCCATGGGGTCACAAAGAGTCGGACATGACTGAAGTGACTTAGCACGCTTGCCTGCTTCTACTGCACTCTGCAGAGAGGGCTGCTGCTCACGGTGGCATCCTGCTGCCTCTCACCCAGCTACTGAATGTCTTCATTCTCAGCATCCATCCCATTGCTGACAATCTAGAAGCAACTGCCAGGGACCCACCTTTCCCAGTTTTCAAAACATGAAAATTCCCAGGGACTTCCTTGGCAGTCTAGTGGCTAAGACTCCTTGCTCCCACTGGAGGCAGCCAGGGTTCAATCCTTGGTCAGGAAACTAGATCCCACATGCCACAATCAAGATCGAAGATCCCATGTGCCACAACTAAGACCCACCACAGCCAAATAAATAAATAATTTAAAAAAAAATGTTAAGAAAATTCTCAGAAAGGGCTCCACACATCCCTGCTGGAATGACCTAGCTCCAGTGGAAAGTGACAAATGACATTTTGTCCTAAATAACTGAGCTTAGTTTACACCTAATTGGCTTCCTCCTCCTGGTCCTTCTTCCTTGGGCACTTTTGCTTTTCTCTCTTAAATCCTGGAGAATCACCGTTTATCTCACCCAGGTGAGGGAGCCGGCTCCTCCTGGCTCACAGGCATCAACTCGGTGCTCCTGCTGCCAAAGCCATGTCTGGAGAATTCACATGGATGGTTTGAGCATGGCCTTGGCCGTGGTGGGAACATTTGCACCATACAAATCAGCCAACTATAAATCAGGACTGCTGCTTTTTTTTTTCTTGGAGAACCAGTGGTTTACCGTTCACAGCTCACCACTGCATAGACGGCACCAGACCCTGCCTGGCTGCTCATGTCACGGGCCAAAGAACAAAGATGGATGAAAATAGATAAATGAAAGACTAATGGAAGTGGCCCAGAGAAAAATAAAAAGATGTAAGTATCGTTTAGAACAGAATCTTTTATAACCCCATTTCCCCCCAGTCCGTTGAGTCCACTGTTTGTAAAACTGCGTTTACAGAATCTCTTTCAGATCCTTGCCCAACACATGCCTTCACTTGCTAAAAACTATCCAGTGCCCCTCACTCTCCCCTCCCACGGCCCACACCAAGTGTGATCATCGCATTTTTTTTCACCTCCAGCACGCCCTGGGTCTTGTCAGGAGTCCACGTATGGACTGAGTTTCTTTTAAACAGGCTAAAGTTTCTCGGCTCTCAATTCCGTCTTCAAAGGTCTGACGAGGGCAAAAGGCGCACACCGCTTCCAAGCGCGGCTGTGGAGAGACGGACGTACAGAGCCCCCCAGCTGAAAACCCCTCTTTCCGCAGAAAGCTGATTTACAGAATTAAGTTACAGGCTGGCTGTTTCAGTGGAGGGTCCCAGGCTGGGGCAGACCTCTGAGGCTGAAATTCGAGCTGCTGTTTTGCAGCATGCGGTGTGATTTCCAGCGAACCTGCTCCATCGGCCACCCTGCACCGCGGCACTACCGTGCGTTTGGTCAGTTTCCACCCACAAGGGCTTCAGGCTATGTCAAGGCTAGGCTCCAACCGCCCTTCTCCACAAACATTTCTTTATGGTGGCTTTAAAAGATGAAGATAAAGCTGATCTGGAAAAGAAATCTTATGTAACTTGACCGCCCTCACTCCCGTTCTGACTCTATTAGAAATGATGGTTTGGGGCCCTGCATCGGTTTCCATAAGGTGATGCAAGCTTCTTAAGGCAATGAACCGATCACTCCTTAATAACTTATCTGTAACTCAATTATTTCGGAAACAAAACAAAGTTCACTAAAAATAGTAAGTCACTACTTTGCAAGAGCTGGCTTTAAGACAATTATGTAGCAGTAATGTTCTTAATCATCTCTAAAGAAAACTATTTTCTTGGAGAACCAGTGGTTTACCGTTCACAGCTCACCACTGCATAGACGGCACCAGACCCTGCCTGGCTGCTCATGTCACGGGCCAAAGAACAAAGATGGATGAAAATAGATAAATGAAAGACTAATGGAAGTGGCCCAGAGAAAAATAAAAAGATGTAAGTATCGTTTAGAACAGAATCTTTTATAACCCCATTTCCCCCCAGTCCGTTGAGTCCACTGTTTGTAAAACTGCGTTTACAGAATCTCTTTCAGATCCTTGCCCAACACATGCCTTCACTTGCTAAAAACTATCCAGTGCCCCTCACTCTCCCCTCCCACGGCCCACACCAAGTGTGATCATCGCATTTTTTTTCACCTCCAGCACGCCCTGGGTCTTGTCAGGAGTCCACGTATGGACTGAGTTTCTTTTAAACAGGCTAAAGTTTCTCGGCTCTCAATTCCGTCTTCAAAGGTCTGACGAGGGCAAAAGGCGCACACCGCTTCCAAGCGCGGCTGTGGAGAGACGGACGTACAGAGCCCCCCAGCTGAAAACCCCTCTTTCCGCAGAAAGCTGATTTACAGAATTAAGTTACAGGCTGGCTGTTTCAGTGGAGGGTCCCAGGCTGGGGCAGACCTCTGAGGCTGAAATTCGAGCTGCTGTTTTGCAGCATGCGGTGTGATTTCCAGCGAACCTGCTCCATCGGCCACCCTGCACCGCGGCACTACCGTGCGTTTGGTCAGTTTCCACCCACAAGGGCTTCAGGCTATGTCAAGGCTAGGCTCCAACCGCCCTTCTCCACAAACATTTCTTTATGGTGGCTTTAAAAGATGAAGATAAAGCTGATCTGGAAAAGAAATCTTATGTAACTTGACCGCCCTCACTCCCGTTCTGACTCTATTAGAAATGATGGTTTGGGGCCCTGCATCGGTTTCCATAAGGTGATGCAAGCTTCTTAAGGCAATGAACCGATCACTCCTTAATAACTTATCTGTAACTCAATTATTTCGGAAACAAAACAAAGTTCACTAAAAATAGTAAGTCACTACTTTGCAAGAGCTGGCTTTAAGACAATTATGTAGCAGTAATGTTCTTAATCATCTCTAAAGAAAACTATTTGCTCATGGTACTAGAAGAAAACAATCAAGGATCTCACTTTAGCTCTGCATTCTAAGCTCTTAATGGAGGATCGTTTGGGCCTGGCTACTTCCTGCGTCTTACTGAGGGAGACCTGTGTAGGACTGTGGGAGGTGGAAGCTGTATTTGGGCCATGTGAGTATCATCCAGTGAAAAAGAATCCAGGCACATTCAAGCCTAGACAGTGTATGAAAAAGCAGAGACACTACTTTACCAACAAAGGCCCATATAGCCAAAGCTATGTTTAATCCAGTAGTCAGGTATGGATGCGAGCGTCAGACCACAAAGAAGGCTGAGCACTGGAGAACTGATGCTTTCAAGCTGTGGTGCTGGAGAAGACTCTTGAGAGTCTCTTGGACAGCAAGGAGATCAAGCCAGTCCATCCTAAAGGAGAACCACCATGAATATTCATTGGAAGGACTGATGTTGAAGCTGATCTTTGGCCACCTGATGGGAAGAGATGACTCATTGGAAAAGACCCTGTTGCTGGGAAATATTAACGGCAGAAGGAGAAGGGGGTGACAAAGGATGAGATGGTTGGATGGCATCATCGACTCAATGGCCATGTGTTTGAGCAAATTCCAGGAGATAGTGAAGGACAGGGAAGCCTGGCATGCTTCAGTCCATGGGATCACAAAGAGTCAAACAGGGCTCAGCCACTAAACAACAACATTCCTTCAATCGCTGGCTTCCTTCAGCTGGGAGAAATGCCCCAGCGAACCTCTCTCGGAAGAAATCAGCTTATGGCTCCAACCGCCCTTCTCCACAAACATTTCTTTATGGTGGCTTTAAAAGATGAAGATAAAGCTGATCTGGAAAAGAAATCTTATGTAACTTGACCGCCCTCACTCCCGTTCTGACTCTATTAGAAATGATGGTTTGGGGCCCTGCATCGGTTTCCATAAGGTGATGCAAGCTTCTTAAGGCAATGAACCGATCACTCCTTAATAACTTATCTGTAACTCAATTATTTCGGAAACAAAACAAAGTTCACTAAAAATAGTAAGTCACTACTTTGCAAGAGCTGGCTTTAAGACAATTATGTAGCAGTAATGTTCTTAATCATCTCTAAAGAAAACTATTTGCTCATGGTACTAGAAGAAAACAATCAAGGATCTCACTTTAGCTCTGCATTCTAAGCTCTTAATGGAGGATCGTTTGGGCCTGGCTACTTCCTGCGTCTTACTGAGGGAGACCTGTGTAGGACTGTGGGAGGTGGAAGCTGTATTTGGGCCATGTGAGTATCATCCAGTGAAAAAGAATCCAGGCACATTCAAGCCTAGACAGTGTATGAAAAGCAGAGACACTACTTTACCAACAAAGGCCCATATAGCCAAAGCTATGTTTAATCCAGTAGTCAGGTATGGATGCGAGCGTCAGACCACAAAGAAGGCTGAGCACTGGAGAACTGATGCTTTCAAGCTGTGGTGCTGGAGAAGACTCTTGAGAGTCTCTTGGACAGCAAGGAGATCAAGCCAGTCCATCCTAAAGGAGAACCACCATGAATATTCATTGGAAGGACTGATGTTGAAGCTGATCTTTGGCCACCTGATGGGAAGAGATGACTCATTGGAAAAGACCCTGTTGCTGGGAAATATTAACGGCAGAAGGAGAAGGGGGTGACAAAGGATGAGATGGTTGGATGGCATCATCGACTCAATGGCCATGTGTTTGAGCAAATTCCAGGAGATAGTGAAGGACAGGGAAGCCTGGCATGCTTCAGTCCATGGGATCACAAAGAGTCAAACAGGGCTCAGCCACTAAACAACAACATTCCTTCAATCGCTGGCTTCCTTCAGCTGGGAGAAATGCCCCAACATTTACCTGATTTCTACGAGGATATGCAGGCAGGGAGTTCTGCTCTCAGGGATTCACGTCTGTATAATAAATTCAGGATCCAAAATGCACACCCTCATGCAGATCACAAGCATTACCACAGTCAGTCACCACCATCTGGTTCCAACACTTCACTATACTGAGTACTTGCTGCATACCAGCTGCAATTCTAAGCCCTGTAGACACATTCACTGTTTTTTTTTAGTTGTAGTCAAATGCACATAAGATGTAATTTGTCATATTAGACATTTGTAAATGGACAGCTCATTGGTGCTAAGTTCATTCACATAGGCAAGCAACCATCACCCGTCTTCAGAACTTATTCATTATCCCAAACAACACACAGGTACTCTTTAAAGTCTAGAGGTAGACACAGACATAAAGAACAGATATGTGGACACGGGGGGAAGGGGAAGGTGGGATACACTGGGAAATTAGGATGGACATATATACACTACCATGTGCAAAATAGATGGCTAACTTGGAAACCTGCTGTAATAAAGCACAGGGAGTTCAGTACGGTGCTCTGTGATGGCCTAAAGGGGTGGGATGGAAGAGGGAAGTGGGAGGGAGGCCCAAGAGGGAGGGGATGTATGTATACATGTATTTGATTCACTTTATTGTAAAGCAGTTACACTCCAACAAAAAAATTAATGAATCCAAAAAATATTCTAGAGGCAGGTTACTATTATCCCGAGTTACAGATGGGAAATCCTAGGCGCAGGGTAGTACAGTGACTAGTCCATCATACCACAGCTTGGAAGTGGCTCCGACTTGGAACAAACTGAGGGTACACATGCACCACCTCTCGGCTTTGATTGAAAGAACTGAATGTTGAAGCTTTGGCCACCTGATGGGAAGAGATGACTCATTGGAAAAGACCCTGTTGCTGGGAAATATTAACGGCAGAAGGAGAAGGGGGTGACAAAGGATGAGATGGTTGGATGGCATCATCGACTCAATGGCCATGTGTTTGAGCAAATTCCAGGAGATAGTGAAGGACAGGGAAGCCTGGCATGCTTCAGTCCATGGGATCACAAAGAGTCAAACAGGGCTCAGCCACTAAACAACAACATTCCTTCAATCGCTGGCTTCCTTCAGCTGGGAGAAATGCCCCAACATTTACCTGATTTCTACGAGGATATGCAGGCAGGGAGTTCTGCTCTCAGGGATTCACGTCTGTATAATAAATTCAGGATCCAAAATGCACACCCTCATGCAGATCACAAGCATTACCACAGTCAGTCACCACCATCTGGTTCCAACACTTCACTATACTGAGTACTTGCTGCATACCAGCTGCAATTCTAAGCCCTGTAGACACATTCACTGTTTTTTTTTAGTTGTAGTCAAATGCACATAAGATGTAATTTGTCATATTAGACATTTGTAAATGGACAGCTCATTGGTGCTAAGTTCATTCACATAGGCAAGCAACCATCACCCGTCTTCAGAACTTATTCATTATCCCAAACAACACACAGGTACTCTTTAAAGTCTAGAGGTAGACACAGACATAAAGAACAGATATGTGGACACGGGGGGAAGGGGAAGGTGGGATACACTGGGAAATTAGGATGGACATATATACACTACCATGTGCAAAATAGATGGCTAACTTGGAAACCTGCTGTAATAAAGCACAGGGAGTGCAGTACGGGGCTCTGTGATGGCCTAAAGGGGTGGGATGGAAGAGGGAAGTGGGAGGGAGGCCCAAGAGGGAGGGGATGTATGTATACATGTATTTGATTCACTTTATTGTAAAGCAGTTACACTCCAACAAAAAAATTAATGAATCCAAAAAATATTCTAGAGGCAGGTTACTATTATCCCGAGTTACAGATGGGAAATCCTAGGCGCAGGGTAGTACAGTGACTAGTCCATCATACCACAGCTTGGAAGTGGCTCCGACTTGGAACAAACTGAGGGTACACATGCACCACCTCTCGGCAGACCGTGGCCCTGAGAAAGGAAGGACTTGTCCCACGTCACCAGACCATTTGTGGCAGAGCTAGAGCCCAGGGTCACCATCTCTTTCTGTCTCAGCCTTCTCCCCACAAAGGAGACTTTGAATTCAGAGTTATCTGAATCGGGGTCAGGGGAGGAACACAGGTTGTGAGTTAGTTCTGATACAGTTCTGATCCGTTATCTGAACATGGCGGGGGGACACAGGCTGTGAGTTAGTGTTCTGATACAGAGTTGTGTCCCCTCTGAAAAAAAAAAAGCAGGTTTTATGTCTCTAAACCAGGGCTCCTCACAATGTTTCTGCAAAAGGTCAGATAGAAATAATTGAGGTCTTGTGGGCCATGTGATCTCTGCTGCCATGTTTCAACTAGCAAAAGGAGCCACGATGATCCAGAAGTGAATGCGTGTGGTTGTGTAGACATCCAAACAGAATTTGGATTTATGGACACTGAAATTTGAATTTTACATATCTGTTTTATTGTGGTAAAATAGAGATAACATCAATGGACCTTTTTTTTTTTTTTCCCGGCCATATTTCATGGTATGTGGGATCTTATTCCTTGACCAGGGATCGAACCCACGTCCCTTGCCTTGACAGGGCCCTAGCACTGGACTGCCGGGGAGTGCTCATTTTCACCATTTGTAAGGGCTCAGTTCAATGGCATCAAGTCCATTCACATCATATGTGGACACGGGGAAGGGAAGGTGGGATACACTGGGAAATTAGGATGGACATATATACACTACCATGTGCAAAATAGATGGCTAACTTGGAAACCTGCTGTAATAAAGCACAGGGAGTTCAGTACGGTGCTCTGTGATGGCCTAAAGGGGTGGGATGGAAGAGGGAAGTGGGAGGGAGGCCCAAGAGGGAGGGGATGTATGTATACATGTATTTGATTCACTTTATTGTAAAGCAGTTACACTCCAACAAAAAAATTAATGAATCCAAAAAATATTCTAGAGGCAGGTTACTATTATCCCGAGTTACAGATGGGAAATCCTAGGCGCAGGGTAGTACAGTGACTAGTCCATCATACCACAGCTTGGAAGTGGCTCCGACTTGGAACAAACTGAGGGTACACATGCACCACCTCTCGGCAGACCGTGGCCCTGAGAAAGGAAGGACTTGTCCCACGTCACCAGACCATTTGTGGCAGAGCTAGAGCCCAGGGTCACCATCTCTTTCTGTCTCAGCCTTCTCCCCACAAAGGAGACTTTGAATTCAGAGTTATCTGAATCGGGGTCAGGGGAGGAACACAGGTTGTGAGTTAGTTCTGATACAGTTCTGATCCGTTATCTGAACATGGCGGGGGGACACAGGCTGTGAGTTAGTGTTCTGATACAGAGTTGTGTCCCCTCTGAAAAAAAAAAAGCAGGTTTTATGTCTCTAAACCAGGGCTCCTCACAATGTTTCTGCAAAAGGTCAGATAGAAATAATTGAGGTCTTGTGGGCCATGTGATCTCTGCTGCCATGTTTCAACTAGCAAAAGGAGCCACGATGATCCAGAAGTGAATGCGTGTGGTTGTGTAGACATCCAAACAGAATTTGGATTTATGGACACTGAAATTTGAATTTTACATATCTGTTTTATTGTGGTAAAATAGAGATAACATCAATGGACCTTTTTTTTTTTTTCCCGGCCATATTTCATGGTATGTGGGATCTTATTCCTTGACCAGGGATCGAACCCACGTCCCTTGCCTTGACAGGGCCCTAGCACTGGACTGCCGGGGAGTGCTCATTTTCACCATTTGTAAGGGCTCAGTTCAATGGCATCAAGTCCATTCACATCACTGTGCAACCACCGCCACCATCCAGCTCTAGAACGTTCTCATCATCCCAAATGGAAACTCCACCCAGACGACACAGTAATCGCTGCTCCGCTGGCCCGGCCCCTGCAGTGGCCCTGCTGCTCTGCCTCTGAGCCTGACTCCTCTGGGTACCTCACAGAGGTGGCATCATACAGTGTTTATACCTTTGTGTCTGGCTTATTTCACTGAGCGTCATATAAATTTCACACAATGCTTGCATATCACAAAATAGCCTTCTTTGGACTTTTTTTATGTATAATTTTATTTATTTACTTTTGGTTATGCTGAGTCTTCGTTGCTGCATGGGCTTTTCTAGCTGTAGCACATAGGCTCAGTTGTTTAAGTTCTCGGGCTCTAGAGCACACGCTCCATAGTTGTGGCACACGGGCTTAGTTGCTCGGCAGCATGTGGGATCTTCCCAGACCAGGGATCAAACCTGATACAGTTCTGATCAGTTATCTGCATTGGCAGGTGGATTCCTTACCACTGAGCCATCAGGGAAGCCCTGGACTTTTTCAACGATTTTTAAAATATAAAGCCGTTCTTACCTGACCAGCTATACGAATGTTAGATTTGACCCATGGGCCATAGTTTGCCAACCCCTGACCTAAAGAAAGTTTTCACAAATGCAGGGCTGATCATCTGCCCTCTGCCAGTCCTTAAACTAAGGCACAGAGAGGCCTAGTGACCTGCCCGTGGTAACACAGCTACTAAGTGGCCTGCCTCAAATTGGAAGCCAGGAATCCACACCCCCTAGTTTGGTAGGGGAACAAAGAAGTAAATTTCAGATCCCTGAGTGTTTTCCCCCAAAGTGGCTCCATGGGGAATGAGTCAGGGAAAGTTACATTGTAGCTGGGGAATACACTGAGGAGGTCTCTCCAGACTTCCCATCCTGGAGACGGATTGGCAACGCATTAGACGCTGGGCTTGAGAAGAAATGTCAAGTACGCGCTCGTCCTTCTGACCGTCGTTCAAGTCACACACACCGGGTCAACACTGAATAGGCGGCTTTCTTCCCTCAAGCCCTCCTTTCATTGGAACATGCATTACTTTTACATACGCTGACTTGCCAGATACTTAAGACACATTTTAAAGAATAACAAATGCTCCTCTGTTCGTTTCTGGTGGCCAAGGGGGTCTCAGGTTTACAGCGCCAGGTTCTTAGCAAACCCAGCCTTCCTTTGGCTTTCTTCTCCCCAGAACTCACATGCACGGGCTTTCCTTCAGGCCGCCCCTGCGGGCAGGATGCTGCTGGAGGGGCCCGCTTGGAGAGTGGGGGTCGGCCTCCCCCACGCCCGCGCTGTGACCAGAGCTTGCTGATTCCTTCAGCTGAACGGGGAAGGTAGTCCAACAGCGTGTTCTTCTAGGTCAGCGAGGGTGAGAAGGGCAGGCAGGGCTCATGGGCAAGAAAATAAATAGGTGAGGTTCACTTTCAAAAGCCGGAAGCAGAGACCCTAGGGCAGACGCAGAGGCATGTCTGTCTTTTGCTGTCTTCCAGATGGTCACAACTCATTCCTTTCCACGACCACCCACCCCAGGAGTCACGATGGCAGGTTTCAAACTGGAGGGTGCTTGTTCCCGGGGTCTTGGCCGGACCTGCATAGTCACAGAGTAAGCTTCTGTCTGTGACATTATAACGTGGATCCCTGAAGCAAAGTGTGCCCCAGGGGCCTCTGTTCAGGCGGAACACAAGCCTTCCATTTTCATTCAACTATTGCATCACATTTGATGGACAGTCCTGGCGGGTCCTATGGAAACTGATAAGGAAGCACTATTGTAAGCTCCTTCCTGGAGTTTGGGTCTCAAGAAAGCTTACAGAGAAATGTCTCCCCCATGGGGAAGGGTTAGTCAGGGAAAGGGTCCACACCCCTAGTTTGGTAGGGGAACAAAGAAGTAAATTTCAGATCCCTGAGTGTTTTCCCCCAAAGTGGCTCCATGGGGCATGAGTCAGGGAAAGTTACATTGTAGCTGGGGAATACACTGAGGAGGTCTCCAGACTTCCCATCCTGGAGACGGATTGGCAACGCATTAGACGCTGGGCTTGAGAAGAAATGTCAAGTACGCGCTCGTCCTTCTGACCGTCGTTCAAGTCACACACACCGGGTCAACACTGAATAGGCGGCTTTCTTCCCTCAAGCCCTCCTTTCATTGGAACATGCATTACTTTTACATACGCTGACTTGCCAGATACTTAAGACACATTTTAAAGAATAACAAATGCTCCTCTGTTCGTTTCTGGTGGCCAAGGGGATCTCAGGTTTACAGCGCCAGGTTCTTAGCAAACCCAGCCTTCCTTTGGCTTTCTTCTCCCCAGAACTCACATGCACGGGCTTTCCTTCAGGCCGCCCCTGCGGGCAGGATGCTGCTGGAGGGGCCCGCTTGGAGAGTGGGGGTCGGCCTCCCCCACGCCCGCGCTGTGACCAGAGCTTGCTGATTCCTTCAGCTGAACGGGGAAGGTAGTCCAACAGCGTGTTCTTCTAGGTCAGCGAGGGTGAGAAGGGCAGGCAGGGCTCATGGGCAAGAAAATAAATAGGTGAGGTTCACTTTCAAAAGCCGGAAGCAGAGACCCTAGGGCAGACGCAGAGGCATGTCTGTCTTTTGCTGTCTTCCAGATGGTCACAACTCATTCCTTTCCACGACCACCCACCCCAGGAGTCACGATGGCAGGTTTCAAACTGGAGGGTGCTTGTTCCCGGGGTCTTGGCCGGACCTGCATAGTCACAGAGTAAGCTTCTGTCTGTGACATTATAACGTGGATCCCTGAAGCAAAGTGTGCCCCAGGGGCCTCTGTTCAGGCGGAACACAAGCCTTCCATTTTCATTCAACTATTGCATCACATTTGATGGACAGTCCTGGCGGGTCCTATGGAAACTGATAAGGAAGCACTATTGTAAGCTCCTTCCTGGAGTTTGGGTCTCAAGAAAGCTTACAGAGAAATGTAATTTTGGATCAGTTGTTCCTAACCTGTGACCAAGAATTCTTATTTGCAACAGACTTCATTTGGGGGTTAAAAATGAGTGGCTGGGAAAACCCCGTTTCTTCAGTGATTCCAGTTCACTGTAACTTCTAAATTGGATGAACCAGGTCATTGAGGAGACCCAGGTTTGATTCCTGGATTGGGACAATCCCCTGGAGAAGGAAATGGCAACCACTCCAGTATCCCTGCCTGGAGAATTCCATGGACAGAGGAGCCCGGTGGGCTACAGCCCATGGGATCGCCAGAGTCAGACACGAGTTAGTGACTAAACCACAACCACCACCCCATGATCCACGAGGCCATCACTATCATCATAATGAAGAGCAAAAGCAGCAGTAGCAGCTGCTAATCTGGTAGCTATATGATGAACATGGTCAACAGAGACTTCACTTGGGCTCCAGTGCTTAAGAATCCCCCTTGGGTGGGATGGGGGGGATATACATATGACTAATCTGGGGTTATACATATCTGTAAACAACAAAACTCTGTAAAAATAAAAAGTCAAATAAAAAAAAAAAAAAAAAAAGAATCCCCTTGCAATGCAGAGAACATGGGTTCAATCCCTGGTCGGGGAACTAAGATCCCATGTGCCTCAGGGTAACAAGTCTACACACGGCAACTACTGAACCTGTGTGCTCCAGAGCCCACGGGCCACAGTTTTACTAGGATGTTGCTTTGTTCCTCACGACCAAGCTTCTACTGTAAAATTTAATGTCACTTTCAAGCCGGACGACCTGGGCCCACCCCAGGTCACAACTCATTCCTTTCCACGACCACCCACCCCAGGAGTCACGATGGCAGGTTTCAAACTGGAGGGTGCTTGTTCCCGGGGTCTTGGCCGGACCTGCATAGTCACAGAGTAAGCTTCTGTCTGTGACATTATAACGTGGATCCCTGAAGCAAAGTGTGCCCCAGGGGCCTCTGTTCAGGCGGAACACAAGCCTTCCATTTTCATTCAACTATTGCATCACATTTGATGGACAGTCCTGGCGGGTCCTATGGAAACTGATAAGGAAGCACTATTGTAAGCTCCTTCCTGGAGTTTGGGTCTCAAGAAAGCTTACAGAGAAATGTAATTTTGGATCAGTTGTTCCTAACCTGTGACCAAGAATTCTTATTTGCAACAGACTTCATTTGGGGGTTAAAAATGAGTGGCTGGGAAAACCCCGTTTCTTCAGTGATTCCAGTTCACTGTAACTTCTAAATTGGATGAACCAGGTCATTGAGGAGACCCAGGTTTGATTCCTGGATTGGGACAATCCCCTGGAGAAGGAAATGGCAACCACTCCAGTATCCCTGCCTGGAGAATTCCATGGACAGAGGAGCCCGGTGGGCTACAGCCCATGGGATCGCCAGAGTCAGACACGAGTTAGTGACTAAACCACAACCACCACCCCATGATCCACGAGGCCATCACTATCATCATAATGAAGAGCAAAAGCAGCAGTAGCAGCTGCTAATCTGGTAGCTATATGATGAACATGGTCAACAGAGACTTCACTTGGGCTCCAGTGCTTAAGAATCCCCCTTGGGTGGGATGGGGGGGATATACATATGACTAATCTGGGGTTATACATATCTGTAAACAACAAAACTCTGTAAAAATAAAAAGTCAAATAAAAAAAAAAAAAAAAAAAGAAGAATCCCCCTTGCAATGCAGAGAACATGGGTTCAATCCCTGGTCGGGGAACTAAGATCCCATGTGCCTCAGGGTAACAAGTCTACACACGGCAACTACTGAACCTGTGTGCTCCAGAGCCCACGGGCCACAGTGAGACCACCTCTGGTTTCTGGACCTAGGATGTTGCTTTGTTCCTCACGACCAAGCTTCTACTGTGGACAGGACATACCTCACTGTTCAGGCAGGGGTCCAGCTCATTCTTTTGGTCCAGGGCTCTCAGGTGATCCCCCTCGTTCTCTGACTAGAGCACCACCTTGCCCCTCATTGGGTATCCCAGGGATGGAGTCTGGATCCAGAGTCACAGCCCCCAGCAGCCCACGCCCACACCTCCCGTCTACAAGACGTGAGCAGGCACCCCGTGGGGAGGGCCACCCCTGCAGGACTCATACTGCTGCCTGCTGGCCGCGCCACCAGCCTGCCAAAGAGCCCTGGCACCCGAAGCACAGGCCTCATCTCCCATCTCTCCATCCACGAGACCTTAGTGAGCCGCAGGTGCCCCAGAAAAGAGAAATGGATCAAGAGAGATCATCAACAACCAGGCACTGGGAGAGATGAAGGCAAACTGCAGGGCAGCCAGATGATCCAAAACCTCAACAGAAAGAGCAGGGCTGGAGGGTCGAATCTTCAAGGTCAAGTGTTTGAGCCTTTCCATTTCCATTGCTATTAAACATGTATATATTATGCCGTATACTTCCCTGATGTTTTCAAGGAGAATTTTGACAAATTTGGTGGTAGAAAAATAAAATAAAAATTCTGTATAGATAGAGTGGAACTAGATGTAAACTTGTCCTGTACTTTCAAAGTCTCCCATAAATTTGTTCTCATACTTTGGTAATTTAAAAAATAAAAAAGAGGGGCCTCCCTGGTAGTCCAGTGGTTAGAGTCTGCCTTGCAGTGCAAGGGGCACCAATTCAACCTCTGGCCAGGGAAGATCCCACATGCCTCGGAGCAGCTGGACTGGTGTGTCCAATTACAACCCAGTCCTCTGGAGTACATGCACCCAGAGCTGGTGCTCTGCAACGAGAAGGGCCACAGCAATGGGAGGCCCACACAGGCCAAAGAATAAACATGGATGAAAATGGATAAATAAAAAAACAGTAAAAGAGGCCAAAATTTAAAAAAGAGAGAGAGAGAGAGGAAGAAAAAAACAGATGAGAGGACAATTAGAAAAATGAAATGTCACATCAAGAAACTGATTGATAAAATACATAATAGAAGGTTACTATCTTTACAATATAAGCAATTCATCCAAAGTAAGAAGAAACAGATGCCCACTTATTTTTAGTGGCAAAAAATAAAAATAAAAACAAAACATTATAATGAAGTTCCTATAGAAGAAACAAACAACTTATGTCTATTTAAATTAACCTCTCTAGTAATCAAAGGATGTGAAAATATTAAATCAACTTTCAGACACAATTTTTCACCCATCAGAAGTTTTAAGAAACTGACAGGATGCCTTTTGAGAACAATCAGCCCAATATTCTGGTGGGACTAAAATTCTGTCAGACTTCCTAGACGGCAGATTTTGATATAGGTCAGACATCTTTTAAAAATATTTTTTAGCTTTTGTCCCAACAACTTTACATGGAAAGAAATTTGGGTGTGCACAAAAATGTATTTATAAAGTACATTCACTGCACTATGGATCATAATTGTGAAAGACAGGAAACCATGTAAAGGCCAAGAGTGAATTAACTAAAAATAAAGAACCAGATCCTAAAACAGTACATAATCATCACACTTTAGGAAAAATTTTAATGGCATGAAAAGATGTTCACAGTAAATTAGGTGAAGAAAAGCACACAGTATTGCAAAACAGTGTGGTATTGTGACATTTGTGGGGAAAAAAAAAATCCCAACTGTATCTATATAGAAAATCATCTGGAAATTTGTACGCCAAGGTACGCATAGAAATAGGTTTGGAATAGTGGAATTGTATGATTTTTTCCTTTTTCTACATATTATCTGATGGTGTGCAATAATCATGTATTTCTATAAAGAAAAGAGATGATTTTGATGATAAAAACATATACACAAACAAGACTGGGAAAAAAATATTTCCAGCAAAGAGTCTTTCCAGTGTCTCCCTGCTGCTTTCCTGCTTAAATGACAACTGGTGTTGGTTTAATGTTTTTACATTTTGCTTTCTTTCCTTCAGAACACTCTAGACATTGCTCCATTGTCTTCTCTTAATAAGTCTGGGACACCTGACTGTTTCCCGCTTGTAGGCTTCCTCTGCCTGAATGTCTGAGAAGTCTTTGTTTATTCTCCAAGTTCAATATCTTAACCAGGATACAGCTTAATGTCAGACCTAACATATTTTGTTTCCTGTGCCCTTTAGATCTACAGGTTTGTACTTTACTTGTGATGATTTTTCTGAGGGGTGTTTTTCCTATTTCATTTGTTTAGTCCCTAATTCAGAGGCATTAATGATGATGATATTGAGTTATCTCTGTCCTTTATTACCATATAGCCTCCAACCCACTTTAATCTTTGCCTTTTTCCAGTGTATTTACCATGAATAATTCCAGCAATTCTTATTTGTCAATAACTTGATTTCCCAGTACTGCCTTTATTATTCCTTACTTCTACTCTATGAAGTCATCAACATTGTTTTTAAACTTAGTATGTTTCCTATGTGCTGAAATCTTTAAAAATCTCTCTTTCTATTATTTTAACATCATCATATTTTTAAGGTTTTGTCTTACTGCATTTATAGTCTTATTCTGTTTTCCAATATGTTCATAGGTAGTCCCTGGAACAGGTTTTCATCCAAGACAGGTCCTTCATCCTTTTTTTTTTTTCTTTCCTAGCTCTGTTCCTTCTCTTTCATTGGCTGTCGTTATTTTCTGTGAGTTTTCATGATGGCCACACTGTGTCTTTCCTTGTTTGAGTTCAATGAGTGCAGCTCTGTGTGCATCTAGTTACTCTGAATAGCAGGGGAATTTTCCTTGATCTGCTTTTCACACCATCGGGGGCTCACTGTCCTGTAGGCTATGTTGTGGTGGATTTTACTAAACTCTTCACTCTTCTATAGTCTAGTGACACAGATGTGGGGAAGGAGCTGGTCTAAAGGGAAGGAACATGCCCTTCTCTTGGACGCCAGGGCTCTACCCCCTCTTCTGGAGTGCCACTGCATGTCACAGATCAAAGTCCACTCCAAAAAGCCAAGACTGTATCACACTTCTGTGCTTGCTGGCTTCCTGTACAGTTGCAATCCTTGGCCACTCCTACTCTGCCCCAAGGTTTCAAGGTGACATTTAGGGCCCTCCAAACTCAAGGGATCTTTTCACAGGCTACAGTCAATCAGAAAGGAAATTAACCCTGAATATTCATTGGAAGGACTGATGCTGAAGCTCCAATACTTTGGCCACCTGACGCAAAGAGCTGGCTCACTAGAAAAGACCCTGATGTTGGGAAAGATTGAAGGCAGGGGGAGAAAGGGATGACAGAGGATGAGTTGGTTGAATGGCATCACCGACTCAATGGACATGGGTTTGAGCAAGCTGCAGGAGATAGTGAAGGACGGAGAAGCCTGGGATGCTGCAAAGAGGATGCAACAAAGAGGCTGCAAAGAGTAGGACGTGACTGAGCAACTGAACAACAACAACCACAGTACTCAAAGAAAACCTGAGTGCTGAGACCCAGGAAAGAGGACTTAAGCAAGAGGACTTAAGAAGCTGAGAAGGAGCTGTGTTATGAAGTGACTGGACTGACACCACCTGAACCCACAGAACAATCTCCACATCATTTAAAACTGAATCACCAGACAGTGTATGTATCCATAGAAGATTCTTCCTAGAAAATTAAACCTGAATGGACTCTCACTTCCCACTCCCATTAAAGGAAATAAAAGGGGAAGAGGAGGGGGGCTTCCTTGGTGGCTTAGACAGTAAAGAATCCCCCTACCATGGAGGAGACCTGGGTTCAATCCCTGGTCAGGAAGATCCCTTGGAGAAAAGAATGGTAACTCACTCCAGTATTCTTGCCTGTGAAATCCCATGGATAGAGGAGCCTGGCGGGCCACAGTCCATGAGGTCCCAAAGAGTCGGACAACTTAGTGACTAAACTACAATCACAAGGGACAGAGGAACATGCGAAATAATATCATCAAGATAGAAACAGCAAAATCCAGAATATTTTTACCGGTACATGATATGAGGAGGGAGGTGGACAACAGTTACAGGCAGAACGACAAAAAACATCAACCACTCTGTAAAAGCAAAATGAAAAAAAAAATAACAACCAAATGCATTGTTCGGCAGTTGCACCATGATTCAAACATGCAAAAGGAGGTTTCCCAGGTGACTCAGCGGTAAAGCATCAACCTGCCAATGCAGGAGTCACAGGCTACAGTCAATCAGAAAGGAAATTAACCCTGAATATTCATTGGAAGGACTGATGCTGAAGCTCCAATACTTTGGCCACCTGACGCAAAGAGCTGGCTCACTAGAAAAGACCCTGATGTTGGGAAAGATTGAAGGCAGGGGGAGAAAGGGATGACAGAGGATGAGTTGGTTGAATGGCATCACCGACTCAATGGACATGGGTTTGAGCAAGCTGCAGGAGATAGTGAAGGACGGAGAAGCCTGGGATGCTGCAAAGAGGATGCAACAAAGAGGCTGCAAAGAGTAGGACGTGACTGAGCAACTGAACAACAACAACCACAGTACTCAAAGAAAACCTGAGTGCTGAGACCCAGGAAAGAGGACTTAAGCAAGAGGACTTAAGAAGCTGAGAAGGAGCTGTGTTATGAAGTGACTGGACTGACACCACCTGAACCCACAGAACAATCTCCACATCATTTAAAACTGAATCACCAGACAGTGTATGTATCCATAGAAGATTCTTCCTAGAAAATTAAACCTGAATGGACTCTCACTTCCCACTCCCATTAAAGGAAAAAAAAGGGGGAAGAGGAGGGGGGCTTCCTTGGTGGCTTAGACAGTAAAGAATCCCCCTACCATGGAGGAGACCTGGGTTCAATCCCTGGTCAGGAAGATCCCTTGGAGAAAAGAATGGTAACTCACTCCAGTATTCTTGCCTGTGAAATCCCATGGATAGAGGAGCCTGGCGGGCCACAGTCCATGAGGTCCCAAAGAGTCGGACAACTTAGTGACTAAACTACAATCACAAGGGACAGAGGAACATGCGAAATAATATCATCAAGATAGAAACAGCAAAATCCAGAATATTTTTACCGGTACATGATATGAGGAGGGAGGTGGACAACAGTTACAGGCAGAACGACAAAAAACATCAACCACTCTGTAAAAGCAAAATGAAAAAAAAAATAACAACCAAATGCATTGTTCGGCAGTTGCACCATGATTCAAACATGCAAAAGGAGGTTTCCCAGGTGACTCAGCGGTAAAGCATCAACCTGCCAATGCAGGAGTCACAGGAGACAAGACTAGAGTCCGATGCTACTAAAACAATTAAGCACACACACAACTGAGAAAGGACACTTTGTGGGGGATCAGGGAAAGCTGAAATTGCACTGAGTATTAGATGATATAAAGGAATTATTGGAGGTGGGCTATAGTATCACTGTCATACAAAAAACAAAAAGTCCATGTCTGTTACATAAACCCACTAAAGTATTTACAAATGAAATGATGTGATAGCCAGGAATAAACATATTTCAGAAAACAACAACAAATGTGGGGAAGAAGATAAAACAAGATGGCAGAATGCTGATCATCATTGGAGTGGGTGAGAGACACAGAGGGGCTCATTGCACAATTCTCTCCACTTTTTATGATTTGAAATTTTCTGAAATAGTTTTAAAAAACAAACCAACCCACCTGTCTGGGTTCATATCTTGGCTCCAGCACTCCCTGGCTGTGCGAGCAAGAGAAAGTTTCTGAACCTCTCTGGGCCTCAAAGTCTCCACTTATAACAACAATGACTGTCCAGGCCTCATAGGCTGTTATGAGGATTTGGGAGGCAATACATGTAAAACACATTCAAAAAATATCTGGCGCAGAGGAAGCACTCAATAAAATCCACTGTTGATTTGATATTTATGTTCTAGCTCAGCTTCTGTATAGCAACAGATCACGATGAGGTGTCTCTGGAAGCCCTGAGTCAATATTAAAGGGGAAGGTCTTCATGGGCATATTAGCAAATACAGCCATTGCCAGCTTGTCCTGCTTCTGCCTGAAAGCAGGGGGATCTGGGCTCACCGGCCACTGTCAACAGGAAGATAATAATCACCATCTCCCGGTGCTAATTCCAAGTAGTTGCGAAACTCTTCTGGACTTAACTCCATGCTCAGAAATTAGGTGCGTTCAGAATCTACAGAATGCGTCTAGAAGGTCATCTTGCCACTATGTTTTTTTCCACTGAGCATTCAGAGATGCTATGTCTCTGTTTTAAAAGCCAGTATGGTCTGTTCTAGCAATCGGTCACCACCACACAGCCCTGGACCCATGGCTGTAACCACGTGTGGCCTGGAATAGGCTGGAGGCCTCGGCACACTGCCGACCACTTACAGATACGTTCCGGGGCTCTGTTTTCTGGTGGCCACGCCGTGGCTTTAAATGACTGCATCTGTTAAAGGAGCTCCATCTTTTTTTAAAGCTTTTTTCTGGGAGGGGGGGCACTTCTATGGGTCTTTCGTTTGTCCATTTTCATCCATCTTTGTTCCCTGGCCCGTGTGGGCCTCCCATCGCGGTGGCCTCTCTTGTCGCAGAGCACCAGCTCTGGGCGCATGCGCTCCAGAGCGCTGGCCCAGTAGTTGGACACATTGGTCCAGCTGCTCCGCGGCACGTGGGATCTTCCCAGGCCAGGGATCGAACCGGCGCCCCTTGCACTGCAAGGCGGTGTCCCTACCCACTGGACCACCAGGGAAGCCCAAGCCTCTATTTTTGCATCTGTTATCACAGACCTCTCCTATGGGTGACTTTCTGAGGCCTGAGGGAGAGCACAGGCCTGTGAAGCACTCACTCCGGAGAAGAGCCTCGGCAGCAGCTAGTTCCCTCTCAGAGGTGCTCTCTCCCTCTCCCTCCCCTCCCCTCTTGCTCTGAGAAGAAACCCCTCATTTTGTTCCCCGTCGGCCTTCATTCGGGTGCCTCCTTCTCTATTTCCCACCAACCAAGGAGGCACCGCAGTGCCAGCATCTCCCCAGCCTCTCTGCTGGGCCGTCTCCTGGAATTCACACACACTTCTGACAGCCCGGCAGCCCCTGGCCCTGGCATGTCTGCCCTGAGTTTGAAGAACAGGAGCTTTGAAAGGTGCTTCAAAGCAGCTCTCTCCACTGCTGACCACTGGCCCCCACTCACACTTCATGCGAATGTTTTAAATGCCCCTCAAAAATAATCACCATCTCCGGTGCTAATTCCAAGTAGTTGCGAAACTCTTCTGGACTTAACTCCATGCTCAGAAATTAGGTGCGTTCAGAATCTACAGAATGCGTCTAGAAGGTCATCTTGCCACTATGTTTTTTTCCACTGAGCATTCAGAGATGCTATGTCTCTGTTTTAAAAGCCAGTATGGTCTGTTCTAGCAATCGGTCACCACCACACAGCCCTGGACCCATGGCTGTAACCACGTGTGGCCTGGAATAGGCTGGAGGCCTCGGCACACTGCCGACCACTTACAGATACGTTCCGGGGCTCTGTTTTCTGGTGGCCACGCCGTGGCTTTAAATGACTGCATCTGTTAAAGGAGCTCCATCTTTTTTTAAAGCTTTTTTCTGGGAGGGGGGGCACTTCTATGGGTCTTTCGTTTGTCCATTTTCATCCATCTTTGTTCCCTGGCCCGTGTGGGCCTCCCATCGCGGTGGCCTCTCTTGTCGCAGAGCACCAGCTCTGGGCGCATGCGCTCCAGAGCGCTGGCCCAGTAGTTGGACACATTGGTCCAGCTGCTCCGCGGCACGTGGGATCTTCCCAGGCCAGGGATCGAACCGGCGCCCCTTGCACTGCAAGGCGGTGTCCCTACCCACTGGACCACCAGGGAAGCCCAAGCCTCTATTTTTGCATCTGTTATCACAGACCTCTCCTATGGGTGACTTTCTGAGGCCTGAGGGAGAGCACAGGCCTGTGAAGCACTCACTCCGGAGAAGAGCCTCGGCAGCAGCTAGTTCCCTCTCAGAGGTGCTCTCTCCCTCTCCCTCCCCTCCCCTCTTGCTCTGAGAAGAAACCCCTCATTTTGTTCCCCGTCGGCCTTCATTCGGGTGCCTCCTTCTCTATTTCCCACCAACCAAGGAGGCACCGCAGTGCCAGCATCTCCCCAGCCTCTCTGCTGGGCCGTCTCCTGGAATTCACACACACTTCTGACAGCCCGGCAGCCCCTGGCCCTGGCATGTCTGCCCTGAGTTTGAAGAACAGGAGCTTTGAAAGGTGCTTCAAAGCAGCTCTCTCCACTGCTGACCACTGGCCCCCACTCACACTTCAAACTTTCCAGTTGCAGCTGGGTCACATCTCCCTCTACGAGGTGTGTCTGCGATTTATGAAACCCACATGGGGACACACGTTTGATGCCTTCTCCAAGAACATTTCTCTTAAAAGAAAGGGAAAGAAGAAAATTATGATTTCTGGCTCTCCAGCCCATGTCCAAGAGGAACTGGCTGCCCCATAAATTATGAGAAGACACTGAGGCCCAAGGCCTGGTGGCTGCCAGTGGTGCCGGGGACGGGGAGGGGGCGGTGACAGGGAGCAGATTGCCGCGGCTGCTAGGCCAGGGGAAGTGGGGCGCTCCTGTCCCTTCTTCCCTCAGGACTGGGGTGTACATTCTCTTCTGCTTTTAGAATGTTCTAGATGCCTCAGTGCAGTCATGGTCTCAGCAATGCACTAGCCCTTCAGGAGACACTGGAGCACCAGCTGGGGGACCAGACAGTGTGGGCTCTGGCCCGGTCATCCCCAGGACAGGGCGCTGATCCCTGTGCTTGTCCCCGGAAGCACAGGGCAGCCCATGTGGCAGTAACGTGACACCCAAAGTCTCACCGACCGCTGACGTATGACGGAGAGCCGAGACCGAGGCAGTGTAAGAGAGGCCCAGAGGCCCACGGTCCAGCCCCTGGAGCTCTGTGCTTGACCCCCATGCCAAGGGGCTGAGTGCCCCCAGCAGCCTGGCTGCCTGGCTGTGCCTGAGGGGCAAGACAGGTGACCTCAGGCTGAGACCAGCAGATTGACTTGACCACAGGGCACCTTTTGCACCATGTTGCTGGCCATTGCCTCAGCAAGGTCACGGCCCCTACGCCTGTCAGCCAGGCTGGTCTCTGCTGCTCGGGCTCCCTCTCCTAATGAGGCTTTCGTACCAAAGGAATGGCGGAGAAACCCTGTTAGGAAGTTGCTAGAAGCTCCTGTAAACACCTAGCCAGCACACACACAGACCAGGCACAGGATGACGCCCGTCGGGCCTCGCTACGCCGGGGGTGGGTCGAGGATAAGCAGCCCCACTTCACCTGGGAGCCTGTTAGAAACAGAGGCCCAGGCTCCACCCCGATTTGCCACATCAGCCTCTACACCTTACAAGGTTGGTTAGCGGGCACGTTCAAGTTCAAGAAACACTAGTCTATGACGCTTGTTGGGCTCCGGCCAAACCATCCAAGGCTGCAGTCAGCTCCTGGTGTGATACCGTTTGAAAAGTTGGCTCCATCCTCAAAGCCACTGGGGAACAGGATGTGGAGGGGAGGGGTGCAGAGGAAGCCCTGTCTCTGGTTTGAATCTTGTTAAATATGGACCCCAAGCTGGTGGGCAGAGCCCAGCTCCTCTTCATGTCTGAGGCTGACAAGATGCAAATGTGCTTCACATCCAACCAACTGCAGGTGGTGATGCTTAACTCCATACAGGACAGGTGCCCAGTTCTCGTCTCCAGTCCACTCAGGGAAACTGGGACACTCACCCAGTGGACAAGCTGGCCTCATTTCTGTACTGCTTTTTCAAATTATAACTTAAATCAGTTGTGGTTGTGGTGGCTTAGTTGCGAAGTCATGTCCAACTCTTGCACCCCCCTGGTCTGTAGCCCCCCAGGTTCCTCTGTCCATGGGATTCTCCAGGCAAGAATACTGGAGGGGGTCAACATTTCCTTCTCCAGGGGATCTTCCCCACCCAGGGACTGAACCCACATTTCTTGTATCTCCTGCATTGCAGGTGAATTCTTTACTGTTGAGCCACCAGGGAAGCCCTAGAAATCATTATCGCTATGATTATTATAGTATTCATAGCTACAGTTACTGAAAATTTACCATTAACCAGAACCTTATGCAATTAACTCACAGAACTACCCCAGAAACTCTCGTTGGTGAACCCTTGTCCCCGAAATGGTTCGTGCTGGAGGTCAGTGCATAGGACCTGAGGAAGTGTCTAGTGAAGACTTCCATGTGGCCAGTGGAAGGAAAAGCAACCTGGGTCGCAAAGCTGTACATTAACCATAGAACCAGGGAATGAACAGATTAGAAACTCCAACGAGACTTCCCTGGTGGTCCAATGGCTAAGATTTCATACTCCCAAGCAGGGAGCCGGGTTCAATCTCTGGTCAGGGCACTCAGTCCCACTTGCCAAATCTAAGAGTTTGCACACAACGACTAAAGAGCTCTCATTTTTACAATGAAGATTGAAGATCCCAAGTGCCACAGCTAAAGACCTGGCACAGCCAAAATAAATAAATAAATATATTTTAAAAAAGAACGTCAGATGTGAAAGGCAGGGGGAACCCAGATCCCACTTCCTCTGCACAGAGAGGGGAATGAGGAAAGGTCTCCCCTGGTTCAATCTACAGCGGGGCTGAGCAGAAAGCTGCCTCCCAGCTCCATCCCTGGCGCCACCTCCCCACTGGCGCCTCAGCTTTGGGTTCAACAGGCACGTGATCAAATGAGATCTTCACTAACTCCTTATCTGCACTTTGAAGTCCTTGAGGACATCTCAGTGTCCCTGAGGGAAGTGACCTTCTTCAATGGGCTCCTTCAGAGGAAAATGAGCTTTAACTAGACCAAGGTTAAAAGTCACATCTCAGGGCATCTGTATAGAATGTGATGTCTCAGGAAAGTGAAACTCCTTCATACAACCTTTCTAAAATGTTACTAGCCTGGATAACCAGAATGTGGTGACCATACCAAGGAATATTAGTCAGTCACAGAAAGTACTGACACTTGTTGTAAGCGCAAGCCTTGGAATCATTATACTAAGTGAAAGAAGTCAGACACACACGACTGCATTTTAAACAACCCTATATACACAACAGATCCCCTAAAGAAGGAAATGGAAACCTACTCCAGTATTCTTGCCTGGAGAATCCTATGGACAGAGGAGCCTGGCAAATTACAGCCCATGGGGTCCCAAAAGAGTCAGACACAACTCTGTGGCTAAACAACATACCACACACCCAGAATAGGTAAATCCATAGACCCAGAAAGCAGATTTCCAGCTTTCAGGGGCCTAGGGAGGGGGTGTGGGGACACTAGGGGAGGGGGAGCCCAGGACGCGGGGTCTGGGTCAGAGTATAACAACCATCCCTCCCTGGCCATGGGGCTCAACAAGACAGGATGCCTCCTGGATCTCAAGAAAAGCCAGGACGCTCAGCCTGGAGAAGGGCAGGGCCGATAGAAAGCCACAGGGCATGTTCTTGCAGCTGTAAGATCAGGGCAAAGAAGAGACCTGATGAGGTGACCGTGACATGAGAGGGAGAAGACAAGTAAGTCATTGACTCCAGCGGCTGCATCGGACCAGATGAGCTCAGGTCAACCAGATAACTGGTTCAGTAAACATTCCTTGGGCCAAGCACCTAAGCCATCCGTCTACTCAGTGGGGTTCGAAGGCCGCAGGGACACAACGTAGGTACATTTTGATGAGGACAGAAAGCAGAGGAGGCAGGGACTACTGCCTGAAGACAAGGCGCCCAGGGTGCAAGGCTGTGAGCACCAGTCAGAGAGGAGCTGGTGTGAGGGCTCAGGGCTCTTGAAGGGCACACCTGGGGGATGAGGACCAGGAGACACCTGCTGTACAGGGAGAGAGGATGCAGATACCAGGAGTGGAAGGGAAGTGAGAGAAGATGGTGGGAGAGAGAGAGAGAGGGGAAGGGAGGGAGGCAGGACTGCCGGATGACGAGACTGAAGCACTGGAAGCAAACCCACCGCCCACAGACCCTGGGGTGGCCTGTGCCAGCCCAGGGACGCTAGGCTCTGTCCTTGGCCTCCCCCACCCGCCCCAAAGCCCATCAATGCTGCCTCTGTGACTCAGGTACAAGCTCCAGCCCCTCCTCGACTGCCAGTGGGGCGCTCAGAGGCCTGGCATCAGCTGGTGCCCCACGTGGTCGGATGCAGGGCGAAGAGACAGCCTCTCCCACTGGTACCAGAAGCTGCAAACAACCGGCTGGTCACTACCCCTTTGTGTGGGAACAATAGGGCCCCCAAGAGCCCCTCCAGCCAGAGACAGGAAGTCTCAGGACAATGACCTCCCTTCCCCCACTTCCTATTCTGCATGGAAATGTGGGAGTGGAAGCAATCAAGTGCTGAGCGGTCTCAGGGGCTCAGTGAGTTGGACCAGCCCAGGTTCTTACTGAACGTAGTCACCTCCTCTGAAACCTGCCTTCCCGCCCACCTCCTTACCCCATGTTTGCCCCAGTATAACAATTGGGGCTCAACAAGACAGGATGCCTCCTGGATCTCAAGAAAAGCCAGGACGCTCAGCCTGGAGAAGGGCAGGGCCGATAGAAAGCCACAGGGCATGTTCTTGCAGCTGTAAGATCAGGGCAAAGAAGAGACCTGATGAGGTGACCGTGACATGAGAGGGAGAAGACAAGTAAGTCATTGACTCCAGCGGCTGCATCGGACCAGATGAGCTCAGGTCAACCAGATAACTGGTTCAGTAAACATTCCTTGGGCCAAGCACCTAAGCCATCCGTCTACTCAGTGGGGTTCGAAGGCCGCAGGGACACAACGTAGGTACATTTTGATGAGGACAGAAAGCAGAGGAGGCAGGGACTACTGCCTGAAGACAAGGCGCCCAGGGTGCAAGGCTGTGAGCACCAGTCAGAGAGGAGCTGGTGTGAGGGCTCAGGGCTCTTGAAGGGCACACCTGGGGGATGAGGACCAGGAGACACCTGCTGTACAGGGAGAGAGGATGCAGATACCAGGAGTGGAAGGGAAGTGAGAGAAGATGGTGGGAGAGAGAGAGAGAGGGGAAGGGAGGGAGGCAGGACTGCCGGATGACGAGACTGAAGCACTGGAAGCAAACCCACCGCCCACAGACCCTGGGGTGGCCTGTGCCAGCCCAGGGACGCTAGGCTCTGTCCTTGGCCTCCCCCACCCGCCCCAAAGCCCATCAATGCTGCCTCTGTGACTCAGGTACAAGCTCCAGCCCCTCCTCGACTGCCAGTGGGGCGCTCAGAGGCCTGGCATCAGCTGGTGCCCCACGTGGTCGGATGCAGGGCGAAGAGACAGCCTCTCCCACTGGTACCAGAAGCTGCAAACAACCGGCTGGTCACTACCCCTTTGTGTGGGAACAATAGGGCCCCCAAGAGCCCCTCCAGCCAGAGACAGGAAGTCTCAGGACAATGACCTCCCTTCCCCCACTTCCTATTCTGCATGGAAATGTGGGAGTGGAAGCAATCAAGTGCTGAGCGGTCTCAGGGGCTCAGTGAGTTGGACCAGCCCAGGTTCTTACTGAACGTAGTCACCTCCTCTGAAACCTGCCTTCCCGCCCACCTCCTTACCCCATGTTTGCCCCGCTTCACAGGCCCCCTCAAAGCACACCTCCTTAACAGTTCCCTTACCTCTATGTTCCCCCTGCCCCTGCTGCAGTCCTGGCTGAACCTGCTCCCTCCCCAGTCTGGACTCCTCCTCCACCTCCCAGTGGTACCCCGTGGTCCCTCTGGCTGGCTCTCTCGCCATCTTCCTCCACCAGCAGCCAAGGGGAAGGGGGAGGGGGCTTTCTAACAATGCACATCAGTCAGGCCGGGCCGCCAGGACAAGCCCCCAGACGGGGGCTTAAACAACAGACATGTACTGTCTCACTGTTCTGGAGGCTGAAGTCCAAGGCCAAGGCATTGGCAGGCTTGGTTTCTCTTGGGCTGAAGATGGCACCTTCTCTGTGTGTCCTCTGAGTTCAGCCATGGTGTCCCTTTCTTTTTTTTGTAGGAAACCTAGTCCTCTTGGATTGGAGAAGGGAATGGCAAGTCACCCCAGCATTCTTGCCTGAAGAATCCCATGGACAGAAGCTGTCCATGGGGTCGCAAAGAATTGGACCCAACTGAGAGACTAAACAACAAGTCCTCCTGGATTAGGGCCCCACCTTTAGCTGTAATTATTATCCCCAGTGGCTCAGCAGGGAAGGACCTGCCTGCAATGGGTTAGAAAGATCCCGTGGAGCAGGAAAATGTAACCCACTCCAGTATTCTTGCTGGCAAAATGCTATGGAGAGAAGAGTCTGGTGGGCTACAGTCCATGGGCTTGCAAAGAGTCAAACACTCTGCTCACAAGCACTTAACCGTAATGACCTTTTGAAAGGGCCCATCTTTAAATACAGTCACACTGAGGGTAAAGGCCTCAGCATAGGGACTGAGGAGAAAGAGCTCTGTCATAACATCGCTCTGCATCACAAGTGTCTCCTGCCATCTCCCGAAGCTGCTGGGCGTGGGCTGCAGAGTCCCCTGCTCAACAGCCCGTACCCACGCCTCAGCCTTACCTTGTGTTCCGTTCTCTTCAGAATCTAGCACTGTTGGACACCGCAGTGAATGTTTGTCGTCTGACTATCTTTACTGGAATACAACGTCGTTGGAATTGGAGACTTTATCTCATTGGGCTCGGGATTCCCAGTCCCTGGAAGAGGAAGTGGCACTTAGCAGGTGCTCCATAAACACCTGTGGAAGGAAGGAATCTCCCCCTACTTTCCATATGCATCTTGCTCTCCCACACCCGCCTTAAAAATCTCAGCTCCCCTCACGCAGTTCCCTGCATCTAGAACACACGTCTGTCCCCAACTTTGTCTCAGCAGGTGCAGTTTATTCTCCAGCATTCAGCTCCAGGAACTGCTCTCTCTGTGGCCCCAGCATGAGCTCAGTGTCTTGGTACAGGATGTTGGATGTGCCATGTTGTACTGACATTTTCTGCTTGTGCACGATCTTTTGTCTGACTGGACTGGAAACTTCTCACGGGTGGGGCTGGTCTTCCCCATCTCGGTTTACCCAGTACCTAGACAGAGTCTGACTCTCCAAAGCAATAGCAATCTTTTCTGATGTATATTAAACATAGACATCATGACTCATCTGCTCCAAACCTTTATCCTCTCATCCATTTGTTTCTCCAACAAATTCCTAGTTAGTACCTACTACTAAGTGTCTACTCCTAGGGCCCTGAATTCAGGAAGTCTGTGACCATAGGTCAGATAAAAATGAGTCCTTTCATTCTACTAACCTAGAGGTGATACTCGGCATTTACATCAATGATGAATGATAAAGCATAGTAGTAGGAGACATTTGTCACCAATGGAAAGCTCTGATAGTTTCATATCAAGTTGTAATTGTTGCAGACATTGTAAAATCACATTTACCCTCTTGATTACCTTGAAATGTATTTATTACAGTAGTTATTACAGCCGTGTTGAATTTCATTATTTAATATATTAATAAAGAAGCACGTATTGTCATGTATGTCATTACATACATTTCTACTATTGTGATACACTTTTCTATACATTTTTGCTATACTATGGACATGAGGTTGAGCAAGCTCTGGGAGATGGTGAAGGACAGGGAAGCCTGGCGTGCTGCAGTCCATGGGGCTGCAAAGAGCTGGACACAACTGAGTTGGACTCAACAGCCATAACATTTTAATATTGTGGTAACTATTTCACTTATATCTTAATATTCTTATTCTTAGCTGTTCTTTGGACACGTGGCTGGTGGGATCTTAGTTCCCCACCAGGGACTGAATCCGAGGCCCCGGCAGAGAAAAATGCCCAGTCCTAACCACTGGATTGCCAGGGAATTTCCAATACTCTTGGTTTTTTTGTCATCTTCTGTGGGTTTTTTTTTACGCATTTAAAAACATTGTTCTGAGAAGGTCACCAGATGGCCCAAGGAGTCCTTGCGGCAAGCCCACTTGTAGGATGTAGGCTCTTGACAATCAATAAGACCAAGTGGACCCCTCACAGAGCTGCACTCCAGGGAACGAGACAGAAGGAACAAGCACACAAATGAATAAATAATGGAATTTCACACTGTGACAAGGAGTATGAGGAAAGCAACTGGGATGGTTGTTGGTAAGATCAGGAAAGGTTCCTGCGGGCAGGACATTTGAACAAAGATCTTGATGAAAATATGAGGGGTACAAAGAGCAGGGAGAAGACGCCACTGAAAATGCAAAGGCCTGAGGTCAGGCCCAAGAGGGGCCTGTGGATGTGTGGTTGGGGGAGGCCAGAGTGGGGCCAGACACGGAGAAGGGGGCTGGCTGGGCCGCAGGAGTCTGTGAGTGGGTAAGGAGCTGGGAGATGGGAGTCAGGGCCAGGGAAGGAGCCAAGAAACAATGGTGCCTTGGACCGTGTGAGCACCGGAGAGGAGATGAAAAGTGCTTCGATTTGGGATATATTTTGGGATTACTCGGCATGATAATGAAATTAAACATTACAATGGTAAGTTATTGGGCAGACATTGTAAAATCACATTTACCCTCTTGATTACCTTGAAATGTATTTATTACAGTAGTTATTACAGCCGTGTTGAATTTCATTATTTAATATATTAATAAAGAAGCACGTATTGTCATGTATGTCATTACATACATTTCTACTATTGTGATACACTTTTCTATACATTTTTGCTATACTATGGACATGAGGTTGAGCAAGCTCTGGGAGATGGTGAAGGACAGGGAAGCCTGGCGTGCTGCAGTCCATGGGGCTGCAAAGAGCTGGACACAACTGAGTTGGACTCAACAGCCATAACATTTTAATATTGTGGTAACTATTTCACTTATATCTTAATATTCTTATTCTTAGCTGTTCTTTGGACACGTGGCTGGTGGGATCTTAGTTCCCCACCAGGGACTGAATCCGAGGCCCCGGCAGAGAAAAATGCCCAGTCCTAACCACTGGATTGCCAGGGAATTTCCAATACTCTTGGTTTTTTTGTCATCTTCTGTGGGTTTTTTTTTACGCATTTAAAAACATTGTTCTGAGAAGGTCACCAGATGGCCCAAGGAGTCCTTGCGGCAAGCCCACTTGTAGGATGTAGGCTCTTGACAATCAATAAGACCAAGTGGACCCCTCACAGAGCTGCACTCCAGGGAACGAGACAGAAGGAACAAGCACACAAATGAATAAATAATGGAATTTCACACTGTGACAAGGAGTATGAGGAAAGCAACTGGGATGGTTGTTGGTAAGATCAGGAAAGGTTCCTGCGGGCAGGACATTTGAACAAAGATCTTGATGAAAATATGAGGGGTACAAAGAGCAGGGAGAAGACGCCACTGAAAATGCAAAGGCCTGAGGTCAGGCCCAAGAGGGGCCTGTGGATGTGTGGTTGGGGGAGGCCAGAGTGGGGCCAGACACGGAGAAGGGGGCTGGCTGGGCCGCAGGAGTCTGTGAGTGGGTAAGGAGCTGGGGAGATGGGAGTCAGGGCCAGGGAAGGAGCCAAGAAACAATGGTGCCTTGGACCGTGTGAGCACCGGAGAGGAGATGAAAAGTGCTTCGATTTGGGATATATTTTGAAAACAGATGACAGGACTTCTGATGAACTGTAGGAGGGAAAGCAGGGTGGGGAGGGCTGAGAGCAATTCAGGGTGGATGGCAGTACCAAGACGGAAAAGCCAGGGAGAGGAGCAAGGCAGAGCAGGGTGGGCCCCAGAACCCTGTCCCTGTCTGCACCCAGCATAAAAATCTAAAGCCTGTCTTCTACCTTTAAATCCCCCACAGGACTTCCCTAGTGACCCAGTGGTTAAGAATTTCCCTGTCAATGCAGGGGACATGGGCTCAATCCCTGGTCCCGGAAGATTCCACATGCCACCAGGGCAATGAAGCCTGCAGGCCCACAACTACTGAGCTCACGCTCCACAACTAGAGAAGCCACTGCAATGAGAAGCCCACACGCCACAACCAGAGAGCAGCCCCAACTTGAAAAAACTCAAGAAAACCTACATGCAGCAATGAAGACCGAATGTGGCCAAAAACAATTATATATATATATATTTTTTTTGAAATCCTTACAACCTGAGCCCGACTTACACGTCCATCCTCATCCGGATCTGCTCTTAAGGCAAATACTCTGCAGCAGCCACATCTGTCTGCTCAACGTTCCCGTCACAAGAGCCACCGTGCTCCCCTCTGATCTCATCATGACGCCCCAGTCCTCCACACCCACATGAAGGTCCAGAGGCGGGCAGCCCCTCCCTCTGAAACCCTGCACTGTCTAGGTCGCCTCACTGAACACCGGGCAGGTCCTGCCTGCTTGGCTGACCTCGGTTCCTCCACCTTCTCTCCAAGGGAGATCAGACTTAACTGGGGGGCAGAGCAGCAGCCTCACTGTCCTGGTGCCCCACGACGCCCTCTCATTCCAGGGCTGGTCTCCATGTGCCCACATCTAAATGCTGAGTGTCCTTGGCTCTGCGAACAGCTGGAGCCATTGATTTTGAAATCTTTGCTTGAGACTGAATAACTTGAACAGTTTAAAGCGACTGAATTATTACAACATGTGACATTTTAAAGTGTCTGTGAATTTCTGGAATCCTTTTAAGGATATTCCAGAGTCATTTTCATCAGAAAACTTACCATGGATGTCTTCTCATAGAACAAACAGATGCCAAACCAACACTGAGTTGGCTGGAATTTCTTAACTAGTTTTCAGGTCAGATTGGCAAGATGGAATAGGGGAGTTTCCTTATACGCCACACTTGCGCATCCATAGCTCCCTTGAGAGAGGGTTCTCCGTGTCTCCAGAGTTGGTTCTGTTCTACTCAACCACAGCAAAAATTTTAGCGTGTCATGCATAAAATCTAAAGCGACTTTCCCCTTAGTGACCCAGTGGTTAAGAATTTCCCTGTCAATGCAGGGGACATGGGCTCAATCCCTGGTCCCGGAAGATTCCACATGCCACCAGGGCAATGAAGCCTGCAGGCCCACAACTACTGAGCTCACGCTCCACAACTAGAGAAGCCACTGCAATGAGAAGCCCACACGCCACAACCAGAGAGCAGCCCCAACTTGAAAAAACTCAAGAAAACCTACATGCAGCAATGAAGACCGAATGTGGCCAAAAACAATTATATATATATATATTTTTTTTGAAATCCTTACAACCTGAGCCCGACTTACACGTCCATCCTCATCCGGATCTGCTCTTAAGGCAAATACTCTGCAGCAGCCACATCTGTCTGCTCAACGTTCCCGTCACAAGAGCCACCGTGCTCCCCTCTGATCTCATCATGACGCCCCAGTCCTCCACACCCACATGAAGGTCCAGAGGCGGGCAGCCCCTCCCTCTGAAACCCTGCACTGTCTAGGTCGCCTCACTGAACACCGGGCAGGTCCTGCCTGCTTGGCTGACCTCGGTTCCTCCACCTTCTCTCCAAGGGAGATCAGACTTAACTGGGGGGCAGAGCAGCAGCCTCACTGTCCTGGTGCCCCCACGACGCCCTCTCATTCCAGGGCTGGTCTCCATGTGCCCACATCTAAATGCTGAGTGTCCTTGGCTCTGCGAACAGCTGGAGCCATTGATTTTGAAATCTTTGCTTGAGACTGAATAACTTGAACAGTTTAAAGCGACTGAATTATTACAACATGTGACATTTTAAAGTGTCTGTGAATTTCTGGAATCCTTTTAAGGATATTCCAGAGTCATTTTCATCAGAAAACTTACCATGGATGTCTTCTCATAGAACAAACAGATGCCAAACCAACACTGAGTTGGCTGGAATTTCTTAACTAGTTTTCAGGTCAGATTGGCAAGATGGAATAGGGGAGTTTCCTTATACGCCACACTTGCGCATCCATAGCTCCCTTGAGAGAGGGTTCTCCGTGTCTCCAGAGTTGGTTCTGTTCTACTCAACCACAGCAAACCCCTGGGCAGCTAGTTCTGTGTAGCCGTGTGTAATCACGAGTGTGGTTCATTTCCCATAAACAGGGCAACATGCTTTGCATTCTCTGTGTGGATATTTCCACTCGCCTGCCAGATTAGTAATATGCAGCCTGGGCTTCCCTGGTGGTCCAGTGGTAAAGAATCCGCCTGCAATGCAGGAAACAGGTTCTGTTCCTGGGTAGGGAAGATCCCCTGAAGAAGGAAATGGCAACCCACTCTAGTGTTCTTGCCTGGAAAATTCCATAGATGGAGAAGCCTGGTGAGCTGCAGTCCATGGGGCCACAAAGAGTACGACTCGAGTCCACAACTAAACAACAGCAGCACCGTGAGAAAGGGGGAGAGGAAGAAACAGTCCTGATGTTCAGAGAGCCATGACCGCACACAGCAGTTGCTGTGGCTGCGTCGTCACTTCAGTCGTGTCCAACTCTGTGTGTGTGTGTGTATTTGAGATCCCATGGACTGCTGCTCACCAGGCTTCTCCATCTTGGAATTTTCCAGGAAAGAATACTGGACGGAGTGAGTTGCCATTTTCTTCTCTAAGGTGCTCAGTAAATGGTGGCTATCAATATGAGGCAAGACCCAGAGAGTCTTTGGTAGACGGTCAGCACTCCAGGACAAGGGGAAGGCCAGGTCTCCATTAGGGCAGCCACAGGAATAAGTGTGCCAGGAACTATTCCACAGAGATGCTCTGGGTTACTCGTCTTCGCTACTGGCTTCTGAAGTCATTTCATAGACCTCCGTGTTTGCAGCTGTGAACTGACCTGCCAGCCCCTCAGGCCTGTCCTGCCCACTGAGCAGTGCCAGAAGGTGGGAGGTGGGGCAGGGGAGGAAAATGCATTGAGAGGAAAGGAGGTATTGATGAGTGTGAAGGAAAGTTCCAAGCTGAATAGATTTTAGTGGACTATTGATTCTGGAAATCCAATTGCAGATTTCATTTGACAGCTGGTCCAGAAGGCCTGCCCACAGCGTGGTGCTTGGAAAAATGAAGCAGAACACTTGCTAATTCCTTCTGTGGCTCTGGGCCATGAGGCTGTGCCAGCCATGGGGCTCTCTGGGTCCGCACCTCTGCTCCTTCAGGCCTCCGGGAACAGGAGACCTGCCCGCGTTGCAGAAACAGGAGGGTGTGAACAGACGAGGCTGAGGCCAGTCACACATTTTGTAAACTACTCTTAATTCCATGCTTGTTATCTGCATTTTTTTCTTTGCATAAAAATGCATTTCTGGGCTTCCCTGGTAGCTCGGTTGTAAACAGCTTACCTGCCAATGCCGGAGACATGGGTTCGACCCCTGATCCAGGAAGATCCCACATGCTTTGAAGCAACTAAGCCTGCGAGCCACAACTGTTGCGCCTGTGCTCTACAGCCTCAGAGCCACAACTATGGTGTCCATGGGCCACAACTGCTGATGCCCGTGTGCCCTAGAGCCTGAGTTCCACAAGAGAAATCACTGCAACAAGCAGCCTGCTCACCTGAACTAGAGAGCAGCCCCCACTCCCTGCAACTAGAGAAGAGCCTGCGGCAGCAGTGAAAACACAGAATAGCCCAAAATAAATAAATAAATAAAATGTATTTCTTAATATCAAGTGGTGGATAGGGCAGTGAGCCTGATAATTCTTAGGAACATTTTTGTTGTCATTCAGTTGTTCAGTTGTGTCCGACTCTTTGCAACTTCATGGTCTACAGCGTGCCAGCTTCCTTGTTCTTCACTATCACCCAAAGTTTGCTCAAACTCATATCCATTGAGTCGGTGATGCCATCCAACTGTCTCATCCTCTGTCACCCCCTTTTCCTTCCTGCCCTCAGTCTTTCCCAGCCTCAGGGTCTTTTCCAGTGAGTCAGCTCTTTGCATCGGGGGCCAAAGTACCGAAGCTTCAGCTTCAGCATCAGTCCTTCCAAAGAATATTCAGGGTTGATTTGCTTTAGGATGGACCGGTGGATCTCTGTGCTGTCCATCCTCCAAAACAGATGTCAGTCACGCACCCATGCATCGGCTTCCAGCTAGAAAAGTGAACTAAATGATCAGTCATGCTGTGATCACCCCCAGTCTAGGCCCCAGTTCCTACAACCTCCTGTATAGATGAGACAGATCCAAATGAAAGGCATCCAGAGTCACTAGATTCCTTGCAGATTTTACCTGTAGACACAATGTCAGTTGTAACATCTGACTCACTGTTTTAAAGAGGCATTTTGTCATCGTCGTTGTTGTTAATCAGACCAACCCTGACATCCTGACCTTGAGCAATGAAACCTCTCCATGACTTGTTGTCACCATCTGGGAATGTCCACTACTTCATAGGATTGCTGTCGATTTTACACAATTGACTCTAAAGGTGATCATTATTGAACCATCAGGGAACGAGGGAAAAATGTCATTTAGACAATGACACAAGGCTTTCTCACTGCTTGCAACAGGGCTTGGCAAACTCTCAACCTGCCAGCTATGTGTGCATGGCCATGAGCTGAGAATGACCTTGGTTTTTGTTAATAGTTCTCCAAAACACAATAAAACAATAATGTTTAATGATACCCCAACATTTTTTGAAATTCAATTTCCAGTGTCTGTAAATAAATATTATACGATATAGACACTTGCATAGGAGCTCAGTTTACTCACTTGTCTGCATGTTGTCTCTGGTGGCTTTTGTGCTACAATGGAATAGCTGTAACAGACCTGGCCCACAGACCCTAAAATATTTACTATCGGGTCCTTTACAGAAACATGTTGCCAATTCTTGGGTTAGAATATTTATTTTATACTTACTGAGAGAATTCTTTTAGGCTTACTTGGAGAATTTCTTTTTCTGCAAAAAGGCTTTATTATTTCCACTTGGTCCAAGATTTGAGGGCTCCAGGGTGATCCCAGAAAAGCTGCCTAGTGGCTGCAGAGAGAGGCTTCAGGTAGCCCCAATGCTGGGGGTGCTCCTCAATGGCCACTGGTCTACAGACGCTCCTAATCGTGCTTAAGGGTGAGCCTTTCAAAGAGATATTCACCCAGCCCAGCCTGGGGACCAGCCAGCCTGCGGAAGTTGGTCAGGTGATCCTCCACCTTCAACAAGGACTTCCACCTCCTGGTCTAGGAAGTGCTTCTCCAGGAAGTCACAGACAAGCGGGTCTGTGCGGGAAGAACCCAGGCCATGCAGATCCAAAAGGGCCTGGTTCAGGTTCTTCTCTGTGAGAAGGGCAGCTTCCATAGTGTCCTGGGTTTTACCCCACTCATCTCGAGATGGCTTCTGCATGTCCAGGAAGAGGGCATGGCCGCCAAGCTGGTTTTGCATTTTCAAGAGACGCTCTGTGCTCGCCCCCCTCGGTCACACCCTTCAATGAAACCTCTCCATGACTTGTTGTCACCATCTGGGAATGTCCACTACTTCATAGGATTGCTGTCGATTTTACACAATTGACTCTAAAGGCGATCATTATTGAACCATCAGGAACGAGGGAAAAATGTCATTTAGACAATGACACAAGGCTTTCTCACTGCTTGCAACAGGGCTTGGCAAACTCTCAACCTGCCAGCTATGTGTGCATGGCCATGAGCTGAGAATGACCTTGGTTTTTGTTAATAGTTCTCCAAAACACAATAAAACAATAATGTTTAATGATACCCCAACATTTTTTGAAATTCAATTTCCAGTGTCTGTAAATAAATATTATACGATATAGACACTTGCATAGGAGCTCAGTTTACTCACTTGTCTGCATGTTGTCTCTGGTGGCTTTTGTGCTACAATGGAATAGCTGTAACAGACCTGGCCCACAGACCCTAAAATATTTACTATCGGGTCCTTTACAGAAACATGTTGCCAATTCTTGGGTTAGAATATTTATTTTATACTTACTGAGAGAATTCTTTTAGGCTTACTTGGAGAATTTCTTTTTCTGCAAAAAGGCTTTATTATTTCCACTTGGTCCAAGATTTGAGGGCTCCAGGGTGATCCCAGAAAAGCTGCCTAGTGGCTGCAGAGAGGGCTTCAGGTAGCCCCAATGCTGGGGGTGCTCCTCAATGGCCACTGGTCTACAGACGCTCCTAATCGTGCTTAAGGGTGAGCCTTTCAAAGAGATATTCACCCAGCCCAGCCTGGGGACCAGCCAGCCTGCGGAAGTTGGTCAGGTGATCCTCCACCTTCAACAAGGACTTCCACCTCCTGGTCTAGGAAGTGCTTCTCCAGGAAGTCACAGACAAGCGGGTCTGTGCGGGAAGAACCCAGGCCATGCAGATCCAAAAGGGCCTGGTTCAGGTTCTTCTCTGTGAGAAGGGCAGCTTCCATAGTGTCCTGGGTTTTACCCCACTCATCTCGAGATGGCTTCTGCATGTCCAGGAAGAGGGCATGGCCGCCAAGCTGGTTTTGCATTTTCAAGAGACGCTCTGTGCTCTCGCTCCTCTCCATAGCCAAAAAAGTGGTTCACACCCTTCAGAGCCACATCCTCGTGGTTGAAATAAAAGCTCAGAGAGAGGTAGGTATAGGAGGCCTGCAGGTGCATGTTGACTAGGCGGTTGATGGCGGTCTCCACTTTGGTGGAATAATTCTGACAAATCTGGGAGCTCATGGTTGATAGATAGCAAGGAGTTAGGCTCAAAAAATGGTGACTGACGGCTTTCCTGGAGGTCCAGTGGGTAAAGACACCGCCTTGCAGTGCAAGGGGCACCGGTTCGATCCCTGACCTGGGAATATCCCACGTGCCGTGGAGCAGCTGGACTGATGTGTCCAACGACCAAGCCAGAGCTCTGGAGCACATGCGCCCAGAGCCGGTGCTCTGCAGCGACAGAGGCCACTGCGATGGGAGGCCCACATGGGCCAAAAGAATAAAGATGGATGATGAAAGACCAATTGAAGTGGTAAAAAAGAAAGAAAAAATGGTGACTGGTCTCAGTGGTTACACACAGCTAGGTGTGTGATTCCAAAGGCTGCGAGTGAAAAAAATGTTGGAGGGTGGTCGGGGGCTGGAGCAAGGGGAGTCCCCTGGTCTTTTCCGTCCAGGTACTGTTGGAGCAAGAGACAGACCCGTAGGACACCGAGTGCACTTTGAATGGAGAATTTTTAAAAATCAAATACACTCTATGGCATTCTTGATGAAATGAGAAAGTTAAAAGAATTGAACAGGCCAAAAAGATTCCTAAATTTTCTCATTCAGAGTCTTCTCAATTATCTTTCTAATCAAGAGTGTTCCATGCATGTTATTCTGCACAGCATTATCCTCTGAGCCTGTTAGAGACCCAGCATTTCTCCCAAGTCCTCAGTCTGGTAGAAGGCAGCTTTTCTTAAAAGACTACCTCGTTATCTCTGGAGTTTCTGTCTAAGCCACTGACCCTGCAAGGACTGATATTCACACACCTTCAGTAGACTCGCTGACTGACAGCTGGGATCAAATCAGGCCCTTCTTTTTTTTTTCACATTAACCTGTGCTTCTGTTGGGGAAACGTGCATATTTGAATTGATGCCATGCGAGGCTTGCACGTTCCCAGCCTGGAGGAATCTTCAAGACACAAGAGCCTCCCTGTTCCTGAGTCATCTCTCTGTCACCACACCCTCGCCCCTGTCCACAAAGAAGAGTCTACAAGGTTCCTTGGCTGTGGGACTTCCTTGGTGGTCCAGTGGCTAAGAATTTGCCTGCCAATGAAAGGAACATGGGCTGGATTCCTAGTTAGGGACCTAAGGTCCCACGTGCTCCAGGGCAATGAAGCCCACACGCCACAATTCAGGCTGGAGACCTAGGATGAGCCAACGTTGTAGTTCATATGTGAAAGTTATCTGCTGGCGGAATCCCTCTTGCACTGGGGAAGTAATCTTTCTTCTAGCTAGGTCTTCAGCTGACTGGGTGAGACCCACCTGCACCATGGAGGGCAATCTTCTTTAACCAAAAAAAGTGAAGTGAAAGTCATTCAGTTCTGTCCGACTCTTTGTGACCCCATGGACTATAGCCCAACAGGCTCCTCTGTCCATGAAATTCTCCAGACAAGAACATTGGAGTGAGTAGCCATCCCCTTCTCCAGGGGACCTTCTTGACCCAGGGATCGAATCCAGGTCTCCTGTATTAAAGGCAGATTCTTTTTCTTTTTCTTTTCTTTTTTTTTTTTTTTTGGCCACTTCTATTGGTCTTTCATTTATCTATTTTCATCCATCTTTGTTCTTTGGCCTGTGTGGATCTCCCATCGCAGCAGCCTCTCTTGTTGCAGAGCACTGGCTCCAAGCGCACGCGCTCCAGAGCTCTGGCTGGGTAGTTGGACACATCGGTCCAGCTGCTCTGTGGCACATGGGATCTTCCCAGGCCAGGGATCGAACCGGCCCCCCTTGCACTGCAAGGTGGTGTCCTTACCCACTGGACCACCAGGGAAGCCATCTTTCTTTTATTTTTTACAGAGTTTTGTTGTTTAATGCCCCACATCAACCTGAACAGGCAGATTCTTTACCATCTGAGCTAGCAAGGAAGCCTGCTTTACCCAAAGTGCACTCATTACATATAATGCTCATAAAAAATAAATAAATAAAACCACTCCTTTCCACTTTTTTAGAAACTTCTAGGATAATGTTGGACCACATATCTGGACACTATGGCCCAACCAAGTTAACATTAAATTAACCATCACTTTAATCTTGTTGTGGGGACTTCTCTGAAAGCAGGAACTGGGAAAAATTTTCACTGTGTTGTCCTGGTCATTACGAGCTGACTACACATTTGCTGAAAACAGTGAGTGAGAAGAAGTACGTGCTGCGTGGCAGAACAGGGGTTCAGACATTGACTTCTGGGTGTCAAAACAGGAAGCAGCTCGTGGGGAAACAACTGCAAGAAATCTTCACCTGGAGGAGGGCTGAATCTGGAGCTCAAAAGGAGACTTGGGCATTGGAGGAGTAGCAAGCATCCATCCGAGCTGGAAGGGATGCACGTATTCAGCATCTATATATCAGGTGCCTAGTGTGTGGGGGCTGGGAAGCCTGGACCCTTGGGAAAGCTCTCGGACAGAGTGGTGAGAGATCCAGGCAAGGTGGATCAGGCTGATGGGGTCTAGGTTCCTCAGGAGCCACTGTGGCTTAAGCTTTGTTGCACTGTGGGGTTCAATTCTGGCTGCCTGAGTCTAGTCTCCCAGGACCTGCTGGGTCTTTGGCTTTGGGACATCATGAGGTTCAGTTTCTGGAAGGTCTTCACGGAGGCTGGAAAAAGTCCCCAGTTTTTATAAACACAATTCTGTCCAAGGCTCTCAGAGATCTGTTTGGTTATTCTGGCTCCAGCTTTTCACAAGCTGGGGGTGGCCAGTTTATGGAGTGGACCTCCAGGAGCTGGTTACATCAGCTCTTTGCATGGTTCCTGCCCTGGACTGGACTTCCAGGCCCGGGCGAGGAGAGCACGGATGCCCACTCCCACCTCAGCCTCAGAGAAAAGGCAAAGACGGGGGACCAGCTCCCAGAAGGAGGGTTCCCTGGGCAGGAAGATGCCGTGCGCGGCGGCCCAGCTGGCAGCCAGCCTGCCTGGTGATATGAAGCAGCCGGGAATTTCCGTGGGGAGAGCCAAGAGTGGGAGCGGTCCTCTGCGCATCTCCTCTAGCTATTCGGGCAGCCAGGGTGCAGGGTGCCAGGGGCAACAGCGACGGTGTGACCCAGAGGAGCCTCAGAATCAACGCTTGGCCTGGGGGGGCTGGCCACAGGTCAGAAACAACACCGCTGGATGCGACAGCAGGAAGGGAGCGCTGAGTTCCGGAGGCAAGAGGGAAGGCCCACATCCGCTGGGCCCACGTGCTGTGCTGCGCGGCTTGTGCCGGCAGGGAAATGGGGGCTCCAGGTCCCTTCCCTGAGAACAGCACCGTCTCTGTGCCCCCTCCAGAGTCCTGCTGTCTGTCAAGGAGCACAGGGATCAGGAGGCACAGGTACACATCCCTGGCTTTCCAGGGGAAACCTTATTTTCAAGGGAAATGTGGTTTTATAGTACAAAATGCTACACCTGCTGGTCCAGTTCAAACGAGAAGCAAGTTTTTGCAGCAACAGGTAACATTAAAACTCTCCTCCTTGGATGCCCTGCCTCTGACACTGAAAGTCGCTCAGTTGTGTCTGACTCTTCGCAGCTCCACGGACGAGCCAGGCAGGAATGCCGGAGAGGGTCGCCGTTCCCTCTCCAGGGGATCTTCCGGACCCAGGAGCAGAACCAGGGTCTCCGGCATTGCAGGTGGATTCTTTAGCAGCTGAGCTACCAGGATGCCCCCCTTACTCTGAAGGCTGTGATAGCTAAGGTCCCTCTTTGTAAGGCAGAGGCGATCCAAACTCACGGGACACACAGGCACCCCCATGTGCAGCATCTTGGCTCTGGGAAGCCCTGCAGAGCCAAGTTCAGCAGAGGAATGGTGGCGGGGCTCTGTAAGCCACACTACCTAGAAAGTCACAGAACTCTTCTCTTTGACCTTGTAACGTCCCCTCCAGCAACACTTAATAAATTCCTCCTCTGCCCGAGGTATTGCACCATTTTGTTTTTAAACTTTTGATTTTGAAATGATTTCAACTTACATTTGAATGTTACAAGAATACAGAGGACCCCCTTTTTTAATGTTACAAGTACTCTCAGTGTCCTGGTGATATGAAGCAGCCGGGAATTTCCGTGGGGAGAGCCAAGAGTGGGAGCGGTCCTCTGCGCATCTCCTCTAGCTATTCGGGCAGCCAGGGTGCAGGGTGCCAGGGGCAACAGCGACGGTGTGACCCAGAGGAGCCTCAGAATCAACGCTTGGCCTGGGGGGGCTGGCCACAGGTCAGAAACAACACCGCTGGATGCGACAGCAGGAAGGGAGCGCTGAGTTCCGGAGGCAAGAGGGAAGGCCCACATCCGCTGGGCCCACGTGCTGTGCTGCGCGGCTTGTGCCGGCAGGGAAATGGGGGCTCCAGGTCCCTTCCCTGAGAACAGCACCGTCTCTGTGCCCCCTCCAGAGTCCTGCTGTCTGTCAAGGAGCACAGGGATCAGGAGGCACAGGTACACATCCCTGGCTTTCCAGGGGAAACCTTATTTTCAAGGGAAATGTGGTTTTATAGTACAAAATGCTACACCTGCTGGTCCAGTTCAAACGAGAAGCAAGTTTTTGCAGCAACAGGTAACATTAAAACTCTCCTCCTTGGATGCCCTGCCTCTGACACTGAAAGTCGCTCAGTTGTGTCTGACTCTTCGCAGCTCCACGGACGAGCCAGGCAGGAATGCCGGAGAGGGTCGCCGTTCCCTCTCCAGGGGATCTTCCGGACCCAGGAGCAGAACCAGGGTCTCCGGCATTGCAGGTGGATTCTTTAGCAGCTGAGCTACCAGGATGCCCCCCTTACTCTGAAGGCTGTGCTAGCTAAGGTCCCTCTGTGTAAGGCAGAGACGATCCAAACTCACGGGACACACAGGCACCCCCATGTGCAGCATCTTGGCTCTGGGAAGCCCTGCAGAGCCAAGTTCAGCAGAGGAATGGTGGCGGGGCTCTGTAAGCCACACTACCTAGAAAGTCACAGAACTCTTCTCTTTGACCTTGTAACGTCCCCTCCAGCAACACTTAATAAATTCCTCCTCTGCCCGAGGTATTGCACCATTTTGTTTTTAAACTTTTGATTTTGAAATGATTTCAACTTACATTTGAATGTTACAAGAATACAGAGGACGTCCACATACCCTTTACCTATATTCAAAATGTTTTTAACATTTTTGAAGTATTCTGCTATCAGTGTCCTTTTGCTTTCTCTGAACAATTTGAGAAAGCTCGCGGGCATCGTTCCTCTACCCTCCATACGTCCACTTGTATCTTCTAAGAACGAGGACAGTCTCTTAAGTACCACATCACAGTTCTCCAATTGGGGAACTTAACACGGATAGAATACTACTGTCTAATCTACAGTCCATATTCCAATTTTGTCTCAATTGTATCTCTTAAAGAATTTTTGCCTCTAGTTCAGAATCTCATCCAGAATTATGTACTACCTTTAGTTGTCAAGTGTGCTTAGAAGCTTATGTTTCAACCACAAACAGGGTGTGGGATCCTGACCCTAACATTTACAGGACCTGAGACACTAGAGGAGACCACAGACCATAGGGTTACATACTTAAAGGTTATTTTATGTTTGTTTTTCTTTTTGACCAAGATTCATGGCTTGTGGGACCTTAGTTCCCTTACCAGGGATCAAACACATGCCCCCTGCAGTAGAAACATGGAGTCTTAACCACTGGACCACCAGAGAAGTCCCTAAAGATTATTCTTGAAAAATTGTTAGTTAAAATATATTCTCTCCTCCTTCCTAGACAAATATACCTTCCAAGCAACCTGGAGGCTGTGTTCTAGGACAGAATTCTCAGACACCTTTGAGCTCTGTGCAGGAATTGACGACTTAGGAAGAACAGACTCCTGTCTCTGGCCTGTAGCCTGTCTCTGGCCTGTAGCCTGTCTCGTTCTCGATCTGTCCAGACTCTGTCCCACACTTTTAGGAGCCTTGTGGGCACACAAGGGGTCAACTAGCCTCCACATCTTAGTTCCATCCACACCCACAAATGCTACCCTTGAACCATGACCTTAGCTCAGGGATGCACACATCACTGACAGGGAAGAGGCCTTCTCAGGCCCATTTGAACCTACAAGGCATGACCTACAAAGGAGGGAGGCACGGACTCTGGCTGGGCTCGTCCCCTGGGCCCCACAGACTCCTCCAGCTGTGGAGAGGCGCACAGTTGAAAGAGGGTCAGAGCAGGGCCCTGAAACAGGGGCCTTGGAACAGGGCTCCCTCTTGCCTGGATCTATGGGTGGTACTGAAAATACGGTCTATGTTCCAGAGCTGTGAGTCTAACAGAGAAGATACGCAGACAATAGTAATCCTGTGAGGTCAGTGCTGAGGCAAAGGTGAGTCCACACTGTTATCACGCTCTCAGGGCTCTCTTTTCCCTCTAACCCAGCAATCTTCACTTACTGCTGTCTTACAGCAGCAAGTCTGTCATTTGAGCATGAATACTTGTGTTTGTATCATGACCTCCTTGACTTGTCCTGATGGCAAGAGCCATGCAATTATTCCTCTGCATTTCTCAGCACTTAGTACAGGGACTATCACAAAGTAGGTCCTTAGAAAATGAGGACTGGATGAATGAACAAGTGCACAGGTGGTTTACAGAGGGTGGATGAATGGATGGTGGATGAGGGGGTGGGAGATATGGATGAATGGATGGTAGATGCATGGGTGGGTAGATGCATGGATGGGTGGATGAGTGGATGGCTGGCCAGCTGGATGGGTGGGTGAATGGCTGGCTGGCTGGATGGGTGGGCGTGGGTGGATGGCTAGATGGCTGGGTGGATGACTGGATGGGTGGGTGGGTGAATGGATGGATGGTTGGATGGATGGGTGAGTGGATGAATGGGTGGGTGGATGGCTGGCTGGCTGGATGGGTGGATGGATGAGTGGGTGGCTGGGTGGGTGAATGGCTGGCTGGCTGGCTGGGTGGGTGGATGGATGGATGGGTGGGTAGGTGGATGAATGGATGGATGGATGGATGGATGGGTGGATGGGTGGGTGGATGCATGGATGGATAGATGGATGCGTGGATGGGTGGATGGATGGATGGAAGCATGGATGGATGGATGGATGGGTGGGTGGGTAGGTGGATGAATGGATGGATGGATGGATGGATGGATGGATAGATGGGTGTGTGGATGGACGGATAGGTAGATGGGTGGATGGATGGATGCGTAGATGGATGGATGGGTAGGTGGATGGTTGGTGGATGGATGGGCGGATGGATGGATGGTTGAATGAATGTGTGGGTGGTTGGATGGATGGGTGGATGGATGGATGGTGGTTGGATGGGTGGGTGGATGCATGGATGGATAGATGGATGCGTGGATGGGTGGATGGATGGATGGAAGCATGGATGGATGGATGGATGGGTGGGTGGGTAGGTGGATGAATGGATGGATGGATGGATGGATGGATGGGTGGATGGGTGGGTGGATGGATGGGTAGGTGGATGGTTGGATGGGTGGGTGGGTGGATGGGTGGATGGATGGTTAGGTGGATGGTTGGATGGGTGGATGGATGGATGGGTGGATGGGTGGGTGGGTGGATGGATGAATGGAAGCATGGATGGATGGATTGGATAACAGACAGTGAATGACTCTGGATGAGTAGGTGGCCAGGCAGGTAGATGGAGAGGTGTATGATTGGACGGCTGTATGTATTTATGGATATGTGGATGTGGGATGACATGAGTAGAGAGATGCTTGGATAGGCAGATGATGGATAAACAGTCATTTTCTGATCTTTCTTGAACATCAGATCAAGGCAAGGACAGTGACAAGTCCTGTCAGTCCTAGGAGTTGTCCAAAGGTGGTTAGGAGACTGGCCAGAGTCATCCGAGGATGTGAGCAGCAGAGGAGTAAAGAGAACCTAAAGACCTTGACTCTTGGAATCACCACTTCCGACACGAGGTGGGGCAGCTTCCTACCTGCAAGCACTGTGAAGTCTGACACCCGCCTCAGGACTCACACAGAACCTCCCACCAGTGACTGGAGGCCCTCTCTGGCTGCGATGCCTGGGCAAGCATATCTGTTTTGTTCAGCCTAAGCCCTCTACCGCTCTGGGATCATTTCTGCCCATCCCTCCTCTCTGGACACCAAGAGTGGCATTCAGCTGTATTGCATTGCTTTCCTGAACTTCCATTTAACATACACGACCTCGTCGCCTTTATTCTATGTCTATCTGCACCTTATATTTTATTCCCTCAATTAAACAGGGGCTGTGTTGTCTGTCCCTGCAATGCCTCGCAGGAACGGATCACGTGGCTTGGGCAGAGTTACCCCTCAATAAATCTTTGATGATTGAGTTGCAGAACCAGTCACGCTGAAGCACTTTATAATGCCATGAAATTGGGTCATCTACAGTTAATCTCTCCAAGTTTTCGTGTGAAACCTATTGCTACATGCCTAAGAATTACAGCACTTTTAAAAAAATTTATTTCTCATTAGCCATCCCCACCGTCTCAGCTTTCAGCAGAAACTCAGGGCATAAAAGCCAATTTACCACATGCTTCCAAACGATTCACAGATTTGAAAAAGCAACAAAGGCTGGGAACTGGTCACATGCAAGGGAGGGAAAAAAAGAGAATGAAGAAGATTAATTGCCTTTGGAAATAAAAGATAAAGCGCTGAGAGCACAATGATAGTATGTGCCAGTGGGCCAGCATTTGCAGAAATACCTTATTAGTGAGCACTGGGCAGAAGCCCCCACTGTGACATCAAAGGGCTGAGTCACGTGGCTGGTGACTGGGGTGGGAGTGGGGCTAATAATAGTCCTGTTCTTGCTAGCTCTGCACATTTTGACCTCAAAATGTCCCCACCATGGATGGCTTCTGGGGAGGGTGACAAGTCGCCGGGTGTCTCTCACCTGGAGATTGGCTCAGTTGATGGGGTTTCTTAAAGGCTGAAGAGAGCCTTTGGGCTTGGCGAGGAGGGGTAGCCAGTGGCTTAGCATTTGACCCAGAAAGACAGCAAGGAAATCGAAGGAGAGCAAGCAAGCAAGCGAGAGAGAGAACACACTCCAAACCCTCCCAGATTTCTCCCAGATCTCCGGGCCAGGTGCCCTGGCCTTCCCACGCCTCCCCTCCCGCGGGGACTGGCAGCCAGCTCTCCAAAGAGCAACCAGGACAGGAAATGCAGCAGGTCCGCAGCTGGGTGCTGGAACGCTGCTGGCCCACAGGAGGCTGAGGATGGGAGGAAATTTGTTTTGGATGTGAGATCCAGATGGGGTGGGGGTGGGAAGCAGGGAGTGAGGCCAGATAAGAAGATGCTGTGATTTGACTAGAAAGGGAGAGGGAGCTGCTTGGGGCTGAGAGTATTAGACCTCTCTCGTTGCAGCCACGGAAGCCACCCTTCCTTCTGCCGGGATGGCGTGCCCGTGCTCTCCAGCCAGTTCCGCGTGGAACAGCAGTGTTCCGTCGGTCTCTGGTCTCTAACTGCTCCATCCGATAGGCATCTCTAGCTGCAAGTAGCTACTGAGCCCTCCAAACCTATCTCGTCCTAGCAGAGATGCACCATCAGTGTAAAAAAATTCGATTGAGTTGCAGAACCAGTCACGCTGAAGCACTTTATAATGCCATGAAATTGGGTCATCTACAGTTAATCTCTCCAAGTTTTCGTGTGAAACCTATTGCTACATGCCTAAGAATTACAGCACTTTTAAAAAAATTTATTTCTCATTAGCCATCCCCACCGTCTCAGCTTTCAGCAGAAACTCAGGGCATAAAAGCCAATTTACCACATGCTTCCAAACGATTCACAGATTTGAAAAAGCAACAAAGGCTGGGAACTGGTCACATGCAAGGGAGGGAAAAAAAGAGAATGAAGAAGATTAATTGCCTTTGGAAATAAAAGATAAAGCGCTGAGAGCACAATGATAGTATGTGCCAGTGGGCCAGCATTTGCAGAAATACCTTATTAGTGAGCACTGGGCAGAAGCCCCCACTGTGACATCAAAGGGCTGAGTCACGTGGCTGGTGACTGGGGTGGGAGTGGGGCTAATAATAGTCCTGTTCTTGCTAGCTCTGCACATTTTGACCTCAAAATGTCCCCACCATGGATGGCTTCTGGGGAGGGTGACAAGTCGCCGGGTGTCTCTCACCTGGAGATTGGCTCAGTTGATGGGGTTTCTTAAAGGCTGAAGAGAGCCTTTGGGCTTGGCGAGGAGGGGTAGCCAGTGGCTTAGCATTTGACCCAGAAAGACAGCAAGGGAAATCGAAGGAGAGCAAGCAAGCAAGCGAGAGAGAGAACACACTCCAAACCCTCCCAGATTTCTCCCAGATCTCCGGGCCAGGTGCCCTGGCCTTCCCACGCCTCCCCTCCCGCGGGGACTGGCAGCCAGCTCTCCAAAGAGCAACCAGGACAGGAAATGCAGCAGGTCCGCAGCTGGGTGCTGGAACGCTGCTGGCCCACAGGAGGCTGAGGATGGGAGGAAATTTGTTTTGGATGTGAGATCCAGATGGGGTGGGGGTGGGAAGCAGGGAGTGAGGCCAGATAAGAAGATGCTGTGATTTGACTAGAAAGGGAGAGGGAGCTGCTTGGGGCTGAGAGTATTAGACCTCTCTCGTTGCAGCCACGGAAGCCACCCTTCCTTCTGCCGGGATGGCGTGCCCGTGCTCTCCAGCCAGTTCCGCGTGGAACAGCAGTGTTCCGTCGGTCTCTGGTCTCTAACTGCTCCATCCGATAGGCATCTCTAGCTGCAAGTAGCTACTGAGCCCTCCAAACCTATCTCGTCCTAGCAGAGATGCACCATCAGTGTAAAATACACACCAGATTTTGACAATCTAGCATAAGGAAAAAAAAAAAAAAGAATGTCCAGGGCTTCCCTGGTAGCTCTGTGGTGAAGAGTTCACCTGGCAATGCAGGAGACACAGGTTCAATCCCTGATTCAGGAAGATCCCACATGCTGTGGAGCACCTGAGCCCATGAGCCACAACTATGGAGCCTGTGCTCTAGAGCCTCGGAGCCACAACTATGGAGCCCGTGTGCTGCAACTACTGAAGTCCGTGGGCCCTAGAGCCCGAGTTCCACAACAAGAGAAATCACTGCAACAAGAAGCCTGCTCACCTCAACTAGAGAGTAGTCTGCACTCCCTGCAACAAGAGCCTGCAGCAGCAGGCTTTCTTATGCATGAAACCTAGAATAGCCAAAAATAAATTAAAATGTTAAAAAATAAAATGCACTGCTAAAAATAAATAAAATGCATTAAAAAAGAATGTATGATACCTCATTCATAATTTTTGTATTGATTATATATTGAAGTAATACTTTTGCATACACGGGTTACATAAAATATATAAATATTCATTTATATCAGCTAAAGCTGAAGCTCTAATACTTTGGCCACCTGATGCAAAGAGACGACTCACTGAAAAAGACTCTGATGCTGGGAAACATAGAATGCAGAAGGAGAAGGGGACCACAGAGGATGAGATGGTTTGATGACATCACCAACTCAATGGAGGTGAGTCTGAGACAGCTCTGGGAGATGGTGAAGGACAGGGAAGCCTGGCGTGCTATAGTCCACGGGGTTGCAAAGAGCTGGACATGACTGAGAAAGTTAACTGAAACATTAATTTCACTCTTTTTACTTTCCTACATGTGATGAGTACACATTGGAGACTTATATGTATCGCCATTGGGCAGTGCTGAACTACTGTCTGCTCACCCCTCTGTCCCCCAGTTCTGATGATTTTGTTCAAAGCAATGAAGAGCTGAGGTGCAGGAGACCACGGAGGATAAAAAAGCGCTCTAAGAACATGACTGCATTTAAAATCACCTGTTGAGTTCTTAAAGAATCCCACCTCTCGGTGTGATGCTGAATGAAATGAGAGAAAAATAACTCCTGTATGCTGTCACTCACATGCAGAGTCTATAAAATACCACAGACGAGGGAACAGAACACAAGTGAGGCGAGGTGAGGGGTGGAGCAATACAAACTACTATGCATAAAATACATGCAGCCAGACTGAGAACCACGGGCTTACTCTATGACAACTGCACTGTGGGGACTCGGTGTCAAGAGGAACAAAGGGGTCTGCAATGCTATTGTGGGAAGATGCTTGAGAGACATACTTAGCGATGCCAGGGTCGTGGAGGAGAGAGGAAGAGAGGAGGGCACAGCAGCAGGTGCCGTGGAGGCAAAGTGGGACTCGGAGATGGCCTCGACTCGGGCGGTCAAGGGTTGACGGGAACGGAGGGTGTGGGCATGTGTCCAGGAAGAGAAGATGCNAGAGCCAGATCTCAGGGGAAAGGATAAGGCCCAAGAAGGGGGGACAACTGGAAGGACAGAGAGCTTCCGGCTGCCTCGAGCTCTAGGAGGGGGAGAGGACAAAACCCGGAGAGGCTGGGGGACCAGGTTCTGCAGGTCCTAGAGACCCAGGATTCAGGAGCAAGAAGCCCAGGAGAGGCCCTAGGTGAGAAAATTGTGGGCTCAAACCATGATTTAGAAGGTGACAGGGTTCATGGGCAAAGAAGAGGGATGTGAGGGCCACAACCAGCCTCTGCTCGTCCCCTGTCCCTGCTGGGGCGCAGCCAGCCTGGTTGTCCGACCAGACGGTCACCCCTAGTGGGGTGGTCCTGCCTGGGCCTGACTGTAGACGGGCCCACAGCAAGCATTTGCTGAATGAACCAAATGGTCAGCGTTCCCGAGCCTGCCAGACGTCTCCTCCCACCTGTTTGCCAGAAGGAGCCAGGAAGGTAATGGCTTTTTCTCCATCTTCTCTCTTTAGGAAGCAGCCCTTGAAGGCCCTGGGGTTTCCACACAGGGATCTGTGGGGTTAGCTAAGAGGCCAAGTGGCTCCAAAGAGCAGGTTCTACAGTGGCTCCCTTACCCTCCTTGCTGTGGTCCTCAGCTCGCTGCATTCAGCCTGCCTGGGTCATCTCGGTGTCCAAGCCTCAGACGGTGAATGAAATGAGAAAAATAACTCCTGTATGCTGTCACTCACATGCAGAGTCTATAAAATACCACAGACGAGGGAACAGAACACAAGTGAGGCGAGGTGAGGGGTGGAGCAATACAAACTACTATGCATAAAATACATGCAGCCAGACTGAGAACCACGGGCTTACTCTATGACAACTGCACTGTGGGGACTCGGTGTCAAGAGGAACAAAGGGGTCTGCAATGCTATTGTGGGAAGATGCTTGAGAGACATACTTAGCGATGCCAGGGTCGTGGAGGAGAGAGGAAGAGAGGAGGGCACAGCAGCAGGTGCCGTGGAGGCAAAGTGGGACTCGGAGATGGCCTCGACTCGGGCGGTCAAGGGTTGACGGGAACGGAGGGTGTGGGCATGTGTCCAGGAAGAGAAGATGCCAGAGCCAGATCTCAGGGAAGGATAAGCCCCAAGAAGGGGGGACAACTGGAAGGACAGAGAGCTTCCGGCTGCCTCGAGCTCTAGGAGGGGGAGAGGACAAAACCCGGAGAGGCTGGGGGACCAGGTTCTGCAGGTCCTAGAGACCCAGGATTCAGGAGCAAGAAGCCCAGGAGAGGCCCTAGGTGAGAAAATTGTGGGCTCAAACCATGATTTAGAAGGTGACAGGGTTCATGGGCAAAGAAGAGGGATGTGAGGGCCACAACCAGCCTCTGCTCGTCCCCTGTCCCTGCTGGGGCGCAGCCAGCCTGGTTGTCCGACCAGACGGTCACCCCTAGTGGGGTGGTCCTGCCTGGGCCTGACTGTAGACGGGCCCACAGCAAGCATTTGCTGAATGAACCAAATGGTCAGCGTTCCCGAGCCTGCCAGACGTCTCCTCCCACCTGTTTGCCAGAAGGAGCCAGGAAGGTAATGGCTTTTTCTCCATCTTCTCTCTTTAGGAAGCAGCCCTTGAAGGCCCTGGGGTTTCCACACAGGGATCTGTGGGGTTAGCTAAGAGGCCAAGTGGCTCCAAAGAGCAGGTTCTACAGTGGCTCCCTTACCCTCCTTGCTGTGGTCCTCAGCTCGCTGCATTCAGCCTGCCTGGGTCATCTCGGTGTCCAAGCCTCAGACGGCTGGTCCCTGCAGGCAGCAGCCCTGGACCCGCTCACCCCACCTCTCTCGCCCAACGTTAGGTATCCTGGTTACCAACACGTAACAACAGGTCAGCCTCCCCGAAACGAGCCGATTGGAGTCTTCTGTACTTGACTTTCAGGTCGTTAAAGCATGAAGCTGCTGCAGCTTCGAGTCATGGACATATTTAGAACTGCATGGAATCGGGCTTTACTGGGGGGTAAGTAAGGACGACGACAAGTGCACAGTGGGCTGCTTGGCTGCTGCTGTTTCCAGCAGCCTGGAGGCTCTGGGCCGGCCCGAGGAAGCAACTGCCAACTATCAGGGTTGATGTGATCTTTAATGAAAACTCAGAGCTATAACGTATGGGCTGGGCTCAAAGAAATATCTATTAATCGTGAATCTTTGGTTAAAGCAGCCACTCCCCTTTGCAGCAGGCTTTCTGCCAAGGAGGCATTCATCGTTTATTGAATGGCAGAGCCGCTCTCAGAACACCTGGTTTTCTTTCAGAACAAGGCTCAACCTTCTCCCCGACGCTGGTCCCTCCGCCAAGTTGCCGTCTCCTTCCCTGGGCCTCCTGGGCCTGAGCAGACACCAGCTCAGGGAATTCAGCCCTGGGGGAGGCTCCGAGGAGGTGACCTAAAGAAGAGAGTCCTAGATGAAGATGCTAAGGCTGCCTGCCCCTCTTGCCCTCTGCCGGCCAGGCCTCTGGCTTTTCTTTCTTTCTTCTCTGTTCTTTCAGTGTACTGGCTGCTGCAAGCAGTGTGGCAGGGCTGCAGGGGAGAAACTGAACTTGAACCCACTGAGTTGTGAGAAAGAGGAAAGGCATCAGCGGGGAAGGCTGGGATGGTCAGTTACACCAGGAACGATCTGCAGTTCCACATGTCTAGGTTCTACCAGCTCCAGAAACCTAGAGTCAGAAGGAGCCAGTCAAGCTGTCCCAGGGCCAAGGCACAACCTGATAAATGACCCATCCAGTGCCAGGTTTCTGTCCCACTTGCCCCAGGGAAGGAGTTTAAATCCAACAGAATATAGTTAACTGAGAAGAGATTTGCACCTGTAACTGATTCTTGTTCTCATTTTATAAATACACGAGGAGCTAGCTTGGAGAGTTGTAAGTGGTTAACTGAATTCACGCAAAACAGCCTCCAGCCATCCCAAGCCACACATGTGTGCAAACTGAGGTAAGGCAAAATGACTTAATTTCAATTTCCTCAAACATCCTTTCTCCCGCTCTATGAGTTGGGTTGGTATCTAAGACGACCAAGTATGTTCCCTGCTACAGGATACAGTGTCTGGCGGACAGTAGTTGCTCAAGAAACATTTTTGAATGAAGGGGAGAGGAGTTGTAATTCTCAAGGCACTCCCAGACCCACGAGGAGGGCCGCAGAAACGATGCAGTTTATAGCCCTGCAGCCTGGGAAGTGCAGGAGCGAGGACATGATAGCTGCACCTCCGAGGGTCGCCGTGTGTGCCATGATTCTCCTGGTCTGTAACGTCAGACTGGGCCCCTGTGCATTTTCCATTTAGACCTGCTCATTCCCTGGGCAATGTGGAAGCCTGGCTGGAGGAGGAGGTGGCCTGTGGCTGCAACCTGAGGCCCCGGTAAAGAGGAAACACTGGGGACAAGAGGAAGGACATCTTGCGGAGGGAAGGACGTGCGCAAAGACTCGGAGGTGAGAAAGAGTTAAGGAGGTTCCTGGTGAACGTTTCAGCGCGGTTCCAGCACGAGATAGTAAGAGAGAAGGTCAAGGCAAACCAGGATGGCCCTGGTGCTTCTGTGGACTGGCCTGCCTGCAAGAGAGACGGCGACCTGGGTCCTTCCGGGGCGAGCTCGACCTGAATTCTGCTTCCACTGTTGGCCAAAGAACTACCTTCTGCCACATGACGGAGCCTGACAACCTCTTCAGTCTCCTAGCTCTTCCCTGGGCATCCTGAGGCGTGGAGGGAACCTGGCCCTGTTTGCTATAAAACTCCTGAAGGTGCATATTTGGGAGAAAGACATGGAATATTCCACAGGAATGGTCTCTATTGAATTGTTGACCCTCTACCCTTCCCCCGTCTCTCTCTATACACACACGTGCACTCACACACGCACGTGCACTTTTGATGACTTTGAGTGCAGAAGGCGACCTGGCTGGCCTCGGTGTAGACCGACGGCCCACGCCTGCCGGCTTTATTGGAGCTGAGCCCACGGCAATAATTTATGGCAGGTATAGTGGGAAGTTAAGACAGACACAGAACATAGCCGGCGGGGAGTGGCAGTGGGGCAGTGCTCCGAGTCAGTGGGGACAGACTCTCCCATCCCCACTCAGGGGTGGGCCAGAGCCAGGTGGGTCCATTAAGAGGGGGCGAGAGGAAAGCTCCCGGCCATCTCCCTGGGGACCCCGGCCTGGGGGAGTCGGAGGGGCAGGACGCACACCTAAAAGCAGAGGACGATGCCCAGCGCACACAGATCTGAGCCGGCGGCAGGCACTGAGGCCACCTGTCCTCAGGCTCGTCCCATTGTGTCGGGAGCCCACAGTGGCAGCAGCCCCTGGTCCATGCCCCTAACTGGGCAGAGCGGAGACCCGAGTCATTGTGCGGCTTGGGTGGGGTCGGAACGCGTCCCGGGATGTGGCCAACGACAGGTGCAGAGGGCTCCTTCCTGCCCCATCCCCCCCTCCGCAAGCGCTCTGGAACTTCCCTTCCCAGGCCTGCTGTTCCGAGCCGCTAGGAGCTCATACACTGCTTTGGAAGGACACCAGGGTGCCCGAGGGGCGGAAGGGGAAAACGAGCCCCCTCTGTGGGTACTGCCTTGACTACTATAGAACAACTGAGCTGCCAGGCTGCTCCTGCAAAAACAGGTCTAAGGGAGGGAGGCAAATCCGAGCCTGGAGCAAAGGGACTCAGGATGCTCTTCCTGACTGGGTTCTTCAAATGGCCCATATTCCAGCATCAAGGCTACTCACAGGCTCGCTGGCCTGAGATGCATTTGTCTTCCCATGTAGGAGTTTGTTCCACATGAAAGGTACAGTCTGGGCTCAAATCCTAACCATTTCTGTGTGACCCTGGACGACTCACTTGACCTCTCTGTGCCTTGAGATCCTTACACAATAGTTCTGGCCTGATAGGATATTATGCGGGTCAAAGGTAACAAGGCATTTAACAGGCTCAGCATACTGGCTGGCACACGTTGTGCGTGCATACTAAGTCACTTCAGTCATGCTCAGCTCTTTGTGACCCCGTGGACTGTAGCCCACCAGGGTCCTCTGTCCATGGAATTCTCCAGGTAAGAATACTGAAGTGGGTTGCTGTGCCCTCCTCTGGGGACCTTCCAGACCCAGGAATCACACCCATGTCTTCTGCTGGCAGATTCTTGACCACAGAGTCACTGGCAGGCACATGTCGTAGTCTTAAAAAAAAAAGGTGAGGGGAGCCTCGGGGGCACCCAGAACAAGCTCCAGACCAGGGTCATCACGCTGCTCCCTCATGCAGTCCTGGGCCCACCTCCCTCCATCAATGCCTTGAGAGTGTGTGTCCCAGCTCCCATCAGGTCTGCCCTCCCTGCGCTCAGGGAGCCCACAGTCCAAGACAGGAGCCCTCGGGGGAAGATCACAGTGCCCGTCTTTGTCCCTAATGTAGCCACGCCCCCTGAGAACCAACGGAGGCTAAAATTCAGAAGCACCACCTGTGAACGCTGCCCAGCCATCAGAGGGGAAAGAGTTACACAAACTGGATTCTGTACCGTCTGAATCTGCCTGTAAATGCAGAAGTTCAGTCCCTGGATCAGGAAGATTTTCTGGAGAAGGGAATGGCTACCCATGCCAGCATTCTTTCCTGAAGAATCCCATGGACAGAAGAGCCTGGTGGGTTAGAGTCTACAGGGTCACAAAGACGTGGACAGGACTGAGCAGCTAACTCAGGCAACACACATCGTCTGGGGCTGGGCTGCAGAGAGGACCTTCATGATCAGTGGATCAAGGACAGAGAGAAGACAAAGGCAGGGAGCCAGACTCAGGGGGAGAAGGTGGGGGCGCTGGGAGGAAGGTTCCTTTGGGGAGACAGTCATCCTCACCCCTCGGGACAACAGTGGATGAAGCCACAAGAATGTGGGGTGTCAGATTTCCAGAAGAAATAGCAGACCCTAAAGTCTGAAGCTTAATCTGAGTGAGATGAGGAGAAGGGACACCCGGGTGGTGACACAGCTCCTCCTGACCCCCAGCCCCAGCTCTGGAATTTCTAGGCTCATCCTCTTGACCCCTGGTGTCTCATCCAGAGTGGCCTGTTCAAAGGTAACAAGGCATTTAACAGGCTCAGCATACTGGCTGGCACACGTTGTGCGTGCATACTAAGTCACTTCAGTCATGCTAGCTCTTTGTGACCCGTGGACTGTAGCCCACCAGGGTCCTCTGTCCATGGAATTCTCCAGGTAAGAATACTGAAGTGGGTTGCTGTGCCCTCCTCTGGGGACCTTCCAGACCCAGGAATCACACCCATGTCTTCTGCTGGCAGATTCTTGACCACAGAGTCACTGGCAGGCACATGTCGTAGTCTTAAAAAAAAAAGGTGAGGGGAGCCTCGGGGGCACCCAGAACAAGCTCCAGACCAGGGTCATCACGCTGCTCCCTCATGCAGTCCTGGGCCCACCTCCCTCCATCAATGCCTTGAGAGTGTGTGTCCCAGCTCCCATCAGGTCTGCCCTCCCTGCGCTCAGGGAGCCCACAGTCCAAGACAGGAGCCCTCGGGGGAAGATCACAGTGCCCGTCTTTGTCCCTAATGTAGCCACGCCCCCTGAGAACCAACGGAGGCTAAAATTCAGAAGCACCACCTGTGAACGCTGCCCAGCCATCAGAGGGGAAAGAGTTACACAAACTGGATTCTGTACCGTCTGAATCTGCCTGTAAATGCAGAAGTTCAGTCCCTGGATCAGGAAGATTTTCTGGAGAAGGGAATGGCTACCCATGCCAGCATTCTTTCCTGAAGAATCCCATGGACAGAAGAGCCTGGTGGGTTAGAGTCTACAGGGTCACAAAGACGTGGACAGGACTGAGCAGCTAACTCAGGCAACACACATCGTCTGGGGCTGGGCTGCAGAGAGGACCTTCATGATCAGTGGATCAAGGACAGAGAGAAGACAAAGGCAGGGAGCCAGACTCAGGGGGAGAAGGTGGGGGCGCTGGGAGGAAGGTTCCTTTGGGGAGACAGTCATCCTCACCCCTCGGGACAACAGTGGATGAAGCCACAAGAATGTGGGGTGTCAGATTTCCAGAAGAAATAGCAGACCCTAAAGTCTGAAGCTTAATCTGAGTGAGATGAGGAGAAGGGACACCCGGGTGGTGACACAGCTCCTCCTGACCCCCAGCCCCCAGCTCTGGAATTTCTAGGCTCATCCTCTTGACCCCCTGGTGTCTCATCCAGAGTGGCCTGTGATCAACGACCTCTAATTCCAAGGTTTTCGAGCCAGATCGAATCCCCGTGGAATCTCCATGTTGCACTTTTAGGGATTTCACGATTGGTGTCAACATATCCCATCACGTTTTGCTCCCCCAAAGAAGAGATCTAACGCCAAATGCCAAGCTTTGGGGAGAGAAATAAATTCGGATCCAGGGTCTTGGGTAGTTAACGCCTATTAGGCGAGAGTTGTAAGAACACATTGCAATGTCCTGGCCCCAGGGCAGAAAGGAGAGCCCCGCTCTAGGGAAAAGGGGGACCCGTGCCAAGAGGGGCGGCCTCTGAAGGAGGCGAGCCCCGCCCTGAGACCGCCAGGAGGGCCATCACAGAGATCAGCTGGCCGAGAGCTCAGAGGTCAGGAGCACAGAGCACACTAGACAAGCAGCTATAGCTCTCTGGCTTCTTAAACAATGGCATTAAAAAAACCCAAACCGTCTTATTTAGAAATAATTATAGATACACAGGAAGCTGCAAAAATAGCACAGAGAGGGCCCTGGTACCCTTCACCCCACTTCCCCACACTAATATCCTGCATCCCTGGAGCACAACATCCAAACCAGGAAACCGGCACGGGGACAGTCCAGAGCCCTGACTCAGGTCTAGGACAATGGCATTGTCGTCACCTCTGGAAACGGCTCTCAGAGCCTGTGGTAACAGGAATTTCAGCACTGCTCTGAAACATGATTGGGACTCAAGTCGACAGCACCCATGCCAGGGTTGCTCTGAAAACTCTCATCTCCCCTCTGCCATCTTTGCCTGAGAAAACCCCCAGGGTAGGTGCGGGCCCTGGCCCCTCCCTCTCACCCTTCCCTCAACTTCCCTGGAAACCAGGATGACGAGGGGAGATCAAAGACAGAGCCAGGCAGCTGGGCTGTTCCTGCCTTGTCCTTTAGTGGACGGTTCTGGGCTTCATGTGAGCATAATCAAATGGGGTGCTGAACCTATAAAAGAGAGGATTGTTTGGTATCTTACCTGCCACCTTAAGGAGCGTCCTTCCAGTCTGTCAGAGTGGCTTGGGCCTTGCTTTTCTCATCTGTACAATGGGCAGAAATAAGAGAGCCTACCTCACCGAACGGTTAAGAGGAATCAGTGAAATGAGACTAGTAAAAGGTTTGGAACATTCCTGTCATGTAGTAAATCTACATGCATCCTTAATAAATTGATACTAAAAATTAAAATGAACCGTCTGTAATGACTGTACAGGACACCAAAGCTAGAGCTGAGCTTTTCTCCCAAGAGCCTGCAGGGAGTGCCTGAGGCTTTGTGGAAGCATGGAGGGCTTTGATAGACCATTTAATTTATACGAGGGATGCTTTTTGCACGTAAAATCGATTTGACATGCAAGTAAGCGGGAGTTGATTGAAGATTATTAAGCACATGCTCTGAATAGTGGTTGTACTTAGAACAGCTATTAACCTTATCACCAGCCTTGTGGCCGGGTAATGATTTTCCCCGGTCCTGGTCCCTGCCCTCCCCCTTGTGGGACTCTCAAGACCGAACCACGCCAGATCTAAGGCACCCCTGGGCCTTTTTTAAACAATGGCATTAAAAAAACCCAAACCGTCTTATTTAGAAATAATTATAGATACACAGGAAGCTGCAAAAATAGCACAGAGAGGGCCCTGGTACCCTTCACCCCACTTCCCCACACTAATATCCTGCATCCCTGGAGCACAACATCCAAACCAGGAAACCGGCACGGGGACAGTCCAGAGCCCTGACTCAGGTCTAGGACAATGGCATTGTCGTCACCTCTGGAAACGGCTCTCAGAGCCTGTGGTAACAGGAATTTCAGCACTGCTCTGAAACATGATTGGGACTCAAGTCGACAGCACCCATGCCAGGGTTGCTCTGAAAACTCTCATCTCCCCTCTGCCATCTTTGCCTGAGAAAACCCCCAGGGTAGGTGCGGGCCCTGGCCCCTCCCTCTCACCCTTCCCTCAACTTCCCTGGAAACCAGGATGACGAGGGGAGATCAAAGACAGAGCCAGGCAGCTGGGCTGTTCCTGCCTTGTCCTTTAGTGGACGGTTCTGGGCTTCATGTGAGCATAATCAAATGGGGTGCTGAACCTATAAAAGAGAGGATTGTTTGGTATCTTACCTGCCACCTTAAGGAGCGTCCTTCCAGTCTGTCAGAGTGGCTTGGGCCTTGCTTTTCTCATCTGTACAATGGGCAGAAATAAGAGAGCCTACCTCACCGAACGGTTAAGAGGAATCAGTGAAATGAGACTAGTAAAAGGTTTGGAACATTCCTGTCATGTAGTAAATCTACATGCATCCTTAATAAATTGATACTAAAAATTAAAATGAACCGTCTGTAATGACTGTACAGGACACCAAAGCTAGAGCTGAGCTTTTCTCCCAAGAGCCTGCAGGGAGTGCCTGAGGCTTTGTGGAAGCATGGAGGGCTTTGATAGACCATTTAATTTATACGAGGGATGCTTTTTGCACGTAAAATCGATTTGACATGCAAGTAAGCGGGAGTTGATTGAAGATTATTAAGCACATGCTCTGAATAGTGGTTGTACTTAGAACAGCTATTAACCTTATCACCAGCCTTGTGGCCGGGTAATGATTTTCCCCGGTCCTGGTCCCTGCCCTCCCCCTTGTGGGACTCTCAAGACCGAACCACGCCAGATCTGCGGCGTCACCACCGGTGCATCCCCAAGGCTGGGGTCAACCCAGCTGTTTCTTCAGTACTTCCTCCTTTCATCCTTAGAAATTCCACAGGGCCTGCAAGGACACGGGCTGAAGGTGGCCGGGGAGATTCCTAACAGTGAAATGAGGATCTGTTGCAGTGGTCGTCACAGGACTGCCCACTAGAACGCTGATCCCATGATGGGAGGGAGGGGCTCTGGGCCCCGTCTGCAGATGGAGGCCCTCTGGAAGGTGTGCGGGGCCCGGGGCGGCCCTCTCAGCTGTGCTCTGCTCTCCCTGGGGCCACTCAGAGAAAGCCAGAGGATTTCTTTCTCCCCAGACCACAGCGGCTGGAGCAGGGACTAGGAGGTTAAACAGATTATGTTTTCAACAGCAGGGATCTCCTAATAGACCCGACTCAAAGGGGAACTAAAACACAGGGATCCTGTAACAGAATCTGGCAAATTCACGGTTCTTTATTTTAGTAGAGTAGCTGGAAAGGAAAGCTGAGTTTCTTGGGTTGTGGGTTGTTTTGGGTTTTTTTGGTAAAATATAAGTAACCTAAGGGCTTTCCTGGTGGCTCAGCAGTAAAGAATCCACCTGTGAGACATAGGTTCAATCCCTGGGTCAGCAAGATTCCCTAGAGAAGGAAATGGCAACCCCCTCCAAAGTTCTTGCCTGGGAAGTCCCATGGACAGAGAAGACTAACACGCTGCAGTCCATGGGGCCACAAAGAGTCCAGCACGACTGAGCAACTAGCAAGTAACATAAAGTCTACCATTTTAATCATTTTTAAACATGCCATTCAGTGGCATTAATTACCGTCTGTAAGACTGTACAGCACAAGCTAGAATTTAGGTGGTCGGGTTTAAACTTTAAGACCATTTAATTTATACGAGGATGCTTTTGCACGTAAAATCGATTTGACATGCAAGTAAGCGGGAGTTGATTGAAGATTATTAAGCACATGCTCTGAATAGTGGTTGTACTTAGAACAGCTATTAACCTTATCACCAGCCTTGTGGCCGGGTAATGATTTTCCCCGGTCCTGGTCCCTGCCCTCCCCCTTGTGGGACTCTCAAGACCGAACCACGCCAGATCTGCGGCGTCACCACCGGTGCATCCCCAAGGCTGGGGTCAACCCAGCTGTTTCTTCAGTACTTCCTCCTTTCATCCTTAGAAATTCCACAGGGCCTGCAAGGACACGGGCTGAAGGTGGCCGGGGAGATTCCTAACAGTGAAATGAGGATCTGTTGCAGTGGTCGTCACAGGACTGCCCACTAGAACGCTGATCCCATGATGGGAGGGAGGGGCTCTGGGCCCCGTCTGCAGATGGAGGCCCTCTGGAAGGTGTGCGGGGCCCGGGGCGGCCCTCTCAGCTGTGCTCTGCTCTCCCTGGGGCCACTCAGAGAAAGCCAGAGGATTTCTTTCTCCCCAGACCACAGCGGCTGGAGCAGGGACTAGGAGGTTAAACAGATTATGTTTTCAACAGCAGGGATCTCCTAATAGACCCGACTCAAAGGGGAACTAAAACACAGGGATCCTGTAACAGAATCTGGCAAATTCACGGTTCTTTATTTTAGTAGAGTAGCTGGAAAGGAAAGCTGAGTTTCTTGGGTTGTGGGTTGTTTTGGGTTTTTTTGGTAAAATATAAGTAACCTAAGGGCTTTCCTGGTGGCTCAGCAGTAAAGAATCCACCTGTGAGACATAGGTTCAATCCCTGGGTCAGCAAGATTCCCTAGAGAAGGAAATGGCAACCCCCTCCAAAGTTCTTGCCTGGGAAGTCCCATGGACAGAGAAGACTAACACGCTGCAGTCCATGGGGCCACAAAAGAGTCCAGCACGACTGAGCAACTAGCAAGTAACATAAAGTCTACCATTTTAATCATTTTTTAAACATGCCATTCAGTGGCATTAATTACATTCACAATGCTATGAAAACATTACCACTATTTCTAAAATGTTTTCCATCACCTCAAACAGAAACTCTGTACCCATCAAGCAATAACGCTGCATCCCCCGTTTCCACAGGTAAAGCAGGTATTTTTTATCTGCCTTCTCTTTATGAATTTTTCCTCCTCTAGATATTTCCCATAAGTGATATCATACAAGACTTGTCCTTTTGTGCCTGGCTTATTTCACATCGCGACACATTACCAAGGTCCCTCCATGCCATAGCACTGTCGATACTTCCTTTGAAGGCTGAGTAACATTCCGCTATCTGGATTCAGCACACATTGCTTGTCCATCCTTCGACCTACACTTGGGTTGTTTCCCGCCTTTGACGATTGTGAACGGTGCTGCCGCCGTGAACACAGATGTGCTGGCCTCTGAGTCCTGGCTTCCAGTTCTTCAGGGCACATCCCTGGAAGTGGAAATGCTGGCTTGGGTGGTAAGGAAAAGCTGCCATGTTTCTCCAGAGCTTTACTTTCTTGGCCTGGTCCTCGTCCACAGGGCAGGAGCCACAAGAGCCACGGGTCCCGTGGGCCATGCTGCTGATAGTCTGTGAATTAAAGTGTGCTTTTTCACAGGGCTTGGCACATACCTCGTGCTTTGGGTGCAGGATGACTGAGAAAAGCGGATAAAGTGAGGCTGGAGTGAGGATGTACCCCTTTCTCCATGTAGGGAGTCTCAGACACAGAGAAAACCATCCAGGCTCAGGGGAACCACGAGTAGGGAACAGAAGGGGCTTCTCTCTGGGGTTGGAAAGCGTGGACACATCTTTTCTTTAGCCGTTACTCCTGTGTGCTGTGCGGTGCTCAGTTGCTCAGTCGTTTTCAACTCTTTGCGACCCTACGGACCGTAGCCGGCCCGGCTCCTCTCCAAGCAAGAATACGGGAGTGGGATGCCCTGCTCCCCTCCAGGAGATCTTCCCGACCCAGGGATCAAACCCGCAGCTCTTAGGTCTCCAGCATCTGCAGGCGGGTTCTTTACCACTAGCGCCACCTGGGAGGCCCAGATGTTACTAATACTTGTTTTCACGCTGCAGTCCATGGGGCCACAAAAGAGTCCAGCACGACTGAGCAACTAGCAAGTAACATAAAGTCTACCATTTTAATCATTTTTTAAACATGCCATTCAGTGGCATTAATTACATTCACAATGCTATGAAAACATTACCACTATTTCTAAAATGTTTTCCATCACCTCAAACAGAAACTCTGTACCCATCAAGCAATAACGCTGCATCCCCCGTTTCCACAGGTAAAGCAGGTATTTTTTATCTGCCTTCTCTTTATGAATTTTTCCTCCTCTAGATATTTCCCATAAGTGATATCATACAAGACTTGTCCTTTTGTGCCTGGCTTATTTCACATCGCGACACATTACCAAGGTCCCTCCATGCCATAGCACTGTCGATACTTCCTTTGAAGGCTGAGTAACATTCCGCTATCTGGATTCAGCACACATTGCTTGTCCATCCTTCGACCTACACTTGGGTTGTTTCCCGCCTTTGACGATTGTGAACGGTGCTGCCGCCGTGAACACAGATGTGCTGGCCTCTGAGTCCTGGCTTCCAGTTCTTCAGGGCACATCCCTGGAAGTGGAAATGCTGGCTTGGGTGGTAAGGAAAAGCTGCCATGTTTCTCCAGAGCTTTACTTTCTTGGCCTGGTCCTCGTCCACAGGGCAGGAGCCACAAGAGCCACGGGTCCCGTGGGCCATGCTGCTGATAGTCTGTGAATTAAAGTGTGCTTTTTCACAGGGCTTGGCACATACCTCGTGCTTTGGGTGCAGGATGACTGAGAAAAGCGGATAAAGTGAGGCTGGAGTGAGGATGTACCCCTTTCTCCATGTAGGGAGTCTCAGACACAGAGAAAACCATCCAGGCTCAGGGGAACCACGAGTAGGGAACAGAAGGGGCTTCTCTCTGGGGTTGGAAAGCGTGGACACATCTTTTCTTTAGCCGTTACTCCTGTGTGCTGTGCGGTGCTCAGTTGCTCAGTCGTTTTCAACTCTTTGCGACCCTACGGACCGTAGCCGGCCCGGCTCCTCTCCAAGCAAGAATACGGGAGTGGGATGCCCTGCTCCCCTCCAGGAGATCTTCCCGACCCAGGGATCAAACCCGCAGCTCTTAGGTCTCCAGCATCTGCAGGCGGGTTCTTTACCACTAGCGCCACCTGGGAGGCCCAGATGTTACTAATACTTGTTTTTAAACGATTCCCCGACCAGCACCCTCGGGCAGTTTTTAGTACCCTGAGAGTTTAAGACAGCCTTTTCCACAGCCTTCCCTCACTCGTGCACGCCTCGATGACGGGGCTGATCTCTGTCTGCCACTGCTAAGAAGCTCCCTGGCATTTCCTGACAACAGCAGTTCTTCAAGGCTGGGGATAATGACAGCGTCTTCGCCGGCACCCTGCGAAGGGCGAACTGGTTCTTTGATCAGAGGCTCCCAGGGCAGCGCTGCACGTGAGGACTCGGAGCGCGTCCCGACGGTGCGGAGGGCTATCATTCCAGGGACACGAAGAGAAGCCTGGGCTCTTCTTCCGGGAGCTCCCAGTCCAGCGGAGACGGCTTCCAGCCAAGAGTGGAGGAAGGCTTCCTGAGCCACGGCGGAGGTGGCAGGTGAGCGGTGGATGGGGGTAGAGCCCAGCCCCTGCAGGTGGCCAAGGGGTCTGCACCGGGCTTGGCCAGCCCTGCGTCACAGCCCTGGTGCTCGTGTATGTGCCTAAGAGTGACCGGAACTTGGTAGAAATGTAGGATCGCTGTCTCCATTCCCAAAGGGTGTGCTTAGGCACGGTGTGGGTGGGGCTGGAAGCTGCGAAGTTGATCCACCCTTCAGGGGGCCCAGGTGCACGTGACTCTCAGGTGAGGCTGCAGGCACTGCTGGCCACGCTGGAGGGAAGGGAGGCAGAAGGCAGCAAGTTCAGATGCATCAGCACATCAGAGGTCCTCAAGCCAGAGCGAAGGCGGGAGTGGGAACGGAATTTCAATGGAGAGAAAACAACTTTAGCCTCCAAACATAGAGTCAACATTCAGCCACAAAAGGGAACGGAATTCTGACCCATGTCGCAGCATGGCTAAACCTTGGAACATTATTATGCTCAGAGAAAGAAGCCACCCACCGAAGGTCACATGCTGTCTGATGCTACTTGTATGAAGAATCCAGAAGAAGGACACCCACAAAGTCAGAAGGCTGGTGAGTGGCGGCCAGAGGGTGGGGGAGGGAGGATGGAGGGGTGCACCTGCCTTTAGGCGTGATTCTGGAAGTAAATAATGATGATGGTAGCGTTAACTGCCACCAAATCGTGCAGTTGAAAATAGTTACCACAGTAAACTTTAGAATAGATGTGCTTTAACACAGTAAAACACAAAGGCAGCCAAGCGTATATTCACACCGCTTCATTTTCTAATGAGTCAAAGGTGACTTTTCCCCTATTCCAGCATGGAACATGCAGTTGGTGGTCCCCATCCAACAGCCATGCAGTGTATTTTTAATATATTATTTTGAAGGTAGTCGCTCGGGACCTCTGCTGGGGACTTTTGCAAAAAACTCAAGAGAACTAAGGTCTGAGGTGTAAAAGATACGCTGAAACGCACATACACAGTCTCGCTCTCCCTCCTGGCACACACTGGCCTTGAGGGAGGTCCAGCATCAAAGTCGTTTCACTCTTATTTTTACTGGCAGGAGAGAGCAGGAAAGGAATAACAGCAGACTTGAGGGCCTCCTGAGCACAGCCAGCGCTCTGGTTCTGGTGTGCACCAATGAGAACAGAGTCCCAGGCGATGGAGACCAGCCCCCATACCGCCCGGATGTGGCGTACAGAGTTCAGACTTGCCACCACCCTGGAGTCTCAGGGGCTGTGTCCCCTCTTTGAAGGGAGCAGAGCCACCAAATCCATCCCAAACCAAGATGGAAGGCCGAGGAAACTATACCGACATCCTGGCCAGCTCTCGTGGCAGATGCCCAGATGCCCAGATGCCCATGGAGCCAGCCAGGACAAACACCTGGGGTTTTCAAGGCCGTCTCTGCGAGCCTGTGCCCTGGCACTCTGTTCCCGTGCCCACCTGAAGATGTGCGACTTCAGCCCACCACCTGCATGGATGCTGCGTGCCCACCCCCACACCCTGTTCCCAGAGGTGGGCTTCTTCCAGAAGGAACATCGTCAGAAATACTAACTTAGCTATGGCCCCTAAGGGTGAGGAGGCTAGAGAACTCTGGTGGGTAGAACAGACTCGTGTTTTCTTTTCCTTCCCACCATGAGTTCCAAGCTCTCATGAAAGGGTGGACTTTGATCCTGCTCTCTCCCCCCGTGGAGAAAGAAGCCACCCACGAAGGTCACATGCTGTCTGATGCTACTTGTATGAAGAATCCAGAAGAAGGACACCCACAAAGTCAGAAGGCTGGTGAGTGGCGGCCAGAGGGTGGGGGAGGGAGGATGGAGGGGTGCACCTGCCTTTAGGCGTGATTCTGGAAGTAAATAATGATGATGGTAGCGTTAACTGCCACCAAATCGTGCAGTTGAAAATAGTTACCACAGTAAACTTTAGAATAGATGTGCTTTAACACAGTAAAACACAAAGGCAGCCAAGCGTATATTCACACCGCTTCATTTTCTAATGAGTCAAAGGTGACTTTTCCCCTATTCCAGCATGGAACATGCAGTTGGTGGTCCCCATCCAACAGCCATGCAGTGTATTTTTAATATATTATTTTGAAGGTAGTCGCTCGGGACCTCTGCTGGGGACTTTTGCAAAAAACTCAAGAGAACTAAGGTCTGAGGTGTAAAAGATACGCTGAAACGCACATACACAGTCTCGCTCTCCCTCCTGGCACACACTGGCCTTGAGGGAGGTCCAGCATCAAAGTCGTTTCACTCTTATTTTTACTGGCAGGAGAGAGCAGGAAAGGAATAACAGCAGACTTGAGGGCCTCCTGAGCACAGCCAGCGCTCTGGTTCTGGTGTGCACCAATGAGAACAGAGTCCCAGGCGATGGAGACCAGCCCCCATACCGCCCGGATGTGGCGTACAGAGTTCAGACTTGCCACCACCCTGGAGTCTCAGGGGCTGTGTCCCCTCTTTGAAGGGAGCAGAGCCACCAAATCCATCCCAAACCAAGATGGAAGGCCGAGGAAACTATACCGACATCCTGGCCAGCTCTCGTGGCAGATGCCCAGATGCCCAGATGCCCATGGAGCCAGCCAGGACAAACACCTGGGGTTTTCAAGGCCGTCTCTGCGAGCCTGTGCCCTGGCACTCTGTTCCCGTGCCCACCTGAAGATGTGCGACTTCAGCCCACCACCTGCATGGATGCTGCGTGCCCACCCCCACACCCTGTTCCCAGAGGTGGGCTTCTTCCAGAAGGAACATCGTCAGAAATACTAACTTAGCTATGGCCCCTAAGGGGTGAGGAGGCTAGAGAACTCTGGTGGGTAGAACAGACTCGTGTTTTCTTTTTCCTTCCCCACCATGAGTTCCAAGCTCTCATGAAAGGGTGGACTTTGATCCTGCTCTCTCCCAGCCATCCGTAGGAAAGAAAAAGCCAAGGAAAGCCAGCAAAGCCAGGAACCTGCCATGGATGGTGCAGAGTCAGCAGAAAACAGTCTCCCTAGATGTGGAAAGAAAGAGTTGCTGGGGACTTACTGAACCCTTCCAGAAGGTTCCATTTTAAGAACCACCACGCCTGAGTGTCTTGGCTCCAGATACCAGGAGAAACTCTGGCTCCTATTCTTTTCAGAGGTTCTCAAGCAATCCTGAAAAGGCTCGATTTTACCGAAATTCATTTATTCATTCATTCTTCACCGAGTATGCCCTCTGTGTGTGGAACCAGTCCAGGGGTAGTGGGGAGCCCAAGCTTAACACCAGGCTCCATGCCCCTATTAAATGAAGACACACAGTAAATGTTTGCTGAACAAATGAATGAGAGAAAGAAAGGATGAAATTCATCTTTGAGAAATTCACAATCCAGACTGGATGGCACAATGTGCACATGAAAGGTTAATGATGTGAAATAAGTAAAATTGCAAGATTGCACAGATGATACAAAAGAGAGGCTGCTGGTTGAGGGAGGAACATCTTAGTGGAAGAGCCTGATTTTAAAAGGGCTGTAGGACCAGAATGTGGGGAAGTGATGAGAGAAGGCAAGTGAGAGAGGGTGCGAACACCACATGCGCATGTTGGGGAAATAATGAGCAGACGAGCCTGAAGGAGGAGCTGTGGAGAAGAACGGTGGGAGATAGAATTAGGAGGGCAGCGAGGGCAAGAGAGAACATCTCCTGCAGGTAAGGGGAGTCTCGGAAGCTTGGGGTTGGGGTACAAGACATGCAAGGCAGGCTTTAGACACTGCACTAATGTAATCTATAGGATGGACTGGAAAGAGAATGAAGTTAGAGGTAGGACACCAGCTAGAGTAATGGCCATGAACTTTTGGCAGGACCCAAACTTGTCAGAGAATCCTACCCAAATAGGATGGAATCTCGGAGAGGAGATATCTGTAACTTAGCTATGGCCTAAGGGTGAGGAGGCTAGAGAACTCTGGTGGGTAGAACAGACTCGTGTTTTCTTTTCCTTCCACCATGAGTTCCAAGCTCTCATGAAAGGGTGGACTTTGATCCTGCTCTCTCCCAGCCATCCGTAGGAAAGAAAAAGCCAAGGAAAGCCAGCAAAGCCAGGAACCTGCCATGGATGGTGCAGAGTCAGCAGAAAACAGTCTCCCTAGATGTGGAAAGAAAGAGTTGCTGGGGACTTACTGAACCCTTCCAGAAGGTTCCATTTTAAGAACCACCACGCCTGAGTGTCTTGGCTCCAGATACCAGGAGAAACTCTGGCTCCTATTCTTTTCAGAGGTTCTCAAGCAATCCTGAAAAGGCTCGATTTTACCGAAATTCATTTATTCATTCATTCTTCACCGAGTATGCCCTCTGTGTGTGGAACCAGTCCAGGGGTAGTGGGGAGCCCAAGCTTAACACCAGGCTCCATGCCCCTATTAAATGAAGACACACAGTAAATGTTTGCTGAACAAATGAATGAGAGAAAGAAAGGATGAAATTCATCTTTGAGAAATTCACAATCCAGACTGGATGGCACAATGTGCACATGAAAGGTTAATGATGTGAAATAAGTAAAATTGCAAGATTGCACAGATGATACAAAAGAGAGGCTGCTGGTTGAGGGAGGAACATCTTAGTGGAAGAGCCTGATTTTAAAAGGGCTGTAGGACCAGAATGTGGGGAAGTGATGAGAGAAGGCAAGTGAGAGAGGGTGCGAACACCACATGCGCATGTTGGGGAAATAATGAGCAGACGAGCCTGAAGGAGGAGCTGTGGAGAAGAACGGTGGGAGATAGAATTAGGAGGGCAGCGAGGGCAAGAGAGAACATCTCCTGCAGGTAAGGGGAGTCTCGGAAGCTTGGGGTTGGGGTACAAGACATGCAAGGCAGGCTTTAGACACTGCACTAATGTAATCTATAGGATGGACTGGAAAGAGAATGAAGTTAGAGGTAGGACACCAGCTAGAGTAATGGCCATGAACTTTTGGCAGGACCCAAACTTGTCAGAGAATCCACTGAGACCTACAAGCCCCAAACCCTAAAAGAACCTCTGCACATACAGAACTGTGTAGATAATCTCAGGAGAGGGAGATATCTGTAACTCTAAAGCCTACTGACGGACCTTTCGGGTCCAGGGACCCCAGGTTAAGGATCCCTCTGTTAGAGGGACTTGCCTTTCCTGAATGCCTTTGTGAGCCGGCCTAGGGATTTTGAGAATGATTGTACATGAAGATTAAGAAAGGAGGAGCAGGGCTTCCCTGGTGGTCCAGTGGGTAGAGTCTGCCTTGCAGTGCAAGGGGCACCGGTTCGATCCCTGGCCTGGGAAGATCCTACATGCCGCAGAGTGGCTGGACCAGTGTGTCCAATTAGGAGCCGGTGCTCTGGAGCACCTGCGCCCAGAGCCGGTGCTCTGCCATGGGAGAGGCCACTGCAAAGGGAGGCCCACATGGGCCAAAGAATAAAGATGGCTGAAAATAAATAAATAATAAAAAAGAAACAGTAAAAGAGGCCAAAATTTAAAAAAGAGAGCGAGAGGAGGAGGAGCAGACCCAGAGCACTGAGGATTAAGCAAGGAGCGCTCAGAGAAGAGCCCACAGTATCAGTACGTGCTGCCCAGGGAGTGGCATAAACCAAAACATCATGGCTCGCAATGGACGACACCAAGGGGCCAGCCGTGCCTGTCACCCACAGCACAGAACTGCACAGGGGCCCATTCTAGGGGGCTGAGCGAGAACATGTTCCTTTAAGAAACCAGAAGACTGATGAGAATTTTGCATTTCAAAAAGGAAAACTACTGCACACATTTTCTTTGCATCATTAAATCAATACCACTCTAGCTAAATGCTTTTACTCAAATGTGACACATACACACTGCCAGGGGGAAGGGTGGTGTTTTGTTTTTCTGAAGAGCCAAGAAAACCTATGTGGACCTTTGGTGGTGGTTTAATGTCTGCCCATGTTATTGATGGTTTGGCGGGACATGTCTAGTGTGTGTTGTGCTGTGCCCTGACATTAGTTTATAAGAATTCATTCTAAAAAGCAGAGTGGAAGAATTTGACATTACGTGGTTTATAGGTAAGCTCACAAAAATGGGATAAAAGAAGACCAATAAACTAGAATCATACACATACATACCCAAAGATCAAACGGATTGAGCCCTGACTTTTTAATCTGAATTTTCCCTTCTTCTTCCATTTCAGAGACTTTGTTGTTGTTCTGTCTTCGGGCATGTCTGACTCTTTGCGACCCCATGGACTGCAGCACTCCAGGCTTCTCTGTCCTTCACTATCTCCCGGAGTCTGCTCAGACTCTTTCCATATTGACTCCATGATGCCATCCAACCATCTCATCCTCTGGCACCCCCTTCAGAGACGTGGAGCACATCATCTTGTAGAGAAAGAAAAACTCCTACAGAGTTTCAATCCATCAGCAAGGATCTATTTCCGTTTCATCTGTTAGAAGGACCTACGGGGTCTCTGCCACTTGAACGGCTAAAGAAGGACTGAACTGTTATGAACAGCCCTGGAAGCCCCAGTAAAGGGGTAACAGGAGAACCTCGGGGTCTCCAAACTTTGAGGAGGTCACCGCCAGCTTTGCACTGTGTCACCGCGAAATGGCACAATACTCCACAGGGAAGATTTAAAGACAGTTTTTAAAAGAAAGTCCTCATTGAAAGAGTATGCCCAGAATGTGTCCTAACGGCCAGTTCCACGTAAGACCCAGCTCCTTTTTAAATACAACTTATTCAGCCAGCAAAGCATTGTATGGGAGAAAGCACAGGAGGCCTTTGAAGCTGGCTGTGTTTCTCAGAGTGGGGCAGATTTTTGGGGATGACTGCTTTTTGCATATCCATCATCTGGTTCTAACTTGGCCTCCAGCAAGCCCTCGACTCTGGATCTACCTTGTTGTTCATTAACTAGAAGGAATGCACAGAGGGCTTTTAGGTGCTTTCAAGAACTCCACCATTGTATCCGGGCTGATTTATGGTCCTGCTTTTACAGCCTCAACTTGGTTCAACTTGCCCAAAGAAGCGGAGGTCACTCCCTGTACAAAGCACGGCCACTCATGGATCCCAAGTGAGGCACAAAGAATGGGGAAACCAGTGACCGTGAGGACCATGGTTTTCCTCCTAGCTTGAGAGTCCCGGACAAAACATGGATGGCAAATGGGGGTTCCGTAGAGGCCGTCACCCTAGAAGAGCCTTTTCATGCATATGTTTACCCAGGCCATGGACAGTCTGTGCAAACTCACTGCCTCCACACGGGCGCATTGCTAAAGGAGTTTAGGGAGACAACCTGGGTAACAGAAATTCACATTCTCAGGTAACTGAGTAATCCTGGATGGGCCCAAGATTCATTCGAATTTTTCCGTAACATCTTACAAATGAACAAACAACCTTTTTGGTCAGCCCAACACATCAACAGGCGGAAGGCATTTTGTGTTGTTCAGTCGCTAAGTTGTAGCCGACTCTTTGTGACCCCCATGGACTTAAAACACGCCAGGCTTCCCCGCCCTTCACTACCTCCCAGAGTTTCCTCAAACTCACGTCCATTGAGTCAGTGATGCCATCTAGCCATCTCACCTCTGTCGCCCCCTTTTCCTCCCGCCCTCAGTCTTTCCCGGCATCAGGCTCTTTTCCAGTGAGTCGGCTCTTCCCATCAGGAGGCCAAAGTACTGGAGCTTCTGCTTCAGCATCATTTAATTATTATTCTTTAAGAAAAAAATGAAATCACTTCCCCTCAACAGGAGGGAGTCATTTTACACTTAAGAATGTTTTCTTCTCAGACAGCCTCGTCCCCAGGACCTCATCTGTTAAATCTCTTAATTTATATTTGCAAAGGGAGGAGGAAACATGACTTGGTTCTGAGAACGGAGAGAAGCAAATCTACCCATTATCCACCCAGGTTTTTTTCTGGGTAAAATGGAAAGCTCAAGCATAGAATGAAGCAAGAAGCCCGTGTGGAGGACAGCCCGTAACTGCGGGGCAGGCGAGGGGCTGGCCGGGATGGCGGAGGCAGGGTCTGTGTTAGACCCATCTTGTTTCCCGCCACGGCCTGTGCTATTTATTCCATCACTGAAAGGTCTTTGAGATCTTCCAAAGGCGTTTGAAGGATTCTCGCTTACTCTTTCACTCCATTCAAGGGAGCTGGGGAGAAGTGTGCCTTGTGTTTCCACTGCTTCTTCAAACTTAGATTTTTAAGCCTTTGCATTTATGCGATACGTGCTGCTTCCTAGCCTTATGGATTGTCACTGGTAGAGAGAGCCTCCTCCTCTTTTGTTTTTCTATATTTCCTTTTAATTTTTAAAATTGGGTTAAGGAAGCAAGTTTTTTAAAGCACAGCATCCATCGCAACCTTGGACCCTGGAGGAAAAGTGATCCCACACACAGGACTAATCCTGCCAAGCCACCCCCTCCCCCGCCCCTCCATCCTAAGGTGGCAAACCAGGGCCAGCACTGTTTATTACAGCCTTACCTCCAGGTATGAACGTCTTGAACAACCGCCATTGTGGGCAAGTCTGAAAACTGCCTGAGCTTGCCACGTGTTGAAGGGGAAGCCAGGGGGCTGCCAGGGCCCTCCTGGAGGGCATTAAAGCGCAGAGGCCAGCACAAAGAAGGCTTTGCTTGGAGCGCAGACCCCAGTTCGCTTACGTTACAGCCTCTGCTGCAGCCCCTGACTATGTTAGATTTTTAAAATAAATAGCCCTGAGGGGAAAGCTGGCTTTACATCAACACACAGAAATTTAATTTTAACTCCCATGAATGCCACTATTAACAAGCAGTTCCTTTCGGGTAGGAAGGGTTCCTACCAGGCAGAGACCTTGGCTATGACTTGAGCTCATATGTTTCCAGAATGGTCCACTGTGTGCGTCTGAGAGTGTATGTTTTTAAAGGCAAAAATAGCACCTCGCAACGTAGTGTTTTTCACTTCTCTCTCTCTCATTCAAAAAATTCTTTCCAGATCCTATCATCTTAAATAAGGGGACCATGAAGGGAAACTTCCAAATAGAAAAGCCTAGGCCGCCCACTCTGGCGTTGGGGGGGGATGCACTCTCAGACCATTGCATTGAACACAGGGTTTGATTCAGGCACCACAGTGCTCATCCAAATGAAACAATCACTCAGAGAGGAGTTTGGGTGGAAAAGCAGTTGATCAGGCTGAGAGGAGTGGATTTAGCAACACCAAGAGTCTGCATGTCAGAAAGGGCACGAGGCATTTCTAAAGAAGTCTTCCCAGTAGAAAGACATCCTTCCTCAGCTATGTCTTTCTGCAGCACTCTCTCACTTTCTACGTTAAAAACATTTCCTGGGCAACAAAAAGGACACTTCCCTGTAATAGCTTGGATCCATTTGCCCTTTGTTGAAAACACTGCTTCAAGCACGTACCACGTCTCCCATACGCCCATCTTCTCCCACCCTGCCTTCCAGCTCTTCAGAAATCAACGAGGCATGTTTGGCCAGAGAGGTCATACTGACTCCACTATCAAAAGTTTTAGGTTTAGACCAACCTATGAAATAACGTACCTGGGATGGGTTTGGAACTTGGCTCGACCGCCAAAGCACTGGTTACAGAGTGTGTGTGATAAACGCATTGCCCACAGGCAGAAGAGGCGCCCCACCCCGCCTGCCGCGTTAAGCAATCCCCGCCAACTTCTTTTCCTTCTCTAACACCCACCAGGGACAGGCAGAGAAGCCCAGTTGGTTAAGCCAAGACTAGCAATATCATGACTTTCATCCTAATTCACAGTCTTTCTTTATGAGCTTGGACAAGTTAGATTTTTAAAATAAATAGCCCTGAGAAAGTCCTACACAGAAATTTAATTTTAACTCCCATGAATGCCACTATTAACAAGCAGTTCCTTTCGGGTAGGAAGGGTTCCTACCAGGCAGAGACCTTGGCTATGACTTGAGCTCATATGTTTCCAGAATGGTCCACTGTGTGCGTCTGAGAGTGTATGTTTTTAAAGGCAAAAATAGCACCTCGCAACGTAGTGTTTTTCACTTCTCTCTCTCTCATTCAAAAAATTCTTTCCAGATCCTATCATCTTAAATAAGGGGACCATGAAGGGAAACTTCCAAATAGAAAAGCCTAGGCCGCCCACTCTGGCGTTGGGGGGGGATGCACTCTCAGACCATTGCATTGAACACAGGGTTTGATTCAGGCACCACAGTGCTCATCCAAATGAAACAATCACTCAGAGAGGAGTTTGGGTGGAAAAGCAGTTGATCAGGCTGAGAGGAGTGGATTTAGCAACACCAAGAGTCTGCATGTCAGAAAGGGCACGAGGCATTTCTAAAGAAGTCTTCCCAGTAGAAAGACATCCTTCCTCAGCTATGTCTTTCTGCAGCACTCTCTCACTTTCTACGTTAAAAACATTTCCTGGGCAACAAAAAGGACACTTCCCTGTAATAGCTTGGATCCATTTGCCCTTTGTTGAAAACACTGCTTCAAGCACGTACCACGCCTCCCATACGCCCATCTTCTCCCACCCTGCCTTCCAGCTCTTCAGAAATCAACGAGGCATGTTTGGCCAGAGAGGTCATACTGACTCCACTATCAAAAGTTTTAGGTTTAGACCAACCTATGAAATAACGTACCTGGGATGGGTTTGGAACTTGGCTCGACCGCCAAAGCACTGGTTACAGAGTGTGTGTGATAAACGCATTGCCCACAGGCAGAAGAGGCGCCCCACCCCGCCTGCCGCGTTAAGCAATCCCCGCCAACTTCTTTTCCTTCTCTAACACCCACCAGGGACAGGCAGAGAAGCCCAGTTGGTTAAGCCAAGACTAGCAATATCATGACTTTCATCCTAATTCACAGTCTTTCTTTATGAGCTTGGACAAGTTAATTGACATCTTTGGGGTCTGACTTAACTTCTTCGCAAAACGGAGGCTTTGGATGTTTCAATCACAGACTGAAATGATTATAATGCAAGTCTAACCCTTTCCTGTACATCAAGATCAAGCTTACGAATTTGTGAGGATTATTTCCTTGTTCCAAAGCTGCCCGGCTCTAACTCGCCTCCCCTGGCCTCGCTCTCAGCGGAAAGCCCCAGTCCTGCCCCTGAGGCTCGGAAACGACTTCTTCTTTCTTTTCCCCACTCTGTCCCCATCCTTCAAAACTGGGGACCTGTCCAAATGTTTTCCCTAACTCCTGTCCGGATATCTCACTTATAACCACAGCAGCCCTACCCCAGCACACATGGCATGACTGTAAGAAATGCTGTTTAGGCGAGACGTCTTCAAAAAATTACACAAATCAAATAAAAATGGGACTTGTCTGGCAGTTCCATGGTTAAGACTCTGCTCTTCCACTGTAGGGGGCATGGATTCGATCCCTGGTTGAGTAACTCAGATCCCGCACACCCTGTGGCCCCGCCCCAAATAAAAATAAATACATGGTGGGTGTGCGCTCAGTGGCTTCAGTCGTGAACGACTCTCTGCAACCCCTGGACGGTGGCCCGCCAGGCTCCGCTGTCCACGGGATCTCCCAGGCAAGAATACGGGAGGGGTCTTCCTGACCCAGGGCTCGAATCACATGTCTGATGTCTCCTAGCACCATCTGGGAGATAAATAAAAATATTTCTCGGAAGTGACTTTTTAAAAAAACCTTCCCAGATGGTGCTCATGGTAAAGCATCTGCCTGCCAGTGCAGAAGACTGGAGATGCAGGTTCAGTCGCTGGGTGGGGAAGATCCCCTGGAGAAGGAAATGGCAACCCACTCTGGTATTCTTGCCTGGGAAATCCTCTGGACAGAGGAGCCTGGGGGGCTATGGTCCAGGGGATCGCATAGAGACATTCATGACTGAAGCCACGGAGCACAGGCGACTCCTTACTCCAGAGACCCTCAGCCTCGGTTTCGCCCTCTGTGAGGCAGGTCTCCAGCGGCCCCGTCTGTGTGAGTCTGCACGCGCATGCAGTCACTCCCGCACAGGTTCTGAATTCCTTGGAAGATTCTAGGCTCTCCCATGTGTTGTGTGTGTGTGTGTGTGTTTTTAATTTTGGCCTCTTTTATTGTTTTATTTATTTATTTTCATCCATCTTTATTCTTTGGCCTGTGCGGGCCTCCCATGGCAGCGGCCTCTCTCACTGCAGAGCACCGGCTCTGGGCGCATGCGCTCCAGAGCTCCGGCTCGGTGATTGGACACATCGGTCCAGCTGCTCTGCGGCACGTGGGATCTTCCCAGGCCTCAAGCTTACGAATTTGTGAGGATTATTTCCTTGTTCCAAAGCTGCCCGGCTCTAACTCGCCTCCCCTGGCCTCGCTCTCAGCGGAAAGCCCCAGTCCTGCCCCTGAGGCTCGGAAACGACTTCTTCTTTCTTTTCCCCACTCTGTCCCCATCCTTCAAAACTGGGGACCTGTCCAAATGTTTTCCCTAACTCCTGTCCGGATATCTCACTTATAACCACAGCAGCCCTACCCCAGCACACATGGCATGACTGTAAGAAATGCTGTTTAGGCGAGACGTCTTCAAAAAATTACACAAATCAAATAAAAATGGGACTTGTCTGGCAGTTCCATGGTTAAGACTCTGCTCTTCCACTGTAGGGGGCATGGATTCGATCCCTGGTTGAGTAACTCAGATCCCGCACACCCTGTGGCCCCGCCCCAAATAAAAATAAATACATGGTGGGTGTGCGCTCAGTGGCTTCAGTCGTGAACGACTCTCTGCAACCCCTGGACGGTGGCCCGCCAGGCTCCGCTGTCCACGGGATCTCCCAGGCAAGAATACGGGAGGGGTCTTCCTGACCCAGGGCTCGAATCACATGTCTGATGTCTCCTAGCACCATCTGGGAGATAAATAAAAATATTTCTCGGAAGTGACTTTTTAAAAAAACCTTCCCAGATGGTGCTCATGGTAAAGCATCTGCCTGCCAGTGCAGAAGACTGGAGATGCAGGTTCAGTCGCTGGGTGGGGAAGATCCCCTGGAGAAGGAAATGGCAACCCACTCTGGTATTCTTGCCTGGGAAATCCTCTGGACAGAGGAGCCTGGGGGGCTATGGTCCAGGGGATCGCATAGAGACATTCATGACTGAAGCCACGGAGCACAGGCGACTCCTTACTCCAGAGACCCTCAGCCTCGGTTTCGCCCTCTGTGAGGCAGGTCTCCAGCGGCCCCGTCTGTGTGAGTCTGCACGCGCATGCAGTCACTCCCGCACAGGTTCTGAATTCCTTGGAAGATTCTAGGCTCTCCCATGTGTTGTGTGTGTGTGTGTGTGTTTTTAATTTTGGCCTCTTTTATTGTTTTATTTATTTATTTTCATCCATCTTTATTCTTTGGCCTGTGCGGGCCTCCCATGGCAGCGGCCTCTCTCACTGCAGAGCACCGGCTCTGGGCGCATGCGCTCCAGAGCTCCGGCTCGGTGATTGGACACATCGGTCCAGCTGCTCTGCGGCACGTGGGATCTTCCCAGGCCAGGGATCGAACCGGCGCCCCTTGCACTGCAAGGGGGACTCCTTACCCACTGGACCACCAGGGAAGCCACCCCATGTGTTTTAATTTCATATTACAAGTGTTATTTCAGAAGAGGAGTGGGAGTAAAGAGAACAACAGAAGTTGAGGGGAAGATTGTAAAGAAAATGACACCGATTACAGTATCTCGAGATCCTGGCTCTGAAAGACTAGCTGGAATTAAGTTGATGAAACTTTTTAAGTCTCTTAAGTACAACTCTTTGAAACCCACTATCTTTCAAAAACATCATAATGATCTTGCCGTCATGACTTCAAACAGTCTTAATGAAACCCACAGGGAAAGGCATGCATGGCTTCTTGGTGACGAAGGGAAGAGATTCCTTTAGAAAATTAATAGAAAAGTAGACAAGCCTTTGCACGTAGCCATCCTGTTGCTACAATAAATTATGGCATTCTTGAAGGCTTTTATAAAATTAGATAGTTCGGTAGCAAGAAAAAAATGAAACCCTGTCTCATTTATCGGAAGGATCAGTGGCAACTGAAATAACTCTATCCTGGGCGAGGATTAAACTTGAACCTTTCCCTTAAAAATGTCATTGAAATGAAAAAGCCCATCTAACATGGTGATTCGTGCTGGAGCCCAGGCCTGCCTCGGAGATACGCACTGCTGATTGTCACCCCGCTTGCCTGTTGCTGCAGGTCCTGACAAGACGATGTCTCTCTTATCCACCTGCTTGCCCCACATCCAGGCTGGATGACAGCTAATAGCCAGCAGCTCCAAGCAGGGAGCTGCCGAGCTGGTTTGAACTAGTTCAAAATGACACGTGTAACTTCCTTATCGCACATTTTGATGGGTTCATGGCTCCCCTCACAGGGACCTGGGGAAGCATACCTTTGCTCTAATTTGAAATGCGCAGCTCCCTCCTTAAGGAGCATATCAACCATCTCAATCTAATTAAGTTCTACAGAAAACTTCTATTTCAACCTCCCCCCCACCCCCGTCCCAACCCCCTCCTCAGAACAACGAACATCAGGTAACACTAGCTCACTGGAATCTGGTGTATTTGCTGGTCCTGTCTGAACTCGAGAAACTGTGCCTGCTGGAATTCTTTGATGACTGATAATAGTCCTTCTTTTCACTCAAAAGAGCCTTTGCTTAAGCATCTGCCTTTCATATCCATTGTGTGAGGCTCTGTGCTTGACCGTGAGGCTCACAAAACAGCCTGCAGAATGGACTGAAGACGACTCCTTCAGCAAGTTTGTGTCTTGTCTCATAAAACATCCAGGAAGACTCGTGTTGCTCATTGCTCTACCGGTGAGACAGTGCCGCAGAGAGGCCTCCAGCCAGAAATGGCAGCTGGCATAGGGCTGGTTCTCTTTGGGAAGAACTAGCGGGAAGAGACCTCAGAAGTGATTCAGGCGGGCCTCTCCTTTGGGGAATGAAGAACCAGAGGCACAGAGAGGTTTGGCTATTACTCAATCAGCTTGCCTCCCTTCCTGCCTGGAGCCTGGCACGAAAATTTAGAATTATAAAGCAAGCCTTTGCACGTAGCCATCCTGTTGCTACAATAAATTATGGCATTCTTGAAGGCTTTTATAAAATTAGATAGTTCGGTAGCAAGAAAAAAATGAAACCCTGTCTCATTTATCGGAAGGATCAGTGGCAACTGAAATAACTCTATCCTGGGCGAGGATTAAACTTGAACCTTTCCCTTAAAAATGTCATTGAAATGAAAAAGCCCATCTAACATGGTGATTCGTGCTGGAGCCCAGGCCTGCCTCGGAGATACGCACTGCTGATTGTCACCCCGCTTGCCTGTTGCTGCAGGTCCTGACAAGACGATGTCTCTCTTATCCACCTGCTTGCCCCACATCCAGGCTGGATGACAGCTAATAGCCAGCAGCTCCAAGCAGGGAGCTGCCGAGCTGGTTTGAACTAGTTCAAAATGACACGTGTAACTTCCTTATCGCACATTTTGATGGGTTCATGGCTCCCCTCACAGGGACCTGGGGAAGCATACCTTTGCTCTAATTTGAAATGCGCAGCTCCCTCCTTAAGGAGCATATCAACCATCTCAATCTAATTAAGTTCTACAGAAAACTTCTATTTCAACCTCCCCCCCACCCCCGTCCCAACCCCCTCCTCAGAACAACGAACATCAGGTAACACTAGCTCACTGGAATCTGGTGTATTTGCTGGTCCTGTCTGAACTCGAGAAACTGTGCCTGCTGGAATTCTTTGATGACTGATAATAGTCCTTCTTTTCACTCAAAAGAGCCTTTGCTTAAGCATCTGCCTTTCATATCCATTGTGTGAGGCTCTGTGCTTGACCGTGAGGCTCACAAAACAGCCTGCAGAATGGACTGAAGACGACTCCTTCAGCAAGTTTGTGTCTTGTCTCATAAAACATCCAGGAAGACTCGTGTTGCTCATTGCTCTACCGGTGAGACAGTGCCGCAGAGAGGCCTCCAGCCAGAAATGGCAGCTGGCATAGGGCTGGTTCTCTTTGGGAAGAACTAGCGGGAAGAGACCTCAGAAGTGATTCAGGCGGGCCTCTCCTTTGGGGAATGAAGAACCAGAGGCACAGAGAGGTTTGGCTATTACTCAATCAGCTTGCCTCCCTTCCCTGCCTGGACCCTTTGGTGGTTTCCCTTCCCTCTTGCAACTCATCTTAGATCGCTCCCTAGCCGACCTTCGCCATCACTCTGTGAAAAAGCCAACCCAGGCCCCTGGAGAGGGCCACCTGGAGAAAAGCTAAGCCCCTGGGCAACAGCCTCAGCTGAGCCACAAGCCAACAGCCAACAACAGTGGGCCGGCCAAGGGAATGAGCCAGCTGATGCCACTCGGAGCAAAGAGGAGCTATCCCGACCAGCCCCTGCCCCAAGGGCAGAATCCCGAGCAAACAAATGATGGTCTTAAGCCACTCTGCTTTAGATCATTTGTGGCACAGAAATGAATAACTAACCCCTATCTGAAATGGCCTTGTTCATATACTTGTTTTCTTCCTGCAACCTGCCAATCTTTCCTTTAGGACATAAATGCCAAGACTTTATCTACGTTCATCATGGCATCCCCAGGACCCAGCACGGTCCCTGGCCCTCAGTAGGCACCCTGTGGATGTTTGCTGTATAAATGAATAAGTAAATGAATGAATGAGTGCGAGAAGTCATACAAGTTTTGACTAGTTAAGCCTCAAATCTGTGTCCTGCTAATCTTCATCTTCCTCCATTATCCCCAGACACTGCAACAGTCTTACTTTCTTTGTCATGTATTATCATCCCCTCTGGTCCTTAGTAGGGACTGAAGCCATAGATTCTGATTTACTCATCATATGTCCTTAATTCCTAAGGAAACATGCTCAAGGCTAAATGTATCTCTAGCAAATCCTTCAGACCTTGATTTCCCATGGATTCTCAGAGTAATCATAATGGATACTTTCAGAGCCAGGCACTGCACTCAGCCCTTAACAGACACCAACTCAATCCTCTTGGCAATTCTATTAGATGGATACTATTGCTTTTACAGACCAAGACAGGGTGGAGGAGAGGGTCACCAAGTCGCCCCAGGTTGCTCAGCTAGTGATTGGCAAAGACGGGCAGTGGATGGGAGAAGGAAATGGTCCTTTGTCCTTCCTCAGAGACTGAATGAGCCCTTTGCTGGTTTTACCAACACTGAACACAATCACCCATCTCTCCTGGGTCTTGCTCATAAAGCACGTTAGCCTGGGTTGGAGATGATGTGATCATGGGACTTCCAGAATAGGGCCAGTCCTCTTATTGACAGCTGGGAAGGTAATGGAGCAAATCTTCTGAAGTCAAAAGTTTCCAGCAGAAAGCCAGCCGAACGTTAGGGCACACTTGCCTTTGGGCAGAAGCAGGTGTCTGGGGCAGTGTTTAGAATCCCACTCTGAGAAATTCACGAAATTTGAGACAGGTTCAGCCTGAATGAAATCCACCCAGCTCTCCTCCATGGGTGCAACCTGAGCCCCTCCACCTTCAGTTCAGGACTGCCAGGCATCCTTCAGGATCCAGATGCTGTGCTGGGTGAGAACATCACCCCAACTGTCAGAAACACAGCGTCTGAGAATACGAGGTGACTGAAAGGCAGGGCTACCGAAGACTCCTCAGAACCTGGGTGATCTTTTCTCCAAAGGGCATCTGAAAAAACTGTGGGGTCCCATACCCAGAAAGCAAAGACAAATTCTCTGTCTTATTTTGCTGTATAAATGAATAAGTAAATGAATGAATGAGTGCGAGAAGTCATACAAGTTTTGACTAGTTAAGCCTCAAATCTGTGTCCTGCTAATCTTCATCTTCCTCCATTATCCCCAGACACTGCAACAGTCTTACTTTCTTTGTCATGTATTATCATCCCCTCTGGTCCTTAGTAGGGACTGAAGCCATAGATTCTGATTTACTCATCATATGTCCTTAATTCCTAAGGAAACATGCTCAAGGCTAAATGTATCTCTAGCAAATCCTTCAGACCTTGATTTCCCATGGATTCTCAGAGTAATCATAATGGATACTTTCAGAGCCAGGCACTGCACTCAGCCCTTAACAGACACCAACTCAATCCTCTTGGCAATTCTATTAGATGGATACTATTGCTTTTACAGACCAAGACAGGGTGGAGGAGAGGGTCACCAAGTCGCCCCAGGTTGCTCAGCTAGTGATTGGCAAAGACGGGCAGTGGATGGGAGAAGGAAATGGTCCTTTGTCCTTCCTCAGAGACTGAATGAGCCCTTTGCTGGTTTTACCAACACTGAACACAATCACCCATCTCTCCTGGGTCTTGCTCATAAAGCACGTTAGCCTGGGTTGGAGATGATGTGATCATGGGACTTCCAGAATAGGGCCAGTCCTCTTATTGACAGCTGGGAAGGTAATGGAGCAAATCTTCTGAAGTCAAAAGTTTCCAGCAGAAAGCCAGCCGAACGTTAGGGCACACTTGCCTTTGGGCAGAAGCAGGTGTCTGGGGCAGTGTTTAGAATCCCACTCTGAGAAATTCACGAAATTTGAGACAGGTTCAGCCTGAATGAAATCCACCCAGCTCTCCTCCATGGGTGCAACCTGAGCCCCTCCACCTTCAGTTCAGGACTGCCAGGCATCCTTCAGGATCCAGATGCTGTGCTGGGTGAGAACATCACCCCAACTGTCAGAAACACAGCGTCTGAGAATACGAGGTGACTGAAAGGCAGGGCTACCGAAGACTCCTCAGAACCTGGGTGATCTTTTCTCCAAAGGGCATCTGAAAAAACTGTGGGGTCCCATACCCAGAAAGCAAAGACAAATTCTCTGTCTTATTTTCTTGTATTCAGGCAGAGAACTCAGCTAATGGGAACCAGCTAAGACAGCCTTTCCTTGGAGCCCCACACACAGCCTTTGTGGTTCAGCATCTTCAAACAGACACGAAGCCAACAATCATCTGGCCCGGTACAAGCAAGACGTTTCTGCTACAGTGACTCATGCTTGCCAACTTGGGTGCCTTTTTCTCTTCCCCACCCAGCCATTGCCCCAGGGGCCCACATTCTCTATCTGCAGCCAGCTTTCTGAGATCAGACAGAATGACATGCCTGGATAGAGAATGGGTATGGGGAGAAATGTTGCGCTCTGGGGCTTAGGGTGGTAGCAAGATACCAGTGATCAAAGAGGAGGCAGATGTCTCCGTATGTCCAAGTTGCGGAATAGCACCCTGTTGAGAAGGAGAACCTGCTTCAGAGGGCAGAGTACAGGAGAGCAGGCTCTGCAAGCCGAGCTGCTCACAGATGCCTGGCGACAAAGGCCCATTCAGGTGAATTTCTCAGGGTCCTGAGAAACAACTTGCATTCTCTGATTAATGTCTGCAAACCACCAGTGGAGCTAAAAAAAAAAAAAAAAAAAGCTCCAGACCCAGGTTCTCTTTAAATCATCTCCGTGTCCTTAATTAATAGTTTCAAGCACAAACAAAAGGAAGCAGCGATGACTCTTGTCTATTCCCAATGTTGCATTTATAAACACAGCATCCCGAGCCATAAGCTGGTTCTGCCATGTGCTCTGGAAAGCCGTCAGACGCTCTTCTTTATCACCTCCAAGCTCAGCTCAGAAAACTGTGAAGGTTCTGAAATGTTTCTTACAGGTTTGAAACGTGAATGGAGACTTTTAACCCGAGCTTGCTGTTTTTAGCCCAGCAGAAAACGCCAATGTTTGGGTTCCAGAAATCATCTGAACTGGGCTAAGGTCCTGGCTGCCACTGCCCAGCTGGGTGGTTCAAGAACCTTCGTTCCTCTCTCACCTGCCATCTCCCTTTTCATCAAATGTGGACCACCATGTGGATTCCGTGGCAGGCTTCCCACAGAGGCTGCCCGGGGCCAATGTTCACTGTTTTTATCGGTTCTGCATGGGTTAAGTTGCGGGTGACACAGGGCCCAGGGCAGAGAAGAACCACATTCACTATGGTCCCTCGGGTGTGCTGGAATGTTCACCTCTGAAGCTGGCACCACTGTGAATTTTCTAGTCACAGGGAAACTCAGGTTCAGACAGCAAGGAGCGCTGGCCCGGTACAGGGTTTCTGCTACAGTGACTCATGCTTGCCAACTTGGGTGCCTTTTTCTCTTCCCCACCCAGCCATTGCCCCAGGGGCCCACATTCTCTATCTGCAGCCAGCTTTCTGAGATCAGACAGAATGACATGCCTGGATAGAGAATGGGTATGGGGAGAAATGTTGCGTCTGGGGCTTAGGGTGGTAGCAAGATACCAGTGATCAAAGAGGAGGCAGATGTCTCCGTATGTCCAAGTTGAATAGCACCCTGTTGAGAAGGAGAACCTGCTTCAGAGGGCAGAGTACAGGAGAGCAGGCTCTGCAAGCCGAGCTGCTCACAGATGCCTGGCGACAAAGGCCCATTCAGGTGAATTTCTCAGGGTCCTGAGAAACAACTTGCATTCTCTGATTAATGTCTGCAAACCACCAGTGGAGCTAAAAAAAAAAAAAAAAAAAAGCTCCAGACCCAGGTTCTCTTTAAATCATCTCCGTGTCCTTAATTAATAGTTTCAAGCACAAACAAAAGGAAGCAGCGATGACTCTTGTCTATTCCCAATGTTGCATTTATAAACACAGCATCCCGAGCCATAAGCTGGTTCTGCCATGTGCTCTGGAAAGCCGTCAGACGCTCTTCTTTATCACCTCCAAGCTCAGCTCAGAAAACTGTGAAGGTTCTGAAATGTTTCTTACAGGTTTGAAACGTGAATGGAGACTTTTAACCCGAGCTTGCTGTTTTTAGCCCAGCAGAAAACGCCAATGTTTGGGTTCCAGAAATCATCTGAACTGGGCTAAGGTCCTGGCTGCCACTGCCCAGCTGGGTGGTTCAAGAACCTTCGTTCCTCTCTCACCTGCCATCTCCCTTTTCATCAAATGTGGACCACCATGTGGATTCCGTGGCAGGCTTCCCACAGAGGCTGCCCGGGGCCAATGTTCACTGTTTTTATCGGTTCTGCATGGGTTAAGTTGCGGGTGACACAGGGCCCAGGGCAGAGAAGAACCACATTCACTATGGTCCCTCGGGTGTGCTGGAATGTTCACCTCTGAAGCTGGCACCACTGTGAATTTTCTAGTCACAGGGAAACTCAGGTTCAGACAGCAAGGAGCGCTGGCCCAAGGCCACGGGGTGAGCTAGGGGGTAAAAAGGAGCTGCGGAGAAGAGAAGCATCTGATTCCTAGTCCCCAGGACAGTGTCCCTGTTGGGGTAGATCTGCCAAGGAGGAGTGAAGGGGGGCACACAGGTCAGTCTTTAAGGATGTATTTCTAACCCTCAGTCATCCCCTCTGAGTTCATGAAAGTGAGTAAATTACTAATAATTGTTACTAACCTCAGATTTTAATTAAAGGTATGGCTGTAATTTACAGGTAAATTTCAGGAACTCTCTGTAAGAATGAGTGTTTATATGGAAACACAAAAGACCTCGGATAGCAAAAGCAGTCTTGAGAAAGAAGAATGGAGCTGGAGGAATCAACCTTCCTGACTTCAGACTATACTACAAAGCAACAGTCATCAAGACAGTATGCTACTGGTACAAAACCAGAACTATAGACCAGTGGAACAAGATAAAGAGCCCAGAGGTATATGTAGGTACTTTATTTTTGACAAAGGAGGCAAGAATATAAAAATGGGGCAAAGAAAGCCTCTTCAATAAGTGGTGCTGGGAAAACTGGACAGTTACATGTACAAGAATGAAGTTGGAACATTACCTAATATCATACACAAAGATAAACTCAAAATGGATTAAAGATCTGTGAAACCAGAGACCACAAAACTCTTGGAGGAAAACACAGGCAGAACAGTCAATGACATAAAGAAGATAGGATCTTTTATGGGATCTTCTATGACCCGCCTCCCTAATGGAAATAAAAGCAAAAAAAAACAAATAGGACCTAATTAAACTTAAACGCTTTTGCACAGCAAAAGAAACTATAAACAAGGTAAAAATAAAAAACAAAAATAAACCAAAAATCCTTTTCATCAAATGTGGACCACCATGTGGATTCCGTGGCAGGCTTCCCACAGAGGCTGCCCGGGGCCAATGTTCACTGTTTTTATCGGTTCTGCATGGGTTAAGTTGCGGGTGACACAGGGCCCAGGGCAGAGAAGAACCACATTCACTATGGTCCCTCGGGTGTGCTGGAATGTTCACCTCTGAAGCTGGCACCACTGTGAATTTTCTAGTCACAGGGAAACTCAGGTTCAGACAGCAAGGAGCGCTGGCCCAAGGCCACGGGGTGAGCTAGGGGGTAAAAAGGAGCTGCGGAGAAGAGAAGCATCTGATTCCTAGTCCCCAGGACAGTGTCCCTGTTGGGGTAGATCTGCCAAGGAGGAGTGAAGGGGGGCACACAGGTCAGTCTTTAAGGATGTATTTCTAACCCTCAGTCATCCCCTCTGAGTTCATGAAAGTGAGTAAATTACTAATAATTGTTACTAACCTCAGATTTTAATTAAAGGTATGGCTGTAATTTACAGGTAAATTTCAGGAACTCTCTGTAAGAATGAGTGTTTATATGGAAACACAAAAGACCTCGGATAGCAAAAGCAGTCTTGAGAAAGAAGAATGGAGCTGGAGGAATCAACCTTCCTGACTTCAGACTATACTACAAAGCAACAGTCATCAAGACAGTATGCTACTGGTACAAAACCAGAACTATAGACCAGTGGAACAAGATAAAGAGCCCAGAGGTATATGTAGGTACTTTATTTTTGACAAAGGAGGCAAGAATATAAAAATGGGGCAAAGAAAGCCTCTTCAATAAGTGGTGCTGGGAAAACTGGACAGTTACATGTACAAGAATGAAGTTGGAACATTACCTAATATCATACACAAAGATAAACTCAAAATGGATTAAAGATCTGTGAAACCAGAGACCACAAAACTCTTGGAGGAAAACACAGGCAGAACAGTCAATGACATAAAGAAGATAGGATCTTTTATGGGATCTTCTATGACCCGCCTCCTAACGTAATGGAAATAAAAACAAAAATAAACAAATAGGACCTAATTAAACTTAAACGCTTTTGCACAGCAAAAGAAACTATAAACAAGGTAAAAAGATAACCTTCAGAATCAGAGAAAATAATAGCAAATGAAACAACTGACGGAATTAACTTCCAAAATATACAAGTAGCTCAGACAACCCAACACCAAAAAAACGAACAACCCAATAAAAAATTGGGAAAGAGACCTAAACAGACATCTCTCCAAAGAAGACATACAGATGGCCAACAAACACATGGAAAGATGCTCAACATTGCTCATCATTAGAGAAATGCAGATCCAAACTACAATGAGATATCACCTCACACCAGTCAGAATGGCCATCATCAAAAATTCTACCAACTATAAATGTTGGAGAAGGTGTGGAGAAAAGGGAACCTCTTGCACTGTTGGTGAGAATGTAAACTGATACAGTCACTATGGAAGACAGTGTGGAGATTCCTCAAAAAACTAGGAATAGAGTCACCATATGATCCAGCAATCCCACTACTAGGCAAATACCCTGAGGAAATCAAAATTGAAAGAGACACAGGTACCCCATTGCTCATTGCAGCACTATTTACAACAGCTAGAACATGGATGCAATCAAGATGTCCATCAACAGATGAATGGATAAAGAAGCTGTGGTACATATATACAGTGGAATATTACTTGCTCACAAAAAAATGCACTTGAATCAGTTCTAATGAGGTACATGAATCTAGAACCTATTATACAGACTGAAATATATCAGAGAGAGAAAGATAACTATTATATCCTGACACATATATATGGAATCTAGAAAGGTGGTGCTGGTAAATGAATATGCAGAGCAGCAATGGAAAGGTGGACCTGGAGAGCAGTCTTAGGGACACTGGGGTGCGGGAGGGGAGTATGCTGTGGGACTAGGGGATCTTAGGTGCTCTGTGGCGACCTGGAGGGGTGGGTGGGAGGGAGATTGGGGGGAGGCTCTCGAGGGGGGTGGGCATATGTATGGTGGATTCCGGGCAGTGTGTGGCAGGAAACAACAACGCCCTGTAAGAATAAAATGAAAGTAAAATGAAAATAAAATAATTAAAAATAAACAGCTACTTCCTTCTTTTAAAAAAATGAGTGTCCAGACTCTTTTCTTTTTACGCTCAATGCTGTTTATTTCACTTTCTATATAGCTGCAGCATTTCTGCTGTCTCCTCCTTCAAACATTTCAGCCCCAGACGACTCTTTGTTGCTTTCCTGTGCGTGAGAAACCGTGGGGACCACCAGTCTGGACAGGAAGTCACGTCTCAGGCTTTCTATTCTAGGGAGAAGGGGTTACTCCAACGTCAGTGTCTCAAGAGTGGGGAGCTCCTCTTGTGGTGGCGGAGCCTCCCTCCTCACGTAGTACTTCAAGGGACTGGGCCACAGGTCCTTCGTGATGATCTCGGCGATCCTGCCGGATCCCACAAAGCTGTGGTCAGAGAACCAGTTGAAGAAGTTGACGCCGCTGTTGCGGTGTGTGCGGCTGTAGGCCTCCCGCTCGAATCTCTGGCACCACTGAATGGGAGTGGAACGAGATGGCTGGTATCCAGTGAGGTTCGTGAGGTACTCCTTCACAATCACGCTGTTCCGGAAATATCGGTTGTTCCCAAAGAACAACGCGATCTTGCAGCAGGCTGTGGGGTGCCTGAGCTCCTCCACCTGCCAGGACAGAGCGGAGAAGGGGCGACATCTCTTTGCATGAGGGATGTCCTTTCCCGTGTTCAGGGACACGCCACGGCCCTCCCCTCCCCGGTCACCTCCCTTCACAACGGCAGTGTCCCAGGCCTCACCTTCAGGTTGGTCATGTAGCTAAGCATGGCCACGTCTTGGTCACTCATCATGGTGGACAGCTGGGGATGGTTCACAAACTGCTTTGGGTCAAGGAGCCTCTAGATACTAGAGATGAAAGGGCTGGAAAAACAAAGCTCGCCTAAAGCTTAGCCTGGCAGGGTCTGACTTCAATTTGCTGCTAGGAACCAGTTGTATTCCTTCAACATAGGCTCTGAGGAGGCCCAGCAAGCCCCAAGGCCGTGCCTCCCATGTACTAAAACCCACAAGGAGGCCCTTTGTTTTTTAAAAAGCGAAAGGCACTTAGACCTATATAGAATTAAAAAATGAAAGTAAAATGAAAATAAAATAATTAAAATAAACAGCTACTTCCTTCTTTTAAAAAAATGAGTGTCCAGACTCTTTTCTTTTTACGCTCAATGCTGTTTATTTCACTTTCTATATAGCTGCAGCATTTCTGCTGTCTCCTCCTTCAAACATTTCAGCCCCAGACGACTCTTTGTTGCTTTCCTGTGCGTGAGAAACCGTGGGGACCACCAGTCTGGACAGGAAGTCACGTCTCAGGCTTTCTATTCTAGGGAGAAGGGGTTACTCCAACGTCAGTGTCTCAAGAGTGGGGAGCTCCTCTTGTGGTGGCGGAGCCTCCCTCCTCACGTAGTACTTCAAGGGACTGGGCCACAGGTCCTTCGTGATGATCTCGGCGATCCTGCCGGATCCCACAAAGCTGTGGTCAGAGAACCAGTTGAAGAAGTTGACGCCGCTGTTGCGGTGTGTGCGGCTGTAGGCCTCCCGCTCGAATCTCTGGCACCACTGAATGGGAGTGGAACGAGATGGCTGGTATCCAGTGAGGTTCGTGAGGTACTCCTTCACAATCACGCTGTTCCGGAAATATCGGTTGTTCCCAAAGAACAACGCGATCTTGCAGCAGGCTGTGGGGTGCCTGAGCTCCTCCACCTGCCAGGACAGAGCGGAGAAGGGGCGACATCTCTTTGCATGAGGGATGTCCTTTCCCGTGTTCAGGGACACGCCACGGCCCTCCCCTCCCCGGTCACCTCCCTTCACAACGGCAGTGTCCCAGGCCTCACCTTCAGGTTGGTCATGTAGCTAAGCATGGCCACGTCTTGGTCACTCATCATGGTGGACAGCTGGGGATGGTTCACAAACTGCTTTGGGTCAAGGAGCCTCTAGATACTAGAGATGAAAGGGCTGGAAAAACAAAGCTCGCCTAAAGCTTAGCCTGGCAGGGTCTGACTTCAATTTGCTGCTAGGAACCAGTTGTATTCCTTCAACATAGGCTCTGAGGAGGCCCAGCAAGCCCCAAGGCCGTGCCTCCCCATGTACTAACACAAGGAGGCCCTGTTTCTAAGCCGAAGGCCCTAAGCTCCATCTCGGCCTCCTAAAAAATTAGTTCCTTTCTGGAAAGCAAACACGCCTAGCGACAACTAGCACGGGCACTTAGAAATCCCAACTTCACCCCCAAAGTCATTCAGGCTTTCAGAAAAGCCCTGTGCAGCAGACAAGCCTTTTTTCTGAAGACTCTTGGACGCTGCAGACAATTCTGATTAAGACCTCTGCAGGGAAAGCCGAGTATCCATTCCTGCTAACCAGATAAACAAGGGCATCAACCATACTATGAGGGCCCGTGGAGCCCAGACCCGTAATCCAGTCTATACAGGTTGTACCCAAACTGCCAGATGGCTTACACTGCTTTCCTAACAGCCCAGGTAAAACCAACTCCCCGAGCACAGCGAGGGTGGGGGTGGGCTTTCGGTGGATACAACGTTCAGCCAGAAGCCACCGATTCCTCCGATGATGGCGCTTCTTGGTTCTAAAAGGAACCTGCGCCTCCGCGAGAAGTTCTGTCTCAGCCGAGAATGAGCCCTCTGCGCTTTCTTGTTGATAGGATCCAGCTCCTGCTGCAGGGCCCCCAGAGCCTCCAGCGCCTCCAGTGCCTGGCGAGCCTGCAGCCCCGGCGCGTCCCTCGGGGCAGCAGCCCTTGGGCCTTTCTGGCCCTGCTCCTCCCACTCCGCCGAGCCCTCCTTCCCCTGCTCTTCTTCCACTGTCACCTCCACCAGGATGTCTTCCTCCAGCATCCAGAACACCGGCCCCATCTCCACCTCCCCTCCTCCGGCCACGGCAGCGGCGCCCTGGATGGCCTCCATTGTTAAGATGGCCTCCTTGCCGGGGCCGCTGCCTGGGGTCTGCATCTCGCCCGCTGCCCGCCCGGTGCTGGCAGCCCTAGGGGACCCTGCCTCCCGCAGGACCCCCCTGACAGGTAAGGAGTCCGAGGGTCTTGGGTTGACCCCGCCCCCTTCCAGCCCGGTCTCCGGCTCCATGTGGCCCTGCCCAGACCCTGCGCCGCGAAGGGGCCGGACACGATGGCGCCGCAGGCAGGCAGCGCGTGCAGCCACACCAACAGCTGCTTCCTCGCCTACAGCCTGGGAGCAGGCCGGGGAGACACGCACGCGCAGAACCTGGTGACTGCACGCGGGCGCGCTCTGTTGCGAGGGAGACCGTCCGCTCGGCTTTCGCGGCTAGACCCTGTCCCGGAACAGTCCGATGGTCTCTAAAGGCATTTCTTCCTGGGACACGCCCCATTCTGGGCCCTGTGGCAGCTGTGAGCCCGCCGCCAGCCTTCTGCACAAAGCACGTGTCCACGGAAGCCATTTGCCTTGACCAGTTTGTGCAGAAAGGCCCAACCAGGGGCTGGGATAGCCTGATCAGTTAGGAGGCGAGGGCAAGGAACCCGAACCTGAGGCCGCACCCCTCCTCAAGCCTGAAATTGCCTCTGGAGCCGCAGATGCCTGCTTGGGCTCATGGGTCCGCCAGGGTGAAACAGGGTTACCGGGTACCTCTGGGACCTCTCATCCCTCTTTTTAAAAACAGAACTTCTTTCTGGTTTTCACCTGGGCAATTTTTACTCAGGATAAAAATTATATCTCCCTGATTGCCTTGCAATCAGGTTTGCCTATAAACTAAAACTTCTGGCACATAGGATGTAAGAGGAAGTAAGTGTGCTGTTCTCCCCTTCTTCGTGCTTCCTCTTTATTGGTAGGTAGATGTGATGGCGCGGGCTTGAGCAGCTATTTTAGACCGTGAGGTGCAAGCTAGGGTTGGCACAGAGGCATAATACAGGGAGGCAGATGATCTTAGAGCCATCATCTTAGCCTAGACTGCCTATCCTTGGACTTTCACAGGAAAGACAAATAAACACCTCTCTCATATAACTCCACATTATTTTGGGTTTTCTGTCACTCTGAGTCAAATCTAATCTTGTCCCAACTTTCTATCATTCTCAATAGAACCATCTCCAACCACCATGACGCCTTTCCCCCTATGTGATTGCTGATCTTTCTTTATGACTTTCTTTTTTTCTTTCTCTCACACGCCTTTACTATAAGATGTGAACAGCATATACATGGTCAAGCCACATGACAGTACTATAATCCTTCATCCTGAGTGCACCAGAGTAATTCTTCTTCAGAAATTTTTGTGGTCTTAAGAAAGTAGCATTGGAGGTACTTAAATGAGCAGGCAAGAAGAGTCCATTTATTGGACTCTTGGGTACAAGAGCTTAAGCCCTCTTGGCTCAGAGATTTCCCTGTTCTCGTCAGAAGTGAATAGAGCAGACACTGTTCAGAATAATCACTATGTCCTCAGCCAGAACCAAATCATCTCTGCCAAGAAGTTTAGACACTTTCTGTAGGTATAATGGTGGTGCTTTAAAGACACATGATGAGTTGAATGAAAAATCTTAAGACTCATCAGATTTCTTCGAAATGTTAAACTTTCATCTAGTTTTCATAAACCCTGTACAAAATGTTCACTCAACCTTGTGCTACCAGCCAAGAGTAAAAGAAGATCGACGTGTCAGGTCATTTTACTGGAAGAACTGTAATTTCCAACTTTCTCTTGGTCTCATCCTTCTTCCCCCATAGTACCACATATCTGGATGTACTTGCAAAAGGAATAAAACTATTGGCATTCCCCCTTTGTTTCTAGATTACTGAAAAAAAATATTTGTACCTCTGTAAGTTCATACAAATATCAAGGCCATTACTGTAGCAATTTTACCCCCCTCTCACCCCTCAGAAAGAGGAAAAAAACAGCTCATACTGACCTCACTGTCTCCTTTATAGGGACAGGCTGCTTCACCCTCACCCTGATGTATGCCTAGGATTTTCCTCTAAAGTATTGTCAAGAAGGTGTTTGCAATTTTCCAAAATGGAACCCTGATAGGAATTACCAAAAGACACTCACCAAAGTAAACTAAAGAAAAAATAAAATTCAGGAGCTGAAAACATTTCAAGTGCTATGACCATTTGTCATGAACTGACTGTCCCTGGAAGAAACAGCCACGTAAACCCATGAATAGCTCCTGTGCACCACTGTCTCTCCACCAGCCTTGAAGATGGGTGCGTGTGTGTGCAATGCTTTGGTTTTGTTGATATCAATTTGGAGGAATGCTTTAAAAGAAAAAAACCTTTCATGGGAGCTATTATAAATTCTGTCTTGGACTCAAAATCATTTTTGAGGTCAGTCTTTAAGCTGACACTTACTATAAGATGTGAACAGCATATACATGGTCAAGCCACATGACAGTACTATAATCCTTCATCCTGAGTGCACCAGAGTAATTCTTCTTCAGAAATTTTTGTGGTCTTAAGAAAGTAGCATTGGAGGTACTTAAATGAGCAGGCAAGAAGAGTCCATTTATTGGACTCTTGGGTACAAGAGCTTAAGCCCTCTTGGCTCAGAGATTTCCATGTTCTCGTCAGAAGTGAATAGAGCAGACACTGTTCAGAATAATCACTATGTCCTCAGCCAGAACCAAATCATCTCTGCCAAGAAGTTTAGACACTTTCTGTAGGTATAATGGTGGTGCTTTAAAGACACATGATGAGTTGAATGAAAAATCTTAAGACTCATCAGATTTCTTCGAAATGTTAAACTTTCATCTAGTTTTCATAAACCCTGTACAAAATGTTCACTCAACCTTGTGCTACCAGCCAAGAGTAAAAGAAGATCGACGTGTCAGGTCATTTTACTGGAAGAACTGTAATTTCCAACTTTCTCTTGGTCTCATCCTTCTTCCCCCATAGTACCACATATCTGGATGTACTTGCAAAAGGAATAAAACTATTGGCATTCCCCCTTTGTTTCTAGATTACTGAAAAAAAATATTTGTACCTCTGTAAGTTCATACAAATATCAAGGCCATTACTGTAGCAATTTTACCCCTCTCTCACCCCTCAGAAAGAGGAAAAAAACAGCTCATACTGACCTCACTGTCTCCTTTATAGGGACAGGCTGCTTCACCCTCACCCTGATGTATGCCTAGGATTTTCCTCTAAAGTATTGTCAAGAAGGTGTTTGCAATTTTCCAAAATGGAACCCTGATAGGAATTACCAAAAGACACTCACCAAAGTAAACTAAAGAAAAAATAAAATTCAGGAGCTGAAAACATTTCAAGTGCTATGACCATTTGTCATGAACTGACTGTCCCTGGAAGAAACAGCCACGTAAACCCATGAATAGCTCCTGTGCACCACTGTCTCTCCACCAGCCTTGAAGATGGGTGCGTGTGTGTGCAATGCTTTGGTTTTGTTGATATCAATTTGGAGGAATGCTTTAAAAGAAAAAAACCTTTCATGGGAGCTATTATAAATTCTGTCTTGGACTCAAAATCATTTTTGAGGTCAGTCTTTAAGCTGACACTTACTCATCTGGTAACTGTGTTTATATCCCAGAGAGCAGAGTCTTTGGAGCAAATGACAAGGCTGATAAAAGGCTAAGATCTAAGAAGAAAGGCTCACGGTCTGCTGGAGTGATTGAAACCAGAGAAGGCAGAGTGAAGGAAACCTTAATCACAATCTACAGGCTTCTGAAGGTTCTCCAAAAGACGGAGGTCGCATGTACTCTCTACTTTGGGAGAACTTCACAATAAAGGATTCGGAGTAAGAATGAAACATGAAGGCCATAACAAAAGCATAACGTCCTAATCCGAAAGATCATCAGTCAAAGGACAGGCCACCAGAAAGGCAGCCATTTCTCATTTTCTGCCCACCTTTTAGAGAACGGAGGCCACTCCCCTAGGCACAGAGCTGAAGGTCTTGTGAAATCCAAGATGGGGGTCTTGAAGAGTCTTCTTTTTTTTTTTTTTTGGCCACTTCTACTGATCTTTCATTTATTTATTTCCATCCATCTTTGTTCTTTGGCCTATGTGGGCCTCCCATCACAGTGGCCTCTCTCGCTGCAGAGCACTGGCTCTGGGCACATGTGCTCCAGAGCTCCAGCTTGGTAGTTGGACAAGTAGGTCCAGCCACTCTGGGGTACGTGGGATCATCCCAGGCCAGGGATGGAACCGGCACCCCTTGCACTGCAAGGCGGTGTCCTTACCCACTGGACCACCAGGGAAGCCCTGAAGAGTCTTTTGACAGCAGAAAACCAGTTCACCTTCCAGCCCAAGATTTCACATCCTGTATCTCCTCCGTGGTTTCTTCTTGAGGCAACACTGCAAAGCCTCTGCAGGTGTAGAGGACAGGGACTGAATGGGCACCCAGCATTCCTATGGTTTGTGATGCCCCAATTTTATCGGAGCCCAGGGCTTCCCAGGTGATGCCAGAGGCAAAGAACCTGCCCGCCAATACAGGGGACACAGCCCGCCAATACAGGGGACACAAGAGATGCTGGTTCAATCCCTGAGTTGGGAAGATTCCCTGGAGGAGGGCACAGCAACCCACTCCAGTGTTCTTGCTTGGAGAATCCCAAGACAGAGGAGCCTGGCGGGCTACTTAGGGTCGCAGAGTCAGGCACGACTGCAGCGACTCAGCACCAGAGCTTCCTGTCACGACAAGCACCACCACGGTGACGCAGTCTCTACCTGAAAGCATTTGTTTTAATGGAAAAGAAATAATTTGGCAAGCGCAAGCAAAATGCACTGTTGAGGTGAACATATCCCATTTACTCCAACATCTTTCTGAAAAATGATCCCTTGGATAACTTGCCTAAAGCCCCGTAACCCCCAGAAAACAGTGTAGTTTTGGAACCTTGCAAACAGCGGCTTCTTTCCCCTTTATTCCAAGTATAAATATAGTTTCAGTCTGAGGAGCAAACCAGGCCATGAATGCACAGTAACAGCTGATACTATTACAAATACATAAAAGTGAGGAAATTCAAAGTTATGATTCCCATTGCCACAGTAACCCAGCCACATCATGCGGTCTGTTTGTAACGTGTACTACTGAACGTCGTGTTAATTTTTATGGCCCCGATTACATATGTGTGATGTGAAAAGGTTACAGTGGGACAGGGAGTCATAATTCTGAATTTTCAGATAGTTATGACTTTCAAGTGAGTTTAAAATGGCTACTCTTTCTCATTTGGGTTTCTAGTTCTGGTTGTGTCTGTTTTTCACTGAATCTTGGAATCACAGAACTACCCAGGTGGATTCTTCATTTCAGTACAGATATTGATGTTTTACTTCTGTTCAAACAACATTCACTCTATTCACTAAGTTCCTATTATCAGAAGAGGGGCTATGGGCCATGCAGAGGTGTCCACCCTGCCCGTTCTTGATTTCTTTATCCAGTTGAGGAGTTGCAAAACTTGAACATCATCACAACAAACAGTAGGGCCATGATAGATGTGTACTTCCTGAAAGGGCTGTAGACTTCATGCAGGCTGAGACAGGGAAGGGAATGAATGTATATTAACCCCCATGGCACAGCAGTGTGCTAAGCACTTTACGGACAGGATATTTTATCCCCCACATTTTATGAAAAAGACATTATCCCATTTTACAGATGTATATGCTGAGTTCACAGAGCTAATACTACCAACTAGGTAGTGGGAGCAGGGTGTGGACTTAAGTTTGAATACTTAAAAACTCATGCTCTTGACATACAGATGGCCAAAGAGCACATGAAATGATGCTCAACATCGCTTATTATTAGAGAAATGCAAATCAAAACTACAATGAGATACCACCTCATACCAGTCAGAATGGCCATCATCAGCAAATCGACAGAAAATAAATGCTGGAGAGGGTGCGGAGAAAAGGGAACACTCTTGCACTGCTGGTGGGAATGTAAATTGATACGGTCACTATGGGAGACAGTATGGAGATTCCTTAAAAAACTACAAATAGAAGCACCATACGACCCAGCACTCCCACTATTAGGCTTATACCCTGATGAAATCAAAACTGAAAGAAGCACCTGTATCCCAATGTTCATTGCAGCTTTCTATACAAAGCTAGAACATGGAAGCAACCTAGATGTCCGTCGACGAATGAATGGATAAAGAAGCTCTGGTACATATATACAATGGAATACTACACAGCTGTAAAAAAAAAATGCAGAAGACTCAGTCCTAATGAGGTGGCTAGCTCTAGAACCTATCATAAAAAGTGAAGTAAGTCAAAAAGAGAAAGACAAGTACAGTATACTAACACATATATATGGAATTTACTAAAAAGGTAATGATAACATGTGCAGTGAACCCATGGAAAAACAGACAGAAAATAGACATATGGACATTGTGGGGAACAAATAGTGGGTGGCAGGCATAGAGGGAGTAACATGGAAACCTATACTATCATACGTGAAAAAAATAGCTATTGTCATTGCTCTGTGAGAAAAGAGGATCCTGCAGGGGTGCAGTGCAATGGCCTGGAGGGGTGGGATATGGGGGGATATACATATGACTAATCTGGGATCATACATATCTGTAAACAACAAAACTCTGTAAAAGTCTAAAGTAAAATAAAAATTAAAAAATAAAACAAACTCATGCTCTTTCCCAGCAACACAAGCAGAATTTTCTACTGTACCAAACTAGGTCTTAAGGAAGATGTTGACTTTATTTTTGGAATTCTTTTTTTTTTTCATTTATAAAAGCACGATGTGTTTGTTATTGAAAATCGGGAAACAAGAAAATAGAAAGCAGAAGAAAAAAATATTTACGTGACCCCATTATCCAGAAACTGGCACTCTGAATATTTCAGTGTCTTTTCCCCCCAAATTATTTTCTGAACAAGAGCTTTGTTTGTTTGCTTAATGTTTATCACACAAGCATTATTCTTTTCTATGAATGTCTCCATGACCTCTTTCACATTTATCATAAAGTGTTCCACGTGGGAAGAGAACAGGTGAGTGGGAGATGAGAGGAGAGGAGAGCTGTGCGGCAGCATCAACTGCAGGGAAATGTGTGCGTGTATAATCTTGCTTATGTGTGTATACATACATACGTAGGGGTGTATGTATACATATTTATCTACAATGAATGTATTGATGTATGTGTCATGTGCATATATATATTTATTTGTTAAGTGGTACTTGCCTTCCAGTCCGGCTGTATTGCGCCCATTCCTGATCAAAAGCAACTGAAGCAAGCAATCTTGGCTCTTTTGTTCTTCTTATTCAGTCAGTCATGCCTGACTCTTTGCAGCCCCATGGACTACAGCACACCAGGCCTCCTTGCCCTTCACTAACTCCCAGAGTTTGCTCAAAGTCATGTCCATTGAGTTGATGATGCCATCCAACCATCTCATTCTCTGTCACCCCCTTTTCCTCCTGCCCTCAATCTTTCCCAGCATCAGGGTCTTTTCCAATAAGTCACCTCTTTGCATCAAAGGGCCACAGTAATGGAGCTTCAGCTTCAGCATCAGTCTTCCCAATGAATATTCAGGGTTGATATCCTTTAGGACTGACTGGCTTGATCTCCTTACATTCCAAAGGACTCTCAAGAGTGTTCTCCAGCACCACAATTCAAAACCATCAGTTCTTCAGCACTCAGCCTTCTTCATGGTCCAGCTCTCACATCCACACATGCCTACTGAAAGAACCATAGCTTTGGCTATAAGGACTTTTGCTGGTAAAGTGATGTCTCTGCTTTTTAACACACTGTCCAGGTTTGTCACAGCTTTCCTCCGAGGAACAAGTGTCTTTTAATTTCATGGCTACAGTCATAGTCTGGACTATGAAGTGATTTTGTAAACCAAGAAAAGAAAAGAATATCTGTCACTGTTTCCACTTTTCCCCTTTCTATTTGCCATGAAGTGATAGGCCATGATCTTAGTTTTTTGAAAGCTGAGTTTTAAGCCAGCTTTTTCACTCTCCTCTTTCACCCTCATCAAAAGTCTCTTTAGTTCCTCTTCGCTTTCTGCCATTAGAGTGGTATCATCTGCCTATCTGAGGTTGTTACTTCTCCCAGCAATCTTCATCCATCCTGGTACTGTACATGATATACTCTGCATACATGTTAAATAAGTAGTGTGAAAAAAATTTATTACAGCCTTGTTCCATGTCTTGTTCTAATTGTTGCTTCTTGACCTGCATACAGGTTTCTCCAATTCTTGAGACAGTTTGTGTCATGTGCATATATATATTTATTTGTTAAGTGGTACTTGCCTTCCAGTCCGGCTGTATTGCGCCCATTCCTGATCAAAAGCAACTGAAGCAAGCAATCTTGGCTCTTTTGTTCTTCTTATTCAGTCAGTCATGCCTGACTCTTTGCAGCCCCATGGACTACAGCACACCAGGCCTCCTTGCCCTTCACTAACTCCCAGAGTTTGCTCAAAGTCATGTCCATTGAGTTGATGATGCCATCCAACCATCTCATTCTCTGTCACCCCCTTTTCCTCCTGCCCTCAATCTTTCCCAGCATCAGGGTCTTTTCCAATAAGTCACCTCTTTGCATCAAAGGGCCACAGTAATGGAGCTTCAGCTTCAGCATCAGTCTTCCCAATGAATATTCAGGGTTGATATCCTTTAGGACTGACTGGCTTGATCTCCTTACATTCCAAAGGACTCTCAAGAGTGTTCTCCAGCACCACAATTCAAAACCATCAGTTCTTCAGCACTCAGCCTTCTTCATGGTCCAGCTCTCACATCCACACATGCCTACTGAAAGAACCATAGCTTTGGCTATAAGGACTTTTGCTGGTAAAGTGATGTCTCTGCTTTTTAACACACTGTCCAGGTTTGTCACAGCTTTCCTCCGAGGAACAAGTGTCTTTTAATTTCATGGCTACAGTCATAGTCTGGACTATGAAGTGATTTTGTAAACCAAGAAAAGAAAAGAATATCTGTCACTGTTTCCACTTTTCCCCTTTCTATTTGCCATGAAGTGATAGGCCATGATCTTAGTTTTTTGAAAGCTGAGTTTTAAGCCAGCTTTTTCACTCTCCTCTTTCACCCTCATCAAAAGTCTCTTTAGTTCCTCTTCGCTTTCTGCCATTAGAGTGGTATCATCTGCCTATCTGAGGTTGTTACTTCTCCCAGCAATCTTCATCCATCCTGGTACTGTACATGATATACTCTGCATACATGTTAAATAAGTAGTGTGACAATATACAGCCTTGACATGCTCCTTCTCCAATCTTGAGCAGGTCCGTTGTTCCATGTCTTGTTCTAATTGTTGCTTCTTGACCTGCATACAGGTTTCTCAGGAGACAGGTAAGGCGGTCTGGTATTCCTATCTCTTGAAGAATTTTTCCAGTTTGTTGAGATCCACACAGTCAAAGGCTTTAGCAGAGTCAATGAAGCAGAAGTAGATGTTTTTCTGGTTATTGATCGTTGTCTTGTCAGCATCTTATCTTACTAAACAAGAGTTCTGAAAGAAATTCCATACGAATTAGGTTTTTCTATATCAAATCCAATTCTAGATGCACCAAAAGAGTCTGTTATTTCATGTATCTTTCACATACACTTGTGCAATGTATCGTTTGTGAATATTAATGTAGAAATATAAATCATCCTCCTTAAGTTTGTCTGTTTTCAAGTCTAAGTTTGCTACTCAGGATGGCTTACAACTGGAGCATATCTCTCCTCTGCCACTTCAAGCTTTTCTCATCCTTCAGGGCAGATTGCCCCAGGATTTACCTTCTTCCCTGGGGTAGGCAGGAGTGGCTGCGCAGAAGAGAGTAAAGGATCCCAGTGGGGGTGCTCCTGAGCTCTCAACCCCTGGGGGTCCCAGGATGTACAATGATTGCATCAATGTAGTATTACTTAACCATAAGGAAGAATGAAATAATGCCATTTCAGCAACACAGATGGACCTAGAGAGTATCCTACTAAATGAAGTCAGAAAGAGAAAGACAAAGACTATATGACATCCCTTATACGTGAAATCTAAACTAAGAGACAAATGAACTTATCTACGAAACAGAAATAGAGAACAGATTCGCGGTTGCTGAGGGGGCAGGAGGAGGCGAAGGGGTGGTTGGGGAGTTTGGGGTTAGCGGATGCAAACTAATATATATAGAATGACTAAATAACAAGGTCCTACTGTATAGCACAGGGAACTGTATTGAATATACTGTAATAAACCATAATGGACAAGAGCATGAAAAAGAATATATATGCAAAAGAAAATACATAGAAAAGATATTTAAATAGATCTGAATCACTTTGCTGTATACCAGAAACTAACATAACATTGCAAATCAACTATACTTCAATACAATAAATTTTAAAAAGAAAAAATGAGTGTATCATTTTGATATTTAGCTCAGAAGTTTTACAAAATAATGCAAGTAATTCAATATCTGCTCCATTAAACTTGCCGATAACATGTAACACTGAAGAAGGATAGTGGTACGGGGGAAAAGGTAGCCCACTTGCGAGGGAGCTGACAGAGGCACACGCATGCTGCATGTGCTTTAATGGGAGGGTCTTTGGTTAATGATCATGACTTTTTCTTCTGTCCAGAGAGAGAGATTTTGGCCTGTGGCCCAGGTTGTCTTTGCTGGGTCTTCATACCTGCTTCTTACCCATGGCTGTCAACATCTCTAGTAGAATTGGAAAATAGTTTACAGAGTGGGTGTACAATATGCTAGAGCTGTTAGAATGCCACAGACTGGGTAGCTTAAACAACACAGTTCTGGAGGTAGAGAGTCCAAGATCAGAGTGCTGGCAGGTTTGGTTGCCTTGAGGTCCCCTGGGCCTGCTGAAGTGAGTCCTCACATGGTCTTCCACCTTCAGCATGTGCACAGCAGGTGCCTTTTGGTACGTTCAGATGATCTCTTATAAGAACACCAGTCAGATTGGACTAGGCCCCCCCCAACAACCTCATTTTCACTTAATCATCTCTTTAAGGATCCTGTCTCCAAATGCAGTCATGTGCCGAGGGGTTTGGATTAGGGCTTCAGCATATGCATTTGGAGGGTACACATTTCAGTGCCTAACAAGGGCCTCCTGTTCACAGTCCTGAACACGGCATCCCATGCAGCTTCAGTAGAGTTTGAGGACCAGAAGACAGAAGCATCTGCCTTCCAGTTCTTTCTTTTTCCCATAATAACCAACTGGCCAGAAAAAAAAAGGTTTGCCCTTCATGTTGTCCTTGCCCTGGGAGCAGGGTTATAAGTCTGAAACCTGTCTCCAAGATACAGTGTCCACCCAGGGAGAAAAGTATCTCCCCTCGCCGCGTGTAATTAATTCTCCATGCTGAAGCTGCTCTCGGGTGTGGATTCCCACTGCCTTCTTCCCCCACCCAGCTCTGGTCCAGTCAAAAGCAGGTTGATGCTGACGGGCAATTATGCAGACCCATGAATTCATAATTCAAAATAAACCCATCAAAACATTTGCTCTCACTTTTAACCCCATTATACCCCAAGTAGCAGTGTTAAGACACAACAGTAGAAGAGATAAATATGGTAGACAAAAGTTTTCCCACAGCCTTTAGCCCCTTAAACATTCTAATCCCATTGAGGATATTTATGCCTGGCCAAACACGGCCCTGGGGGCTGGACTCCTGCCGTCGCCCCCTCACGGCGCCCGCGGGGCTTTGTAGAGACCAGCTGCCTGTTGCTATGGCGATCTGGTTGCAGAAGGGCAATGCAGGGCACCCAATCCAAGTGCTTTTATAACCAAACCACATGCTTATTAAAAGAAAGGAGAAAGTTTCCATTAAAATATCTAGGCTGATTACATTCGGAAACTTAATAACATGTGTTGACTCAAATAACTCCCATTGAACTGAACCCCAGCAGGACTTAAAAGAGTGTACCAGGGGAACAAATATCACTGATGAAACTTGGCATCTTAACCCTGTTTAACATTTTAATTAAGAAGGGAAAATTCAGTGTCATTTGCTTTTCTGTGGTCTCTAGGAGCAGCAGGGGACATGCTTGAGAATTCCTCCAAGAGTCCACAAAAAGAAATACATCGGCTAATTAGGGATGATGCAGAATACCTATGCACAAGATCTATATGCCTCGTCTCTGTTCATTGACCCACTTTTCTACCACCCTTCTTTCTCCAGATAGATTTCCAAGTGTACCTTCTTCTTCATTTTTTTTTTTAACACTGTTAATTGAGACTTAAATTGTCACTTGAGTCTTTTACTCTACACAGCTAGAGAAAAGTGAAGACAGGGCACAAAACTACAGCTCCGCTCTTGGGAAATATCCAGAATTTGGTTAACTTTAGAAAACTCTTCCCCAAGTGCTCACTTCATAGCCATCAAAACTCATCATTTTTATTAGCATTTCCTTTCTCTAGCCGGGCAAGCAGCCTGGGGAAAATTTCTTATGATGGCCCAGTTAAGTAGAAAATACTATCTTCCATGTTTGCAAATGAGTTTGCGAAAGGGAGTTTAAAACAGCAGCCAGGCAGAGGGTCAGGCTCGGGGGCGGTGGTCATGGCTACACATACTGAACCCAGCTACTGACTTCTCCTGGTGCTAGGGGAGAAAATGAATTGAAATAAGAAAAAGCAGAAAAATGGGTTTCACCAGAGGATATGGGTAGATTTTAAGGACATTTCCAAACTCACAAAGTAGCCAGCAGAGACTTTTTTCTTTGGTTGTTTTGTTTTGCCCTGAAACAGTCAGTCTTCATCCTGAGTTTTTTTGTTAACTTTAAGCCAGATCCTCCTTTGGACGTCCCTTAATCTACAAGTCAGTCTGGAGGGAGTTTACTTCCTGGGACCCCTCCCTGCCCTGCTTGGCCTGCAGTTTCCCGCAGGCCCCCAGGGAAAGCAATACCTCACAGCCTCTCCCTGAAGGGGCCCAAAAGGGATGGGGAACAACTGAACTATGTGTTAATTGCGTTAAGGCGCTTTCTCTAATGAAATAGTGGCTTTTTCCATAGCAACGGTGATTAAAAGATGCAGAATGGGGGTCCTCCAGGGCCGGTCTGTCTGGGAAGCGATTGCCACTTTACAGAAGGATTCAGTCCAGATAGAAATTTACTGTGCACTTTTCACCAAAGCTGACCACTCAGGTCACTCCCCAGTGATGCTTTCTCTCCCTGGAGCGCCCGACCTGGGGGAGGGAGCCAAGGGATCCTTGCTGTCCGGTGAGGGGGTGGCAGATAGGAGCTAGGGGCAGGGTGGAGAGAGAGATGAAATGGGGGAGAAAAAACCCAGAGCTTGCAGCTTGAATATAAGTCTGCTCTAAAGCAAAGCCCCCATGGTTCATTAAGCATCTTTGAAAATGCTCACTGAGATGCCCAGAGGGGGTAAGGTAAATTCCCTTTCCATTTTTGTGCATCTTTCTAAAGTGCGCAGCATCCCTATTTAATACACCACAGGGCGAGTGATTTTCAAAGTTAGAGGGAGGAAGGAGAAACAAACATTATCTGGACTGAAACGCGAAGAACAGGATGAAATTAAGTCCGGACAGACTGCAGGACCTTGGACCAATGGGTTAGGGGCACGTGTGTTTCTCTAACTTTCTTCTTTCATGCTCTAGTTCTGGTCTCCTCTCCTGCTAGTAGGTGAACCTAAAATACAGACTGAGGCTTAGATCCCCTCCAAATATGGTGCCGAGACACAGGGTTTACACACAGCCCCACACCTCTGATGCACATATAAGGAACGACGATAAAGACGTGAGCTCAAAGTTGCCAGAAGGCACATCCAGCAGGTAAAGGCACACGTGGAATATGAAAAGAAATGAAATACACAGTGATTAAGAGATTCCAGACTCAAGCCTGAACACATCCCAAAATATGTTCTCCCCTTCCAATGGCAGCTTAAAGTGTATCCATATTAAGAGCAGGGGCTCTGGAGACCCTCAGCCAGGTGGGCGTCCTGGCTCTGCCCGCTCCGCTTGGTGACCGAATCCTCAGTTTCTCCATTTTTGAAGTGACACGATAATTAAAGGAGAGACTTATGTACAGCGTCTACTTCCCGGCATGCAGTAAATGCTCAAAAATCATAATAATATATCATTATTACACAAATAAGATTTTTAATGTGATCAAAATTACGCAACGGTGATTAAAAGATGCAGAATGGGGGTCCTCCAGGGCCGGTCTGTCTGGGAAGCGATTGCCACTTTACAGAAGGATTCAGTCCAGATAGAAATTTACTGTGCACTTTTCACCAAAGCTGACCACTCAGGTCACTCCCAGTGATGCTTTCTCTCCTGGAGCGCCCGACCTGGGGGAGGGAGCCAAGGGATCCTTGCTGTCCGGTGAGGGGGTGGCAGATAGGAGCTAGGGGCAGGGTGGAGAGAGAGATGAAATGGGGGAGAAAAAACCCAGAGCTTGCAGCTTGAATATAAGTCTGCTCTAAAGCAAAGCCCCCATGGTTCATTAAGCATCTTTGAAAATGCTCACTGAGATGCCCAGAGGGGGTAAGGTAAATTCCCTTTCCATTTTTGTGCATCTTTCTAAAGTGCGCAGCATCCCTATTTAATACACCACAGGGCGAGTGATTTTCAAAGTTAGAGGGAGGAAGGAGAAACAAACATTATCTGGACTGAAACGCGAAGAACAGGATGAAATTAAGTCCGGACAGACTGCAGGACCTTGGACCAATGGGTTAGGGGCACGTGTGTTTCTCTAACTTTCTTCTTTCATGCTCTAGTTCTGGTCTCCTCTCCTGCTAGTAGGTGAACCTAAAATACAGACTGAGGCTTAGATCCCCTCCAAATATGGTGCCGAGACACAGGGTTTACACACAGCCCCACACCTCTGATGCACATATAAGGAACGACGATAAAGACGTGAGCTCAAAGTTGCCAGAAGGCACATCCAGCAGGTAAAGGCACACGTGGAATATGAAAAGAAATGAAATACACAGTGATTAAGAGATTCCAGACTCAAGCCTGAACACATCCCAAAATATGTTCTCCCCTTCCAATGGCAGCTTAAAGTGTATCCATATTAAGAGCAGGGGCTCTGGAGACCCTCAGCCAGGTGGGCGTCCTGGCTCTGCCGCTCCGCTTGGCGACCGAATCCTCAGTTTCTCCATTTTTGAAGTGACACGATAATTAAAGGAGAGACTTATGTACAGCGTCTACTTCCCGGCATGCAGTAAATGCTCAAAAATCATAATAATATATCATTATTACACAGAGTAATGCTCCATTGCGTTTGCGTAACACTCGGTGATTCACAAAGTGCTTCCACTTACTTTCCCTCTTGTAATCTTCCTAATGACCCTGAGCTAGTCTGATAAGCCCTGGTTGTGCTTCGCTGGAGAAAGATCAAAGCCCCTGCACCAGGCACTGCCAGGTCAAGCAGAAAAGCCCAGATGCTGGGGACAAAACAAACTGAGAGATCCAGACTTCTAAATCTAGCCGCAGGGACTGGGAATGTTCTAGGCTATGGGACACAGAAGTGGACAGGAGTGAGGCAGTCCTGCCCTCCTGGGCCTGACCGGTCAGGGCCATGCTGCAGAGGTGGAGGCGTGGAGAAGCGGGCAAGGGGGACTCTCCCACGCCCAGGGAGGCTCCTTCTATTTCTATGAACGAAACGTAAAGGACAGCATACTCAAAGGGCCTTGAAGTGCTTAGATTTCTCTTGGAAATAAAAATGCGATTTACACTGGCACAAAGTGTAATTATTCACACTTTCAAAAGTGTTTGAGGAAAATTGGACAAAGGCCACAAATCTAAATATTTATAATACCAAGAAATGCATGTGCTACTGTGATTTGTTTTCTATTTAGAAAAGAGCTCACTTTAAAAATTACTATGCTAGTAATGCTAATACCTAAACTTGCTAATCCTAAGAGAAAACTCAAATTTAAAAAGAAAAAAGCTAAACACAAATGACTCGGACAAAGAACCTTCTAATTATATTCTGCACACTGACTCGTTATCTGGGCATTTCATATAAATACTCCACATCGTCCAAAGTTATTTATCCTAACAGCTATGGGAGCAGGAGTGACAGATTCGTGGAGACGAAGTGGTCTGTGGGACAGAGACACTCTGAGAGCAGACAGTCCTGCCTGTGGAGCCATCAGCACCTTGCAGGGCAGGACTTCAGTGTGATCAAGAACCATATTAAGGCTCTGCCCGCTCCGCTTGGTGACCGAATCCTCAGTTTCTCCATTTTTGAAGTGACACGATAATTAAAGGAGAGACTTATGTACAGCGTCTACTTCCCGGCATGCAGTAAATGCTCAAAAATCATAATAATATATCATTATTACACAGAGTAATGCTCCATTGCGTTTGCGTAACACTCGGTGATTCACAAAGTGCTTCCACTTACTTTCCCTCTTGTAATCTTCCTAATGACCCTGAGCTAGTCTGATAAGCCCTGGTTGTGCTTCGCTGGAGAAAGATCAAAGCCCCTGCACCAGGCACTGCCAGGTCAAGCAGAAAAGCCCAGATGCTGGGGACAAAACAAACTGAGAGATCCAGACTTCTAAATCTAGCCGCAGGGACTGGGAATGTTCTAGGCTATGGGACACAGAAGTGGACAGGAGTGAGGCAGTCCTGCCCTCCTGGGCCTGACCGGTCAGGGCCATGCTGCAGAGGTGGAGGCGTGGAGAAGCGGGCAAGGGGGACTCTCCCACGCCCAGGGAGGCTCCTTCTATTTCTATGAACGAAACGTAAAGGACAGCATACTCAAAGGGCCTTGAAGTGCTTAGATTTCTCTTGGAAATAAAAATGCGATTTACACTGGCACAAAGTGTAATTATTCACACTTTCAAAAGTGTTTGAGGAAAATTGGACAAAGGCCACAAATCTAAATATTTATAATACCAAGAAATGCATGTGCTACTGTGATTTGTTTTCTATTTAGAAAAGAGCTCACTTTAAAAATTACTATGCTAGTAATGCTAATACCTAAACTTGCTAATCCTAAGAGAAAACTCAAATTTAAAAAGAAAAAAGCTAAACACAAATGACTCGGACAAAGAACCTTCTAATTATATTCTGCACACTGACTCGTTATCTGGGCATTTCATATAAATACTCCACATCGTCCAAAGTTATTTATCCTAACAGCTATGGGAGCAGGAGTGACAGATTCGTGGAGACGAAGTGGTCTGTGGGACAGAGACACTCTGAGAGCAGACAGTCCTGCCTGTGGAGCCATCAGCACCTTGCAGGGCAGGACTTCAGTGTGATCAAGAACCAGCATCATCACTCCATCTGCGAGCCTGTTGGAAATGCAAAGTCCAAGCATGGCCACCCACTAACCCATGCCTACTGAATCAATTGGAGTCTTCATTTTAACAAGATCCCCAGGTGATTCATTTGCAGATGAAACTCTGGAAAGTGGATGGTTGGCACACAGCAGAATGAACAGAGACAGGCTCACCCAGTTAAAGACTACATTTCCCAGCCTCCCTTGCAGCTGGGTGTGGCCACTGGTAGGTGAACGGAAGGGATCTGTACACTGTTCAGGGGCTGACTTTAAAAGGCAGGTCGACCTGCCTTTCCCTTCTCTCTCCATGTTTCTTGCTGGCTGGATATGAGGATTGTGGCAGGAGATGCAGCAGCGTCTTAGATCACAAAACAGACTTGCGTGCGGAGGACAGCAGAGCCAGGAAGGGGACTGCATGCTTGACAGTCGTCCAACATCTGGTAGCAGTTTTGCCTCCACATCTCCACAGCACATCCTTCTTTCTGCATCTTTTAGGATACCAACCTCTAGCTGCCATCTGTCTGTATGTTATTTCTTATGGTAGACGACAAGCTTTCACAGAAAGGGACCAAATCTTATTTAGTTTTATAAACTCTTTACATTGTCTAGTTCTGTGTTGTGTCTTATAAGAGGGAAACAAAACCCTCAGTTAAATGAATGAGCAAATGAAGCGATGGATGAAAAAATGATTTATTACCAAGAAGAAACTTGCTACTCTTCTACCTGCCAAAGGTGGCACTCTTGGAGCTTCAGTGAGGGTAATAACTGCAAAGGATTGAAACTCATTGAATATATTCAGACATGTTAAATATGTTTAAATCCATAAGTTTGTAATCTATATACAGATATATCTATGTGTCACAAGAACCACTGACTGAAATCACCTGCCCTGGCCAGGCAAGAGAGCAGCCACATGCATGAATTATCCTAACAGGAGGTCCTGGTAAGGAATGTAGGACTAACAAGCTGCTGCTAACCAGAAGGTCAAAAGGAGAGAAGAGAGGCCAGCCCATATTCCTATTAACCTCCCAGAATCCTTCTCACCAGGACCCGCCTTGGCTGAGCAAAGTGCATGCCACCAGGAGGGCTCTGGGGCGGAGTGACTGGCCAGACAATGTGGAAACTAATCCCTCGCCGTAAAACCCGAGACCGCACGCTGCGTGGCATAGCCGTCCTCCTGGGCTCTCTTGCCTGGCTGCTCTTCTCCCGAGCGCCCCTTCTCAACAAAGTCTCCTACTTTGCCGGCATGTGTCCCCTCAGACAATCCATTTCAGAGTGTTACCCAAGCCCAGCCTTGGGCCCTGGAAGGGGTCTCCCTTCCTGAGACATGTGTGCGTGCGTGCGTGCGTGTGTGTGTGTGTGTATTCTGGTTAGCTTCAGATAATAAGGAGCAAATTTATTACCATGAAAACTGGTAAATTACAGGAAAGATCAAAGGTTTATCCCTCATTCCCTGCATGACCTGTACCACAAGCAGATGAAGAGGATTTCCCTATAATACTACTATAGCTAATGAATGATAGAATTAGAATATCGCCATTTTGCAAACCCTCCCACGGCAAATTAATGGGCCCAGACATAGAGCCACAAAAGTTCCTAACATCACACAAGCAGCCACAAGACATCATGAGGACACGAGCCTGGTGAGGCCTCTGGATCCAGCTGCCAGGCTCAGGAAACAAGGGCCCCGAGAGGCAGGCTGGGTGGTGCTGTGTGTGTGTGATTAACAACAACCCTGACTCAGGGAACTGATGCCTATCAAACAAGGCATGTTCTTCAACAGGTAAACTGTAAGGAAAAGAAAAGTGGGAGAAGAGTCTACAGATTAAAGGAAGCAACTGGAGGGAATTGTAAACCATAGTGCAGGAAGGCAAGGAAGGGATTCTTATAAAATTCAGAACAGTACTAACTTTTGAAGGAGAAAGGCATTGGGGAATGGAGTACAGAAAGGGCTTCTAGGGAAACTGGTAAAGGTGTATTTCTGGATCTGCCTGGGATTTACAAGGAGGTTTGCCTTATTAAGAGTTTATTTAGCTAGTTTTTAGATGCGTTTGTTAGTGACTTCCCATATATGGGGATCATGTTGAGGCACCATGGCGTCACTCCGTGGCTGGGCTGCCACTGAAAGGACACCAAAGTGGCCACATTCCCTTGACCAATGTCAATCCAGAATCAAGGAGAAAGCTTAGGGTCTGATGAGCCCTAGCCTCATCCCATCATTTTACAGGTGGGAACACTCAAGTTCAGAAAGATGAATTCATAACTCCTATTAATGACACATCATCCATATCCTACTACCTTGCACATTCATTAAAGAACTCCTAATAATGACACATTACCCATATCCTACTACATTCCACATTTATTGAAAATATGCCATAAGGAGACTTGCCTCACGGCCCAGTGGTTAAGAATCTGCCTACCATTGCAGGGAGCTTGGGTTGAATTCCTGGTTTAGGAAGATCCCATACACCTTGGAGCAACTAGGCCCATGCACCACAGCTACTCAGCCTGTACCCCTCGAGCCTGTGCTCTGCAACGAGAGAAGCCACTACAGTGAGAAGCCCTCACGCCACAACTAGAAAGTAGCCCCCACTCGCCACAATGAGAGAAAGCCCCTGCACAGCAATTAAGACCCAGGGTAGCCACAAATAAATAAATAAACATTTTTAAAAACATGTACATATTCTACCCAGCTCTGAGATTCAGTTTCCTTATCTGTAATATAAGAGGGTTGAACTAAATGTTCCATGAACCTGTAGTTCCTTTTAGATCCAATATATGGGAAAACACATCATCGCTTAATGAAGGAGTCTATTTAAAAAAACACTTGAATTTCATGAAGCCTTGAGTCAGAGCCAGAAATATCTTAGATGCACAGGGGAAAGAGGAACATGTTAAATGACACTGTGGGAATGTGGTCAATAAATTCTGGACTTTGAGAAACTCTGCAGAACAAAGTTTCTGGCTTCCCAGGTGGTGCTAGTGGTAAAGAACATGCCTGCCAGTGCGGGAGGCACAAGAGACACGGGTTCAGTCCCTGGGTCGGGAAGATCCCCTGGAGGAGGGCAAGAAACCCACTCCAGGATTCTCGCCTGGAGAATCCCATGGACAGAGGAACCTGGTGGGCGACAGTCCATGGGGTTGCAAAGAGAAACGACTGAGTGACTAACATTTTACCACCTAAATGGACTTAAGGAGCAGTTTGAGACTGGGGAAAATAAACAATAATAGAAGACATTATTGGGAAGATTGGTGAGATTTGAGATGCTATAAATAATACTGCTGTGCCAATGTTTAATTTCCTGATTTTGATCATGATTTTCTGATATGAGAAACACAGAGAGAAAAAGGCAAACTATGATCAACTGAAGAATCTGGGGAAAATGTTTGCAAGGCTTCTTTGTTCTATTCATGCATAACTTCCCCAAACTTGAAATTACTTAGAAAGTCTTGAGAAATGATGAGGAGTCTGAGCCCGGGGCCAGCTAGTACTAGAACCCAGCACTTGGTGTGGCAGCCTAGCGCTGTCCTGCTCCCCGTGAGCTAGGCTGAGTGTGTGATTCCAGGAAAGGAGAGTATTATTCAGCCAAGGAAGAAATGATTCCTTTCAAGGGGCAGGAGAGGGGGTATCGAAAGCTGGTACCGTCAGCACTCTCTTAGGCCAGAGGCCAGGGAGCTCTATTACCAAAACAAAGTAACAGCAATCGGAACAAAACAAATATTCTGCGCGGGTTAATCTTTATTTTTACAGGATTTGGCAGGAGCCATGAGGTCTGGAATGGTGGGTCTTTTGGGGAACTTTGTATTTATTAGAACAGTCTGGACACTGGTTCTTATTATTCTTTCTCTGCCTTTGAAAAGGGAATGGAAAATCTCCCGATAAATGGTCAAAGGCAAGGTCCAGATTTGCGTAACTGCACTCATAGCCTTTTGTGCTTCAGCATCAGAATGTGCGCCTGCAATTCACCCTCCTGAGATTCTAGATCCTTAGCTACCTACACTTGCTGAAAATGCTGGGCTCAGTAGAAACACGGACCCTCGGTCACATCAATAGCAAGGCAAAGTCTCAACGGGAAACCTTTGTCTAAAGGAATCTTATAAATATTACACATTTGCTGTAGGAGTCTAATTCATCCATCTTAGAAGAGAGGATTTTTTGCCCGTAGGATTTACATTTTGTTACTCTACAAATTCCAGAAACTTTTCAGAGTTCGATTCTCCAAATACTGAAACCCATCTTTGTGAAATAGCACAAAAAAAAAAAAAAAAAACCAACCGGGCTGCTACATCATCATGTAAATAATTTAAAATTTCTTTAAAAATCATGGTAAAATACATATAAAATTTAGCATCTTCATTTTAAGTATACACTTCTGTAGCATTAGGTATATTCACTTTGTTGTACAACCAATATGGAGGACTTTTTCATCTTTTGAAACTGAAACTCTAAGCCCACAAAGGCGCAATTCCCCATTTCCTCTCCTCCCACGTCTCAGGGCTACCATTCTGTCCCTGTCTTCCGGAATTTGACTTAGAGACAGCCACAGAGAATCAGACAGTATTTGTCTTTTTGTGACTGGCCTGTTTCATTCAACATAATATCCTTAAGCTTCATTCATGTTGTAGCATGTGTCAGAATCTCCTTCCTTCCTTTTTACAGTTGAATCATATTCCATTGTATGTATTCACATCTTTTTCATTCACTCATCTGTGATGGACACCTGGGCTGCCCTCACCCTCTGGCTATTGTGAATCATGCCATAAACAGGAGCATACAAATATCTCTTCGAGATTCTGCTTTCAATTCTCTCGGAGGTATGCTGGACTTATAAGGTAACTCAATTTTAAATTTTGTGAGGAACTACTGTACTGTGTTCCACAGTGGCTTCATTCCCACCAACAGGGCATAGGGGTTCCAATTTCTCCAGATTCTCACCAAACACTTGTTATTTTCTGCGAGGTTAAAAATTCAAGGTTAGTATTTAGTTGTGCAATAAAAGGTTGACTCAGGCAAGGAAATAACAAGAATTAATGAAGGCCTCGAAGGCATCATCTTATCCAATTTTAGGAAGAAACACCCCTTGTCTGTTATTCAGCAGGACATCAGCTGGACTGGAGAGCGGAAGCCAGCCGGTGCGGTCAGGGGCTACGACCGCGCTAGACGAGCTGAGAGCAAACGTAAGCCAGTGTCAAGGATAAAGATGCTAGAACCACACTAGAGCTGACAGGGCTTCTCTAGTATTTCTAGGCTGGACGCAAAAGAGAAGAGTGGATGAAGGTCACAGAGGCTGCAGGGTGGACCACAGGGGGAATGGATGCCATTTGGGGACCATGAGTGAAGGAGTAGGAAAAAAACCAACCGGGCTGCTACATCATCATGTAAATAATTTAAAATTTCTTTAAAAATCATGGTAAAATACATATAAAATTTAGCATCTTCATTTTAAGTATACACTTCTGTAGCATTAGGTATATTCACTTTGTTGTACAACCAATATGGAGGACTTTTTCATCTTTTGAAACTGAAACTCTAAGCCCACAAAGGCGCAATTCCCCATTTCCTCTCCTCCCACGTCTCAGGGCTACCATTCTGTCCCTGTCTTCCGGAATTTGACTTAGAGACAGCCACAGAGAATCAGACAGTATTTGTCTTTTTGTGACTGGCCTGTTTCATTCAACATAATATCCTTAAGCTTCATTCATGTTGTAGCATGTGTCAGAATCTCCTTCCTTCCTTTTTACAGTTGAATCATATTCCATTGTATGTATTCACATCTTTTTCATTCACTCATCTGTGATGGACACCTGGGCTGCCCTCACCCTCTGGCTATTGTGAATCATGCCATAAACAGGAGCATACAAATATCTCTTCGAGATTCTGCTTTCAATTCTCTCGGAGGTATGCTGGACTTATAAGGTAACTCAATTTTAAATTTTGTGAGGAACTACTGTACTGTGTTCCACAGTGGCTTCATTCCCACCAACAGGGCATAGGGGTTCCAATTTCTCCAGATTCTCACCAAACACTTGTTATTTTCTGCAGGTTAAAAATTCAAGGTTAGTATTTAGTTGTGCAATAAAAGGTTGACTCAGGCAAGGAAATAACAAGAATTAATGAAGGCCTCGAAGGCATCATCTTATCCAATTTTAGGAAGAAACACCCCTTGTCTGTTATTCAGCAGGACATCAGCTGGACTGGAGAGACGGAAGCCAGCCAGTGCAGTCAGGGGCTACGACCGCGCTAGACGAGCTGAGAGCAAACGTAAGCCAGTGTCAAGGATAAAGATGCTAGAACCACACTAGAGCTGACAGGGCTTCTCTAGTATTTCTAGGCTGGACGCAAAAGAGAAGAGTGGATGAAGGTCACAGAGGCTGCAGGGTGGACCACAGGGGGAATGGATGCCATTTGGGGACCATGAGTGAAGGAGTAGGAAGGAGCTGGTGGTGCAGGACCAAGGGGCAGTGAAGGAGGTGTTAGCAAGCGGAAGTAGAGCCCAAGGAGAGGACGACAGCAACCCTGGGAGCATGGACGACTCCGCTGGCACAGATAAACAGAAACCAGGGGCTGCGGCGGGAGCAAAGGACTGTTTTTTAAGCTACCCCACATAAAGTGCACTGCCAACTACTTCACCGTGACCTGGGCCAGAAAGCTTCCCCAACATTGGCCAGAACATTCCAGTGAAGGCGTGTACACTGAGAGGCTGGAGTCCTGGCTAAAGTAGCAGGTGTCATCGCTTGACCACAGTGAGCACGGGGACTCTTCACTGTGCAAGATGAAATCTGCCGGTCACAGCGGGGCTGCAGACCAGAGCCCTTCTTAGAACGGCAACGCCAGTCCCCCGCCTCTGCCAGTGGGTCAGTCACACCTCCTGACCGCAGGGCCCTGCACCTTCTCCAACAGCGGAACAAAGATGACAAGTCCTGCAGGTGGGATGTAGGAAAATGTGTAGGATATTGGCAGAGTGGGAAATACGCACAGCCTTGGGTGCAGATGATGATTCGTCAGCCCCATATGGAAACAGATGTGCTCCCACAGAATGTACTTTGTTGGTATAGTCAGGGTTTCTCAGCTGCAACAGGAGAAAGAACGTGGTGTACAGGGTGACTCTCGTCCTGAGTGTCGCCTTTCTACAGACCCATCAGCAGTTCACATTTCAGCAGTGTGAACTTCAGCAGAAACCACCCTCGACCTGCACATGCAATGACTATTTGCAAAATGTGTACGATATGTGTGTGTATAAACATGTCTAGGTGAGCTTGCGTGCAATGTGGACACATTTGGTTTTCACTGTCCCTGACTGACCCAAGGAGTAGTAAGAGATCCCCTTTCCCTGGAGATGGCATGTGGGCAGCTCAGACGGTTTCCAGCATGGCCTGTGGTTTCAGTCACTGGTCCCTTATTAAAGGCTGTAGGAGCTGTATGGGGACACTGGAACATGTGGCCCCACATCGCCCGGAAGCTAGAACCAAGAGCTGACAGGGCTTCTAGTATTTCTAGGCTGGACGCAAAAGAGAAGAGTGGATGAAGGTCACAGAGGCTGCAGGGTGGACCACAGGGGGAATGGATGCCATTTGGGGACCATGAGTGAAGGAGTAGGAAGGAGCTGGTGGTGCAGGACCAAGGGGCAGTGAAGGAGGTGTTAGCAAGCGGAAGTAGAGCCCAAGGAGAGGACGACAGCAACCCTGGGAGCATGGACGACTCCGCTGGCACAGATAAACAGAAACCAGGGGCTGCGGCGGGAGCAAAGGACTGTTTTTTAAGCTACCCCACATAAAGTGCACTGCCAACTACTTCACCGTGACCTGGGCCAGAAAGCTTCCCCAACATTGGCCAGAACATTCCAGTGAAGGCGTGTACACTGAGAGGCTGGAGTCCTGGCTAAAGTAGCAGGTGTCATCGCTTGACCACAGTGAGCACGGGGACTCTTCACTGTGCAAGATGAAATCTGCCGGTCACAGCGGGCTGCAGACCAGAGCCCTTCTTAGAACGGCAACGCCAGTCCCCCGCCTCTGCCAGTGGGTCAGTCACACCTCCTGACCGCAGGGCCCTGCACCTTCTCCAACAGCGGAACAAAGATGACAAGTCCTGCAGGTGGGATGTAGGAAAATGTGTAGGATATTGGCAGAGTGGGAAATACGCACAGCCTTGGGTGCAGATGATGATTCGTCAGCCCCATATGGAAACAGATGTGCTCCCACAGAATGTACTTTGTTGGTATAGTCAGGGTTTCTCAGCTGCAACAGGAGAAAGAACGTGGTGTACAGGGTGACTCTCGTCCTGAGTGTCGCCTTTCTACAGACCCATCAGCAGTTCACATTTCAGCAGTGTGAACTTCAGCAGAAACCACCCTCGACCTGCACATGCAATGACTATTTGCAAAATGTGTACGTATATGTGTGTGTATAAACATGTCTAGGTGAGCTTGCGTGCAATGTGGACACATTTGGTTTTCACTGTCCCTGACTGACCCAAGGAGTAGTAAGAGATCCCCTTTCCCTGGAGATGGCATGTGGGCAGCTCAGACGGTTTCCAGCATGGCCTGTGGTTTCAGTCACTGGTCCCTTATTAAAGGCTGTAGGAGCTGTATGGGGACACTGGAACATGTGGCCCCACATCGCCCCGAGGAAATGGGGTGCAAGTACTAGATTTCACAGCCAGGGCAACACATGAAAAGGTGTCTTATTCCAGACCAGGCCCCGGGAGTCCTGATGCTGGCGACCCCCTAGATTGTCCACCCACCTGAGACCCGTCCATCGATGAGGTATCTAATCAAAGCACAAAACAGAGGGGAGTGGGCAGTGGGCAGAGCATTCTTTAGAGTTGCTGGGCCCCCCTGGATGAGGGAGGACAGAGTCCTCATCCAGCAGACTCAGGGACAACTCAGGCTGGCAGGAGACAGAGTCATCTTAAATGTAAGAAAGGTGTAGGTGGGGACTTTCCAGTTTTGCTCTTGCCAAGGGGAGGACAAAACCCAAAGCCACAGTCTAAATAAGACAAGTATTTGATTTCTCTTTATCATTTGTGGAAAGAATCAGTCACCTTGATTATCATGTTTCCATACTTCTAGAGGAAGAAAAAAACTATCTAAAATAGATATCCATATATATATATATATATCCTCAGAGAAAAATACTATGAAATGACCTAGCTGAGAATGCTTATATTATAAACAGTACTAGGTTTATGTAGAATCTCAGATTTCTCCTTTCTAATTTTGGTGGCCTCCGCTCCCCGCAAATCCTATCTGTTGATGACACCATCACCCAGTTATACCCCCAGGGTCTGCTCTGGCCTGTGTCGGGGAGGGTCCCTCTAGTTTTCTGCCCGGCTGCCCCTCACGTAGGTGCTCCCCATACAAGAGGTCTGTATGCGTGCCTGCTCAGTCGCCGGTCCTGTCCAGCTCTTTGTGGCCCCTGGACTCAGCCTGCCAGGCTCCTCTGGCCCTCCATTTGAAACCACCCTCGACCTGCACATGCAATGACTATTTGCAAAATGTGTACGATATGTGTGTGTATAAACATGTCTAGGTGAGCTTGCGTGCAATGTGGACACATTTGGTTTTCACTGTCCCTGACTGACCCAAGGAGTAGTAAGAGATCCCCTTTCCCTGGAGATGGCATGTGGGCAGCTCAGACGGTTTCCAGCATGGCCTGTGGTTTCAGTCACTGGTCCCTTATTAAAGGCTGTAGGAGCTGTATGGGGACACTGGAACATGTGGCCCCACATCGCCCCGAGGAAATGGGGTGCAAGTACTAGATTTCACAGCCAGGGCAACACATGAAAAGGTGTCTTATTCCAGACCAGGCCCCGGGAGTCCTGATGCTGGCGACCCCCTAGATTGTCCACCCACCTGAGACCCGTCCATCGATGAGGTATCTAATCAAAGCACAAAACAGAGGGAGTGGGCAGTGGGCAGAGCATTCTTTAGAGTTGCTGGGCCCCCCTGGATGAGGGAGGACAGAGTCCTCATCCAGCAGACTCAGGGACAACTCAGGCTGGCAGGAGACAGAGTCATCTTAAATGTAAGAAAGGTGTAGGTGGGGACTTTCCAGTTTTGCTCTTGCCAAGGGGAGGACAAAACCCAAAGCCACAGTCTAAATAAGACAAGTATTTGATTTCTCTTTATCATTTGTGGAAAGAATCAGTCACCTTGATTATCATGTTTCCATACTTCTAGAGGAAGAAAAAAACTATCTAAAATAGATATCCATATATATATATATATATCCTCAGAGAAAAATACTATGAAATGACCTAGCTGAGAATGCTTATATTATAAACAGTACTAGGTTTATGTAGAATCTCAGATTTCTCCTTTCTAATTTTGGTGGCCTCCGCTCCCCGCAAATCCTATCTGTTGATGACACCATCACCCAGTTATACCCCCAGGGTCTGCTCTGGCCTGTGTCGGGGAGGGTCCCTCTAGTTTTCTGCCCGGCTGCCCCTCACGTAGGTGCTCCCCATACAAGAGGTCTGTATGCGTGCCTGCTCAGTCGCTCGGTCCTGTCCAGCTCTTTGTGGCCCCCTGGACTCAGCCTGCCAGGCTCCTCTGGCCATGGGATTCTCCAGGCACGAATACTGCAGTGGGTTGTCACTTCCTCCTCCAGGGGATCTTCCTGATTCAGGGATCGAACGCTTATCTCCTGTGGCTCCTGCAGTGGCAAGTGACTTGTTTACCACTGAGCCACCTGGGAAGCCCAGAGGAGAGGTTTAAGAGTCCCAAACATTCCAAACTAGGCCTCGTGGGGAAAACAACAAGCCAATTTAGCAGATGGTAAGAGAGCGTCCGGGCTCGTAGATTCCATGCAGGTGTGCTCCATTTCTATCCTGGAAGACGAGGACTCTGCTTCCTCTCCTCTCTGCTGGGGAAGCTCCTCACAGGCCATCCATCCGTCCATCCAGCTGTGGCCACTCTCACCTCATGAAAAGTGAGTCTTGGGGCTTGCACACAATGGTGTGGCCGACCTCACCATTGTGAGATGCCCCCTTGGCCTGTCCAGCTGAAGCACCACGACTTTGGTTCAAGTTCTACTTCAGCAGAATTAAACTGCTGCCTGCTCCCTTGTCCTTCTGCCTCCACAAGGGGTCTCAAAGCATTTCTTCTGCTGGGACCACCTTGACCTCCCTTCCTGAAATCCACAACAGGGCAAAGGTCAACTCTCTCAAGATACTGCTTTGGTTACCTTCAGTTTTCTTTCTAAGAATGTCCGTTGGGTTTCATCCACGCTCTTAGCTCCACTCGCTTTCCATCTCCTGGTTTTGAGTCTACCCTCCAAGACCGAACTGTTCCACCTCTGAGCCTCTATGAACTCCAGGTGTGCATGTGATCACAACTTCACACACCCAACACACTGTCAACTGGAAAAAATGCCCAGTGTGAGAGTTATAGGGAAAAATGAAGACTACAGCCCAGGAGACAGCCTCTCAGAGAGCTCAGAGGAGGGGATCAGTATATATGTGCTTTTGTCGAGGGGCTTATGTGTGGTTAATTACTTATCTCTGCAGAAGGCTGCTGCTAGCTGCCAGGGGCAGAGGTCTCCATTAATGATTTTCGTTCATTTCTAGATAAAACTAAAGATGCAAGAAGCTGGGTTCACAAAGTCTTCTCCTGTAAAATATATCACTATCTGAAGACCTGTTCTTCCAGTTTTACACAGAGCACAGACTCATTCTTGACCTCTGCCCTGAACTCCTCTCAGGGCGTGTTGAAGGTCAGCAACTGCAGTAGCTAGTGGCCTTGTACAGGCAGATGGCAAGTGACAATTTTTCATCTACAACACACTTCTTGTCACTGCTTCAAAAAGGCCTTCCATGACCACCCCATTTAAAGGGGCCTCTTGTACAACTTCAGCACCATCCAGCATTCTTGCCTATTGGCTCACCTATCATTTATCTGCCTCTCTCCCTAGACTGTGATTCCACGAACAGCCTCAGCCATGTTCCCTCAGTGGCAAGCACAACCCCCAGCACAAAACAGGTGCTCTGTGGTTGTTAGATGGATAAATGCATCAAGAAATGAGTAAGTGAAATGTATGTGGTGTTGGGTTTGCACTGGGTTTTCCAAGGGCAGTAGGTGGGAAGCCAGCTGAAGCACCACGACTTTGGTTCAAGTTCTACTTCAGCAGAATTAAACTGCTGCCTGCTCCCTTGTCCTTCTGCCTCCACAAGGGGTCTCAAAGCATTTCTTCTGCTGGGACCACCTTGACCTCCCTTCCTGAAATCCACAACAGGGCAAAGGTCAACTCTCTCAAGATACTGCTTTGGTTACCTTCAGTTTTCTTTCTAAGAATGTCCGTTGGGTTTCATCCACGCTCTTAGCTCCACTCGCTTTCCATCTCCTGGTTTTGAGTCTACCCTCCAAGACCGAACTGTTCCACCTCTGAGCCTCTATGAACTCCAGGTGTGCATGTGATCACAACTTCACACACCCAACACACTGTCAACTGGAAAAAATGCCCAGTGTGAGAGTTATAGGGAAAAATGAAGACTACAGCCCAGGAGACAGCCTCTCAGAGAGCTCAGAGGAGGGGATCAGTATATATGTGCTTTTGTCGAGGGGCTTATGTGTGGTTAATTACTTATCTCTGCAGAAGGCTGCTGCTAGCTGCCAGGGGCAGAGGTCTCCATTAATGATTTTCGTTCATTTCTAGATAAAACTAAAGATGCAAGAAGCTGGGTTCACAAAGTCTTCTCCTGTAAAATATATCACTATCTGAAGACCTGTTCTTCCAGTTTTACACAGAGCACAGACTCATTCTTGACCTCTGCCCTGAACTCCTCTCAGGGCGTGTTGAAGGTCAGCAACTGCAGTAGCTAGTGGCCTTGTACAGGCAGATGGCAAGTGACAATTTTTCATCTACAACACACTTCTTGTCACTGCTTCAAAAAGGCCTTCCATGACCACCCCATTTAAAGGGGCCTCTTGTACAACTTCAGCACCATCCAGCATTCTTGCCTATTGGCTCACCTATCATTTATCTGCCTCTCTCCCTAGACTGTGATTCCACGAACAGCCTCAGCCATGTTCCCTCAGTGGCAAGCACAACCCCCAGCACAAAACAGGTGCTCTGTGGTTGTTAGATGGATAAATGCATCAAGAAATGAGTAAGTGAAATGTATGTGGTGTTGGGTTTGCACTGGGTTTTCCAAGGGCAAGTAGGTGGGAAGCCCTGGGCTTCCAGGAGAGATGCTGGGTGGCAGCCCCGGGAGGCGCTGGGTTAGTATTAGGGTTGCTTTCCCAGGAAGGGCTGCTCCTCTCCAGCCAGGGTCGGGAGACATGGCGATTCTCGGCAAATGGCACTATGAGGGGCTCATGGTTCAAATGCCTGGAGTGCTATCCCTCAAACCATCAGGCCTGTCCTCAAGGGCCTCATGAGCTCAAGGAAAAGCAGTGTCTCATACAATTTAGGAAGAGTTAGTGCATTTATCCCAAAGGAAATGGCAGCGACATCGTCACAGGTTATGTTTAGCTGCACGCCAGCACTCCCACCCCAACACCGTGGAGGAGTCCATGGACGTGTGAGCCCCTGAAGAGGAGACAATGCATTTCAAAGGCCGCTGGGATAGTGGTGAGAGCCCCTTTCTGTACTTGCAGAGCTTTGTTTGCAAAGTCTTCCCCCTTTCAGGATCTCAATTAGGAACACGGACTTCTCCCAGGGCGAAGAGTGTTCAGCATGTGTAAAAATGCCTTTGTGTCCATTGCAAGAATGTCTTCCCATATGTGAAATGAATTTAAGAGGAAAAGACCAAATTAAAGAGGGATTACACTGATCTCCTTTAGGAATTTTCAACTCATATTGTGCATTTTGTATTTTTGGTGGGGATGTGGGGGTGGGGTGTAAGCTCTAAACCCAAAACAGGCCGATCCTCAAGCACTGGGAATGCCATTAGGCTCATAACATGTTCTTCCAGTTTTACACAGAGCACAGACTCATTCTTGACCTCTGCCCTGAACCCCTACAACAGCACTTCTTGTCACGGGGCTTTTCAAAAAGGCCTTCCATGACCACCCCATTTAAAGGGGCCTCTTGTACAACTTCAGCACCATCCAGCATTCTTGCCTATTGGCTCACCTATCATTTATCTGCCTCTCTCCCTAGACTGTGATTCCACGAACAGCCTCAGCCATGTTCCCTCAGTGGCAAGCACAACCCCCAGCACAAAACAGGTGCTCTGTGGTTGTTAGATGGATAAATGCATCAAGAAATGAGTAAGTGAAATGTATGTGGTGTTGGGTTTGCACTGGGTTTTCCAAGGGCAAGTAGGTGGGAAGCCCTGGGCTTCCAGGAGAGATGCTGGGTGGCAGCCCCGGGAGGCGCTGGGTTAGTATTAGGGTTGCTTTCCCAGGAAGGGCTGCTCCTCTCCAGCCAGGGGTCGGGGAGACATGGCGATTCTCGGCAAATGGCACTATGAGGGGCTCATGGTTCAAATGCCTGGAGTGCTATCCCTCAAACCATCAGGCCTGTCCTCAAGGGCCTCATGAGCTCAAGGAAAAGCAGTGTCTCATACAATTTAGGAAGAGTTAGTGCATTTATCCCAAAGGAAATGGCAGCGACATCGTCACAGGTTATGTTTAGCTGCACGCCAGCACTCCCACCCCAACACCGTGGAGGAGTCCATGGACGTGTGAGCCCCTGAAGAGGAGACAATGCATTTCAAAGGCCGCTGGGATAGTGGTGAGAGCCCCTTTCTGTACTTGCAGAGCTTTGTTTGCAAAGTCTTCCCCCTTTCAGGATCTCAATTAGGAACACGGACTTCTCCCAGGGCGAAGAGTGTTCAGCATGTGTAAAAATGCCTTTGTGTCCATTGCAAGAATGTCTTCCCATATGTGAAATGAATTTAAGAGGAAAAGACCAAATTAAAGAGGGATTACACTGATCTCCTTTAGGAATTTTCAACTCATATTGTGCATTTTGTATTTTTGGTGGGGATGTGGGGGTGGGGTGTAAGCTCTAAACCAAAAACAGGCCGATCCTCAAGCACTGGGATCCACATGTCCATTAGGCCAGGAATTCATTACACAAAGCAACCATTCTACCAACAGCCAAATGTGTCCCCATGCGCCCTTTCCTGCTGAGATGCACCAGCCCCCAGTTGTTCATGGGGTCCTTCCTTCATGAGTCCCTTCCTCTCACTGTTCAGACACGTTAAGACTCTGCAAAGTTCAACTCACTTCTCAGAGTGCTTTCTGCATGTTTGCACCCCATGTGGGGAAAATAACCCAAATCCCACCTGGGGTCTGGGAGGCTGGTCTCAGCCTCCCCGTGACACCTGCACATGTTCTCCAGGGAGGTTTCTCCAACGAGCCCTTGGCTGCCTCGACTGAGAACACATGCATCTTTTCTAGGGCCCAGTGGACTTGGTCTTCTCCAGCCTTAAGAAAGAACTGCTGGACTTCCCTGGTGGTTCGGTGGTTAAGAATCCACTTGCAGGAGGCTAAAGAGAGAGGGGACGTATGCACACCTATGGCTGATTCATCGTGATGTATAACAGAAACCAACACAACATTGTAAAGCAATTATCTTCCAATTTAAAACAGTTAAACATGGGCTTCTGATAGTCCAGTGGGTAAAGAGTTCGCCTTGCAGTGCAGGGGACACCGGTTCAATCCCTGGCCTGGGAAGATCCCACATGCCATGGAGCGGCTAGACTGGCGTGTCCAATTACCAGCCAGCGCTCTGGAGTGTATATGCCCAGAGCCAGTGCTCTGCAATGAGTGAGGCCACTGCAACAGGAGGCCCACACATGCCAAAGAATAAAAGATGGATGAAAATAAATATAAAGGTAAAAAAAAAGGCATGATGGGGAAAAATATATATACATAGCATTCAAAACGAAAAGGAGTCCACCTGCTGATGCCGGGAACATGGGTTCAATCCCTGGTCTGGGAAGAACCCACATGCCGCAGGGCAATTCAACCTGTGTGCCACAACTACGGAAGCCCACGTGCCTGGAGTCCGCAGCAAGAGAAGGCATCACAATGAGAAGCCCGTGTACCACAATGAAGAGTAGCTTCTGCTCTCTGAAACTAGAGAAAGCCCACGTGTGGCAACAAAGACCCAGCACAGCCAAAGATAAATTTAATAGAAAAGAAAGAATTGCTAATCAATTAGACTCCATCAAAAATTTAAGAAGGACAAGAATTGCTAAATGAAGACAGAATTCAGACAGAATTCAGACACTGTAGATGAGGTACTGGTGAGGCGGTGGCGTCTAGTCTGGACCAGGAAGGTCTGAATGTGGGCTGCTGGAAGGGTCCGGCTGTGACTGGTGAGGGAGCAGACCCAGGAATCAAGACTTAGGACGGAAAGAGCTGGGACTGAGCTGAAGGCAGGGGCGTGCAGGAGGAGAGTCTGAGCAGCTGGGGCTGGGGCGGAAGCTTAGGCCTCACTCACGGGGAATGAGGCGCTGTCTGATGTGGGACCGGGAGGGCTGAATCGGATGGGTGGTATGTGGGCCCATTAAATCGGCTGGAGGAAGTTGGGTGGATGCTGGCTTTTGTAATAATCCCAGAAAGAGGTACTGAGGGCCTGCAGTAGCCCCACAAGGCTTGAAACATGGAGTGGAACACGAGAGAGATTAAGGTGCTAGTCAGGCCAGGGGTCACGTAACTAAACAATGAACAGGTATAAAAGGCTGTGAATATGCAATTTTCGGGCTTTCCAGGTGGTGCTAGTGGTACGACTGAAGTGACTCAGCACACACGCACACACACACACACACGAATGCAGTTTACCCCTCACAATTTGCTTTAGTTGCTGAAGGTGCGATGCTTAGTCGCTCAGTCATGTCTGACTCTTTGTGACCCCATGGACCGTAACCCACCAGGCTCCTCTGTCCATGGGATCTCCCAGGCAAGAATACTGGAGTGGGTTGCCATTCCCTCCTCCGGGGAATCTTCCCAACCCAGGGATTGAACCTGAGTGTCTGTGTCTCCTGCACTGCAGGCAGCTTCTTTACCAAAGACAATCCAGTTCTGGAAAAAAAAATCAAAGATATGGAAAACATAATTTATATCAAAAACATTGGCTCTCATGGATCAAAAAAAGTTCACCTTTCCACGTGTAATCAGAAAGGGGGAAGAAAAGGCAAGGAAGTTTCTTTCTGCCCCCTGGTGGCTTTTGCAAAACTCTGCGGAAAGGGCAGAAAGAGGAAAAGGGACCGGTTGTTCCACTTTATGCTCAGAATCAACGCTGCGAAAACTAAACAAGTACAAAGATGTTCCAGACATTTAGACATTTCAGACCTTCCCCAACACAGCTCACTTTCTGGCTGAATTTGGTGAGTTGAGGTGGGGCCACGGCCAGCGTCCTCTGCTAAGTGTGAGCAGGTGCTTTGCCCACCTCCCGGCGGGATGGGAGACCCAGCCACTGACAGGCTGACCCGCTTCCACTGGGGCGCTCGGAGTGGTGGCTGCCACGTGACCTGCGAGCAGAGCGCTTCTCACAAAGCCCAGGAAACAGCTCGGCTGGCCTCCCTGTCAAATCGTGCTGGCCCTGGGGCTCGGGCTCACAGCTCCACAACACAACAGAAGCCGCTTTTAACGAGGCTGGAGAAAATTGCCATTCAGTTAGAAATACTTTCTGGGGTGGAGGGAGTAAAAGCTAACAAATCTATTTCTGAGTCTCATCTCACTTTCCCCACTTGGGCAGCATTCCACAGTCCCACACAATGTCACCACTTTTCCATCCTAAAAAACGAGCTTTTGCTTTCCTGACCTATTTGACAACGCTCTTCGGTTAACCGCGGCTCTCTGAGAAGCCCATTTTCAGATGGAATGCCTCCTCCTGAATTTGCCTCCATGCGGAAGGATAATGCAGAAGGAGGGGGAGGAAAGCAAAAGCCATTGAGGGAGAGAAGAAAACAGCCGGGTCATTATCAGTTCGGCTGTAAGTGGATACGGCGGCCCGCTGTGCGGAGTGATCCGCGAGCCCACCAAGCGCTGCTGGCCTTCCAGATATCCTGTCGTTTAGTTTTGTCTCCAACAAAACAAACAAAAATGCGCATAATTGTACCAGGCCTCAAAACCAACTTTATTCTTCCATTATACCCAGGAAGTCCTGAATAGAGGCTCCACTGGAGCCAGGGGGGCTTTCCTCTCCGTGGCTCCCGTGGATAGCTGTTTGTCAAAAAGTTCACCTTTCCACGTGTAATCAGAAAGGGGGAAGAAAAGGCAAGGAAGTTTCTTTCTGCCCCCTGGTGGCTTTTGCAAAACTCTGCGGAAAGGGCAGAAAGAGGAAAAGGGACCGGTTGTTCCACTTTATGCTCAGAATCAACGCTGCGAAAACTAAACAAGTACAAAGATGTTCCAGACATTTAGACATTTCAGACCTTCCCCAACACAGCTCACTTTCTGGCTGAATTTGGTGAGTTGAGGTGGGGCCACGGCCAGCGTCCTCTGCTAAGTGTGAGCAGGTGCTTTGCCCACCTCCCGGCGGGATGGGAGACCCAGCCACTGACAGGCTGACCCGCTTCCACTGGGGCGCTCGGAGTGGTGGCTGCCACGTGACCTGCGAGCAGAGCGCTTCTCACAAAGCCCAGGAAACAGCTCGGCTGGCCTCCCTGTCAAATCGTGCTGGCCCTGGGGCTCGGGCTCACAGCTCCACAACACAACAGAAGCCGCTTTTAACGAGGCTGGAGAAAATTGCCATTCAGTTAGAAATACTTTCTGGGGTGGAGGGAGTAAAAGCTAACAAATCTATTTCTGAGTCTCATCTCACTTTCCCCACTTGGGCAGCATTCCACAGTCCCACACAATGTCACCACTTTTCCATCCTAAAAAACGAGCTTTTGCTTTCCTGACCTATTTGACAACGCTCTTCGGTTAACCGCGGCTCTCTGAGAAGCCCATTTTCAGATGGAATGCCTCCTCCTGAATTTGCCTCCATGCGGAAGGATAATGCAGAAGGAGGGGGAGGAAAGCAAAAGCCATTGAGGGAGAGAAGAAAACAGCCGGGTCATTATCAGTTCGGCTGTAAGTGGATACGGCGGCCCGCTGTGCGGAGTGATCCGCGGAGCCCACCAAGCGCTGCTGGCCTTCCAGATATCCTGTCGTTTAGTTTTGTCTCCAACAAAACAAACAAAAATGCGCATAATTGTACCAGGCCTCAAAACCAACTTTATTCTTCCATTATACCCAGGAAGTCCTGAATAGAGGCTCCACTGGAGCCAGGCTCTCTCCGTGGGCTCCCGTGGATAGCTGTTTGTCCACATTCCATTAGAGACAGGCGGCCATTAGGAAGTTTTTACCCACGGAACATTAGAGTATCTTTTGAGCAGGCATTGTAAGTGTATTCTAATTCCATGGTCCTGAAGACCTGTTACAGTATCATGAATTTGGCAGATAACTGTAATTTATCCGGCAACAGAATCTTTTTATTGCTTTAAAACAATTTTGAATGAAATATTTAATTAAATATTTTCCTATATTAGAGTGTATTGTTGTTGTTTTAGACGCTAAGTCATGTCCAACTTTGCAACCCCGTAGCCTGCCAGGCTCCTCTCCATGGGATTTTCCAGATAGAATACCAGAATGGGTTGCCTTTTCCTCTCCAGAGGGATCTTCCTGACCCAGGGATTGAACCTGTGTCTCCTGAATTGGCAGACGGATTCTTTACCACTGGGGCACCAGGACACCCTTATTCGAGTATAATGAATATCTTTTAACCATGTCCTTGACAATTCAGCATTGCCATTGCCTAAGTCAACATGAACTTATGTGGGCTCAGGGTCTGTTGAGATGTTTAGGGTTTTCTGCCTTGGATTAGTAGGATTCACTCTTTTAAAAAAAAGAGAAAAATGTTAAAACTATTTCTATGAGCTTCCTTTTTGGTGACATCTGCTTTGGCAGCGTGTGAGGTGCTGAAGAATGCAGTGAGGCAGGGTGCTAAGTCTTCTGCACGGGCCCCGGTGCACCCTCCTGATGATGAAGGAGGCTGAGCTCTGCTGACCTAGGGCTTTGCCCAAGGTCATGCAATTAGTAAGTGATCCCTGAAGTTGAAGCAGCTTGCCTGTAGAACCTGGGTTCCTCACACTTTTTTTTTTTTTTACCCTCTTAAGGCTTATAAAAGGACCCGTCGTTAGTGGAATGTGGTCAGTAGGTGGTTCTAGGTCCGCTTTCAGCAGCCCCCCTTTTTTTGGCGGTAAGCGCTGCTGGCCTTCCAGATATCCTGTCGTTTAGTTTTGTCTCCAACAAAACAAACAAAAATGCGCATAATTGTACCAGGCCTCAAAACCAACTTTATTCTTCCATTATACCCAGGAAGTCCTGAATAGAGGCTCCACTGGAGCCAGGCTCTCTCCGTGGGCTCCCGTGGATAGCTGTTTGTCCACATTCCATTAGAGACAGGCGGCCATTAGGAAGTTTTTACCCACGGAACATTAGAGTATCTTTTGAGCAGGCATTGTAAGTGTATTCTAATTCCATGGTCCTGAAGACCTGTTACAGTATCATGAATTTGGCAGATAACTGTAATTTATCCGGCAACAGAATCTTTTTATTGCTTTAAAACAATTTTGAATGAAATATTTAATTAAATATTTTCCTATATTAGAGTGTATTGTTGTTGTTTTAGACGCTAAGTCATGTCCAACTTTGCAACCCCGTAGCCTGCCAGGCTCCTCTCCATGGGATTTTCCAGATAGAATACCAGAATGGGTTGCCTTTTCCTCTCCAGAGGGATCTTCCTGACCCAGGGATTGAACCTGTGTCTCCTGAATTGGCAGACGGATTCTTTACCACTGGGGCACCAGGACACCCTTATTCGAGTATAATGAATATCTTTTAACCATGTCCTTGACAATTCAGCATTGCCATTGCCTAAGTCAACATGAACTTATGTGGGCTCAGGGTCTGTTGAGATGTTTAGGGTTTTCTGCCTTGGATTAGTAGGATTCACTCTTTTAAAAAAAAGAGAAAAATGTTAAAACTATTTCTATGAGCTTCCTTTTTGGTGACATCTGCTTTGGCAGCGTGTGAGGTGCTGAAGAATGCAGTGAGGCAGGGTGCTAAGTCTTCTGCACGGGCCCCGGTGCACCCTCCTGATGATGAAGGAGGCTGAGCTCTGCTGACCTAGGGCTTTGCCCAAGGTCATGCAATTAGTAAGTGATCCCTGAAGTTGAAGCAGCTTGCCTGTAGAACCTGGGTTCCTCACACTTTTTTTTTTTTTTACCCTCTTAAGGCTTATAAAAGGACCCGTCGTTAGTGGAATGTGGTCAGTAGGTGGTTCTAGGTCCGCTTTCAGCACCTGCCCGCCCTGGTCTATCTTCCTTCCTCAAATCCAGGCTCCCTGTCCACGGGGCAGTGCTAGTCTGCTGCACCTTCAACAAGATCACACACTCCTTCCGTTCACATGTCATTTCCAGATCGCTCTGTCCTTTTACTGTGGCACCCAGAATGTCTTCTCCTTGTGCCACATGGTCCAACTGGCTTTACCTTGAGTAAGGTATCAGCTTCAGCACTTAGATTCAAGCTAATTTTAGCTGCTAACAGGCAAGCTTGTTCCTTTTCTTTTTTCCACCTTACTCTTTGATTCTCCACCTATTGTTCCAGGTGGAGAAGTGGCTAGATACGCAACGTGCTGATAAGCGAGGCCCGTGACTCATCATCACTCCCCGATGATGCCGACATGTAGCAGTTTACTTGACTGTAGTTTACGGTAGCAGTTTGCTGACCATAGCTTAACGAAGGCAATAAAGGTCAATAGAGATGGATAAAGCGATTGGTATAATAAGTTCAAACTGTTCTTCAGATTTCTTCTCTAGACTTGGTTCCTTTATTTCCAGATGTTCCCAACAGAATCTTTGGTGACGTCAGCAGAACTATTAACAACCTCGAGCGCGAACCACCAGCTGCTGGAGGGGCAGCCTGGCCATGCGCGCATGTTTCTCTGGCCTTCTTAGTAAATCAGCACATGGAACAGTATTGAGTCACAGGGTGACTCTCGAGAACATGCAGAAAACCAGGGAGCCTAGAGATAGCTGCTCTTCATTTCTGTAGAAACTGCCTCTCCCACTGTGCGGAGCTCCCCGGGCCCACTGACCAATCTCGAAGGCTCCTCTGTTCCCACCCCCACCCCCCGCTCTACTCTCAGTTCTGGTGAAGTGAGTCCGAATTAACTTTTCTGTATCTAAGCAACATGCCTCTAGTGGAATGCCATAAGATCTCCAGGATGAGAACACTGACACACAGTTTTGGCTAGAAGTAAGCTATATTAGGGGGGAAAAGAAAGGTAATTAAATTAGCCTTAAAAATAAAATAATAAAGGAATAAAAAAAAGTATGTAAAATCCTCACATTTTTTTTTTTACCCTCTTAAGGCTTATAAAAGGACCGTCAGTTTCCGGGCCCACCTGCCCGCCCTGGTCTATCTTCCTTCCTCAAATCCAGGCCCCCTGTCCACGGGGCAGTGCTAGTCTGCTGCACCTTCAACAAGATCACACACTCCTTCCGTTCACATGTCATTTCCAGATCGCTCTGTCCTTTTACTGTGGCACCCAGAATGTCTTCTCCTTGTGCCACATGGTCCAACTGGCTTTACCTTGAGTAAGGTATCAGCTTCAGCACTTAGATTCAAGCTAATTTTAGCTGCTAACAGGCAAGCTTGTTCCTTTTCTTTTTTCCACCTTACTCTTTGATTCTCCACCTATTGTTCCAGGTGGAGAAGTGGCTAGATACGCAACGTGCTGATAAGCGAGGCCCGTGACTCATCATCACTCCCCGATGATGCCGACATGTAGCAGTTTACTTGACTGTAGTTTACGGTAGCAGTTTGCTGACCATAGCTTAACGAAGGCAATAAAGGTCAATAGAGATGGATAAAGCGATTGGTATAATAAGTTCAAACTGTTCTTCAGATTTCTTCTCTAGACTTGGTTCCTTTATTTCCAGATGTTCCCAACAGAATCTTTGGTGACGTCAGCAGAACTATTAACAACCTCGAGCGCGAACCACCAGCTGCTGGAGGGGCAGCCTGGCCATGCGCGCATGTTTCTCTGGCCTTCTTAGTAAATCAGCACATGGAACAGTATTGAGTCACAGGGTGACTCTCGAGAACATGCAGAAAACCAGGGAGCCTAGAGATAGCTGCTCTTCATTTCTGTAGAAACTGCCTCTCCCACTGTGCGGAGCTCCCCGGGCCCACTGACCAATCTCGAAGGCTCCTCTGTTCCCACCCCCCCCCCCCGCTCTACTCTCAGTTCTGGTGAAGTGAGTCCGAATTAACTTTTCTGTATCTAAGCAACATGCCTCTAGTGGAATGCCATAAGATCTCCAGGATGAGAACACTGACACACAGTTTTGGCTAGAAGTAAGCTATATTAGGGGGGAAAAGAAAGGTAATTAAATTAGCCTTAAAAATAAAATAATAAAGGAATAAAAAAAAGTATGTAAAAAGCAGAGCTGTAAATCACTCTAATCAGTCTTCTGAGTCCACTTACTCATGTGATGTAACCACTGGCTGTAGATTAAACGGTACAAGAGAGATGTAAGGAGCATTTATTTTTTCCACTTTTTTCTGCAAAGTCACTCATTGCATGTATATTTTTGGTAAAGTGACTGAGGGAGATGCATTTAGATCATTTTATTGCTATAGATTCAGACTGACAAGTTTATAAATGTTTTCTATTAGATCAAAATTAACATGTAACTAAAACAACTAGAAAGATGCAGTATAAAAATGGACCTTTCTAAATTAACCTTCCATTCAAATTGTTCTTTAACACTTGAGTTAGTGATGCCATCGAGCCATCTCATTCCCTGCCACCTTCTTTCCCCTTTGTCTTCAAGCTTTCCCAGCATCAGGGTCTTTTCCAGTTGAGTTGACTCTTCATCTTAGGTGGCCAAAATATTGGAGCTTCAGCATCAGTCCTACCCAAGAATATTCAGGGTTGACTTCATTTAGGAAACCTCTGTTCATGTTTAAGTCATGACATGGCAGTTTCTTAGGACACTAACATAGCCCCAGGGTAATGACAGCACAAATTCACACTCAAACATATGTACAAATGCACTTAAGTCAAAGATGGAATAGATTGCACAGTAGAAATTAAGAGAAACTAGCCAAGTATCAAAGTAAGTTGCCATAAATGTTTTATTGTAGCCGTTTCACAGAGTTTTGCTATAGAGACCTTTAATAATTGTCAATTCACAACAGAAAAATAAAAATCAGGGGGCTTCCCTGGTAGCTCGGGGTAAAGAGTTTGCCTCACAGGGTGACTCGAGAACATGCAGAAAACCAGGGAGCCTAGAGATAGCTGCTCTTCATTTCTGTAGAAACTTAACTTGACCAATCTCGAAGGCTCCTCTGTTCCCACCCCCCCCCCCAGCTCTACTCCCCGTTCTGGTGGAGTGAGTCCGAATTAACTTTTCTGTATCTAAGCAACATGCCTCTAGTGGAATGCCATAAGATCTCCAGGATGAGAACACTGACACACAGTTTTGGCTAGAAGTAAGCTATATTAGGGGGGAAAAGAAAGGTAATTAAATTAGCCTTAAAAATAAAATAATAAAGGAATAAAAAAAAGTATGTAAAAAGCAGAGCTGTAAATCACTCTAATCAGTCTTCTGAGTCCACTTACTCATGTGATGTAACCACTGGCTGTAGATTAAACGGTACAAGAGAGATGTAAGGAGCATTTATTTTTCCCACTTTTTTCTGCAAAGTCACTCATTGCATGTATATTTTTGGTAAAGTGACTGAGGGAGATGCATTTAGATCATTTTATTGCTATAGATTCAGACTGACAAGTTTATAAATGTTTTCTATTAGATCAAAATTAACATGTAACTAAAACAACTAGAAAGATGCAGTATAAAAATGGACCTTTCTAAATTAACCTTCCATTCAAATTGTTCTTTAACACTTGAGTTAGTGATGCCATCGAGCCATCTCATTCCCTGCCACCTTCTTTCCCCTTTGTCTTCAAGCTTTCCCAGCATCAGGGTCTTTTCCAGTTGAGTTGACTCTTCATCTTAGGTGGCCAAAATATTGGAGCTTCAGCATCAGTCCTACCCAAGAATATTCAGGGTTGACTTCATTTAGGAAACCTCTGTTCATGTTTAAGTCATGACATGGCAGTTTCTTAGGACACTAACATAGCCCCAGGGTAATGACAGCACAAATTCACACTCAAACATATGTACAAATGCACTTAAGTCAAAGATGGAATAGATTGCACAGTAGAAATTAAGAGAAACTAGCCAAGTATCAAAGTAAGTTGCCATAAATGTTTTATTGTAGCCGTTTCACAGAGTTTTGCTATAGAGACCTTTAATAATTGTCAATTCACAACAGAAAAATAAAAATCAGGGGGCTTCCCTGGTAGCTCGGGGGTAAAGAGTTTGCCTGCCAATGCAGGAGACACAGGTTCGATCCCTGATCCAGGAAGATCCCACATGCTGTGGAGCAACTAAGCCCATGAGCCACAACTACAGAGCCTGTGCTCTAGAGCCTCAGAGCCGCAACTACTGAAGCCCGTGTTCCACAACAAGAGAAGTCACCACAACAAGAAGCCTGCTCACCTCAACTAGAGAGTAGCCCCACTCCCTGCAGCTAGAGAAGAGCCTGCAGCAGCAGTGAAAACCCAGAAGAGCCAAAAATAAATAAATAATTAAAAAAAAAAAACTTACTGTGGCTTTAAATACTTAAAAAAAAAAAAAAATCACATCAGTGCTGTTCAATACACCTTGCTGCATTGAAGTGGACTGTGCCTGCGCTATCCAACACGGCAGCTCCCGTGGACTGAATTCTCTCCCCCTGACCCCCGTCCAGAAGTCCTAACTCCAGGTGCTTTTCAATGTGACCTGACCTTATTTGGAATTAGGATCTTTGTAGATGTGGTAAGATGGAGTTATACTGGATTGGGGTGGACCCTCAATCTGACTGGAGTTCTAAGAGAGGAGAAGACACAGAGAAACATACGCACAGAGAAGATGGCTATGTGAACACGAAGGCAGAAACTGGAACACAGCTGCCAGCCAAGAATACACAGGACTGCTGGAAGAGGCAAGGGAAGATGCCCCTTGGATCCATCAGAGGGAGCACGGTCCTGTTAATACCTTGATGCAGGACTTCAAGCTTCAAAAACTGTGAGGAATACATTCTTACTGGTTGGAGACAGCCAGGCTGTGGTAACCTGTTACCGCAGGAAATGAAGAGGACAGCTGGGGCTACACATGACTACAGGGCATTTGAGATGTGGTTGTTGAGGCTGAGGAACTGAAGTTTAGTTTTAATTAATGAACACATGTGGCTAGAGGCTGTTACTGGACAGAACAGCTTTATCAGTCTGTATATGACTTCTACAAATCTTATTTATATATCTAAATCCTTTATCAAATAGATTCTTTGAATGAAAACTGAGAATAAATCATATTACCAGCAAGCCTTAATTAAACACAGTCACACACGCACACATAAATACAGCCTTTGCTTTAGTGGTCAATAAAATAACATAAAGGTTTGCTTCCAAATTACAACATGGCCATCTCTCAATATTTTAAAATCAGCTGGAAAATGCATAGAATTGTCCACATACAAGTGAGCTAAGAGTCTTAACCACTGAATTCACCAACCCAGAAAGCTGTTTTTCTTGTTTCATGATCAAAAAGCTCCATTAGTTGAGAGATGCTATTCAGACTCACTGCATAGTGAATTAACAAAGCGATGAATTGGACTTCATGAAGTATTCATGAGTTCTCATCTAATGCTAATTAAACAAAAAAAGGCCTATGTTAAATGATATTAAGACCCTGGCACAGACCAACAAAAGCATGAAAAATTAAGGTTCAGGGGAAAGCATGATCCAAAACCATAGAGCTGAATCATGGGAGCTGAGAGTCCAACATTTATACCTTTCTGGAATAATCACGCTAGCCTGCAACGTATAAATAATAAATGTTTAAAAACTACTTTTTGCATACTGACTTCCAATAACATCTTAACAATGAAAGAAACAAAGATATCTGTGTTAGTTGCTGACAGTCTGTTTCATGCGTGCCAAGTGAAAGAGCTCTATTCGCCAAGGTGCCTGAAATATTTACTTTTGAGTGCCATATTAACAGGTAACTATCAAAAATCACAAATTCCACATAACATTAAGATTTTCTCTGCCAAGTTTTTTTTCTTAACATTACTTCTATTTGGAATTGCTTCTTCATATTGCAGGTGAAGAGATGTGATGAGGAAACCACACTATACAAACCTGCAAGCTACTCTGAAGGTCTAAAAAAATAAAAGTTTGGTATGCAAAACATATTCAACAATTTTAATTCCTGGTCTAATTTCAACAGTTAATTTGATAAAAAAAAAAAAAACAAAACAGTTAATTTGAAAATTTTTTCTGGATAGGACACTGAAGACACCAACTTTACCACTAACTAGATATGAAAAATGTAATTTTACTTAATTTTCTTTAGAATTAAATCTTAATCCAGGTACTTTTAAAAGTAAAAACTTAGCTAAATTAAAAATAGTGATATGCTTATCTTTCTAGATATCCATTTTAAAGATCTCTAGTCTATCAAAGAATCAAAATCTTAATTGGTTTTAAATAACTTTAAGCTTTTAAACAAGACATTTTCTAACTGGACATTTTAGAGGCATGCAAACTGTAAAAATAATAGTTTAAATCTTCCAGAAAATATTTAGTTGAGGAACAATGAGAGGAGGAGCACTAAGTTTTAAAGCTACATATTTACTGAACCTAAAGTAAGGAGAAAATTCCTACCCTCCAGTGAAAGGTAAAGGGAATCGGGCAATGACCAGTAAGAACCATGTTGCCAAGTATTACAAAGAACTGAAAAAAGTAATTAATATCGGTCAATTAGAACACCTGTCATCCATAAGGAGGAGCTGAAGTATAAAACATCCTTTCTCAAAACAGTATAGACACAGTGGAAAATTATGCAGCCATGTAAATGATTATTCTTCCTATCTACTTTCATTTTCACAGTAAATTAAGATGTTCAAAAACACAGATGAAAAAACTGTGAAACAATATGCATGGCATAATTTCACTTTTATTTCAAAATAAAACAAAACATACATACATGTAGGTAGAAAAAAGTTTGAGAGAACATACACCAAAATGTGAATGACAGTATTAATAGTGATAGGATTATGAATGATCTTTATTTTCTTTTGGCATACTTTTCTATATTGTCTACATGTTTTCTGGTGAACACTGTCCATTTCAAATAAGAAAAACAATAAAGTTATTTTCATTTCGGAGAAAACACAATGGGAATTACAACAAATAGTTAAATCACTTAGAAAACAGGATTCATTTTATCATAAACCTACCAGGATCCCCTTTACTAAAAAGACTTTAAAATGTATTCCACAAATATACTGTGGACTCTTATGAACGATGAAAGCACACTTTGCTTTGTGACATATTCATGAAAATTTTTCTGAAAACTAAATATTTTAAGAGAAGTTAATACTTGAGTTTGCTACACTTATTTCAAATTCCCTTGGATAAAAGAATGTCTATTCTCCAATTTATCCTGTGAAAATCCACACTTTTTGCTTAAAGTAACGTTCACCCTTCTTTTATTTATTTCAGAGAGAGAAATCCATCATGCTTTGATTTAGTTAACTAAGTGGTCTGGAATTCTAATTACTGAAAATTAAACACTACCATTCACATACAGTCAACATTTTACCTCTGTTTTCTGCATATTCACTACAGGTAAAATGTATCTAAGAATCTGAAAGACGAAAACATAGGTCTTTTAAGAAATGACCAGCAAGAGCCACTGTAGACAGAAAGTTTTATTTTTTCCATTCAAGCTTTATCAAATGAACTGTTCAAAAAGCATACAAGTGCAAATATGTCACATGCAATCAAACGTGTTCTGTCATTAACAGTCACAAGTTTTCTTTTGGAAAATAAGACACATTTGAGTAACTTCTAATTCAACAATTTCCCAATGGTGTCCTTTTATTCCCCCTTTTAAAGTGAGCATCAGTAGATACATTTTAAGTAAATGATCATCTTTCTCATCTGTATTCTAATGAAATAATAGAAAGCCTATAAAATCAAACCATATACTGTCTACAAATCTGAAAAGGTTCATTTACATAATAAATTCCCATACATAAGAAATCATATACAGCTGATATTTTGTAAAATGGATAAAAATTAGAACACGCTGCTTGAAAGTAAACATAAACAGTAATAATGTCTTCTCTAAATAATTTTAATCAAATGAATAATATATTCATCTGATAATAGCTTCTATCTTTCAGAATATTTTTTAAAAAGTGCTCAGATTACATTTAAAAAAATAAAAGTCTCATAGAACTGAAATAATTTAAATAAAGACGGCAGCATGGAAAACCTCTGTTACATTTTTGCTCCCAAGACAGGGAGGCTGGTGTAAATTTACCTGAAATCGAAAGGGACTACAACGTGAAGATGCAAATGCAAAGCTTCCGGCCTTGAAAAGATGTAAGTGTCTTCCTTAGATGAAAGCCATTAACATAAAATCAGACTCCTCAGCTGGACTGTCAACAGTCCACGTGAAGGCACCCGCTTTGACTGTGCTCTCCTAGCCCACTCTCAACATTCCCTCCGCGAGGCCTGCGATGGACAAGTACCTGTCCTTTGAAGACACTTGCTCATTCGGGCTGATGCAGTACCTACTCTCAGAACAACGACACAAGAACAGAACATAGTAACCGAGTATAAGAGTCTGCGTGGCCACCTCTCTCTGGAGCTTCACTGGAGCCAACCCACGCGGCCACCCTCAGCGACAGGACCCAGTTCTTAGGTAGGGGGCTTAATCCTTTCCCTCTGAGGGGACCCTAAACTGAATTCTGCAGGAAGCAGCCAGAGTTGTAGTAAAAAGTAAGATTCAGGCTTCATCTGATACGGAGTTGCGATCTTAATGAATTCCACTCCACAGGCTAAGGGCTCCGCTGAGAGGGGGTGTGCACGCTCGAGGGCATCACACTAGGGACGTCAGGACCAAGGGCACGGGCGCCGACTCACTGCCTGCTTGAATAACACTGAGACGACGTGACACTTCTCAAGCCCCATTTTGAGATTTCTTTCAACTCAGTAGGACTTCGGGTGACTCTCACTTTCTTATTGATGTTGTTTTTAATGCTTATGTGCTTAGAGTATCATTTTCATAAAAACATTAAGCTCACTTCACTTTAGAGGGATTCTTCTTTTTAATGTTCTATAGGCTCTGAAGGCAGCTCTGGATGAGCACAGGGCGGGCAGCGCCCGTCACTGGGCCCAGCGCAACGCAACGCAGCTGTGCGCGCACACACCTGTGCCTGCTCCGGCCCCCGGCCCAGTGCCTGCCACCTTAAAGGTGGGGACAAGGGACACCTGCTGACGAGCGAAGGCCCAAAGCGACGAGGAGGAGGGGCCGAGGGCCCAGCTCTGCTGCCGTTACTGCGCGTGGCCACGCCTCTGTGCCTTCAGAGCAGGGGCCGGGCCGGCCTCCTGTCCTGGAGCGAGGGCAGGCCGCTTCCTGCTCTATTCAACGCGATGTGTTGCAAGGCATAGAAGCAGTCAGACAGAAGCTAAGTTTTAATCAATAGCCAAAGACAAGTGTCCTGAGTTCCAAGGAAATAAAGACCCATGCACAAATATTACTCTTTGACGGGGCTTCAGTCAAGGCAGGAGTCAACAATTTTCTAAAAAAAAAACTCTACTTCTTATATTTTGAGAAATAAAGCAAAGTACCTCAGTTTGGATCATGTATAATGAAGGTAATCACCTATTTTATTGTCCAAATTGGGATGTTTTGCAGAGTAAAATGGAGCAGGCGGAATAATTACACTGGGCAAGACACCGCGCTCGAGGCAGCCGACACGAGTGAACTGTCCTGGGGAAACAGACGTCGATGGCCACACACAGGCTTTTTCTAAGTCTGTCCTACTTCCTCTTTTCAAGTTTTCTGTGCTGCTACATAAGTAACACTCCGCAGAGATGTGATCCTGAACACTGAAGAGCATCCAGGTTTGATCCCGGAGAAGGCATTTTCTAAGTGACGAAACGAATTCCCCTTCTTCCCCACGCTTAAGGCTTTTCAGCATCAGCTGATGTTTTAAGTGGATCTGAGGAAACAGTCTTTTTTTTGAATAACACTGAGACGACGTGACACTTCTCAAGCCCCATTTTGAGATTTCTTTCAACTCAGTAGGACTTCGGGTGACTCTCACTTTCTTATTGATGTTGTTTTTAATGCTTATGTGCTTAGAGTATCATTTTCATAAAAACATTAAGCTCACTTCACTTTAGAGGGATTCTTCTTTTTAATGTTCTATAGGCTCTGAAGGCAGCTCTGGATGAGCACAGGGCGGGCAGCGCCCGTCACTGGGCCCAGCGCAACGCAACGCAGCTGTGCGCGCACACACCTGTGCCTGCTCCGGCCCCCGGCCCAGTGCCTGCCACCTTAAAGGTGGGGACAAGGGACACCTGCTGACGAGCGAAGGCCCAAAGCGACGAGGAGGAGGGGCCGAGGGCCCAGCTCTGCTGCCGTTACTGCGCGTGGCCACGCCTCTGTGCCTTCAGAGCAGGGGCCGGGCCGGCCTCCTGTCCTGGAGCGAGGGCAGGCCGCTTCCTGCTCTATTCAACGCGATGTGTTGCAAGGCATAGAAGCAGTCAGACAGAAGCTAAGTTTTAATCAATAGCCAAAGACAAGTGTCCTGAGTTCCAAGGAAATAAAGACCCATGCACAAATATTACTCTTTGACGGGGCTTCAGTCAAGGCAGGAGTCAACAATTTTCTAAAAAAACTCTACTTCTTATATTTTGAGAAATAAAGCAAAGTACCTCAGTTTGGATCATGTATAATGAAGGTAATCACCTATTTTATTGTCCAAATTGGGATGTTTTGCAGAGTAAAATGGAGCAGGCGGAATAATTACACTGGGCAAGACACCGCGCTCGAGGCAGCCGACACGAGTGAACTGTCCTGGGGAAACAGACGTCGATGGCCACACACAGGCTTTTTCTAAGTCTGTCCTACTTCCTCTTTTCAAGTTTTCTGTGCTGCTACATAAGTAACACTCCGCAGAGATGTGATCCTGAACACTGAAGAGCATCCAGGTTTGATCCCCGGAGAAGGCATTTTCTAAGTGACGAAACGGAATTCCCCCCTTCTTCCCTACGCTTAAGGCTTTTCAGCATCAGCTGATGTTTTAAGTGGATCTGAGGAAACAGTCTGTTTTGATTTCTCTCACAGAACAGAAGAAGTACAACTGTGATTCAAAGGACTTAAGGTTCACGTTTAAATTTTACCTGCCAAAATATTTTACCTTCCAAAATATTAACAAGAGAAGTTTACTATCTCTTGTTCATAAAACAGAGTTCTGAAATGATAAGCCCCAATTGTGAGTCAATGTCATATTTTTAAAACCTTTAAATAACTGAGATTCTCACAAATACACTTGCCACAAAGTATTTTAGAAAAACTATATAGGCATCAAAATTAAAAGGTCTAATCTGCGGATGGCTGCAGAGCTTCCAAGGGACGAACCCGCGCCGGGGCCCGCGTCGGCCGCGCAGGGCCGGGCCGGTGCGCCGGGGACAGGTGGGCGAGCCGCTCAGCTCCGGAAGAGCAGCATCCGCTCGGAGCACGTCTGCCCCACCAGGCTCGCGTACTGCAGCACCGCGGCCTCCTCGCCCGGGTCTCTCTGCTGCTTCTTATAAACACCGTAAGGCAGTATGGCTTTCTTGTAAAACACCCGCAGGCGGTCAGGCTCCTTACTGCGACCCTCGTCCACTGCAAAAGCAAAACATACTGATTAGCAAGGCACCTGTCAGACCGCTTTCCATTTCCTCATTTAAGAATATCTAAATATCTAACTAAAGTATAAAAATTATGGATTCAGATGTTCTCTGAGCACTACGGGTGTGCGGTATTAAGACAACTTGGGTAGGTTAATAAATAACCTTGCTTTTGTCGTTCAGTCACTCAGTCACATCCGACTCTTTGTGACTCACGGACGGCGGCACGCCAGGCTTCCCTGTCCTTCACCACCTCCCACAGTTTGCTCAAACTCGTGTGCACTGAATCTGTGATGCGACCTAACCATCTTATCCTATGCCACCCAAACATTAGGGTGAGACAAGAAACTGTATGCAATTTAAAAATGGCCTTGAATCCCTTATTTTCTCACACATGATACCTAAATCCGATTTAAATTTATTTTGCTTCTCCCCAAGCTAACATGTATCTCTGCAATGTGGTCTTCTGCCGACTCAGCAGTCTGGGCTGACCTGAGCTGGCCGGGGGGCAGGGGGCGCGCCAAGGGGCATTCATGTTGTGTGGGCAAGAGGGCAGATGCTTACAGCTTTCCTGGAGATGGCCACTATCGTTCTCCTCTTCTTCCATATAGAAGAGCTCCTGGTTTTTGGCAGGACAGACTGTCTCCCGGCCTCCCTTGCAGCTGGGTGTGGTCTTGTGACTAAGTTCTGGCCCACAGGATACTAGCAGACGGGTCCGGCAGGACAGCTGGCCCAGGCCTCTGCCTCTCGCATTTTCCAGGCCTGCCTTCATTCTGCCTCTTAGAGCAAGAATGTCACAGCACAGCTCAAGCTCTATCTTGAGCTTGAGCTTCACAGCTTCTCTTCAGGTTGGCAAAAACAAAAGCAGAAGGAACCTGGGTACCTGAGAATTTTGTGGAACAAAAAGGCCACTCCAGCTCTGGACTGCCTCTGCCTAGAATTTTACATAAAACAGAACAACTATCTTATTTAAGACAAATTATTTTGGGTTTCTATTATTGGTAGCTGCTCTTAAGCCTAACAGAGAAAACTCTACTAAAGAGTCTGTATTTTTTTTTAAATCATCGACTCAGCGAGACCAGTTCTCTGACTCATTTCACGGTTGATTAAATATTAGAACCATCTGAAGAGGTTTTTTTTTTTTTTTTTTTCCAGTACCAAAACCCTGAATCCTATCCCCAGAGATTCTGCTTTAAAAACTGGTCTGAATTAATCTGAGCATCAGTATTTGAAGCCTAAAAGGTGGACTGAGAACCACTGTCCTAGAAAAACACACACACACACACACACAAACCACTCCCCCCCCGAGTGTTTATACGTTCTGGTCGACCCAATATAAGGATATTTACAGCAACAATCTCTTTAACATGGAAAAACTGGAAACAACATATATGTCCATCAATAGAGAACTGGTTAAACATGTTAACGTATATCCATAGAATAAAATGTTATACGGCTATTAAAAACATGAAGATAAGACTGTTATGTAAAAAAAAAAAAAAAAAGGTTCACTATAAACAACTATTCTTTTTATTAAACGCCTAGTACTGCATACAAAAAATCTAGACAAACATATGTCAGCCTGGTAACAGTACTTATCTCTAACTGTTCCCCTTGTGTGAACTACCCCAGCTTCCACTGGTTGCCTTCCCTGGGTCCTGGGCCCCTTCTCTCTTCAGCTGAGCAGAGGCAGTGGCTTCCTGCTGCCGCTGCTCTCTGGACCACCCCCTGTGCCTTGCTTGGCTCTCAGCAATACCACTGCCCGTTGTCACCAATCTACTGAATTAAACGTTCTCTGTTGTAAATACTTGAAGTGGCTATGGTATACCTGGCTAGACACATCACTGTCAAAGTGTGTGTTTCTTCTTACAAATTGCTTTATCCAACTGAAGCAGAAAATCTACACGCTTTATTTATTTTTTTAATTTTTGGACTCTTTTATTGGTCCTTCATTCATTTATTTTCATCCATTTTAATTCTTTGGCCCGTGTGGGCCTCCCATCGCAGTGGCCTCTCTCATTGCAGAGCACTATCTCTGGGCACATGCGCTCCAGAATGCTGCCTTGCAATTGGACACACCAGTCCAGCTGCTCGGCATGTGGATCTTCCCGTGCCAGGATCAAACCAGTTTATCCCCCTATCCATGCTTTACAATTCTTACTGGTAGCTGCTCTTAAGCCTAACAGAGAAAACTCTACTAAAGAGTCTGTATTTTTTTTTAAATCATCGACTCAGCGAGACCAGTTCTCTGACTCATTTCACGGTTGATTAAATATTAGAACCATCTGAAGAGGTTTTTTTTTTTTTTTTTTCCAGTACCAAAACCCTGAATCCTATCCCCAGAGATTCTGCTTTAAAAACTGGTCTGAATTAATCTGAGCATCAGTATTTGAAGCCTAAAAGGTGGACTGAGAACCACTGTCCTAGAAAAACACACACACACACACACACAAACCACTCCCCCCCCGAGTGTTTATACGTTCTGGTCGACCCAATATAAGGATATTTACAGCAACAATCTCTTTAACATGGAAAAACTGGAAACAACATATATGTCCATCAATAGAGAACTGGTTAAACATGTTAACGTATATCCATAGAATAAAATGTTATACGGCTATTAAAAACATGAAGATAAGACTGTTATGTAAAAAAAAAAAAAAAAAGGTTCACTATAAACAACTATTCTTTTTATTAAACGCCTAGTACTGCATACAAAAAATCTAGACAAACATATGTCAGCCTGGTAACAGTACTTATCTCTAACTGTTCCCCTTGTGTGAACTACCCCAGCTTCCACTGGTTGCCTTCCCTGGGTCCTGGGCCCCTTCTCTCTTCAGCTGAGCAGAGGCAGTGGCTTCCTGCTGCCGCTGCTCTCTGGACCACCCCCTGTGCCTTGCTTGGCTCTCAGCAATACCACTGCCCGTTGTCACCAATCTACTGAATTAAACGTTCTCTGTTGTAAATACTTGAAGTGGCTATGGTATACCTGGCTAGACACATCACTGTCAAAGTGTGTGTTTCTTCTTACAAATTGCTTTATCCAACTGAAGCAGAAAATCTACACGCTTTATTTATTTTTTTAATTTTTGGACTCTTTTATTGGTCCTTCATTCATTTATTTTCATCCATTTTAATTCTTTGGCCCGTGTGGGCCTCCCATCGCAGTGGCCTCTCTCATTGCAGAGCACTATCTCTGGGCACATGCGCTCCAGAATGCTGCCTTGCAATTGGACACACCAGTCCAGCTGCTCCGCGGCATGTGGATCTTCCCGTGCCAGGGATCAAACCAGTGCCCCTTGCACTGCAAGGAGAACTCTACCCACTGGAACACCAGGGAAGCCCCTCAACATGCTTTAAAACAACTAAATATTTAACATTTACTAGGTTATCGCATCCTTTAGCAGGGTAAATGATGAGCAAAGGAAAAGGCAGGAACCTAATTCCTGCTGTCAGTTTTGGAAAGTCTGAAATACATGGATTGCAATACAGAAATCTCCACTGCCTGAGGATAAATGTTACTAGCAGGAAAAGATTAGATTCACGTGTGCTTAATATGCTCAGTCGTGTCTGACTCTTTGCAGCCCCGTGAACTGTAGCCCACCAGGCTCCTCTGTCCATGGAATTCTCTAGGCAAGTACTGGAATGGGTTGCCACTTCCTACTCCAGGGGATCTTTCTGATCCAGGGATCAAACCCTTGTCTCTAGCGTATTCTGCACTGGCAGTCAGATTCTTTACCTCTAATGCCACCTGGGAAGCCCCTAAGCATGTTATTAGTAGAAATTAGTACAAACAGAAAACTATTCAAGATTGGCAAGAACAGCAAACGAGTGAAGAACACTGACAAAATTGCACTGAGTTTTCTAAATCTAAAATCTTGAATTTTTAGAACGGAATTTTTCAGATGTCTATACTTAAGTACACAGAATGATGTTTAATGGTTTAAACCGTCAGTCCTAAAGTGTTTTAGGACAGACATCTCTTAAGACTCAAATGAATGGAACGCTCTAACAAATAAAAACTTGAGATCTGACTTTCTATTACCCTATTTTATCTAGGATGAAATGCTACCCTCTAATTTTTATCTTTTTCCAGTATGACATATAAAAATGAAAACAAAAGATTAGCAAAAACCCACCACTGTGTATAATTTACATTAACTATTTTAAAGTGCACACTGCTAGAGAGTAGGAAACTTTGTACTGTTTCATTTGTCAAAAATTGCATTTCATTTTTGGGCTTCGCTGGTGGTCCAGGGGTTAAAAACCCACTGCTTTGCAATGCAGGGGACACTGGTTTGATCCCTGGTCCGGGAAGATGACACCTGCTGGGGGGTAACTAAGCCCGCGGGCCACGACTACTGAGCCCACACACTGCAACTACGGAAACCAGAGCACCGGGAGCCCGAGCTCCACCAGGAGAGCAGCCACCTCAACGGGAAGCCCGCAGGGGACAGCAGAGCAGCCCCCACCCCAACCCTGTGACGACTGAAGAAAGCCTGTGCACAGCAACGAGACCCGCCACATAGGACAATTTTTTTTAAACTATTTTCCTTTTTATTTACTAAGATTGCAGGGAAAGCTTTCAGATAATGTGGATATCAACTTCTGGGGAAACACGATAACATGCAAGTTTTAATCAGTGAATTTCGAATGGCCTTATGATGCTGCAGAATCTACTGCTTTCCTCTAATTATGTTTCATAAAACTTCCATATTAATTGACAGCATTTTAGAGAACCATGCATCACAGAAATCAAATCCAATAGTTCTTTTTATTCCAAATAAATACAAAGAACTTTAGGGGGAGTGTTGGTTTTGGATTAAAGTCGTCAAATGCACAATATCTTAAGTAGACATCAACTAGATGCTGGCTTTTTAGCATCAAGTATAATTACTACAAAAAGTGGCAATCATGAATTTTAAAAGCTTCTCCTAATTCCTTCCAACGTTAATAATATATCCAAGTCATTGAAGATGAAAATATATTTAGTCTCAGTGCTCAAATACTTCAGAAGTTCATGGCACTGTGGTTATTGCTGCTGTTTAACTCCAAACTGTGTTCCTGACGTTCTAGCACCGATTCACCAGAAATAATGAGACTTAATTGAAACTTTTCATAAATCTATTGAAATACAAATTATTTTAGATTGTCCCAAATTCTTTAATTTCCCCATTATCACACTTTGTAAAAGAGGCACTGAAACATCATATACATTAAAAGTAGCTCTTTCACTACCTTAAAAAACAACTTAAATTGTAACTCAAATTTAGAATGTAAATTTGGAATTCTGCCTAGCCAATGGTGCCAAAATAGTAATTTAAAACTGCCAGTAGTTTTGAAAAAGGAAACACAGATCAATAATAGAGAGTAAGAAAAACAAAGAAATAATAGGCTATAAATTACTTTAATTAAAAACTTGGTATTTCAATAACTCCCGAACTAATCTGACAGATTTTCTAGGAATTAGCCATCAATGAAATTACTGAATACTCAATACAATGCACATTATAAAATACAATGCACATTATAATTTCTTATTTTGTGTCTTTTTAAATCATAAAATAATGCTTTTTTAAGAACTCAAATAATATAGAAAGAGAAAGTGATGCTAGTTCTCATACATAATCCTTTCCCCTACCATTCTGCCCTTTGCCTCACCAGGCTAATGGTGGTGCAACAATTCCAAGAGATTTATTTAAATATTTAAATACAGAGGTGGGGAGGGGACACATTCTAGCCACATTAAGGCCAGAAAATCAAATACCCTTTCAATGGGTACTGTATCATCTTCAGAAACCAGTGATCATCATTATACAGGATATAATTGTGTTTTCTGGATTTAATATTCTGTAGTTTTATAGTCCATTAGTTTAATCTGCAGCACACACAGATCGTAATTCTCAGTATATTCTATATAACTGTATCAAAATCTAAACAAGAAAAATTCTACCAGATAATATTTAAAACACTCAATATTGGTCTGTTTACTGAAGTTAAAAATAAAATGCATCCCAAGTCCTCAGGAAACTTTCTTATAATCGTATTTGTTGCCAGACTAACGTTACAAGTGTTTGTAAACAAAGATCTACAGAGCTAAACCCACACAGCACAACAGGTCTTTATTTGAGGGGACCCTGAAGATACTAGAAAAACAAAGCCATCTTGAGATTAAAGGCCATGTGCCTGATCTAAGAGACACTGCCAGCTCATTTTGAGATGTCTTAACAACGTGCGCCAACAAGAACTTCTTCCATCCTTTCTTTCTCTAGTGCATCACAATTTCATAAAATAAAAACCAAAAGCGACCCTACTAGTCCTCTTCTGAGATAAGCATTTGATCACGAGTGAAAGCGTCAACTCTGTGATGTTTTAATCTTAAATTGTAACTCAAATTTAGAATGTAAATTTGGAATTCTGCCTAGCCAATGGTGCCAAAATAGTAATTTAAAACTGCCAATTTTAAAAAACACAGATCAATAATAGAGAGTAAGAAAAACAAAGAAATAATAGGCTATAAATTACTTTAATTAAAAACTTGGTATTTCAATAACTCCCGAACTAATCTGACAGATTTTCTAGGAATTAGCCATCAATGAAATTACTGAATACTCAATACAATGCACATTATAAAATACAATGCACATTATAATTTCTTATTTTGTGTCTTTTTAAATCATAAAATAATGCTTTTTTAAGAACTCAAATAATATAGAAAGAGAAAGTGATGCTAGTTCTCATACATAATCCTTTCCCCTACCATTCTGCCCTTTGCCTCACCAGGCTAATGGTGGTGCAACAATTCCAAGAGATTTATTTAAATATTTAAATACAGAGGTGGGGAGGGGACACATTCTAGCCACATTAAGGCCAGAAAATCAAATACCCTTTCAATGGGTACTGTATCATCTTCAGAAACCAGTGATCATCATTATACAGGATATAATTGTGTTTTCTGGATTTAATATTCTGTAGTTTTATAGTCCATTAGTTTAATCTGCAGCACACACAGATCGTAATTCTCAGTATATTCTATATAACTGTATCAAAATCTAAACAAGAAAAATTCTACCAGATAATATTTAAAACACTCAATATTGGTCTGTTTACTGAAGTTAAAAATAAAATGCATCCCAAGTCCTCAGGAAACTTTCTTATAATCGTATTTGTTGCCAGACTAACGTTACAAGTGTTTGTAAACAAAGATCTACAGAGCTAAACCCACACAGCACAACAGGTCTTTATTTGAGGGGACCCTGAAGATACTAGAAAAACAAAGCCATCTTGAGATTAAAGGCCATGTGCCTGATCTAAGAGACACTGCCAGCTCATTTTGAGATGTCTTAACAACGTGCGCCAACAAGAACTTCTTCCATCCTTTCTTTCTCTAGTGCATCACAATTTCATAAAATAAAAACCAAAAGCGACCCTACTAGTCCTCTTCTGAGATAAGCATTTGATCACGAGTGATACAAACACGCTGTCAACTCTGTGATGTTTTAATCTTCAAGGGAAACCCTGGTGGGCTGTAACAAGGGCTTGGTTTTCCCCCAACTTTTTATTCACAGGAGATGAACTGTGCATCACAGGTGCTTTCAAAGGAAAAGAATCTAGAGATCAAAGTGTTACTTCTACTTCTTATGGGAATTTAACTCATTCGTTATTCTTAAAGAGACTTTATAACTTCTAGGCTTTCCAGAAATTGATGAGACAGTCTACTTTCTGAACTTCATTATTTATTGTTATAGCATTACATGAACATGAAAACACAAATATAAAAACAAGTCACATACTTCACAGGTTTTCATAAAGAGAGCTGTCTAAATGGCAGACTTGGCAACATAAGTGAAAACTAAATACAGACAGGCAAAACTTTGATATGATGGAAATTTGAAAATTTGAACAAATAAATACATGACAGAACTCAATTGTGAAACCACATTCAACTCTACAAAGTTCAAAGTCAAATGTGATTTAGAACATTCTCGAGTGACAAAAGGTTTTAATTGCTACAGGGAAGTACATGGGGAAGGTGGAGAGAAATTTGAGGAAGCTTTTTAGTATAGGAGAGCAAAGGGCCAGGCAAGGGAATGCACTGAAATTAAGACAGAAATTAACTGAGCTCAGTCAGCAAAGACTTCAAGCCCACTTGGTGGGAAGCTCAGAAATCAACTTGGGAATCCATCAGGGAGAATTACAGTTTCAGATTTTATAAGAAATACTGTTGCCTGCCAGCCATTTCACTCAGAGTATTTTTTTAATAAAAATGAAAACTAAGAAAACCAATCTAGGCTTATCTGTAAAAGACTATTTAACAATAGTTTTAAATGAGGGAGACCTAGGTTCGATCCCTGGGTTAAGGAAGAATCCTTTTGGAGAATCATGGAACTCTATTTGCCTGAAGATGTCTTGAGATTAAAGGCCATGTGCCTGATCTAAGAGACACTGCCAGCTCATTTTGAGATGTCTTAACAACGTGCGCCAACAAGAACTTCTTCCATCCTTTCTTTCTCTAGTGCATCACAATTTCATAAAATAAAAACCAAAAGCGACCCTACTAGTCCTCTTCTGAGATAAGCATTTGATCACGAGTGATACAAACACGCTGTCAACTCTGTGATGTTTTAATCTTCAAGGAAACCCTGGTGGGCTGTAACAAGGGCTTGGTTTTCCCCAACTTTTATTCACAGGAGATGAACTGTGCATCACAGGTGCTTTCAAAGGAAAAGAATCTAGAGATCAAAGTGTTACTTCTACTTCTATGGGAATTTAACTCATTCGTTATTCTTAAAGAGACTTTATAACTTCTAGGCTTTCCAGAAATTGATGAGACAGTCTACTTTCTGAACTTCATTATTTATTGTTATAGCATTACATGAACATGAAAACACAAATATAAAAACAAGTCACATACTTCACAGGTTTTCATAAAGAGAGCTGTCTAAATGGCAGACTTGGCAACATAAGTGAAAACTAAATACAGACAGGCAAAACTTTGATATGATGGAAATTTGAAAATTTGAACAAATAAATACATGACAGAACTCAATTGTGAAACCACATTCAACTCTACAAAGTTCAAAGTCAAATGTGATTTAGAACATTCTCGAGTGACAAAAGGTTTTAATTGCTACAGGGAAGTACATGGGGAAGGTGGAGAGAAATTTGAGGAAGCTTTTTAGTATAGGAGAGCAAAGGGCCAGGCAAGGGAATGCACTGAAATTAAGACAGAAATTAACTGAGCTCAGTCAGCAAAGACTTCAAGCCCACTTGGTGGGAAGCTCAGAAATCAACTTGGGAATCCATCAGGGAGAATTACAGTTTCAGATTTTATAAGAAATACTGTTGCCTGCCAGCCATTTCACTCAGAGTATTTTTTTAATAAAAATGAAAACTAAGAAAACCAATCTAGGCTTATCTGTAAAAGACTATTTAACAATAGTTTTAAATGAGGGAGACCTAGGTTCGATCCCTGGGTTAGGAAGATCCTCTGGAGAAAGGCATGGCAACCCACTCCAGTACTCTTGTCTGGAGAATTCCATGGATGGAGGAGCCAGCCGGGCTACAGACCAGGGGGTCACAAAGAGTCGGACACAACTGAGCGACTAACCCTTTCGCTTTTATGGAGGCCACTCTCATACAACTCACCCGTTTAGAGTGTGCACATCCCTGGTTTTTGTGTGGTCACTGAGAGACGCAACCATCCCAAGAGTCCACTCAGAGAACATTTAGCATCCCAGAAAGAAACCCCGCACCTATCAACAGTCACTCTCCACTTGCCCCAATTTCTGTAACCCTAAGTAATACCACTCTACTTTCTGTCTCTATGGAGTCAGACAATATGTGACCTTTCGTGACTGATTTCTTTCATTTAGCACAATGTTTACAAGGTTCACCCACAGTATAGCAGTATTAGCGCTTCACTCTTTTTTTTTTTTTATTATTCTTTATTTTAAAGGTTTTACAGAGTTTTGTTGCTCACAGACATGTATGTTCCCAGATCAGGCATATGCATATCCCTGGTCCCCACCCCGCTAGTTCCCCCATCCCACCCCTACGGACCATTGCCCCATGCCATTGTAAACACTCCTATGCTCTTAGCACAATGACAACAGCTATCTTTTCCACACATGATAGTATAGGTTTCCATGTTATTCCCTCCATGCCTCCCCATCCCTATTTCTTCCCACAATGTCAAAACTATGAAATAGCTACATTGGGAAATTTTAGCACTGGGAAGGTGGAGAGAAATTTGAGGAAGCTTTTTAGTATAGGAGAGCAAAGGGCCAGGCAAGGGAATGCACTGAAATTAAGACAGAAATTAACTGAGCTCAGTCAGCAAAGACTTCAAGCCCACTTGGTGGGAAGCTCAGAAATCAACTTGGGAATCCATCAGGGAGAATTACAGTTTCAGATTTTATAAGAAATACTGTTGCCTGCCAGCCATTTCACTCAGAGTATTTTTTTAATAAAAATGAAAACTAAGAAAACCAATCTAGGCTTATCTGTAAAAGACTATTTAACAATAGTTTTAAATGAGGGAGACCTAGGTTCGATCCCTGGGTTAGGAAGATCCTCTGGAGAAAGGCATGGCAACCCACTCCAGTACTCTTGTCTGGAGAATTCCATGGATGGAGGAGCCAGCCGGGCTACAGACCAGGGGGTCACAAAGAGTCGGACACAACTGAGCGACTAACCCTTTCGCTTTTATGGAGGCCACTCTCATACAACTCACCCGTTTAGAGTGTGCACATCCCTGGTTTTTGTGTGGTCACTGAGAGACGCAACCATCCCAAGAGTCCACTCAGAGAACATTTAGCATCCCAGAAAGAAACCCCGCACCTATCAACAGTCACTCTCCACTTGCCCCAATTTCTGTAACCCTAAGTAATACCACTCTACTTTCTGTCTCTATGGAGTCAGACAATATGTGCCCTTTCGTGACTGCTTTCTTTCATTTAGCACAATGTTTACAAGGTTCACCCACAGTATAGCAGTATTAGCGCTTCACTCTTTTTTTTTTTTTATTATTCTTTATTTTAAAGGTTTTACAGAGTTTTGTTGCTCACAGACATGTATGTTCCCAGATCAGGCATATGCATATCCCTGGTCCCCACCCCGCTAGTTCCCCCATCCCACCCCTACGGACCATTGCCCCATGCCATTGTAAACACTCCTATGCTCTTAGCACAATGACAACAGCTATCTTTTCCACACATGATAGTATAGGTTTCCATGTTATTCCCTCCATGCCTCCCCATCCCTATTTCTTCCCCACAATGTCCCTATGTCTATGAATACACTATTGGAGGGATGCACAGAGCTCCCGCCCCCGCTTTTAATGCAGTTTTGCTTTCCTTGGTTTCAGTTACCCATGGTCAAACCACAGTTCAAAAACACTAAATGGAAAATTCCAGAAATAAATACTTCACAGGGATTCAACTGCGCACTCCTTTGAGTAGTGACAGGAGGGCTCACGCTCTCCCATTGGTCCCTGGAGCCATCCACTCGGCAGGTCTATCCCAGAGTAGCCGTCTTGGTCACCAGACCAGCGGCCACAGTACCACAGTGCTTGTGTTCAGGGAACCCTTATTTTACTTAACAGCAGCTCCAAAGTGCAGGAGCAGTGATGGTGGCAATCTGGATATTCTCTAGCTGTGCCTCGTTTATACATTAAACTTCATCATAGGTAGTACATCGAGGAAAAACACAGTATGTGGGGTTCAGTATATCCATGGTATCAGGAATCCACTGGAGGTCTTAGAACATCTCCCATGAGGGTTCAGGGGGAATGACTATACACACATATCCATCTTTATTTATCTGTTCAGCAGTTGATGGACATACGGGATTATTTATACTTTTAAGCTATCAATATTATAAATACTGTTGTAAGGACATTGTGGACAACTTTATGTGTGTCTTCATTTCTCTTGGATATATACCTAGAGTAAACTTCGGGATCATATGATAACTGCTGAATCTACTGAAGACCACCAGATGTTTTCCAAATGATGTGACCTTTCGTGACTGATTTCTTTCATTTAGCACAATGTTTACAAGGTTCACCCACAGTATAGCAGTATTAGCGCTTCACTCTTTTTTTTTTTTTATTATTCTTTATTTTAAAGGTTTTACAGAGTTTTGTTGCTCACAGACATGTATGTTCCCAGATCAGGCATATGCATATCCCTGGTCCCCACCCCGCTAGTTCCCCCATCCCACCCCTACGGACCATTGCCCCATGCCATTGTAAACACTCCTATGCTCTTAGCACAATGACAACAGCTATCTTTTCCACACATGATAGTATAGGTTTCCATGTTATTCCCTCCATGCCTCCCCATCCCTATTTCTTCCCCACAATGTCCCTATGTCTATGAATACACTATTGGAGGGATGCACAGAGCTCCCGCCCCCGCTTTTAATGCAGTTTTGCTTTCCTTGGTTTCAGTTACCCATGGTCAAACCACAGTTCAAAAACACTAAATGGAAAATTCCAGAAATAAATACTTCACAGGGATTCAACTGCGCACTCCTTTGAGTAGTGACAGGAGGGCTCACGCTCTCCCATTGGTCCCTGGAGCCATCCACTCGGCAGGTCTATCCCAGAGTAGCCGTCTTGGTCACCAGACCAGCGGCCACAGTACCACAGTGCTTGTGTTCAGGGAACCCTTATTTTACTTAACAGCAGCTCCAAAGTGCAGGAGCAGTGATGGTGGCAATCTGGATATTCTCTAGCTGTGCCTCGTTTATACATTAAACTTCATCATAGGTAGTACATCGAGGAAAAACACAGTATGTGGGGTTCAGTATATCCATGGTATCAGGAATCCACTGGAGGTCTTAGAACATCTCCCATGAGGGTTCAGGGGGAATGACTATACACACATATCCATCTTTATTTATCTGTTCAGCAGTTGATGGACATACGGGATTATTTATACTTTTAAGCTATCAATATTATAAATACTGTTGTAAGGACATTGTGGACAACTTTATGTGTGTCTTCATTTCTCTTGGATATATACCTAGAGTAAACTTCGGGATCATATGATAACTGCTGAATCTACTGAAGACCACCAGATGTTTTCCAAAGTGACTGAACCATTTGACATTCCTACCTGCAGGGTATGAAAGTTCCAGTTTCTTTACATCCCTAATAATACTTTACAAAAATACTGCAGCTATCACAGTGGGTATGAAGTGGCATCTTATTGTGATTCTGATCTGCACTGGGTCAAACAAAGCAGATCACATCGTTTCTTTCCATGTGCTTACTGGTCATCCATATATCCTCTGCGTGTTCAAATTATGCACCCACTTTCAAACTGGGCATTTTATTGAGCTCTTAGAGTTGTTCATATATTCCGGATATTATATCCCTGTCAACTATATGGTTAGCAAATACATTCTCCATTCTATCAACTGCCGTTTTACTCTGTTGATGATGTCTTTGGAAGTATAAAAGTTTAATTTGATGAAGTCCAACTTATTTTTTCTTTTGTTGCTTGTGCTTTTGATGCTGCATTTAAGAACCATCATCGAATCCACAGCCATGAAGATTTACTTCTACTTTTGTTCCCTAAGGGTTTTATGACTTTAGCTCTTACATTTAGATCCATTTCGAGTTAACTGCTGTATACAGTGTGAAATAGGGAATCCATTTTCTTCCTCTGCATGTAGATATCCAGTTGACCTAGGACCATCTGTTTTTCTTTTGCCCAAGGAATTGTCTTGGTATCATTTTTGAAAATCAAATCACCATAAATGAGTTTCCTTTTGGACTCCCAATTCTAGTCCATTTATACACAGACACACAGAGACACCCAGAGACACACAGACACACACAGACACAGACACACACACACACACCCCCTGAATCCTTTGATTCTGGGGTGACTTGTAGGATGAACAATTTCTGCAAAGAAGCCATCTGTTACTTTAATAGTGACTGCAGTTACTCGGTAGGCGAGTGTGAGGGGTATTACCATCTTAACACTATTAAGTCTTCTGATCCATGAACTTGGGAGTTTTCTCCCCAATTATTTAGGAAATTTCTTTAAATGTTTCCTATTTTTCAGAATATAGATTTTTTACTGCTCTGTTAAACTTACTCCTAACAATCCTATTTTTTTTGATGTTATTATAAATAAAATTGTCTACTTAATTTCATTTTGAGATTGTTCATTGCAACTATATAGAAATGAAACTGAGTTCTGCATGCTGGCCTCCTATCCAGCAACCTTGCTGAACTCTTGTTAGTTCTGAGAGGTTTTTAGTACATTCTTTAGGATTTTCTACATACAAAATCAAGTCAACTGCAAATAAAGATGGTTTTATGTCTTCCTTTTCAATCTGGATGCCTTTTATTTCATTTTCTTGTCTAACTCTCCTGGAGGAAATAACCATTTTTTAAGAGAAAAGGATTGCATAATTTTCTCAAACCTGTGATATGATGATGACTAAAAACTTTCTTGAATTCCAGAAATAACATAGAACTTATTTCATCAAAAATAACTAACCAGAAAGAACTCCAGATCAGTTCTGATATTATGGCATCAAAGCCCTGTAAAAGGTCACCAGAGGAAAACAGGGTAGTGCCAGACCCAGGGTCAAGAACATGCAAAAATCACACCCATTCCCTGCTCACTGCCACGAGAACTTCACTTATACACTGGCTACTGGTTACCTAAGTAAGATGCTAGTAAGAACCCCTTCTGAAGATGAATAAAGGTTATGTTCTTTCAAATTTCTATTTGATGTGTTCTGATCCTTAAATACATTCTAAAGTACTTCTTCTTTCATCAACGTTGATCCTAATAAAGGTTATACTTAAGAACTGACAAAATAATGTGTCAATCAAAACGTAAAATATGCCATTACAGAATTTCTCAAAGACAAAGGAGAAGCTGGCTTGGGCGGCTGCTGACGTGTGTGTCTGAGCCGAGGCCAAAGTGGGTTGGAGTCCAGGACTGACAGGCCTAAGTCATTTCTGGCCGTGTGGTCAAGAAATCAGTTACGTACAAAGGAATTATATAATACGATATAATAAACATATCAAGAAAAATGGGCATTGGATTTCTCTGTCACAGTAGGGCTAGTACAGGGGAAGACCACAACAATGTCTGCTGTTGGATCAGCACTGCAGGACTAGGTGAGAACTCATGGTACTTACACACTGTACAGACAGACAGACACAGCAGGCGAAGTGTGACCATACACACACGTTTCTTTAAATGTTTCCTATTTTTCAGAATATAGATTTTTACTGCTCTGTTAAACTTACTCCTAACAATCCTATTTTTGATGTTATTATAAATAAAATTGTCTACTTAATTTCATTTTGAGATTGTTCATTGCAACTATATAGAAATGAAACTGAGTTCTGCATGCTGGCCTCCTATCCAGCAACCTTGCTGAACTCTTGTTAGTTCTGAGAGGTTTTTAGTACATTCTTTAGGATTTTCTACATACAAAATCAAGTCAACTGCAAATAAAGATGGTTTTATGTCTTCCTTTTCAATCTGGATGCCTTTTATTTCATTTTCTTGTCTAACTCTCCTGGAGGAAATAACCATTTTTTAAGAGAAAAGGATTGCATAATTTTCTCAAACCTGTGATATGATGATGACTAAAAACTTTCTTGAATTCCAGAAATAACATAGAACTTATTTCATCAAAAATAACTAACCAGAAAGAACTCCAGATCAGTTCTGATATTATGGCATCAAAGCCCTGTAAAAGGTCACCAGAGGAAAACAGGGTAGTGCCAGACCCAGGGTCAAGAACATGCAAAAATCACACCCATTCCCTGCTCACTGCCACGAGAACTTCACTTATACACTGGCTACTGGTTACCTAAGTAAGATGCTAGTAAGAACCCCTTCTGAAGATGAATAAAGGTTATGTTCTTTCAAATTTCTATTTGATGTGTTCTGATCCTTAAATACATTCTAAAGTACTTCTTCTTTCATCAACGTTGATCCTAATAAAGGTTATACTTAAGAACTGACAAAATAATGTGTCAATCAAAACGTAAAATATGCCATTACAGAATTTCTCAAAGACAAAGGAGAAGCTGGCTTGGGCGGCTGCTGACGTGTGTGTCTGAGCCGAGGCCAAAGTGGGTTGGAGTCCAGGACTGACAGGCCTAAGTCATTTCTGGCCGTGTGGTCAAGAAATCAGTTACGTACAAAGGAATTATATAATACGATATAATAAACATATCAAGAAAAATGGGCATTGGATTTCTCTGTCACAGTAGGGCTAGTACAGGGGAAGACCACAACAATGTCTGCTGTTGGATCAGCACTGCAGGACTAGGTGAGAACTCATGGTACTTACACACTGTACAGACAGACAGACACAGCAGGCGTAAGTGTGACCATACACACACGTGTTTCCTGAATCTGTCGCTGAGAGGGCTTAGAGGCAATGAAACCCCAGTGGTAATGGGCATATTTACTGCCCAGGTATTGTTTTTCTAACTGCACTCTCCACCAAAGGGAACCAGAATGCCCTGGAAAAGTGCCTGAATGCAGAGCTGGGTCAGGGAAAGTACAAGATGAACCTGGAATATTTGGTGCCAGAAAGTAAATGCTCCAAAAACATTGGTGATCTCTCAAGAGAATACAGGAGTCTACCTTGAAAAAGAGCCTGCTGGCCAAGTCTGAGACAACTTGAGCATTCAAAGTAAACACTGAGAGTAATGGGTTATATAATACATTGACTAATGTTAGGATTCCTTGAGTCCACACTGATACAACCCAGCAAGCAGGGAGAAGGGACGGCTCTTTTTTTATAGTAGAATAGCAACTAAGAAAAGTAGAAGCAATGATTCAATGAGAAAATAAAAATAATCTGGCAGCTATTTCATATAAGAATCAGCAATGAATGTAAAAATGAACAGCTACAGCCTCAGGTCAAGCCAAAACTTTTTCTGTGAACCTTGGGAGACTTGATAACATTATGTGCAGCTGACAGGAAATACGTATTATTTGGTCAGAGCAATCCTACTTCTAGGAGTCCATTCTACATAAATGTCAGTATGTATGCAAAAAGATGCATAAACTCTTTTGTCATTTTATATCTTAGCACAATAATGTTTTGATTCACTGTTTTCATATTAGAAGATAGCAGGTTTCTATTTAACTTTATTTGTTTATATGATGAAGTGAATCTGCAGAGGACTAAAAAGCCAGTCTAGTAATGATAGGTGAGAGAGAGAAACTGAAGGTCCCTTAGCAGTCCATTTAAGACCACAGAAACTCAGGAATAAAGACTGTCACAGTGTATCATCTATCATAACTATGCTTTGTTATTGTCACAGATACAGCATTTTAAAATGTGATGTTCTTCTTTGAAGTTTTAAATCTAAAACTGGCTGCTGTAATCTTTCTGTAAGGTAATACAGGAAGTGATAGTAGAGTGATATAAAAAGCCCTTTATAAAATTTGGATCAGATTTTAATAGGTTCAATTTTGACCAGGCAATATATTAACAGATTTTCCTCAATTATCCATTCACCGCATATGAGCTACCTAGAATGTTTAATATTTTCAAATACAACCAGAAATGCACGGCTAAAACAAAAGTGGTTGTTTAAGAATTCCTAACTAGTGAAAAACAGTCCTTCATACTTTTAAAATATTGAATAGAAGACAAAATGAGCACTTCCCCTTGCAGGAAGATGAAATGAACCTGCTTCTCCCTACTGACTAAGTACTACAGAAAACCTTGGACATCACATATGAAATACACATAAGAAGACAATAAAAGGTGAGAGAAGTGGACAGCCCCTAGGGACTCTGAGACCCAAGGAAGGACATAGTTGTGAGCTTTCTGGGTTTGGGGGTGAGGTTTCCCCTTTATTCCAGATGGCACAATGGAAAAGCTGGAAAACTGTAAATACCAACATACAGACCAAAAAAGGAAAAAAGTACCAAGAAAAGCCTTCTCTATCTAACTAAAGAACCAGGAAAGAGACAGGCGCAGCAAGAAAGAAAACTTTTAGACAATAACCTCAAAAACACAAACTGCCCCAACTTACTCAATATGGAATAGATAATTACTCCTATAACTAGTGAAAAAACTGTTTGCAATTAATTTCTGAAAAAGAAATATCTAGACCCAGATGGTTTCACTGGAAAACTCTACCAAAGAAGAATTAACAGCAATTTTATCAATCTCTTTCAGAAAGTAAAAGACATTGAACCCCAACCCAAGACAGTATAAAAAAGAAAACTATAAGCAAGTACCCAATATGACTACAGATGCAAAGATCCTCTCCAAAATGTGAACAAACAGAATTTAGCAGCTGGTTTATTCCAAGGATGCTAGGCTGAGGCAGTATTCAAAAACCAAACAATATAATCTATACAGACAAGAAAAATTACATGATGACATCAACCGATGCAGTAAATATACTTGACAAATACAAGCCATGGATGATAAAAACCCTACAGCAAGACTATGCTTTGTTACAAACTTAAAGTGTTTTTTGAAGTTTTAAATCTAAAACTGGCTGCTGTAATCTTTCTGTAAGGTAATACAGGAAGTGATAGTAGAGTGATATAAAAAGCCCTTTATAAAATTTGGATCAGATTTTAATAGGTTCAATTTTGACCAGGCAATATATTAACAGATTTTCCTCAATTATCCATTCACCGCATATGAGCTACCTAGAATGTTTAATATTTTCAAATACAACCAGAAATGCACGGCTAAAACAAAAGTGGTTGTTTAAGAATTCCTAACTAGTGAAAAACAGTCCTTCATACTTTTAAAATATTGAATAGAAGACAAAATGAGCACTTCCCCTTGCAGGAAGATGAAATGAACCTGCTTCTCCCTACTGACTAAGTACTACAGAAAACCTTGGACATCACATATGAAATACACATAAGAAGACAATAAAAGGTGAGAGAAGTGGACAGCCCCTAGGGACTCTGAGACCCAAGGAAGGACATAGTTGTGAGCTTTCTGGGTTTGGGGGTGAGGTTTCCCCTTTATTCCAGATGGCACAATGGAAAAGCTGGAAAACTGTAAATACCAACATACAGACCAAAAAAGGAAAAAAAAGTACCAAGAAAAGCCTTCTCTATCTAACTAAAGAACCAGGAAAGAGACAGGCGCAGCAAGAAAGAAAACTTTTAGACAATAACCTCAAAAACACAAACTGCCCCAACTTACTCAATATGGAATAGATAATTACTCCTATAACTAGTGAAAAAACTGTTTGCAATTAATTTCTGAAAAAGAAATATCTAGACCCAGATGGTTTCACTGGAAAACTCTACCAAAGAAGAATTAACAGCAATTTTATCAATCTCTTTCAGAAAGTAAAAGACATTGAACCCCAACCCAAGACAGTATAAAAAAGAAAACTATAAGCAAGTACCCAATATGACTACAGATGCAAAGATCCTCTCCAAAATGTGAACAAACAGAATTTAGCAGCTGGTTTATTCCAAGGATGCTAGGCTGAGGCAGTATTCAAAAACCAAACAATATAATCTATACAGACAAGAAAAATTACATGATGACATCAACCGATGCAGTAAATATACTTGACAAATACAATAGCCATGGATGATAAAAACTCAGCCAACGAGGAATATAGGGTATCTTCCGCAATATGATGAAGAGTGAATACTTTCTCCTGTAAGATTAGAAACATTTAAAAAAAAAAAAAGAAACATGGCAAGGATGTCTGCTCTCACAATTTTTATTCAAAATAGCTCTGGACATTCTAATTAATGCAATAAAGCAAGAAAAGGAACTAAAAATTATACAAATTGGAAAAGAAGAAATTAAACTGTTTTTACTTGCATAAAACATAGACTCTATGTAGCAAATCTTAAAGATTATAAAACAAGAGCTAAGGCTTCCCTGGTGGTCCAGTGGTTAAGTGTCTGCCTTGCAATGTAGGGAACACTGGTTTGGTCCCTGATTTGGGAAGATCCCACATGCCACGGAGCAACTCAGCACATGTGCCACCATTAACCAGCCCACGCTCTAGAGCCCAAGCCCCGCAACAAGCAAAGCCACTACAACGAGAAGCCCACACATGCAACCAGAGAGTTGTCCCTGCTTATTGCAACTAGAGAAAGCCCAACAAAGACCCAGTCTAGCCAAACATGAATAAATAACTACAAAACCCAACAGCTATAAGTAAGTTCAGCAAAGTCACAAGGTATAAGATCAACATGCAAAAATATACTATAATGCAAATCACATATCTACTGAGGGACTCATATCCAGAATATACAGAAAAGTCTTAAAAATCTGTAACAAAAAACCCCAAAGCCCTGATTTTGATTCAAAACAGGCAAAAGACTTGAACAGACATTTCTCCAAAGGAGAAAAATGGGTATATACACAAAATGATTGAAATCGGGAACCTAAATTGATACTTACACACCCATGTTCATAACAGCATTATTCACAATAGCCAAAAGGTGGAAGCAACCCAAATATCTACTGACAGATGAATGGATATAAAATATGCTATTTTCATGTACCACTCATATACCATTTACCATTCATAGTCTGTAGCCCATTAGGCTCCTCATGGGATTTTCCCAGCAAGAATACTGGAGTGGGTTGCCATTTTCTCCTCCAGGGGTTATTCCTGACTCAAGGACTAAACCCAAGTCTCCTTCATCGGCAGGCAGATTCTTAACCTCTGAGCTACCCAGGAATCCCTAACTCAAAATGGATCATGGATTTAAATGATACATGTAAAAATATAAAAGTTTTAGAAGATATTCGAGGCTTAAGACTTAGTGAAGAATTCTTAGACATAACACCAAAAGCATGATACGTAAAAGGAAAAATTGGACTGCAACAGAACTAAAGCTTACACTCTGTGAAGCCTTGTTAAAATGATGAGAAGACAAGCTGGTTAAGGTCTTGTGTCGAGAGTGTACAAAGAACTCTCATAACTCAACAATATACACGCAGACAATCAAGAAAATGCCCCAAAGACAGGAGGGTGCATTTCACTTTACAGACATGTTTGGACGGTGAATAAGCACATGACAAAGTGTCCACTGTCACCAGCTGTTAAGACCACAGTGAGAAACCATGGCCCACCTATCAGAACAGCTAACTTTAAAAACAGTAACAAAACCAAATGCTGGCAAGGACATGGGGAAACTACATCTCTGATACTTTGTTAGTGGTGAATATGAAATGGTACAGCCACTTTAGAAATGTTTGACATTTGGTTTGGCAATAAGCAAATGGAAAATAGTTTGGCAGCCTCTTAAAAAACATACAACTCACCATACAACTCAGCAATTGTACTCCTAGGCATTTATCCCAGAGAAACAAAAACTAAAGTCTAGACAAAAACCTGTATAACAAATGTTTATAGCAATTTTTGTTTTTGGTAAGGGTCCTAAATTAGAGACAATCTTGCTGCTGCTGCTGTTTAGTCACTAAGTCGTGTCCAACTCTTTGCAACCCCATGGACTGCAGCCCACCAGATTCCTCTGTGTATGGGATTTCCCAGGCAAGAATACTGGAGTGGGTTGCTATTTCCTTCTCCAGGGGATCTTCTCAATCAAGGGATCCAATCAGCATCTCCTGCAATGAAGGCAGATTCTTTACCTCTGAGCCACTGGGGAAGCCCTATTTTAGCATAAAAGTTCCTAACAACCTCTGAGATTGGTGGTCAAAGAAGGCATCTCAGGATTTTACTGATTTTCATACACAAAAGCAAAACTGTAGTACCTTATATACAAATTTAAGTATTTCAGGTTTCATTATGCATCATGTCTCTTAAGACTGCTTTTGTACCTAAAGATCAATTACTTCTCGGTGGTTTAAAATTCAAACAACACTATAATGGACTGCAGGGAGATCAAACCAGTCAATCCTGAAGGGAATCCACCCTGAATATTCATTGGAAGGACTGATGCTAAAGCTGAAGCTCCAATACTTTGGCTATCTGATGTGAAGAACTGATTCACTGGAAAAGACTCTAATGATAGGAAAGACTGAGGGCAGGAGGAGAAGAGGGAGACACGTGATGAGATGGTTGGGTGGCATCACTGACTCAGTGGACAATGAGCAAACCCTGGGAGACAGTGGAGGACAGGGAAGCCTGCAGTGCTGCAGTCCATGGGGTTGCAAAGAGGCAGTCATGGCTTAGTGACTGAACAACAACAAATGCTATAAAACAAATACTTTGACCAATAAAGCCAAGTTTTAATAAGTTCGATCTGACTTAATAACTTACTGTTTGATTTTTTTTAAAGTAATTTATTATTCAAGATGAGTAGGGGGATAAGACACTTTCTTTACTGAAAAAAAAAAAAAAAAAAAGCGCGTCTTATCAGTATCAGGACCTTCCAGTTATCCACTGCAGTTAAGAGCAATCTCAAAACAAGACTTTACAAACTATTTCAGAGTACTTTCTTCAATAAATGAATGAACCTGAAAAATCGTTGATCTGTTTTGAAAAAAGTCTAGACAAAACCTGTATAACAAATGTTTATAGCAAGGGTCCTAAATTAGAGACAATCTTGCTGCTGCTGTTTAGTCACTCAGTCGTGTCCAACTCTTTGCAACCCCATGGACTGCAGCCCACCAGATTCCTCTGTGTATGGGATTTCCCAGGCAAGAATACTGGAGTGGGTTGCTATTTCCTTCTCCAGGGGATCTTCTCAATCAAGGGATCCAATCAGCATCTCCTGCAATGAAGGCAGATTCTTTACCTCTGAGCCACTGGGAAGCCCTATTTTAGCATAAAAGTTCCTAACAACCTCTGAGATTGGTGGTCAAAGAAGGCATCTCAGGATTTTACTGATTTTCATACACAAAAGCAAAACTGTAGTACCTTATATACAAATTTAAGTATTTCAGGTTTCATTATGCATCATGTCTCTTAAGACTGCTTTTGTACCTAAAGATCAATTACTTCTCGGTGGTTTAAAATTCAAACAACACTATAATGGACTGCAGGGAGATCAAACCAGTCAATCCTGAAGGGAATCCACCCTGAATATTCATTGGAAGGACTGATGCTAAAGCTGAAGCTCCAATACTTTGGCTATCTGATGTGAAGAACTGATTCACTGGAAAAGACTCTAATGATAGGAAAGACTGAGGGCAGGAGGAGAAGAGGGAGACACGTGATGAGATGGTTGGGTGGCATCACTGACTCAGTGGACAATGAGCAAACCCTGGGAGACAGTGGAGGACAGGGAAGCCTGCAGTGCTGCAGTCCATGGGGTTGCAAAGAGGCAGTCATGGCTTAGTGACTGAACAACAACAAATGCTATAAAACAAATACTTTGACCAATAAAGCCAAGTTTTAATAAGTTCGATCTGACTTAATAACTTACTGTTTGATTTTTTTTAAAGTAATTTATTATTCAAGATGAGTAGGGGGATAAGACACTTTCTTTACTGAAAAAAAAAAAAAAAAAAAAGCGCGTCTTATCAGTATCAGGACCTTCCAGTTATCCACTGCAGTTAAGAGCAATCTCAAAACAAGACTTTACAAACTATTTCAGAGTACTTTCTTCAATAAATGAATGAATGAACACCTGAAATTTCTTACATACAGAAACACCCACACCTTGAAAGCAAACCTGGATATCTAAGAATGGCACTTAACTAGATTAAACTTACAAAATAATTTTAAAATAAAGTGATATTTAACATGAGCAAATAATACCAAGGTCAGGAAAAAAAAGCCAATAGACAAAACAAAACATCAAATTAGATCCCTCAGAAACCCTTTCAAAAGGCTAAGTGAAGGTAAATTACGCACAACCGTCTCTTTTCACTGTGAATTCTGTGATTCTCTGAAGGCCAAAATAATAAACTTCTGGGTAAAGTTATGAACCCATGCTTAGTAGACACCGGTGTGCTTGTCTAGGAAGAAAGACTGCAGGGAGCTCCTCTTCTAGCCCTAGGTCACCAGCCCCAATCCAGCATATCCTAGGATCCTAAAGCTTTTCTTGCTTAAGACATGCAACTGTATTCCATGTTTTGTTTTTAACCCCAAACAGCAGCAGAAGTGCAAAGGTCAATGAACAGAGGTAATGGCTACAGGAACAGTTTCCAAACTCTTATGCAAACAAATTAGAGAAAACACAACTCATGTCTTTTTTAAAAAATACAGAAATTAAAAAAAAAATACAGAGATATTCTGTTTTCATTCACTTGTAGCTGTTCTCATAATTTAGAAACCAAAATGGAACAAGCAATAGCTCAACATGTGAAAACAGAGAGAAAGAAGACACATGCAGTATGCATGTATTCTTCTGTCAGCTTCATCTGGGGAAATAATTTTCAGCAAATTGTTCCTGCAAGCCGTCTTAATGCCACCTTGGCATCTTTTCTTTAATTACTGCCAGAGAAAGGTGGCACTTCTCCTCCCAGTTTTATTAAGGTATATTTGACAAATAAAAATTAAAATTGTATATACGGCTGCCATAAAACAAAGCAGGGTCAGGGGTACCCTCTGCGCAGCCCGAAGTCCAAGTACTGATATAACATACCATCACCCCTTTGTATACATGGTTCCCTGGACCCAAGGTTCTGTACCTTATTAGTTCCGTTTGTATTCTGTTAGTTCTGATTCAGTATCAGCCCAGCACCTTAAGAGCAATCTCAAAACAAGACTTTACAAACTATTTCAGAGTACTTTCTTCAATAAATGAATGAATGAACACCTGAAATTTCTTACATACAGAAACACCCACACCTTGAAAGCAAACCTGGATATCTAAGAATGGCACTTAACTAGATTAAACTTACAAAATAATTTTAAAATAAAGTGATATTTAACATGAGCAAATAATACCAAGGTCAGGAAAAAAAAGCCAATAGACAAAACAAAACATCAAATTAGATCCCTCAGAAACCCTTTCAAAAGGCTAAGTGAAGGTAAATTACGCACAACCGTCTCTTTTCACTGTGAATTCTGTGATTCTCTGAAGGCCAAAATAATAAACTTCTGGGTAAAGTTATGAACCCATGCTTAGTAGACACCGGTGTGCTTGTCTAGGAAGAAAGACTGCAGGGAGCTCCTCTTCTAGCCCTAGGTCACCAGCCCCAATCCAGCATATCCTAGGATCCTAAAGCTTTTCTTGCTTAAGACATGCAACTGTATTCCATGTTTTGTTTTTAACCCCAAACAGCAGCAGAAGTGCAAAGGTCAATGAACAGAGGTAATGGCTACAGGAACAGTTTCCAAACTCTTATGCAAACAAATTAGAGAAAACACAACTCATGTCTTTTTTAAAAAATACAGAAATTAAAAAAAAAATACAGAGATATTCTGTTTTCATTCACTTGTAGCTGTTCTCATAATTTAGAAACCAAAATGGAACAAGCAATAGCTCAACATGTGAAAACAGAGAGAAAGAAGACACATGCAGTATGCATGTATTCTTCTGTCAGCTTCATCTGGGGAAATAATTTTCAGCAAATTGTTCCTGCAAGCCGTCTTAATGCCACCTTGGCATCTTTTCTTTAATTACTGCCAGAGAAAGGTGGCACTTCTCCTCCCAGTTTTATTAAGGTATATTTGACAAATAAAAATTAAAATTGTATATACGGCTGCCATAAAACAAAGCAGGGTCAGGGGTACCCTCTGCGCAGCCCGAAGTCCAAGTACTGATATAACATACCATCACCCCTTTGTATACATGGTTCCCCTGGACCCAAGGTTCTGTACCTTATTAGTTCCGTATTTGTATTCTGTTAGTTCTGATTCAACTAACATGGATAGTGCAGTACTGCAGTAATGAAAAAAATCCACATATAATAAGGGTAGACATGCCCAGGTCCAACCTGAGCTGTTCGAGGGTTGATCACACTTAGGGTTCTGATGCATGTACACAACATGTAAGGATTACTACAGTCAAGCCACTTAAAGCAGCCACCAGAAACCGTGCTCTTTTAAAACTTTTTATTTACAGGAACAACATTCTAGTCAGTCTTTATCATTTTATACGTGGACAGCTTCCTACGCCGACAGTAAACTCATGGGCGGGGAATGAACCAGGGCCCAGGAACCACATGCCCTGGGCTTTGGGGATACACAGATGTAGGAGCTCCAGAGCCAGGCAGGCTTTGAGTAAATGTCTGTGGTTAACGGAGCTGATCCTAATCTCATACTCTCCAGAGACCTATCTTCAGAGCCGACTCGACTTCTATCAGCTCCCTTGCTAATTAGTACCACACGCTGATTACTCAATGTCTGAATTCTCAAATCATTCCTGGATTATTTTTCCTCATTTCTGAATGCGTAATAAATGTTAACATTAATCAGGTCACAACAGCTCTAAATTGTACTTTGTGTTGATCCATTTTTAGAACAAGAATGGTATCTGAAATCTTCATCAAACTCCTGTCAATTAACCACAACAAAACGTAGAGAAATGACGCTAATGCAAACAGCCTGTCAAATATGCCTCTGGCTTACCTGGAAGGAAAGGCCTCCATCTCCTGCCTCACGCCCAGGACTTGTCTAGGCCTGCTTCTCCAGAGAGGCCGAGAATTCCAGAGACAAAGACACTGAGTAGAGAACACCCATGCTCCAGAACTTTCCGTACCTGGCAAAGCTTAAGTGATGATGTGGATGAAGAGACAAATTTGGGCCCAAACCTGACAGTGACTCCCAGCCAAAATCAGCTGCTTGACCAGAATTTACAGATCCACTGGAGACAGCCATGGGCTACAGGCTGCTCTGCGGCTGCTCAAAAGCTTGGTTACGGATGCCTACCCTCACTGGAGTGTTCTATCTTTGTATCTCTGGAGACTAGACTAGAACACCCACCCAACGACCCCCACAAAGCAAGCTCCCCTCTCCGAGGTGACAGACAAGAAGTACAAAACTGCATAGGCCTTGCCACGTGTCTTCTTTCTTGTGGGTTATCCTCTTGCTCAGAGGAAGACTGTTCTCTCTCTGCCTCTGAGCGCCACCCGGGCCTGTGTGCTTCCACACTCACCTTCAGGAGACCCTCTGGGCCCTTCTCTGTGCTACCGTCCAGGTTCGCGCACCTGAGTTTCTGCTGGGCTTTCACTAGCTCCCATCTGCTCAGGCTGGAATCCATTTGTTACCTGTGGAATCAGTCTACCCAAATGATCTAAGGCTCCAGGTTTTTATTTTCATTATATTGCACTGAAAATGTCTACTTTGGAGCAAAATGTTTTCATGATGAAGAGGTGGAGGGAGTAACTGTAATAAAAACATTAACACTCCTTTCTTGTCATGACATAAGCAAGCTAACCAGCAGCCATAGTCAGTTTCGGCAAAACATTCCCATCGAGATATAAAGCCTCTGGAAAACCAGAGACTCTGCTTTGTTCCAGGCCCTCCCCGGGTCTCTGTCCTGTATGCCCCCCACCGCCAGCTTATGATAGAGATTCCAAGTCTTGTCTTCATGTTGCCCAGCTATCCAGGCACAAGTCCTTAAAAGCTGAGATTTTTCTAAAGTTAATTACAGTTTTCTTAAATATTTAAAATAAACCTTTAAGACCTCTCCCTATAACCCAAGTACTTCTTCATTACCCTTGAATCTGTTACAGATTTAAACAGTTATGAAAGAAATGGCTGCAGTCCGCCGATTAAAGCCAAGATTATCTCCCAAGCAAATCGTAGCACCAGTGGCGAATCCAAAAAGTACAGTTAAACTAAACAGTCCTCTTTTCCTTTTACTTGCCTTCTTAAATAACATGTTCAAAACTTCTACTTTTTAAAATGACAATGTAACACTGTGACTAACTGCATGGCCAAAGAGCCTCTGTTACATCAAAAGATTCACAGAATGAATTTAACGTTAGGGTGTTTTTTAAAAGAGACATTAAAGATACATTGCAATTCATATTCACTAGACTCCATGAGAATTTCTGAAAACATTATTCATTATTTAAAGGACAGGAATATTGCAAATTTAGTAGACTAGTTCAAATATACTTACTAACATTTAGTCAGTGTATCACTGTATCTAATTCTCCTTCCCCATCCTCTCTAACTTTACTGACCTGGAATATTTTCCTTTGGTTTTATTCAGAGGTTGGAGGAATTTCCTGGCATTACTTTAAAAGTTATCCTCTTGCTCAGAGGAAGACTGTTCTCTCTCTGCCTCTGAGCGCCACCCGGGCCTGTGTGCTTCCACACTCACCTTCAGGAGACCCTCTGGGCCCTTCTCTGTGCTACCGTCCAGGTTCGCGCACCTGAGTTTCTGCTGGGCTTTCACTAGCTCCCATCTGCTCAGGCTGGAATCCATTTGTTACCTGTGGAATCAGTCTACCCAAATGATCTAAGGCTCCAGGTTTTTATTTTCATTATATTGCACTGAAAATGTCTACTTTGGAGCAAAATGTTTTCATGATGAAGAGGTGGAGGGAGTAACTGTAATAAAAACATTAACACTCCTTTCTTGTCATGACATAAGCAAGCTAACCAGCAGCCATAGTCAGTTTCGGCAAAACATTCCCATCGAGATATAAAGCCTCTGGAAAACCAGAGACTCTGCTTTGTTCCAGGCCCTCCCCGGGTCTCTGTCCTGTATGCCCCCCACCGCCAGCTTATGATAGAGATTCCAAGTCTTGTCTTCATGTTGCCCAGCTATCCAGGCACAAGTCCTTAAAAGCTGAGATTTTTCTAAAGTTAATTACAGTTTTCTTAAATATTTAAAATAAACCTTTAAGACCTCTCCCTATAACCCAAGTACTTCTTCATTACCCTTGAATCTGTTACAGATTTAAACAGTTATGAAAGAAATGGCTGCAGTCCCGATTAAAGCCAAGATTATCTCCCAAGCAAATCGTAGCACCAGTGGCGAATCCAAAAAGTACAGTTAAACTAAACAGTCCTCTTTTCCTTTTACTTGCCTTCTTAAATAACATGTTCAAAACTTCTACTTTTTAAAATGACAATGTAACACTGTGACTAACTGCATGGCCAAAGAGCCTCTGTTACATCAAAAGATTCACAGAATGAATTTAACGTTAGGGTGTTTTTTAAAAGAGACATTAAAGATACATTGCAATTCATATTCACTAGACTCCATGAGAATTTCTGAAAACATTATTCATTATTTAAAGGACAGGAATATTGCAAATTTAGTAGACTAGTTCAAATATACTTACTAACATTTAGTCAGTGTATCACTGTATCTAATTCTCTCCTTCCCCATCCTCTCTAACTTTACTGACCTGGAATATTTTCCTTTGGTTTTATTCAGAGGTTGGAGGAATTTCCTGGCATTACTTTAAAATAATGATCAAAACTCCCATAACAGCAGCAATTTGGTTTGCACTGATGAGGCTGGTAGACACGACAGGTGAGAAAAACACAGACGAGGAAGTTTCCACAGCACAAGTGCTACCCCACAGCCCTGTGGAGCACTTTCATAAACACTGCAATACTTCACCACCTCCTCTTCAGAAGAGAGATTGTCTTCTTCAAGAAGAGAACTTAACTTAGATCTAACTGTGAAATTAGAACTCAGAGTTCCTGACACCAAGGCCCAGACTACTGGATTAAAGACTCTAATGAGGTCTGCAAAGAAATTATCTATGCAATTTGAGACTGCGTGCACTAAAAAGGAACTAAGAGAAGAAAACACAAATTGTCTTATTTAAATTTTCCCTAGCATATTCAAATAATGGTTATTCAGAGTGAAATATTTTTCACTCTAAAGCCTCTTTGTGTAATAAAATCATCATACACAGGATTTCAGCCCAGAGTTTGTCCAAGTAGACACATCTGGAGAAACCAGACATTTGGTAGACAAAGACAGTAACATTGCAAATAAAAGTGAAGAGTGGGCGGCGGAGAGGCGGAGCCAGAGGACCGCGTGGCGGTGAGGCGGTGAGGCGGTGCCAGCGGAGAGGCGCAGCGCCGACCTGGAGCAGTGCAGCGCCAGGTGGAATCTCCACACACTGGCCAAAGCCCAACCTTAGGAATCCTGAGAGAAAACACCGACTACAAGACTCAAACATAAAACATCAAAAAACACATAATAATGAAAACATAGAGAAACACCACACAAATGAAGGAACAAACTATGAACATACAGACCCAAATGACTGAAAAGGAAATAGACAAACTATCAGAAAAAGAATTCAGAAAAGTGATAGTAAGAATGATTCAAAACTCCGAAAACAGAATAACAGAATTGACACACTGGAGAAAGACATGCAAGAAATTAAGAAAAAACTAAAAGAGAAAAACAGCTCAATTGATGAACTTAAAAAACAACAAACAGAGACAAACAATTCAATTGCTGAACTTAAAAATACTATGGAAGGACTCAATAGTACAGTATCCAAGGCAGAAGAATGGATAAGTGAGCTGGAAGACAGAGTGGAGGAAATAACAGTTGAAGAACAACAACAAAAAAAAGAGCAAAAAATGAAAAGAACTGAGGACAGTCTCAGAGACCTCTGGGAAAATATCAAACATACCAACAGTCGAATAATAGGGATACCAGAAGAAGAAGAGAAAAAGGCAGGCTATGGAAAAATTTTTGAAGAGATTATAGCAGAAAACTTCCCCAATATGGGAAAGGAAATAGTCAATCAGGTCCAAGAAGCACAGGGAGTCCTATATGGGATAAGTCCTAGGAGAAACACGCCAAGACACGTATTAATTGAGCTAACACAGACTAAACACAAAGACAGAACACTTAGAACAGCAAGGGAAACAACAGGTAACATGCAAGGTAAATCCTATACGTTTAACTGTTGATTTCTCAACAGAAATCCTGCAGGCCAGAAGACAATGGCAAGGCACATTTAAAGCGGTGAAAGAGAAAAATCTACAACCGAGGATACTACACCCTTCAAGGATCTCATTCAGAATTAATGGAGAAGTCAAAAGCTTCACAGACAAGCAAAAGTTAACCAAATTTTGTATCACAAAACCAGCCTTACAACAAGTGCTAAAGGGCCTGATATAGCCAATAAATACACGAGTAGGAGAAGTCCTACAAATCAAACTCCAAACATCTAAGAAGATGACAATAGGAACATTCATATCAATAATTACTTTGAATATAAACAGACTAAATGCTAAAACCAAATGACACAGACTGGCTGAAGGATACAAAAGCAAGACCCATATATATATGCTGTTTACAAGAAACCCAAATGACTGAAAAGGAAATAGACAAACTATCAGAAAAAGAATTCAGAAAAGTGATAGTAAGAATGATTCAAAACTCCGAAAACAGAATAACAGAATTGACACACTGGAGAAAGACATGCAAGAAATTAAGAAAAAACTAAAAGAGAAAAACAGCTCAATTGATGAACTTAAAAAACAACAAACAGAGACAAACAATTCAATTGCTGAACTTAAAAATACTATGGAAGGACTCAATAGTACAGTATCCAAGGCAGAAGAATGGATAAGTGAGCTGGAAGACAGAGTGGAGGAAATAACAGTTGAAGAACAACAACAAAAAAAAGAGCAAAAAATGAAAAGAACTGAGGACAGTCTCAGAGACCTCTGGGAAAATATCAAACATACCAACAGTCGAATAATAGGGATACCAGAAGAAGAAGAGAAAAAGGCAGGCTATGGAAAAATTTTTGAAGAGATTATAGCAGAAAACTTCCCCAATATGGGAAAGGAAATAGTCAATCAGGTCCAAGAAGCACAGGGAGTCCTATATGGGATAAGTCCTAGGAGAAACACGCCAAGACACGTATTAATTGAGCTAACACAGACTAAACACAAAGACAGAACACTTAGAACAGCAAGGGAAACAACAGGTAACATGCAAGGTAAATCCTATACGTTTAACTGTTGATTTCTCAACAGAAATCCTGCAGGCCAGAAGACAATGGCAAGGCACATTTAAAGCGGTGAAAGAGAAAAATCTACAACCGAGGATACTACACCCTTCAAGGATCTCATTCAGAATTAATGGAGAAGTCAAAAGCTTCACAGACAAGCAAAAGTTAAAAAAATTTTGTATCACAAAACCAGCCTTACAACAAGTGCTAAAGGGCCTGATATAGCCAATAAATACACGAGTAGGAGAAGTCCTACAAATCAAACTCCAAACATCTAAGAAGATGACAATAGGAACATTCATATCAATAATTACTTTGAATATAAACAGACTAAATGCTAAAACCAAATGACACAGACTGGCTGAAGGATACAAAAGCAAGACCCATATATATATGCTGTTTACAAGAAACCCACTTCAGACCTAACAACACACGTAGACTGAAAGTGAGAGGATGGAAAAAGATATTCCATGCAAATGGAAATCAAAAGAAAGCTGGAGTAGCAATCCTCATATCAGACAAAATAAACTTTAAAATAAAGAAGATTACAAGAGACAAGGCAGGTCACTACATAATGTTCAAGGGATCTATCCAAGAGGAAGACATAACAATCATAAATATCTATGCACACAACACAGGAGCACCCCAAAACATAAGACAAACACTTTCAGACATAAAAGAAGAAATCAAAGATAACACAATAATAGTAGGAGACTTTAACACTCCTCTCACACCAATGGACAGATCATCAAAACAGAAAATTAATAAAGAAAACACAAGCCTTAAATGACACACTAGAAGAGATGGACCATATTGATATCTTTAGGACCTTCCATCCAAAAGCAGAAGAATACACTTTCTTCTCAAGTGCTCATGGAACACTCTCCAGGATAGACCACATCTTGGGCCACAAATCAAACCTTAGTAAATTCAAGAAAATTGAAATTACATCAGCCATCTTCTCTGACCACAATGCAATGAGACTAGAGATCAACTGCAGGAAAAAAAACTGCTAAAAACACAAACACATGGAGATTAAACAACACATACCTAAAAAACTGATTATCGAGCAAATCAAAGAAGAAATTTAAAAAAAGCACATGAAATGATGCTCAACCTCACTTATTGTTAGAGAAATGCAAATCAAAACTACAATGAGATATCACCTCGTCAGAATGGCCATCATCAACAAATTGACAGACAATAAATGCTGGAGAGGCTGCGGAGAAAAGGGAACCCTCCTGCATTGCTGGTGGGAATGTAAATTGATACAGCCTCTATGGAAGACAGTATGGAGATTCCTTAAAAACTAAAAATAGAAGCACCATATGACCCAGCAATCCCACTATTAGGCTTATACCCTGATGAAATCAAAACTGAAAGAAGCACCTGTACCCCAATGTTCATTGCAGCTCTCTATACAATAGCTAGAACATGGAAGCAACCTAGATGTCCATCGACGAACGAATGGATAAAGCAGCTCTGGTACATATATACAATGGAGTACTACTCAGTTGTAAAGAGAAATACAGAATAATCAGTTGTAATCAGGTGGATGGAGCTAGAACCTATTATAAAAAGTGAAGTAAGTTAAAAAGAGAAAGACAAGTATAGTATACTAACAACATATATATGGAATCTAGTAAGATGGTCATGATAACACACGCAGTGAAGTGTTGGTAAAACAAACACAGAGAACAGATTTATGGACATTGTGGGGAATGAACAGTGGGTGGGAGGCGTAAAGGAAGTAGCCTGAAGGCCTGAACTATCATATGTGAAGAAAATAGCTATAGTCATTGCTCTGTGAGAAAAGTAGATCCTTCAGGGGTGCTGTGTGACAGTCTGGAGGGGTGGGATGGGGGGGATATACATATGACTAATCTGAGAACATACATATCTGTAAACAACAAAACTCTGTAAAAGTTAAAAGTAAAATAAAAGTATAAAAGAAAAAACATAGAGAACAGACTTATGGACATTGGGGGAATGAACAGTGGGTGGGAGGCGTAGAGGGAGTAACATGGAAACCTATACTATCATATGTGAAAAAGATAGCTATTGCCATTGCGCTGTGGGAACAGAGGTTCCTCCAGGGGCACTGTGAGATGGCCTGGAGGGGTGGGACAGGGAGGTGGAGGGGAACAGGAGGGGGTAAAGGAGGGATGGGAGCCAGGGATATACATATGACTAATCTGGGATTATATATATAAACAACAAAACACTGTAAAAGTAAAAAAAGTAAAATAAAAATTCTAAAAAGAGACTAATGGAGAAAAGTATTGAAATTCAACCCTTAAAATAATGTGAGAAATGCACTGGAAATTATGGAAAATGTAGAAATGGTAATAAAAATTCTTGTCTAATTAAAAAAAAAAAGTGAAAAGCCACTTGAAAAATGAGGCCTGTGACTGTGTAGTGTGCTAGAACATACATGATCAACAATGAGATTATTGTGTGATACCACAGAATAGAATTTTGTCGAGCTATAGACACTTTTCAGTTAAACAGCTAGTTAGTTAGGGATATAATCTTTGGAATAGAAGATCATAAAATTACCAAATCAGACTCCAATAAAATATATGAAAAATGATGATTGACATTTATAAAATTCCTTTAATAAGAACACAGAAATCTGTGCTACAGTCCTAAGTCTAATGTCTTGTCACAGAGGGGAAAACCACCGTGTCACCGTCAATGAACAAGCAACATTTCTCACCCAAAGCCATGTATGTGCAAACTCTAAGTATACAACACAAAAGAAAACTATGAGAAAAAGTGCTATTTTAGTTACTGATACCACTGGAATTAAGAAGAGGCCTGTTAGCAACAGATAAGCAAAACCCAGAGAGGTACAACTACAATGAAATAAAAATGGCTCTAAACGTGTACTATCTTTTTCCCAGGCCTGAACTATCATATGTGAAGAAAATACCTACAGTCATTGCTCTGTGAGAAAAGTAGATCCTTCAGGTGCTGTGTGACAGTCTGGAGGGTGGGATGGGGGGGATATACATATGACTAATCTGAGAACATACATATCTGTAAACAACAAAACTCTGTAAAAGTTAAAAGTAAAATAAAAGTATAAAAGAAAAAACATAGAGAACAGACTTATGGACATTGGGGGAATGAACAGTGGGTGGGAGGCGTAGAGGGAGTAACATGGAAACCTATACTATCATATGTGAAAAAGATAGCTATTGCCATTGCGCTGTGGGAACAGAGGTTCCTCCAGGGGCACTGTGAGATGGCCTGGAGGGGTGGGACAGGGAGGTGGAGGGGAACAGGAGGGGGTAAAGGAGGGATGGGAGCCAGGGATATACATATGACTAATCTGGGATTATATATATAAACAACAAAACACTGTAAAAGTAAAAAAAGTAAAATAAAAATTCTAAAAAGAGACTAATGGAGAAAAGTATTGAAATTCAACCCTTAAAATAATGTGAGAAATGCACTGGAAATTATGGAAAATGTAGAAATGGTAATAAAAATTCTTGTCTAATTAAAAAAAAAAAGTGAAAAGCCACTTGAAAAATGAGGCCTGTGACTGTGTAGTGTGCTAGAACATACATGATCAACAATGAGATTATTGTGTGATACCACAGAATAGAATTTTGTCGAGCTATAGACACTTTTCAGTTAAACAGCTAGTTAGTTAGGGATATAATCTTTGGAATAGAAGATCATAAAATTACCAAATCAGACTCCAATAAAATATATGAAAAATGATGATTGACATTTATAAAATTCCTTTAATAAGAACACAGAAATCTGTGCTACAGTCCTAAGTCTAATGTCTTGTCACAGAGAGGGGGAAAAAAACCACCGTGTCACCCGTCAATGAACAAGCAACATTTCTCACCCAAAGCCATGTATGTGCAAACTCTAAGTATACAACACAAAAGAAAACTATGAGAAAAAGTGCTATTTTAGTTACTGATACCACTGGAATTAAGAAGAGGCCTGTTAGCAACAGATAAGCAAAACCCAGAGAGGTACAACTACAATGAAATAAAAATGGCTCTAAACGTGTACTATCTTTTTCCCCTGGATCACCCAGCCACTGGCTAGAGCGGAAACTTTCCTCAGGCTGTGATGAGTGAGCCCGTTGTCTCCAACAGCTGAATTTCATCAGACAGACTCCCAAGTACCCATCCAGAAGCCCTCCACTGAAGTTGTCCGGGACAGCAATAGTAACTGGTCGCTCCAAGATGGCATCTCAGGACAGTCACTGGGCTGTGTGAACACATTCCTCAGCCCGACGTCAGCGTCGGGCCATGGGCTGGAAGCGTCCACCGTGGACGGAAGACCTTCAGCACCGGGCTCAGGCGCCTGGTGAGCGGACTGTGAGGCGTCTGGTCGTCACTGCTGCAGGTCTTTCTAGGGACACCCTAACAGGTATTCCTCACCCCGTCCCTTTCTGGCTGTAACCAGTCGTCTGCCTCACGAACACAGATTTAGAGAGAAGAGCGAGAGAGGCCCTGGGAGGACAAAGGAAGATAAGACACGTTTAACACAGTGCCTGGACCAAGGAATATGAGTTGCACGAGTGTCGGCGACCACGACTACGTGCACCAAAACGGGAGAGGCGGCCAAGCCAGAGTGAGGCTTCAGGCCCCCTCTCCTCTTGGTTCTCCCAGAACAGTGTTTTTCAAATTGTGAGATGCATTTATGGGTACAGAATCAAAGTAATGGACAGTGAGCAGCATTTCGTAAAATATATAATAATCGGAATAGAAGATCATAAAATTACCAAATCAGACTCCAATAAAATATATGAAAATGATGATTGACATTTATAAAATTCCTTTAATAAGAACACAGAAATCTGTGCTACAGTCCTAAGTCTAATGTCTTGTCACAGAGAGGGGGAAAAAAACCACCGTGTCACCCGTCAATGAACAAGCAACATTTCTCACCCAAAGCCATGTATGTGCAAACTCTAAGTATACAACACAAAAGAAAACTATGAGAAAAAGTGCTATTTTAGTTACTGATACCACTGGAATTAAGAAGAGGCCTGTTAGCAACAGATAAGCAAAACCCAGAGAGGTACAACTACAATGAAATAAAAATGGCTCTAAACGTGTACTATCTTTTTCCCCTGGATCACCCAGCCACTGGCTAGAGCGGAAACTTTCCTCAGGCTGTGATGAGTGAGCCCGTTGTCTCCAACAGCTGAATTTCATCAGACAGACTCCCAAGTACCCATCCAGAAGCCCTCCACTGAAGTTGTCCGGGACAGCAATAGTAACTGGTCGCTCCAAGATGGCATCTCAGGACAGTCACTGGGCTGTGTGAACACATTCCTCAGCCCGACGTCAGCGTCGGGCCATGGGCTGGAAGCGTCCACCGTGGACGGAAGACCTTCAGCACCGGGCTCAGGCGCCTGGTGAGCGGACTGTGAGGCGTCTGGTCGTCACTGCTGCAGGTCTTTCTAGGGACACCCTAACAGGTATTCCTCACCCCGTCCCCTTTCTGGCTGTAACCAGTCGTCTGCCTCACGAACACAGATTTAGAGAGAAGAGCGAGAGAGGCCCTGGGAGGACAAAGGAAGATAAGACACGTTTAACACAGTGCCTGGACCAAGGAATATGAGTTGCACGAGTGTCGGCGACCACGACTACGTGCACCAAAACGGGAGAGGCGGCCAAGCCAGAGTGAGGCTTCAGGCCCCCTCTCCTCTTGGTTCTCCCAGAACAGTGTTTTTCAAATTGTGAGATGCATTTATGGGTACAGAATCAAAGTAATGGACAGTGAGCAGCATTTCTTAAAATATATATTAAAAAAACTACAACAAATTAAAAAACACAGGACTTTCCTGTCTGTCCAAGGCTTATCTGTTCAGCATATTTTTGTTTCGGTCATGTGTGTGTGTGTGCATGTGTGTGAGACAAGCAGAGAGCAAGCAGGTATTTGAGGAAACATGCCCTATGTCACCACGTAAAGGGACATTTCTAACAGTGGCCCAGTGCGCGTGTGTGCACAGTCGCTCAGTCACGTCCGACTCTCTGCAACCCTATGGATGATAAACTGTCAGGATCTTCTGTCAATGGGATTTCCCAGGCAAGGACTGGAGTGGGTATTTCCTTCTCCTGGGGATCTTCCTGGACCTGGGATCGAACCTGCATCTCCTAGATTCTTTAGCGCTGAGCTACCTAGGTGAATTCACTCTCTGAAACTGCTTGGCTTCACCTAAAACTGAATCTTCTGATCACAACAGTGAGGAAGATTTTGACCTCTACTGGATGTCTACAAATACCTTTAGTTTATCAGGTCCAAAGCAGAACTCTTTCTTTCCTTCTCTGAAAAATCTGCTCGTCTTCATGCTCCTTCATGTTCCCGCCTCATCCCGGCCACCACCACCTTCTGCGGAGAGTGCTCCACACACAGCCCTCCTGACGGCTCTTCCCACCTCCACTCCTAACAGAGGCCGTGCACGCTCCACTTGTGGAGGAGAAACAACACTGCTGATGCCACTCCGTGCCCACGGCCCCTGCATGGCCTGCAGTGTTTCCAGGAGAAAAAGCTGAACGCCATGTCATGATTCACAAAGCCCTGCACTGGCCAGCTGCATCTCCCTGCCTGAGACCACATCCACTTCAACCTCTCCTCTAGCCTCTAGCCGTGCTCTCTGCTCCCCAGACCTCCGGAATACGCCCTTCTCTGCCGAGAGCTCCTGAATTCTGTCCCTTCTAAAATTCCAACTTAGATCACTTCATCAATCAGTGTCCCCTGTCCTCCCACACCCTGTCCAAAACTGAGCTGAGGATTCTGCTACTATGTGAACTAACTACATCTTCCGTTACCCCCCATATGCTGCAATGCTGCTTGTTTCACTGAAACAGCTGGAGTGTCCTTTGCTAAGCTCCCTGAGGGCCAGAATGAATAATTTAGACCCCATCAGAAAGCACAATACTAGGTTTCATACTTATTAAGTGAATGAGTTTATAACTTCTTTACATTTATGTGTCTAATTCTTGGGCTGGCTCCTCTGACTTTCAAATTGAGTTAGTTTTTTTTTTTTTGTAAATAGAGTCCATTACTTTCTCCTGTTTGTGTTCCTTACTCTATCTGCCCTAATGCACATGACAGCTGGCATCAGGGACCTGCCATCGCATTCTGCACTGTCCCTATACTAGACCTCTCTTGGGACTGCCAGTGGCCTCACCTCAGACTCATGCTACAACCGTGGCGTGTACTTCTGTGAAGGACAGACGGTCTGTCTTGTTTCCTGCCTTTTAGAAGCAGCACTGTGTCGTGCCGCAGGAGCCCGCTCTGCATTCGCACAGGTACAAGCTAGAAGCACAGAGGCATTAACACCCAATGAGACAGCCAACGGCCAGTGGAGAGGAAGCCAGCGGACACGCCTTCAGTCCCTCGGGCGGCCGACTCTGAGCACACCAGAAGGGCGCTCCAAAGGACTGACCTCCAGTCCCCCGCTGCTGTTCTCCAAGACAGTTTCTCAAATAAATCATCTGAGAGCAAATGACTTCAGGATCTGCTTCTGGAAGGAAACCAGGGTAAAAGAGTCTCCTTCTTAAGCATTAGAAGTGCTCAATTTTTACTTTTCATTTCATTATTTTGCTAGGAGGTAGTTAAGCAGGTAACTTAATTCTTTCCCTATCTGTCAACATTGTCCTTCCTATTTTCAGCAAATTTCATTCTGTTATTAGTGAACATTCCACAGAAGCATGAACAAGTCAAGTGTGCCCTAAATGAGGTCTATTTTCAACTGAGTGGCAGCCAGGAAAATACATTTCTGACAAGAACAGGAATTCTGTCCCTTCTAAAATTCCAACTTAGATCACTTCATCAATCAGTGTCCCCTGTCCTCCCACACCCTGTCCAAAACTGAGCTGAGGATTCTGCTACTATGTGAACTAACTACATCTTCCGTTACCCCCCATATGCTGCAATGCTGCTTGTTTCACTGAAACAGCTGGAGTGTCCTTTGCTAAGCTCCCTGAGGGCCAGAATGAATAATTTAGACCCCATCAGAAAGCACAATACTAGGTTTCATACTTATTAAGTGAATGAGTTTATAACTTCTTTACATTTATGTGTCTAATTCTTGGGCTGGCTCCTCTGACTTTCAAATTGAGTTAGTTTTTTTTTTTTTGTAAATAGAGTCCATTACTTTCTCCTGTTTGTGTTCCTTACTCTATCTGCCCTAATGCACATGACAGCTGGCATCAGGGACCTGCCATCGCATTCTGCACTGTCCCTATACTAGACCTCTCTTGGGACTGCCAGTGGCCTCACCTCAGACTCATGCTACAACCGTGGCGTGTACTTCTGTGAAGGACAGACGGTCTGTCTTGTTTCCTGCCTTTTAGAAGCAGCACTGTGTCGTGCCGCAGGAGCCCGCTCTGCATTCGCACAGGTACAAGCTAGAAGCACAGAGGCATTAACACCCAATGAGACAGCCAACGGCCAGTGGAGAGGAAGCCAGCGGACACGCCTTCAGTCCCTCGGGCGGCCGACTCTGAGCACACCAGAAGGGCGCTCCAAAGGACTGACCTCCAGTCCCCCGCTGCTGTTCTCCAAGACAGTTTCTCAAATAAATCATCTGAGAGCAAATGACTTCAGGATCTGCTTCTGGAAGGAAACCAGGGTAAAAGAGTCTCCTTCTTAAGCATTAGAAGTGCTCAATTTTTACTTTTCATTTCATTATTTTGCTAGGAGGTAGTTAAGCAGGTAACTTAATTCTTTCCCTATCTGTCAACATTGTCCTTCCTATTTTCAGCAAATTTCATTCTGTTATTAGTGAACATTCCACAGAAGCATGAACAAGTCAAGTGTGCCCTAAATGAGGTCTATTTTCAACTGAGTGGCAGCCAGGAAAATACATTTCTTACAAGAACAGGAATTCTAACCCAGTTTCCATGTTTATATTAAAAACATTTGCCAGCATCACATAAAAGAACGTTCATAAAATAAACAGACCTTCTCATACTTTCATGTTACAGCTTGCTTATTTTTCTGCAGAGAGAATATGTATCAACATCCACAAAACAGAATCTAAACAGTTTAAAAATACCTTGCAGGCAAACGCAGAGGCTCCATTCGTATACCAAAGTTGGGTGTGAACGATTTTGGAAAGCTTCAGGCTGTTAAACACTTGCCTTTCGGTCAGCCTCTCCAACAGCCAACAGGCACTGGACTGAACATCAAATGACACGGGTTTCACAGCATAGACTATTTACCGATAATTCACAAGGCAGGAAATGTTCAGTCAACTTCAACTGATCTTAGGGCTGACAACAGGCTGGATGACATTCTGGGATATCATCTTTTGCCCTTTACATATTTCACCTTTTTTTTTCTAATTACTTATTTCATCTTTAAGCATCTCCTTGACAGTCAGAGATCACTAAACCTACTGGCTAAGCAAAGCTTTTAAATTCTCTGCTTTCACTACTGCCTTCCAACATCAGAGAAAGCTCTAAAAAAATTTTTTTAGATTTGTTTAAAATCAGAATGTATGGAGATGGACAGTGCTTACAGCATTTCAGTGACTCTGGATAATAAAAAGTTTTCACTTTTATTACAATAAAATATCCTCATAAAGTCATTAAATGTCTTCTCCAAATTTTCTAAAGTACCCAGATGAGAGGATTAAAAGAATTCTATTACTACCATCAATGAAAATAAACTTTTCATGTAAAAGCACCTGAAATCGGTATCCTCCAACTCTGGAGCAAGCATATACTCCATGTGTAACATACCTAATGCCTAGAATGAAGATGCCACAAAGCTCCTGAACATCTAAAAACAAGCCTCTCGGACACTGCCCAGCTTTCTCAGCTATTATCGTGCACAGACTGAATTCCATTTCCTCTGTCAAGGCTGACATTCTGACCCACTTTGACGTTTCTGAAACCCAAATGCATCTCCCAGTTTATGGAGTCACAGTCTAACTGACAGCAAGTGGTGCCCAAAACAGGACTAAACACTGAGGATGTCTCAAATTCAACAGAATATCACAGCTCATCCAGCACTAAATAGCAGGGGTAGGCTTTATTTTTATTCTTTCACTGATATTTTGGACAACCCCTTCATGATATAGAATGCTATCAGCTTTCATTGAAACAATCAATCGAAATAGCATAGTAAGCTGCCACAAATTAGAAGCAGGCGTGACTAGCATTTATAGGCATGTTCTGAAGTACCATGACATTTTTAAGTCTGTTAGAATGATACTGAAATCATTTTTATTATTTATTACAGGATTACTTACATTAAAAACCAGATGACTGTAAAAAGAATTATTTTTAAAAACTGTTTCTATTCCATAAACAAAAAGAAAGAGATCAGAGAAATACTTCTTTAAAAGCTAAATGGAAATCTTAAGCCTACTTTTCAAACCTTTTCAGAGGTATTTCAGTTTGCCTCTGGCCAAGGCTCTAACAATTTTCAGTCACTGACTTACTGCTCACACATACATGCCTTACTGAGCAAAGACTGGCTGGTACAAATTTGTAAAACAGTATTTAAAATTTTTCTTAGTAAGAATGGCTTTTAAAAATCACTTAAAAATGAGAACAGTTGTTTACAACTGTTGAAGTTTAACCTTAATGAACCTTAGGTTCACATTTTAATAAAAAATACAAATATTAAAACATCAGAATACTTCACTCTTAGGCAGAAATACTGTTAGGAGGGACTTTTTGCTCCTTAGTGTCCTCATGAAAAGACCATGCAAACTGGGGAAATGCAGCCTCTAATTTCTCAACTAGGAGTCATGTTAGCACTAGACTAACATTTGGGTAAGAAAGCACACCTTTGAAAAGCAGGAAAGTGGGAAAATATAGTAATAATACAGTGGTATCTTTAAGTGGATGGGGATAACCATACGATGCCACAAAGCTCCTGAACATCTAAAAACAAGCCTCTCGGACATCTGCCCACCCTTTCTCAGCTATTATCGTGCACAGACTGAATTCCATTTCCTCTGTCAAGGCTGACATTCTGACCCACTTTGACGTTTCTGAAACCCAAATGCATCTCCCAGTTTATGGAGTCACAGTCTAACTGACAGCAAGTGGTGCCCAAAACAGGACTAAACACTGAGGATGTCTCAAATTCAACAGAATATCACAGCTCATCCAGCACTAAATAGCAGGGGTAGGCTTTATTTTTATTCTTTCACTGATATTTTGGACAACCCCTTCATGATATAGAATGCTATCAGCTTTCATTGAAACAATCAATCGAAATAGCATAGTAAGCTGCCACAAATTAGAAGCAGGCGTGACTAGCATTTATAGGCATGTTCTGAAGTACCATGACATTTTTAAGTCTGTTAGAATGATACTGAAATCATTTTTATTATTTATTACAGGATTACTTACATTAAAAACCAGATGACTGTAAAAAGAATTATTTTTAAAAACTGTTTCTATTCCATAAACAAAAAGAAAGAGATCAGAGAAATACTTCTTTAAAAGCTAAATGGAAATCTTAAGCCTACTTTTCAAACCTTTTCAGAGGTATTTCAGTTTGCCTCTGGCCAAGGCTCTAACAATTTTCAGTCACTGACTTACTGCTCACACATACATGCCTTACTGAGCAAAGACTGGCTGGTACAAATTTGTAAAACAGTATTTAAAATTTTTCTTAGTAAGAATGGCTTTTAAAAATCACTTAAAAATGAGAACAGTTGTTTACAACTGTTGAAGTTTAACCTTAATGAACCTTAGGTTCACATTTTAATAAAAAATACAAATATTAAAACATCAGAATACTTCACTCTTAGGCAGAAATACTGTTAGGAGGGACTTTTTGCTCCTTAGTGTCCTCATGAAAAGACCATGCAAACTGGGGAAATGCAGCCTCTAATTTCTCAACTAGGAGTCATGTTAGCACTAGACTAACATTTGGGTAAGAAAAAGCACACCTTTGAAAAGCAGGAAAGTGGGAAAATATAGTAATAATACAGTGGTATCTTTAAGTGGATGGGGATAAACTGAAGAAAATTAGGAGCCTGTGACTGTATTTATTTTCCGTATCAGAACACATTCCGCAGATTCACCAAATGTAAGAGCCAGATTTCCAAAGATATTTTCTTGGTTTGATGCCTGGTTTCTTTATAGGGCTTCTCTGGTGGTGCAGGCAGTAAAGAGCCTGTGAGCCAATGCAGGAGACCGGAGTTGGACCCCTGGGTCAGGAAGATTCCCTGGAGAAGGGACAGGCAGCTGACACCAGTCTTCTTGCCTGGAGAATCCCACACACAGAGGAGCCAGGAGCCCCATGAGGTCACAAAGAGTCAGACACTGAGCAACTAATACATGGTTACCTGGTTCTTTATGACATGTAGTGGGCTACAATTCTATCTCCAGCTGGCTACATCTATCAGCACCGTCTTTACTGGCAACAAAGAATTTACATTATTAAGTAATAATCAAACATTATTCATTTTGCAACTTCAAATGGACAGGTCAACCTCAAATCTGGACTTGAAAACATTTTACCCCAAGGAGAATTAAAAGAATAACAACTCAATTCTACATCTAACACGATTTAGAAAGCCACTGTCTACCTATCACCGCGGCATATTTTTAGGGGTGCTCGGGAGTGTCAGCACGTCTGCTTCCTCACAGGCATGTTTCCCAGTGGTTAAGATAACATTATGGCTGAGGTACGCCCTCTTTGAGGCACCATAAGCAGAAAACTCAGGATGTGATCCCAGGCTCGGAGGAACCAAGCAAGCCAGTACAGGCCAGCGCTCCTTCTGAACCCGGTTATTTCACACACAAAGACAGCGTGAGAGTGGACTTGCTTTCTGCTACGGGCATACATGCTGGAAACTGCAGAAGTACAGAAAAGTGCCAGAGAAAAGGGGGATGGAGTAAAGCGCGAAAGACACAAATCAAACAGCATTAAATCACAGAGGCTGGAGGCTCAGAGTTTCAGGGGCTGGAGATCAAATTAGGAAAAAGTTTCTTGTACTAGTAGACTTTTGGCAGCTACTGGGAACATTTAGGTGTCCTAGACATTCTCTAACTTGAGTAAATGCATGAAAGCACTAAGACAAAATTAGGTGCTAATATTATCATTATTTTTAATTTTGGCCTCTTTTATTGGTTCTTCATTTATTTACTTTCATCCATCTTAATTCTTTGGCCCGTGTGGGCCTCCCATCACAGTGGCCTCTCTCATTGCAGAGCACCGGCTCTGGGCGCATGTGCTCCAGAGCGCTGGCTTGCAACTGGACACACAAGTCCAGCCACTCTGTGGCATTTGGGATCTTCCCGCGCCAGGGATGGAACCGGTGCCCCTTGCACTGCAAGGTGGACTCTCTACCCAGTGGACCACCAAGGAAGCCTGGTGCTATTATTTTTATAGTAAATGTAAATTCTATATCCTTACTAGTAATTTATGGCTAGTTACATTATAGACAAATTAGGAAATTTCTAGCAAACATTTCAGAGCATGTACAGAAAAAGAGATATTGAAACCTAGACTAATTAATCTGTGGTAAAATGTATGCTTCTGTAACTATAAGTGGTAATGAAACTAAAGCTAATTCTAATCAACATTTCTGAAATAACAAAAGCACGTATATAAATATCACAAAGTAAATTAAAACTATTTTATATTTCTGATTAAAAGCCATTATTAGCTATTGTTTTTCTAATAACTACTACCTGAGGGGTCAATGATGAAGCATTCAATTATGTTCTGAGGATAAATTAAGGTAACGGGGAAAACCAAGAATAGTACCTGGGAAATAGCATATACTTAATAAAGTTTTAACTTTTTTTTATAAATCTGGAACCAAAAGGATTTTACCACCAACAAAAATAGTACTGTCAACTGAAAAAAAAAAAAAAAAAAAGCACAACCTAAGAGCTTAAGTCACTCTTAACCTAACAGTGAGTTAAGTTTTATTTGGAGCAAAATGAGGACTATGGCCCAGGAAACAGTATTTCAGAGGGCTCTGAAAACTGCACCAGAGGCTGGGGTCAGCAGTATGGATGACTCTAGTGAGGGTACATGCATTCAAGCACACGTCCTATAGAGGCTCATTGCTAATCACAAGACACTGTATCTCTCAATGATTTTAGTGCTTTTCTAGAGATGAGGAGTCACAAAAACTGGGCTCAACTGGGGTCATACAAAGCCTTCTTCTGAAAGTATCTAACTACCTGAAGGCCTGTTTGGCCAGTTTTTCTCAGAGCAGAGTCTTTACTAAAAAGAAGCAATACAAACTATTAGAACAATAACAAAGTGTGAAGTATAACTTCTGTTTTTTTTTTTTTGAAAAATACAGTTATGTGCACAGAACAAAAGAGACCAGGAGATCATTTAAAAAATTAACAATGATTAATTATGGCCATAAGACAACACTGTGAATCAACTGATTTTCCTTTTTAGTGGTTTTACGCATCTGAACAACTTCCTACTAGTGTTTCCAGCAGACATTCAAAAAATAATTTAATCCAAAAGTAAGATGTAATTGTGATGCAAAATTTCTAAACTCTATACCTATAACTATTAATTTAAAAAGCTATCTACCATTCTTTTACTTTACAATCATTTGAGGAACTTTTGAAATTCTCTGTTTAGAGGAAGCAGAGGTCCAGAACTGAAAACAAAGACCTACTCATGAACAAAAGAATCTGTTTAAAATTTTCCTGCTTACTTTAGTTTGCGCCCTCCCCCACGGTACTGTAAAGCAGGGAATACAATAGGTTTTTATCGACGTGCAGGTTTCTTAGCTGAGCAAATAACCATAGAACCAAATCCGCAAAATGTGTGGGGATGGATAGGGGTGGACTGAAGGTAGGGAAGAATAGAATTTCTAGACATTCTCAGCAATTCAGAGTAGGGGGAAAATGTAAGTGTTCTTGTCTGTGACCACTGACGCACCTTGTAGCCAGTCTGCTTGATAGACACCCCTGGTGATCAGCCGTGACTTTTGCAGAGTTTAATACTGAACAGCTTAAAGGAGAAACAAGATTTGTGAAAAAAGCACCATGCCGACTAACAATATTGCCCGTATTAAGCTCTGTATTTTCTGCATCAAGGTTTGGGTCATGTAAAAGTAAAGCTGGCCCCAGAGAAGAGGCAGTTTCCATGCTTTCAAAGTAAAGCTGGCCCCAGTTTTAAAAAAGAGCTGATCTCTATGAGGTATGCTTCAAGAAGTCCAAGGGCTCATTGTAACAAAGACACTGTATCTCTCAATGATTTTAGTGCTTTTCTAGAGATGAGGAGTCACAAAAACTGGGCTCAACTGGGGTCATACAAAGCCTTCTTCTGAAAGTATCTAACTACCTGAAGGCCTGTTTGGCCAGTTTTTCTCAGAGCAGAGTCTTTACTAAAAGAAGCAATACAAACTATTAGAACAATAACAAAGTGTGAAGTATAACTTCTGTTTTTTTTTTTTTGAAAAATACAGTTATGTGCACAGAACAAAAGAGACCAGGAGATCATTTAAAAAATTAACAATGATTAATTATGGCCATAAGACAACACTGTGAATCAACTGATTTTCCTTTTTAGTGGTTTTACGCATCTGAACAACTTCCTACTAGTGTTTCCAGCAGACATTCAAAAAATAATTTAATCCAAAAGTAAGATGTAATTGTGATGCAAAATTTCTAAACTCTATACCTATAACTATTAATTTAAAAAGCTATCTACCATTCTTTTACTTTACAATCATTTGAGGAACTTTTGAAATTCTCTGTTTAGAGGAAGCAGAGGTCCAGAACTGAAAACAAAGACCTACTCATGAACAAAAGAATCTGTTTAAAATTTTCCTGCTTACTTTAGTTTGCGCCCTCCCCCACGGTACTGTAAAGCAGGGAATACAATAGGTTTTTATCGACGTGCAGGTTTCTTAGCTGAGCAAATAACCATAGAACCAAATCCGCAAAATGTGTGGGGATGGATAGGGGTGGACTGAAGGTAGGGAAGAATAGAATTTCTAGACATTCTCAGCAATTCAGAGTAGGGGGAAAATGTAAGTGTTCTTGTCTGTGACCACTGACGCACCTTGTAGCCAGTCTGCTTGATAGACACCCCTGGTGATCAGCCGTGACTTTTGCAGAGTTTAATACTGAACAGCTTAAAGGAGAAACAAGATTTGTGAAAAAAGCACCATGCCGACTAACAATATTGCCCGTATTAAGCTCTGTATTTTCTGCATCAAGGTTTGGGTCATGTAAAAGTAAAGCTGGCCCCAGAGAAGAGCGCAGTTTCTCACAGATTGCCATTTACATCTCAAGTGACCATGTTTCACAGCATGCGCGATACATTCCAGCATGTAACTGCATTTTAATTTCCTAAAACCACAGGAAGTAAGTCTGATTTCAAATAGTGTCTGGGGTGTGATATTCAATACTGATAAAACTGTACCGTGTTCTTGTGAAAAGTTCTAGAGATTAGGCATGTGGAAAAGGATCTCCATTTTCTTGGAAGCACCATTATCAAAAAAATGAACTCTTCTAACTTTTGCGAATGAATCCTGAGGAGGGAATGGTGAGAGCTGAAGCTACTGCTGTAAGCGATGGACCTCAGATCACAGGAGGGAAACATGCCGTGTATCGCTCACACACCAGGACAGAGCACACACCACATGACAAAATCCGCAGATACGAGACTTTAAATTTTCTTTGCCATGAAATGCTAATCAGTTCTTACTTTGGCGAATGAATTCAAAATATACTAACAGAAATGAATCTTTACACTCGAATGTCCGTGTCCATTCAGTACACAGAAATCATTCAGTCGTGTTTTCAATTTTATAAAACAGGGAGAGCCTGTCCAAGTGTATGTGAGAAGGGAACAACCTTCAGATCAGATCAGGAGGGAAAACGGAAGGCGAAGCTGTGTCCTAAGTCCGGGAGTTAGGACACATTTAGGATCAAATTATTATTCAGTGGGAAGGAACTTAAGACAAATTTTTCCATGTGAACATGGAACAATGCACTAAGATGTTCAACAATTTTCACCACAGGGACTGGCTCTGACCTGTCCTTCATAAGAGACAAAGGGAAAATTTATTTTAAGGGGATAAAGTGGTTAAGTACAGTTAACTTTGAACAACATGGGTTTGAACTTCTCAAGTCCACCGAATACCACAGAATTCTAGGTTGGTTAAAGCCAAGAATGAAGATAGAAAGGACCAACTTGAAGTTACACATGGATTTTCAACACGGTGGAAGGCTGGTGCTTAACCCCATGTTATTAAAGGATCAAATCTATATGCTTTTCTATAAAATAATACTGCCTTTTATTTTTGAGTCTGACTCTAAAACTAATTGGCAAATTCAATACATTCATTTTTAAGCAACAAGTCTAATCAACGAAGCATAACTTAGAAATTCTGATCAGTAATTTGAGGTTAAGGAAGTACAAAGCTCTGGTTCCCCTACAAAACCTAAGTGTCTATAAAGCCTGGAGCTGACCACAGGGTCCCTGGCGTACGGGTCCCTCTGGCTACTCTTCAGCAGATCCCAAGGTATCACCATGTGTAGTAAGTGCCCACTCTTGATTTGATAACAGCTTTTTCCAGGAGATAACAAAATAAACAGGTACATGAATCAGTTTTTTTTTAATGAAAGGAAATCTGATTTGTGAAAAAAACTGCATGTCTTAGAACAGAAGAAATGAATGCATTTCCTTCCTTGTTGGTCCTCTTTGTCTTTCTATTTGATTTGTTCAATTACTTTCTTATCACGTTCTTCCTTTCCCCTGACCTCTCCATTTCTCTTTCCTTCTTTTTTCTTAAACTTTGACTAGACCACAGGGGGCTAATGGGAACATGCTTGTATTCTTAAGATGTAACCCTCGGGCAACTCCTCTGGTAGGCTGCCTTAACACAAAGGTCAGTGAAGCACCCACTGAAACAACTAGAAACTCAGGCCGGGGAAGACCCACGGGACAGCTGGATGGACCTGTCGCAGAGCACAAGCGCAGCACGCCCAGGGCGAACGTGGCAGGGTGGGCAGGCCCGTGGGGAGGAGAATGGCTGTAACGGAGGGTGGACTCCAGACGACGGGGAGGTGAACAGACCTCCGTGTCTTTTTTGCCTCGAGAGACGTCACGACAAACAAAGGCCAACGCAGGGGAAACCTGGGGCGTGCAGTCCCCAGCACGGCAAGCGGGGGTTTGTTCTCAACGTGCCTGTTACACTTTAATCCTCATCACAGCTCAACAGGAGCAGTCTTGTGATTATCATGATTTTGAAAGCCAGGACTCTGAAGCCAGGGAGAGGATGGACTGTCTGAGGGCACCGCGTCCACCCACTGAGGATGGCCTGGGGAGAGGAGGGAGCCGGCTCCCCAGCTGCACAATCACCCACCGGCGCTCAGGATCCACCAGAGAGCATCTGGAGATGAAGCAGGGCTCTGGGGCTACTCTGGGCAGGAGTAAGAAGAAAGGGCAAAAAAGGCACCAGAGGTGCATGAAGTCCATACGCCATCCAACCAGAGGCGGCCGGCCCGTGAAACCAGCCGCCCTAGTCCAACCAGTCAAAGTGTCTATAAAGCCTGAGCTGACCAAAAAAGGTCCCTGGCGTACGGGTCCCTCTGGCTACTCTTCAGCAGATCCCAAGGTATCACCATGTGTAGTAAGTGCCCACTCTTGATTTGATAACAGCTTTTTCCAGGAGATAACAAAATAAACAGGTACATGAATCAGTTTTTTTTTAATGAAAGGAAATCTGATTTGTGAAAAAACTGCATGTCTTAGAACAGAAGAAATGAATGCATTTCCTTCCTTGTTGGTCCTCTTTGTCTTTCTATTTGATTTGTTCAATTACTTTCTTATCACGTTCTTCCTTTCCCCTGACCTCTCCATTTCTCTTTCCTTCTTTTTTCTTAAACTTTGACTAGACCACAGGGGGCTAATGGGAACATGCTTGTATTCTTAAGATGTAACCCTCGGGCAACTCCTCTGGTAGGCTGCCTTAACACAAAGGTCAGTGAAGCACCCACTGAAACAACTAGAAACTCAGGCCGGGGAAGACCCACGGGACAGCTGGATGGACCTGTCGCAGAGCACAAGCGCAGCACGCCCAGGGCGAACGTGGCAGGGTGGGCAGGCCCGTGGGGAGGAGAATGGCTGTAACGGAGGGTGGACTCCAGACGACGGGGAGGTGAACAGACCTCCGTGTCTTTTTTGCCTCGAGAGACGTCACGACAAACAAAGGCCAACGCAGGGGAAACCTGGGGCGTGCAGTCCCCAGCACGGCAAGCGGGGGTTTGTTCTCAACGTGCCTGTTACACTTTAATCCTCATCACAGCTCAACAGGAGCAGTCTTGTGATTATCATGATTTTGAAAGCCAGGACTCTGAAGCCAGGGAGAGGATGGACTGTCTGAGGGCACCGCGTCCACCCACTGAGGATGGCCTGGGGAGAGGAGGGAGCCGGCTCCCCAGCTGCACAATCACCCACCGGCGCTCAGGATCCACCAGAGAGCATCTGGAGATGAAGCAGGGCTCTGGGGCTACTCTGGGCAGGAGTAAGAAGAAAGGGCAAAAAAGGCACCAGAGGTGCATGAAGTCCATACGCCATCCCAAAGCCCACGGCAGGCGGCCGGCCCCGTGAAACCAGCCCACAGCTTTACTTAGTCCAACCAGTCAACACTTCTAGCTTCCTGATGCTGGCTAAATGATCCAGGGAACACGCATGCGCACAGCTGTCGAAGTAACGACAGTGGCGGGAGCCCTTGAAGCAGGTGAAACTAACCCAGTTGGAGAAGCTGGGTCAGCAAGAGGCGCGAGCACAGGAGCGTCTGCATTTATGTGCAATCCCATGGTGGTGAGCATCTGACTGCCATGCGTGTATGCACACGTGCTGTCTCCTTCTATCTTATACACACACACAGACACACTGCAATATTCATATAAAAAGCTACTAGACTTTGCGAAGGGCCACAGCCACACACGCGGACTCTGAAACAAAATCAATGATTTCTGGCCGAGCTCTGCTCCAGACTTACCTGCTGCTGGGTCTTGGTTGAAACGGCAGTACTTAGAGTTCTCAAGGGAAGGCAGGCACTGCTCAATGGGGACCCAGACGTATGTCTCAGGACACAGCAAATCCGACGGTCTATAGTGACCCTGAAGAGAAGTGAAAAAATAAGGCAGCAGCGTCACTAACACAGTGACTTCCTAGTTACAAGGCTCCAGAATTCCAGGGAAGGCTTCAGTCACAAGTTTCAATGAAGCCCACCAGGAACAGCTTTACTGTAAACACTCAACAACCCTACTAGGAACTGCTTTCCCAGCCCAAGAAAGCATGTTTGATTGAAAGGCTCTCAAATGAAGCATTACCATCGGGGGTGCGTGTGTTGATTCAGAAGATCTGAGTTTCTACTTTCTTTTGGAAGAAATACATAGCATGATTCACGCTGGCTAGTTGCTAAGAATACCCAGTTTCAAATTCAAGTGGACTCTTAAGTACTAGTAAACAACAGTGAAATTTCGTATTTGAGAGGATTATAATTTATACATGAAATAAACTTATTTCCCAAAATGGAATTTCACTACTCTTAGTCAGAATTTTTAAATTTGTAAACTCAGCTGATAATAGTCATTTCCATTCAAATTCACTAAAAAATTATCTAGTTAACATGCTTCCATGAGCAATCTAGATGGATAAATATAAAGAAAAAAATTTTAATTACAGAAATTTCAGGGAAATATCTGAGATAATAATTCTCTAAAGTGTCCTCACCATTTTAGAAAAAATGATTCTTATATTTAAACCTAATCATGTATCCCAATATAAACAAAGACTATATAACAGATACTAAAGAAAAAAAAATCATTCATCTAAAGGTAATTTGGGATCCAATAAACAGAGGATAGTACAAATTATGTGAAATCAATCAGTAAAAATTTTCAGAAATATTAAAGTTAATTAATTCCAAACATCTCTAAATTTTAAATTCAGTACTCATTATAGAGGTTCAATCTAAACACTGGTTTTCAATTCTTTTAACTATAGCCTATAGTAATAAATACATTTTACATTATAACCTAAAGCCTATATGCAAATATAAGACTATTAACAGGAACAAATCTTTTACTATAGAATGCTTACCCATGTTATATAATCTTTTGTTTCCTATTCTATTTCATTTTTTTAAATGATGTTCTTGGACCATTTAACCACCAAAATTGCTTTCATAAATAGCAAACGGGCCATGAGCCCAGTATGAGAAACACTATGGAGTGCAAACCTCATGACAGGGAGCACTGCCGCTTCAGGGAGCGGCACTGGTTCCCAGCTTCGAGTCAGAAAGGTGCCCTGTAACCAGTACTCCAGGCGGGCGCAAGTAGTGGTGCATCACTTAGACTTAAAATGAACACCACACCCTCTTAGCATTCAAAACATTCACAAGTCTGTAAGCTAATGAGGAGACTGTACAGAAAACGTGCACACATTAACTCCTGCTTTTGAGAGGCTGGGCGAGAATTCAAGGAGGACAAGGAGTTTTACCAGGAACTTAACAGGCTGATTGGCTAAGCCTGGGGCAGGCAGAAAAGGAATGAGAACAATCTCGGTGAAAATCACAGCATAAACAAGAGGCAGCGCTGGGTCTAATACGATGATGCTGAAATAAACTTATTAAACCAGTGAAATTTCGTATTTGAGAGGTTTTTTGGAATTTCACTACTCTTAGTCAGAATTTTTAAATTTGTAAACTCAGCTGATAATAGTCATTTCCATTCAAATTCACTAAAAAATTATCTAGTTAACATGCTTCCATGAGCAATCTAGATGGATAAATATAAAGAAAAAAATTTTAATTACAGAAATTTCAGGGAAATATCTGAGATAATAATTCTCTAAAGTGTCCTCACCATTTTAGAAAAAATGATTCTTATATTTAAACCTAATCATGTATCCCAATATAAACAAAGACTATATAACAGATACTAAAGAAAAAAAAATCATTCATCTAAAGGTAATTTGGGATCCAATAAACAGAGGATAGTACAAATTATGTGAAATCAATCAGTAAAAATTTTCAGAAATATTAAAGTTAATTAATTCCAAACATCTCTAAATTTTAAATTCAGTACTCATTATAGAGGTTCAATCTAAACACTGGTTTTCAATTCTTTTAACTATAGCCTATAGTAATAAATACATTTTACATTATAACCTAAAGCCTATATGCAAATATAAGACTATTAACAGGAACAAATCTTTTACTATAGAATGCTTACCCATGTTATATAATCTTTGTTTCCTATTCTATTTCATTTTTTTAAATGATGTTCTTGGACCATTTAACCACCAAAATTGCTTTCATAAATAGCAAACGGGCCATGAGCCCAGTATGAGAAACACTATGGAGTGCAAACCTCATGACAGGGAGCACTGCCGCTTCAGGGAGCGGCACTGGTTCCCAGCTTCGAGTCAGAAAGGTGCCCTGTAACCAGTACTCCAGGCGGGCGCAAGTAGTGGTGCATCACTTAGACTTAAAATGAACACCACACCCTCTTAGCATTCAAAACATTCACAAGTCTGTAAGCTAATGAGGAGACTGTACAGAAAACGTGCACACATTAACTCCTGCTTTTGAGAGGCTGGGCGAGAATTCAAGGAGGACAAGGAGTTTTACCAGGAACTTAACAGGCTGATTGGCTAAGCCTGGGGCAGGCAGAAAAGGAATGAGAACAATCTCGGTGAAAATCACAGCATAAACAAGAGGCAGCGCTGGGTCTAATACACGATGATGCTGGGACCCAGGAAATCGCAGGGCACCGCAGAGACAAAGAGACAGGTTGTGTTGCTCGCTTCGGCAGCACATATACTAAAATTGGAACGATACAGAGAAGATTAGCACGGCCCCTGCACAGGGAGGACACACAAATTCGTGAAGCGTTCCATATTTTAAGAACAAAAATAGAAAAGAAAAACACCCGGCAGGTTGTGGCTCAGCTTCAGAAGTCAAGTTCTCAACTTGAGTCCCGATGAAACGGGAATGCCTGCCGGCTGACACAGAAGGCCTGACAGTGCGAACTGGACTCTGGTCTCTGCCTTTGATCTTCCTGCAGACTTCGGGGCACTGCTGGCACCTTACTGCCCTAGAGCAGTAAAGGTCACCTAGAAGGTGCAGGTACAGGTGGGCACTCACTCATCCAATGTTAAAATTCATAACACGGACTTGTTTGGAGATGAATTAATAATATACTTAGAAGGTATAATAAAAAGCCAGCTATTCCACTGATACCTATACCTTACCAAGAGCAGCCTCATTCTCTCCATCCATTCAGAAACAACTGTAGTGTGGAAAGGGGCAATATGATGCTGTGCTGTCTACATGAATAAATGTGAACACCAGACAGCAGTCCACAGCAGTTTTTCTAAACCCTGCCCCCTCATCTTTTTGGTTATAGACCATTTTGAAAATCTAATGGGAGTGGGTAGGGGGGAGCTAAACATACAAGCTAAAGAAATTTAAAAAAAAAAAAAAAAAGAATAACTTTTCTTGACCTTGGAGGACACAACGATTTCTTAGAACACAAAAAGCATTAAGTACAGAAGAAAAAAGCGATGAATTGGACTTCATCAATATTATACTGTCTTCAAAAACTTATTAAGAAAACAACTAGGCAAGCCTAAGATTGCAGAAAACATTAACACAACTTGCATCAGATAATATATTTGTATCCAAAACATATGAAGAATTTAACAAGTCAATGCTAAGAACAATCCAAGTTTTTTAAAAGGCGAAAGACTTCAAAATTTTGCCAAAGATAGGGCCTCCCTGTTAGTCCCATGGGTAGAGAGTTCGCCTCGCAAGATCACACGTGCCGTGGAGCGGCTGGACCAGTGCGTCCAATTAGGAGCCAGCATTCCGGAGCACATGCGCCCAGAGCCAGTGGGAGAGGCCACTACTATGGGAGGCCCACACATGCCAAAGAATAAAAAGACTGATGAAAATAAAAACATTGATTAAAAAAAGAGGCATGATGGGGAAAATGAAAAAAAAATATGACAAAAAATTTGCCAAAGATATATGAAATAACCCAACGTCAGTTACCAGAAATGCAACTTACTAAAACTATAATAGGATACCACTGAATATCCACTACAATGGCCCAAAATTGAGAAGCCCAATACAACACAAGTTTTGTCAAGGTTTTGGACCATCTAGACCTCGAGTACTGTTAGTTTACAGTGGGATAACCAACTGGGATCAAAGAAATATTCTTCTACATACATCATTTGTGCATATGCCTAGGATAAATTCCTTGAATTGGAATTGCTAGAGATAAGAGTTTTAAGTTTTACAGGACAAAACTCTTTTCCACAGAAACTGTATTGGCTCATACTTTCATCAGCAAGGGTATGCATGCAAGTGTTAATTTCCCCATATCCTTATCAACGGTGTACTAGCCAAACTTTCCATATATGTCAATCTGAGACATGGCATTCCACTACGGTTTTAATTTGCATTATGTATCTTTCCATATGTTTAAAGGAATTGGTATTTCCTTTTCTATAAAGTAGACTCATTTTGTTGTTAGATGTATGGTCCTAGTAACTGAAAAACTCTTTATATATGAAAGAAATTAACCCTTAGTTTTGTAAACTACATCGTATTCTTCTAGTTTGCCTTCTGACTGTGTGTGCCATGTTGTCATGTAGAAATCTGGTAAATGGTCAAATGTATCATTTTTTAAAAAATGGCATCTGAGTTTTGTAACATAAATAAAAAGGCCACTATCACTCCAAGATTTTTCACTTTTGGTTTTTTACCCAAATAAAATTAACACAACTTGCATCAGATAATATATTTGTATCCAAAACATATGAAGAATTTAACAAGTCAATGCTAAGAACAATCCAAGTTTTTAAAAGGCGAAAGACTTCAAAATTTTGCCAAAGATAGGGCCTCCTGTTAGTCCCATGGGTAGAGAGTTGCCTCGCAAGATCACACGTGCCGTGGAGCGGCTGGACCAGTGCGTCCAATTAGGAGCCAGCATTCCGGAGCACATGCGCCCAGAGCCAGTGGGAGAGGCCACTACTATGGGAGGCCCACACATGCCAAAGAATAAAAAGACTGATGAAAATAAAAACATTGATTAAAAAAAGAGGCATGATGGGGAAAATGAAAAAAAAATATGACAAAAAATTTGCCAAAGATATATGAAATAACCCAACGTCAGTTACCAGAAATGCAACTTACTAAAACTATAATAGGATACCACTGAATATCCACTACAATGGCCCAAAATTGAGAAGCCCAATACAACACAAGTTTTGTCAAGGTTTTGGACCATCTAGACCTCGAGTACTGTTAGTTTACAGTGGGATAACCAACTGGGATCAAAGAAATATTCTTCTACATACATCATTTGTGCATATGCCTAGGATAAATTCCTTGAATTGGAATTGCTAGAGATAAGAGTTTTAAGTTTTACAGGACAAAACTCTTTTCCACAGAAACTGTATTGGCTCATACTTTCATCAGCAAGGGTATGCATGCAAGTGTTAATTTCCCCATATCCTTATCAACGGTGTACTAGCCAAACTTTCCATATATGTCAATCTGAGACATGGCATTCCACTACGGTTTTAATTTGCATTATGTATCTTTCCATATGTTTAAAGGAATTGGTATTTCCTTTTCTATAAAGTAGACTCATTTTGTTGTTAGATGTATGGTCCTAGTAACTGAAAAACTCTTTATATATGAAAGAAATTAACCCTTAGTTTTGTAAACTACATCGTATTCTTCTAGTTTGCCTTCTGACTGTGTGTGCCATGTTGTCATGTAGAAATCTGGTAAATGGTCAAATGTATCATTTTTTAAAAAATGGCATCTGAGTTTTGTAACATAAATAAAAAGGCCACTATCACTCCAAGATTTTTCTAGTACTTTTATGGTTTCACAATTTTACATTTACATTTATGCTCCATCTGGAATTTATTCTGGGCTAAGGTAGAAGAAAAGGATTCAACCTAATTTCTTTCAGATGTTCACCAAGTGGTCTCAATATCATTTTTTAAACAATTATCAATTTCCCTGATGATTTAAATTAAAACCACAATGAGATACCACCTCACACCCGTCAGAATGGCCATCATCAACAAATCAACAGACAACAAATGCTGGAGAGGGTGCGGAGAAAAGGGAACCCTCTTGCATTGCTGGTGGGAATGTAAATTGATACAACCTCTATGGAAGACAATATGGAGATTCCTTAAAAAACTAAAAATAGAAGCACCCTATGACCCAGCAATCCCACTATTAGGCCTAAATCCTGATGAAATCAATAATGAAAGAGGCACCTGTACCCCAATGTTCATTGCAGCTCTCTATACAATAGCCAGAACATAGAAGCAACCTAGATGTCCATCGACAAATGAATGGATACAGAAGCTCTGGTACATATATACAATGGAATACTACTCAGCTGTTAAAAGAAATGCAGAAGACTCAGTCCTAATGAGGTGGCTGGCTCTAGAACCTATCATAAAAAGTGAAGTAAGTCAAAAAGAGAAAGACAAGTATAGTATACTAACTCATATATGTGGGATCTAGTAAGATGGTCATGATAACACACGCAATGAACTCATGAAAAAACAGAGAATAGACATAAAGACATTGTGGAGACCGAAAAGTGGGAGGGAGGCATGGAGGGAATAACATGGAAACCTATACTGTCATGTGTGGAAAAGACAGCTATTGTCATTGTGCTAGGGGAATAGGAGTACCTACAACCACTTGGGGCGATGGTCTGGAGGGATGGAAGGGGGGGAACTGGCTGGGGGGGAGGGTCCAGGGAGATGCATATGAATGATCTGGGAACATACATGTTGGTGAACAACAAAACTCTGTAAAATCTTTAAAATAAAGGAAAAAAAAAAAATTTCCCTGATGATTTAAAATGCCTCTTTTTTTTTGGATAACTTACTAAATTTCCAGTTATAGTTAGATCTCTTTCTGGAACTTCTATTTATTCTGTTACATTTCTGTCTGTGTACTTATATACCAGTGCCATATAGTTTTAAATATTAAAGCTTTAGATTATATTTTAACATAATATCTGGTAGAGATAACCCCCCCTTACTGCTCTTCATTTGCACAAGTTTCTGGTTCTTCTTACTTTATTCTAGATTTCTGTTTAGTATAAAAAGACTACCAATATGAGTAAGGAAACAATAACAAAAATGGATGGTATATTTTATCTGTTGTGATGGCAAATATAAAAAAGAAGAGAATGCCAAGAGAATTCCTACTAAAATATATCATTCCAAGTTACCAAAAAAAAAAACCAAACAAGTGATACCATTTTCTAATTTAACGCAGAACTAAATGTTAAGATGCACAAATCTTTACAGGGAATCAGCATCAATTGTGAGTCTTCAAGATAATAACAGACATATTCCATGCAGATATGTCAATTCAATAGCATCCACCTAAACCCAGTGCCTGGATTTAACAATGATGTGAATAATAAAAAGTATTCAGTCAACGAACAATAAATGGCTCCTGACTATGTGACAGGCAGCAGCTGCTGGGAACAAAAAGATGAACAAATGCACCTCTCTAGGTAATTCACAGTCTACTAGAGTTACGTGATGAGACACACCTGTCCAAAGTGCCTAAGCTTTTACAATGTCCTTTTAAGGCAACATTTGCTTATAACAGATATTGTATTTTTAACTCTTTAAATAGTCAGGTTATCTCACTGAAAAAGCACAAAGGTACACATTTTAACTTCTGATCATTTGGCATCAAAATTTTAGATTAGGTAAAAACATTATTTTTCTCCTAAGTACAAGCTTATTTCAGTGCTTCAAATACTATCTCGAGTCATCAAAGAATGCAAAGAGTTTCGTGAAACAAACCACTTTGAGATGCCATGCTTTCTACACCTAGCTGGTAGAGAGTTAAGTGACGAATAGCCTGCAGTTCTCCATCACACAAATGGAAAACACAGCAGGCTTGAAAGCCACCCTGCCTTTGCAGTGAGTGGAAGAAAATGAGAAAGGTCTGTATTAAGAATGTTCCAGTTATAGTTATGATCTCTTTCTGGAACTTCTATTTATTCTGTTACATTTCTGTCTGTGTACTTATATACCAGTGCCATATAGTTTTAAATATTAAAGCTTTAGATTATATTTTAACATAATATCTGGTAGAGATAACCCCCCCTTACTGCTCTTCATTTGCACAAGTTTCTGGTTCTTCTTACTTTATTCTAGATTTCTGTTTAGTATAAAAAGACTACCAATATGAGTAAGGAAACAATAACAAAAATGGATGGTATATTTTATCTGTTGTGATGGCAAATATAAAAAAGAAGAGAATGCCAAGAGAATTCCTACTAAAATATATCATTCCAAGTTACCAAAAAAAAAAACCAAACAAGTGATACCATTTTCTAATTTAACGCAGAACTAAATGTTAAGATGCACAAATCTTTACAGGGAATCAGCATCAATTGTGAGTCTTCAAGATAATAACAGACATATTCCATGCAGATATGTCAATTCAATAGCATCCACCTAAACCCAGTGCCTGGATTTAACAATGATGTGAATAATAAAAAGTATTCAGTCAACGAACAATAAATGGCTCCTGACTATGTGACAGGCAGCAGCTGCTGGGAACAAAAAGATGAACAAATGCACCTCTCTAGGTAATTCACAGTCTACTAGAGTTACGTGATGAGACACACCTGTCCAAAGTGCCTAAGCTTTTACAATGTCCTTTTAAGGCAACATTTGCTTATAACAGATATTGTATTTTTAACTCTTTAAATAGTCAGGTTATCTCACTGAAAAAGCACAAAGGTACACATTTTAACTTCTGATCATTTGGCATCAAAATTTTAGATTAGGTAAAAACATTATTTTTCTCCTAAGTACAAGCTTATTTCAGTGCTTCAAATACTATCTCGAGTCATCAAAGAATGCAAAGAGTTTCGTGAAACAAACCACTTTGAGATGCCATGCTTTCTACACCTAGCTGGTAGAGAGTTAAGTGACCGAATAGCCTGCAGTTCTCCATCACACAAATGGAAAACACAGCAGGCTTGAAAGCCACCCTGCCTTTGCAGTGAGTGGAAGAAAATGAGAAAGGTCTGTATTAAGAATGTAATTACTTAAGGATTTGGACATACTTTCCCATGGTCAAAAAGAAAAATATTTAATCAACCTCTAAGTACATTCATTCATACTGGAACAATGCAGTAAAAGCAGATTAATTCTCTTCCAGGGTGCTGACTTTTTGTAAATAAGAAATCTGAGTTGCCACAGATTTCTAAAGTACTCAAAATTTTGAAAATGTAATTGGTCTGGCAGAGCTTATCCTAACAATTGTTTAGAGAATCTTTTCAATTTGATCTACATGTCAGAAGATGAACATGAGACTTTCCCTACGCCAACCCCTGCACCTCCATGCACCCCACTCAACAAGGCCAGCACCACATGAAATCTTACCAAGCAAGGGTCCCTAGTTTAAAAGCGAAGTCTACAGAAAAGGATGATGCAGTTCAAGACAAGAAGTCTGGAAAAGGCAAAATCTGTCTGCCTAAACACAAGAAGAAAATGCATGTTTTTCTTTATTAAACACTTTTGGTAAGGCTAACTACCAAACTCGGACGCATAACCTCGCCACCTGTTACAACTTCTGGAGCTGTTTACAAACTAGCACTGTTTAAGAACTAGAAAGTAAACAAAACAACCAAGGGCCCCTACATTCTGAACTGCCACAGAAGAGTGGATATATCTACTCAGAGCACAACTCTAATATTCAATGATTTTATTTTCTTTAAAGAAACCTACATAGACTATTTGTAAAAACACAAATTATACTACACCTCCCCCAACCCAGGGAAAAAGAAAAAATTAAAATGCAGTCATAATATTTCAGTCAATTTTACTAGGTTGTCAGAGATTAAAATTCGAGGAAATGCCAAAGTTAAATCTAAAACATAAGGGGGGGAAACCTAACTGAATACATTTCTTGATCCATTTCTATTAAAAATAACTGCTTCTTCTGGAAGAGGAGAGCACACAGCTTGGGTCTGGCTAAAAGACCGAAGGAGCGTTCTTCTCCCTTCCAAGTTCTAGAGCAGAACGTGAAGAGCATTTTATCATGCTGCTCTAATTTTCTACACTATTAAAGAATCACAAAATAAATTCTATGTAGAATATCTTAGTTTAACAAAACATAACAGAATTTTGGCCTAAAGATTACATTTGACATCCAGAGGCTAACAAGAGTTACCATATCTTCCTGAATAATTGTGAACACAGCTAGTTAAACAGCATATAAAAGGGGTGAGTACCTAGACAATTTTGATTTCACAATCATTAACCATTTCAGCAAGGATGTATTAAAATAGATAAATATCCTGTACTTCTAAAGAAAACACAGCCATCAACATGAGAGTTTCTCTCAGGTAAAGTATGGTTAGAAATCTGAATTTTCAAAGGCAAAGGCGACATTAATTAGTTGGAAGAGAAGCAAAAAATCAAAAAGGTTCCAGTAAGCTCTGAACATTTTTTTGCAGCATTTTTATTGATATGTAATTCACAAACCATAAGTATCTATCCTTTCAAAGCGTAGTTTTCAGTGTAACCATAAGGCTGTGCAATCACTACCACTACCTAATTCAATGATACTTTCCTCACTCCCAAAAGAAACCCTGTACCCACTGGCAGTTGCTGCCCATTCCCTCTCCCTCAAAGCCCCAACAACCACGAAATCTACTGACAGTGATTTTATTATTTTATTTTTAAACGTTGTATTTTATGTTGGAATATGGCCAATGAACAGTGCTGTGCCCGCTTCAGGTGGACCACCGAGGGACACGGCCACGCATGTGCGTGTGTCCCTTCTCCCTCATCTCTCCTCCCAGCCGGGCTGCCACAGAACACTGAGCAGAGTTCCCTGTGCTGTACAGCTGTCCATTTTAAATACAGCAGTGTGTGGACAAGGCAATCTGTTTTAAAATGGAGTCTCTGTTTGCATTCCCATTCTCCCTATTTGAGGCAGAGTATAAACTAAACCCAGGACCGAGCCGAGGCAGCCCTACGGGACGTGACCCTCGCTAGCGCTCTGGCCTGTCTTCTACCCCCAGCCACCCGGGCTCCCCTGCTGGTCCTGGACCACCGCAGGCCCGCGCCCGCCACGGGGTGTCCCGCTGGCTCTTCTCTCTTCTGGCTGTACTGGTAGTCCTGTGGCTGGTTCTGTCGCCCACTTGAAGGTTTTCCTCAGCGGCCACCTTCTCGGTGAAGCTCTCTGCTCTCCTGTTTGCCTTCCAGAGGACTTCCAGCATTCTTGTTCACTTCCTTAACTGTATCTACAGGAAACTCCTGGCTAGAATGACGTGCCGGGGCTTTCAGTCTGACTTGTTCACAGATGCATCCCCAAACCTGCAGCAAGTGACCCACAAATGATGCATCCAGCACACGCTGCCCAGCCCTCCTCTCCTCCTCTCTCTACACACAGCAGATGCTACTTTAACACACTCTTGTACGTTTAACATTACGGTACACACAAACCCATCACTATTTGCTGAATTTGTATTTATGATGCACCGCTACCACAGTGTGTTCACAACTAGTTTCTCAACCTTTGGGAAAATACTAGAAGTGTAAGAACGTAGAAAAAAAAAAGAAGCATGAGAACATTATCATGACAGGCCCAAAAGGAGCTGGGTGCATGCTAAGCTGCTTCAGTTGTGTCCAACTTTTTGTGATCCCATAGACCACAGGCCACCAGGTTCCTCTCTCCCTGGGATTCTCCAAACAAGAATGCTGGAGTGGGTTGCCATGCCCTCCTCCAGGAGATCTTCCCGACCCAGGGGCCGAACTCGTGTCTCTTGTGCTTCCTGCACTGGCAGGCAGCTTCTCTACCACTGTGCCACCTGGGAAGCCCTTGCCTTACTGAAGAAGAGAAACTACTAGTTCAAGTCCATTTTTTCCCCCCTCAAAATACTTTTCCTTATTTCACTGGCATACACTTTCCTTTAAAGAAAAGCACAGCTTTTCGTATTAAGCTTCATTTTAAACAAAGGAGGGGGAAGTGCGACGTGGGGAAAGACTTCTTCATCTGCTCAGAGCCTGAGCTGGGTCACTCTGGTTGTGTCACCTGTGTTTGTTAGGAACAGCCCCATCGTGATACTGCATTAAATCTTCTAGTGACTTAAAATGGAATGAAGACAGAGATTACTTCTATTGCACAGATAAAAACACTAAAAGATGGAATGCCACCCGGGCTCCCTGCTGGTCCTGGACGGGTGTCCCGCTGGCTCTCTCTCTGGCTGTACTGGTAGTCCTGTGGCTGGTTCTGTCGCCCACTTGAAGGTTTTCCTCAGCGGCCACCTTCTCGGTGAAGCTCTCTGCTCTCCTGTTTGCCTTCCAGAGGACTTCCAGCATTCTTGTTCACTTCCTTAACTGTATCTACAGGAAACTCCTGGCTAGAATGACGTGCCGGGGCTTTCAGTCTGACTTGTTCACAGATGCATCCCCAAACCTGCAGCAAGTGACCCACAAATGATGCATCCAGCACACGCTGCCCAGCCCTCCTCTCCTCCTCTCTCTACACACAGCAGATGCTACTTTAACACACTCTTGTACGTTTAACATTACGGTACACACAAACCCATCACTATTTGCTGAATTTGTATTTATGATGCACCGCTACCACAGTGTGTTCACAACTAGTTTCTCAACCTTTGGGAAAATACTAGAAGTGTAAGAACGTAGAAAAAAAAAAGAAGCATGAGAACATTATCATGACAGGCCCAAAAGGAGCTGGGTGCATGCTAAGCTGCTTCAGTTGTGTCCAACTTTTTGTGATCCCATAGACCACAGGCCACCAGGTTCCTCTCTCCCTGGGATTCTCCAAACAAGAATGCTGGAGTGGGTTGCCATGCCCTCCTCCAGGAGATCTTCCCGACCCAGGGGCCGAACTCGTGTCTCTTGTGCTTCCTGCACTGGCAGGCAGCTTCTCTACCACTGTGCCACCTGGGAAGCCCTTGCCTTACTGAAGAAGAGAAACTACTAGTTCAAGTCCATTTTTTCCCCCCTCAAAATACTTTTCCTTATTTCACTGGCATACACTTTCCTTTAAAGAAAAGCACAGCTTTTCGTATTAAGCTTCATTTTAAACAAAGGAGGGGGAAGTGCGACGTGGGGAAAGACTTCTTCATCTGCTCAGAGCCTGAGCTGGGTCACTCTGGTTGTGTCACCTGTGTTTGTTAGGAACAGCCCCATCGTGATACTGCATTAAATCTTCTAGTGACTTAAAATGGAATGAAGACAGAGATTACTTCTATTGCACAGATAAAACACAAGATCACTAAATGGGAGTGATGAACTCAGAGCTAAACTCTTGATTTCCATTCTCTATCTCTATATTTAAAAATATTCAACAAGTCTTTAAAGTATTTTCAAAATAACTTCAAAAAAGTCTTAAAAACCCCAACAGTTCAACAGGACAGGGACTCTGCTCAGCCTGGAGGACGGTGAGATGAAACGAGCCCGGTGAGGCACCACCGTCCGCTGGAAAAGCAGGCAGCAGGAAGTGCGAGGTAGGGGCGGTCGGTGCCGTGGAATGACCGGGCCAGCCAGGGAAGCACAGCACAGGGCACAGCTCTGAGCAGAGTCCCAGGACGACACACAAGGTGCTGGGGTGGAGCACGGATGTGAAACCACCAGCTTCCTCTGGAGAGTCCTCAGAGGAGGTCTCCTCTGCAAACAGCCCTAAAATCTAAGCAGCACCATGTATGGAAAACAAAATCAGACACCAGCACAAGTGTGAGCAGACCTAACCCCTACACAGACCATGTCTGCCGTTGAGTTCCCAAACATATGCCTGCTGAAACTTCAGCAAATGGAAAATGAGATAAGAAAGAACTATTTTAGCTATATTTAGCTATTTTAGCACAGACAGTATGTGGTCCTGTGTCTAGGGGTTGGGAAGCTTCAAAACTAAATGTACTTTTTGTTTTAACATTCAAAATGTGAACATCAGGTTAGTCATAAAGAATAATTCCATCTTCTCTCTGAACAAATGCCAATTTCCATAAATTCACAATTATTACCCGTAGGTATCTTTCTTTTTAATATGAAATGTGCTCAAAGCAACTTTCAAGTTCATGAATGGTTCTTACTGTAACCTGGCATTATCTGGAGAAATATTATGAAACACATGGCTTTACAATTACATCCTGGTTTGTTTTATCTCATCCTATCTAGATTCATACAGAAGTATTTCTTACAACTGAATGCACAACTGATCAAAAAAGAAAAAAGAAAAACTTACTATTTACATTATAAATGGAAAATTCCCTGTAACAATCCTGAACAAAGTGATGAAATCACTAAATACTCCTTTTAAAACAAATTCACAATATTAACAAGCCCATTTTTTTTAATACAGTAAATCCGGAAATACGTAATTTTAATCTCTGAAAGGGTTTTACATCTTTTAGAAAAAATGTTTTAGGGGGACTTTTGAATGATAGATGTGAATTCCAATGCAAAAACTCAGGACTACATATGACATACGAAGATTCTCTTTGAATATTATATGTGCCTTTTTATGAGTTTAAAAAACATGCAAATGAGAAGTTATTTCTTTCATTAAAGTTAAAGGATTTGAGACTGTTATTTTTCTTAGAGAAAAATCAGAATAGTAAAGAAATGCTTTCATATGACATTCACCCAAGCTAGCATTCTTGGGTTTTAATTGGAAACATCTGGGGATGGGCTGGGCTGATTGCAATAAAACTGAAGTTACCAATTCACACCCTGCCATTTTGAGGGTATTTTGTTTTTACAGTTTTCAAATTAAAACCAAACGGACTTTCCTTTGATCTCTGGTCCTGCAGCAAAGATCTTTATGAGATTTCATTCTCAAGAATACTTATAAATATTTTGAAAAATAGGGAGGACTTTGTGAGTACTTGAGGATAAACAGAAAGGGTTTGTTTTAAAAATTCAAGTTAAATTAAAATGTTAAGAACACTGTAAAGACAATATTATCTAAATCCATCCATACATATACCCACAGTGAGCTCCAGTAGCACTGAAAAAAAAAAAAAAGAAAGCTTAACTAGACATTTAACTCTTTTATCAGGTAAAGTTGTTATCAGTATCCCACTTTCCCACAATAAACCAACTGATGTTACTAAAACCAACTACTTAAAGAGAGGCTCTACTACTACATAAACAAAAATAGGTCAAAATAATCCACCAGAGTGGGCTGTACCTCCATAGAAAGTGGGTAAAAACAGGCTTATTAAATCCAGTCTTTTCCCTGAAAGACAACACCAATGGAATCCCATCCACAAAGTACTACAGCAGACCCCTTGCTCCCTGATTTCATTACATAAACAGAGGTTGACTTTATCAGTCCCCAAGAGAGTGCTTGAGAAGTAACTCGAGCTGCTCTGTTTTCAGAAACTGTTTGGACTGTGCCACACTCAGTTGGCGAGGTGAACTGAACCCATTGAAGACAAAGGGCCTAAACATCTGAATCCATTTGTGTTCCCCAAATTCTGAAAGCCAACAGATGTACTCCATGTGCTGCTGGGTTAAGCTTTGAAATTTTAAAAATACATATTTTTTCCACTGACAAACAGAAAGTGATGGTATTCTGTGTTTCTTTAATTAAAATCCAAGGGTTCGCAAAGGCTCCAAGACTTACTTTAAATCTTCCTTAAGACTGGGCTATTTACTTTACTATTAGCAAATAATAGAGAATAAAGAAATGCTTTCATATGACATTCACCCAAGCTAGCATTCTTGGGTTTTAATTGGAAACATCTGGGGATGGGCTGGGCTGATTGCAATAAAACTGAAGTTACCAATTCACACCCTGCCATTTTGAGGGTATTTTGTTTTTACAGTTTTCAAATTAAAACCAAACGGACTTTCCTTTGATCTCTGGTCCTGCAGCAAAGATCTTTATGAGATTTCATTCTCAAGAATACTTATAAATATTTTGAAAAATAGGGAGGACTTTGTGAGTACTTGAGGATAAACAGAAAGGGTTTGTTTTAAAAATTCAAGTTAAATTAAAATGTTAAGAACACTGTAAAGACAATATTATCTAAATCCATCCATACATATACCCACAGTGAGCTCCAGTAGCACTGAAAAAAAAAAAAAAGAAAGCTTAACTAGACATTTAACTCTTTTATCAGGTAAAGTTGTTATCAGTATCCCACTTTCCCACAATAAACCAACTGATGTTACTAAAACCAACTACTTAAAGAGAGGCTCTACTACTACATAAACAAAAATAGGTCAAAATAATCCACCAGAGTGGGCTGTACCTCCATAGAAAGTGGGTAAAAACAGGCTTATTAAATCCAGTCTTTTCCCTGAAAGACAACACCAATGGAATCCCATCCACAAAGTACTACAGCAGACCCCTTGCTCCCTGATTTCATTACATAAACAGAGGTTGACTTTATCAGTCCCCAAGAGAGTGCTTGAGAAGTAACTCGAGCTGCTCTGTTTTCAGAAACTGTTTGGACTGTGCCACACTCAGTTGGCGAGGTGAACTGAACCCATTGAAGACAAAGGGCCTAAACATCTGAATCCATTTGTGTTCCCCAAATTCTGAAAGCCAACAGATGTACTCCATGTGCTGCTGGGTTAAGCTTTGAAATTTTAAAAATACATATTTTTTCCACTGACAAACAGAAAGTGATGGTATTCTGTGTTTCTTTAATTAAAATCCAAGGGTTCGCAAAGGCTCCAAGACTTACTTTAAATCTTCCTTAAGACTGGGCTATTTACTTTACTATTAGCAAATAATAGAGAATAAAGATTCTAATTCAGTTTTAATCACAATCTTGCTTTTATTTTGGGAACCCTGGGTTAATCTTTTCTTCTAGAAAATACAAAGAAAGCTTGTGAAGAAAAGATTCAGGGAGTCAACTTACAGCCTAAATTTAATTTCAAACCAAAGGGTCATAAGTTGAAAAGGATGAAAGGGGAAAAAAAAAAGAAAAGAAAAAATAGAATGAAAGATTAAGACAAAGACAATAATGCAAAAGTAAAATCTAAAGCTCCTTTAGCATCTGTTAAAGATGAAATATGCATACAATACTCACGTAGATGTGTATGTGTGCGTATATACTATACTGGTAAGAAGCAGTAGTTCAGGAGTTTGCTTTTTTAGGCCACTGCTGCTTGGAAAACAGCACTTGGAAACACTGGTTCCTTCACCATCGTAGGTAAAGTAACCCTCACCTGATGACAGCAAGAAGGGTTGATTTCATGCTCTTCCTCTGGAAACTATCCTCCTACTGACACCAGGGAGAAATGAGTGTGTAAATTCTCTATTTTTAAAAGCCTTTACTGGCTCTCCAAATCTATGGTAAATCAGGATGACCCTTTTAAAGCAAAAAAAAGAAAAAAAGAATATATATATATATATATATATATATATGTAGACCTTTATAAGATAATGTAATTTTAGTTTCACTTGATGAGAAATTAACTCACTACAAATTCATTCATACTTTTAAGTGGGTTTGGATTTTACTAATCACTGCCTGTATATGTTTGTAGAACCTATACATATTTGTAGAGTATTAGTACTGTACTCACATGGTTATTAGTCTGATTCCATGCACGTACGGATTCACAGACTTCTTGTGAAAGCTCCTAGTCTACAGGTGTCAAGTGTCTTGTGTGTAAGGCACAAAGTCTGCTGTCAGCCCGCCCTCTCGCCCAGCGTAGTCACTGGGGCACTGAGGTCTAGGCACTGGCTTTTCTACCTGGGGTGACTTTCCACCTGACCTGAATGCCTACTGGATATCTAAGACCAAACATAAGTACTGCCTACTCTCTCCTAACCACGTTTTCCTTGGACTCTGCTTGACCTCACACAAACTGAGACCCATTCCTGCAGTTGGCAGGTAATTATGAAATGCCATCCATGCCAAGCTGCATGTTTAGGTCATAGGCATGCCATGGCGAACAGTAACATTGCCAGTTTCGGTTCTCAGAGATCATTTAGTCTAGGAGGGGAGACGACTTTGAGGAAATAATCATGTGGAAACACCATTACAGAGTATGGAAAATCCTGTGAAGAAAAAGCACCTGAGACAGTACAACAGGAGATCACGGCTGGGGTCTTTTGGGTTTCTAAGGAAATCTACACTAGAACTCAAGCTGTCCTGTTCACATGCTGTGCTTCTCATGCGCTGGACCACAACTCCTCACCCCTCACAATCCCAACTAGGAGTTTCCTAAGAGGTGGGAGTACATCATTCCTTTGCATGTCTTATGCCTCAGTGGAATTCCTTCAGTGGACTGAGTTCTCAAAGAGTACTTACTGAATATTTACTAAATTAAATTAAACTGTGTCAAATTATATTCCTTAAAAATAGAGGGCTTCCCTGGTAGTCCAGTGGGTAAGGACACTGCCTTGCAGCGCAGAAGATACCAGTTCAATTCTGGCACAGGAAGATCCCACGGGCCACAGAGTGGCTGGACCAATGTGTCCAACTACTGAGCAGGAGCTCTGGAGCGCATGCATCCGGAACCGGTGCTCTGCAGCGAGAGAGGCCACTGAGATGGGAGGCCCACACAGGTCAAAGAAAAAGATAAATAAATGAAAGACCAATAGAAGCGGCCAAAAAAATAAGTAAGTAAATAAAAAAGAGAGACTCAGATCATGTTAAAACCAGAAGAGCCTTAGACTCACCTCCCCAGTCAGTATCTAGTTTCATTATCATATTTGAAAGGTGGGGTGGGGGGCTTCCCTGGTGGTCCAGCGGGTAGGGACACCGCCTTGCAGTGCAAAGGCCACCGGTTCGATCCCTGGCCTGGGAAGATCCCACGTGCTGCAGAGCGGCTGGACCGATGTGTCCAATGACCGAGTCAGAGCTCTGGAGCGCATGTGCCCAGAGCCGGTGCTCTGCGACAACAGAGGCCACCGCGACGGGAGGCCCACACGGGCCAAAGAACAAAGATGGATGAAAATGGACAAATGAAAGACCAATAGAAGTGACCCGCCTGCTCCCCTCCCTCCCCACCCCACCTCCACCAAAATAAATCAATAAATAAATCTTTAAAAAAAAAAAAAAAAGGTGGGGTAGAGGTATAGTTCTGGCAACTTACGGCTAATTACTGGTAAAGCCAAGATGAGAAGCTCAAAGTCTTCATTCGTTTACTGTTAAAATTCTCAAGCTAAAACCAGACATAAGTATGAATACCTCAAGTGTGTCAGCAACATCCTATGTACCCTTTATAAAAATTTGCCTGATTAAAATTATTTCAGATCTGGGCCTCTTAGAAACACATTACTGGCATTTCTCCCCTGACATTCTTTTTCAAATTGATAGGCCCTGAGTCAACCAAATGTTCAAAAGCAGTTCACGACAAATCCTCAGCTTTAATAAAGTCAGTAAGCTGTGTCTGATTGATCATGTCTCTAACTAGGGCTATTATTTTTTGCCAGTAAACATTTTTCAATGCTTAAAACCCTTAATCGTAAAAGTCTGTTTAATTACACCCCTGAGGGAAATAAGAAGTTAGCTATAACCTCATATTTATCCCAGGGGTGTGCTCTTTGGTAATCATTCCTTTTTTTTCTGCCTGATGGAAAATTCATCACAAATGACTTAAATGCTTCAAGTTAAGGATAACCTTTTCCCTCTCCACGGTGTAGCAGTAGGAGTCCTGGTAGAATTTATATCCCACCCCTTGAATGTCATCAGTATTCTGTGTGTGTCTGCAAGAAAGGGCTTGGGAGAAAGTTAATGTCACAGTTTTGTGCAGTGCTCCACTTGCTACACTTCAGCAAGCCCAAAAGATATCTAATACATTACTTCCTTTCTAAATGAATTACGAAGAACACAATCACTTTAAATTTAAACATAGTTATTCATGGGATGAGCAAATCAAGTCCACCCACAGAACTTGATACATTATTAAGAAGAATTTACTATGATACAAACACCAAATCATCCTGGAAGAAACCTTACTTCTTCATTTCTTCAAAGACATCTATCCTAAAATACCACATTGTTCCAAATCCAATTAATGTTGCTAGAATCGAATTTAGAATTACAAAGATCCTTAGGATCACAGTGACATCAATGTCTCTGTAAATGTCATAATTTTATCTATTTTTAGCCCATTACAAAATCACATATGTACCATATATACAAGAAATCTTTATGGTATAAGGATTTTAAATATATTTATGCATGGTTTTAAAGTGTTATTTAGGACTTAATTTTAATTAATTTTTAAACATGTATTTTTAACATTCAAGCACATAAAAGGAAGTTTTCAATAGCTACACCAATAAGATAAAGTTCTTCTATAATGGTCTGTGACTTACACAAAAAGTACATGATCTTAAAATTTTAAGGGAGTCATCATTACCTTTCTACCCATTAACAGTTTGGGTAAGTCAAAACATCATTATTATCTTGTTAGTTTACAACATCAGAACTGTCTGGAAATAGTGTAAGTAAGACTAAAGCTGAACCCTACAACTTTCAGATGTAGGCAAGTACAATTGTGAGAAGTTACTACTATGCAGAGACTGAAACTACAGAGTCTCTATGGTGTTGAGCCTAAATGTGTGGAACACTGAGTACACGTGGAAGCTACTGATCTACAAGCCGTCTCCAGGCTTCGGGTGATGTGGCATCTACGTGATACAATGTGGTGTGTAGCACAGACACCAGCAATGACTCCTCAGTGTCATCGTGAGCCCTCAGGTCTAGAGATATTCAATGTGTTTCAATGCACTGCAGCTATCCTTTTTGATGCTCAAATTGTTCATATTTTGGCCAGGAGGAGTCAACTTGCTTCCAGAGAGTTTCCAACTCAACCCTAGTAGTTTATGACAACTCCCATGCTTAAACTAACTTCATCTTGTCTTCATGTAGACTGTTTAAGCTTTCAATCTGCTGAGCAATGGTTTGGAACACTCCACAGAACTTGATACATTATTAAAGAAGAACACAATCACTTTAAATTTAAACATAGTTATTCATGGGATGAGCAAATCAAGTCCACCCACAGAACTTGATACATTATTAAGAAGAATTTACTATGATACAAACACCAAATCATCCTGGAAGAAACCTTACTTCTTCATTTCTTCAAAGACATCTATCCTAAAATACCACATTGTTCCAAATCCAATTAATGTTGCTAGAATCGAATTTAGAATTACAAAGATCCTTAGGATCACAGTGACATCAATGTCTCTGTAAATGTCATAATTTTATCTATTTTTAGCCCATTACAAAATCACATATGTACCATATATACAAGAAATCTTTATGGTATAAGGATTTTAAATATATTTATGCATGGTTTTAAAGTGTTATTTAGGACTTAATTTTAATTAATTTTTAAACATGTATTTTTAACATTCAAGCACATAAAAGGAAGTTTTCAATAGCTACACCAATAAGATAAAGTTCTTCTATAATGGTCTGTGACTTACACAAAAGTACATGATCTTAAAATTTTAAGGGAGTCATCATTACCTTTCTACCCATTAACAGTTTGGGTAAGTCAAAACATCATTATTATCTTGTTAGTTTACAACATCAGAACTGTCTGGAAATAGTGTAAGTAAGACTAAAGCTGAACCCTACAACTTTCAGATGTAGGCAAGTACAATTGTGAGAAGTTACTACTATGCAGAGACTGAAACTACAGAGTCTCTATGGTGTTGAGCCTAAATGTGTGGAACACTGAGTACACGTGGAAGCTACTGATCTACAAGCCGTCTCCAGGCTTCGGGTGATGTGGCATCTACGTGATACAATGTGGTGTGTAGCACAGACACCAGCAATGACTCCTCAGTGTCATCGTGAGCCCTCAGGTCTAGAGATATTCAATGTGTTTCAATGCACTGCAGCTATCCTTTTTGATGCTCAAATTGTTCATATTTTGGCCAGGAGGAGTCAACTTGCTTCCAGAGAGTTTCCAACTCAACCCTAGTAGTTTATGACAACTCCCATGCTTAAACTAACTTCATCTTGTCTTCATGTAGACTGTTTATTAAAAGACTTTTAACTAGCCTCAATCTTCACTGTTTCTGAGCAATGGTTTGGAAATCTGTTGTTGTTGCTCAAATGTCAAGTCATTTCCGACTCTTCACGACCCACTGGCTGCAGCATGCCAGATTTCCCTGTCCCTCACCATCTCCCAGAGTTTGCCAAAGTTCATTATTGAATCGGTGATGCCATCCAACCATCTTGCCCTCTTCTCCTTCTGTCTTCAGTTTTCCCCAGCATCAGGGTGTCTTTCAATTAGCTGGCTGTCCGCATCAGGTGGCCAAAGTATTGGAGCTTCAGCATCAGTCTTTCCAATGAATAATCCTTTAGGACTTACTGGTTTGATATTCCTGGAATTCTCAAGAAGTCTTCTCCACACCATAATTCAAAAGCATTAATTATTTGGTGCTCAACCGTCTTTATGGTCCAACTCTCACATCCATACATTGTTAGCGGAAAAACCACAGCTCTGACTATATGGGCTTTTGTCAGCAAAGTAATATCTCTGCTTTTTATATGCTGTCTAGGTTTATCATAGCTTTTCTCCAAGGAACAAGAAGCGTCTTTTAATTTCATGGTTGCGGTCACCATTCAGTGATTCTGGATTTGAAATAGCTCAGCTGAAATTTCAACACCGCTCGCTTTGTTCATAGTGATGCTTCCTACGGCCCACTTATATCACATTCCAGGATGTCTGCGTAGGTGAGTGACCACACCATCATGGTTATCTTTGTTTTTATAGTTCTTCCGTGTGAGTTCTACAGTGGAAAACACTGAGTACGTGGAGCTCGATCTACAAGCCGTCCAGGCTTCGGGTGATGTGGCATCTACGTGATACAATGTGGTGTGTAGCACAGACACCAGCAATGACTCCTCAGTGTCATCGTGAGCCCTCAGGTCTAGAGATATTCAATGTGTTTCAATGCACTGCAGCTATCCTTTTTGATGCTCAAATTGTTCATATTTTGGCCAGGAGGAGTCAACTTGCTTCCAGAGAGTTTCCAACTCAACCCTAGTAGTTTATGACAACTCCCATGCTTAAACTAACTTCATCTTGTCTTCATGTAGACTGTTTATTAAAAGACTTTTAACTAGCCTCAATCTTCACTGTTTCTGAGCAATGGTTTGGAAATCTGTTGTTGTTGCTCAAATGTCAAGTCATTTCCGACTCTTCACGACCCACTGGCTGCAGCATGCCAGATTTCCCTGTCCCTCACCATCTCCCAGAGTTTGCCAAAGTTCATTATTGAATCGGTGATGCCATCCAACCATCTTGCCCTCTTCTCCTTCTGTCTTCAGTTTTCCCCAGCATCAGGGTGTCTTTCAATTAGCTGGCTGTCCGCATCAGGTGGCCAAAGTATTGGAGCTTCAGCATCAGTCTTTCCAATGAATAATCCTTTAGGACTTACTGGTTTGATATTCCTGGAATTCTCAAGAAGTCTTCTCCACACCATAATTCAAAAGCATTAATTATTTGGTGCTCAACCGTCTTTATGGTCCAACTCTCACATCCATACATTGTTAGCGGAAAAACCACAGCTCTGACTATATGGGCTTTTGTCAGCAAAGTAATATCTCTGCTTTTTATATGCTGTCTAGGTTTATCATAGCTTTTTCTCCAAGGAACAAGAAGCGTCTTTTAATTTCATGGTTGCGGTCACCATTCAGTGATTCTGGATTTGAAATAGCTCAGCTGAAATTTCAACACCGCTCGCTTTGTTCATAGTGATGCTTCCTAAGGCCCACTTATCTCACATTCCAGGATGTCTGCGTGTAGGTGAGTGACCACACCATCATGGTTATCTGGATTATTAAGATCTTTTCTGTATAGTTCTTCCGTGTATTCTTGCCAGTTCTTCTTAATCTCTTCTGCTTCTGTTAGGTCCATACTGTTTCTGACCTTTATTTTGCCATTTTTGCATAAAATATGTTCCCTTGGTATCTCTAATTTTCTTGAAGAGATCTCCAGTCTTTCCCATTCTATTGTTTTCCTCCATTTCTCTGCATTATTCACTTAGGAAGGCGCTCCTATCTCTCCATGCTATTCTCTGGAACTCTGTATTCAGATGGGTCTATCTTTCCTTTTTCAGCTATGAGTAAGGCCTCCTCAGACAACCATTTTGCCTTTCATTTTCTTGGGGATGGTTTTAACCACTGCCTCCTGTAAAATGTTATGAACCTCCATCCATAGTTCTTCAGGCACTTTATCAGATCGAATCCATTGAATCTATTTGTCACTTCCACTGTATAATTGCAAGGAATTTGATTTAGTCATATCTGAATGGCCTAGTGGTTTTCCCTACTTTGTTCAATTTATGTTTGAATTTTGCAATAAGGAGTTCATGATCTTAGTCACAGTCAGTTCCCAGTCTTGTTTTTGTTAACTGTATAGACCATCTCCATTTTCAGCTGCAAAGAATATAATCAACCTGATTTCGATATTGGCCATCTGGTGACGTCTATGTATAGAGTCGTCTAAGACCAGTGCACTCTCTTGACAAAACTCTGTTAGCCTTTGCCCTGCTTCATTTTGTACTCCAAGTTCAAACTTCCATTTTGCTCCAGGTATCTCTTGATTTCCTACTTTTGCATTCCAATCCCTTATGATGAAAAGGACATCTTTTTCTGGTATTAGTCCTAGAAGACCTTGTAAAATAGGCATGTATGTACATATTAAATTGAAATCTACCAGACTTAAGCATTCAGACTGCCATGGGGCTGGGTGAGTTTTATGGAAGGAATGGAAGGGCATCAACAGATAAACTGAACACATAAGGAATAGATTTCAGGCACTGGGCAGGAAGGAACCTAAAGTCCTTGCTGTTATACCCAGACACAATCATGATCCACCACAGCACGGTTACAGGATCTTCTGTACTGGGGGCTGAGGGGGAAAGCTGAAAAGGTACACCTACAGGAGGATTAGGTGACCCTACATAGGTGTTAAAAGAAAAGAAGTGGAATGAAGTGAGGACAGAGCCACTGTTGCCCTGTAGATGGCCCAAGAAAAAAAAGCTAAGGAAGGGGGTCAAAACAAAAAAGAACAAGAAATGGCAAAAGACAATGATCTATTTTCATATTGTTTGAAGAATCCCTCACTTTTCCTGTTAAACTGTCTTCTTAAGAGAAATAAAATTAAAAAGAGAACTTTTATTTCCCTTATTACAAAGGGGCTGGCATCACTGAGTTATTCCATTTTCCTTATAATCCTCTTGAGAACTTACAAAATAAAGCTGGAAAGTACTGAAAGAACAGAAGTAACCTTTTAGTAGTTCAAGTTGAAATTAAAACAGCCCCAAGAGACCAGCACTATTGACTTCTAAAAGTCTCTCAATAAACCCAGAACACTGCAGGGACAGAGAGATTCACTCACACGTCATCAGTTTATAAGAACCGAAGGCAGTTGACTTGTTAGTTCACATTTTATGGAAAAAAGAAAAATTAAAAGGAAAATCAACTGGCTTGTTTCTCCTAAAACAAGACACTTCCTGTGATATTCCTATGTGTGCTTCCTGGTCTAATTTTCAGCAGCTTCCAGTATATGATGTCCCTCTACTCTCCCTTCCCTGGTGGCTCAGACAGTAAAGAATCTGTCTACAATGCAAGTGATCCAGGTTCGATCACTCAGTCAGAAGGATGCTCTGGATAAGGGAATGGCTATCCACTCCAGTATTCTTGTTTGGAGAATTCCATGGACACAGGAGCCTGACTGGCTACAGTCCATGGCGTTGCAAATAGTCGGGTATGACTGAGCAACTTTCAGTTCACTTCACTTCACTAGTCTTTTTGGTGATGTGAATTTTTCTTTTAAATATTCCCCTATTTATTCCTTTTTCCACAAGAGGAACTACTTTTAAAACTGAAAAGAGAGCTTTTGTTCGGCGGAGGGGAGGGCCGTTGGCCGGGGCCTGCGGTACGCCGCTTCAGTGAAGGGGCTCGACCGTGGTCACCCGGCTTGGTGCTCTTCTGGCCGCCACTCCCCCGGCCGGCCTGACAAGACGCGCCAGGAAGCGCGGCACCGATTCCTCTTGGACTCGTGGGCGCTGCTCAGAGCAGCGTCACCCTTTATACCAGAAAGCTGGCGGGCACTATGGGGAAAAAACAAAACAAGAAGAAAGTGGAGGAGGTGCTAGAAGAAGAGGAAGAAGAATATGTGGTGGAAAAAGTTCTCGACCGTCGAGTAGTAAAGGGCAAAGTGGAGTATCTCCTCAAGTGGAAGGGCTTTTCAGATGAGGACAACACATGGGAACCAGAAGAGAACCTGGATTGCCCTGACCTCATTGCCGAGTTTCTACAGTCACAGAAAACGGCACACGAGACAGATAAATCAGAGGGAGGCAAGCGCAAAGCTGATTCTGATTCGGAAGATAAAGGGGAGGAAAGCAAACCAAAGAAGAAGAAAGAAGAGTCAGAAAAGCCAAGAGGCTTTGCCCGGGGTTTGGAACCAGAACGGATTATTGGAGCTACAGACTCCAGTGGAGAACTCATGTTCCTGATGAAATGGAAAAACTCTGATGAGGCTGACCTGGTCCCTGCCAAGGAAGCCAATGTCAAGTGCCCACAGGTTGTTATATCCTTCTATGAGGAAAGGCTGACGTGGCATTCCTACCCCTCAGAGGATGACGACAAAAAAGATGACAAGAACTAACTCTCTTGAATACCAGCCCCTGTCACTCTGACTGTGGGTTTCAACTGGGGAAAGAAGGAGTTTTACTTGTCTTGACACCATAAAGGTGGCTTGAGAAGATGTCCTTTGAAGAGCCAGTGTAGTTTCTGTACCCTACAGCAGCCCAAGTGCTTTCAAGCCGTTCCATGCTGTATAGTTTGCACACCCATCCTGGTGGAGGGGAAGGAGGGTCAGTGTTCCAAGGCAACCCATTCTGATCTTTGCTAAGAAAAGCAAAGGACCTTCTATGAAGGACAAAACTTGCAGAATGGGATGTGGGAGAGCAAGAGGTACTGTAGATCTTCAAAGAGCATCTCCACAACCCACAGCCTTCTTCCCGATAGTGTTCACCCCCCCCCCCCCCAGCGTAGCATGTGCGTAGTTTTGGGCTATTACTGGTGTATTATTTGGAGTGGGTGGGATGGGGTGGGAAAGAAGTGATACACGTTAGGATCATTTTTGTTAAAATTTGAGGAAACAGTAAAAGGAAAGAGCAGCTAACTATGATTGGATTCTGTGTCCAGAATATTGAATCCTTTCAAAAAAATGTCACTGGCAACCTAAATGAGGACTATGAGAGACTTTTAAAAGCTGTGAATGCCTGAAACTTAGAAGCCAAGGTATTCTCTGCCTGAGGTTAATGCTGTCCCAACAAAGGACTAAGCCAGTTAAGAAGTTACTAAAGCTGCCATTTGAGGGATGGAAACTGGTTAAGGAGGAAAAAGTCTGACTGGAGTGCATACACAGGCAGATCACTCTGTCTAGAGGTGCTAATTCTTGAAATTGACAAGAAGACCCTTTCTTTTCCAGTTGTGAAATTATATCAGCTTCTGCATCCGGAAGATAAAGGGGAGGAAAGCAAACCAAAGAAGAAGAAAGAAGAGTCAGAAAAGCCAAGAGGCTTTGCCCGGGGTTTGGAACCAGAACGGATTATTGGAGCTACAGACTCCAGTGGAGAACTCATGTTCCTGATGAAATGGAAAAACTCTGATGAGGCTGACCTGGTCCCTGCCAAGGAAGCCAATGTCAAGTGCCCACAGGTTGTTATATCCTTCTATGAGGAAAGGCTGACGTGGCATTCCTACCCCTCAGAGGATGACGACAAAAAAGATGACAAGAACTAACTCTCTTGAATACCAGCCCCTGTCACTCTGACTGTGGGTTTCAACTGGGGAAAGAAGGAGTTTTACTTGTCTTGACACCATAAAGGTGGCTTGAGAAGATGTCCTTTGAAGAGCCAGTGTAGTTTCTGTACCCTACAGCAGCCCAAGTGCTTTCAAGCCGTTCCATGCTGTATAGTTTGCACACCCATCCTGGTGGAGGGGAAGGAGGGTCAGTGTTCCAAGGCAACCCATTCTGATCTTTGCTAAGAAAAGCAAAGGACCTTCTATGAAGGACAAAACTTGCAGAATGGGATGTGGGAGAGCAAGAGGTACTGTAGATCTTCAAAGAGCATCTCCACAACCCACAGCCTTCTTCCCGATAGTGTTAACTCTGAATTTTTACAGCGTAGCATGTGCGTAGTTTTGGGCTATTACTGGTGTATTATTTGGGGTGGGTGGGATGGGGTGGGAAAGAAGTGATACACGTTAGGATCATTTTTGTTAAAATTTGAGGAAACAGTAAAAGGAAAGAGCAGCTAACTATGATTGGATTCTGTGTCCAGAATATTGAATCCTTTCAAAAAAATGTCACTGGCAACCTAAATGAGGACTATGAGAGACTTTTAAAAGCTGTGAATGCCTGAAACTTAGAAGCCAAGGTATTCTCTGCCTGAGGTTAATGCTGTCCCAACAAAGGACTAAGCCAGTTAAGAAGTTACTAAAGCTGCCATTTGAGGGATGGAAACTGGTTAAGGAGGAAAAAGTCTGACTGGAGTGCATACACAGGCAGATCACTCTGTCTAGAGGTGCTAATTCTTGAAATTGACAAGAAGACCCTTTCTTTTCCAGTTGTGAAATTATATCAGCTTCTGCATCCAAGCCACTGGCGAAAGTATTTAGGGAAGGGCAGAGAGTGGTATAGGAGGTAGGCGAGTACGGAAAGACAAGGGCCGGTGCTCATAGGGTGGAAAACTCTTGGAGCCTCTGTATTTTGAACTTTGAAACCATTGGTAGCAGGGTTCAGTCACTGACAGCACAAGTTCAAGAGTTGAAATGATTCCAAAAGCCCTGGTCTCAGGAGAAGACTTAACTTTCATACTGGGGCAGTGGTTCACTTTAAAACAAATTTTTTAATTCTAAGATTAACTAAACTCCAAAATGCTGTCTTGATTCGAGATCTATCAGTCAGTTCTTGACATCGTCTAGACCTGCATCTAGAACTCCATTGTAATTTTTAGGCATGTGTTAGGTTTCTGTGAAAATTTTTGTTTAAATGTAAACTTCATATCAACACTGTCAGTTTTTTGTCTTAATAAAATTATAGATTTATAAAAAAAAAAAAAAACTGAAAAGAGAGACAGAGAGAAAGAGAATAGGGAAAGGGCAAGCAGAAAGAAGAAAAACAGTCATCTCAAGCACGGCAATTGTGCAACTACACCAATTATTCCAGTCAATCAATTTTAATAATTTTCACACCACAAGTGATACAAATCCAAATAGCTAAGGAGATTTTAGATGCCTTTCAGAAATATGTATATATTTTACTTGTAAAGATTTAGCACGTCTGGGCTTCCCTGGTAGCTCAGTGGTGAAAAGTTTGTCTGCCAATGCAGGAGACACAGGTTCGGTCCCTGATCTGGTAGGATCTTATAGGCTGCAGAGCGACTAGGCCCATGGGCCACAACTGTTGAGCCTGTGCTCTAGAGCCTCAGAGCTGCAACTATTGAGCCCATGTGCCGCAACTACTGAAGCCCGTGTGGGCCAGTCACAACAAGAAAGTCCTGAAACTTAGCCAAGGTATTCTCTGCCTGAGGTTAATGCTGTCCCAACAAAGGACTAAGCCAGTTAAGAAGTTACTAAAGCTGCCATTTGAGGGATGGAAACTGGTTAAGGAGGAAAAAGTCTGACTGGAGTGCATACACAGGCAGATCACTCTGTCTAGAGGTGCTAATTCTTGAAATTGACAAGAAGACCCTTTCTTTTCCAGTTGTGAAATTATATCAGCTTCTGCATCCAAGCCACTGGCGAAAGTATTTAGGGAAGGGCAGAGAGTGGTATAGGAGGTAGGCGAGTACGGAAAGACAAGGGCCGGTGCTCATAGGGTGGAAAACTCTTGGAGCCTCTGTATTTTGAACTTTGAAACCATTGGTAGCAGGGTTCAGTCACTGACAGCACAAGTTCAAGAGTTGAAATGATTCCAAAAGCCCTGGTCTCAGGAGAAGACTTAACTTTCATACTGGGGCAGTGGTTCACTTTAAAACAAATTTTTTAATTCTAAGATTAACTAAACTCCAAAATGCTGTCTTGATTCGAGATCTATCAGTCAGTTCTTGACATCGTCTAGACCTGCATCTAGAACTCCATTGTAATTTTTAGGCATGTGTTAGGTTTCTGTGAAAATTTTTGTTTAAATGTAAACTTCATATCAACACTGTCAGTTTTTTGTCTTAATAAAATTATAGATTTATAAAAAAAAAAAAAAACTGAAAAGAGAGACAGAGAGAAAGAGAATAGGGAAAGGGCAAGCAGAAAGAAGAAAAACAGTCATCTCAAGCACGGCAATTGTGCAACTACACCAATTATTCCAGTCAATCAATTTTAATAATTTTCACACCACAAGTGATACAAATCCAAATAGCTAAGGAGATTTTAGATGCCTTTCAGAAATATGTATATATTTTACTTGTAAAGATTTAGCACGTCTGGGCTTCCCTGGTAGCTCAGTGGTGAAAAGTTTGTCTGCCAATGCAGGAGACACAGGTTCGGTCCCTGATCTGGTAGGATCTTATAGGCTGCAGAGCGACTAGGCCCATGGGCCACAACTGTTGAGCCTGTGCTCTAGAGCCTCAGAGCTGCAACTATTGAGCCCATGTGCCGCAACTACTGAAGCCCGTGTGCCCTAGAGCCCAAGTCCCACAACAAGAGAAGTCACTGCAACAAGAAGCCTGCTCACCTCAACTAGAGAGTAATCCCCACTCACTGTATCTAGAGAAGAGCCTTTGGCAGCAGTGAAAACCCAGAATAACTCTAAATAAATAAATAAATAAACATAAATTAAAAACAAAAAATATATATTTAGCATGTCTGATCTTCAAGAATGTCTACAATATTAAATAAAAATCCACCCCTTAGAGCTGGCTGGTAACCTAAAATATCATTTTCCCTTTCAAAGGGGAAATAGAAAACACATATACATACACACACACAGGTTACCTCTGACACAGGGTCAAGAACTATACCACCAAAATTAACAATCAAGTGTATATACATGTTTATAGCATCAACTACATCATTATCAATTGTTAAGATACACATCCAGTTTTTTTTAATGTGGAAGAGAGGAAAGAAAATGTATGTTTTAGAATAGATGAAATCTGGACTAATACAGCCTTTGAGGACTGAGTGCTTTTAAAATTTACACAAAAGTCTTCCCTGGAAATGTCCCCCAAGGGGAGCAATATAACCCAGCTTTAGCCTCAATCTGATAGCTGAAGGAGAACCCTCTGACAGTGACTAGCGAGCTGCACGGGAGTCTGTTAGTTACAAAGTTCTCATCTACAAAATGGTGGGGGGATAATTCTATGTCTAGGACTATTGTGTTACCTGAGCTAACAATTACAGAACACTTATTTATAAAATATACCTGGCATATAGTAAGCGAAGTATTCTGGAGTAAAGAATCACAGAGCATAACCAATTTATTTTCAAATAGATTTTTAAAAATCTGTGTGTGCATGTGTAAACACACATACACATCTATGTACATATGGGGGTGTGGGGAGACAAGGAGATGAATCTGAGTGAAAGGTATATATGTTTTCTATCATTCTATTCTTATTCTTACAACTTTCCTGAAAGTTTGAAAGTTATTTCCAAATAAATGACTAAACAAATAAAAAAGTCTACCAGAAGATCATTAATTAGAATACAATTGCAGGACTGAGCTCTCTGCTTTTCACAGCTCACTTGAATGTTAACTGAGAGCCTCAGGCCATGTCTGGAGATGGCCAAGTTTCCCAAGTTCCAGGTTAAGAAAACCACCACTCTCCATGCTCAGAACTGACGTAAAACTGTCTGCCAGACTCTCATCTAAGATCACTCACCAATCCTACTAAGCTGACGCCAACAAAGAATTGAGCAAAGCCTCTGGGAATTAGTTTATCAGGCTTAATCTGAATTAAAGCAATAAAAATACTCATCTCTCTAGCTTCTTCTAAGATTCAGTATCCAACAAGAAGAAAATATTTTTACCATTCTCATGATATTTTCCTTAAGAGCCAGGAGCAGTGCAACCACACGGTGATATTCTGGAATATGACACATTAAATACAGAGAGGACAGAAATGTCCCCGCTAGGAGCCTCACTCTCAATTCTCAGACTAGGACAGGTGGCGACAGTCTGTGCGACTCCATGATACCAGAGGGCACACAAACGCCCGTAAGGCACTTGGACTTTCCCTCAGTGCATCTAAAACTGATGGAAAGACAAGCAAAACAAATAAAACAAAACAAAAAAGACCCAATAAAGGGTGGTAAGAGGGAAGACATAAACTTTTTAAAGCTTAAAAAAAAAAAAAAAGAACCACTTTTAAAGTCTGTATTGAATTTGTCATAATATTGCTTCTGTTGTTGATGTTCTGGTCTTTTGGCCCTGAGGCATATGGGATGGTGGTTTCCCACCAGGGATTAACCTGCACCCCCTGTAATGGAAGCAAAGTCTTAATCACTGGACTCCTGGGAAGTCCCAGAAATGGACCATAAAAAAGAAAAAAGAGTTATCTTCCTAAGTCTCCAAGTATTTACGAATCCTGGCTCATCAAGGTGGCACTTAAAAACTTTTCCCACCTTGAAATTCAAAGAAACATAGCTAGCTAAATTAAATGTGTTACATATCTCTGACTTTCACTGTTTCAACTATTTTGTCCCTTAACAGAATTACAAATGAAAAAAATGCAAGGCTTTATTGGGAAATTAATTAAAAAAGAAAATACACATTTTGTTTGATATCCCTTCCCTTCAATCCCTTATCATAATATGGTTTGAAAAACAAGTTCAAAACTTTGCTTAGGGCTTCCCTGGTGGTCCGGGGGTAAGGACACCACTGCCTTGCAGCGCAAGGGGCACCAGTTCGATCCCTGGCCTGGGAAGATCCCACGTGACATGGAGTGGCTGGAGCGATGTGTCCAACTACCGAGCCGGAGCTCTGGAGCACATGCGCCCAGAGCCAGTGCTCTGCAGCGAGAGAGGCCACTGAGATGGGAGGCCCACACAGGCCAAAGAACAAAGATAAATAAATGAAAGACCAATAGAAGTGGCCAAAAAATAAAAATAAAAAACTCTGCCTAGCCTTATACCCTGATGAAATCAAATCTGAAAGAAACACCTGTACCCGAGTGTTCACTGCAGCTCTCTATACAGTGGCTGGAACATGGAAGCAACCTAGATGCCCATCGATGAATGAACGGATACAAAAGCTCTGGTACATATATACAATGGAATACTACACAGCTGTTAAAAGAAATGCAGAAGAATCAGCCCTAATGAGCTGGCTGGATCTAGAACCTATCATAAAAAGTGAAGTCAGTCAGAAAGAGAAGGCCAAGTACAATATCCTAACACATATATATGGTATCTAGTAGAATGGTGACAATGGCACATTCAGTGAAGCAATGGAGAGACAGACATGGACAGTGGACATATGGACATTGTGGGGAAGGAACAGTGGATGGGAGGCGTAAAGGAAGTAGCATGAAGGCCTGTACTATCATATGTGAAGAAAATAGCTATAGTCATTGCTCTGTGAGAAAAGGAGATCCTGCAGGGGTGCTGTGTGATGGTCAGGAGGGGTGGGATGGGGGGATATACATATGACTAATCTGGGAACATACATATCTGTAAACAACAAAACTCTGTAAAAGTTAAAAGTAAAATAAAAGCTTAAAAAAAAAAAACTCTGCCTAGCCAAATATGCAATAAAAAGCAGCAAACCTCTGGAAAAAATTAAATATAAGTTAAACTTGGGTAGTTCCAAGTTGCAAAAGCAACGATTATATTTCCTAGTAAAAACTCCAGACTTATTATCACCACCACCTCGGTCTCAGTTTTCACAGATTGAGGCCAGAATAGTGGAGCTGACCCTCCCCGCTGTGTCTCTTCGGTACAAGAGCCATGCCTCTCTCTCATGACGACCAAAATGGCTGTCATCGTTGTTTCTCAAAATTCTCAGGGAAGAAAATCCTCAACCTCAGCAATCTGTTTCAGTATGTTAAAACTTCAGATAATACAATACTCTCTTCCCTCTGCTCACATTAATTTTTGAGTCAATGTTTTTGGTGTAGCAATTATCTTACTAAATACTACATCGAGCCCAGACATGAGTATGGTTCACCAACTACCTTCTGAACTCTCATCATAGCCCTAAGAACATCTTGGAAACAAGATAAAATGATTCATGGACTAGAAAGAGGAAAAACTCTTGATGGACTTTTACTGCATCCTGTTTATCCAGAGTATGGTTTACCAGCTCTTTCCCTCCTTACTCTCCCCACGTCAACCTTGGAAGGACAAGTGGTTTACTTATGTGGACGTGCCTACGTAGACATCACCCATTATTAATAACAATGACCACCAAGGGAACTAGCACAATTGTTGCCTTCTCTAACCCATCCATGCTACTGACAGACAAGTGTTATTTGTTTGGCTCTTTAGGTTAAAGACACAAAGGAACTGACTCAGGCGATCCACTGAGGGGCTGGTACTAATGGTGGAGGAGAACAGACCATTTTAGGGAGGAACATAAGAGAATGAGGGCAGAAATATTACCCACCTGGGATCAGGTTCCAGAGAATTTCAGGCTATCCAGGGAGAGGAGGAAACCTAGGCTAGATGAAGACTTCGTGGATAACAGACTGTAATTCAAGAGCTGGCGAGCAGGTCTAACAAGAGGCTACCCATGTGCTCTTAGCAACAGGAGACTCCAGTCTGCATTTATTTCTGCTAGTCGCTGTCTCTGCTTCTCTTCCCTTACCACCTCTCTGTTCTCTCATCTGACTATATTTTGATTGACAGTTCTCTTTGAAAAGCAGATGAAAGAAATGCATGCATTTTAGTCTTAAGATAAACATGCATATGTACAAAGGTCTGCCTACAATTCAAACTTTACAGACCTGTTTATGAAGCCCTAATCTAACTCTGAGCTTTTGTTACCGTTCTCCATACTTACCCCACTACTCACTGATCCTCCTACTGTCTTAATTCAAGCTTCCTTAAAAGAGCAGATATGAATGGTTTTTGTTACCAACTATTCAGCAGGCAAAGCTTTAATATCGAGCCTTACATGACATTAATACTAATCTACCCTAGACTGACCACCTTTGGGTCAGGCACCCAAGCCTAGGCCAATGAACAGGGTGGAGTCTGGAGCTAAGCATGGTAATCTAAACTCAGAGGCACACAGGGCAGGGATAGGAATTTCCCTCAGAGGAGAAGGATGGGCATGGCAGACATCTGTGTGCAGTGGACTCCTCCACATAGGACAAACATAACAGAAAAATGGAGCACAGAAGTATGGGTCCAGGCCGACTGAGAGGAATCAGGAAGAAAAAGGAACCCCTCAAGACCAAGCAAAGAAATGTGGGGTTAACAGAACCATGTGAGAGACCACAGATTTCCTAGCAAAGCAGTTCTCACACAATGCGCATCATCCTCGAACAATGCCGCGGTGGACGCTGAACGGAAGACGGAAGACAGCGGGTGACGACTGGGAAGCCCCTCCAGCAGGGGACACAGGGCTTCCTGGGTTTCTCAGTGCTGCCACTGTCCCCTCACAGCTAGCTGTCTGTCTAAGATAATCATGTTCCTCAAGACTGCTTAGCTTTAGCGACTGCCACATACTTAAACAAGAAGGCTTCTGAAAGAAAGGTCAAACATAAAAATCTTACAGTTGCCTTATTTACTATCAGAATGAAGATATGAAAACCAAGAGAAGATGTACAAAGCAAGAAGCAAAGAAGACCTGAGCTGCGGTAGGGAGGCCTGGAGAGGTAGGGGAAGGAAAACTGAGAACTGGTTCTACTCTCACATCCACACCGACGCAGAACACCAGGCAGGAGAAACAACAGTTCAACACACACGGCATGTGCGTCTCTGTCACGGCTTAGTCACAACCATGGCAGGGTGCAGCCCAGGAGCAAGGGCTGCGGCTAACCTCCCTGTGCCAGTAAAGCACCCGCCTGTCCTGTAGGTATAAGCCAACACAGTGCTCTTTGCACTAACAAAGATAAACTGAATTTAGCTACTAGGGACAGTAACTCAATTCACTTGGCTAGTATGAAGCTGCCAAGCTTCTCCCTCTACAAAGCAAGGAAAACGGAACAATTCATAAATTGTTCTTAAGACAGACCCTACCATGCACATCAGAACTGAAAAAACAAAGAGTCACATTTTGGAAATTTTAACCTTACTTATTGTTTCTGCTGCTCCTTCTAGGAGACCTCCAGATTTGCTAGATATATCACATTGTACAGAAACATTAAATTACCTTTAAGCTGACATGAAGGCCACACATAAGCCCCCAAAGAAAATTTAAGACAGTCCTGGGGTCGTCAATAAGCTTTTGGCTGCACAGGGTCATGAATTAGACACAAGAAATTTCTCTCTGGTGTGTCATACAAGATAGTTTATTTCAAGATTGCTATGGTGAACCCAAAATTAATTTTTCTGGCAGTTTCTTTTTGACAGCAGTAGTCAAATTACCTGCGGTAACTCAGCAAATGCAAAGCCATACAGACTTTAATGGCAAGTAGATAACCCTTCAGACAGGGTTTCTTCAAGCCTTAGCGCTACTGACATTTTGAGAATTCTTTTTTGTGGAGGAGTGTGTATTATAGAATGTTTAGCGGCATCTCTGACCTCTACAACAAAAACAACAATCCCCCCAAAAAAGAATTCTCTAGCTCAAAGATACCAGTAGCATACACATCCCTCCCCCATTGGCTCAGCTGGGACAATCAGAAGGGTTTCTAGATACAGGACATCGCCCCTGACAGAGAACCACTATTTTAGGATAACTAGAAATAGGAACTTAGCCGAAGTTAAGTCATGAAACAAGCTAATACGAAACAAAATAGTATTTAGATTTTATACTTGTATTATAGAATTATCAAAACTTGGAATTATACTCCCTAGAGAAAATTATTTATACTGTATTCTGTTATTTTAAGGATTTTACAAATTATTAACTTTATTCACCTAGATCCATTTCTAATTCAACTTAAAAATAAACTTTTAATTCAAATATATACCACATATTACATAGCACTATCATTTCAGAATTTCAGATGTTCTAAATTATTTGCAGCACTTTTTCAGTTTGGAGAAAAAAGCAAACACAAGAGCATCTTCATTGTTCACCTGACAAGTCAAACATAACAAGTTTCTCATTATTCTAAAAGCAAACACTGTAATAAACTTATATTTGATTAATATTGCCAAAATGATAAAGAGATCTATATAGAAATTCCAAATGCGGCCACTTTATTTGGCATAGATATGCACTTTCTAACCAATAATCAAATTATTCATTATTCTTATATTTCCATCCAGCCATACAAAGATTTATTGAACATTTGCTATAAGTCTGCTACAGTAAGTAATAAATGAGCTCAAACTCCATCTTTCAAGGAGCTCAGAATCAAAAAAGACAGGAAAACAAGGAGTTATAACAGCAGTGCAGTTCACGTCAGGTATCAGCATGAAGGTGCAGTGGAAACACATACTTGTGTGTAGGAGAGTCAGGCAGCACTCTAGAGTGGAAGCAAACCGAAGATGAATCTTGTGAGGTGAAAAGAGTAAGGAGAGGCTACCACTGTTTTAATATATGGGGGAGGAAAAGGTCTTTTTAAAGCATGATATTGAAGCCAGAAGCCTTAGAAGAAAAGGACTTGTAAATCAGGCTACATGAAAATTGAAAACTTTTGTATGATAACACACACACACACACCCCATAAACAGTAATAAAGGCAAAGGATAAAATGGGATGTGACTGACAAATGACATTTGATATTACAAATACTAATAAAGAGCTCTTCATCATGTTTTAATCATTCTCTTATCTGAATTTCCACAAAACGTATCATCCTGTTTAAAGAGATTCTCGGCAGGTTTTATTTTAAAAAGTTAGCTGGAAGAAAGACACAAGTGCAAGTAATTGACAGTACTGATGTATTCCCTGCAGACTAGACTGACCAGTGTAATTCTAAAGTTAAGTGAGGGGCTTCCCCTGGTGGTCCAGTGGATAAGGACACCGCCTTGCAGTGCAAGGGGCGCCGGTTTGAGCCCTGGCCTGGGAAGAGACCCGCGGAGCGGTTGGACTGATGTGTCCAATTACCAAGCCAGAGCTCTGGAGTGCATGCGCCCAGAGCCGGTGCTCTGCGACGACAGACGCCACCGCGATGGGAGGCCCACACCGGCCAAAGAACAAAGACGGATGAAAATAGACAAATGAAAGACCAATAGAAGTGGCCCGCCGGCTCCCCTCCCTCCCCAACCCGACCCCCGCCCAAAATAAATAAATAAATAAATTTAAAAAAAATAAAATAAAGTTAAGTGAGAAATTTGGTCACTTAATGGAATCAATGCTAAGTTTGAAAAAGGTAAAGCTGGGGTATTTTGCCATAATACAAATACAATGAAAGAAATAATTTCATTAACATATTTATTAAACTAGTATGCGCAGGATGGTACCCTTAAGAATCTAGAAGTAATTATATAGTTGGAAGAAAAAATTGAGTCTTGACCTCTAGCTCAACCATACACAAAAATCAATTTCAGAGAGATCACTGAATTGTAAAAGGTAAAACTATAAAATTCTCAGAATAAAATATTTAAAAAATCTGCATGCCCACAAGATAGGCAGATTTTAAGATACAAAAGCAATAAAGTGGACTACATGAAAATTAGAAATCTCTGCTCATCGGAGACCATTAAGAGAAAGAAAAGCTAGGCAGTGAGTGGAAGAAGGTATCTGTAAAATATCTATGCAACAGATGATTTTACCCAGAATACATAAAGAACATCTACAAATAAGAGACAGACAGCCCAGGAGACAAATGGGTAGAGACGTGACGAAACCTTTTACACATGGCCAGCAGAAAAACCACCAGATGCTCAGCATTGCCAGTCAATAGCACGATGCAAATTAAACCCACAATGCACCGTCCTTGCTATACACCTATCAGAAGGGTTGCTGGCCATAGTATAAACTAGTATAATCACTTAAAAACAAGTTGGGCAGTATGAACTAAATCTGAATATTTCCACAACCTATAATCTGGTAATTCCACACCTAGGTCTGTACCCATCAGAAATGCAGACATATGTTAACCAAAGGACATGTAAGAAATGTTCAAAGTTGTACTTCTATTAGCCAAAACCTAGAAACAGTCCAACCACAACAGAATGAGCATAACAGCATGAGAACAAGCCAGCCACTGTACTTGTGAGCTTGTGGGTAAATCTTACAAACACACTGCTGAGTGAAACAAGTCAACCACAAACTAAGATACACTCCATGATTCCATTCACGTCAACTGTAAAAACAGGCATGATCAGTCTTCTGTGACTGTCTCTGGGCTGAGATAACAGGAGACATCAAGAGGTATGTGGGGCTGGAATGTTCCGTTTCTTAATCATGGTCGTGGTTGCACAAGTGTCAGCCCCTTGTGAACACTGGTCAAGCTACACGCTTAAGAACAGTACCCTTTTCTGTGCATGCATCACACTGAAAAGACAAGTTTAATTAAAAAAGAAACAACTACAGAGAGGAAATTCAAGGAAAATATAAACTGTCCTCTGAGATGGGACTCAAGATACTCCTGAAGCCTCTATGAGAATGGCCTGCTCAGAAAGTCAGCCCTTACTTTCCCCTACTTCTTAGTTTCGACCATGAAGCTGGATGCCTGCCTTTCACATGTCACACAGGTCAAGAAACTCACTGAGCTCTTCTCCAGTTATTGTGGCATGAGGAATCGTGAGCAGCAACGTCTCCTGTGATACTTTCTAGGAAACAGTGTGAGAAGTCTTACACGGGAGCTAGCACAAGAGCAAGAAGTTTTTGGAGACAGTGGAGCATCAGATCAGCCTGAATCACTATGGGCCTCAGAAGGACAAATGCTTCTTGGACACTGTCAGGCTTAGGTCCACTCCCGGGCCCAGACCTCCATATGTGCCCTGGGGACCAGCAGCATTATGATAAGGCCAAGGCTGTGGATATACCCCACATGGACACTGAGGCAGTGAAAGAACTCAACAAGAGTAAGAAACTGGTCAAGAAGCTCTCAAAAGTATGATGCCTTTTTGGCTTCAGAGTCTATGATCAAGCAGATCCCACAAATCCTGGACCCAGACCTGAACAAGGCTGGCAAGTTCCCTTCCTCGCTAACCCACAATAAGAACATGGTGGCCAAAGCTGATGAACCTGAGAGTGTCTGGAACACTATCAAGTTCCAGATGAAGAAGGTACTGTGTCTGGCAAAGGCTGTTGGCCAAGTGAAAATGACAGATGATGAACTTGTGGCAGCATGTCAGGGCCTTGCACATTACGAGCACCATGGGCAAGCCCCAGTGTCTGTACTAAGGCACAGCTTAATAAACTATACTCCACCATGAAAAAATATAAACTCACTGAGCACTTTCTCTTTGCCAATAGATTTGCTAGGCCCTGGGGACAGTGACAGCTAAGACTGTTTGATCAAGGAACTGACAAGCAGGGACCACATGTGGCCACCCTTTTGCTCTTTGCCAATAGATTTGCTAGGCCCTGGGGACAGTGACAGCTAAGACTTACAGAACAGTACCCTTTTCTGTGCATGCATCACACTGAAAAGACAAGTTTAATTAAAAAAGAAACAACTACAGAGAGGAAATTCAAGGAAAATATAAACTGTCCTCTGAGATGGGACTCAAGATACTCCTGAAGCCTCTATGAGAATGGCCTGCTCAGAAAGTCAGCCCTTACTTTCCCCTACTTCTTAGTTTCGACCATGAAGCTGGATGCCTGCCTTTCACATGTCACACAGGTCAAGAAACTCACTGAGCTCTTCTCCAGTTATTGTGGCATGAGGAATCGTGAGCAGCAACGTCTCCTGTGATACTTTCTAGGAAACAGTGTGAGAAGTCTTACACGGGAGCTAGCACAAGAGCAAGAAGTTTTTGGAGACAGTGGAGCATCAGATCAGCCTGAATCACTATGGGCCTCAGAAGGACAAATGCTTCTTGGACACTGTCAGGCTTAGGTCCACTCCCGGGCCCAGACCTCCATATGTGCCCTGGGGACCAGCAGCATTATGATAAGGCCAAGGCTGTGGATATACCCCACATGGACACTGAGGCAGTGAAAGAACTCAACAAGAGTAAGAAACTGGTCAAGAAGCTCTCAAAAGTATGATGCCTTTTTGGCTTCAGAGTCTATGATCAAGCAGATCCCACAAATCCTGGACCCAGACCTGAACAAGGCTGGCAATTTCCCCTTCCTCGCTAACCCACAATAAGAACATGGTGGCCAAAGCTGATGAACCTGAGAGTGTCTGGAACACTATCAAGTTCCAGATGAAGAAGGTACTGTGTCTGGCAAAGGCTGTTGGCCAAGTGAAAATGACAGATGATGAACTTGTGGCAGCATGTCAGGGCCTTGCACATTACGAGCACCATGGGCAAGCCCCAGTGTCTGTACTAAGGCACAGCTTAATAAACTATACTCCACCATGAAAAAATATAAACTCACTGAGCACTTTCTCTTTGCCAATAGATTTGCTAGGCCCTGGGGACAGTGACAGCTAAGACTGTTTGATCAAGGAACTGACAAGCAGGGACCACATGTGGCCATTTTCCTCTTTCCATGGCATCTAATGTGATGTTTTACCCAAAGTAGGCCTTCCATGAATGCTGATTAACAGCACACATGCAACAGCAGAATGCAAGGGGAGCCACAGACGAAGCACTTAGAAAGCACCAGACTTCACAGAACCAGGGTGGTTCTCCACGAGTGGAGTGGGCGGGGGTCTAAGTGGGAGACATAGAGATGGCTTCCTTGAAGAGCAGGTGCCCACGGTGGGTCTGGAAAGGGAGGAGGGATGAGTCAGCTCCCTCTTGGATGAGAGACACACGGGCTCAGGTGGGGAGGAAGGGCAGTTCAAAGGCACTTAAAACAGCACAGGCAGCAAGAGGAGGGCTGAGTCCAGGAGGAGGGCAAATGAGTGGGTCAGGGCAGAGCTTGAGGCTGAGGATTTCTAAAAAACTCCAAAGACGATCTGGATTTTTCAAAGGTTAAGAAAGAGGTTCTGTATTAAGCCTTCCATTTCACGGTGGAAAGGGACAAAGAGAAAGATGGGAAATCAGGTATTGATTAACGGTGTTCTTATGCTCCAGCTTACATTTACTTTTACTAAATATGCAAGTATTTTAGGTTTTTCCAAAAGAAAAAGCTATATACACCTCATCATAAATCTGATAAACAATGCCATCTATATGAATTTCAATTCTTCAAGTTCTTTTTCAAGTGGCTAAGATTAAAGTGTGAATGAATGCAAACTCTCTAAATTAACATTGAGCGTTAATTTTCTCATCAGTAATGAGCAGCACAGAACACATGACCCACGCTTCTGACTCTGATGTGGCAAAATTCCATGTGTGACAACTTTAAAAGCAAGAGTAACTGATGAATGTGTCATTCTTTCACCTCCTACTGCTGGGAGGAGGCATCAGAAATCCCTTACTACAGGTACTCTGCGGTCATGTTTTCTACTGACCATGACTAATTCATTTATTTTAACATCAAGAAAAATAGATGCTGGATCAAAAACCTGAGTGGTTTTGCACTGTGCTGAGTAAAAAGTCATGCCCACAGGTACACATATGCATCAGCCTGGGTTACTAGACTAGTAAAAATAACATTGGCTAATGTGTCTAGTCAGGAAACTCTGAAAAGCCTGGGAGCTTGGGGATCACAGTGGCACAGGATTCTGCAGATGCAGCTCTGGAAATGCCAATTTTTTTTTTTTTTTAGGTGCTTTTATAACAACAATAACCTTCTTTTCGGCAAACTCCTGCAGAATTCCAGAGGTGCTGTTTGACCACAGTCAAGCCGAGGCACTGGGTTCAGGAATGATGAATCACAGATGAATTAGCCTTTTGTTTCTTCTCTGACACTTCTGAACCCTTTCTGATGTTTCAACTATCTCATGTCTGGCCATGTCACGATTCCAAAGCAGACTGCCTGAATCACTTGTTTACCTTGGCCTGCATACAAATCTGGAGAAAGAACTCAGTCAAAGCACCTCCTTCAGATCACTGGACAGCCTTACAGCCGCCGTCTGAGAGAGAACATGGAGAAGAAATTCTGAACAGATATTTGTTTGGCCACGTTCAGAGAAGCATTAGTTACAACATACAAAGGGTGGAAGCAAGCCAGGTGCCCATCAGTGGATGAATGCATAAACAAAGTGTGGCATATACACACAATGGAGTATTATTCAGCCTTAAAAAGGAATGAAATTCTCACTCCTGCTAAAGCATGGCTGAACCTTGAGAACACTGTGCTAAGGGAAATAAGTCAGTAACAAAAAGACAGAGACTGTATGTTTCCATTTATATCAAGGACCCAGAGCAGTCAAATTCAGAAAGTACACTGGTGGTCACCAGGGCCTGAGAGAGAAGAATGGGGAGCTATTAGTAATAACACAGCTGGAGGAGTGGGGAGCCAGCTACTGCTTAGTGGAATCCGAGTCTCAGTCTGCCAGGTGAAGGGAGCTCTGGAGATGGGAGGTGACGGCCACACAGACAGTGTGACTACACTTCACACTTCTGAACTGTGCACTTAAAAATCATCAAGATAAATTTTATGTACATTTCATCATAATTAAAAGTACTACTTTTTTCAAAAAGACACTTTCTTCTGATTCTTGCCACCACCGACGGCGTGTGATGTCTGAAGGCCAGCCACCACCCTGGAAGTGTGGGAAGAGCCGACCAAGGGGACAAGCATCCACTGAGGACAGAAGCCAGAAGACCATTCCATTCACCCCAACTCCAGCAGGACGGACCCCCAAGAGAAACTCTCCTAAGCTGAAGATGCAACTTCCCATTCATTTCAGCCAGTTCCCACGTCCCTACATTAGAACTGATTAATGCCCAAACAGTACCAAGTCCCACTAAAATGATCACAATTATGTAACAGTTAAAGTGAGCAATGCCAACGTAACAAATCAAGACAATTTCGTTTTCTATTTTCCAGCTCTTATTAAATTCCTCTGTGACTACCTGTGCCTTAATCTGACTATGGACATAGACAAAACCTATCTGACCAGGTACTGTTTACATAAACCAATATTCATCTAAAACATACACACAGAGAGAAGAGTAAAACCAAGATCATTAGCTAACAATACAGCTTAGACAAGCTGGTGCACAAGAATAGAAGTGCTATCGCCTAGCAAACTTCGGGGGCTCGCAGAAGAGGCTCTTCAGCAGCACATCCCATTTAAGCAACTATGAAAATGACCATGCGGTGATTTTCATCTTGCAATGCTCAACGTGAGCAAGACAAGCAAAATCAAAATGTGTCATCATATTAACAAACGCCTTGTAAGCCCAAGTCTGGGTATTAAATGAAATGCCATATGACAATGAATTCTCATAAGCCAAGTGGGCCCATCTGTAGGTATGACCACACATGTGAATCAAGTAACTCTGCCAAAATTCTCTCACACTCAGCCGTCAGCAACTTCATAGATCAGTTCAGCTCAATTCAGGACACGAGACTGCACAGCTCAACATCGAATGATTTCCATCTACGCGGAAATCCAAACCTGTATTTAGTGATTTCCATCCTACATCATGTGTTTCAGCCATCTGTTGCTGAGTAACAAACCACCCCAAGCTCGGAGGCTTAAAAACAACAATTAATTGATCCCTGTGATTCTGTGAGTTGGCTACAGCTCAGCAAGGTGGCTCTTCTGCCCATATTAGGCTCAGTTATATAGCTGCACTCAGCCAGCTGCCTGGCTGGGACTGAAATGTCCAAGATGATGTGAGGCCTCTCATGTGACCTCTTACAGCAGTAGGGTCACTGGATCTTTTACATGATGACTGGCTTCAAAGACAAAGGAAGCCAAAGCTGTCTGCCCTCTTAAAGCTGGCGTCTGAAATCTCAGACAGGTACTTCTGTGGTACCTACTAGTCCGTGCAGGCTACAAAGCCAGTCCAATTCACAGTGAGGGAAACAGAACACACCTCTGATGGATAAAGCAGCACACACAAACACGTTGAAGGCCAAGAGCAGCTGATGACGGAAAGCTCCAGGAGCCCTCCATCAAATGAGGGGTCATTCCTACACATAAAGACAGGTCTTCATTTCCACACGGCTGACAGCTCATTACTCAATAAAAGAGAACAGGTACCACCAGTTCCCTGGTGTCTATTTCAAACTTGTTAAATAATTTAATTTGCTCTACATTATAAATTTATTACATACTGAAGATTATAACTTAGTATTCTAAATCTATACCAGAAAATCCAAACGAAACATTGTCCTAGTTTAAGGGACAGTCACTTGGTGCAACTGTATGTCCTAAAATACAGGTACGCACTCCCTCAGATGTAACCTCCATTAGGACAAAGGCTGCATCTATTCTGCTTACAACTGTCTATTCAGTGCCTACCGTGTACCAGGTACCTAAAAGACTGCTCTTTCTTAGTTATTAAACATTCCTATTTTAAAATATATTTTCTCTTTCTTTAGTATCAGGTAAAAACCACTTTTCTATATTTTTCCATCATATATTTCACAATATGGTTTAAAATACATCACTACTAATGCTTGAACACTTAGTTATGAACTAAGAAAGAAGACAGAATTTTAGCTATTATTGTAATTATTATGCCAGATTTACCCTCAATTCAATATTAAAAATGAGAAAAACTTTAATAATGCACAATTCATCTTCTATGAGTTATCTTTTATTTAGATCTACATCTTCATCTGGAAATGAGAAACATTCATACTTAGATTAACATCCATCTTATAATTTCAAATGGTGCATTTTCTGGTTGAAAATTCCCATATTTAAAAGCATTTGTGTTATTCTCTCAAAACTGAGGGTTCTTATTTGCTCCAAGTGTAATAAAAATTCCTTAACTGAAATGAAAATATCTTTACTCTTGTTATTAAATATGACTTACCTGCAATTATGATGCAATGAAAACAATTTTCTTAAGAATACAAAAATAAAAAACAACATGTTTTTAATGTTGAGGACCCAAAAGTATTCAAAATTAACTTAATACTCAAATATTTTAATTAAAATATAGTACAAATATTTACAAAGTCACTAAATACAATACAAATCTTCAGAACTGTCTTTCCCAAGAAGATACAATGTGAATACAATATAACATACTGGGAAATTTTTAGTTTTGTTTGAACATTTGAAGTGAGTATTCCCATCACCTGCCTTTTCCACTCTGGGCTGCACTCTAGTTTTACATGTTTTAATACTGTTTCCAAATTTCCAGAAGACACTAATAGTAGGGGTGTGGAAAAGAGAAGGATGGGATTCCTAAAAAGTTATTCTTAAGATACTCCCAATATACTTCATACTCTTTACTCCCTAGTATGAGTAATTAAAAATGGTTTACTAGTTAAGAAATACCAAGTTTAGTCATACAGGCATATCCTGTTTTACTGCACTCAGCTTTTTGCAGACATTGGGCTTTTTTAGAATTGAAGTTTGAGGCAACCCTGAGTTAAAAGCAAGTCCATCTACACTGTTTTTCCAACAGCATTTGTTTGTCTCTCCATGTCACATTTTGCTACTTCAAAGCTTCCACCAGCTTAAAAAGATTATGACTTTATGAAGGCTCGGATGATGGCTAGCAGTTTTTACCCATAAAATATTTTTTAATTAAGGTATATATATTGTACCTTTAGACATAATGTTACTGTACACTTAACAGTATCATGTAATGTAATTTTTATGTGTGCTGGGAAATCAAAAATTCATGTGACTTGCTGTATTGCAATACTTGCTTTCTTGTACTGGTCTGGAACTGAGCCCACAGCACCTCTGAATTGTGCCTGTGTTTACAAAGCACCTCAGCCTGTGGAGAGTGTTCACAACCTGGGAAGAGCCAGCAAACTATTTCTAAGAACCTAACTTTTGGACCTCTTACCATGTTAACAGAACCACAAATTAAAATTACCTATTTATGAACTTAATTTGTTTCTAAGTTATTCCTTGAAATACCATTAATATGGTTGATATATAAACCAGTTAAGGCTGTTATGTACATTGGTAACAGCAGAGAGCGCCCCAAACACATTCACAACAACTACAGTTACAAGGGAGACCGACCGGCAGGCTGGTGACCACCCTCCTCTTCTTTTTTTTTTTAATATTTTTTGGGGGAGGGGGCGTGGTTGGGCAGGGAAGGGGCGGGTGGCCACTTCTACTGGAAACTGGCCGTGGGTCCCTCTGGCGGCCTTTGCTGTCAAAACTAAATACAATACAAATCTTCAGAACTGTCTTTCCCAAGAAGTCAGTGGGAAAGGGACGAAGTGAGTATTCCCATCACCTGCCTTTTCCACTCTGGGCTGCACTCTAGTTTTACATGTTTTAATACTGTTTCCAAATTTCCAGAAGACACTAATAGTAGGGGTGTGGAAAGAGAAGGATGGGATTCCTAAAAAGTTATTCTTAAGATACTCCCAATATACTTCATACTCTTTACTCCCTAGTATGAGTAATTAAAAATGGTTTACTAGTTAAGAAATACCAAGTTTAGTCATACAGGCATATCCTGTTTTACTGCACTCAGCTTTTTGCAGACATTGGGCTTTTTTAGAATTGAAGTTTGAGGCAACCCTGAGTTAAAAGCAAGTCCATCTACACTGTTTTTCCAACAGCATTTGTTTGTCTCTCCATGTCACATTTTGCTACTTCAAAGCTTCCACCAGCTTAAAAAGATTATGACTTTATGAAGGCTCGGATGATGGCTAGCAGTTTTTACCCATAAAATATTTTTTAATTAAGGTATATATATTGTACCTTTAGACATAATGTTACTGTACACTTAACAGTATCATGTAATGTAATTTTTATGTGTGCTGGGAAATCAAAAATTCATGTGACTTGCTGTATTGCAATACTTGCTTTCTTGTACTGGTCTGGAACTGAGCCCACAGCACCTCTGAATTGTGCCTGTGTTTACAAAGCACCTCAGCCTGTGGAGAGTGTTCACAACCTGGGAAGAGCCAGCAAACTATTTCTAAGAACCTAACTTTTGGACCTCTTACCATGTTAACAGAACCACAAATTAAAATTACCTATTTATGAACTTAATTTGTTTCTAAGTTATTCCTTGAAATACCATTAATATGGTTGATATATAAACCAGTTAAGGCTGTTATGTACATTGGTAACAGCAGAGAGCGCCCCAAACACATTCACAACAACTACAGTTACAAGGGAGACCGACCGGCAGGCTGGTGACCACCCTCCTCTTCTTTTTTTTTTTAATATTTTTTGGGGGAGGGGGCGTGGTTGGGCAGGGAAGGGGGCGGGTAGGCCACTTCTACTGGTCTTTCATCTGTCTATTTTCATCCATCTTTGTTCTTCAGCCCGTGTGGGCCTCCCATCATGGCGGCCTTTGCTGTCTGGGTGCATGCACTCCAGAGCGCTGGCTCGGTAGTTGGACACATCGGTCCAGCCGCTCTGCGGCACGTGGGATCTTCCCAGGCCAGGGATTGAACCAGCATCCCCTGCACCACAAGGCGGTGTCCTCACCCACTGGACCACCAGGGAAACCCTCCTCCTTCTTTCTATGAGCATGTATGGCACTCTCACCTATTAACTCTTACTTACATGCTCCTTCTCCATGAAATGTGCTTCCTCATCATACCTATTCTCTTTCTGGGGTCTCTATACATTTTAGCTAAACCTTTTAGCTAAACCTTTTCCTCTTCCATACCTTAAGCAGCAAACTCTACGGACTCCTAGGCCACTTACCAGACCACTGTACTGTACTGACCTGATTTTACAAAAAATGTCCACAATCTTCACCTATATTACAAGCTTTAAGAGGAAGGCTCATGTCTAAATCTTCTCACATCTTTTAGAGCTTAAGCAGCGCTCTGAGCAGAGCAGAGGTATTTGGTTACTGTTATTATGGTGGGCAGGATGGAGTCTGATCCTTTATACTGCGCTCTATTTCCCAGAGTTTTTAGAAAACATCTAAGAGTTTCATGATAGAGAGTTAGAAAACTTAACATTAAAAAACAAGCAGCTCAATCAAAAAATGGGCAGAGAACCTGAACAGACATTTTTTCAAAGAAGACATACAAATGGTCAAGACACATGAAAATAAGCTCGATATCACTAATCATTGGGGAAACGTAAATCAAAATCAAAGTAAGATATCACTTCACACCTGTCAGAATGGCGATTATCAATAACTGTTGATGAGGATGTTGAGAAAAAGGAACTCGCACATGCAATTGGTGAAAATGTAAACTGGTACACCTGCTATGGAAAACAGTATGGAGGTTCCTCAAAAACTTAAAAACAGAAACATCATACAATTTGGCAATTCCACTTCTGAGTAGTTTTCTAAAGAAAAATATTAATTCAAAAGATACATGCACTCTTATGTTCTGTACACTGTTATTTGCAGTTACGAGATATGGAAGCAACCTCAGTGCTGATCTACAGAAGAATAAATAAAGAAGAGAGATTATACCTGCAATGCAGGAGACCCAGGTTCAATCACTGGGTCGAGAGGAGGAAATGGCTACCCACTCCAGCAGCCTCACTTGGAGAATCCCATGGACAGAGGAGCCTGGCAGGCTACAGTCCATGGGGTCACAAACCATCAGACACAACTGAGCGACTAACACACACACTCCCTGTGCTGCTCTAAGTAAGCAGGACCTACTAAAGTCTAGAATAGCTGGGACTGCTATATATTCAGTGAATTTCGAGAGACTAATCTGTATTAAAATAATACTAAGTGCCTACTTGTCAGGCATAAATTCAGGCAATGAAGAAGCTAGATTCTATGAAAAGCTTAAAACAGACTTTAAAATAATTCATGGCTTACATTAAAATACAGAAACATCTTAAACTAACACGATGAGAAACTATGAAAGTTTCATAACTTGAATCTACAGCAGATACATGTAAAAATCAACTTTACCTTGTATTTCATCTTGGGACATGAATGAATGTAGAAACCCATATAGTAATAGCTGAGTTGAGGTGTTTTCTCATGAAGTTGTCTAGTAAAAGCAATTTCTCTGCCAAAAGAAGAGTAAAGATGAAGGTACAGTTAAATCTAGTTCCAATTTCTAAGTACTATGTAATTTGGTAACATATTTAATCAAGCATGACATTAAGCCATGAAAAAAAATATCCAAGTGTTGAAAGAAAAACAATTCTAAAAACACTTTAAGATCATTTTTACTAAAGAGACACCAAAAAATCTATTATTTTGAGCAAATGTACTAAAGTTATGGTTTTACACTTTATTGGACATAGCGGTATATCTAAAACTCAAAGAGCATAAAAGCACAAAGATCTATTTAATACAACTCCGGATTATCAACCATTATCATCTGGAGCTTTCAAGAACTGGGTTTATCAGGTTAAAAACAATACAACAAATTTTAGAAAACTCAAAAACCAACAAATTTCAGTAAGAATGTTATTAGGACCCTTTACATGCAAACACTTTCAACTATATGTGACATGTTACTCTTTCCTGTGTCCAGATGCTAACTTTAAAATTTATCTTCTCTAAAACTAAAGAGTGGGGGAAAACATGCTATCTCATGTCTTTTTCTCTATTTGTTGGCACAGGCAAAGATTAATTGGACAAAGGAGCCGTCAGCAATGCCTGGTTTTAATTTGTGTCCGGATATGTCTGGGCACAGAATTCCATCCTATTTGCCCAACTCAATGACCACTTGAGTTTGAGAAGTTTAAGCAAAACTTCAGTACATTTCTGAAGTATGAGAAAAGCTGTTTGTTGTGTTTCTATGTTTGTCTCTTGAAGGTTTTCTTTTTCTTTCTTTTTAGTAGCAATGGATGGTTGAAATCCAAGGAGAGGTTTATTTTTGAAGGGAATAGTCTGTACATTTTGCAAGATCAAATTTAAATCACTGGAGGGCTGTTACCCTAAAAGTTCATCTTTACAACGAAAGTATTTCTAAAGCCACACAGATGGAACATTATGAGGTTAAAACAGAATAGATCCTCTTATTCCTAAAGCTAACTGACTCTCAAGGTTCTCACTGGGGAAGAACGCTCTGATACTGCAATGCAGGACCACCCAGCTCTGATGAGCAAGGCCCAGACCACCATCCACCCCCAAGCTGCTCAGGCCCAAGCCTACGAGCCATCCTTAAAGAGTCAGTTCCTGTGTCCAACCCATGAACAAGTCCCACTGGCTCTATCTCCATGAATCTGACCATGTCTCACCACCCTCACGTCAGACATTCTGGCCCATGCCGCCACTATGGCTCCCGTGGACGATTCTAACAGCCTCCCAGACAGATTTCCAGGTTCCGTTCTTGCTCTCGAAAATGCCACAGAGCAATCTAAGCAGTCTCTAACCATATTAATCAGGTGAGGCAACCTCTGTAAACCTTTCACCCTCACACTGGGTTGGCGTCTCACTTAGATTAAAATCCAGTCCATTTTCCCTTGCCACCCAGCTGCCTTTTTCAACTATTTTAGGGTTTCAAGAACATGTAAAACTCAACAAATTTAAACAAACCGTAAGAATGTTATTAGGACCCTTTACATGCAAACACTTTCAACTATATGTGACATGTTACTCTTTCCTGTGTCCAGATGCTAACTTTAAAATTTATCTTCTCTAAAACTAAAGAGTGGGGGAAAACATGCTATCTCATGTCTTTTTCTCTATTTGTTGGCACAGGCAAAGATTAATTGGACAAAGGAGCCGTCAGCAATGCCTGGTTTTAATTTGTGTCCGGATATGTCTGGGCACAGAATTCCATCCTATTTGCCCAACTCAATGACCACTTGAGTTTGAGAAGTTTAAGCAAAACTTCAGTACATTTCTGAAGTATGAGAAAAGCTGTTTGTTGTGTTTCTATGTTTGTCTCTTGAAGGTTTTCTTTTTCTTTCTTTTTAGTAGCAATGGATGGTTGAAATCCAAGGAGAGGTTTATTTTTGAAGGGAATAGTCTGTACATTTTGCAAGATCAAATTTAAATCACTGGAGGGCTGTTACCCTAAAAGTTCATCTTTACAACGAAAGTATTTCTAAAGCCACACAGATGGAACATTATGAGGTTAAAACAGAATAGATCCTCTTATTCCTAAAGCTAACTGACTCTCAAGGTTCTCACTGGGGAAGAACGCTCTGATACTGCAATGCAGGACCACCCAGCTCTGATGAGCAAGGCCCAGACCACCATCCACCCCCAAGCTGCTCAGGCCCAAGCCTACGAGCCATCCTTAAAGAGTCAGTTCCTGTGTCCAACCCATGAACAAGTCCCACTGGCTCTATCTCCATGAATCTGACCATGTCTCACCACCCTCACGTCAGACATTCTGGCCCATGCCGCCACTATGGCTCCCGTGGACGATTCTAACAGCCTCCCAGACAGATTTCCAGGTTCCGTTCTTGCTCTCGAAAATGCCACAGAGCAATCTAAGCAGTCTCTAACCATATTAATCAGGTGAGGCAACCTCTGTAAACCTTTCACCCTCACACTGGGTTGGCGTCTCACTTAGATAAAATCCAGCCATCTTGCCACCACCTGTAAGCCCTTCTCCAGCTGCCCTGTCAACACTGCCGCCCGGCTGTCTTCCTCTTCCACCACTGTCTGGATCCTACCCCATGTCCTGCCCACATGGGCCTGCCCTCTCTTCATAACAAGCGCTTCAGGGCCCTTGGACTTGCTACCTCTGACCTGGACTGTTATCCTCAGATTTTCACATAGCAGGCTCCTTTTCTTCTTTCTTGGCTTCCCAGAGAGGTCCTTCCTGACCACCCCATATGAAATGGGTCTCATGTCTACTACCAAAATTTTACTTTTGTCACAGCACAAAGGAGTCTCTAAAACTGTGTTGTCGGTTTTCTAATTTACTGTCTGCTTTGATAAAGCTGGAAACACTGCTTATTCAGATCTACGAACTTCCAGGACACAGGGACAGTGCTTAAGCATTATGTTAAGCAAACTGATTACACTTCTAACATTCATCTTGCTAAGAAAAAAAAAAAAGTAGATCAATTCCCTGCTCATGATCCCTAATTCAAGTATTTTTAAAATCTGCAGACTAGCTTACATACAAATCTATACTTGATTACAGATTAAAACATAAACACTCTATATTGATTGCACAATTGCTTAAGAAACTGAAAAAGGAAGAAAAATTTAAGAGATTTCACTGAAATATGCTGAAACCAATAATGGAATTGGCAACTTGTAACCTACTCTCCCCAGTTTCACTCGCTCATGTCCATCTGCAGGCTGCCCTTCCTCTTCTATAAATTCAGCAACTGAGGTTCTTCAGGGACTGAAAGGAGGGGACAGGACTGCAGTGCAGCGGCAACCTCCCACTGGCCCCAGCTTTCACGCTCGCGAGCTCCTCGGCTGCCTCCTCAAAGCTCTCCGGCCCCAGAACTCTCAAGAGCTCCATGAAGCAGCAAACAGGCCACTGGGAACAAACTGTGCTGGGAACTGATGCTTTGCTATCTCAAATGCCACAGGACTTCTCTATCTCTGTTGACTGAGAAATGAAAGATTTCATACTAAGGCTGGAATTTATTCTATAAGAACACATGTTAAGGACCCTTCTCCCAGGGTTTTTGCCAGCCATCTTGCCACCACCTGTAAGCCCTTCTCCAGCTGCCCTGTCAACACTGCCGCCCGGCTGTCTTCCTCTTCCACCACTGTCTGGATCCTACCCCATGTCCTGCCCACATGGGCCTGCCCTCTCTTCATAACAAGCGCTTCAGGGCCCTTGGACTTGCTACCTCTGACCTGGACTGTTATCCTCAGATTTTCACATAGCAGGCTCCTTTTCTTCTTTCTTGGCTTCCCAGAGAGGTCCTTCCTGACCACCCCATATGAAATGGGTCTCATGTCTACTACCAAAATTTTACTTTTGTCACAGCACAAAGGAGTCTCTAAAACTGTGTTGTCGGTTTTCTAATTTACTGTCTGCTTTGATAAAGCTGGAAACACTGCTTATTCAGATCTACGAACTTCCAGGACACAGGGACAGTGCTTAAGCATTATGTTAAGCAAACTGATTACACTTCTAACATTCATCTTGCTAAGAAAAAAAAAAAAGTAGATCAATTCCCTGCTCATGATCCCTAATTCAAGTATTTTTAAAATCTGCAGACTAGCTTACATACAAATCTATACTTGATTACAGATTAAAACATAAACACTCTATATTGATTGCACAATTGCTTAAGAAACTAAAAAAGGAAGAAAAATTTAAGAGATTTCACTGAAATATGCTGAAACCAATAATGGAATTGGCAACTTGTAACCTACTCTCCCCAGTTTCACTCGCTCATGTCCATCTGCAGGCTGCCCTTCCTCTTCTATAAATTCAGCAACTGAGGTTCTTCAGGGACTGAAAGGAGGGGACAGGACTGCAGTGCAGCGGCAACCTCCCACTGGCCCCAGCTTTCACGCTCGCGAGCTCCTCGGCTGCCTCCTCAAAGCTCTCCGGCCCCAGAACTCTCAAGAGCTCCATGAAGCAGCAAACAGGCCACTGGGAACAAACTGTGCTGGGAACTGATGCTTTGCTATCTCAAATGCCACAGGACTTCTCTATCTCTGTTGACTGAGAAATGAAAGATTTCATACTAAGGCTGGAATTTATTCTATAAGAACAAATATTCTTAACATTGATCTGAGAAGTATAGACAAACACATACCCTTCATAAAATGGGAGATACAGAAATAAAGGAAGAAAAATAATGGGAATAATTTCAAAGTACTGAATGATTCTGGTACAAAGAAAAAGTTATCTTTTCTTAAATACACACTTTTAAAGTCACAAAATGTGAATGCTTTAAACGATTGGTTCTAATTTCAGAGTCACAACGATACCACAAAGAGTCCCCAACGTTTTTTAGTTTATACAAACTAATTAAATAAGAAAAATAAAAACTTATTATAGAGATCAGTTGTAAACACTGTATATTTTTTAAATTTCCTATATAACTTTGCATTAAGAAGCAGTCATGTTGTGCTTAAGATTTAGTCAGAAATATACCTAAGATGTTCTCTAAAATAACTGATGGCAGGTTGGATGAAACAAGTCATCAACAGCATTTCACTTTTGTCCTGACATAACTTCAGCTCTGTTACTTTTATTATGTTGTAATTTCTTAGAATATTTGTTATACAAATAAAAATATTTTTCTTTGTATTTAAAAAACACAGGTCATGTTGAAAATATCAATATATGGGCCATTGAAAAATACAAAAAACGTCTATTATGGACCATACTTCTTTTTAAATCAACAAGTGATTTTTAAAAACAGCCAACTCTGCTAGTGTTATGATTCAGAAAAAAAAGCACATACACAATAAATAAAATAATCCTAAAGTATATCTGAGTATGATGTGAAGAATGTGCCCCTCAGAGAAAACAATAGGAAAAGCAAAGAGAAAAAAGTGATAAATAATAAAGAGGGAGAAAAAAGAGAGAGACAAGTTCCCAAACAACAGAAAAACAATTCTTAATTCTCCTCCCTCCTCTACCACATGTATACACAGACAAGCAGGAATAAAAATGAAAACAAATATTTTCATGACACAAGATACCACTCTTTTTATCATTAGGATAATGCACTTAAAAATATATGTGCTGGGCTTCCCTGGCAGTCCAGTGAGTAAGGACATCGCCTTGCAGTGCAGGACCGATGTCTCCAACTACCGAGCCGGTGCTCTGCAGCACATGCGCCCAGAGCTGGTGCTCTGCAATGAGAGAGGCCACTGCGATGGGAGGCCTATGCAAGCCAAAGAACAAAGATGAATGAAAACAAATAAACGAAAGACCAAGAGAAGTGGCCAAAAAAGAAAAAACACATAAATAATGTAACATTTAAAACACATTAAGTGGCTCTGACAGGGAAAGCCTAAATAAAAGCATAAACTAAACAGCAGATACATCACAATGACTTCTCATACACTAGATCAGATGGATACCTGAAAAGGCTAGGAAATTACCATCAGACAAATGCCAATGCAGGGGTTGTAGGAGCTGCGCGTTCCATCCTTGGGTCAGAAAGATCCTCTGGAGGAGTAAATGGCAACCCACTCCAGTATTCTTGCCTGGAGATTTCATGGACAGAGGAGCCTCGCGGGTTACAGTCCATGGGGTCACAAAGAGTTGGATATGACTGAAGCAATGCATTGTGGCCTCAGTTCTAAAAAACGGTTTATCTAAATATCAATATACAAGAGACTACCAGAGCAACAAAACATACTATCCAACAGAACTTCTCCTGTTATATAATAAAATAGAATCAAATGAAGAAATAATTTGAAGTTCTATATGACCCCACTACAATTGTCAAAACAAATCTTACCGGAGTGCAGAGTAGACACCCAGAGATAGAAATGAGTAATCAGGATCGTAGTACAAATACACAGATGATACACAGTACGGAAGGATGTCAATCACCCCCACAGCAATGATCTTCCCGTCAAGCCAGTACTGCTGGTGAAAGGAGCCATAGCCACAATCTGGTCCATTAGGGGAATTCTCCACCTGTGCAAAAACAGACATACAACAGTCGGTTTTCTCTTTATACTAAAAATCTTAATAATTAACCTTTCTACTTGTATTTTACTCAGGTTAGTCAGTCCTAAAATTTCTTCTTTGTTGCCATTATTTTCTGACTCTCAGAAAAGTCACACCCTGCAAAACTTTTCAGTTGTAGAAACAACAGAGAAAAACCAACTTAACATTTTTTTCAACTTATTTTTTTCTGTTCTATGCAAAACTTGGGAAAGAAATGACGAATGAGGGAAAGGTGGAGAAGATAAAGGCGAGGGTTGAATGTGAACAGGAGAGCAATTCCCATGGGCCAGCCAAACCTGATCTGTGACCAACCCTCAGGTCATGAGGCGTATGAGCGCAAAACTTTTCTAGGTAAGAGTTCCTGTGTAAGGACAAAGAACTATGACATTTCTCCCCATTAGCCAAAGAAAGTAGACGCTATCCCCTACCATTATTTTAATGTACCTATAATCCCGCAGAAGAAAATCACACAAATTTTTCCTAAAGAAATCCATGGATTACAGAATATAACCATTTTCTGTAAGTAGTTGTTGAATAATTTCTCATTTTAAATGTAACATGAATTTAAATGCAACTGTGGTTAAATGAAAAGCATGCCATGAAAATTATTAGGCACCATAAAAAGATGCTCTGCCAGAGAACAAATGGATGTTAGAGATGAACAGTTTAAGTAAACAAATATATTAATAACAAAACTTGTGTATTATGTTCACACATGTAAAGTCACAGGATGAGTATGGAAAAAGGCAAGAAGAGGATGCAGGAGGATGAAAAGAGCAAGTCTGCTGAGAGTAAAACCAGAGACTACCAGAGCAACAAAACATACTATCCAACAGAACTTCTCCTGTTATATAATAAAATAGAATCAAATGAAGAAATAATTTGAAGTTCTATATGACCCCACTACAATTGTCAAAACAAATCTTACCGGAGTGCAGAGTAGACACCCAGAGATAGAAATGAGTAATCAGGATCGTAGTACAAATACACAGATGATACACAGTACGGAAGGATGTCAATCACCCCCACAGCAATGATCTTCCCGTCAAGCCAGTACTGCTGGTGAAAGGAGCCATAGCCACAATCTGGTCCATTAGGGGAATTCTCCACCTGTGCAAAAACAGACATACAACAGTCGGTTTTCTCTTTATACTAAAAATCTTAATAATTAACCTTTCTACTTGTATTTTACTCAGGTTAGTCAGTCCTAAAATTTCTTCTTTGTTGCCATTATTTTCTGACTCTCAGAAAAGTCACACCCTGCAAAACTTTTCAGTTGTAGAAACAACAGAGAAAAACCAACTTAACATTTTTTTCAACTTATTTTTTTCTGTTCTATGCAAAACTTGGGAAAGAAATGACGAATGAGGGAAAGGTGGAGAAGATAAAGGCGAGGGTTGAATGTGAACAGGAGAGCAATTCCCATGGGCCAGCCAAACCTGATCTGTGACCAACCCTGCGGTCATGAGGCGTATGAGCGCAAAACTTTTTCTAGGTAAGAGTTCCTGTGTAAGGACAAAGAACTATGACATTTCTCCCTATTAGCCAAAGAAAGTAGACGCTATCCCCTACCATTATTTTAATGTACCTATAATCCCGCAGAAGAAAATCACACAAATTTTTCCTAAAGAAATCCATGGATTACAGAATATAACCATTTTCTGTAAGTAGTTGTTGAATAATTTCTCATTTTAAATGTAACATGAATTTAAATGCAACTGTGGTTAAATGAAAAGCATGCCATGAAAATTATTAGGCACCATAAAAAGATGCTCTGCCAGAGAACAAATGGATGTTAGAGATGAACAGTTTAAGTAAACAAATATATTAATAACAAAACTTGTGTATTATGTTCACACATGTAAAGTCACAGGATGAGTATGGAAAAAGGCAAGAAGAGGATGCAGGAGGATGAAAAGAGCAAGTCTGCTGAGAGTAAAACCAGAGACAGACGTTACAGGACAGGAAGACTACACAACAGTATCTCGTGAACAGAGATGCAAAAACCCTCACAAAACTATTCGGAAATCACATCTAACAATGTTTAAAAGGAATCACACATCATGACAAAGCAAGATTAACTCCAGGTATGCAAGGCTGGTTCAAGCATTAGAGAATTTTAAAAAGAAAAGCAATTAATGTAATCCAACCGGGAAAATATGCTAAAAGACAAATATGATCATACTGATTTGATAGAGAAAACACACTTAACAAAATTCAATACCCATTCATGACAAAAAGTTCTCAGCAAACTAGGAATAGAGAAAAATTTCATAAACTTTGTAAAGAATATATACAAAAAAATACCTACAGTTGACATCATACTTAGTGGTAAGAAACTGGATAATCTTCACCTAAAATGGGGAACAAGGGAAGGATATCTTCCTTCATTACTCCTATTCAGTATCATACTGAAAATCCTACATAATAATATGAGAAAAGGAAATCAAAGATATTCATACAGATCGAGAAGGAAAAAAGTAAAACTGTCTTTGTTTACAAATGACAGGATATATACTATGTAGAGAATTCCAAAGGATCAACAAAAAAATTAAAACTAAGAAGCAATTGCAAGAAGGTTACAGGACATAAGATTGTTGTATAAATCAAAACCTCCCCTACACACTAGCAATGACTTGAATTTGAAATTAAAAACACAATACTGTTTACAAAATCACCCCCAAAATTACGTACCTAAGTATAAATCTAACAAAATATGTAAATAATCCAAATGCAAAAACACTACAAAACTATGACAAAAGCATAAAAAGATGTCAAGAAATGGAAAATATTATACGTTCATTGTGACTGAGATGTCCATCCTTCCCAAGTTAGTCTTCAGATTTAATGCAATATCAATCAAAATTTCACCAACTTCTTTTGTGAATACTGACAAATTAATTCTGTTTATATAGAAAAGATAAAAAGCCAGAATACCAACACAATATAGAGAACACCCAAGTTGGAGGACTGACACCACCTGACATCAAGACTGACCATAAAGTCACAATAATCAAGACAGTGTGATATTGGTGAACAAACAAAAGGAACAACAAAACAGAACACAAAACCCACATAAATGTAGTCAACTGTCCTTTGCCAAAGAAGCAAAGCTAATTCAAGAGAGAAAGGAGCATCTATACAGAATATAACAAATGGTGCTGTAACAAGTGGACATTCGGATGCAAAAGCAGCAGTATCTAGTCACAGACCTTACATCTTTCAAAAAAAAGTAACTCACAATGGACCAGAAACTATGTAAATACAAAACTTCTAGATAGTAATTCAGGTAAAAATCCAGGTGACCTTGGTTTTGGCAAAGAGTTTTTAGATACAACACTAAAAAGCACAATCCATGAAAGAAATCACTGTCAAGCTGGATATCACTAAGATTAAAAGCCTGGAGTTTGTGAAATGCATTGTTACGAGAAAAAGTCAAGCCACTGACTGGAGAAAATCTTGGAAAACATATCTCATAAAAAACTGATAATCAGGGGCTTCCCCTGGTGGTCCAGTGGGTAAGGACACCGCCTTGCAGTGCAAGGGGCGCCGGTTCGATCCCTGGCCTGGGAATATTCCATGTGCCACGGAGCGGCTGGACTGATGTGTCCAATTACTGAGCCGGAGCTCTGGAGCACATGCGCTCAGAGCCGGTGCTCTGCAACAACAGACGCCACCGTGATGGGAGGCCCAATGGAGCCAAAGAACAAAGACGGATGGACAGAGAGAAAGCGAAAGACCAATAGAAGTGGCCCGCCTGCTCCCTCCCTCCCTCCCCAATCCGACCCCCGCCCAAAAATAAATAAATAAATCTTTAAACTAAAAAAAAAAAAAAACAAAACAAAACTGATAATCAAAACATCCTTAAAATTCAGTGAGAAAAGAACTCAGTTAAAAACCAGGCAAAATATCTAGGGAAACACTTCACCAAAGATGTACAGATCAGGCAGTTCAGTCACTCACTTGTGTCCAACTCTCCACAGAAAGGACATTAACCCGCTGTATCTGTAACACCTGAATAATCAAATACTTTAAATATAGAAAAGATAAAAAGCCAGAATACCAACACAATATAGAGAACACCCAAGTTGGAGGACTGACACCACCTGACATCAAGACTGACCATAAAGTCACAATAATCAAGACAGTGTGATATTGGTGAACAAACAAAAGGAACAACAAAACAGAACACAAAACCCACATAAATGTAGTCAACTGTCCTTTGCCAAAGAAGCAAAGCTAATTCAAGAGAGAAAGGAGCATCTATACAGAATATAACAAATGGTGCTGTAACAAGTGGACATTCGGATGCAAAAGCAGCAGTATCTAGTCACAGACCTTACATCTTTCAAAAAAAAGTAACTCACAATGGACCAGAAACTATGTAAATACAAAACTTCTAGATAGTAATTCAGGTAAAAATCCAGGTGACCTTGGTTTTGGCAAAGAGTTTTTAGATACAACACTAAAAAGCACAATCCATGAAAGAAATCACTGTCAAGCTGGATATCACTAAGATTAAAAGCCTGGAGTTTGTGAAATGCATTGTTACGAGAAAAAGTCAAGCCACTGACTGGAGAAAATCTTGGAAAACATATCTCATAAAAAACTGATAATCAGGGGCTTCCCCTGGTGGTCCAGTGGGTAAGGACACCGCCTTGCAGTGCAAGGGGCGCCGGTTCGATCCCTGGCCTGGGAATATTCCATGTGCCACGGAGCGGCTGGACTGATGTGTCCAATTACTGAGCCGGAGCTCTGGAGCACATGCGCTCAGAGCCGGTGCTCTGCAACAACAGACGCCACCGTGATGGGAGGCCCAATGGAGCCAAAGAACAAAGACGGATGGACAGAGAGAAACGAAAGACCAATAGAAGTGGCCCGCCTGCTCCCCTCCCTCCCTCCCCAATCCGACCCCCGCCCAAAAATAAATAAATAAATCTTTAAACTAAAAAAAAAAAAAAACAAAACAAAACTGATAATCAAAACATCCTTAAAATTCAGTGAGAAAAGAACTCAGTTAAAAACCAGGCAAAATATCTAGGGAAACACTTCACCAAAGATGTACAGATCAGGCAGTTCAGTCACTCACTTGTGTCCAACTCTCCACAGAAAGGACATTAACCCGCTGTATCTGTAACACCTGAATTAATGCAAATACTTTAAACTGTTAATAGACTTGACGCTGAATTACTTGTCTTAGAAACTACAACGTTCCAACTATGTAATAAAAAATAAACTCCTACATATTATAGAATTTTATGAAAACCACCTTTTAAATATAAGCCCCAAGGCTCTCAGGAATGAAGCTCTCTGACTTTAAAACTACTTGTGCAGGAGCGCAACAACTGCAGCGACACAGAGAAAAACTGTCAGTTCATGATGAGGAAGGTGGGGAGCCTGTCAAATGTGAGAAAACCTCCAAGGCAAAGCTAATTGGATGACTTTGAAATGAGTCTAAATTCTTCCATGAGTTCCACTTAGTGTGTCAATCTAGGACTCGTTAAATCAAATGAGTATATCCATTCATTCATTTAAAAATGTGTTTATTAAGGGCCCAAGTATGGACTCAATAAGCACATTCTTAGTAAATAACCGATATATTCTGTTAGCCCTAAATAAAAATCAGTCCTACTTGTACCAGCTTGAAATATTTTCAAACTGCCATGACCTTCTCCGTTTCCAAAGTTTGCCTCCCCTGGATCTCCCATCTAATGACTAGCTTCCGTTTACTTCACTGGTTCGCTCTCCTGTGAGTCCACTTATGACCACTCTGTCTGATCACGGGCATCATTTCTATCTCTCAGGGAGAGTGAGATGTCTTCCCCACCTGCAAAGCACTTCATATAGATAGCATGGGCTGTTTTATAATTACTTAGCAAAAAACTACCTACTCTGATCCCACCACGACATCCGAGGAAACTGGAAATCCAAGAGTCAATTAAGCGATAAAATGATCATAAAACCAATGGAGTTATTAAATGACACACAAACGGGCCTCCAAGCTCCTAGGTCAGTGCTAAACAAGAAAATCAGCCACTTTTAAACACTTCTAAACAAGCTCACTTCTCAAATACCCTTCATCTATCCAAGTCAGTAAACAAAGCAGTATGAAAAACAAAGAGTTTCAATACATGGTTCAAAAAATTTGTCTTAAAACCTGCTGCGCTGTACTCCTTTTCTTTCCATCCCGTTTTCTGACAATTAAAGTAAGACTGATTTCCTTTTCCCCTTGTGGGGTCCTCACTGACCTAATTATAAAGAACAGATTTCAAAAATGGAAGCCACTCCAAGTAAAAGAAAGAAGCTATTTTCCTAAAACTCTGAGACCTCAGCACTATCGTTAAGGATGATCTACTAGTCTCAACTTGGGAAGTTAATCAATACTTTCAAGCTTTTCAACAAGTACTGAGCAGCTGTGGAAAATGGATTGGAATTGAACCTGAAATATTGATTCCCTCAGCCTTCTTTGCAGCTGGAACAGCCAGAGACCCCAGCCCACTGGGGAAGTCTGAAAAATATCCACACCTAAGATCATACATTGAGCTGATCTAACTAACATGCTTGATGTCTGTCCGTGCACACATGCATTTGCTGAATCAGCTACTTTTAAACACTTCTAAACAAGCTCACTTCTCAAATACCCTTCATCTATCCAAGTCAGTAAACAAAGCAGTATGAAAACAAAGAGTTTCAATACATGGTTCAAAAAATTTGTCTTAAAACCTGCTGCGCTGTACTCCTTTTCTTTCCATCCCGTTTTCTGACAATTAAAGTAAGACTGATTTCCTTTTCCCCTTGTGGGGTCCTCACTGACCTAATTATAAAGAACAGATTTCAAAAATGGAAGCCACTCCAAGTAAAAGAAAGAAGCTATTTTCCTAAAACTCTGAGACCTCAGCACTATCGTTAAGGATGATCTACTAGTCTCAACTTGGGAAGTTAATCAATACTTTCAAGCTTTTCAACAAGTACTGAGCAGCTGTGGAAAATGGATTGGAATTGAACCTGAAATATTGATTCCCTCAGCCTTCTTTGCAGCTGGAACAGCCAGAGACCCCAGCCCACTGGGGAAGTCTGAAAAATATCCACACCTAAGATCATACATTGAGCTGATCTAACTAACATGCTTGATGTCTGTCCGTGCACACATGCATTTGCTGAATCAGCTACTTTTAAACACTTTTAAACAAACGCACCTCTCAAATATGCCTCATCTCTCCAAGTCAGTAAACAAAGGATCATGAAAAACGAAGTGTTTCAATGCATGGTTAAAGATATTTTTTTTCCCTTAAAATCTGCTTTGCTGTAGTCCTTCTATTTTTGCACCTGACATGAAACTGCCATAACAGAATCTCTTTCCCTCAACCAAAACCCCTTAATTCAAATTATGTCATACTTTAAAACTGGGAAAGAACACAAGAGTTTGAGGGATTGAGTGAAGGAGATAAAAACAGTGTGAAATCAGAAACCAGCAGAACTCCTGGACTGGATCTCTGATCTTTCAACAACATCCTTAAAACCCAGACTCACTGAATGTGATCATGCCATACACTGCACCACGCTCTGATCTGGATGCTTGCTGATTATAAGCGTGTTAATGAGTAGCAACTAGAAATGATCTTTATTGTAAATGTAAACCATCAGCTAACATAGATATGTCACCGTCACCTCCACTAGGTTACAAAGAGCCATACCATTCTGTGCCTTTCACTAACTCTCCAAGAGGCTCAGTCCCCAGCATTAGAGAAGTCGCCTGAGTCACTGACTGGTCTCTACTGACTGCTGTGAGAATTCTACAAAAATTCTTGGGATCGCTGCATTTCTTCAACCTCTTAGCTACGGCCTTTTCATGGTGGCTACTCTTCAGGTGTCACTTAAAAGCCCAGCATGTGAGATACTCAGAGATGGCGCGGGACACACGCCCTACTGGGGAAGCGCAGGTGGCAGCGTGCTGCCTCAACGAGCCCGCATCACGTAAACCTGCAATGCTGAACCTTCTCGGCCTCAAAACCCCTTTATCCTGACAAAACGGACTGAGGACCCCAAAAAACTTTTAGTTATTGAACTGTGTCTGTAGAAATTTACTGTATTATATATAAAGACCAAGAGTTCCAAAAATATGTACTTGTTAATTCACTTAAAATAGACCAACATATGAGTTTCACATATTTTGTTTAAGAATTACTATATAGTAATATTTTCCAAAACAAATAAACAAAAATCTAGTTAAAAGAATGGTACTGTTTAGGGACTTCTCTGGTGGCCCAGTGGCTAAGACTCCTGGCTTCCAATGCAGGAGGCCTGGGTTCGAGCCCTGGTCAGGGAGCTAGATTCCACATACTGTGACTAACACCCAGCACAGTCAAATAAAAAAAAGAAAGAAAGAAAGAATGGTACTGTTTAAACACTTCTGCAAATCTCTTTAATGTGTGGCTAACAGAGGGTAGCGGTATCCTCATACAAGCTTCTGTACCTAACTTGCTGCCATCCTGCAGCCGTTGGAAAACATCGCCAAACACTCATAAGAGAATGAGAGTGAAAAATGCTAATTACAAAATAATTTAGACCTTGAGAAGCCCCTGAAAGGCCTCAGGGACCACCAGAGGCTGCAGGACCACACTGCTGACTCATTCATATCAATGTGCACGCACACACGTGTGTGCTCAGTCCTGTCTGACTCTGCGACCCCACGGACTGTAGTCCACCAGGTTCCTCTGTCCATGGGATGTCCCAGGCAAGAATATGGAGTGGATGGCCACTTCCCCTCCCGGGGATCTTCGTGACCCACACAGATCAAACCCGCATCCCTGCACTGGCAGGGGGATTCTTTACCACTGAGCCATTTGGGGAAGTCCCCATTCATACAAATGCAGGAATACAGAGGTGGAGAAGGAGTCTATAAACTGTTAACTGCAAACAGAAAGGGAGCAGGTCATAGTGACTTGAGTTCAGGATTGATCATCAAGATACCTGGATTTGAGCCCTAACTCACTTACTATAAAATTTCTATTTTATATTAGCAAGACAACAACTCCTTTTAAAAGTATCCATTTCTGCCTTTTTAAACAGCAATCATACTACTATGCACCCTCAAAGGTAGTTGTGAGAAATACATGACAACATACAAACACGTTGCAGGCTGTAAGCAAATCAGTACATTTTTGTTTTGGGTTTAAGGGGTCCGAACAACGCATCCTAAAAGACTGTGTCTAAGAATCAGCAGCTCATTGAACAGCAAAATTTTACAAGCTAACAGAAGCTACCTTCAATTTCCTTACAAATAACTCAGTAATGTGATTAGCAATATGTAATAGTTAATCTTTCTCATGCCCATAGTTTATCACAGTTTCAGATGCAAGCAAGAATACGCCAAGTTATTTTTAGCAGTTCCTCAATTTCAAGAATTTAGCTGATAATAGGAAAAATACAATAAAGTTCACCACTAGCTATACAAAAGAAAATACACGTCTTAAACGTTGGGGCAGATGGTATGGCTTCTATGATTAATGAGCTATGTGGTACAATACCAAAGGTGCTCCGCAGAAATGACATCAATATTAATAGGCCAATTCAGGCTTCCGGCTAAATGGTCCCCCAAATGGGTGTATACTGACTCTGATAAAGTACACCTGTCTGCCTCCACGTTCCTCAGTTACGTTTAAAACAGACCCTGTTAAGACTCAAAGGAACAGGCAAAGAGGGCATCACCCTTTGTGCCGCAGGGACAGCACCTGAGGGGCTGACCTGGAGGTTCAAAGACTGGATGAGCAGTGTCTTCAGGGGCTACACAGGGCAGGACCTGTGTGTTCCTCCTGCAATCACACCCAGTCACCTAAAAATCTGCCATTTGCCAACTGATGCCCTGCATTTTTTTAAACAAAGGCTTACTGAGGCTTCCTAAGGTAAGCATTGTAAGCACCTGATTAAAAGTGCATTGTCTGAAAATAACTCACTTCAGCAAGTGCCTAGCCTTTTGTTAACAGTTTCAGGAAACACTACAAATAAACTTCAGATTCATTTTAAGAACAGACACTCATGAAGACATTCAGATGGCCAAAATGCACATGAAAAGATGCGCAATTAATTATTAGAGAAATACAAATCAAAACCACAATGAGGCAGCATCTCACATCGGTCAGAATAACCATCATCCAAAAATCTCCCCAAAAATCTACAAACAATAAACGCTGGAGAAGATGTGAAGAAACGGAATCCCCTACACTGATGGTAGGAATGTAAACTGGTACAACTGTTTACAGAGAACAGTATGGAGCTTCCTTTAAAAACTAAAACAGGGCTTCCCTGGTGGTCCAGTGGGTAACAAGTTTTGTTTTGGGTTTAAGGGGTCCGAACAACGCATCCTAAAAGACTGTGTCTAAGAATCAGCAGCTCATTGAACAGCAAAATTTTACAAGCTAACAGAAGCTACCTTCAATTTCCTTACAAATAACTCAGTAATGTGATTAGCAATATGTAATAGTTAATCTTTCTCATGCCCATAGTTTATCACAGTTTCAGATGCAAGCAAGAATACGCCAAGTTATTTTTAGCAGTTCCTCAATTTCAAGAATTTAGCTGATAATAGGAAAAATACAATAAAGTTCACCACTAGCTATACAAAAGAAAATACACGTCTTAAACGTTGGGGCAGATGGTATGGCTTCTATGATTAATGAGCTATGTGGTACAATACCAAAGGTGCTCCGCAGAAATGACATCAATATTAATAGGCCAATTCAGGCTTCCGGCTAAATGGTCCCCCAAATGGGTGTATACTGACTCTGATAAAGTACACCTGTCTGCCTCCACGTTCCTCAGTTACGTTTAAAACAGACCCTGTTAAGACTCAAAGGAACAGGCAAAGAGGGCATCACCCTTTGTGCCGCAGGGACAGCACCTGAGGGGCTGACCTGGAGGTTCAAAGACTGGATGAGCAGTGTCTTCAGGGGCTACACAGGGCAGGACCTGTGTGTTCCTCCCTGCAATCACACCCAGTCACCTAAAAATCTGCCATTTGCCAACTGATGCCCTGCATTTTTTTAAACAAAGGCTTACTGAGGCTTCCTAAGGTAAGCATTGTAAGCACCTGATTAAAAGTGCATTGTCTGAAAATAACTCACTTCAGCAAGTGCCTAGCCTTTTGTTAACAGTTTCAGGAAACACTACAAATAAACTTCAGATTCATTTTAAGAACAGACACTCATGAAGACATTCAGATGGCCAAAATGCACATGAAAAGATGCGCAATTAATTATTAGAGAAATACAAATCAAAACCACAATGAGGCAGCATCTCACATCGGTCAGAATAACCATCATCCAAAAAATCTCCCCCCAAAAAATCTACAAACAATAAACGCTGGAGAAGATGTGAAGAAAACGGAATCCCCTACACTGATGGTAGGAATGTAAACTGGTACAACTGTTTACAGAGAACAGTATGGAGCTTCCTTTAAAAACTAAAAACAGGGCTTCCCTGGTGGTCCAGTGGGTAAGGACACCGCCTTGCAGTGCAAGGGGCGCCGGTTCAATCCCTGGCCTGGGAAGATCTCATGTGCCGCGGAGCGGCTGGACCGATGTGTCCAATAACCGAGCTGGAGCTCTGGGGCGCATGTGCCCAGAGCCAGCGCTCTGCGACAACAGAGGCCACCGCGATGGGAGGCCCACACCAGTCAAAGAACAAAGATGGATGAAAAACAGATAAATGAAAGACCAAGAGAAGTGGCCCGCCCGACCCCCCCCCCCCCCAACCCGCCCCCCCCCAAAAAACAAAGAAAAATTAAAAAAAAAAAAAAACAACTAAATATAGAGCTACCATATTATTCTGCAATCCCACTCCTGGGTATATACTAGGAGAAAACCAGTAATCTGAAGGGATACACACCCCCCAAAGTTCTCGGCAGCATGATTTACAACAGCCAGGACATGGAGCCAACATAAATGTCCATCAACAAAGGAACAGATAAAAAGCTGTGGTACATATACACAATGGAACATTACTCAACCATAAAAAAGAAAGAAATCATTTCATTTTCAGCAACATGGATACATCTAGAGGCTGTCATAGTGAGTAAAGTAAGTTAAAGAAAACAGATACCATATCACTTACATGTGGAATCTAAAAAAAAAGTTTTCAAATGAACTTATCTACAGAACAGAAATAGAGTCACAGATGTAGAAAAACTTATAGACACCTAGGGCAAGGATAAATTGAGAGACTGAGATACTTATCTTTACAAGGAACAGAAATTTTGTTAACAGTTTCAGGAAACACTACAAATAAACTTCAGATTCATTTTAAGAACAGACACTCATGAAGACATTCAGATGGCCAAAATGCACATGAAAAGATGCGCAATTAATTATTAGAGAAATACAAATCAAAACCACAATGAGGCAGCATCTCACATCGGTCAGAATAACCATCATCCAAAAAATCTCCCCCCAAAAAATCTACAAACAATAAACGCTGGAGAAGATGTGAAGAAAACGGAATCCCCTACACTGATGGTAGGAATGTAAACTGGTACAACTGTTTACAGAGAACAGTATGGAGCTTCCTTTAAAAACTAAAAACAGGGCTTCCCTGGTGGTCCAGTGGGTAAGGACACCGCCTTGCAGTGCAAGGGGCGCCGGTTCAATCCCTGGCCTGGGAAGATCTCATGTGCCGCGGAGCGGCTGGACCGATGTGTCCAATAACCGAGCTGGAGCTCTGGGGCGCATGTGCCCAGAGCCAGCGCTCTGCGACAACAGAGGCCACCGCGATGGGAGGCCCACACCAGTCAAAGAACAAAGATGGATGAAAAACAGATAAATGAAAGACCAAGAGAAGTGGCCCGCCCGACCCCCTCCCTCCCCAACCCGCACCCCCCTAAAAAATAAAGAAATATTAAAAAAAAAAAAAAACAACTAAATATAGAGCTACCATATTATTCTGCAATCCCACTCCTGGGTATATACTAGGAGAAAACCAGTAATCTGAAGGGATACACACCCCCCAAAGTTCTCGGCAGCATGATTTACAACAGCCAGGACATGGAGCCAACATAAATGTCCATCAACAAAGGAACAGATAAAAAGCTGTGGTACATATACACAATGGAACATTACTCAACCATAAAAAAGAAAGAAATCATTTCATTTTCAGCAACATGGATACATCTAGAGGCTGTCATAGTGAGTAAAGTAAGTTAAAGAAAAACAGATACCATATCACTTACATGTGGAATCTAAAAAAAAAGTTTTCAAATGAACTTATCTACAGAACAGAAATAGAGTCACAGATGTAGAAAAACTTATAGACACCTAGGGCAAGGATAAATTGAGAGACTGAGATACTTCAATAACAATTTTAAAAAAGAGAGACTGAAAGGTGTACTAAACCAGTATGACATCAAAATTTATGTGATTTCTTTAAGGAAAAAAGACTCAAATGCTAAATCAAAAAATTTGAAAACAATATATAGTCTATAACTAAGAAATTAAATTTAATTTGGAAAATGTAAATAGCAATGCTCATGGTTAATATATCACAGAGCTTTGCACAAGTGATTTAAAGACTGAATTCAACCAATTCCTGATTTTCTGCAGACAATCAGTACTCTAAAGATGGTTACCAAAACTAACACCCGTCCTGGGCACAGCTTACTGTACGGCAGACAGAGTGACAGTGTACCTGGAGAAGACTCCGTCCGTACTTCCAGCTGATGTCCAAAGTAGGGGAAATTAAGATACTCTAAGGGCCAATTCTGAGAAAGCATGTAGTGGCTGGACATGAAGTTCCCACCAAGGAACATTCCATCAGCACAACAGATCTGCTATTCAATGAGTTTTTGTTCCTTGGGCAAAATCCCGCCTCCCAAAAGACAACTAGAGCCTTGAACTAATTGGGAATATCACCAATAGCTACCAGTATGCCTTTTAATCTCTACTAGCGAAAAAAAGTTTGCATTCTGAAGCGACTTTACATTTTTCTTCACTGACTCTGAAAGTTAACACCAACTACAAGTACTGATATATCAACTAGGTATCAATGTTTTCTGTGTGTATGTGCATGCTCAGTCATATTTAACTCTCTGCAACCCCACGGATTGTAGCTCTCCAGTCTCTTCCGATGCATGGCCCCCAAAGTTCTCGGCAGCATGATTTACAACAGCCAGGACATGGAGCCAACATAAATGTCCATCAACAAAGGAACAGATAAAAAGCTGTGGTACATATACACAATGGAACATTACTCAACCATAAAAAAGAAAGAAATCATTTCATTTTCAGCAACATGGATACATCTAGAGGCTGTCATAGTGAGTAAAGTAAGTTAAAGAAAAACAGATACCATATCACTTACATGTGGAATCTAAAAAAAAAGTTTTCAAATGAACTTATCTACAGAACAGAAATAGAGTCACAGATGTAGAAAAACTTATAGACACCTAGGGCAAGGATAAATTGAGAGACTGAGATACTTCAATAACAATTTTAAAAAAGAGAGACTGAAAGGTGTACTAAACCAGTATGACATCAAAATTTATGTGATTTCTTTAAGGAAAAAAGACTCAAATGCTAAATCAAAAAATTTGAAAACAATATATAGTCTATAACTAAGAAATTAAATTTAATTTGGAAAATGTAAATAGCAATGCTCATGGTTAATATATCACAGAGCTTTGCACAAGTGATTTAAAGACTGAATTCAACCAATTCCTGATTTTCTGCAGACAATCAGTACTCTAAAGATGGTTACCAAAACTAACACCCGTCCTGGGCACAGCTTACTGTACGGCAGACAGAGTGACAGTGTACCTGGAGAAGACTCCGTCCGTACTTCCAGCTGATGTCCAAAGTAGGGAAATTAAGATACTCTAAGGGCCAATTCTGAGAAAGCATGTAGTGGCTGGACATGAAGTTCCCACCAAGGAACATTCCATCAGCACAACAGATCTGCTATTCAATGAGTTTTTGTTCCTTGGGCAAAATCCCGCCTCCCAAAAGACAACTAGAGCCTTGAACTAATTGGGAATATCACCAATAGCTACCAGTATGCCTTTTAATCTCTACTAGCGAAAAAAAGTTTGCATTCTGAAGCGACTTTACATTTTTCTTCACTGACTCTGAAAGTTAACACCAACTACAAGTACTGATATATCAACTAGGTATCAATGTTTTCTGTGTGTATGTGCATGCTCAGTCATATTTAACTCTCTGCAACCCCACGGATTGTAGCTCTCCAGTCTCTTCCGTCCATGAAATGTTCCAGGAAACGATACTGGAGTGGGTTCCCATTTCTTTCTCTAGGGCATCTTTCTGACCCAGGAATCAAACCTGCCTGCCCTGCTTGGCAGGTGAGTTCTTTACGACTGAGCCCCAGGGAAGCTACCAGTGTTTTGTAGCTTATTTTATATCTTAGGAGCCAAATTTATTGATTATAACCTTTAAAACATGAAATTATCTTACAGATATTTATAAATTAAATAATGCTAACTCTACACGACTTAGCAGCTCTATAACAGGACTGCACCAAAAAGTTGAGTCTATACAGGCTTATTATAATGTGATTATTTCCAATCATCATCTATATTTCAATCCAAAGACAAGAGTTTAAATGATCCTTAGAAAAAGAAAAAAAAAGGTACATGTAAAAGTAATACTTTGTTATTCTATTTTCATCAAGTTTTTTTCTACTCACAAAAGAAATATATAAAAGTTAATTTTACTAATTAGTATAAATGATGTTAATTTTTACAGCCTGCAGATTAGGAAGTGTGCATCCAGTCTTCTTACTCACACAATGCTCTTAGGTTGCAGTACAGTGCTCTGTGCCAGATTAGCATCTAAAGGCCTCAGTTTCATCAGAATCCCTGATTTGGTGAGGATGATCTTGTCTTTAGAGAAGAATATACTCTTTAGATCATCTATCTCAACTCCTGGTGCCCATCTCAGTAAAAACTACTCAGTAGCATCTAACCTAAAAATTTTATTCAGCTCATATTACACAAGACCATGGTATTTATAGCATAACAACTTCAATTCACTTCCAGACTGGGGAGAATGAACCAAATTAAAACAAAACTGAAAAAAAAAAACCCTGATTATAGCAATTCATATAAAGAACCATTATATAATGATTTTAAAATGTTTACCAAGATTTTTAGTAATATTATAAACATTTCTCCAAAATAAGTAAAAAATATAACAACATAAAATGAGATGTATGATCCCAAGCATGTGAAAAATTTCTGTGTGTAAGACACATACCAACTTGTAAAGATGGGGAAAAAAATCTAATATTGTCAGTAGAGAGTCTATGAGCTATTTTTTTCTTATTTTTCTATCATGCTCAGTCATATTTAACTCTCTGCAACCCCACGGATTGTAGCTCTCCAGTCTCTTCCGTCCATGAAATGTTCCAGGAAACGATACTGGAGTGGGTTCCCATTTCTTTCTCTAGGGCATCTTTCTGACCCAGGAATCAAACCTGCCTGCCCTGCTTGGCAGGTGAGTTCTTTACGACTGAGCCCCAGGGAAGCTACCAGTGTTTTGTAGCTTATTTTATATCTTAGGAGCCAAATTTATTGATTATAACCTTTAAAACATGAAATTATCTTACAGATATTTATAAATTAAATAATGCTAACTCTACACGACTTAGCAGCTCTATAACAGGACTGCACCAAAAAGTTGAGTCTATACAGGCTTATTATAATGTGATTATTTCCAATCATCATCTATATTTCAATCCAAAGACAAGAGTTTAAATGATCCTTAGAAAAAGAAAAAAAAAGGTACATGTAAAAGTAATACTTTGTTATTCTATTTTCATCAAGTTTTTCTCTACTCACAAAAGAAATATATAAAAGTTAATTTTACTAATTAGTATAAATGATGTTAATTTTTACAGCCTGCAGATTAGGAAGTGTGCATCCAGTCTTCTTACTCACACAATGCTCTTAGGTTGCAGTACAGTGCTCTGTGCCAGATTAGCATCTAAAGGCCTCAGTTTCATCAGAATCCCTGATTTGGTGAGGATGATCTTGTCTTTAGAGAAGAATATACTCTTTAGATCATCTATCTCAACTCCTGGTGCCCATCTCAGTAAAAACTACTCAGTAGCATCTAACCTAAAAATTTTATTCAGCTCATATTACACAAGACCATGGTATTTATAGCATAACAACTTCAATTCACTTCCAGACTGGGGAGAATGAACCAAATTAAAACAAAACTGAAAAAAAAAAACCCTGATTATAGCAATTCATATAAAGAACCATTATATAATGATTTTAAAATGTTTACCAAGATTTTTAGTAATATTATAAACATTTCTCCAAAATAAGTAAAAAATATAACAACATAAAATGAGATGTATGATCCCAAGCATGTGAAAAATTTCTGTGTGTAAGACACATACCAACTTGTAAAGATGGGGAAAAAAATCTAATATTGTCAGTAGAGAGTCTATGAGCTATTTTTTTCTTATTTTTCTATCATTCATATTTTAAAAATGAAGTTATTTTTAATAACATGTTTTAATGTATAATCAAAAAAGAGTTTTAAAATCCAAAGCTGAAAATTACTAGTAAGTGCTAATAGGTGGTTGGTTAAAAGGTGAAACTTGACAACGGTCAAAGGAATTACTGGGTTTTCTTTAAGTGCAGTTCTGGGATTGATTTTTTTTTTTTTTTAATTTGGTTTGGTTTTTTGGGTTTTTTTGATTCACTGTCTATGAACTGTCTTGTTTTTCAATGTGGTTGGAGTAGTGGTTAACTTACAGTCTTCTGTCTAGTAGAACCAATAACCCACAAGTCTACAGTTTAATTCCCCATAAAACAATAACCAGTTGTATTTATCTAACTTAGCAATCTCACCTCAGTCTTTTAAGCTGCTTACAGACACATATCAGATACGAATATCTATCTATATTTTCACAAGTGTTCCTGGTACCAGTCTTAATGTCTTAACTGGTTCTTGCACTAATTAGTGAGTCAAATACAATCTGACATGTGTTCATGCTCTATTTGCATGAAGATCATGAGTTTAACTTTTGGAAAATTGTAGCTGAACAGCTTTGGAAGCCATCCACCAAGAAGCTCAAGTGAACTAACTCACCAGAAGGACATAAGTAATTTGCAAGAGACTTCACAGTAGCCTAGCGTATCTTTTCCTGCCTTCTCAGACTCTCAAAGAGATTCCTGTCAGCAATGGGGCTCTATCTAACTTTGCTCTGTTTCTTTTTTTTTTTTTTTAAACCTTTATTTTGCTTTTAACTTTTACAGAGTTTTGTTGTTTACAGATATGTATGTTCCCAGATTAGTCATATTATATATCTCCCCCTTCCCACCCCTCCCAACCATCACACAGCACCCCTGAAGGATCCCCTTTTCTCACAGAGCAATGACTAGAGCTATTTTCTTCACTTATGATAGTACAGGCCTTCATGCTACTTCCTTTATGCCTCCCACCTTCTGTTCCTTCCCCACAATGTCCATATGTCCACTGTCCATGTCTGTCTTTCCGTCGCTTCACTGCGTGTGCCATCATCACCATCCTACTAGACTTTCTCTCTCTACTAAGCCTGTGCTTTTGTTTATGTCTTATAACTGGTGCATTATCCCCATTATTGGCACAATAGCTGACTGTGATTCATGGTCCCTGCTGGATTGGATGATGGAGATCTATTCTCTGTTGGATGAGTGTTGGATGTGAGAAGACAGAGAATCTGGTTTGTTAGTTTTTGTCTGTTTCTTTATTTGTGAATTCAATCAATTACAGAGAACAACTCTTTTGAGCACTGAACCAATGAGTTCCCGTGTTTATTTCTGACCTGCAGCTAAAGTTACAGAACTGGAGTTAAAAGCTCTCTATATGTTTTGAACCTATAATTTAGGCAAGGCGTTACTTCTTATTGTACATGAAATATTTTCCTACATCCAGAGAGCATTAATAAACCACAGAGTTACATCTCTTTGCGGAACTCTGTAACTCTGGTTTATTTTACTCAGCACAGTGTCCTCAAGGTTTGTCTGGGCTGGAGGCTGTGTCAGAATTGCCTTCCGTTTTCAGGGCTAAATTATATTACACTGTGTCTATTTATCATCTTTTGTTTATCCACTCATCTGTCTGTGAACATGTGGGCTGCTTCGACTTCTGGCTGTTACAAATGGTGTTTCTATGAACACTAGTATATAATAACTGTTTGAGGCCCTACTTTCAATACTTTTGTGGCTAGAACATATGGTAATTCTATTGTCAATTCTTTGAGGGATGGCCATACTGTTTTCCACAGAATCTGCACCATTTTACGTGCTGACTAGCAATGCACAAGGGTGCCAATTTCTCCATATCCACGCCAGTATTCACTCTTGTCTGGCTGTTTGATAACAGCCATCCTAATGGGTGTGAAGGTGGTCTGTCGTTATGGTTTTGATTTGTTTTTCCCTAAGGACTGTTAATGTGGAACAACCAATATTATTTTTATGTTTTGTGTTGGCTTCATTTCTAAGATACTTATGTAATTTTAAAATGTGGATTAATGTAAATCAACAAATTTAACAACCTTTGGGAGCCTCGGTAGCTTCTAAGTAAAAACACTAAATCAACGAGCATAATTTAAGTTCACATACTTTTATATTGTATTTACATGTGGTTATATATGTAAATGGTTATATCTTTGGGTCACGCTGATAAACATCTTCATCTTTGCCACTCTGAGAAAGTGTAAAAGGGATGTCTAAGAAAGTAGTGATATTTGCATTTCTGCACTACACTATTTTGCACAGTCTGCTATTAATGTTTGCCTATTAACAGATAATTCTCTCTTTCCTACCTCACAAGTTCTCTCTACAAAACAGAAGTTATCACTTTATTAAAGATATAATGAAAATGTATAGTTGAGACTATCCTAAGGACGAACATAAGAGAAATAACATTTGTATCTACAAGGTAACAAGGTTGGTTTTACAGAAAAACGTGGGTAGAACTGTTCTACGTAAAATGTCAAACTGCTTCAGAGCATAAAGAAGCAGAGAGAGAGTGAGACCAAATCCGAAGGACTAGAGCAAGTGGTAATTTGGAGGAAATTTCTTTTATTTGCCTTATCCAAGTTGATAAGAAGCTATAAAACCTGTTAAAATGTTAGCTAAGGTAACTCAGTTTTGAGAGATGTCATCTAAAATACTCTTCCTCAGTTTACAAGTGAAAAAGTGAGGGTCAAGAAGATTAAGAGACTTGCCCAAGGTCACACAGCCAATTTAGGAGAATGCGAAGAAGGACCTGGAATCCCCAACTTGCAGTTCAGTGTTTTCCTCAATCAACACTGCCTATGTGGTACACCATGCCCAAAACACCATCGAATTATACTGTGTCCTATTCAATATATGAATGGAGATACTTCAGTAATTTATTAAACCAAAGAATGAGTCAAGAAATGTATTCCTGATGACAGAATTCTTAGGAACTAAAAAGCTTTAAAGAAAGCAAAAAAGTTTCCCAACAATTCACTCTTGTCTGGCTGTTTGATAACAGCCATCCTAATGGGTGTGAAGGTGGTCTGTCGTTATGGTTTTGATTTGTTTTTCCCTAAGGACTGTTAATGTGGAACAACCAATATTATTTTTATGTTTTGTGTTGGCTTCATTTCTAAGATACTTATGTAATTTTAAAATGTGGATTAATGTAAATCAACAAATTTAACAACCTTTGGGAGCCTCGGTAGCTTCTAAGTAAAAACACTAAATCAACGAGCATAATTTAAGTTCACATACTTTTATATTGTATTTACATGTGGTTATATATGTAAATGGTTATATCTTTGGGTCACGCTGATAAACATCTTCATCTTTGCCACTCTGAGAAAGTGTAAAAGGGATGTCTAAGAAAGTAGTGATATTTGCATTTCTGCACTACACTATTTTGCACAGTCTGCTATTAATGTTTGCCTATTAACAGATAATTCTCTCTTTCCTACCTCACAAGTTCTCTCTACAAAACAGAAGTTATCACTTTATTAAAGATATAATGAAAATGTATAGTTGAGACTATCCTAAGGACGAACATAAGAGAAATAACATTTGTATCTACAAGGTAACAAGGTTGGTTTTACAGAAAAACGTGGGTAGAACTGTTCTACGTAAAATGTCAAACTGCTTCAGAGCATAAAGAAGCAGAGAGAGAGTGAGACCAAATCCGAAGGACTAGAGCAAGTGGTAATTTGGAGGAAATTTCTTTTATTTGCCTTATCCAAGTTGATAAGAAGCTATAAAACCTGTTAAAATGTTAGCTAAGGTAACTCAGTTTTGAGAGATGTCATCTAAAATACTCTTCCTCAGTTTACAAGTGAAAAAGTGAGGGTCAAGAAGATTAAGAGACTTGCCCAAGGTCACACAGCCAATTTAGGAGAATGCGAAGAAGGACCTGGAATCCCCAACTTGCAGTTCAGTGTTTTCCTCAATCAACACTGCCTATGTGGTACACCATGCCCAAAACACCATCGAATTATACTGTGTCCTATTCAATATATGAATGGAGATACTTCAGTAATTTATTAAACCAAAGAATGAGTCAAGAAATGTATTCCTGATGACAGAATTCTTAGGAACTAAAAAGCTTTAAAGAAAGCAAAAAAGTTTCCCCGAACAATTACAACTTAAAACTGTAATGACAAAAATTTGAACTTCAAACACAGGAAACTGAAAGAAGATTCACAGTATATGTTTTAAATAAATGTGACAGAAACAAAAAAGGAATTTATTTCTGCATTTTAACAGCAGAGCAAATAGACAAAAATGAAGATGGCAATCTGTTGCTCACTTTGATATCTCTTTATATTTCTATTTTCCTTTATATTCTCAACTCTAATCAACAAAGACATTTATGAGGCACCATCTAAATGTTCAATAGGAAAGGTAACAGGATCCCAAGCTTTTCAGTTCTATATATTAGTATTTACTGAGTACTGCAACAAACATCTTAGAAATAAGAGCGACCCTCTTAACATGAGCTCTTGTTTAATGTCAGTTCATCTGAGACTCCTGCTTTTCCAATCTTTCTTATAGCAGAGAAAAACATCCTATCGTGACAACCCAAGCTGGTATTTTTATTTAGAACTCAATGACTGCCAACATCAAACAAGACTGACATCCCCTTGGAAACTAAACTAATCCATGCCAGGATTGACCATTCAAGCATGCTCTGAAGGATTCATCCTCATCTAATGGGTAATGAAAACTGTCAAGGCAGATGATCTGAACTGTGAGCACAGCTAAAAGATCCTGGGAGTAATGACGAATACCACTACTTGCTAAAGGAAGGCAGACTTGGCAAAAAGGCATCTTGAATGAACTTCATTGCCTAAACTAATCCACGTCCCATTCAGAAAAATCTTCAACAAGGACACTTACAGCATTTTTCTATTTGATGCTTGATTTTCCATTCTAGTGTGCTTTCTTTTATTCTCTGAACCAATTTTGATTTTTTTTTTCTCATATGAGATCAGTTTCTGGGAAAAGACTTCCAGTGGATATAATTTCACTGCGAGACATAAAGTTTCAGCTTACACTGGCTCAACTAGTATGTGACATTCAGAGACTAGTTAGGAATAAGTTCATTTCTGAACTCAATGGCACTGGCTGAGTGCCCCCGTAAGCCCGGGGAACACGGCTCGGATGGGCACACAGATGCTCAAGCACTGCTGCAGGGAACTGAGGGCAAGGAATCGTGTCTTCTTTTCAACCGGTTCTGTGTCAGCAGCCCCATCCCAACCAGAAATGCCCAACAGTCCTCAACCTCAACTGAAAGACAGAGGAATCAATGACAATCTGAATGATCCGGGGATGTGGCTCCAGAATTCTAACTGCTGCCTCGACCAACACGCCCTTGTCTATTCAACCTCTGATTCTACGTGTAGGGCTCAGCCTGGAAACTCTAGGACTGTTTCCCAAGTCAGGTAACTAGAAAAGCAGTGGTCTTCGCTCCTACTCCCACTTTTGCTCCAAGGATTCAGCCACTGCCCAGTGTTCCACTTCCGACTAGTCAGTAACAAACAGCAGACCAACAGCCTCTCTCTGAGAAGATCCCGCCTCTCTTTAGTTACCTGTCTGCTCTGGCCTCGGCTCCCTCAACACAGCTGGTAGAAGCTTCCCAAGTCCTGGATCAGACAGCAGGCAAAAGGTGCCCACAACTCACCAGCTCGAGCCTCTTCACAGCCCTCCAATTCAGGCTAGCTCTCTGGATATCACTCTGGATATGTCCTCTTTATTGGGTGAAGCTGCTGAACTCCCTTCTCAAGTTCGGCAACTCAACCATCCACCCACCTCCCCCTTCCTGCTGCTCCCTCTGCAGGCTCCCTTCACTGCTACAGGACCCAGTTTAGGTAAGAGCTATTCCCTCTTCCAAATCCTGGTCACTGGGGACATCCTGTTGTCTGCCGGAGTCAACTCAAGTTCAGGGATATTTCATATGCTGACAGGGTCCTTTATTTTCCTGACAGCAAAATAAATGAATGTCACCACTAGTTACAAAGCCAGATCCAAATCCACACTACCTACAGCTTGCAGTCAGGACACAAACATGCCCACACGCACCCCCCCATATACACACAAGATCCCAGTGTACCAGAGTTTCAAGGAAGCAGCAAAGCGCTCCTAACTCAAAAATCTCAAAAGTTGTTTTTGCAAACTACCAAAAAATGTTAATGTCTAACATTATTTAATATTGGGTATTAACTAGTTAATATTTAAGTATTAATGAAAACATCTATTTCAATACACAATACTATCCTGGCAAATGTTTACACCATGTAAACAGTTTACATTTCCATCAGCAATGTCTGAGGGTTCCAATTTCTCCACATCTCGCCAACACTAGGTATTATCTTTTGATTGTAGCCATTCTGAAAGACAGAGGAATCAATGACAATCTGAATGATCCGGGGATGTGGCTCCAGAATTCTAACTGCTGCCTCGACCAACACGCCCTTGTCTATTCAACCTCTGATTCTACGTGTAGGGCTCAGCCTGGAAACTCTAGGACTGTTTCCCAAGTCAGGTAACTAGAAAAGCAGTGGTCTTCGCTCCTACTCCCACTTTTGCTCCAAGGATTCAGCCACTGCCCAGTGTTCCACTTCCGACTAGTCAGTAACAAACAGCAGACCAACAGCCTCTCTCTGAGAAGATCCCGCCTCTTTAGTTACCTGTCTGCTCTGGCCTCGGCTCCCTCAACACAGCTGGTAGAAGCTTCCCAAGTCCTGGATCAGACAGCAGGCAAAAGGTGCCCACAACTCACCAGCTCGAGCCTCTTCACAGCCCTCCAATTCAGGCTAGCTCTCTGGATATCACTCTGGATATGTCCTCTTTATTGGGTGAAGCTGCTGAACTCCCTTCTCAAGTTCGGCAACTCAACCATCCACCCACCTCCCCCTTCCTGCTGCTCCCTCTGCAGGCTCCCTTCACTGCTACAGGACCCAGTTTAGGTAAGAGCTATTCCCTCTTCCAAATCCTGGTCACTGGGGACATCCTGTTGTCTGCCGGAGTCAACTCAAGTTCAGGGATATTTCATATGCTGACAGGGTCCTTTATTTTCCTGACAGCAAAATAAATGAATGTCACCACTAGTTACAAAGCCAGATCCAAATCCACACTACCTACAGCTTGCAGTCAGGACACAAACATGCCCACACGCACCCCCCCATATACACACAAGATCCCAGTGTACCAGAGTTTCAAGGAAGCAGCAAAGCGCTCCTAACTCAAAAATCTCAAAAGTTGTTTTTGCAAACTACCAAAAAATGTTAATGTCTAACATTATTTAATATTGGGTATTAACTAGTTAATATTTAAGTATTAATGAAAACATCTATTTCAATACACAATACTATCCTGGCAAATGTTTACACCATGTAAACAGTTTACATTTCCATCAGCAATGTCTGAGGGTTCCAATTTCTCCACATCTCGCCAACACTAGGTATTATCTTTTGATTGTAGCCATTCTAGTGAGTTTATGTTGGAATCTCATTGTGGTATTAATTTGCATTTCCCTAATAGATGGTGAGCATCTTTTCGTGTACTTATTAGCGATTTATATGTCTTCAGGGTGAAATATAATCAGATCTTTTATCTATTTTTTAACTAGGTTGTCCTATTACTGCTAAGCCATAAACTGTTCTTTTTGTTAGTGATTCTAATTTAATTCCACTTTGAACAGAGATTATTTCAATCCCTTTTAATTTACTGAAATTTGTATAATATTATAGCATATAATCTGTCTTGGAAAATATACCTTATATACTTGAAAAGAATGTATTTTGGGGCTTCCCTGGTGGTCCAGTGGGTGAGAACACTGCCTGTAGTGCAAGGGTCACCAGTTTGCTCCCTGGTCTGGGAAGATCGCACGTGCCACCGAGCAGCTGGACTGATGTGTCCAACTACCGAGCCGGAGCTCTGGAGCGCGTGCGCCCAGAGCTGGTGCTCTGCAGCGAGAGAGGCCACTGCGATGGAAGGCCTGTACGGGCCAAGGAATGAAGATGGATGAAAATAGATAAGTGAAAGACCAAAAGAAGTGCCCCCCTCCCAAAAAATAAGAATGCATTTTGTCATTGTTGGATACAGCACTTAACAGGTGCCAACTAAGGACAAATATTTTAATAGTTTTGTCCAAATCTATATTGCTTATAATTTTCTAGTTGTTCTATCAGTTACTGAGAAGTTGTTCTAAAGTCTCCAATTGCAGCGATAAACTTGACTACTCTTCTCAGTTTCATTAGATTTTTTAAAATTTTTATTTATTTATTTTTGGCTATTCTGGGTTTTCACTGCTGCCACAGGCTCTTCTCTAGTTGCAGGGAGTAGGGGCTACTCTCTAGTGGAGGTGAGCAGGCTTCTGTTAATGCAATTATTTAATATTGGGTATTAACTAGTTAATATTTAAGTATTAATGAAAACATCTATTTCAATACACAATACTATCCTGGCAAATGTTTACACCATGTAAACAGTTTACATTTCCATCAGCAATGTCTGAGGGTTCCAATTTCTCCACATCTCGCCAACACTAGGTATTATCTTTTGATTGTAGCCATTCTAGTGAGTTTATGTTGGAATCTCATTGTGGTATTAATTTGCATTTCCCTAATAGATGGTGAGCATCTTTTCGTGTACTTATTAGCGATTTATATGTCTTCAGGGTGAAATATAATCAGATCTTTTATCTATTTTTTAACTAGGTTGTCCTATTACTGCTAAGCCATAAACTGTTCTTTTTGTTAGTGATTCTAATTTAATTCCACTTTGAACAGAGATTATTTCAATCCCTTTTAATTTACTGAAATTTGTATAATATTATAGCATATAATCTGTCTTGGAAAATATACCTTATATACTTGAAAAGAATGTATTTTGGGGCTTCCCTGGTGGTCCAGTGGGTGAGAACACTGCCTGTAGTGCAAGGGTCACCAGTTTGCTCCCTGGTCTGGGAAGATCGCACGTGCCACCGAGCAGCTGGACTGATGTGTCCAACTACCGAGCCGGCGCTCTGAGCGCGGCGCCCAGAGCTGGTGCTCTGCAGCGAGAGAGGCCACCGTGATGGGAGGCCTGTACGGGCCAAGGAATGAAGATGGATGAAAATAGATAAGTGAAAGACCAAAAGAAGTGCCCCCCTCCCAAAAAATAAGAATGCATTTTGTCATTGTTGGATACAGCACTTAACAGGTGCCAACTAAGGACAAATATTTTAATAGTTTTGTCCAAATCTATATTGCTTATAATTTTCTAGTTGTTCTATCAGTTACTGAGAAGTTGTTCTAAAGTCTCCAATTGCAGCGATAAACTTGACTACTCTTCTCAGTTTCATTAGATTTTTTAAAATTTTTATTTATTTATTTTTGGCTATTCTGGGTTTTCACTGCTGCCACAGGCTCTTCTCTAGTTGCAGGGAGTAGGGGCTACTCTCTAGTGGAGGTGAGCAGGCTTCTTGTTGTGGTGACTTCTCTTCTTGTAGAACTTGGGCTCTAGGGCACACGGGCTTCAATAGTTGGGGCACATGGGCTCAGTAGTTGTGGCTCCGAGGCTCTAGAGCTCAGGCTCACTAGTTGTGACTCACGGGCTTAGATGCTCCACAGCATGTGGGATCTTCCCAGATCAGGGATTGAACCCGTGTCTCCTGCACTGGCAGGCGAACTCTTTACCACTGAGCTACCAAGGGAAGCCCAGTTTCATTAGTTTTAGCTTCATCTATTCTGAAGTTCTATTACTAAGTATATCACATTTTAGATTACTGTCCTCATCTTATGAATGGACCATTTTATCATCATGAAATGTCCAGTTCCCTTCCCGTAGGGACCTCTGCCCTGAAGTCAATTTTGTTAGGTATGAAGACAGCCACTGCACTTTTATTATGCTTAGTATTTACATGGTATAGTTTCTCTGACCTTTTTACATTTAACCTATTCATGCTTTCATTATTTAGGCTGCATTTGCTTTTCTTCTTTTACCTAGTCTGAATTTCTGCCTTTCAACTGGAGTGTTTAGACCTGTACTTTCCCAGAGGATAGCCACTGGCCACATGTGGCTACATAAGTGAACAAAAATTTGAAAATCAGTTCCTACACAGCACAGGGAGAAAGAAATGGCAACCCACTCCAGTACTCTTGCTGCAAAACCCCACGGACTGAGGAACCTGGGGGCTGCAGTCCAGGGGTCACACAGAGTCGGATACGACTGAGCGACGAAGCACAAAGGTGCCGAAGGCTGTGCGTGACCACTGGCCACACACCTGCTCACGACGGCCCCCAAGCAGACGCTGGGCTTAAATCACTAACAGTCAGTATAATACCTGATACGACAGGGCTCAAGTGGACCACTTGGGTAACTGTTTTCTATTTGTCTCGCTTGTCCTCTGTTCACTTGTCCTTTTTCCCCACCTTTGGTGAGGCTGAAAACATGTTATCAGGGCTGCGATCATCACTACTGGATTATTAATGCCCTCTGCTGTTTTCTTGTTAAGGCTGCTCTAGGGCAATAGCTTTTAACAGAGATTCATTTTACTCCCTAGGGACGCGTGATAAAGTCTGAAGACACTTTGTTTCAACTCAGGCAGGGGGAGGGTGCCACTGGTATCTCTTGGGTAGTGACCAGAGATATTGCTGAGCATCACACAAGGCACAAGGCAGTGTCTAAAAAAAGATCCATCCAATCCAAAATATCAACAGTGCCACAGTTGGCACATCTCAAATTTATCAGTCTTCCTTCAAATAATATTTTCACCAACTTCATGTAATGTAAGACTTTAAAACAAGTTATTGTTAGCCACTAGTAGCTGTGATCTTGAACTCACAAGTTCAGAACCTCTCCACGTTCAATTTTCTTCACAAGGAAATTTGAAGTAGCAAATAACTGCCACACAGACATTCTGTGCAAATAATTTAAGAGTTTAAGACAGTTCCCCCATATACTACAGATGCTAGCTTCTGGAAAAAGTTTTATGATAACTGCCAATGAAGAAGATTTGACATCATCTGGATGAACAAACAGGACATCCTTAAAGAAAAGCCTCCGTGCCCATATTCCCACATCATTTAACTTTTCCTACAAATGTCTCTTCTGGTAGTTCTCGACCTCCAAAATGATGATGAGACTGCACCCTACTGGACTGGCTGGCAAAATCTGACTTAGGAGAGAATTTCAAGAATCTTTCAGTCTTTGATACATAATCTCTTTTATTTACCTATATTTAATTGAAGACATCTGTAGGTGGTGCCACACAAAATGTAATTCAGGCTTAGAAATGTCAATAAAAATGTCTGTAAGGGAGAGATCCCATGTAGACCTAGCAGGGGAACGCACATCGGCAGCTACAGAGCCACACAAAGTTAGGAATAGAATGGAAATATGTTGCCTGACTTGACGAGGTGATAAAAGCTCCTTTCCCATAAAGCTTAATGAGCTCTATTAGTCTTCAGCTTACAGGAATGTAAAAGGGTCAGCCCCACAGAGGGAAGTAACTGACTCTCCACACATGGCTCCATTCAAATGACAGCAGATCAAATTACTGATGTAATTACTATAACCTGACAATTTCGTTAGATTCATGTGGCAGTTAACTGTTTAGGACTTCCAACAAAGGGACATGGATCATTCATAGTAGTTTTTGCGGGCAGAATGAAATTCAACATCTCCTTCATTTTAAACTGTAACCCTCGTGTATTTTACTGTCTCTAGTGAATTATTTTTCTTTTATTAAAAATTAGGTAAGATATTTTGGGATTAACCATATTTGCAATTTTCCTTCTCCAGCTAAAGCATAAGCTTAATGGCAAAAGTAAACATTCAGAGATTCCCAACATTCTTCTGCCTTGGCTTTGCTTGCTCTTGGCTTCTGCGTGGCAGCAAAGGGCCAACTTCATGTAATGTAAGACTTCAAAACATGTTATTGTTAGCCACTAGTAGCTGTGATCTTGAACTCACAAGTTCAGAACCTCTCCACGTTCAATTTTCTTCACAAGGAAATTTGAAGTAGCAAATAACTGCCACACAGACATTCTGTGCAAATAATTTAAGAGTTTAAGACAGTTCCCCCATATACTACAGATGCTAGCTTCTGGAAAAAGTTTTATGATAACTGCCAATGAAGAAGATTTGACATCATCTGGATGAACAAACAGGACATCCTTAAAGAAAAGCCTCCGTGCCCATATTCCCACATCATTTAACTTTTCCTACAAATGTCTCTTCTGGTAGTTCTCGACCTCCAAAATGATGATGAGACTGCACCCTACTGGACTGGCTGGCAAAATCTGACTTAGGAGAGAATTTCAAGAATCTTTCAGTCTTTGATACATAATCTCTTTTATTTACCTATATTTAATTGAAGACATCTGTAGGTGGTGCCACACAAAATGTAATTCAGGCTTAGAAATGTCAATAAAAATGTCTGTAAGGGAGAGATCCCATGTAGACCTAGCAGGGGAACGCACATCGGCAGCTACAGAGCCACACAAAGTTAGGAATAGAATGGAAATATGTTGCCTGACTTGACGAGGTGATAAAAGCTCCTTTCCCATAAAGCTTAATGAGCTCTATTAGTCTTCAGCTTACAGGAATGTAAAAGGGTCAGCCCCACAGAGGGAAGTAACTGACTCTCCACACATGGCTCCATTCAAATGACAGCAGATCAAATTACTGATGTAATTACTATAACCTGACAATTTCGTTAGATTCATGTGGCAGTTAACTGTTTAGGACTTCCAACAAAGGGACATGGATCATTCATAGTAGTTTTTGCGGGCAGAATGAAATTCAACATCTCCTTCATTTTAAACTGTAACCCTCGTGTATTTTACTGTCTCTAGTGAATTATTTTTCTTTTATTAAAAATTAGGTAAGATATTTTGGGATTAACCATATTTGCAATTTTCCTTCTCCAGCTAAAGCATAAGCTTAATGGCAAAAGTAAACATTCAGAGATTCCCAACATTCTTCTGCCTTGGCTTTGCTTCGGCTCTTGGCTTCTGCGTGGCAGCAAAGGGACCAAAACCTGAGCTCAGCACTGCTGGAGGTTTGGGGGCAGCAGCCACTAACGATGCCATCAGGTGGCCCCTGGGAAATTTCAAGCTAGAAAAATATCAACAGAATGCCCTCAAAAAAAGAAAAAAAGAGAAAAAAAGGGGGGAGGGGGGGACTAAAGTATTTCCCAAATACTTCAAGAAAAGAAAAACACATTGGTCATCTTCAAGTTTCACTCTTTTGCCTCTTCCATATCCAAAGTTCAGTAAGAAAAAAGATCAGTTTCGCCAAGATAAACTAAAACTCCATATCATTAAATGGAGAAAGTAGATTATACAGAAAAGGACAGAAATGATCACTAAACTTTGATCATGATACTTTATCTTCTACTTTTCACCAAACACTGAAGCTTCTACATAAACATTTCCAATATATAGCCAGAATAATATGTAATTTTTAAAATATTTGTTTACTGCCTGTGTTTACTCCCTCATTTACTCCCTGTGCAGGTAAACTAATCTGGCCCAACTGTCTTCTGCTCAAAACTCCTCTTCCTGGTTACTCCTTGGAGCTCTTGCTTTGATGAGAGCCCAGTTTTAAGCACTACCAACATCATCTCTTCCTCCAGGCTCCTGCCAATCCCTTTTTTACCTAAGACTAGACCCTGTTTTCACATGAGTCAGAGATTTCCCTGATGTATATCTCAAAGACTAACCATAAAAGCCATCCTCAAAAACCTACCAAGGCACCTCTTTCTCCCTCTCCTTCATGGAAGAACAAGAAGTAAAATAACATTCTATAGTTAATGTTACCACTCGGTGTATCTCCCTCCTAACTAATTTCTGTATGCTTAAAATGCTTTTAAACTGGTATCTGAATGTGTGACTTTTCATCCTGCTTTCCTCTCTCAATACAGGCAAAAGCATTTTACACTGTTGTTGTTCATCAATGTGTAGGCATGAACATACATGCGTGATCACTGTTTTAATGGTTATTGGATGTTCTATCATATGGCTGGCTGTACCATGATTTATATGATCTCTTCTTACTGTTGAACATTTAGACTATCTATAAATTTTTGGCACTATACACAATACTGTAACAAATGTTGTGTATGCAAGTTTTGTCCCAGTCTTTGTTTCTCGGGCAGTGATTCCCAGATATGAATTACTCAAAACAGAAGGTATACATTTCTATAAGACCTTTAACCTATATGACCGAACTGATTTTTGTAAAGGATGAAATTTAAAAACATTCCATCTCATCTTCCCAAGCATTCACTTAAAAATAAAAAAGATATTTTGAAAGCTAAAAAACTATATAACTGCTGTTTTCAATTGCATTCTTTTGATTATTTATAAGGTTAAAAACGTATGTATTACTATTTGTATTTCAGCTGATCAACTATCTGATAAAATACAACAAAATATTATGCAAAAGACAACACTACATTCAAAAACTGACTCTAAGAGATTATATTAAGTACAATAACCTTTATGACACTTTCCCAAACTGCCTTCTAACTAGGTATGTTTTCATGTACCAAATCAAATCATGGATTTTTTTTAGGAAATCAAATCTAATTTTTCCATCCCTTCTTTTGTGATACTTCTCATTCTATCCTTAAAAAGTGCTTTATCAACTAAAGAGTAGAGTATATAGTTCACACTGTCTTCAAGTTTCTATAATATAGTTTCAATTTTTATTGCTTTTACACAAAATTTCATTTAAAATCTTCTGTGACAGGTATTATACTTCACGTTTATCACACATTATGTCATTTCATTTTAATAACCTTGTAGGTATTATTATCTGCATTTTTTTGGTGAGTTGAAAGATGAAATGACATGCTCGTGGGTCACCCAAGGATCTCTCATTTCAAAGCCCAGGACCTTTTCAAGCTTTGTTTCTCCCTGAACACAGAAAATGTAACCAAACCTGGATGGCTACTCACTCTGGTCCACTCAGTTTCCCCTGGGACTCATTCAAACTGGCCCCCAAGAGGGCAGGCCACATCCAGTAACCACCACAGCTTCAATCATCAGAGAATGCAATGCTACGGACACAGAAAAGGGAACAACTGCCTCTGTATGGCGTGGTCAGAGAGGGCCTCGCAGGCAACACAGCACCTAGGCTCAGCCTGCAGGGGAATGCAATCGGAAAAGACTGGCAGAGGGGAAGGGAACACAGAGGGAGGTAGACAACGGAGGCAACAGGAAGGACAAGTGAAAGGCAGGGACAGAGTCTTCACGTGTGAGGCTGAAGCACAGCCTGCCCCATGCCCACTGCTTCACCTGAGAGGCAGAAATCACTGTTTGCAACTTAAAGACAAGCAAGCTGAGGCTCGGGGAAGCTACGAGCGGCCGGGGTCGTGTGGCAGGAAGTGAAGCCCTGACGTTAACCCCAACTTTGGGACTGAGCACAGTGTTCCCCACACACCCAGCAGCTTCCCTCTCTATTCGCTTCCCAGTCTCGCCCATTTTCTCTAAGTTATTACTTATCAACCACAGCTCACGCCGGCAGCTGGATCTCTGATTCTCTAAGAGTTTTCGTTAGCTCACAATTTTATCTCTGGATTTTCAGTTCTAAATTGCAGAACCATTATGAGAATTAGACGAGAATGTGAGTCCAGCACCTAGAAGCTTATCTGTGTTCTAAGGAAGTTCAACACAAGGTAAGTCCTTTGCTCTTCCCTAATCAATCCACGGATTTTAAAAGTTCCCTCAGACTAACTGAAACCTTCTTGATGACAGTCTCTGCCTAGACTTCTCCAGCTCCCCTTTAACTCAGGGCAGTTTCCAGAAGATAAGGTCAATGTGAGATCATCATAGCAGGAAGGCGATAGATACAACAAGGTTCTTTAAAACGGATTGATCTGGGCTTCCCTCATGGCTCAGTGGCAAAGAATCTATCCGCCTGAGCAGGAGACACAGGTGAGACCCCTGATCCTGGAAGAGGCCACAGGGTAAGTATGCCCACAAGTCGCAACAACCAAGGACCATGTGCCACAACCACTGAAACCACACATGCGCCTCGAGCGCGTGCTCCCACCAAGAGAAACCACTTCAACGAGAAGCTTGCACACTGCTGTGAGAGAGGAGGCCCTGCTCGCCAAGAGGGCAGGCCACATCCAGTAACCACCACAGCTTCAATCATCAGAGAATGCAATGCTACGGACACAGAAAAGGGAACAACTGCCTCTGTATGGCGTGGTCAGAGAGGGCCTCGCAGGCAACACAGCACCTAGGCTCAGCCTGCAGGGGAATGCAATCGGAAAAGACTGGCAGAGGGGAAGGGAACACAGAGGGAGGTAGACAACGGAGGCAACAGGAAGGACAAGTGAAAGGCAGGGACAGAGTCTTCACGTGTGAGGCTGAAGCACAGCCTGCCCCATGCCCACTGCTTCACCTGAGAGGCAGAAATCACTGTTTGCAACTTAAAGACAAGCAAGCTGAGGCTCGGGGAAGCTACGAGCGGCCGGGGTCGTGTGGCAGGAAGTGAAGCCCTGACGTTAACCCCAACTTTGGGACTGAGCACAGTGTTCCCCACACACCCAGCAGCTTCCCTCTCTATTCGCTTCCCAGTCTCGCCCATTTTCTCTAAGTTATTACTTATCAACCACAGCTCACGCCGGCAGCTGGATCTCTGATTCTCTAAGAGTTTTCGTTAGCTCACAATTTTATCTCTGGATTTTCAGTTCTAAATTGCAGAACCATTATGAGAATTAGACGAGAATGTGAGTCCAGCACCTAGAAGCTTATCTGTGTTCTAAGGAAGTTCAACACAAGGTAAGTCCTTTGCTCTTCCCTAATCAATCCACGGATTTTAAAAAGTTCCCTCAGACTAACTGAAACCTTCTTGATGACAGTCTCTGCCTAGACTTCTCCAGCTCCCCTTTAACTCAGGGCAGTTTCCAGAAGATAAGGTCAATGTGAGATCATCATAGCAGGAAGGCGATAGATACAACAAGGTTCTTTAAAACGGATTGATCTGGGCTTCCCTCATGGCTCAGTGGCAAAGAATCTATCCGCCTGAGCAGGAGACACAGGTGAGACCCCTGATCCTGGAAGAGGCCACAGGGTAAGTATGCCCACAAGTCGCAACAACCAAGGACCATGTGCCACAACCACTGAAACCCACACATGCGCCTCGAGCGCGTGCTCCCACCAAGAGAAACCACTTCAACGAGAAGCTTGCACACTGCTGTGAGAGAGGAGGCCCTGCTCGCCATTAGAGAAAACCCGCATAGCAATGAAGACACAGTACAGCCAAAAATGAACAAATAAAGATATAAAATGGCCTGATATCACTCTACCTGTTAAGAAGGCAATGGTCTGCTGTGAAGGTGAACAGTTCAATATCTAATCAGAAGTCTTATAAAAGAAAGTCTGAGTTCATCTCATTACTGGTATTGAAGAATACAGCACAACAAAATGAAGACTCAAATTATCAAATAAATGCCTCACAAAATATACCAACAGCAATTTCAATATTAAGGTCAGTGAATAACCTCTTACCTCCAAAGGTGAGCTGCAAAGGAATCTGGTGAACTGCAGAATCACATTCGAAGAGAATCAGTTTCATCCAATAAATGAGCAGCAAAAGAGAACACATACACACATACACACAAAGAAAAAATTATTACAAAATGTTTCAAAAAGAGCACATACAGTGAACCCAAGTGTCTACATATAATGCTTTATACACTGTGCAATTCATTTACAGAAGTTTCTACCTAACCTCCAGTAGGCACCCCACTATGTGAGTTTAAATGTCTGTCAAAATTTGCATAAAAAGCAAATAAAAACACAATAAATTAATCTTTAAACTTTAAAGTATTTTGTTTTTTAAGTTTTATCTCACAACCCCTATGTAATAAAGGAGGACTCAACAATATAAATGCCACAGGCAAAGTTAGGTAAACGCCAAGAGAAGAAAAAGAAACCAAAAGGGAAAGCGAGAACAGAGAGAAATTTAAAAAGTCAAGACAGGAGAGGAGGCTGCGTAAAGGGACAGTGAACTGAAGGGCGAGTGATTTCTCCAGTAAGCAGCCTGTGGGGTTTACACTCTTCTGCCCTTCCTCTTTTTCAACCCCATACATGTACTTTTCCTCTCTTCTCTTTGACAAAAATAAGGGCTTATAAATTTCATCTGAAACTGTTACATGCTGTTACTCAGCATTTAAATAAAGAAACAAATTTGGGAGCCAGGGAGGAGCCATGAAAAATGAACAAAACAAATCGTGGGTTAGTTCTGCCATGAGGACTGTCATATACCTTCATACATATTCATGATGGCAATCATGCTTTCTTAGATGTTATTTACAAAATCAACATTCCAAATCCTTTGAGACTTATTGTAATAAAAACTGAAGCAATATAAACTCTGGGTCTTACTGAATGCAAACTAACAACAATAAAACACGATGGCAGGCCAGTGTGCAAGCACTCTTAAACTTCCTCTCCACAACCAAGCTGGCTAGTACTCACTGCTAATACAGATATTATGACTCTCTTTTAGAGACACCCATTGAAATATTTCTCAGTGAAATTACATGATGTCTGGGATTTCCTTCAAAAGCACTGGGGGTTGGGAGGAAAGTTATGGCGGACAATGTGCAGATACAACAAGAATAGACATTTTATGAAAACTGAAAGGACAGGAGATGAATATACGAGGATTCATTATATGTTTCTCTCTACTTTGTGAATATCTAAAGCTTTCATAATGAAGTTTACACAATGCAGCAGACATTCCCTACCTTCAAAACTAAAGCAAATAAATTCCTAAAAGATTACTAGTGCACGCCAAAGCCACATAATTAAAACACAACTAACTAGTAAGAATCACCTAGGCCTAGATGATAGGATATAATAAAATACAGACACTGTAAGACTTTTCTCTTAATTTAAATGATATAAATATGCAGATCAATTTCATAAACTGTTAAGAGAACTTCTTGAATGTGCTAGATAAACCAAAAATTTTTAATTTCATAATGTTGCTAAGAAGCACATAATTCTATTGAAATTTAAACTGTGATGTTGGAGTCTTTCTACACTAGCCCAGCATAAAATAATCTCCATGCTTCCTCCTAAGAGTAAAAAGAGACAGTTGAAAGACTACCCAGTTTTCACAGTAGAGAATAATGAGGCTGGTGTGTTTTTATTTTAAAATGAGAAATCTGCTACTGTAGGGTTTCCATGCTTTTCTCCAGTATGTGCAGGTCCACTGTATTATACATACTAAGCTGGGACTTAGAAGTACTTCTGGTTCAGTCATAATTAATGCATTTAAATAAAGAAACAAATTTGGGAGCCAGGGAGGAGCCATGAAAAATGAACAAAACAAATCGTGGGTTAGTTCTGCCATGAGGACTGTCATATACCTTCATACATATTCATGATGGCAATCATGCTTTCTTAGATGTTATTTACAAAATCAACATTCCAAATCCTTTGAGACTTATTGTAATAAAAACTGAAGCAATATAAACTCTGGGTCTTACTGAATGCAAACTAACAACAATAAAACACGATGGCAGGCCAGTGTGCAAGCACTCTTAAACTTCCTCTCCACAACCAAGCTGGCTAGTACTCACTGCTAATACAGATATTATGACTCTCTTTTAGAGACACCCATTGAAATATTTCTCAGTGAAATTACATGATGTCTGGGATTTCCTTCAAAAGCACTGGGGGTTGGGAGGAAAGTTATGGCGGACAATGTGCAGATACAACAAGAATAGACATTTTATGAAAACTGAAAGGACAGGAGATGAATATACGAGGATTCATTATATGTTTCTCTCTACTTTGTGAATATCTAAAGCTTTCATAATGAAGTTTACACAATGCAGCAGACATTCCCTACCTTCAAAACTAAAGCAAATAAATTCCTAAAAGATTACTAGTGCACGCCAAAGCCACATAATTAAAACACAACTAACTAGTAAGAATCACCTAGGCCTAGATGATAGGATATAATAAAATACAGACACTGTAAGACTTTTCTCTTAATTTAAATGATATAAATATGCAGATCAATTTCATAAACTGTTAAGAGAACTTCTTGAATGTGCTAGATAAACCAAAAATTTTTAATTTCATAATGTTGCTAAGAAGCACATAATTCTATTGAAATTTAAACTGTGATGTTGGAGTCTTTCTACACTAGCCCAGCATAAAATAATCTCCATGCTTCCTCCTAAGAGTAAAAAGAGACAGTTGAAAGACTACCCAGTTTTCACAGTAGAGAATAATGAGGCTGGTGTGTTTTTATTTTAAAATGAGAAATCTGCTACTGTAGGGTTTCCATGCTTTTCTCCAGTATGTGCAGGTCCACTGTATTATACATACTAAGCTGGGACTTAGAAGTACTTCTGGTTCAGTCATAATTAATGCATTAATTGTGATGGAAGTGTGAAAGAAAATTCGTGTTTTATGGCAAGACAAGAAAAATTTAAACATAAAAAATGGCTCTCTGGGGCTTCCCTGGTGGTCCAATGAGTAAGGACACCACCTTCTGGTGCGAGGGGCGCTGGTTCAAGCCCTGGCCTGGGAAGATCCCACACGCTGTGGAGCGGCTGGACCAATGTGTCCAACTACCGAGCCGGAGCTCTGGAGCACACGCGCCCAGAGCCGGTGCTCTGTGACGAGTGAGACTAATGTGATGGGAGGTCCACACAGGCCAAAGAACAAAGATAATCAAATGAAAGATCAACAGAAGTGGCCAAAAAAAAAAAAAATGGCTCTCTGCCCTGTGGCCTCCTCTCTCCCCTCTACTATGCACTGTGTATCTGCATCATGCATCCATCATGCCTCCCCCACGGTGAGAAATACCTGCTTAGCCATAAGGAGCAACATCATGCCAGCACCAATGAGACAACTCCTTAAAAGATAACATTCCTTCTTGATCTTGGAAGGGTCACACGACCCATCACTTTGTACTTGCAGATCTGGACTATACATCATTTAATGTATAAGGCCCTCTGCCAAAAAGGTTATATAGCTATGCTTTGACTTTTAACAGGCAGAATAGTTCTTAGAGCTTTCTGAGAGGCTCCCAAGTTATAATCCTCATTTTAGCATGAACAAAATTTTCTATTTCTTTCTTTGGTCAACCGGACTGAATTTTTGTCTGAGAGACACTGTAAGACTTTTCTCTTAATTTAAATGATATAAATATGCAGATCAATTTCATAAACTGTTAAGAGAACTTCTTGAATGTGCTAGATAAACCAAAATTTTAATTTCATAATGTTGGTAAGAAGCACATAATTCTATTGAAATTTAACCTGTGATGTTGGAGTCTTTCTACACTAGCCCAGCATAAAATAATCTCCATGCTTCCTCCTAAGAGTAAAAAGAGACAGTTGAAAGACTACCCAGTTTTCACAGTAGAGAATAATGAGGCTGGTGTGTTTTTATTTTAAAATGAGAAATCTGCTACTGTAGGGTTTCCATGCTTTTCTCCAGTATGTGCAGGTCCACTGTATTATACATACTAAGCTGGGACTTAGAAGTACTTCTGGTTCAGTCATAATTAATGCATTAATTGTGATGGAAGTGTGAAAGAAAATTCGTGTTTTATGGCAAGACAAGAAAAATTTAAACATAAAAAATGGCTCTCTGGGGCTTCCCTGGTGGTCCAATGAGTAAGGACACCACCTTCTGGTGCGAGGGGCGCTGGTTCAAGCCCTGGCCTGGGAAGATCCCACACGCTGTGGAGCGGCTGGACCAATGTGTCCAACTACCGAGCCGGAGCTCTGGAGCACACGCGCCCAGAGCCGGTGCTCTGTGACGAGTGAGACTAATGTGATGGGAGGTCCACACAGGCCAAAGAACAAAGATAATCAAATGAAAGATCAACAGAAGTGGCCAAAAAAAAAAAAAATGGCTCTCTGCCCTGTGGCCTCCTCTCTCCCCTCTACTATGCACTGTGTATCTGCATCATGCATCCATCATGCCTCCCCCACGGTGAGAAATACCTGCTTAGCCATAAGGAGCAACATCATGCCAGCACCAATGAGACAACTCCTTAAAAGATAACATTCCTTCTTGATCTTGGAAGGGGTCACACGACCCATCACTTTGTACTTGCAGATCTGGACTATACATCATTTAATGTATAAGGCCCCTCTGCCAAAAAGGTTATATAGCTATGCTTTGACTTTTAACAGGCAGAATAGTTCTTAGAGCTTTCTGAGAGGCTCCCAAGTTATAATCCTCATTTTAGCATGAACAAAATTTTCTATTTCTTTCTTTGGTCAACCGGACTGAATTTTTGTCTGAGAGAAGTCACTTCAAATAACAAAAAAATAGCAAATACTTTCCAAGAAAATCACTGTCTCTTTGAAACTCAAATAATTTATATCCTTGTCTTGCATATATGTAACGTTCCTGTCACAGATTTTTTTCAAAACAAACTTAAAAATTCTTTTCCTGTTTGAAACTGCCAAAACACGAAATATATAAAGTTCTCAATCAGCAAGGCTGTATAAACAGAGTAACAAATCATAAGGCACACATTCACCATCCTATTCACAGAACATGAGAAAGGCTGAAAAATGTTTCATCTAGTTCAGAAAAATTCATTGCTATTTTCCTTTCAGTTAGCCACTAATATTTAGTAAATTCTTTCATAGCGAAATGACACATAGTACATTCAATAGAAAAGAAGGCAATACTTGGAAAAATAAAAATCATAAAAAGGCAAATATAATTTGCAAAATACAGTTTGTATATATATTAAAATTGATAATGGAAATAAGATACTTTTTAACAAATACCACAAGGAAGTCAGATCAGTATCAAAAATTGCTCAATTTTGCTGTGAATGTAAAACTTTTCTAAAATAATAAAGTCAATTATAATGTAGGGGAGCAGAATTTGCCACCCCAAAATGTGTCTCTTTGGAACATCATTTAAAGCTGGTTATCGTCTAAGAAATAGCAGAATTGAGGAAAACTCTGAAAACCAAGTAGGAGTTGGCCTCTTTGCAAGAAAACATGTATTATATGTTGGTAATGGAAAACCTCCATTTGTAAGGACGTCTCCCTTGCTGTATGTGGAAAAGGAAGAAAATGCAATCAACCTACCAAATACGTAGAAATGAAAACAACAAATCAGGTGACAGAGGAATATGTTTCAAAGGAACAAGATAAAACCCTTAAAACAAGAACTAAGTGAAGTGAAGAAAAGCCATCTATCAGATACAGAGCTCAGGGTAATGACCATTAGTTCAGCAGCTCAGCTGTTTCCGACTCTTTGCAACCCCATGGACTCGCAGCCCGCCAGGCGTCCCTGTCCTCCACCATCTCCCAGAGTTTGCTCAAACTCATCTCCATTCACCTGGTGATTCCATCCAACTACCTCATCCTCTGTCGTCCCCTTACCCTTCCGCCTTCTACTTTTCCCAACATCAGGGTCTCCTCGCATCAGGTGGCCAATGTACTGGAGCTTCAGCTTCAGCATCAGTCCTTCCAATGAACATTCAGGGTTGATCTCCTTTCAGATTGACTGGTCTGATCCTTGCAGTCCAAGCGACTCACAAGAGTCTTCTCCAGCACCACAGTTCAAAGGTATCCATTCTTCGGTGCTCAGCCTGCTTTACGGTCCAACTCTCACATCCATACATGACTACTGGGAAAACTGTAGCTTTGACTGTACGGATGTCTGTCAGCAGAACAGGATGTCTCTGCTTTTGAATACCGTGTCCAGGTTTGTCATAACTTTCTTTCCAAGGAGCAAGCACCTTTTAATTTCATGGCTGCAGTCACCATCCACAGTGACTTTGGAGTCCAAGAAAATAAAATCTGCCACTGTTTCCACTTTTGCCCCTTCTATCAGCCATGAAGTGACGGGATCAGATGCCATGATCATCTTTTTGCATGTTAAGTTTTAGGTCAGCTTTTTCACTCTCCTCTTTCACCTTCATCAAGAGGCTTTTGAGTTCCTCTTTGCTTTCTGCCATAAGGGTGGTGTCATCTGCCCACCTGAGGTTATTGATATCTCTCCCGGCAATCTTGATTCCAGCTTGAGCTTCATCCAGACCAGCATTTCAAATGATGTACTCTGCATATAAACTAAATAAGCAGGGTGACAATATACATCCCTGATGTACTTCTTTCCCAATGTGGAACCAGTCCGTTGTTCTATGCCCAGTTCTAACTGTTGCTTCTTGTCCTGCATACAGGTTCATGATCATAAAGATGCTCAAAAAACTTGGGAAAAGAATGGATGAACAGAGTGAGAAGTTAGATGTTTTTAATGAAGAGAAAATGGAAAATATAAAAAAGAACCAAAGAGAGATGAAGGGCACAATAAGTCAAATAAATAACAACACTATCAGGCATCCACAGTAGATTCGATGATACAGAGGAGAGGATTGGCAAGCTGGAAGATAAACAGTGGAAATCACTAAAGCTAAATAGGAAAAAAAAAAAAGAATAAGGACTTCCTTAGTGGTCCAGTGGAATTAAGAACCCATCCCTGTCTGTCCCCATTACACCTTCCGCCTTCTACTTTTCCCAACATCAGGGTCTCCTCGCATCAGGTGGCCAATGTACTGGAGCTTCAGCTTCAGCATCAGTCCTTCCAATGAACATTCAGGGTTGATCTCCTTTCAGATTGACTGGTCTGATCCTTGCAGTCCAAGCGACTCACAAGAGTCTTCTCCAGCACCACAGTTCAAAGGTATCCATTCTTCGGTGCTCAGCCTGCTTTACGGTCCAACTCTCACATCCATACATGACTACTGGGAAAACTGTAGCTTTGACTGTACGGATGTCTGTCAGCAGAACAGGATGTCTCTGCTTTTGAATACCGTGTCCAGGTTTGTCATAACTTTCTTTCCAAGGAGCAAGCACCTTTTAATTTCATGGCTGCAGTCACCATCCACAGTGACTTTGGAGTCCAAGAAAATAAAATCTGCCACTGTTTCCACTTTTGCCCCTTCTATCAGCCATGAAGTGACGGGATCAGATGCCATGATCATCTTTTTGCATGTTAAGTTTTAGGTCAGCTTTTTCACTCTCCTCTTTCACCTTCATCAAGAGGCTTTTGAGTTCCTCTTTGCTTTCTGCCATAAGGGTGGTGTCATCTGCCCACCTGAGGTTATTGATATCTCTCCCGGCAATCTTGATTCCAGCTTGAGCTTCATCCAGACCAGCATTTCAAATGATGTACTCTGCATATAAACTAAATAAGCAGGGTGACAATATACATCCCTGATGTACTTCTTTCCCAATGTGGAACCAGTCCGTTGTTCTATGCCCAGTTCTAACTGTTGCTTCTTGTCCTGCATACAGGTTCATGATCATAAAGATGCTCAAAAAACTTGGGAAAAGAATGGATGAACAGAGTGAGAAGTTAGATGTTTTTAATGAAGAGAAAATGGAAAATATAAAAAAGAACCAAAGAGAGATGAAGGGCACAATAAGTCAAATAAATAACAACACTATCAGGCATCCACAGTAGATTCGATGATACAGAGGAGAGGATTGGCAAGCTGGAAGATAAACAGTGGAAATCACTAAAGCTAAATAGGAAAAAAAAAAAAGAATAAGGACTTCCTTAGTGGTCCAGTGGTTAAGAATCCACCTGCCAATGCAGGGGACACAGGTACAATATCCGTGCGCTCCAGGAAGATTCCCCATGCCACAGAGCACCTGAAGCCTGTGTGTAACCACTCCTGAGCCCACATTCTAGTGTGTTCAAGGCGCAACTACTGAGCCCATGGAAACGAGAGAAAGCCCGTGCACAGCAACCAAGAATTAATAAATAATTAAATAATAATTATTTAAGTGATAATTAATAATTTATTAATTTATATTAATAATTTGCAGCAAAAATTAATAAATAGAAATTTTTTTTTACAGAATGAAAAGAAACAAGGATAGCCTAAGAGACTTCATGAAGCATCACATTAACTAACATTTTTCATTTGTAGGGGTCCTAGAAGGAGAAGACAGAGAGACCAAGGGGTAAAGAACATACATGTACATAAAATTAATAGCTGAAAACTTCCCTAACTTGTAAAAGGAATCAGAACATCCAAATCCAGGAAGCACAGACGGCCTAAATAGGATCAACCCAAAGAAGACCACAGAAAGACACACCAGACTTAAAATGGCAAAAACTAAAGATAAAGCTACAACAAAGGAGGCAAGAATATACACGAGAAAAAGAGAGCCTCTTCAATAGATGGTGTTGGGAAAACTGGACAGCTACCTGTAAAAGAGTCAATCTGAACTACTGTCTCACATCATGAACCAAAATAAACTTTAATTGGATTAAAGACTAAATTTATTTTTTAAACAATTGTATTGAAGTATAGTTGATTTACAATGTTGTAATAACTTCTGTTGTATAGCAAAATGACTCAATTATATAGTCATATATTCTTTTTCATATTCTTTTCCATAATGGTTTATCAAAGGATACTGAATCTAGTTCTCTGTGCTATACAGTAGGGCAATGTTGTTTATCCATTCTAAATGTAACAGTTTACATCTGCTACTTCCAAACTTCCGATCCTTACCCCCAACTTTTTCTCCCCCTTGGCAACCACAAGTCTCTTCTCTATGCAAAGATTTAAATTTAAATGCAATATCTGAAATCACAAAACTTCCAGAAGAAAAACAGCAGTAACTCTTTGACATCAGTCTCAGTAATATTTTTTGGATATGTCTCCTCAAGCAAGGGACACACAAGCAAAAATAAACAAATAGGATTACTTCAAACTAATAAACCTTTGCACAGAGAAGGAAATTATCAACAAAACAAAAGGTTACCTACTGGACAGAAGATATCTGCAAATGATGTAACTGATACGGGGTTACTATCCAAAATATACAGCTCAATATCAAAAAACAAACACCCCAATTAAGAAGTGGGCAGAGGAACTGACTAGACATGTTTCCAAAGTAGATACACAGATGGCCAACAGGCATATGAAAAGATGCTCAGCACTACTTATCATCAGAGAAATGCAAATCAAAACCACAATGAGATATCAACCCCACACCTATTAAAATGGCTATTCTCAAAAAAACAACAAGCAAAAAGTGCTGTCAAGAATATAGAAAAAAGGGAACCCAGGTGCACTGTTAGTGGAAATATAAACTGGTATAGCCCCTATGGAGAATCGTACAGACATTCCTGAGACAATTAAAACTAGATGCACCAGATGACTTAACGACCCATTCCTGAGTATTTATCAAAGACTACGAAAGCATTAATCCAAAAAGATATGCACCCATGTGTTCAATGCAACATTATTTACAATGGCTAAGATACGGAAGCAACCTAAATGCCCATAAACATATGGACAGGGAGATGTGGCATACACACACAAAATGGAACCTTTTTTGTTGGCCATGCCATGTAGCATGTGGGATTATCTTAGTGCTCCAACCAGGGATCTAATCCATGCCCACTTCAGTGGTAGCGTGGAATTTTAACTACTGGATCATCAAGGAAGTCCTCGCACAATGGAGTATTACCCAGCCATAAAAATGAAATCTTTTGATCTCTTTCAATCTTTAAATCTAAGATCCCACAGCCTTAAATAATTACTTAATTAAAATGAAATCTTGCCATTTGCAACAAATAAACGGACCCAGAGGATATTCTCAGTGAAAGAAGTCAGAGAAAGACGAATAAAGTAGGACTTCACTTATATTTGGAACCTAAAAACCAAAGCAAATGAAAAAAGATTATCAGAAAAATTTATAGACAGAGAACAAACAGGTGGTTGCAAGAGCCTCAGAGAGTGAGGGAGGAGAGGAATAGATGGGGGAGATTAGGAGGCTCAAACTTCCAGTTGCAAAATAAACAAATCACAGGTATGAAATGTACAGTATGTGGAATACAGTAACAGTGCAACGCTTTGGTATGCTGACAGATCATAATGAGATTTATCATGGTGAACATTCTGAAATGCAGAGATACCAGATCACTTCAGTTGTGTCTGACTCTTTGCGACCTTATGGACCGTAGCCCACCAAACTCCTCTGTCCATGGGATGCTCCAGGCAAGAACACAGGAGTGAGTTGCCATGCCCTCCTCCAGGGGATAGAAGACAGAACCCACATCTCTTGTGTCTCCCGCAATGGCAGGCGGGCTCTTTACCACCTAGTGCCACCTGGTGGCTCAGATGGTAAAGAATCTACCTGCAATGCAGAAGACCCTGAGTTCAACCCGTGAATAATATCCCAGTAAAACTATTCATATAATCAACTACTTACAATGTAAAATATTCAACACATAAGTGATTTAAGCTAGTATCTTCCTGAAATGTCTTTTTCTGTTCAATAAGGAACCACGTTAAGTTTCTATATAAAGAAGAAGGAACACTGAACAGCATCTCTTTACAAGGTAAGCCACAGTAATCCCCTAAGCCAAAGAACATCAAGGTGTGCCTATACCACAGTGGCATACAAAAAAATGGAACCTTTTTTGCTGGCCATGCCATGTAGCATGTGGGATTATCTTAGTGCTCCAACCAGGGATCTAATCCATGCCCACTTCAGTGGTAGCGTGGAATTTTAACTACTGGATCATCAAGGAAGTCCTCGCACAATGGAGTATTACCCAGCCATAAAAATGAAATCTTTTGATCTCTTTCAATCTTTAAATCTAAGATCCCACAGCCTTAAATAATTACTTAATTAAAATGAAATCTTGCCATTTGCAACAAATAAACGGACCCAGAGGATATTCTCAGTGAAAGAAGTCAGAGAAAGACGAATAAAGTAGGACTTCACTTATATTTGGAACCTAAAAACCAAAGCAAATGAAAAAAGATTATCAGAAAAATTTATAGACAGAGAACAAACAGGTGGTTGCAAGAGCCTCAGAGAGTGAGGGAGGAGAGGAATAGATGGGGGAGATTAGGAGGCTCAAACTTCCAGTTGCAAAATAAACAAATCACAGGTATGAAATGTACAGTATGTGGAATACAGTAACAGTGCAACGCTTTGGTATGCTGACAGATCATAATGAGATTTATCATGGTGAACATTCTGAAATGCAGAGATACCAGATCACTTCAGTTGTGTCTGACTCTTTGCGACCTTATGGACCGTAGCCCACCAAACTCCTCTGTCCATGGGATGCTCCAGGCAAGAACACAGGAGTGAGTTGCCATGCCCTCCTCCAGGGGATAGAAGACAGAACCCACATCTCTTGTGTCTCCCGCAATGGCAGGCGGGCTCTTTACCACCTAGTGCCACCTGGTGGCTCAGATGGTAAAGAATCTACCTGCAATGCAGAAGACCCTGAGTTCAACCCGTGAATAATATCCCAGTAAAACTATTCATATAATCAACTACTTACAATGTAAAATATTCAACACATAAGTGATTTAAGCTAGTATCTTCCTGAAATGTCTTTTTCTGTTCAATAAGGAACCACGTTAAGTTTCTATATAAAGAAGAAGGAACACTGAACAGCATCTCTTTACAAGGTAAGCCACAGTAATCCCCCTAAGCCAAAGAACATCAGTGAGGTGTGCCTATACCACAGTGGAATTCTAAGTCTTACGACTGCTCACATGCATCATCCAAAATTTTCCCTGCGTCAACAAAATACTTCCACTGCTCCTGTTTCTCAGCCTTTCAGCCCAGGACGTGCCGTGTTGTGCTCAGTCACGTTCAACTGTTTACAAACTGTGAGAGGACAAGTGTGACCATAACAGGACAAGATACTTATTTAAAACTTTATAATGAGCAACCTAAATTATACCTCAATGTAAAATATCAAGATTTTCTACCAGGAATTTGGAAGCTTTAATTCAGAGCCTAAATTATATTAAGCTATAAACTCTCTCCCCACCGCATTTAAGAAGTCATCGACCGAATTAAAATTAAATCTGTACTTAATAGAAAGTCAGAACTAAAGTCTGAGGCGCTTCCCCGGTGATCCAGTGGGTAAAGAGTCTGCCTTGCAGTGCAAGGGGCACCGGTTCAATCCCTGGCATGGGAAGATCTCATATGCTGCGGAGCGGCTGGACCGATGTCCAATTACCGAGCCGGAGCTCTGGAGCGCATGTACCCAGAGCCGGTGCTCTGTGACAACAGAGGCCACCGTGATGGGAGGCCCACACGGGCCAAAAAACAAAGATGGATGAAAACAGACAAATGAAAGACCAATAGAAGAGGCCCGCCTGCTCCCCGCCCTCCCCACCCCACCCCCACCAAAATAAATAAATAAATAAATCTTTAAAAGAAAAAAAAAAATTAAAGTTTGAGAACTAGGACCTATTTAACCTAATTTTAGTGGGGAGTAAAAAGAGCAGATTCAGGTAATTCTGCAAACTCACCTTTATAACTATTCTCTATTTCATTTGTGAGCAACGCAGCTGAAACGATCACCTGTACTACCCTTTCTGATTAGACCTAGAACCTTGGACAGGACATTAAGCTTCAATAAATGTTAAAAGATGACAATGAAAACCTTATTTATAATATTATTTTTTTAATTTTGGCCTTTTTTATTGGTTTTTTGTTTGTTTTTCATCCATCTTCATTCTTTGGCCTGTGTGGGCCTCCCACTGCAGTGACCTCTCTCGTTGCAGAGCACTGGCTCTGGATGCATGCTCTCCAGTGTGCTGGCTTGTAACTGGACACACCGGTCCAGCCACTCCATAGCACATGGGATCTTCCCAGGTCAGAGAACGAACTGGTGCTCCTTGCACTGCAAGGCAGATTCTTTACCCACTGGATCACCAGGGGAGCTCCTTATTTATATTTCTGCTCCTGTTTCTCAGCCTTTCAGCCCAGGACGTGCCGTGTTGTGCTCAGTCACGTTCAACTGTTTACAAACTGTGAGAGGACAAGTGTGACCATAACAGGACAAGATACTTATTTAAAACTTTATAATGAGCAACCTAAATTATACCTCAATGTAAAATATCAAGATTTTCTACCAGGAATTTGGAAGCTTTAATTCAGAGCCTAAATTATATTAAGCTATAAACTCTCTCCCACCGCATTTAAGAAGTCATCGACCGAATTAAAATTAAATCTGTACTTAATAGAAAGTCAGAACTAAAGTCTGAGGCGCTTCCCCGGTGATCCAGTGGGTAAAGAGTCTGCCTTGCAGTGCAAGGGGCACCGGTTCAATCCCTGGCATGGGAAGATCTCATATGCTGCGGAGCGGCTGGACCGATGTCCAATTACCGAGCCGGAGCTCTGGAGCGCATGTACCCAGAGCCGGTGCTCTGTGACAACAGAGGCCACCGTGATGGGAGGCCCACACGGGCCAAAAAACAAAGATGGATGAAAACAGACAAATGAAAGACCAATAGAAGAGGCCCGCCTGCTCCCCGCCCTCCCCACCCCACCCCCACCAAAATAAATAAATAAATAAATCTTTAAAAGAAAAAAAAAAATTAAAGTTTGAGAACTAGGACCTATTTAACCTAATTTTAGTGGGGAGTAAAAAGAGCAGATTCAGGTAATTCTGCAAACTCACCTTTATAACTATTCTCTATTTCATTTGTGAGCAACGCAGCTGAAACGATCACCTGTACTACCCTTTCTGATTAGACCTAGAACCTTGGACAGGACATTAAGCTTCAATAAATGTTAAAAGATGACAATGAAAACCTTATTTATAATATTATTTTTTTAATTTTGGCCTTTTTTATTGGTTTTTTGTTTGTTTTTCATCCATCTTCATTCTTTGGCCTGTGTGGGCCTCCCACTGCAGTGACCTCTCTCGTTGCAGAGCACTGGCTCTGGATGCATGCTCTCCAGTGTGCTGGCTTGTAACTGGACACACCGGTCCAGCCACTCCATAGCACATGGGATCTTCCCAGGTCAGAGAACGAACTGGTGCTCCTTGCACTGCAAGGCAGATTCTTTACCCACTGGATCACCAGGGGAGCTCCTTATTTATATTTTAATGTATTTAAACATGTCTTTTAAGCCATTAAATCTCCTTTTTCTTTTTCTGATGGAAAGAACAGTGATCTAAGAATTAGTCTGGAATCTTCACTAGATCTAAGTACTTGAGTACTTGTATTAACAGTATTAGTTTTCTACCTACAAAACCATTTCAGCTAGTCACCTTCACCAATGGTATCCTCTGGCATTCCAAGTTCCCAAGATACTCTAAAAAATTATTACATGACCACGTAAGTTTGGGAAATGCCACATACTACTGCTGTCTCACCTCTCCTTCTTCATCTTAGAGAAGTACAAGACACACTGACCAGTTACAGGCTCTGAGAACTCCTGCAGTCAAACAAAAGTGGACTCAGTGATAAAGAACCCGTCCACCAAGCAGGAGACACGGGCTCAGTTCCCAGGTTAGGAAGACCCCCTCCAGGAGGCAAAGGCAGCCCACACCGGTATTCCTGCCTAGAGAAGCCCCTGGAGAGAGGAGCCTGGCGGGCACAATCCCTGGGCTCACAGAATCAGGCAAGACTCAGCGACTACACAACAAACCCCAATATAATTTGGAAAAACAAAAAAACCCTTCAGCTTCACTTAACCTCGTGCTTTCCAAAATTGCATAACCAAAGAGCTCTGTTTGTTGGTTGGTTTTCAATTTCATGTAACATTTATTATCATTCCACAGAACCAATATTCCACAAAACTTATTCTAAGAAACACTGGTCCCTGCCAGCTCTGAGTCGTTCCCTACACCCCCACCCCCAAATCTGTATTTAATAGAAATGCTCGCTGAAAAATATTCAGCATGGCTGTTTAGTGTCAGAAAAATCTAATATAAACTAGCAATGAATCAACAGCTCTTTTTCCCTCCCTTTAAGAATCATGGTTGCCACCCAATTATGACCCTTAGGAGGATCCTTGTAAGATCTAGCACTCTAAAGAATGGGTGAAGGGACTAATGCTCAAGCCCACAACATGGAAGGAAGTGTAACAAATGACTCCTCAACAAAACTACCATCTGCCCAGAATCACAGAAGTCCATAACACCAACACACAGAGAGAGCTATAAATGTTTTGCTTGCAGTTTGCTAATGCACATCCTAATTAGTGAGCTACCTCAGTGCACATTCTTTTACTACCTGCAACTCTCTCCCCAATTTCTAAGAGCAACAGGGATCTGGGCTATAATTAAGTCATTCACTAACACCTACCTCATGTACTCACTCTAATAACTGTATATTTTATAAACAGTGCCTCTGTATCCATTAGCACAAATAGTGTGCATATGAACTTACTAAAAATTCATTAATCATTTAAAACCTCCAACTTTGGTGCTTGTTTCTAAAATAAAAATGTTAAATATGAAATATGAGTCTGTAAATCCAGAGAATGCCATAATTCTATAGCCTAAAGAGCTCTACACTCAAAGAGAATGGAATCTAGAAGAATTTTGTTGCTTTCAACATTACCAGCAGTGAGCAAAACTGTCACAGAGTTCACATCAAAGTGCAACAAAAAGGAGTTCTGGGCAAAGTCAGCAGAAGGAATACCCACTAAAGGAAGGCAGAAGCGCTGGGAGCATCATGTGCTGAGCTGTTTGCTCCCAGTGAAGAATCATCCCACCACAGGACCCTGCCACCTAAAGACCTGCTTGTGCACAACAGTGAGAAAGTTAGGCGAGCACAACATATTAAAAGAGATCACCGGAAGTGTGGAAGTAATTTTAGAAGTTTGTTAAGGAGAAAAAGTAAGTTAGGATTTCTTTAAGGCCAACATTGGGACCTAAGTTTTATGTAATGAGAGAAACCTTTAAATCTGCTGCCTTCTTAAATCTATAAACTAAATGTAACAAAATGCGTTCAAAAATGTAACAAAACAGAAAAGCTTTAAAACTGCATTCTTCTAAAATAATACTTTCCTAGGTACTGAATACAGGCATTTCCAGATTGGGAAAAGAATACACAGAATACTTGATTGTATTAACAAACATATTAATAATGGTTACAAATACTGCTTGTATGCTTTATCAGACCAACCAAGCAAGATCGAAGTATCTCCACATCGTGCCAGGTACATATACTGGGTTGACCAAAAAGGTCCATTCAAGTCTTTCCATAAGACGCTATGGTGAAACCTGAAGGAAATTTCAGGCCAACGCAGTATTTCCATTACTCTTTAAATATTTCTGGCATTTTAACATTTTAAACACTAATGAAAGCCTATGAAAATAAGTTTTTAAAATACAAATTGGCTAAAATGTGCAAAAGACCATGTCTTATTCATCCTATGCATCCTCAGGACCTACCACAGGGACTGGACCATGGTAGACTAACTCACGCATTGATATGACTGGTTGGACAGAACAATCACACTCCTCCATAGACCAGGAGAAAGAAACATGGGAGCCACTCTAAGTGTAAAACTCCGAGCTATTTCTAGAAAGACTGCCACAAAAAAAGCCAATGTGTATGTTACTTTGCGGCAATATTTATAGGTCTATACATACTCTGAATTTTAAAAATCACATATGTAATATATATGTTTTACTTTTATAACTAATACTGACTGGAAGAAAATCAACTGCTTTTTAATCATGCAAGCAGTTAGCTAAGTTATTTGGCATATCAAATGAATTTCCACAGCAAAAACACAAACTTTCCTTGTTTAGGCCAGCCAGCCCTCAATAGGTGGCATTGTTCACTTGTCAAGTCACTACCAGGAGGTCCAAAAAAACTAGAAAAGGCACAGCCTCATTGTGCAAACAGTGAGAAAGTTAGGCGAGCACAACATATTAAAAGAGATCACCGGAAGTGTGGAAGTAATTTTAGAAGTTTGTTAAGGAGAAAAAGTAAGTTAGGATTTCTTTAAGGCCAACATTGGGACCTAAGTTTTATGTAATGAGAGAAACCTTTAAATCTGCTGCCTTCTTAAATCTATAAACTAAATGTAACAAAATGCGTTCAAAAATGTAACAAAACAGAAAAGCTTTAAAACTGCATTCTTCTAAAATAATACTTTCCTAGGTACTGAATACAGGCATTTCCAGATTGGGAAAAGAATACACAGAATACTTGATTGTATTAACAAACATATTAATAATGGTTACAAATACTGCTTGTATGCTTTATCAGACCAACCAAGCAAGATCGAAGTATCTCCACATCGTGCCAGGTACATATACTGGGTTGACCAAAAAGGTCCATTCAAGTCTTTCCATAAGACGCTATGGTGAAACCTGAAGGAAATTTCAGGCCAACGCAGTATTTCCATTACTCTTTAAATATTTCTGGCATTTTAACATTTTAAACACTAATGAAAGCCTATGAAAATAAGTTTTTAAAATACAAATTGGCTAAAATGTGCAAAAGACCATGTCTTATTCATCCTATGCATCCTCAGGACCTACCACAGGGACTGGACCATGGTAGACTAACTCACGCATTGATATGACTGGTTGGACAGAACAATCACACTCCTCCATAGACCAGGAGAAAGAAACATGGGAGCCACTCTAAGTGTAAAACTCCGAGCTATTTCTAGAAAGACTGCCACAAAAAAAGCCAATGTGTATGTTACTTTGCGGCAATATTTATAGGTCTATACATACTCTGAATTTTAAAAATCACATATGTAATATATATGTTTTACTTTTATAACTAATACTGACTGGAAGAAAATCAACTGCTTTTTAATCATGCAAGCAGTTAGCTAAGTTATTTGGCATATCAAATGAATTTCCACAGCAAAAACACAAACTTTCCTTGTTTAGGCCAGCCAGCCCTCAATAGGTGGCATTGTTCACTTGTCAAGTCACTACCAGGAGGTCATAAAACTAGAGGCTCCTCAGACTTAATGGAAAAAGCAGACCTGAAATACAAAAACTAAAGACAAAGGCAACGATGCTCACAACAAGATGATCCCTATCACATGAGCTCTGCACTCACTAAAATGTGCTTAACTTTCTCAACACTCCCAGCTTTCACTTCTCACAGAAAGACAACTGTCAAGAGCTTTGACATCATGTGAATTTTCCTTTGGTTTCACACCACAGGTTTCAAGAACACTATTTTCTTTCTTGTAGCTTTGCATTTGGCAAAAGTGAGTTTTCTCTCCAGCTGCTTCTTAAAAATGGTCAGCTCAGCTGCCCATTCATCCGATGAATGCTCACTGGACATCTCCTCCACTCCTGGCACTCTGGACTGCGTATTTCTTCTGACTCTAGCAGAATACTCTTACAAGCTGGTGTCTGAACACGAAGTCGACCACAGATCATGGCAGTCTAATCAAGCAGACTAGAGCTAATTTTTCACAAGGAGGGATCTAGTCACAGAATAAGCAAGAAGCCCCACCTACAGAGGAAAGGCACAGACACATCCACAGTTCCTTTATTTCCAGTTCTAAGTAAAGCAAGTAAGAAATACACATACAAATCTTCATGCAATGGCACCTTTTAGAAGTTTCGTGATATAATAGGATTCTAAAGAGTCAAACTACATGTTGATGAACCAAACTGAGTGGTTTTGCGGATTATAACTTTTTTCCTTTGAAAGAACTAATTCTAATATTAAAATTTAAAACATGAGATCTTTTAATTCTAACAAATATAAGAATTAAAGTGGAAAAAAGAAATGAGGAAAACCATAATGCGCAAATGCAGGCTGGCTGGGCCAGCGGCAGCACTCATCGCCCTGGACCTCGATGTCGCTGATGCTTCCTAATGGTTTACCATCGTCCACATCCCAGGGACTCAGGTTTAGTCAGTGACTATTTAGCCAAGCACCTTTACCTCGATGTAATCCTCACCATGAACCCCATGGACTGCTCTCCCATCTCCTCAAATGAGGAACCTGGAGCACGCAAAGCGGGGAAAGTCCAAGGCCATACAGGCAGTAAGCGGGGACGCGTCTGAGCAGAGTCCACACTGTCCCTGGGATGCTCCTCAGCCTTCCTGTCATCAATATGCTCATCCAAAACGTCCAGAATTATAAACACACAAGGTTACTAGTACTCACACAAAAAACAAAGGCAATTCCCTACCCACATGAGCTCTGCACTCACTAAAATGTGCTTAACTTTCTCAACACTCCCAGCTTTCACTTCTCACAGAAAGACAACTGTCAAGAGCTTTGACATCATGTGAATTTTCCTTTGGTTTCACACCACAGGTTTCAAGAACACTATTTTCTTTCTTGTAGCTTTGCATTTGGCAAAAGTGAGTTTTCTCCTGCTGCTTCTTAAAAATGGTCAGCTCAGCTGCCCATTCATCCGATGAATGCTCACTGGACATCTCCTCCACTCCTGGCACTCTGGACTGCGTATTTCTTCTGACTCTAGCAGAATACTCTTACAAGCTGGTGTCTGAACACGAAGTCGACCACAGATCATGGCAGTCTAATCAAGCAGACTAGAGCTAATTTTTCACAAGGAGGGATCTAGTCACAGAATAAGCAAGAAGCCCCACCTACAGAGGAAAGGCACAGACACATCCACAGTTCCTTTATTTCCAGTTCTAAGTAAAGCAAGTAAGAAATACACATACAAATCTTCATGCAATGGCACCTTTTAGAAGTTTCGTGATATAATAGGATTCTAAAGAGTCAAACTACATGTTGATGAACCAAACTGAGTGGTTTTGCGGATTATAACTTTTTTCCTTTGAAAGAACTAATTCTAATATTAAAATTTAAAACATGAGATCTTTTAATTCTAACAAATATAAGAATTAAAGTGGAAAAAAGAAATGAGGAAAACCATAATGCGCAAATGCAGGCTGGCTGGGCCAGCGGCAGCACTCATCGCCCTGGACCTCGATGTCGCTGATGCTTCCTAATGGTTTACCATCGTCCACATCCCAGGGACTCAGGTTTAGTCAGTGACTATTTAGCCAAGCACCTTTACCTCGATGTAATCCTCACCATGAACCCCATGGACTGCTCTCCCCATCTCCTCAAATGAGGAACCTGGAGCACGCAAAGCGGGGAAAGTCCAAGGCCATACAGGCAGTAAGCGGGGACGCGTCTGAGCAGAGTCCACACTGTCCCTGGGATGCTCCTCAGCCTTCCTGTCATCAATATGCTCATCCAAAACGTCCAGAATTATAAACACACAAGGTTACTAGTACTGGTGCCAAATTCACACTGCTCATTCCAATCATTTAATTGATCAGAATACATAAAACCCCAACAATGAAAATGTTTCAATTATCTGGAAAATTTTCTTATGCTGAACAGTTCCTTCACCAATGGCAGGTGTGTGATGTCAGTTATTGAGGCCCACCTGTGTGCTTTCACATGGAAATGCTGTGGTCTAGTGTGAAAGCTCTCACATCTGGAGACACTGCCTTGCCACTCACCACCCACGTTACTTTGGACAAATTAGTTGTCTAAGTAAGAGGAGTGAATCCACGATGAAGGGCAATGATGAAGGGCTTTCTGTCTCTAATATTTTATGATGCTATGATTTTACGATCTGAGACAAGTTTTGGAAATTACTGCTTCCCTGGTGGCTCAGACAGTAAAGAATCTGCCTGCAATGCAGGAGACCCGGGTTTAACACCTGAGTTGGGAAGATCCCCTGAAGAAGGGAATGGCAACCTACTCCAGTGTTCTGCATGCAGAACTCCACGGACAGAGGAGCCTGATGAGCTACAGTCCACAGGGTCAGGGAGAGTCAGACACAACTGAGAGACTAAGACTTGGAAATTACTGCCCAAAAGAAACTTGAAGAGAAAGTGTTCCCAGTGCTGGCTGCACTCCACCCTTACGATCTCCCTCAGAATTAACAGGATGCCATGGGGACAAAGCCACAGCCTCGACTCTCATACAAATAAACTATTTTAAAGCTGTGATCACTCAATTATTATTGGTGGCAAACGTGACACACCACACCCCAACAGAGAGGACAACACAGTGTCCCGACTTCCAGGTGCACATGAAAAGTGACTTTTGTGACTGGTTTGCACAAATACTGCCGAAACCCTCCACTTTACTCGAGAAAACAGCTTTAAAAATACTTCAAAATTTCAAAATGCTCACACCTTGCCCGCATTCAAATTCTGCTGACTATGACAGTTAGGTATTTATAAAAGAGTATATACCTATCCTGTACAAGATTGTCTGGTTTCTCTGCATAATGGAAGGAAATTTTCAGTATGATACAGTGAGCAATTTTCTAAACATAAGCTGTTATTTTCATATACATAGAGTAAGACTATTAAGAAGGGGAAACCAATCTGAAAGCTACTCTTTAAGTTACGTTCTGGAAAATACTAAAATCTTTAACAAGCAAACAATCATTTATAATTGTCATATTCAACGCCTCAATGCAGAGTAATTCTTATAGGTGGCAGAAGGAAAGCATTATCCATACTTAGGTTGTAAACACACACTCCACACTGGGATAGGGCTGAGCCCAAAAGAAAGAGCAAACCTGGTCTAGAGCACCACCTGGTGGCTGGAGTGAGACCACAGTCTGGTATTCTCCATATACCACCACCACCTCCTTCCAGCCCTTCACAGGACTTCCATGGTGGCTCCGATGGTAGACAGACTCTGGCAACAGTGCGGGAGACCCGTGTTCAATCCTGGGCTGGGAAGATCCCCTGGAGAAGGGAACTGGAAACCCACTCCAGTATACACGCTTGGAGAACTCCGTGAACAGAGGAGCTGGCAGACTATACAGTCCGTGGGGTCACAAAGAGGTGGACACGACTGAACAGACTAACAGTTTCAGTTCTCCACGGGATCAGAAGAGACCCACAGCAGCCTTTCCTTGACCACACGGAATCACTGCTGCCTGACTATAAGATAACTTTCCCCAGGATAAATATGCCTCAGAGGCAGAGGTAGCCTGATGTGTGAGTCTCACACTGTAAGTTCTCTGAACTAATCTACAAAACAGTGCTTTCTGGGAAAGCAGAGCAGTATGAAATAACCTCAATCACTGACTTTTTAAATACAAGACTAACTGATGGAATAAACAAAAAACATTAAAGTACAGGTGAAAGAGCATAATTTCAGAGACAACGAACAAAAAGCAGCAAAGGGAAATAAGGCTAAGCTCTGGCAGGGTTAAAGCTGAGCGATGGGCGTGTGGGGCTCACTGCAGTATTATAAAATTAAGGTAAAACTATGTGATTCATGTGTATGTATTAATTCTAATGATATGAATTTCAAATAATATGTGCACTTCTTTCCAAAGCCTTTTAACTTAAAACTACTCTAAAAAACAAAATTTGTTCATCATTTTCTTTTTAAATAGCCAGTTTATAAAGATCTCTTTAAAAAAATAAACAATAGATGGTAAGTGACGCTGTCAGTGCCATGATTATCTATAAACATAGAGAGTGACTGTCTGGTGTTCGTCAGCTGAGTACGTGTGGCCTGGGAAAACACCCCCACTATCTTCATCCACGGACTCAAAGAGTGCTGTGCTTTAAACCATCTGGACAGAAGCAAAGATGACGAGCTCTGTGACCGCGGCCAGGAAGTGACTCTACTGGTGACAAAGACATCGAGCAGACGATAAACTACCTTCATCTCCCACTATCAGGGGCTCCTGTCACTAACTCGTGAACGTGTGACATAAGACAAGGGAAAGTGAAAACAAGGAACAGGACCATGGAGCCTGAGAATCGCCTCTGTTTAATTAGAGAGAGAATGATACGTGCCCAGGAGGAAATCCTCTGTAGCAGAGTCCTAAAATAGGGACTTGTGGAAAGTAGGCTGTGTCCACTGCAGATAACAAAGCCACCAAACAAGCAGTGCGAGAGGATCCTTGTCAACACAGCGGAAGAAGAAGAAAGTCAGAGGAGCCACACCCAGGAGCAGCAGCTGCCCAGCCCCTCACCCCAGCCGAGGAGCGAGGAGCGTCAGCAAGGAAAGGGCAGAAGACAGCGGTGCCACCAGAGGGCCCTCTGCGTGACGCCAGATGCGCCAGCGCCCGCCACACAGTGACGAGGAGCAAACAACTCAGGCCAGGTTTACTTTCTATACTAACCCTGTTTCAGGTAATATACAAAACTGGTTTATATCACATTAAAGTAAAGGTGAAAGAGCATAATTTCAGAGACAACGAACAAAAAGCAGCAAAGGGAAATAAGGCTAAGCTCTGGCAGGGTTAAAGCTGAGCGATGGGCGTGTGGGGCTCACTGCAGTATTATAAAATTAAGGTAAAACTATGTGATTCATGTGTATGTATTAATTCTAATGATATGAATTTCAAATAATATGTGCACTTCTTTCCAAAGCCTTTTAACTTAAAACTACTCTAAAAAACAAAATTTGTTCATCATTTTCTTTTTAAATAGCCAGTTTATAAAGATCTCTTTAAAAAAATAAACAATAGATGGTAAGTGACGCTGTCAGTGCCATGATTATCTATAAACATAGAGAGTGACTGTCTGGTGTTCGTCAGCTGAGTACGTGTGGCCTGGGAAAACACCCCCACTATCTTCATCCACGGACTCAAAGAGTGCTGTGCTTTAAACCATCTGGACAGAAGCAAAGATGACGAGCTCTGTGACCGCGGCCAGGAAGTGACTCTACTGGTGACAAAGACATCGAGCAGACGATAAACTACCTTCATCTCCCACTATCAGGGGCTCCTGTCACTAACTCGTGAACGTGTGACATAAGACAAGGGAAAGTGAAAACAAGGAACAGGACCATGGAGCCTGAGAATCGCCTCTGTTTAATTAGAGAGAGAATGATACGTGCCCAGGAGGAAATCCTCTGTAGCAGAGTCCTAAAATAGGGACTTGTGGAAAGTAGGCTGTGTCCACTGCAGATAACAAAGCCACCAAACAAGCAGTGCGAGAGGATCCTTGTCAACACAGCGGAAGAAGAAGAAAGTCAGAGGAGCCACACCCAGGAGCAGCAGCTGCCCAGCCCCTCACCCCAGCCGAGGAGCGAGGAGCGTCAGCAAGGAAAGGGGCAGAAGACAGCGGTGCCACCAGAGGGCCCTCTGCGTGACGCCAGATGCGCCCAGCGCCCCGCCACACAGTGACGTAGGAGCAAACAACTCAGGCCAGGTTTACTTTCTATACTAACCCTGTTTCAGGTAATATACAAAACTGGTTTATATCACATGAACACTGAATCAGAAATTTGGTTTCAGAAGTTTTGGATACCTTTCATTACACTTTGTATTCAGTATAATAAAGAAAAGCTGTTCTGCTTAACCATCTTCAAATGTTATACTAAAAAGAGAGAGAGGGGAATATATACTGATTTTAAAACTTAAATCAGATTTCCTTTAATTCTGTAAAAAAGCAACTACGATATAATATGCACACACACATGCACATAGATCATAGCACACGTTTATCCTACAATGAGGAGCGAAAGGGGCACAGTGTAAGCCAACCTCTCAAGTGCAAAGACTTTTTAAAGACTGGACAAGGCCCAGTTTCTTGCTATGTACATGTCTTATTAAGGCAATAACCTAGATTCAGTCATTAAATTTAACACAGTAGATTCCTACTCTCATTGAGGAAAATGTTATGAATCATTAAAGACACTCTTAGAAAGATTATTTTTAAACCTCATAATTTACTGTTACGACTTCCCTGGTGGTCCAGTGGTTAAGACTCTGAGCTCCCAATGCAGAGGGCCTGGGTTCAGTCCCTGGTCAGAGAACTAGACCCCACCTGCTGCAATTAACACATGGTACAACCACGTAAGTAAAAATTAAAAACAAATATATAACATTTACATGGCTAATAATACTCTTAGTCATTAGGGAGCATTCCATCATCCCTCAGATGCTTCTGCTTACTTCCTTCTACTCGCCTGTTCCCACAGTCTCACCTGTTTCATTCAACTGTATGAAATATAAATAGAAAACAAAATCCTTTATATACACTTCAGTTTATGATCAAAGAAGTCACCCAAAATAAGACACTTCCTCCTAACATCTTTCCAATACCTTAAAAATTAATCAAGGATACATAAAAAAATAAAAACACAAAGTTGGAGACCACACTCTTTCTCGGAGTGCATTGCAGAAAGGCACTCTCATACTCTGGAGCGCAGAGGAGTACAACCACGGAGTCGCCGTGGCAATATCTAGCAAAATTCTATGAGCTCTTGTGCTTTGATGCACTAGGCCAGATCAAGCCAAAAAGTGCACCTCCACACAAAGGCAAAAGATTAGCAAGAAGCCACAAGTCCATTAAATGGAGATGGCTTGAATAAACTACAGTACATCAGATCAAGAAAAAAAACACGTGGCTGAAAAAACAAAGAATGACTGAACACACACAAAAAGATAAAGCAAACCCAGAAAATTAACCAGTGCTCAATCTAGGCGATGGGAACAAGGCGGTCAGCATCACATTCTTTCAACCTTCCTTTATGCCTAAAAGTTCGTAATAAAATCTAGAAAACAATTTAGTCAGTGTCTCAGAATTGTGATGAGGCTACTGGAGCGCTGACTACAGCCTGTTCCCCACACAGGTCAGAGGAGCTGAGATCTACTCGCAGTTAACATTATTAAATAATGGTACTTTCTATAACATCAATAAAATTTTAGCTAAAAATCCCATATTTGTATCCTACAGATTGCCAATATTTTGAAAAACAAAGATTCTTAAATGCTGGCTTTATACTGTATCATACAAAAGATAGGTCACAAATTACTCTGGTTTTATTTTATCTAGGTAGTATTATTTTCTGAAAATTTGATATCTACCTGAATGACTGAAAATAGTAATGGAAAAAGATACAGAATAATTTATCAGCTTATCAATTTATCAATAATTTATACAATCTCACCCCTAAAGATGTTACTAAAAAGAACTGACTTGCTATTCTGATATCAAAGCAATCTATCTTTATTTATATCCTCATTAAACCTCTCAAAAAAAAACCTACTTCTTGGGGTGCTTAAATGATTTTATTTTACAGTCACCAACAGAGTTAAAATGGATTTTATGCATTCATATGGTGGCTTCAAGTTCCCAACTTAGTATGCTGGCTGTTCCTTACTTCAAATGTTTTACAACAGCAAAAGCAAAAAAGTATTTTCTTGGACATAATTAAATTAGTCTGGCCCATTACACGGTCGAAACCACAGCAGAGTGAGCTGCTGTCTGGAGCCAGAAAAGCAGGTCAGGGGACCATTTGAACTTTCCAAAGTAGAACTTTTCTGGCGTTCCTTTCTGTTTCTGAGCACAGGAACACTGGACGGTTACTCACATAGAAAACGGTAGCCAAGTACAAGGAAGAATTCTACTCCATACAAGAATCAGGTTGCTTCGGGACAGAACACCACGCTTCAAGACAGAGAAGCAGAGCAGCGCGACCACAGAGCTTCTCTAGGCAGCCAGTGCCACGGTGCTTACTCTCTGCAAGTAAAGAACTGCGAAGTGGAGGAAGAATTTCTAGGACGAAAACCCAGCAGGCGAAGGAGTCACCTGCACCAGTGACCATCTCCCTACACAGCTACCACGAGGCCAGCTCACAGGTCTTAAAATTCCCTCCTAACAAGTTTCAAATTTAATCATCTACTTAGAGAAGACCAGAGCTAGGACCGAGCCCCTGTGCCCTGCTCAAACACTGAGAAAAGAGCTACTATCCGTGCTCGAAGCTCCAAAGAAGGGGCACAAGGGCGCAAGAGGGCAGTAAGAACACAGAGAGACAGACAAGAACACTAAAATCCCATTTTTATCTGATTGAAAAACAAAGATTCTTAAATGCTGGCTTTATACTGTATCATACAAAAGATAGGTCACAAATTACTCTGGTTTTATTTTATCTAGGTAGTATTATTTTCTGAAAATTTGATATCTACCTGAATGACTGAAAATAGTAATGGAAAAAGATACAGAATAATTTATCAGCTTATCAATTTATCAATAATTTATACAATCTCACCCCTAAAGATGTTACTAAAAAGAACTGACTTGCTATTCTGATATCAAAGCAATCTATCTTTATTTATATCCTCATTAAACCTCTCAAAAAAAAACCTACTTCTTGGGGTGCTTAAATGATTTTATTTTACAGTCACCAACAGAGTTAAAAATGGATTTTATGCATTCATATGGTGGCTTCAAGTTCCCAACTTAGTATGCTGGCTGTTCCTTACTTCAAATGTTTTACAACAGCAAAAGCAAAAAAGTATTTTCTTGGACATAATTAAATTAGTCTGGCCCATTACACGGTCGAAACCACAGCAGAGTGAGCTGCTGTCTGGAGCCAGAAAAGCAGGTCAGGGGACCATTTGAACTTTCCAAAGTAGAACTTTTCTGGCGTTCCTTTCTGTTTCTGAGCACAGGAACACTGGACGGTTACTCACATAGAAAACGGTAGCCAAGTACAAGGAAGAATTCTACTCCATACAAGAATCAGGTTGCTTCGGGACAGAACACCACGCTTCAAGACAGAGAAGCAGAGCAGCGCGACCACAGAGCTTCTCTAGGCAGCCAGTGCCACGGTGCTTACTCTCTGCAAGTAAAGAACTGCGAAGTGGAGGAAGAATTTCTAGGACGAAAACCCAGCAGGCGAAGGAGTCACCTGCACCAGTGACCATCTCCCTACACAGCTACCACGAGGCCAGCTCACAGGTCTTAAAATTCCCTCCTAACAAGTTTCAAATTTAATCATCTACTTAGAGAAGACCAGAGCTAGGACCGAGCCCCTGTGCCCTGCTCAAACACTGAGAAAAGAGCTACTATCCGTGCTCGAAGCTCCAAAGAAGGGGCACAAGGGGGCGCAAGAGGGCAGCAGTAAGAACACAGAGAGACAGACAGGCAGTACCTGAACACTGGCAAGCGCAAGCCTACGGGAAATCTTGTACACAGTAGAGACTTTGGTGGGAGCAGTTAAAAGGAGGCTAGCAGTTCCACGGGCAACAAGCTAAACCATGGGCCAGATGGTTCCCCAGAAAAAAGAGAAAAACGTAAAGACGAGCCCTGACGGCTCAGCAGGTAAAGAAGCTGCTGCAATTCAAGAGACACCGGAGACATGGGCTGGATCCCTGAGTCAGGAAGATCCCCTAAAGAAAACGGCAACCCACTCCAGTTTTCTTGCCTGGAGAATCCCATGGACAGAGGAGCTCAGCAGGATACCGTTTACGGGCTCAGAAAGAGTCAGACACAACTGAGCAACTGTCAGAGCCAACCTCAAAGACTGGTCTCAAACACTGCCCCTGCAAAGGCGATTGAGCTTGGTAAATCAAACTATGGAGCAATCTACGCTCCAGGGCCCTGCTGAAAATAAAGCAACCAGCCAGCAACGAGTGAAGTCGAGGACCTGGATGCAAAACAGCAGAGACAAACACCGAGGCAGAGACACCAGGCAAAGAGACAAAGACCCCCGTCAGCCTGGGGTGACCACAGTGCCTAAGGGAGCGACACCAGAGTGCAAACACATGAAAACAAACGCAAACTCTTCTTTCTTCTCTTAACTGATTTTAAAAGCAAATGTATAAAACAATATGTGTATAACTGTACTGTTGGGACTGTGACATACAGAAAAGTACTACATTTGACAATAACATCATAAAGAAGGTTGCATGCATGCTAAGTTGCTTCAGTTGGGTCTGACCCTCTGCAACACTGTGGACTGCAGCCCCCAGGCTTCTCCGCCATGGGATTCTCCAGGCAAGAAGACTAGAGCAGGCTGCCGTGACCTTCTCCAGAGGATCTTCCTGACTCAGGGACTGAACCCATGTCTCTTACGCCTCTTGCATGCGCAGGCAGGGTTCCATACCACTAGCACCACCTGGGAAGGCCCTTAAGAAGGTGGATGGGAACAAAGGTGAACTACAGCAAGACAATCATATTAGATGGTAACTAGAATGCACAGGAACAGACGAACGGAACCAGAAATGGAAGGTATAGTTAATTTTTTTTTTTTAGGCACAGTTAATTTTAACAAATTATAAATACTTGTTCCTTTCCTCTTCTCGGCTTTACAAAAGACAAAGCCATGCAAAATGATAACTAAGCAACGTATCTTGAGTTTATAACATACATAAGTTATAAACAGCATGCAAAGGGGGAGGAGAGACGAGCTCAACAGCAGTAGCGTTTTATTCCTCACTGGACTCAAGCTGGTATAAATCTGAAGTTGCTCCTGTAAATCAATAGGTATACGGTAAGCCTAGAGCAACTACTAAGAGGACACCTCAAAAATACATAGCGAAAAATTAAAGGAACTGAAATAGTACACTAGAAAATTTCATTTAATGTAAAAGAAAGCAGTAAAGAAATTTTTTTAAAAAAGTAAAGAAATAAGAAGAGCTTATGGAAGCACTGCGCAAATCGGAACACACATATGAATCATGTGGAGACCGAGTCCAAATGTAGACTTTGATTCAGGAGGTCTGAGGGGAGACCTGAGACTCTGCGTTTCCAGTGATGCTGACACTGCTGTCCACAGATGGCTCTTCAACCAAAGAGGCTCTGGGAGACCCGGAAGTCAGCCTTCTCACAGGGAAGATGCAGCATTAACTCCTGCCTTACTAACCATCTCCTTTATTTTATTTTTTTTTTTAAGATTTATTTATTTATTTATTTTGGGCGGGGGTCGGGTTGGGGAAGGAGGGGAGCGGGCGGGCCACTTCCATTGGTCTTTTCATTTCTCTATTTTCATCCATCTTTGTTCTTTGGCTCCTGTGGACCTCCCATCGCGGTGGCCTCTGTCGTTGCAGAGCACCGGCTCTGGGCGCATGCACTCCAGAGCTCCGGCTTGGTAATTGGACACATCCAGCCGCTCCGCGGCACGTGGGATCTTCCCAGGCCAGGGATCAAACCGGCGCTCCTTGCACTGCAAGGTGGTGTCCTTACCCACTGGGCCACCAGGGGAAGCCCAACCATCTCTTTTAAGCTAACACATTCTCTGTCATTAAAAAAAAAAAACCTTAAAACTTCAATCCTTTGCATCTGTTGGCACCTTTCTTTCAAAACATCATGTCCAGCTGTGGAAGGCATGCAATCTCTTGTTCATCTAAATATAGCTGCAGCTAAAAAATACAGGCCCTCAATAAACGCTTGTCAAACGACGCTTTACACAAGCTCAACGTATTCAGTCTTTTCCCACACGCTTCTCGGTGAGATACACTTGTTGACTGGCTCATCTTTCCTGTGTGAGCACCAACCCCTCAAAGACAGAGGCGCCCCCGTGTGCGCTGTGGCACAGCCTGGCACGCAAAGCGCACGGAGCAACGCCAGCTGACTCAGCCCAGCGCCTGAGCCACAAACAGGCTACACGCAGGCTCCTGGAGAGGACGCTAAGAACATATCCTTTTTCCGAGGGATTTAAAATGATCACATGTATGACTCATCTTCACAGAATTTCAGCAATACACCCTGCAAGGACCATCAGCTCTACTTAACAGAAGAGAAAATGGCATAAGATTATATACTATGCTCCTTCTTAGACAACCTCAAAACAGGAAAAAATGTTGAACGAACGGTACCTCGGTCTTCCCACATTCATCGGGCGGATCCTGATGTATGGCCATTTGATACTTGACATACAAAGAAAATGACTGGCTGAAGGACGACTTGAACTCTGGGTCCTCAAAGGAGACAGGTACTAACCTCACCTTCCGAGCAAGGAAAATACAAGCAAATGCTATTGAAACATCTCGACCTGATGGCATGCTTCTGAAGGTGAGGCTAGAGTAAAATCTCCACAAATCCACGGTCAAAGCTCAGCACTGGCACTGCTGGTAACATCCGTGACGCTCAGAATAGGCGGGCGAGCACAGAGCCTGAAGCATGAGCGTCACACCAGTGTCTGTGGAATGCGCAAACCCACGAGGGCCAGGACAACGTCCTTCGTTTAGGTTCGTACTCTTCCTCTGTCCCTGGAAGTCTCCGCACACGGCAGAGTCACTGCTGCTGCTCATGGTAACTGCCACTGTCTGGGCCGCCTCTCCGGGGGCTTTAGGCTGCTCCTCCTTCCAGATTTTTCTTGGGTAATTTGATTTATAAAATTATAAACCAAGGACCTCGCTTGAGAACTTCAATTAAAACACTCTACTGTCTTTTCTAATCCTACTCTGCTGCATATGGCCTGTACATCAACAAAGAATAATTTAGCTGTTATGAACTCTCTCCACACAGGTCTCTTAAATGGAAATAAAGCGTATTAACTGCATTGTGCAAAGTATGACTATCATAAAAACAAAGATTTTCTTACTTTTTTTCCTAATAAATATTTTAATTTAGATATGTCTTTCACTAACTCTTAAATAAATGCATCTAAACATAGTGATTTTAAATAGAGATACTTCATTTCACGTGCTACTTCCCATGTTGAAACTATACATAAAAGGTGCTTTATTAGCACGGCACGAGGCAAACTGCACTTGCAGAGTGTCCATGATCCCCGAGTCCTCTCTCTGCAGACATACTGCACAGTGAACAGAAACAGAATGGACCTGAAACAAACCAAGAACGCACACGGTGGTATCAAATGGAGGGGAAAGGTGTGTTTGCACACAAAAATGACACTCGGCCTGCTGACCTGGCTCACGGTTGGTTTATCAGGTGGGTCCTTGTGAACAACCATCTGGTAACGTTTATAGACCTGGTAAGACTCCTGAAATGTGGCTTTGAACTGGGAACTTGGTGGAGATGATCGTACCACCCTCACCTTCAGAAGGAGTTAAAAAACAATATTCATTAATTCATTTACTTATTCCATGGGATACTCATTAACAGTTATTCCCACCCTCAAAGACCCGAAAGTTCCAATACAAATATTAAAGTATAAACATATAACACTAATATTTTAACACTAAAATCAACTGTTAGTTAATAAAGAAAGCTATTTCTCCAAATTATAGACTTATTAAGAAGGCAGAGACTAAAACTAATGTAAAACTGCCTCTGCTGTAAAACAACAGGATACTTCTGGCACTCAAGACACAGACACAAATACTTTTATTACTTATACACAACTCACCTTCAGTAAAGCAATTCAAAAGACTGAAAATGTGAATACAGTCTTTGGACACTCATTCATGCATCATTAACTCTAAACTTACAACTTTCTAACATAATCGTAAAAGATAACTCTCAAAACGTGTTCCTATTTCAGAGGACAGTCTAAAATGAAGACTCTAAAGTCAGATTCCCTGGTCTCAAATCTCAAAGGTACCATTTCAGTCAAGTAAATATATTAACCACTCGGTGCCTCAGTTCCCTCGTATGTAAAACAAGAATGCATTACAAGTGGTAACTGTACACAGCCATGGCTGACATTTAGTTATGTAACTTTAATTATTTACTAACCGGCTAAAATATTCTACCAAAACAGAATAGTAAAAGTCAAAATCAAATGCAATGTAATAGAAAGGCCTAACTGGAAACCCTGTCTGGGCTGTGGGTTCTCACGAGAGAGTGCCATCTGGTGGACAACACAGCTCCACCCTCCGGGGCAGCAGCACCCTCCGTAAGTCCCGGCTTTAGTGCAGGGAGCTCAGCCAGGGCTCTGTGACAGCCCAGAAGCGTGGGAGGGGGGCTCCGGAGGGAGGGACACACAGACACCTGCTGATTCATGTAGCTGGATGGCAGAGACCAGCACAACACTGGTTATCCTCCAATTTAGAGAAAAAAGTAACAGCTGCCCACTGAAGAACTGTCGGTATTAGGTGAAACTTGCTGCCCTGAGCACACTACTATTTGATCGAAAGCTAAAGACTCTTCAACAAATATTTTAAGTGGTATAGTCCATTCTTTTTGAGAAAGTCAGTATCAAAACAGAGTAGCCAAGGAACCATAATAATCAAAATTGTCAAAACCTATGTCTGAGAATATATATTGTCCTAAGACTATATATTTACCAAAATAAATTTTTAACATCCGGTTTTTAGTAGTAAGTGGTGTTCTTAGATGATATTAATCTATAAATTCAAAGGCTGACTAGTTACTAATCAAGTAGGAGACTATAATAAAATCATTATGGTTAATGTTTTAGAAAAAAATTTATAAATATACAAGACTAATACTGAAAAACACAGACTTAACCTGGAATGTAAATCAACTTGGGAAAAATAAGAAGGAATATTCTAAAATATTCATACTATTCCCAAATCAGTTTAGAGGAATTAAGGAGAAGATTATAGTTGTACATTGAGGACTGCTTAGTTAGCTCCTAACGGCTGGACTGCATAAGTAATACCATTTGCTGCCTCGATCAAAGTATCAGAATCAATGAAACAGTGATTTGCCTACTATGATCTCTCTCTTTTACTATCTAAACCAAAACTTTCAAAAATGAAATTTTAAATAGTATTATTAAATTTTCACTCTAACTACTAAATTTCAATCAAGGTGTACAAAAAGCCAAAAGCCCCAAATAATAATACACTAAAATAATACACTTTAGTAGTCAACTGTGCATCTTTTAAAACCTTAAAAAAAAAGGTAGCAATTAACTTAGGAAATATAAATGCCACTCCATCCCAATTCACTTTAATTTCTCATTATAAAAACAGCAAAATATCAACTGTATACTCTTAAATGAAAAGAAACAATGTAACCAACAAAAACAAAAAATGTCCTCCAAGGTACCTCTAATTTGTGTGATGCATTCTCTGGTAAAGATTCAAAAATTAAATCTTCCAGTGACTTGGGCTGGTTGGATTTAGTCTTTGGCGGGAGCAAAGATGAGGGCTGACACTGAGTCTGGAAGGCCTCTCCTCCAGCTGGGTTCCGCTGCATGAGTTTTAACCTTTTCCTTTCTTTCCGGATTTCCTTAGCTTTTCGACATGGAGGCTTACTCAAATCTGCCCCTTTGCCTAAAAAGGAATTTTAAAACAGTAGATCAATCACATTTGGCTCCGGAAATATTTTTGAAAAGTCTCAAATAAGTATAGTCACTTTAGAATTGTCAAGGAACCATAATAATCAAAATTGTCAAAACCTATGTCTGAGAATATATATTGTCCTAAGACTATATATTTACCAAAATAAATTTTTAACATCCGGTTTTTAGTAGTAAGTGGTGTTCTTAGATGATATTAATCTATAAATTCAAAGGCTGACTAGTTACTAATCAAGTAGGAGACTATAATAAAATCATTATGGTTAATGTTTTAGAAAAAAATTTATAAATATACAAGACTAATACTGAAAAACACAGACTTAACCTGGAATGTAAATCAACTTGGGAAAAATAAGAAGGAATATTCTAAAAATATTCATACTATTCCCAAATCAGTTTAGAGGAATTAAGGAGAAGATTATAGTTGTACATTGAGGACTGCTTAGTTAGCTCCTAACGGCTGGACTGCATAAGTAATACCATTTGCTGCCTCGATCAAAGTATCAGAATCAATGAAACAGTGATTTGCCTACTATGATCTCTCTCTTTTACTATCTAAACCAAAACTTTCAAAAATGAAATTTTAAATAGTATTATTAAATTTTCACTCTAACTACTAAATTTCAATCAAGGTGTACAAAAAGCCAAAAAGCTCAAATAATAATACACTAAAATAATACACTTTAGTAGTCAACTGTGCATCTTTTAAAACCTTAAAAAAAAAGGTAGCAATTAACTTAGGAAATATAAATGCCACTCCATCCCAATTCACTTTAATTTCTCATTATAAAAACAGCAAAATATCAACTGTATACTCTTAAATGAAAAGAAACAATGTAACCAACAAAAACAAAAAATGTCCTCCAAGGTACCTCTAATTTGTGTGATGCATTCTCTGGTAAAGATTCAAAAATTAAATCTTCCAGTGACTTGGGCTGGTTGGATTTAGTCTTTGGCGGGAGCAAAGATGAGGGCTGACACTGAGTCTGGAAGGCCTCTCCTCCAGCTGGGTTCCGCTGCATGAGTTTTAACCTTTTCCTTTCTTTCCGGATTTCCTTAGCTTTTCGACATGGAGGCTTACTCAAATCTGCCCCTTTGCCTAAAAAGGAATTTTAAAACAGTAGATCAATCACATTTGGCTCCGGAAATATTTTTGAAAAGTCTCAAATGTTCTACAGAGGGGCTTCCCTGGTGGTCCAGTGAGTAAAGAGTCTGCCTTGCAGGGCAAGGGGCACCAGTTCAATCCTTGGCCCGGGAAGATTCCACGTGCCGCAGAGTGGCTGGACAGGTGTGTCTAAATTACAAGCCAGCGCTGTGGAGCACATGTGCCCAGAGCCAGTGCTCTGCCATGAGAGAGGCCACTGCAATGGGAGGCCCACAGAGGCCAAAGAATAAAGATGGGGCTTCCCTGGTGGTCCAGTTAAGTAAAGACAGCGCCTTGCAGTGCAAGGGGCGCCAGTTCGATCCCTGGCATGGGAAGATCCCACATGCCACTGAGCGGCTAGACTGATGTATCCAATTACCAAGCCGGAGCTCTAGAGCGCATGTGCCCAGGGCCAGTGCTCTGCAGCAAAAGGCCACTGCAATGGGAGGCCCACACAGGCCAAAGAACAAAGATGGATGATGAAAGACCGATAGAAGTGGCCAAAAAAGAATAAAGATGGATGAAAATAAACAAAAAATCAATAAAAGAAGCCAAGATTTTTTTAAAAAAGAAGAAGAAAAAAAAAAGTTTTATAGAATCAATCCAGAGAGTCCCAACTATCAGGTTAGCTTTGCAATGGACATTTCGGTGGTTCGTGGTATAGACCTGTAAGTCAATCTGTAAATTCTACCTTAGAAGAAGAAATGCCAGAAAAAATAAAATAGTAAGAGAAACTTTTCAGGCAGCTCTTGTTGTAGAAAAAGGCAGCTCTTGTTGTAGAAAAAAGATTTTCCTTTAAATATTCATCTGCTTCACTGCCTTTGTGAAACAAACATAATCAAATACCTTCTGCTTCACAACACTTCTGTCCTCAGCCCGTTTCTAAGGAACATTCCTCTGAAACCACTGTTGACAGAGGCGAATGCTTAGAAACCAGGTATAAATAAGGACTGATCCCAAAATATACCTTGGCAGGTTTTCTTTAAAGAAAAATACCCTTGTTTAACCTTTTCCTTTCTTTCCGGATTTCCTTAGCTTTTCGACATGGAGGCTTACTCAAATCTGCCCTTTGCCTAAAAGGAATTTTAAAACAGTAGATCAATCACATTTGGCTCCGGAAATTTTTTTGAAAAGTCTCAAATGTTCTACAGAGGGGCTTCCCTGGTGGTCCAGTGAGTAAGAGTCTGCCTTGCAGGGCAAGGGGCACCAGTTCAATCCTTGGCCCGGGAAGATTCCACGTGCCGCAGAGTGGCTGGACAGGTGTGTCTAAATTACAAGCCAGCGCTGTGGAGCACATGTGCCCAGAGCCAGTGCTCTGCCATGAGAGAGGCCACTGCAATGGGAGGCCCACAGAGGCCAAAGAATAAAGATGGGGCTTCCCTGGTGGTCCAGTTAAGTAAAGACAGCGCCTTGCAGTGCAAGGGGCGCCAGTTCGATCCCTGGCATGGGAAGATCCCACATGCCACTGAGCGGCTAGACTGATGTATCCAATTACCAAGCCGGAGCTCTAGAGCGCATGTGCCCAGGGCCAGTGCTCTGCAGCAAAAGGCCACTGCAATGGGAGGCCCACACAGGCCAAAGAACAAAGATGGATGATGAAAGACCGATAGAAGTGGCCAAAAAAGAATAAAGATGGATGAAAATAAACAAAAAATCAATAAAAGAAGCCAAGATTTTTTTAAAAAAGAAGAAGAAAAAAAAAAGTTTTATAGAATCAATCCAGAGAGTCCCAACTATCAGGTTAGCTTTGCAATGGACATTTCGGTGGTTCGTGGTATAGACCTGTAAGTCAATCTGTAAATTCTACCTTAGAAGAAGAAATGCCAGAAAAAATAAAATAGTAAGAGAAACTTTTCAGGCAGCTCTTGTTGTAGAAAAAGGCAGCTCTTGTTGTAGAAAAAAGATTTTCCTTTAAATATTCATCTGCTTCACTGCCTTTGTGAAACAAACATAATCAAATACCTTCTGCTTCACAACACTTCTGTCCTCAGCCCGTTTCTAAGGAACATTCCTCTGAAACCACTGTTGACAGAGGCGAATGCTTAGAAACCAGGTATAAATAAGGACTGATCCCAAAATATACCTTGGCAGGTTTTCTTTAAAGAAAAATACCCTTGTTTAGTTCAAGATATTTACGCCCTTCTCATCTGACGGGTCTCATTCGTTCACCTCCAAATAATCAGAATTTTATCTTAATTGCTTGCTCAGGCATTCAGTCTTGTCTGACTCTTTGCAACCCCACGGCCTGAACCCCACCAGGATCCCCTGTCCATGGGATTATTCTGGCAAGAATACAAGAGTGGGCTGCCATTTCCTTCTCCGGGAGATATTCCCGACCCAGGGATCAAACCCATTTCTCCTGCAGCTCCTGCACTGGCAGGCAGATTCTTTACCACTGAGCCACCTGGTAAGTCCCTTGCTTTAATTAAAAGAATAAAAAACAAACTGATAACTCTTTAAAATATAAAAAATGCTTACTATTATAAATTACAAACTTGAGTGAGTACCCGTTAATCTAGGAAGCTATTTTCAAGGAATCTATCCCAAGAGAATCACAAGAGATAGAGGCTACCAATGAACACAAATGAAAAACCTCAAAATAATCTAAATGCCCAGTTATAGAACAACTGCATAATTTTTAAAATAAGCAACAAAATATCAGTCATTTTAAATGCTTTGGAAATTTTAAGGGCTCTGTCATTATTCACTGTTAAAACATTATGTATAAATACATGTAACTAAAATATTCAGGAAAAAAACTGGGAAGAAATATACCACCATGCTAACAGTCATTTTAACTGTTTTAAAATGTTTAAAAGTTTAAAAATAAAGAAAGATTTCCCTCTTCTTTTATAGAGTTCCCTTTTCTCCAATTTTTCTAACATTACACATAACTTTATAATTTTTTAAGCTATAAATGAAATTTTAAAATGTCTTTTTTAAAAATTTAGGATCCTGAAACACAGTATTCACAAATCATGTAAGTCATTTTCATACAGAAGAAATTAAGACCAAGAGACATTTTCAGAGACCAAGACAGGGCCAAAAGAAACCAATTTGATGAGAAAATAGTGATAATGAAATGTATTACAACTTTACTAACTCAACTAAAAACAAAAGATACCTTTTAAAAAATAAAAAGGACGTTTAATAAACCAGCGACAAAAGACTAACTGTAATTAGCCTCACTGTTACCTATGAAATTCATTTTCTTTAGCCAGAGAATGTGTCTTTTCTCACATCTGTACGTCACACCTATCTCAATAAAACTAAAAGGAAAAAAAAGGGCACCATCACGAGACAAATATGTTTCAGACTCCATGGAAATTCACTGTAATAGTCAGTCTACATTCGTCTCTGAAATTCTACAAAATGAAGGTTTTTCAAATTATGTAAGTAATTTTTGTAATAAAAATTTTAAAAAGGAAACAAACTGACCCTAACGGTCAAGAGTAAGAGCTGAAAGAAATTATCTAAATCATTCCAAATATTTTACTGGACTATTATCAATTAGGACAAGATCTCAGACCAAAAATTTAAATGCCATGAAATCTTAAAAGAAAAAAGACCTATTCAAAAAAAATGCAAAGTTTTCTGTGCTTTAACACATGTAACATAATTTAAACAAACAAAAAAAATACTAAAAAAATGTCTCCCTTAGATTATTCTGTGTAAGAATTCAAAAACTGAAGCATAACTATGCAAACTGACATTTAATAAAATAATCTTGATAGTCATATACACATGCATGCATATAAGTAATAAACCCATTTAATGTTGGATAAATTTTCTAACCCTAATTCTTTTATAAGTGGTAACAGAGAAAAAAGTCTCACCTCATTAAAGGTAAAATTAAATATCAAAATGTATAATTTTTCTTTGTTTGGCTACACAGCTTGCAGGATCTCAGTTCCTTGACCAGAGATTGAACCCAGGCCACGGAAGTAAAAGCCCAGAACCCTAAACACAAGGTTATCAGGGAACTCCCTTGAAATCTTTTAATCTAGAAATTTTTTAAATTAAAATTAATTATGACTAAAGAAATCTAATGGTTAACTGAAGAATTTCATAATTTTCATTATTTCAGACATAATATCTAAAATTTACTTTGTCTCAGTTAACACTAAAAACAGAAGTGTTTAGCACCAAACCTTCTCACTGACAAAAGTTTGATTCTCAAACCCCAACCGAGGACCTTAACATAGTAAAAAGAAATGGCACTCTTAAAATGTCTGTGTTAGGGGATAACAGAGTATTACTTCAGGCTTTAGAAATAATTTGTTCATCTAAATTTAGGTAATAATAAGGTGCACAAAACGGATCTATTTTACATGTTTCATGAGTCATCCACTTTTTTAGCTCGTGAGAGGGCTCAGAGATTACAGTGTCTCAAGCACAGACAACGGTTCGATATGACTTTAATATGACCTGGTGACAAACTGCCATACCTGGCTGAGGCATCGCATGCACTTTAACTGAGTTCGACGGTTCAACAAAACCCAACTCCTCTTCCATGTCTTGTGGAAAAAGTCTCTGAAATTCTACAAAATGAAGGTTTTCAAATTATGTAAGTAATTTTTGTAATAAAAATTTTAAAAAGGAAACAAACTGACCCTAACGGTCAAGAGTAAGAGCTGAAAGAAATTATCTAAATCATTCCAAATATTTTACTGGACTATTATCAATTAGGACAAGATCTCAGACCAAAAATTTAAATGCCATGAAATCTTAAAAGAAAAAAGACCTATTCAAAAAAAATGCAAAGTTTTCTGTGCTTTAACACATGTAACATAATTTAAACAAACAAAAAATACTAAAAAAATGTCTCCCTTAGATTATTCTGTGTAAGAATTCAAAAACTGAAGCATAACTATGCAAACTGACATTTAATAAAATAATCTTGATAGTCATATACACATGCATGCATATAAGTAATAAACCCATTTAATGTTGGATAAATTTTCTAACCCTAATTCTTTTATAAGTGGTAACAGAGAAAAAAGTCTCACCTCATTAAAGGTAAAATTAAATATCAAAATGTATAATTTTTCTTTGTTTGGCTACACAGCTTGCAGGATCTCAGTTCCTTGACCAGAGATTGAACCCAGGCCACGGAAGTAAAAGCCCAGAACCCTAAACACAAGGTTATCAGGGAACTCCCTTGAAATCTTTTAATCTAGAAATTTTTTAAATTAAAATTAATTATGACTAAAGAAATCTAATGGTTAACTGAAGAATTTCATAATTTTCATTATTTCAGACATAATATCTAAAATTTACTTTGTCTCAGTTAACACTAAAAACAGAAGTGTTTAGCACCAAACCTTCTCACTGACAAAAGTTTGATTCTCAAACCCCAACCGAGGACCTTAACATAGTAAAAAGAAATGGCACTCTTAAAATGTCTGTGTTAGGGGATAACAGAGTATTACTTCAGGCTTTAGAAATAATTTGTTCATCTAAATTTAGGTAATAATAAGGTGCACAAAACGGATCTATTTTACATGTTTCATGAGTCATCCACTTTTTTAGCTCGTGAGAGGGCTCAGAGATTACAGTGTCTCAAGCACAGACAACGGTTCGATATGACTTTAATATGACCTGGTGACAAACTGCCATACCTGGCTGAGGCATCGCATGCACTTTAACTGAGTTCGACGGTTCAACAAAACCCAACTCCTCTTCCATGTCTTGTGAATGCATCAGTTCATTCAGTTCTTCCCTCTTTGCTTTCTTCTTCGCTTCACTCTCTAAGCGCCTTCTGAGGTCATCACTGAGTGCTTCTCGTTCACAGTGTACATCCAACTTACTCACTAATGCAAAGTCACTGGAAACAGCGTCCTCCATGGTGGGCTCCATGGGCTCATCTACAACCAGAGGAAATCACAGTCCATCACTCAGGCCATCTGACACAACCAAAATACACGTTAGGAAAACACGCCCCTCTTCCGTCCAGTGTGGCAGAGACGACTAAGTGCCCACCAAGTTCACTCTCCCATCTTGCAGTCAGGGCTGTGGTGAAGACGCTGAGGCTGTGGCAAGGTAATGCATCAGTTCCTTCACGAATTGTAACCAGCTCCCGCCAGTGAAATAGAACCAAGCTGAGATGTTCAAGTTTGCCTCACCTGTTTTAAAGGAAATTTGTGACCCTGAACTTCCACCCTTCCTGTTCCCCCAGCTGGATTAATAAAAACTGGAGAGACCTTGGAGATCACACGTGAAAGAGAGAGCAGCATGGCTCGGGGGAGCAGGGTGCGGGCCGACACGGACCACCTGCACTGGACTGTGATGTGAGGACACGACAGACGTCCATCATTTTACAGTCATTGCACTTTGATGTCTCTTTGTTACAGTTGCTAGTTTTACCCTAATGAGTACTTTAGGGTAAAGCACTCCTATGAATTAAGTTGCAGACAAAATAATTCAGAAACCTACCAGTAAACTAACCAAACCAAAAGCTAGTACAGTCCTCAGTTTACAAAAGTTGTCTAAACCCAACCGAGGACCTTAACATAGTAAAAGAAATGGCACTTTTAAAACTGTGTTAGGGGATAACAGAGTATTACTTCAGGCTTTAGAAATAATTTGTTCATCTAAATTTAGGTAATAATAAGGTGCACAAAACGGATCTATTTTACATGTTTCATGAGTCATCCACTTTTTTAGCTCGTGAGAGGGCTCAGAGATTACAGTGTCTCAAGCACAGACAACGGTTCGATATGACTTTAATATGACCTGGTGACAAACTGCCATACCTGGCTGAGGCATCGCATGCACTTTAACTGAGTTCGACGGTTCAACAAAACCCAACTCCTCTTCCATGTCTTGTGAATGCATCAGTTCATTCAGTTCTTCCCTCTTTGCTTTCTTCTTCGCTTCACTCTCTAAGCGCCTTCTGAGGTCATCACTGAGTGCTTCTCGTTCACAGTGTACATCCAACTTACTCACTAATGCAAAGTCACTGGAAACAGCGTCCTCCATGGTGGGCTCCATGGGCTCATCTACAACCAGAGGAAATCACAGTCCATCACTCAGGCCATCTGACACAACCAAAATACACGTTAGGAAAACACGCCCCTCTTCCGTCCAGTGTGGCAGAGACGACTAAGTGCCCACCAAGTTCACTCTCCCATCTTGCAGTCAGGGCTGTGGTGAAGACGCTGAGGCTGTGGCAAGGTAATGCATCAGTTCCTTCACGAATTGTAACCAGCTCCCGCCAGTGAAATAGAACCAAGCTGAGATGTTCAAGTTTGCCTCACCTGTTTTAAAGGAAATTTGTGACCCTGAACTTCCACCCTTCCTGTTCCCCCAGCTGGATTAATAAAAACTGGAGAGACCTTGGAGATCACACGTGAAAGAGAGAGCAGCATGGCTCGGGGGAGCAGGGTGCGGGCCGACACGGACCACCTGCACTGGACTGTGATGTGAGGACACGACAGACGTCCATCATTTTACAGTCATTGCACTTTGATGTCTCTTTGTTACAGTTGCTAGTTTTTACCCTAATGAGTACTTTAGGGTAAAGCACTCCTATGAATTAAGTTGCAGACAAAAATAATTCAGAAACCTACCAGTAAACTAACCAAACCAAAAAGCTAGACAAAAAGCCTAGCAGTCCTCAGTTTACAAATAGACAGTATCCTCACACTTACCGAGCATTCATTTCTGAAACTCAGAACAGGATGACTCCTAGCTACTGAAAAAAATTGCCTTCTGTCTAACCAAGAAAATCTGTTTAACCTTTCAGGTTATATACTGACAATACCAAGCAATGCTACACCAAACTTCTGATGCTTGCAGTATGACCCAGAGTCTGCTGGCCTCTTTGTTGCCCCCAGCTGTGCCAAGTCTGCTCCAAGCTGTCCTGAACCCTGCTCTATCAAGAGCAGTGCATGAGGGCAAAGAGCAGACCTGCTCTGCTGGCCACAGCATCTCCAGTGCGTACAAAAGGGATCGGGACACTGGAGCCATTCAAAACACAGTCGGGAGATGAATTAACAAGCTAACACTGGGGTGGGAGGATCCTCCCAGGGTTGGGCATTTCCTGTGCAGAAGGAGCTCTAAGGATGGGCAACATTCCCAATTCTTATGGTCATAAGTCAGGGAGTGCCTATGGGAAAACGTTAAAATAAAAAAGGAAGAGCAGAGCTTCCTTGGTGGTCCAGTGGGTAAACAGTCTGCCTTGCAGTGCAAGGGGCACCAATTTCATCCCTGGCCTGGGAAGATCCCACGTGTCACGGAGCGGCTGGACCGATGAGAGCCCAATTACAAGTCAGGGCTCTGGAGCGCATGTGCCCAGAGCCAGTGCTCTGCGACAACAGAGGCCACCGCGATGGGAGGCCCACAGGAGCCAAAGAACAAAGACGGATGAAAATAGAGAAATGAAAGACCAATAGAAGTTGCCCGCCTGCCCTCCTCCCTGCCCAACCCAACACCCCCAAAAAAAAATTAAAAAAAAAAGAAAAAACAGGCCAAATTTTAAAAGAAAGAGCAGCAAAAACACTGAAAAACTGAAAAAGCAAAGTAAGCAGGGTGCGGGCCGACACGGACCACCTGCACTGGACTGTGATGTGAGGACACGACAGACGTCCATCATTTTACAGTCATTGCACTTTGATGTCTCTTTGTTACAGTTGCTAGTTTTTACCCTAATGAGTACTTTAGGGTAAAGCACTCCTATGAATTAAGTTGCAGACAAAAATAATTCAGAAACCTACCAGTAAACTAACCAAACCAAAAAGCTAGACAAAAAGCCTAGCAGTCCTCAGTTTACAAATAGACAGTATCCTCACACTTACCGAGCATTCATTTCTGAAACTCAGAACAGGATGACTCCTAGCTACTGAAAAAAATTGCCTTCTGTCTAACCAAGAAAATCTGTTTAACCTTTCAGGTTATATACTGACAATACCAAGCAATGCTACACCAAACTTCTGATGCTTGCAGTATGACCCAGAGTCTGCTGGCCTCTTTGTTGCCCCAGCTGTGCCAAGTCTGCTCCAAGCTGTCCTGAACCCTGCTCTATCAAGAGCAGTGCATGAGGGCAAAGAGCAGACCTGCTCTGCTGGCCACAGCATCTCCAGTGCGTACAAAAGGGATCGGGACACTGGAGCCATTCAAAACACAGTCGGGAGATGAATTAACAAGCTAACACTGGGGTGGGAGGATCCTCCCAGGGTTGGGCATTTCCTGTGCAGAAGGAGCTCTAAGGATGGGCAACATTCCCAATTCTTATGGTCATAAGTCAGGGAGTGCCTATGGGAAAACGTTAAAATAAAAAAGGAAGAGCAGAGCTTCCTTGGTGGTCCAGTGGGTAAACAGTCTGCCTTGCAGTGCAAGGGGCACCAATTTCATCCCTGGCCTGGGAAGATCCCACGTGTCACGGAGCGGCTGGACCGATGAGAGCCCAATTACAAGTCAGGGCTCTGGAGCGCATGTGCCCAGAGCCAGTGCTCTGCGACAACAGAGGCCACCGCGATGGGAGGCCCACACGGGCCAAAGAACAAAGATGGATGAAAATAGATAAATGAAAGACCAATAGAAGTTGCCCGCCTGCCCCTCCTCCCTCCCCAACCCAACACCCCCCCAAAAAAAAAATTAAAAAAAAAAGAAAAAACAGGCCAAATTTTAAAAGAAAGAGCAGCAAAAACACTGAAAAAACTGAAAAAAGCAAAGTAACCCAAGTTAATTAAATATTACTAATTATCTTTTAGGAAATGCAAATTCAAAATTAAGGAAAAAATACAACTTTGGGCAATGTAATTTACTGAAGACCTCACTCAAACATGGAAATCTGAGCTTTCCTCTGCATTATAAGTAACTATTACTCTTGTGTAACTGGCACATAAGCATCATTTATTTCTCCAGAGACAGTATCACTTACTATTTCCTTTATAAGGCATTATTAGAATCAAAGAAAACCAAGAGTTCTCAAAGAAATGGGAAAACTAAGATTTCAGGAAACTCCAGGAAATCACATCTTTAAAATGGTCCTTTCTCCTTCCCAAGCGAAACCCTCCCTGGCGTGGATGCCCCGTCTCCGTGAGCCGGGGCCCGTGGTCCAGTTAACAGCAGAGCTCAGAGGAGCCGGGTCACGGCAGCAACAGCAGCTCCTGACTGCAGTGCCCACCCCCACCCCCCCGGCAAGAAATGACGGAAAGTGAGAACCTAGAAAAGAAACATCCACAGGTTGCTTTTAGCCCCATCTCATCTTACCCTCACAATCTCCTTTTGAAACTTCCCCTTTAGCCAGAAATTTCAACATTTTTTTCAAAACCTTCTTATGAGATTTTGATGGTTGAAACTGTAAAGGTCGGCACCTAGGAAAGCAAAATAAATATTTAAAAAGGGAACTCAAACTGTTAAGACATAAAATCAGTTCTGGATAACAGTAGTGAGGCAAAGCTCTTGACTGGGACTTCTGGGTAAAAACAGGGTTTAAATATAGCCTCTAATGCCACTCCAAATCACACTAAATTAGTTAAGGGATTATAAAAAAAGAAAAAGACATAAACCAATAGGCAAAAAATAATGGGAGAAACGTTGTAAGCTAGAAAGAAGATGTACGAGTGCTAACTGGCTTTGCAAACCAAAGAAACTGCATCTTAAGCCAACAGTGGGAAAAACCAAAAAGACATTCAGTTCTCTCTCATTACTCCTAAAAGTCTTAGGAATTGTTAATACCCGAAGCCTTGGGAGGTAAGAGTGAAAGTAGGTGAAAAACCAGAAAGATCCCTTGGAAGTCTGTTCTGGAAGAAGTTATTATCTCATACTATCCCCACTCTGCACCGATGACCCTCTACACAACCCCGCAGGAAACTGCAGACTTTCCAGAATGGGTGAAAATAAGGCCTCTTCCGAAGGAAAAATACAACTTTGGGCAATGTAATTTACTGAAGACCTCACTCAAACATGGAAATCTGAGCTTTCCTCTGCATTATAAGTAACTATTACTCTTGTGTAACTGGCACATAAGCATCATTTATTTCTCCAGAGACAGTATCACTTACTATTTCCTTTATAAGGCATTATTAGAATCAAAGAAAACCAAGAGTTCTCAAAGAAATGGGAAAACTAAGATTTCAGGAAACTCCAGGAAATCACATCTTTAAAATGGTCCTTTCTCCTTCCCAAGCGAAACCCTCCCTGGCGTGGATGCCCCGTCTCCGTGAGCCGGGGCCCGTGGTCCAGTTAACAGCAGAGCTCAGAGGAGCCGGGTCACGGCAGCAACAGCAGCTCCTGACTGCAGTGCCCACCCCACCCCCCCCCCCGGCAAGAAATGACGGAAAGTGAGAACCTAGAAAAGAAACATCCACAGGTTGCTTTTAGCCCCATCTCATCTTACCCTCACAATCTCCTTTTGAAACTTCCCCTTTAGCCAGAAATTTCAACATTTTTTTCAAAACCTTCTTATGAGATTTTGATGGTTGAAACTGTAAAGGTCGGCACCTAGGAAAGCAAAATAAATATTTAAAAAGGGAACTCAAACTGTTAAGACATAAAATCAGTTCTGGATAACAGTAGTGAGGCAAAGCTCTTGACTGGGACTTCTGGGTAAAAACAGGGTTTAAATATAGCCTCTAATGCCACTCCAAATCACACTAAATTAGTTAAGGGATTATAAAAAAAGAAAAAGACATAAACCAATAGGCAAAAAATAATGGGAGAAACGTTGTAAGCTAGAAAGAAGATGTACGAGTGCTAACTGGCTTTGCAAACCAAAGAAACTGCATCTTAAGCCAACAGTGGGAAAAACCAAAAAGACATTCAGTTCTCTCTCATTACTCCTAAAAGTCTTAGGAATTGTTAATACCCGAAGCCTTGGGAGGTAAGAGTGAAAGTAGGTGAAAAACCAGAAAGATCCCTTGGAAGTCTGTTCTGGAAGAAGTTATTATCTCATACTATCCCCACTCTGCACCGATGACCCTCTACACAACCCCGCAGGAAACTGCAGACTTTCCAGAATGGGTGAAAATAAGGCCTCTTCCGAGGATACAGACACAGCTGAGCAATGCAGAGCACTGCCACCCGTAAGCGTCGATGAGAGCCTCCATGCTGAAGGCTGAGACCTCTGCCATCCATGCCCCAGCCCAGCCCCAAACATCAGCAGGTGACAGTTTCTTTCCAAAATGTGAGCAGAACTAAAATCTGACCCAGAGGTTCTCCCAAAGACAACGCTAGCCAGATCACCTCAGGAAACAGGACCCACCAGGGTACACAGAATTTCCAATGGGACACTGGAAGGCTGGAATCACCAGACGCTTGAACAGACCTTCTAAGGCAAAGATAGGCGTCAAAAAGTTGGAGAAAGCAACCTACAGGAATACAGAGTGTACAGGAAGAAGGGAATCCTAAAAAATTTAAGAGCTCAAGAATAAAAATCCCTCTTAGAAGTAATAACATAACAGAAGAAACTATAAGTTAAATAGAAAATGGAGACATGGAAAATGAAGCTGAGAAAAACTTCCAAAAGACATGGAACCCTGAAGAGGGGGGAAAAAAAATAGAGTACCAGTCTAAAAGATTCAATGTTTGAATAAAAAGATTTAAAAAGAGAAAGAAGGAAAATGGAAAGGAGAGGAACAACAAAGTAACACAGGAATATTTCCCTGGGACATGACAGGAGGTGCCCTTAAACAAGAGGGGTGCCTCAAGTTCATATGCAAGGACTGAAAACAGACTCACTGATAAACACATTATGAAATATCACAACACTGAAGACAAAGGTTCAAATAGTCAAAGCTATGGTTTTTCCAGTAGTCATGTATGGATATGGGACCATAAAGAAGGCTAAGCGTGGGCTTCCCTGGTGGTCCAGTGGGTGAGGACTCCGCATTGCAGTGCAAGGGGCACCAGTTCGATCCCTGGGCTAGGAAGATCCCATGTGCCGCAGAGTGACTGGACCGATGTATCCAACTACCAAGCTGGAGCTCTGGAGCGCACGTGCCCAGAGTCGGTGCTCCGCAGCAAGAGAGGCCACTGCGACGGTAGGCCCACACGGGCCAAAGGAAAAAGAAGGAAATAAATGAAAGACCAATAGAAGTGTCCAAAAAAAAAAAAAGAGAGAGAGAGACCTCAGCAATGTATCAGGCACAGAAACAACCTGTTCAGGTCATAGCAGGTCAGAAGATTCCACAAGAGGTTTTCATCAAGATACAGACACCTGAACCATCTAAACACAGCAAGAAGAAATTTACACATCTAGGGGAGCATTTCTAGATAAATTTCTAGATAAAATATTTCTAGATAAATTGTTTACCTAGACTTTGGTGCCTCAAAGTCTACGTAAACAAAAACACAAACAAAAAAACAATGATCAACACCGGGGAAAATAAAAGCTTGTGCAGGAATGAAAAAGTAACCATGGATTAGTGCATGGCTGAGCTGTGAAGTCTATTTACACAGCCGTGATGAGGTGACTACATCCACCCAAAATGATAACATTCCTAACTTGGGAAGCTGGGGATGAGGACAAATCAGAGTTTGAGTATGACAGGGGAAGCGGGGCGAAATACAGTTAAATCCTTATCTTTCAGAGAGGGAAGCTCAGAGATAATGGGAAAAAAACAATCTTTTAAAAATCAAGTATTGTAATTACATAAAAGTGAAAGTGAAACTTGCTCGCTTGTGTCTAACTCCTTGTGACCCCACAGACTAGAGCCTGCCAGGTTCTTCTGTCCACGCAATTCTCCAGGCGAGAATAAAGGAGTTGGTAATCATGCCCTTCTCCAGAGGATCTTCCTGACCCAGGGACTGAGCCCAGGTCTCCTGCATTGCAGGCAGATTCTTCACCATCTGAGCCACCAGGGAAGCCCCATAATTATATAAGCACGTTACTTAGATGAAAAACCAAAACAATCAGTTAAAAGATTTAAAACTGACTGCACCGAAAACCAAAAAATTAAATGGGGGGAGGGGTGTCAGAGGATTGCCTTTTTGCAAAGCAAGCTTTAAGGAACTATTTGATTGTTTAAATTGTTAGCACATACAATAGTGATAAAAACTAAAACGGAAAAAAAAAGTAACAGTCATTTTTTTTTTAGTTGAAAACTAAGTAATTGTTCAAATTTTTATTTTGATGCACAGTATGAGTGATGCACTCTGCAAGAGAGGCCACTGCGACGGTAGGCCCACACGGGCCAAAGGAAAAAGAAGGAAATAAATGAAAGACCAATAGAAGTGTCCAAAAAAAAAAAAAGAGAGAGAGAGACCTCAGCAATGTATCAGGCACAGAAACAACCTGTTCAGGTCATAGCAGGTCAGAAGATTCCACAAGAGGTTTTCATCAAGATACAGACACCTGAACCATCTAAACACAGCAAGAAGAAATTTACACATCTAGGGGAGCATTTCTAGATAAATTTCTAGATAAAATATTTCTAGATAAATTGTTTACCTAGACTTTGGTGCCTCAAAGTCTACGTAAACAAAAACACAAACAAAAAAACAATGATCAACACCGGGGAAAATAAAAGCTTGTGCAGGAATGAAAAAGTAACCATGGATTAGTGCATGGCTGAGCTGTGAAGTCTATTTACACAGCCGTGATGAGGTGACTACATCCACCCAAAATGATAACATTCCTAACTTGGGAAGCTGGGGATGAGGACAAATCAGAGTTTGAGTATGACAGGGGAAGCGGGGCGAAATACAGTTAAATCCTTATCTTTCAGAGAGGGAAGCTCAGAGATAATGGGAAAAAAACAATCTTTTAAAAATCAAGTATTGTAATTACATAAAAGTGAAAGTGAAACTTGCTCGCTTGTGTCTAACTCCTTGTGACCCCACAGACTAGAGCCTGCCAGGTTCTTCTGTCCACGCAATTCTCCAGGCGAGAATAAAGGAGTTGGTAATCATGCCCTTCTCCAGAGGATCTTCCTGACCCAGGGACTGAGCCCAGGTCTCCTGCATTGCAGGCAGATTCTTCACCATCTGAGCCACCAGGGAAGCCCCATAATTATATAAGCACGTTACTTAGATGAAAAACCAAAACAATCAGTTAAAAGATTTAAAACTGACTGCACCGAAAACCAAAAAATTAAATGGGGGGAGGGGTGTCAGAGGATTGCCTTTTTGCAAAGCAAGCTTTAAGGAACTATTTGATTGTTTAAATTGTTAGCACATACAATAGTGATAAAAACTAAAACGGAAAAAAAAAGTAACAGTCATTTTTTTTTTAGTTGAAAACTAAGTAATTGTTCAAATTTTTATTTTGATGCTCAGTATGAGTGATGCACTCTCTTTTTTTTTTCAGGGGGTGGGAAATAAATATGGTTAGTGACAATAAATACGGTTTCTGTGATCCATATCTATATTTATCTCATATTTGTCATTTTCTATAAGTTAGAAAATAATTTAAAATAAATAAAAGTAGGTACATATAAAGCAAGCATTTCAAAAACATTTGTATCTAGTGAGTTTCTAAAAATACAATAATTTATTTTGGGGGGGGCGGGTTGGGGAGGGAGGGGGCCGGGTGGGCCACTTCTATTAGTCTTTCATTTGTCTATTTTTTTTTCATCCATCTTTGTTCTTCAGCCCGTGTGGACCTCCCATCACAGTGGCCTCTGTTGTCGCAGAGCACCGGCTCTGAGAGAAGGCGCTCCAGCGCTCTGGCTCGGTAACTGGACACATCGATCCAGCCGCTCCGCGGCACGTGGGATCTTCCCAGGCCAGGGATCGACCCGGCGCCCCTTGCACTGCAAGGCGGTGTCCTTACCCACTGGACCACCAGGGAAGCCTGAGTGATGCACTCTTAAATCAACTGAATTTTATAGAAAACGAAACAGCAAATAAATTAGATCCATGGTAAAACAGAAGGTCAGTTACACGTCCAAACGTAAAGATTTAACCACCACAGATAAACTTCAATTCTATAGTCTTCTTTCAGGAAGTCAAAGTCTTTCTGACACAACTTCACTATGAACTGGTCCAGAGCTAAACAGCATATGGGAATGCTTAACAGGGGTGGTGATCAGGGACATGCTCCCTCGGTGCTGCCCCGATGATGTTGTCCACATGTAGAATCACCTCTGCTGCTTCAGTTGCACTTAAAAGAACTTGTTGCTTCACTTGGAAACTCTGTTGTGGCCAGTACTGACATATCCCCAATGGTACCTTCCTTCATATCCAGTCCAGCAGTTGTCTTGCCTTCACTATGGGCAGCTCAGAGCTGTGCCACCAGGTCTGCACAGTCGTAACCCACATTGTCAGCTATGACGGTTGGCAACATTCTCAGTGCTTCAGAATAATACTCCACTGCAACAGCTTCTTTGCCTGGTGTTTCCCTGGCAAGCTGGGTCACAGCATGAGCCATCAGCATTTCAGAACAGCCTCCTCCATAAACTGTTCTAGAATCTTTCACTGTTTGGGCAAGAACACAAAGAGCATCATGCAAAGATCTTTCTGCTTCATCTAAAATCTGTTGAGTGGCACCACGCAGAACAATGGTGCAAGCCTCACCAAGGGCTACCCCAGAAAAGTGAGTGAGTCTGTCTTCTCCAATCGTGATTTCCTCGATAAGTTTGCAACTTCCAAGCTTCACTAAGTCCAAATGGTCAAAGGTAGAGGCAATTTCACCACCTGTGATACGAGCAAGACTTTGCACACCTGCAAAATCTGCATGCCCAACAGCCATAACACCAGCAGCACCAAGGAGTTGTTCAGGATAGCTATAAATTAACTGCCTGTTAAGAAAGCAATTTATCCCACACTTAAGAATACGTTGAACTTTCTCCTTCATTTTTTCCTTTTTTGTGCGTTCTGCACCACATTGCCTTTATATGAAGCCTCACTGAGACTACCATAGTAAACAGTGAAATAACCAAGAGAACACACAAAATGACTCCAAAACTATCAATATGTAAAACGAAGTTGTATGAGGAATAACAATACAGTAAATTCTTTTAATTTGGCCGCACCAGGTCTCAGTCATGGCGCAGAGGATCTTTACTGTAGCACAGGGATTCAGTTTCCTGACCATGGATCTCACTGGGGCCCCCTTCACTGGGAGTAGAGAGTCTTATCCACTGAACCACCAGGGAAGTCCCTTCAGGAAATGTTTGATTCCATGTAAAGTTGTAAAATACAAAAAAAAAATTCCCATTTTATAATTACTTTGTCTTGCAATGTTCATTGAATCCCTTTTCACAAAAGCAACACACCTGGAAGAGTGTTTAGTATGAGAGAGGCACCGAATAAATTATAGATGCTTTTACCTTTTTTCTTTAACCCACTGAAATTGGCCTTTTCAGAATAGAGATTCTCAGGGTTCAAGCCAATCAACTTCAAACTCATCTGAAAACAGATCTAACCTTCTTACCCAGTCCAGCAGTTGTCTTGCCTTCACTATGGGCAGCTCGGAGCTGCGCCACCAGGTCTGCACTGTCGTAACCCGCGTTGTCAGCTATGATGGTTGGCAACATTCTCAGTGCTTCAGAATAATACTCCACTGCAACAGCTTCTTTGCCTGGTGTTTCCCTGGCAAGCTGGGTCACAGCATGAGCCATCAGCATTTCAGAACAGCCTCCTCCATGAACTGTTCTAGCATCTTTCACCATTTGGGCAAGAACACAGAGTATCATGCAAAGATCTTTCTGCTTCATCTACAATCTTGTTTGTTGAGTGGCACCACGCAGGACAATGGTGCAAGCCTCACCAAGGGCTACCCCAGAAAAGTGAGTGAGTCTGTCTTCTCCAATCGTGATTTCCTCGATAAGTTTGCAACTTCCAAGCTTCACTAAGTCCAAATGGTCAAAGGTAGAGGCAATTTCACCACCTGTGATACGAGCAAGACTTTGCACACCTGCAAAATCTGCATGCCCAACAGCCATAACACCAGCAGCACCAAGGAGTTGTTCAGGATAGCTATAAATTAACTGCCTGTTAAGAAAGCAATTTATCCCACACTTAAGAATACGTTGAACTTTCTCCTTCATTTTTTCCTTTTTTGTGCGTTCTGCACCACATTGCCTTTATATGAAGCCTCACTGAGACTACCATAGTAAACAGTGAAATAACCAAGAGAACACACAAAATGACTCCAAAACTATCAATATGTAAAACGAAGTTGTATGAGGAATAACAATACAGTAAATTCTTTTAATTTGGCCGCACCAGGTCTCAGTCATGGCGCAGAGGATCTTTACTGTAGCACAGGGATTCAGTTTCCTGACCATGGATCTCACTGGGGCCCCCTTCACTGGGAGTAGAGAGTCTTATCCACTGAACCACCAGGGAAGTCCCTTCAGGAAATGTTTGATTCCATGTAAAGTTGTAAAATACAAAAAAAAAATTCCCATTTTATAATTACTTTGTCTTGCAATGTTCATTGAATCCCTTTTCACAAAAGCAACACACCTGGAAGAGTGTTTAGTATGAGAGAGGCACCGAATAAATTATAGATGCTTTTACCTTTTTTCTTTAACCCACTGAAATTGGCCTTTTCAGAATAGAGATTCTCAGGGTTCAAGCCAATCAACTTCAAACTCATCTGAACAGAATCCTAACCATGATCCAATGAGAAACTGTCACCTAGAGGAAAATGACTTCTGTCCCTGAAGACATCACCACTTCCTAACTGCTGAGCTGAAAGACCTACTCTGTCATTTCATACTAAATGAGATGCGGTCAGCAAACCTGACATCCATCTGTTTTCCTTATTGCACCAGTCCCTTGACCAGTTAGAGAAGAGAAAGGATTCTTAACCAGGAATGAGTGACTTTTCAAAGTCAGTGACCACCCTGGAATTAGTATATTAAACATTACATTATTTTTGTCTATACCTTCCCTGTTTTGTTTGGTTATCAAATTCTGAAAACAGTCCACAGCCTCAAAACAAGTTAAGAGTAACTGAGGGAAACAGCTCCGGGACCTGCCGAGCCGGACGGACACAAGTGCGCTTGCTGTAGCAGAGTACACCCACCGACACACTGCCGCGGCCCACACGCGGCGCAGTGCTGACCACCTTTCCCTGTCTCTCTGCCAGCAGAGGAAGGAGGGGAAGAGCGTGAGAAGGAGAAGGCGGGGGAGGCTTCACAGCCAGAGGAGACAGGAAAGTCCTGCCACGTTAGGGTGGAGCAAGGGGGCACAGCAGAAACACAACATATTCAGGAAAATCAAGCCAACACTCTGGAGGAAAACAAACTTTTTAGTCTGAGTTTTCCAGTGAAGAAGACTAGACTCTGAATAGATGCAGGTTAAGTGTCGGCCTCTTCCTCCTCCTACAGGATTCCGCAGCACTGCCTGAATAAAACCACTGTATCAAGCAACGCGCTGGAGAAATGGAACTGTTTAGTCACTATGTCATGTAAAACTCTTTGCTACCCCAACCTAAAGTGACAAAAATTTTACATCTAAAAGTAACTTAGGCATTTGCCAACATTCTCCCAATATTTCATGTATTATTCACTAGAATGCTACTGTATTTTTTCATATCATATATGTCTGAATTAATCAGACAGTATTATTAAAGGTTACTGATCAGCATAAGAATACAGCATCTGTATGTAGATAAAAAAATTTGTCTGCTTTTCTTCATAAAGAATGTCTACCTAGAACAGACACTTAACAAAATAAGATTCTGCTAAAAAATTGTTTTCATATTAATAGAAAATATTAATTAAAATTCTTACCTTATTGTGTACTGAGGACAACATGTTTGATTCATGACAGGTTTATACACGTATTTGCCGCTTCTAAAATTACAGAATAGTTTTGTTAATTTCATACACATTTCTTAAGTCCTGCAACACCTGACCTGTGTCAGTCAACATTTCAGGCCTTGTTATTATGTTTACAAAAGCCGGGAAGCTTCGTTTCCTGTGTGCAATCCCATGCCTCTGGGCTGCGCTGGCACGGGGCACCTGATACTACTCACACTTGTGTAAGGAGCCTGACCTAACAGTTACTCCAAAATCATCTACACAGAAACAGCGGGCAAAAAATCATAGCCATCAAAGGCAAAGTGTGGACCTTAAGGAAATCCTGATTCAAATAAACTGTAAAAGAAAAAATGTTTGAGACAAGCAGAAAATCTAACCAAAAGTAGATAACAGGTGACATCAAATTCATTTTAAATGGAAAGGATGTTAATGACATTATGGATATGGTAAGAGAAAAATCCTTCTTGCTTAGAAACACATACTTTGTACAGGTATAATGACATGATATCTGCAATTTGCTTTAAATAACATTGTGGGAGGAGAGGAGGGGGACTGAATGGTTTATAAACAATAGAAATACATTCCTGACAGTTCTAGAGGCTGCGAAGTTCAAGACCAAGGTGCGAGCAGAAACGCCATGTGAAGACCAGCTTCCAGGTTCACCTTTCTAGGCATCCTCATGTGGGAGGAGGGGCGAGGGCGCTCCCTGGGCCCTCTCCTAATAGCACTAGAATCCTATCCACAATCTCATCCATCTTCACACCCTAATCACTTCCCAAAGGCCCTAACTCCATACAGGACTGAACACAGGGACTCTGGGGAGACACAATCATTCAGTCCATTGAAGGAAGCAAGGAAAATTCATGAAACAAGAGAGCAAAATGTTGGGTTTCCCTGGTGGTCCAGTGGGTAAAGACACCGCCTTGCAGTGCAAGGGGCGCCAGTTCGATCCCTGGCCTGGGAAGATCCCACGTGCCGAGGAGCGGCTGGACCGATGTGTCCAATTACCGAGTCGGAGGCTCTGGAGCACATGTGCCCAGAGCTGGTGCTCTGCGACAAGAGGCCACTGCGATGGGAGGCCCACACGGGCCAAAGAACAAAGATGGATGAAAAAAAAATAGACAAATGAAAGACCAATGGAAGTGGCCCGCCCCCCACCAAAAAAAAAAATCACTTAAAAAAAAATGTTAACAACTGCCAACACCTGGTGATAAGTGCATGAGGTTCATTATAACATTCTCCCTTCATCTGCGAAATTTTTCTAATAAACACCCTTCAAAAGAGAAAACAATCTCCACACACGGAATATACTAAAAATTATCTGAAACCTATTTCCAACAATAGGAAAACATTTTAAAGACAAATAATATTTTTCAATTATAAGAAAAACCTGAGTAACATCAGAAGTACCTTTGTATTAAGGGCATTTACCTTCGCCATCCTCGGTCTATGAGATCCTGATAATCCTGTACAGTCATCGAATGTGCCCACATGCCTAAAAAATAAGCGTCACGTTAATAACAACAGGTTGAACTTTTTATTGTTCTATATTCAAAGCATTATTTTTAAAATGCGAATACTGAAGCAAAAAATCCAGCTCACATTGGAGAAATGAAAGGTCCACACAGATTTCATTCTTTTTAGTGTGACATAATACACAACACGAATGAAACACATGATGTATTCATCTTAATTTTAAAAATAAAATACAGAAAGAGATCAGAGGCACTTAAGGATTAGTCAGTAATCTGTGACGTCATAAATTTAGGTCCTCACTGCAATCAAATTGCATCATATCTTAAAGTCATAGTAATGTCCCCAATAGCTTAATAAACTGGTCTCTTCCGAAGAATTAGAAAGCAAATGTCTTCTGGCGCATACAAATTCTCCTGATTTCTTTCTTTTTTTTTTTTTTTTTACAGTATAGTGTTACGCATTGTAAATAAGACAAAAGAATACATATATTCCTTTTATGTATAAAAACTGAATCCAAATGCCTCTGAACAGAAATAAAAGTGATTAAGGGCTAATTTGTTATCAATATGATGAAAAAAATTAGGCAACCATGAAAAAAAAAGAAGACTATGAGAAATGACTGAATTAATGGTAAAGAAAAACCCATGTGCCCAATTCCCGAGCCGGAGGCTCTGGAGCACATGTGCCCAGAGCTGGTGCCCTGCGACAAGAGGCCACTGCGATGGGAGGCCCACACGGGCCAAAGAACAAAGATGGATGAAAAAAAAATAGACAAATGAAAGACCAATGGAAGTGGCCCGCCCCCCACCAAAAAAAAAAATCACTTAAAAAAAAATGTTAACAACTGCCAACACCTGGTGATAAGTGCATGAGGTTCATTATAACATTCTCCCTTCATCTGCGAAATTTTTCTAATAAACACCCTTCAAAAGAGAAAACAATCTCCACACACGGAATATACTAAAAATTATCTGAAACCTATTTCCAACAATAGGAAAACATTTTAAAGACAAATAATATTTTTCAATTATAAGAAAAACCTGAGTAACATCAGAAGTACCTTTGTATTAAGGGCATTTACCTTCGCCATCCTCGGTCTATGAGATCCTGATAATCCTGTACAGTCATCGAATGTGCCCACATGCCTAAAAAATAAGCGTCACGTTAATAACAACAGGTTGAACTTTTTATTGTTCTATATTCAAAGCATTATTTTTAAAATGCGAATACTGAAGCAAAAAATCCAGCTCACATTGGAGAAATGAAAGGTCCACACAGATTTCATTTTTTTTAGTGTGACATAATACACAACACGAATGAAACACATGATGTATTCATCTTAATTTTAAAAATAAAATACAGAAAGAGATCAGAGGCACTTAAGGATTAGTCAGTAATCTGTGACGTCATAAATTTAGGTCCTCACTGCAATCAAATTGCATCATATCTTAAAGTCATAGTAATGTCCCCAATAGCTTAATAAACTGGTCTCTTCCGAAGAATTAGAAAGCAAATGTCTTCTGGCGCATACAAATTCTCCTGATTTCTTTCTTTTTTTTTTTTTTTTTACAGTATAGTGTTACGCATTGTAAATAAGACAAAAGAATACATATATTCCTTTTATGTATAAAAACTGAATCCAAATGCCTCTGAACAGAAATAAAAGTGATTAAGGGCTAATTTGTTATCAATATGATGAAAAAAATTAGGCAACCATGAAAAAAAATGAAGACTATGAGAAATGACTGAATTAATGGTAAAGAAAAATGAATTTTACTCTTGTAAACAGTACGTATGTACTGTACATGTGTGTGGTAAGTATGTAATGCCAGAGACAGACCTGACAGAACAGGATGTAGTGAGAAAAGCAAGGGCATGAATACAACAGAAACGTCAGAAGCCTGGTTAGTGCCCATTAACACCAATAAGTTACTCTGTGAGGCTCAACTTCCTTATCTGTAAAAAAATGGGAATAATAAAGCTTTCCTACCTAATAGGTGGTGTTCTATAGTAAAGATTAGTATTAAAATTTAAAGAAAGATGATAGAAATTTACAGGTGTCTCTTTAGGTGATTAGGTTAAAAGTAGGGGTTTTTTTCCCACAAAACTTTAAACAAAGGACACCTGTATTAATCGATTTTTCCTTACTAAAATTACTAGGAAAATACTTAAGGGCCTAATATTAATTTTAAACATGTTTAACCTAAATTATGTTACAATGCATTATAATCACAATGCTAAAATTTTGAGAGAGAACGGAAGAACCTCGAATAGTCTAAGGCAATCACTGTCACAGGTTGGGTTTCTTTCCCCGCCCAGGGCTGTAATCATCTCACGTTATTTTTGTAACCTCCTTATTTCTTCCGTTTAACCTAAGACTATAATTTTTTTACACCGAACTCATCCTCGTAACTGTCACTAAAGATTGCGCTACACTACACCCTACCGCCTCTCACCCGCAAGCAGCATTTAATAAACATTTTTAATTAACAAGCACAGGGACACACCATAATTGCCCAAATCAATGCAAAACTTTTTTTTTTTAACCCGGAAACGGCCCTAAATTAAGTCTCCATGGCGATCCCATTTTCCAAAATGCTAGATGACTCTTTAAAGTGTATTCTTTTGCCAGAGCTTGACACTGCAGGGAATAAACATGACGTTCTGTTGACAAACAAACAAAAAACGATCCCGGGAGGAACCTGAATCGCGGGCTGGCCCTGTCCCGGCCACCGAGGTGCGTGGAGAAAACACACAAGCGCATGCAGACGAGCAGGGCCCCTCGCCGACAGCTACTGCCGTCGTCGGCTTCTTGTCTATTTCCCCAGCGACCTTTTAGCCACGGATGTCCGCGCACGTGTGCTTCCTCCACACGTAGTTTTCGACACAGACAGCACCTGACACGCACGCTCCTGCACCCCGCGGCTTGCAGAGACCCTCGGGGCCACCCCCGCAGCCGCATCGGAAAGTATTCGACCGCGCCGCGGCGTCGCCCGGCCGGGGTGCTCCCGGGTACCTAACCGTCTCCCGCCGAGGACGGACACCTGTTTCCCACGCGGCCCCTGCGAGACCCTCCCCAGCCCGCCTGTCCGAGCACCTGTGTGCAAAACCGAGCCTCCAGAAGCTTCCCTGCTCTATCCGAGGCTGGGGGCCCTTTTCAAATCTTGAGTCACGGGACTCAAGAGGCGCCGCGCTCCGCTCTCGCTGCACGAGGGCCGGGGCCGGGCGGGGGCCGCCGCCAGCCGGCCCGAGACGCCGCCAGCCCCGCGAACGCCGGCCGGCCGCCGAGCCCCCGGCGCCCTGCCCCGCCCACCGGCCCGGCCCGCTCACCGTGGGAGCGACTGCCCGACTCGTTCTTGCAGTAGCCGCAGCGGTAGAAGTCCTCGCCCTCGAAATACTCCACGATGCTAGGCGAAAGCTCGGCCCAGGACGCCATGGCCCCGGCCCTCCAAACGCGGAGCGGCCCAGCCCGCCGCCGCCGCCGCCGCCGCCCCACAATGCACCGCGCCCCCGCGCCGGCCGGCCCGGCCTCGCCAGGAGCCCCTCGGCGCTGACGCCGCCCGCGCCATCTTGACCGAGGGCAGCTGTCCGCTATTTCCGCTCCTTCTTCGGGAGAGACCGCCATCTTTGGTGAGGGGTGAGACCAAGAGGCCGAAGGGGAAGGGCAACGGTCTGGGAAGCAACAAGTCGGGAAGGGAAGCGGGCGCTGGGGAGCTGGGCCTGCGGCCTCCCCCGCGAGGGCCTGGCCCCCGGAGCGCGGCGGGCGAGGCGGGGACGCGAGGCGGCCGCGCCCGCCCCGGGCCGGCGGACCACTCACCGCAGGACGCCTTGCCCTCCTCGGAGGCGCAGTAGCCGCAGTGGTAGCCGGTCTTGAGCCCCTTGTACTCCACCACCGAGGCCATGGCGGCCGCCAGGTTCGCGCGGGCAGCCCCGCCTCTCGGCGCCCCGGGGCCGACCTCGGCGGCGTGCGGGGCCCGCGGCGGGGAGGCGTGCTGAGCCGGGCCGGCGCGGTGCGTCGCCGCGCCCGGGGCTCCCGCGGAGCCGCGCGGACCGGAGCCCTGCCGCCGGCGCCGAGGTCGAGGCCAGCCCTTGCCGTTCCTCCGTCGCCGGCCCTTCCCACCACCGCAGGTTGTCAGCCCCAGTCGACGGATGAGAACACGGAGGCGCGGAGGTTTTGATCACTGTTGATTTCTGGATGCTGCAGAGTTCCGTTTAAAAGTTACCGTCTCTGTCCTAGCCAATGCTAGCGGCTTCCAAGCCAGCAGGTGCTCATTAAACGCCCCGTAGGTTCGAGTACACACGCAGGTGTCAGTGGGTGTAGAGCCGGCGAATTGAACGCTACACTGTCAGAGCTAGTTGCTCTCTTGTGCCCAGTACCCCCGTATCCTAGGACTTTCAGATAGAAGCTGCATGTCAGATGCTTTTTTTTTTTTAGTACAACTTTTAAATATTATTTTAAACGAAATTTTTAGCTGTGCAGGCCAAATATTTATACAAGCTCAATTCAGTGCACAGACGGGCCTCCAGCTGGCAACCCCTATTTTAAAGGGGATTTCTAGAGAGTAACTTGGAGCAAAGGATAAAAATGAGTGACTCCCTCTCACAAAGATTCCTTAATCTCTAACTCTGTGTACACAGATAATTTAAACCAGTCGGCCCTTATTTCCCCCCCCCCCCCCCGTCAGCAGTAAAGCTTATTATATTTTTACGATGTTTAGAAAAGTGAAATGATGTAACTTGGAGAAACAGTTAAACGTTTGAAATCAGTTTCAGCATTCTTGACCCCAAGGTCCATATGCTGGATATGTGCCTGTTTACGAGGTTATTTTGCTGTTACACTGCTAAGTATCACCTGTGCCTCACAGGAGGAGAATAAAAACGAGTAGTTATGTAGATGCAGGAGGACCCTAGGATCATCTAGATTTATCCAGCTCCCCAAACTACTTAGATTTAAAGACTCCTTACTAGATCTCAGCACCCGTGTTCTACAAGACAGCCCTCGTTCTTTTTGTTTATTATGGTTGCTCCTGGTCAGTCACTTCCATTGTACCCCACTCCTTGGGACCCTATGGACAGTAGCCCACCCGGCTCCTTTGTCCATAGGCATTCTCCAGGCAAGAATACTGGAGTGGGTTGCCATTTTGGTTATTTCTGTTCTTTTCCTGAACAACAAAGGCCAGAGAGGCCAAATAACTTGCCCGAGATCTTATAGCTAGTAAAGGACAAATAGGAAAATGTGATTTTAAAAAAGAATAAGAGAAAAGATAATTACTAGCTTTGGGCTTGTGTAGCACAACAGTTCCTCAATGTGTGGATTTTGCTCAAGGTTAGACACAAAGGTTTCATCTTCCAGGCACAAATGAGAAAAATAATGCAAAATTTCATTTAGTTTCCATCATGAGGCAGGGGTTCGGGGAGTGGAAAGAGGGCACTAGTAGCATATCCTTTTATTTATGAAATTTTCAGTAATTGATAGGGGCCTTTTTAATTTCGTACTTAATGGTAAAATGCTGGTGACACCAGCATGTTTGATTCTTTTAACATGGTTAATGTAAACTGTTTGATTCTTTTAACATGGTTAATGTAAACTGATTGTGAAGTTGGGTTTGCAGAACGTAAGGACGAGGTTCAGTCCTAGGCACTGATGCTGTGAAGGACTCTGCATGGTGACAGACCCATGCTTCCTGCATGAAAGTGAAATGTGGGACTTCCCTGGTGGTCCAGTGATTAAGAATCCACATGCCTGGCAGGGACACGGATTCCATCCTTGGTCTGGGAAGATCCCACATGCCTTGGGCACCTGAAGCCCATGCTTTGCAACAAGAAAAGCCACCACAGTGAGAAGCCCAAGCATTGCAATTAGAGAATAACTACCGATCTCTGTAACTAGAGAAAGCGTGCACACAACAGTGAAGACCCAGCACACCCAAAATAGTGAAGACCCAGCACACCCAAAATAAGATAAGGTAATTGATTTAATTAAATAAAGTGAAATGTGTTTCTTTTTCCTTCTGAAGTGTTGTGAGTAGATAGTAAGTGGGGGGGAGGGGTAGAGTTAAATACAAAGAGGAGGAAAGAGCTGTGTTTTGAGCAGAGGCAGGGAGCAATAGGTATGCATTTGTCTAGCTCCCTAGATAGATACAACTCCTTAGATAATATGGCGAAGGGTATCATGATGTGAATACGCAGTCATTTTCATTAATGTTATTTCAGCATTGGTATATTTTTTGCTTCTTCAGTGACCAGTTATGAACATAATTAAATAGCATATGAGTAGAAGTATATTAAACAGTATTAAAGCTCAAAGCTCGATAGCAGGAACAGGATTTATAGCTAGTAAAGGACAAATAGGAAAATGTGATTTTAAAAAAGAATAAGAGAAAAGATAATTACTAGCTTTGGGCTTGTGTAGCACAACAGTTCCTCAATGTGTGGATTTTGCTCAAGGTTAGACACAAAGGTTTCATCTTCCAGGCACAAATGAGAAAAATAATGCAAAATTTCATTTAGTTTCCATCATGAGGCAGGGGTTCGGGGAGTGGAAAGAGGGCACTAGTAGCATATCCTTTTATTTATGAAATTTTCAGTAATTGATAGGGGCCTTTTTAATTTCGTACTTAATGGTAAAATGCTGGTGACACCAGCATGTTTGATTCTTTTAACATGGTTAATGTAAACTGTTTGATTCTTTTAACATGGTTAATGTAAACTGATTGTGAAGTTGGGTTTGCAGAACGTAAGGACGAGGTTCAGTCCTAGGCACTGATGCTGTGAAGGACTCTGCATGGTGACAGACCCATGCTTCCTGCATGAAAGTGAAATGTGGGACTTCCCTGGTGGTCCAGTGATTAAGAATCCACATGCCTGGCAGGGACACGGATTCCATCCTTGGTCTGGGAAGATCCCACATGCCTTGGGCACCTGAAGCCCATGCTTTGCAACAAGAAAAGCCACCACAGTGAGAAGCCCAAGCATTGCAATTAGAGAATAACTACCGATCTCTGTAACTAGAGAAAGCGTGCACACAACAGTGAAGACCCAGCACACCCAAAATAGTGAAGACCCAGCACACCCAAAATAAGATAAGGTAATTGATTTAATTAAATAAAGTGAAATGTGTTTCTTTTTCCTTCTGAAGTGTTGTGAGTAGATAGTAAGTGGGGGGGAGGGGTAGAGTTAAATACAAAGAGGAGGAAAGAGCTGTGTTTTGAGCAGAGGCAGGGAGCAATAGGTATGCATTTGTCTAGCTCCCTAGATAGATACAACTCCTTAGATAATATGGCGAAGGGTATCATGATGTGAATACGCAGTCATTTTCATTAATGTTATTTCAGCATTGGTATATTTTTTGCTTCTTCAGTGACCAGTTATGAACATAATTAAATAGCATATGAGTAGAAGTATATTAAACAGTATTAAAGCTCAAAGCTCGATAGCAGGAACAGGATTTAGGTGAGTGACAAGCAGCTAAGTAGTAATGAAACCATGCCACTGGCCCGCCTGCACACTGGTCCAGCCTCCGCCCACTGCTGCAAGTGCGCATGCGGGGTCCGCTCCAGGGTCTCCACTGCTCCATGACTCCACTGCCATGGAAGAAGCACGGTATATATTCCAAAAAGGAAGAGATGCTCCTGTTGCCTCAGAAGATGTGTTCTCTAACTGCCCTAGACTGGGACACTTCTGTGTGCAACACTCAGGCCCGTGTACTTTCTGTCTGGCTGTTGCGCTCACTCCCTGCCAGGCAGAGCTGCCTCCACCCACCACCTCGCAGTAGTCTCAGTCCGGGGCAGTGATGACACGTAAAAACCTAGTGACTGCTCCTGGTTGCCCTAGAAATCAGACCAAGACCTCCTGAAGGATCAACAGTAGGTAGCTGACAGTCTGCAAGAGGGCCAGAAATGTTAATGTCTGGAAAACAGAGGACTTTTCAGAAGAGAGAATGAGAGGTTAAAGCTGGGAGAGGAGACGCCAAGAAGAGTGAAGAGCGGGGTTGTTGCTTGTAAAGGTGGCGATGGACAGGGAAGCAGCCGGAACAGAAGAGAAGCAGCATGGGGCCCCAGGAGCAGCGGCAGTGAGCGGAGGTGCTCAGAGGTGGTCCAGGGCGGGGCCGTGGAAGGAGCTGCCGGCGTGCGGACCCCGCCCTCACCCCCGCCTTTGGTGGCCGACGCAGAATGGTTGGCTCGTTGCCGTCGTTACATTGTGAGTAAGGCAGGCGAGAGTCACGTGTGCGGCAGTGGGCGCAGCCCAGGACAGGTGTGCTCTGGAGTCACAGGAACACGTCCTGCCTCCAAAAGCCACTGCAGGACCTTTGACAAGTCACCAGACCCCTCCTGGCCTCAGTCCACTGTGCCAGGAGATGGGGGTAATGAGACCATTTGGAAGATTAAATAAAAGAATCTACTTGCACTCTTAGTACAATGGCTAGAGTATGATAAACTGTAATAATGTTGCTGTGAAATAATATAAGTGTTGCTTAGGAAAGGAAACACAGGAACGCAGAAATGAGTCTTTAAGAAATTAAAACAGCAAATACAGAGGTTGAGTTTCTAGTTTCATGTTATAAAATCTTTCTCTTTTGCTGAGAGAGGTCAAAGAAATAGTATTACACCCCAGGTTGCTAAATAACCTTGCTAACTGAGCAAGTTGGGAGAGCCGGTCTTGAGGATGCCTAGATGTGACCATGTTCTGTTGTCAGTAATAAATGTCTCTGCTTTATTTGTCTGCATTAAATTTAAAAACAATACCCTTTCTTGCTGTCAGATTGCTGTATTATCTATCTAAATGTAAATCTTTCACAAGAACCATGAAATGTTCTTGAAATGAGTTGGCTGTTGGAAATTCATGATAGCTTATTCTATTTATTGTTCATCACTTTATGTGTACGTGAACTTAAGATGGACTTAACAACTTTGAATACTCAACTTCTCAACAAAGGCAAGTTCTTTATTGTGGTAACAACAGACACTGGGACTCCTGGTTGCCCTAGAAATCAGACCAAGACCTCCTGAAGGATCAACAGTAGGTAGCTGACAGTCTGCAAGAGGGCCAGAAATGTTAATGTCTGGAAAACAGAGGACTTTTCAGAAGAGAGAATGAGAGGTTAAAGCTGGGAGAGGAGACGCCAAGAAGAGTGAAGAGCGGGGTTGTTGCTTGTAAAGGTGGCGATGGACAGGGAAGCAGCCGGAACAGAAGAGAAGCAGCATGGGGCCCCAGGAGCAGCGGCAGTGAGCGGAGGTGCTCAGAGGTGGTCCAGGGCGGGGCCGTGGAAGGAGCTGCCGGCGTGCGGACCCCGCCCTCACCCCCGCCTTTGGTGGCCGACGCAGAATGGTTGGCTCGTTGCCGTCGTTACATTGTGAGTAAGGCAGGCGAGAGTCACGTGTGCGGCAGTGGGCGCAGCCCAGGACAGGTGTGCTCTGGAGTCACAGGAACACGTCCTGCCTCCAAAAGCCACTGCAGGACCTTTGACAAGTCACCAGACCCCTCCTGGCCTCAGTCCACTGTGCCAGGAGATGGGGGTAATGAGACCATTTGGAAGATTAAATAAAAGAATCTACTTGCACTCTTAGTACAATGGCTAGAGTATGATAAACTGTAATAATGTTGCTGTGAAATAATATAAGTGTTGCTTAGGAAAGGAAACACAGGAACGCAGAAATGAGTCTTTAAGAAATTAAAACAGCAAATACAGAGGTTTTTTTTCTAGTTTCATGTTATAAAATCTTTCTCTTTTGCTGAGAGAGGTCAAAGAAATAGTATTACACCCCAGGTTGCTAAATAACCTTGCTAACTGAGCAAGTTGGGAGAGCCGGTCTTGAGGATGCCTAGATGTGACCATGTTCTGTTGTCAGTAATAAATGTCTCTGCTTTATTTGTCTGCATTAAATTTAAAAACAATACCCTTTCTTGCTGTCAGATTGCTGTATTATCTATCTAAATGTAAATCTTTCACAAGAACCATGAAATGTTCTTGAAATGAGTTGGCTGTTGGAAATTCATGATAGCTTATTCTATTTATTGTTCATCACTTTATGTGTACGTGAACTTAAGATGGACTTAACAACTTTGAATACTCAACTTCTCAACAAAGGCAAGTTCTTTATTGTGGTAACAACAGACACAACCCGTGGTTTGTGAATTTGAAATGTATCTCAGCCTCTCCTCTCCAGTGGTAAATGTACTGTTGAGAGCTTCAGCCTCAGATACAGTTTGGCTCTTTGCTTGTGATTTTATCAGAGAGTATTTCTTCCTTGATTCAAGGAAAAATAGAAGTTAAACATATGGTAGAGACCTGACTACTGAAACACAGAAAAGCCTTTTGTTACATACGAAAAGGAGGCCCCAAATCAACACACATTACCATTCATACCAGAGCAAATTTCCCAAAACCTTTCTTGAGATCCTAGTGTAATTTCTCTTTTTGCTCTCCTAGATTGGCCTGGGCCAAAAATATTCAAGACCCTTGAATTGCAGAAGGTTCCTACTCCCCATTAGAAAAGAAGATTAAGGTGAGGAAATAACATTTCCCATGAACTTTGGAGCTGGTAGTAGAATCATAAAAAGGTACCACCAAGGTATAAAAAGAGCCTGGGTATTTCAAGGGGGCATGCTTGGCTCCTGCTGTTTTAGGTGTTTGGTTCATTGAGCACCAGTGGTGCTGGCTGGACAGCAGTGAAGAAAATACACACCCTGCCCTCACAGGGCTTAGTCAGGTGAGGAACGTGGACATTAAACAAACAGTGGCCACAGATTGTTAGACATATCATGAAAGGATGGGATTTTATTTGAATGAGTACCTCGATCTGAAAGAGGGACACTTAGGCCAAAACCGGAAAACTCTTAACGTGGACGTAAGTACTGTAGGCAGAGCTGCTGTCTTTTGTGTTTGGGAGTGTGTGTAGGAATAACACGTGGAAATACTCAGATGGCAGAGTTTTTGTGGAACAGAAGTCAGCGTGGCCACAGCAGGGGGAGCGGTTCACCTGAGCAGCTTGTTTGGGGACACAGTCAGGAGCCAGAGGACACATGCCACACAGAAATTTGTGATTTGCTCCCAAAGCAGCGGTGCTATCCCAGGTCTCCACGCAGGAAAGTGATGTATTCAGATCTGTGTAATACAGAGGTCGTGCTGGCTGCTGGGTGACCGGTCTGACGGGGCTGGAAGTGGAGAGCAGTGGATTCAGGGAAGCTGGTTTCAGGCTGCTCCTCTCTGGGTGGGGCGTTCTGAAGTTGAAAGTGACCGGACTGAGAAGGAAAGCCGGAGGAAGCCCTCTGCGTAAGCATCGAGTCAAGGAGCACCGCGCAGCCTGTGTGCCCCGACGACTTCCGGCCCGTGCTGAGCACACGGGGCGTCACCTGTCGAACGCTTGAGACTGCCCTTGTCCAAGGAAGCCTGGCTGTGACTGTGCTGGATCTTAAGTGAGTTTCTCTGCTCTACTTTCCTCCATTACATTTAGAAGGCAACCAGCAAAACAGGGAGGGGGTGGCCATGAGGCAGGAAGAGAATGAGGGGCCTTTCAGTTCCTTGGGGATGTCCAGCTAATGGCTGGAGTAGTGCAGGGGATCCAGGGCAGCCCTAGCACCCGCCCTTGGCTACAGCCTGGAAGCCGGCAGAGTGAAGTGCCTCAGGGAGGAGAGAGCGGTCCGCTCTGTGGAAAGCTGCTGAGGTCCACACGGCAGGGACAAGATCGAGATCACTGGTGGCCTAGACGAGAGCAGGCTCACACGTTGCAGGGCGGTGGGGAACAGACGCCAACCGTGAGAGGACGGAGGGGACGGTGTGAGGCACGGAAGTGGAGAGGGAACTCCTTCCAGCTACACTGTGAGGGGAGCAGAAGGCAAGCGCAGTAAAGGAGGAGTTTTCCTTTTTGGTTTGAAGATAATGTGTACTAAGGGGTATTTTTATGCCGATGGACAGATCCAGTAGACGGGAATTTCGAAGCAGGAAAGGGGATTTGATCATTGTGAATTGATGTTCTCGAGGCTCAACAAACACAGGTGGAAGAAGGGCGTACTGGTTTAGCTCTGGCTATGCTGGCTTCTCGTGGTTGCACGCGGGCTTTCTCTGGCTGCAGTGAGTGGGGCTATTCTTCGTTGCAGTGCACAGACCTTTCTTTGTGGTGACTTGTTGCAATGCATGGGCTCTAGGGGGCACATGGCCTTAGTTGCCACACAGCCTGCAGGATCTTCTGGACTAGGGATTGAACCTGTGTCCCCTATATTGGCAGGCAGATTCTTAACCACTGGACCACCAGGGAAGTCCCACAACTGGCTTTTGATAAGTGAATGGGCAGTTTCCATCTTAAAGGCAAAAAGGCAGAGACCAGGATAGATGCATGGGGCTCTTTTTGCAGTGGGAAGAGTTCCTGAGGGACTGCTGCTGGTGTTTCAAGGACATCTAAGGCACAGTCTTCCATCTGAGGGAATAATAGGAGAGGGGAGGGAAGGGGAGGAGGCCTGAAGAGGAAGACAGGAAGCAGTTACAAGACCCCAAATGAGACAGTGTGTGAGGATGCCAGGCAGGGCTAATGGCTACTTGAGAACTGTGCCATGGCTTATATAGAAAGTAAAGGACAGAAAACTTACAAGAGTGCTAATGCTCCCTTTGACAAGAGTTTAGGTGGTGTGCGTTCTCCAGAAGTGAGAAAATTGTTAGTCCAAAATGCTCAACAGGAGAATGAAAGACTTCATCAACTTAAGACCACATCTTTTGACTTTCGATTTGCCCAAGCAGAGGCATACTGTTATCAACACTACCAGGAAATGATGCTGGAAGAAGCCTACAAAAGCAAAATGTCTTCAGAATGGGGGATTAAAACAGAGGAAAAGGAACACAGACTACAAATGAAAAAAAAGAAGATGCTAAAAAATGGCACTATTTAGTGCCCGAGAGAGAGCTAAACCAGATAAAGAAACACATCTACGGAGCCAAGCAAGCCAGAGGCCTCAGGGACCACACATATCGACTACTCCCTCAACGAATCTCAAATGAAATACCTTCCCACCAAGTAGTAAACCCAAAGAAGGGTGAAAACACTGAAAACATCCAGAAAACACAGAAAACCAAGACCAAGAAGCCGAGGGTGGCCTGGGCACAGAAACAGATGAAGGGACATCGAGAGTGAATGATAAGAGGGAGAGAACTCATGGAGCAAAGGAAGAGTCAGAAAAGCCTGCACAAGCTCCCCCTTTCCTAAAGTCTCAAAAAAAAAGGGAAGAGAGACATGTTGCAATGCATGGGCTCTAGGGGCACATGGCCTTAGTTGCCACACAGCCTGCAGGATCTTCTGGACTAGGGATTGAACCTGTGTCCCCTATATTGGCAGGCAGATTCTTAACCACTGGACCACCAGGGAAGTCCCACAACTGGCTTTTGATAAGTGAATGGGCAGTTTCCATCTTAAAGGCAAAAGGCAGAGACCAGGATAGATGCATGGGGCTCTTTTTGCAGTGGGAAGAGTTCCTGAGGGACTGCTGCTGGTGTTTCAAGGACATCTAAGGCACAGTCTTCCATCTGAGGGAATAATAGGAGAGGGGAGGGAAGGGGAGGAGGCCTGAAGAGGAAGACAGGAAGCAGTTACAAGACCCCAAATGAGACAGTGTGTGAGGATGCCAGGCAGGGCTAATGGCTACTTGAGAACTGTGCCATGGCTTATATAGAAAGTAAAGGACAGAAAACTTACAAGAGTGCTAATGCTCCCTTTGACAAGAGTTTAGGTGGTGTGCGTTCTCCAGAAGTGAGAAAATTGTTAGTCCAAAATGCTCAACAGGAGAATGAAAGACTTCATCAACTTAAGACCACATCTTTTGACTTTCGATTTGCCCAAGCAGAGGCATACTGTTATCAACACTACCAGGAAATGATGCTGGAAGAAGCCTACAAAAGCAAAATGTCTTCAGAATGGGGGATTAAAACAGAGGAAAAGGAACACAGACTACAAATGAAAAAAAAGAAGATGCTAAAAAATGGCACTATTTAGTGCCCGAGAGAGAGCTAAACCAGATAAAGAAACACATCTACGGAGCCAAGCAAGCCAGAGGCCTCAGGGACCACACATATCGACTACTCCCTCAACGAATCTCAAATGAAATACCTTCCCACCAAGTAGTAAACCCAAAGAAGGGTGAAAACACTGAAAACATCCAGAAAACACAGAAAACCAAGACCAAGAAGCCGAGGGTGGCCTGGGCACAGAAACAGATGAAGGGACATCGAGAGTGAATGATAAGAGGGAGAGAACTCATGGAGCAAAGGAAGAGTCAGAAAAGCCTGCACAAGCTCCCCCTTTCCTAAAGTCTCAAGGGGAGAGAAAGAAAGTGAAAGAATATGAATCGGTCACTGCCTATCCCATTTTTCAGCCCCACAAGGAAGCACTTTTAGAAGTGACTGTTCTGATGGAAAAGTCCAAAAAAGAGGATAAAATTGGAAAGCCACTCTGAAGAGAGCTCTTGAGTATACCACCATTTTTTAAAAGTCGTCTACAAAAACTATAAAGTTTCAGTTATTTTCTAGATTATTGTATTTCTTTTTGAGGTGAGCACACCTTCACAGATGTTTGGTGCAGTTAAATCTAGCATCTCCTAATATTGTTTCAAAGTGCATCACACTGAAAACAAGAAACTAAACCACAAACAGCACTCCCAGGGTTCCAGCTCTCTGTACAACTAACCCATGACCTTGTGACTCAAAACCACCACTGTTCTCAGTACTCTAGCAGGCATTCCAGTACCACTGGAACTGCTTGGGGACGCTCGGCTGACGGGTGGGCTCGTCCCTAGGTCCCAGATGGCACAGCAGTGATGGCTAGGAGGCTAGCCTAGCTGGTGCCTATCCCATCTCCCCTTCCCAGGTAGTTCTGGGGCCACGTGGTAGTTGGACTTACTACATGTGATCCAGGGCTCCATGAGGCCTGCCAGAGGCTTCTTGTGACCTAGTCCCGGAGTCCCAGAACATCACTTCTGCTGTAGCCTACTGATCAGAGAGGCCAAGGTTAGCCCACATTCAAGCCGGAGAAGCAGACTCTTGTCTTAAAAAAAATGTGGGCTGTTTATTTCAGTCTACCACTCCAGACCTGTAAAAAGTCTCTCACACACCTCTGGCCTTCATTACACTTTTCATTGTTCTTTTATGTGAACGCTGCTCATAGGGATGATATTTTTAGACAAACCCACAGTTCCCCAGCTCCTGAATTAACCTTGACTAAAGAGTCCTGGCTTCCTCTTTAAAGACACAGGGTGTAAAAGCCTGTTAGAATTATAACACAGATAACATTGTCTTGTATTCTCCAATGCACTTAAAACTTAATTGGGTATCATGTGCCTGAGCCTAGGCCTTCCCTGGTGGCTCTGTGGTAAAGAATTTGCTTGCCAATGCAGGAGACTTGGGTTCGATCCCTGAATTGGGAAGACCCCCTGGAGTAGGAAATGGCAATCCACTCCAGTATTCTTGTCTGGGAAGTCCCATGGACAGGGGAGCCTAGTGGCTTCAGTCCCTGGGGTCACAAGAGAATTGGACACTACTTAGCAACTCAATGACAATCTGGGCCTAAGCCCTAGACCTGCCAGATACCCTAGGACATAGCCTTTTAAGGTGCTTAGAGCCTACTGGGGGAAGAGAACAACAGAAGAAATAAGACAAAGCTGTGGCCATAGGACTGGAGTAGGATAGCCATTTGTTGGGGCCAGGGGGTCTGCAAATCCATTTGGGGTAACTCTGGGTGGGTAGAATAGTTAGCAGAAACTCAGTATGTGCCTGCCTTCTGCCGGCCACCGTCAGCACAGAAAGAGGCATGAGCTCACTTCAGCTCCCCTGGGGGCCCCACTGGAAGCGGACAGCCCGCGGAGCCCAGAGGAACGGAAGGGAGCACGAGGTGCTTTAGAACCCAGAGTGCCAGAGCAGCCGTCTGCCACCTTCTGGGCTCCAGGGACTGGTTTCATAGAGGAGTTCTCCACAGATCCCAGCAGTGGGGGCGGGAGGGTTTCAGGATGATTCAAGTGCATTATGTTTACTGTGTACTTTATTTTTATAATTATCACATCAGCTCCACCTCAGATCATTGGGCATCAGATCCCAGAGGTTTGGGACTCCTGTTCTACTAGAGGAAAAGAGGCTTTGGGGATGTTCTATGACTTTGATTTTTGAGAACATACTAGTTTGGTGGTGTTTTCCTTCTCTTCAGAGGGTTAAAGAATTAAAAGTGGCCCATAATCTCAATGTCTAGATAACCTCTGTTGATAATATTTTAAAATAATTGTATATAGGGCTTCCCCTGGTGGTCCAGTGGGTAAGGACACCGCCTTGCAGTGCAAGGGGCGCCAGTTCGAGCCCTGGCCTGGGAAGATCCCACGTGCCGCGGAGCGGCTGGACCGATGTGTCCAATTACCGAGCCGGAGCTCTGGAGCGCATGCGCCCAGAGCCGGCGCTCTGCAACAACAGATGCCACCACGATGGGAGGCCCACAGGAACCAAAGAACAAAGACGGATGAACATGGAGAAACGAAAGACCAATAGAAGTGGCCCGCCTGCTCCCCTCCCTCCCCAACCCGTCCCCCGCCCAAAATAAATAAATAAATAAATCTTTAAAAAATAATAATAATAATAATTGTATATAAAGTATGTGGTTGGAAAACTCAACGACAGAAAGGTAAAAAATGCAAAGGAGCAGCTTTACCACCTTAGTTTACAAAAGGTAACCACTTTTAAGTTTCTTAATGACAAGAATTTGAAACAAGTAGAATGCAGATGAATGAAAAAATCAGCTCTAAACACATATGCTTGAAGAAAATCAAATGTTAAGATCATGTGTTGTGTGATTCCATTTATGCAGTGTCCAGAATAGGCAAATTTACAGACACAGTGCAGGCTGGCGGTTGGTTAGGCGTGAGGGGTTAGGAAGGTGGATGGGGGAGCGGGGAATGACTGCTGCTGGGTTGTGGGGACAAAAATGTTCTAACACCAGGTCGTGGTGATGTTGCACAGCCCTGTGGATGAACTAAAAGAAAAGAATTAGTGACACATTTACATGGGTGGACAGTATGGTGTGTAGAGTATATCTCAGTAAAGCTGTTTAACCAAAATGAAAGCAATGGCTAGAGTTCAGAGAGGAGGAAATGAGCCTGGAAACTTAGGTCAAAGGCCTGAGCCTGTGAGGCTTTGAACATCACAGAAGAGCTCAGGGTGTCAAATCTCGAAAGCAGCTGAGAAACGGATGAGTGGCCCTGAAGACATGGTGTGGTGGGCAGCCACGGGAGTCCCTGGGGATATACTGGGCCCCTGGATATAAGGAAAGCAGCGTAGATGATGATGATTCAGTGACCCTCCAACCCCAGATAAGCTTCTGAGACCCTTGGTTCGTCCTCTAGAGAGCAGTATTAGCACTGAGGGAGAAGACGACTGGGTAGACATAATGATACCTAAGGGGGAGCATACACTAACCCGAGAGGGAGGAAAATTGTATCTAAAAGAAATCACAACCAGGTGAGTCAGGATTCTTCCAGTGATGAAGAATGTGTGACTTAACGGTACTGCGCCTGGGCCACAGTCACCTCCTAAGGTTCAGAAGTTAGAAGGAAAATAAAACCTTGCAGTTTGTATTTACTTTTGCTATCAAATAGAGCTAAAAGAGTTAATTAGGTAACCTACTCCGCTCTAGTGCATGTAGAAAAGTTATGTCATAAAAGCCTTCCAATTTCTTTCAAGTGCTAATCCCCAGATAAGATAGCAACGACCTAGAAATTCCTGATGGTCAGTAAAACACGGGAAATTCCTGACCTTCAGATTCTTTATGAGCGGCAAAACACGAAAATTCAATTATAAAAGGAGGGTAATTAGATTGTGCGACAGCTTGCTCACTGAACTCAGCTGTGACTGAGGTGGGAAGCTCTCCAGCTTTGGGGTAAGAACAATTGTTATCTTGTTGATGGAGTTCTGAAATAACTTTAGAGTTCTGAAATATTTTAAGGCTTTATATTGCTACTGACTGAGTTCTGAAGTAAGTTTAAAGTTCTGTATTATTTCTGAAATAATCTTAAAGCCTTGAATTGTTGCTGTTTAAGTCCTGAACTTTAACTCCGATGTAACGTACTGATGCTAATTACTAAGATTTACTACTACTGACTTGATGTTCTTTATGTTAATAAATCTAATCTTGGCTTGAACTCCTCACCTTTTTACTGTTGAAGTTCTATTCTCTTAAATTAGAGGGAGCTACAGTGTATAGGTCGAAGTTTTCTGAAAATAGTACAGAGGCAATTAAGTGTTTCCTCGCTTCTATTAATCAGAAATAAGTAACTATCCATTGCCCGCGACACTGGAAGCGCTCTGCAGGACAGACAGGAAGTGGGGACACAAGAGGGAAGCCTGGACCAGCAAGCTGGGCAAGACACAGAATCAAGAGACCAGTGGACACTGGTGACCAACCAAGGCAGAGCCTGTGGGGCTAAAAGAGAGGCAAAACCCTTGGTTTGCTTCTGAGAAAATACAGTAGCAAAAGCGCCATACAGGAATTATAGAAGCAATAGATTTAGGGGCTGTTTTACACAAATGTTTAAAACAGCCCGTATGCTGTCCAGCAAGCCAGTGGTCACATGGGCATCTGTGGCTTTTCAGAGAAGTTTAGTCAAATAAATTTGGGGGACTGTTCAGGATACAGATATCCTATAAATCATGAGATTCCTAAAGTGGTGGAATGGGAACCAGGGATAGCATCAAAGGTACAGTTTTCAGAAAGTAAAATTTTCAAGTGTCAGATACACAGCATTTTCCTATTTTTTTTAAGATTTAACAATTTGCAGAGGAGTCACCAGTAAAGCTTGGAGGATGGCGAGAAAGGAGGTGCCCCAGAGCACAGTGTGAGGATCAATGAGGGGAGACAGCAGGTGGCTTACATTAAACGGAGACAGGACAGTAGCTGGAAAAGGCTCACAGATGACAGAGCAGAGACCAGGGCTGACACCGAGGGAAGGAGGCAGCGAGGTTGGGGGGAGAAGGCGAATGGCGCAAGGAACCAGCCCTAAGCTTGGCGGATGCCTCTCAACTTAATCCTGGCCTCACATCCAAATCCACTTCTACGGGAAAGCCTGTGATAACCCTAGCCTCGGACCCTGGCCCAAGTGACCTCGCGAATGGCGCGAGGAACCAACCAGGACTCAGAAATTCCAGGACAGGCCAGAAGTTCCAGCAGCCACGGGAGCAGTGTCACTCCGCTCTGCTGTGGCGTTTCTCTGTGGCAGTCAGCAGCCCTTGGGTGCAGAGAGAGGACAGCTAGTAAGATGGGTCCAGGGTGGGCACTGCCCTGAAAAGTGGTCTCGAAAACGGGCTTGAAACAGGACTGAACTGTGTCTTGTGTTGTAAATCGTAAACTGAAGCATGTAAAACTGCTGATACTTGGCCGTATTTTACCCACAGAAACAATTTCATATTGTACAACCTAATACATCTTGACCTGACTGGCTAACTTTAAAAAGATGCACAAAGGGGGCTTCCCTGGTACCTCAGTGGTGAAGAATCCTCCTCCCCAATGCAGGAGGCACGGGTTTGATCCCTGGTCTGGGAAGATCCCGCATGCCACGGAGCAACAAAGTCCCTACGCCACAACTACTGAAGTCCATGCACTCTGGAGCCCACGTTCTGCAGCAAGATCTGCCCACGTGGGAACAGAGACTCAGCACAGCCAAAAGTAAATGAAATAATTTTTTTAAAATACACAAAGAACGATAATGATCTTTAAGCCCTTACATCCACTTTCAGAGAAGTTTAGTCAAATAAATTTGGGGGACTGTTCAGGATACAGATATCCTATAAATCATGAGATTCCTAAAGTGGTGGAATGGGAACCAGGGATAGCATCAAAGGTACAGTTTTCAGAAAGTAAAATTTTCAAGTGTCAGATACACAGCATTTTCCTATTTTTTTTAAGATTTAACAATTTGCAGAGGAGTCACCAGTAAAGCTTGGAGGATGGCGAGAAAGGAGGTGCCCCAGAGCACAGTGTGAGGATCAATGAGGGAGACAGCAGGTGGCTTACATTAAACGGAGACAGGACAGTAGCTGGAAAAGGCTCACAGATGACAGAGCAGAGACCAGGGCTGACACCGAGGGAAGGAGGCAGCGAGGTTGGGGGGAGAAGGCGAATGGCGCAAGGAACCAGCCCTAAGCTTGGCGGATGCCTCTCAACTTAATCCTGGCCTCACATCCAAATCCACTTCTACGGGAAAGCCTGTGATAACCCTAGCCTCGGACCCTGGCCCAAGTGACCTCGCGAATGGCGCGAGGAACCAACCAGGACTCAGAAATTCCAGGACAGGCCAGAAGTTCCAGCAGCCACGGGAGCAGTGTCACTCCGCTCTGCTGTGGCGTTTCTCTGTGGCAGTCAGCAGCCCTTGGGTGCAGAGAGAGGACAGCTAGTAAGATGGGTCCAGGGTGGGCACTGCCCTGAAAAGTGGTCTCAACGGGCTTGAAACAGGACTGAACTGTGTCTTGTGTTGTAAATCGTAAACTGAAGCATGTAAAACTGCTGATACTTGGCCGTATTTTACCCACAGAAACAATTTCATATTGTACAACCTAATACATCTTGACCTGACTGGCTAACTTTAAAAAGATGCACAAAGGGGGCTTCCCTGGTACCTCAGTGGTGAAGAATCCTCCTCCCCAATGCAGGAGGCACGGGTTTGATCCCTGGTCTGGGAAGATCCCGCATGCCACGGAGCAACAAAGTCCCTACGCCACAACTACTGAAGTCCATGCACTCTGGAGCCCACGTTCTGCAGCAAGATCTGCCCACGTGGGAACAGAGACTCAGCACAGCCAAAAGTAAATGAAATAATTTTTTTAAAAAAATACACAAAGAACGATAATGATCTTTAAGCCCTTAATCACCTAACTCCAACTTTCAGTGGGACAGGACAAGAGAAAGGAGAAACTCCCACAAGAACAGAAAATAACAATTAGCTACAATTACCTGTGAATATGGCAGTGAGTTTCCTTTAATCAAAGACAAGCATGACAAATCCATTAACTATCAAAAGCTACATTTCACTAAAAACAGTCTTGTCTTGAAAAACGTTTAATCATACACTATGTACAACACATGCGGCCTTCCTCTGGATTCCACTCTCCACTTGAGTCCTAAAAAAGGAGGGAAAGAGCTGGTTAACAGTTTATACATGATAAATCAAAAGTTCATTTAAGACGCGCAAAGGAAATCTAACAACCCGCCCCTCCTCAGTGAGGAAGGCCCAAGTAAAGCCACATTATAGACCTTATGTCAATTCTTCTCTTTCCTCAACAAACTTTTTAAAAGCTTCATTAATTGAAGCACATAGTAAGCATTTACACTATGTACTAAAAGTTCATTTTAACTTACTCAGAATCCCCCCGTTTTAGACAGATTTATAAAGAAGGACAACAAAGCTGAGTGAGACTGACTTGCCCGACATTTTAAAGGGGGAGCCCATGGGAGCCACTCGCCTGCTCCCCGGCCACAGCTGTGTGCAGTGCAGGATGCCCCAGGTCATTATTCAGGTTTCCTTCCTGCAGTGTTCTCCTTCATACAGATGAAGAATTACTTAACTGTAATTCAGGTTTCAGAACTGTCCATTGCCAACATCATTCCAAGGTTAATCTGTCTTAATGTTCCTTTTCACTTTGTGCACATAAAGTAAGCGAACCTAATGGGACAATGAACAGAACTGACGGAGGACCCCATACTGCACGTATTTATCCACATGTTGTTTCCCCCTGCCTGTCTCTTACAAAGGGGGCTTCCCTGGTACCTCAGTGGTGAAGAATCCTCCTCCCCAATGCAGGAGGCACGGGTTTGATCCCTGGTCTGGGAAGATCCCGCATGCCACGGAGCAACAAAGTCCCTACGCCACAACTACTGAAGTCCATGCACTCTGGAGCCCACGTTCTGCAGCAAGATCTGCCCACGTGGGAACAGAGACTCAGCACAGCCAAAAGTAAATGAAATAATTTTTTTAAAAAAATACACAAAGAACGATAATGATCTTTAAGCCCTTAATCACCTAACTCCAACTTTCAGTGGGACAGGACAAGAGAAAGGAGAAACTCCCACAAGAACAGAAAATAACAATTAGCTACAATTACCTGTGAATATGGCAGTGAGTTTCCTTTAATCAAAGACAAGCATGACAAATCCATTAACTATCAAAAGCTACATTTCACTAAAAACAGTCTTGTCTTGAAAAACGTTTAATCATACACTATGTACAACACATGCGGCCTTCCTCTGGATTCCACTCTCCACTTGAGTCCTAAAAAAGGAGGGAAAGAGCTGGTTAACAGTTTATACATGATAAATCAAAAGTTCATTTAAGACGCGCAAAGGAAATCTAACAACCCGCCCCTCCTCAGTGAGGAAGGCCCAAGTAAAGCCACATTATAGACCTTATGTCAATTCTTCTCTTTCCCTCAACAAACTTTTTTAAAAAGCTTCATTAATTGAAGCACATAGTAAGCATTTACACTATGTACTAAAAAGTTCATTTTAACTTACTCAGAATCCCCCCGTTTTAGACAGATTTATAAAGAAGGACAACAAAGCTGAGTGAGACTGACTTGCCCGACATTTTAAAGGGGCGAGCCCATGGGAGCCACTCGCCTGCTCCCCGGCCACAGCTGTGTGCAGTGCAGGATGCCCCAGGTCATTATTCAGGTTTCCTTCCTGCAGTGTTCTCCTTCATACAGATGAAGAATTACTTAACTGTAATTCAGGTTTCAGAACTGTCCATTGCCAACATCATTCCAAGGTTACTCTGTCTTAATGTTCCTTTTTCACTTTGTGCACATAAAGTAAGCGAACCTAATGGGACAATGAACAGAACTGACGGGAGGACCCCATACTGCACGTATTTATCCACATGTTGTCATGGAGATGGGGCATGCCGAACCAAGAGCAGTCTCCGCTCTGTCTCTTTCAACTGCACGTCTTAAGAACACCAAAGTCATCAATCGAAAGGTGGAAACTTGCAACCACTAGGTCATGTTCTGCCCTTCTCACCAGTTACACACAATTCTAAGATTGGGGCACTAGACGAAGCAAATCCAAGTTTCACCAGAACATGAAAAAACAAACCAATAAATACATGCAGCTATCCCATGGCAAATGTTACCTTCAGCTGGTGTCAAGCATTCAGCCTCTGCCGGCTCTGACTTGAGCTAATCACAGGCTCTGAGATTTCAAAGACCCTCACGATGTCCTGGCAGAGAACAGAGAGCATGTAGGCATTTGGGTTTACAGCCCAGGAGTTACTGGAGACAGACTTCCCGGGGCAACATGCAGGGCTTTACCTCCCAGTCTCGATAACTCAAAGCTATAATTCCTTGATTCCTAATTTGAGTGTTTTGTTCAATTCCTCCACTTTCTTCGTTAATATTAACAGGCTCTGTTTGAAAGGCAAAGTTTTCAACAGTTATCAAATCAGAAGAGGTAATCTGAACAGAAACCAATGAGTAATACGAACGACCCCTGTACCAAGCAGACATTTAGAATATTATATCCTTATTAGGGCTTCATGCATTACTGTGTTGTATTATTACAGTAGCGAGTAACCCCACTTGCTTCCATTAATGTCAAATAACACATTCTAATGATTTGAAAACCTCTGCATTATCTATGAACCAACCACAGAGCTAAGGTCTAGTGAATCCTGTGTGAAATTAAGGACTTCTAAAGGAACAGGTAAGTGCAATGAAAACACTTCATTCTGTCCAGGAGACCTTATGTGTGCAGTGCAGGATGCCCCAGGTCATTATTCAGGTTTCCTTCCTGCAGTGTTCTCCTTCATACAGATGAAGAATTACTTAACTGTAATTCAGGTTTCAGAACTGTCCATTGCCAACATCATTCCAAGGTTACTCTGTCTTAATGTTCCTTTTTCACTTTGTGCACATAAAGTAAGCGAACCTAATGGGACAATGAACAGAACTGACGGGAGGACCCCATACTGCACGTATTTATCCACATGTTGTCATGGAGATGGGGCATGCCGAACCAAGAGCAGTCTCCGCTCTGTCTCTTTCAACTGCACGTCTTAAGAACACCAAAGTCATCAATCGAAAGGTGGAAACTTGCAACCACTAGGTCATGTTCTGCCCTTCTCACCAGTTACACACAATTCTAAGATTGGGGCACTAGACGAAGCAAATCCAAGTTTCACCAGAACATGAAAAAACAAACCAATAAATACATGCAGCTATCCCATGGCAAATGTTACCTTCAGCTGGTGTCAAGCATTCAGCCTCTGCCGGCTCTGACTTGAGCTAATCACAGGCTCTGAGATTTCAAAGACCCTCACGATGTCCTGGCAGAGAACAGAGAGCATGTAGGCATTTGGGTTTACAGCCCAGGAGTTACTGGAGACAGACTTCCCGGGGCAACATGCAGGGCTTTACCTCCCAGTCTCGATAACTCAAAGCTATAATTCCTTGATTCCTAATTTGAGTGTTTTGTTCAATTCCTCCACTTTCTTCGTTAATATTAACAGGCTCTGTTTGAAAGGCAAAGTTTTCAACAGTTATCAAATCAGAAGAGGTAATCTGAACAGAAACCAATGAGTAATACGAACGACCCCTGTACCAAGCAGACATTTAGAATATTATATCCTTATTAGGGCTTCATGCATTACTGTGTTGTATTATTACAGTAGCGAGTAACCCCACTTGCTTCCATTAATGTCAAATAACACATTCTAATGATTTGAAAACCTCTGCATTATCTATGAACCAACCACAGAGCTAAGGTCTAGTGAATCCTGTGTGAAATTAAGGACTTCTAAAGGAACAGGTAAGTGCAATGAAAACACTTCATTCTGTCCAGGAGACCTTAGGAGACAAAGAGTAACGGAGAATGTGAACCACTCAACAAAGAAGACTCTTGTGTTAACCATGTTCTTTAATACTTACTGATATTTGCTTTGTAAACTGTAAACCAATGTTCTTTTTGACACTGATTTTCTCACCATGAAAGACCGTTCAATGAAACTTGTATTTAATTGCCTCTTAAGGCAAAATGAGAAGAAAAGAAAAAAGATAATCTCTGGAGAGAAGGAGGAGCTGGCATTAGGGATAAAATAGAAAGAAGGAAACTACAAAAATAACTCCCATTACAGACTTTCTAAATTAAAATTTAAGGGAAATTATATCATTTCTTATTCATCTTCACAGCAGTATATGTTGAATCAATGACAGCAATGAATCCATCAGTTTTAAACTATGATCAAGGGCTTCCCTGGTGGTCCAGTGGGTAAGGACACCGCCTTTCAGTGCAAGGGGCACCGGTTCGATCCCTGGCCTGGGAGGATCCCACGTGCCGCGGAGCGGCTGGACCGATGTGTCCAATTACCGAGCCAGAGCTCTGGAGCGCATGCGCCCAGAGCCGGTGCTCTGCAACAACAGAGGCCACCGCGATGGGAGGCCCACAGGAGCCAAAGAATAAAGATGGATGAAAATAGAGAAATGAAAAACCAATAGAAGTGGCCCGCCCGCTCCCCTCTCTCCCCACCGCACCCCCCACCTAAAATAAATAAATCTTTAAAAAAAAAAAAAAAACTATGATCAAGTTTTCAGTATTTTCAGTTAATTGAGGAAGGCACAGTACTGTAAAACTGTGTGACCTAAAATACTCATTTACATTTAATAGAATACATTTCACACCCTCCAGTAACAAATATACTTTCTTTAAAACTAATTTTTCTGGACACAGAATCATTTACCTATGATTGGCAGTCGGTCTTGGTCAAGTCTTATTCTTGCAAAACCATCCTAAAACACAAATGTGATTTTAGGAGCAGACTAAAATTCAGACTCAAAACCTATAGCCACTGGATGAAAAAATTACTCAATTAGAAAACTCTAAATCTTGAGACAATGAATATATACCATAACAATAACAAGAAGTGCAAGCAGACAAGACTTCCCCAACATTAGTCTCCACACAGGGCGCCCCTGAGATTCCAATCAGCTCTTCTACCACCTCATCCCGAGGATCTCCTAAATAATAAAACTACATTTTATTATTATCAGTTGGGGGGATGGGGTTGCTGAGTCTTGCAGCTTATGGGACCTTCAGTCCCCCCCCCAGGGACTGAACCCAGGCCTCAGCAGTGACAGCGAGGAGTCTCAATCACTGGGCCGCCAAGGAATTCCTGAATACTCCACATCTTTATTATGCCTAATTCTACCACTGACCATGGACAGAATATGCCTTTGTTATCATTTCTGGAAAAATACTTTTGTCAACACCGGATTTTTGCCTAAGGTTAAAATTGAATTCATCTTAAAAGTACAGGATTGCAACCTGAACTAAGACTAGACAGCTTAGCACAAATTCTCATACTACATTTCTGAGTATGTTCCCCCACCCCCATCTCACCCCCCACCCTCTACTGTGCCACTACGTCAGAGTTACAAGACTTGTAAAGACCTCCCGTGTAACCTTTATCCAGAGTCATGAACTGTTCGTGTCTGAGCATATTTACATTACTGCTTTCTCTCTCTATTATTAATTTGCATACAAGTGATAGGCAGTCTGTCCCTTTTTCCTAATGTGTGTGTGTGCTCAGCTGCTCAGTCAGGTCTGACATACTGCGACCCCACAGACTATAGTTCACCAGGCTCCCCTGTCCATGAAGTTTTCCCAGCAAGAATACTGGAGTGGGCTGCCATTTCCTACTCCAGGGCATCTTCCTGACCCAGAGATTGAACTCACGTCTCTTGTGTCTCCTGCACTGGCAGGTAGATTCTTTACCATTTTATCACCTGAGAAGCCCTTTTCCCTTAATATTCTTTGGTATATTTCTTAAAAACAAGAATATCTTCTTACATAACATGACAACTACCAAATTTCAGAAATTTAACATTTATATCACATAGTTACCTAAGTTCCATATTCAGATTTTGTTAATTCTTTCTCTTAAAAAAAAGTAAAACCTAGAAGGGTGGGAGGGGAGGGAGACAAGTTTTAAAATTAGAAAAAACTCTTTAAAATCTTTGAGACAATGAATATATACCATAACAATAACAAGAAGTGCAAGCAGACAAGACTTCCCCAACATTAGTCTCCACACAGGGCGCCCCTGAGATTCCAATCAGCTCTTCTACCACCTCATCCCGAGGATCTCCTAAATAATAAAACTACATTTTATTATTATCAGTTGGGGGGATGGGGTTGCTGAGTCTTGCAGCTTATGGGACCTTCAGTCCCCCCCCCAGGGACTGAACCCAGGCCTCAGCAGTGACAGCGAGGAGTCTCAATCACTGGGCCGCCAAGGAATTCCTGAATACTCCACATCTTTATTATGCCTAATTCTACCACTGACCATGGACAGAATATGCCTTTGTTATCATTTCTGGAAAAATACTTTTGTCAACACCGGATTTTTGCCTAAGGTTAAAATTGAATTCATCTTAAAAGTACAGGATTGCAACCTGAACTAAGACTAGACAGCTTAGCACAAATTCTCATACTACATTTCTGAGTATGTTCCCCCACCCCCATCTCACCCCCAACCATCTACTGTGAAATTACGTCAGAGTTACAAGACTTGTAAAGACCTCCCGTGTAACCTTTATCCAGAGTCATGAACTGTTCGTGTCTGAGCATATTTACATTACTGCTTTCTCTCTCTATTATTAATTTGCATACAAGTGATAGGCAGTCTGTCCCTTTTTCCTAATGTGTGTGTGTGCTCAGCTGCTCAGTCAGGTCTGACATACTGCGACCCCACAGACTATAGTTCACCAGGCTCCCCTGTCCATGAAGTTTTCCCAGCAAGAATACTGGAGTGGGCTGCCATTTCCTACTCCAGGGCATCTTCCTGACCCAGAGATTGAACTCACGTCTCTTGTGTCTCCTGCACTGGCAGGTAGATTCTTTACCATTTTATCACCTGAGAAGCCCTTTTCCCTTAATATTCTTTGGTATATTTCTTAAAAACAAGAATATCTTCTTACATAACATGACAACTACCAAATTTCAGAAATTTAACATTTATATCACATAGTTACCTAAGTTCCATATTCAGATTTTGTTAATTCTTTCTCTTAAAAAAAAGTAAAACCTAGAAGGGTGGGAGGGGAGGGAGACGGGAGACAAGTTCAAGAGGGAGAGAACGTATGTGTACCTATGGCTGATTCACGTTGATGTTTGGCAGTAAACAATAAAACTCTGTGAACCTATTATCCTTTCATGAGAAAATTTTTTTAAATGTCTGAAATGTAAAAGCAAGCACATAATTTCTGACCTAATTTCTTTGGCCTATGACGTCAGTATTTTGCTACAATGGATCTAAAACACGTACTGATTGGTACAAATTCCTTAGCCACCTCCCATCTATACCTATTTACCCTTTTAAAAGGCACAGAAAAATAGAGAAATAATCTGAAATCTTACCCTTATAATAAAAGAAACATGAAAGATGTTTTCCACTGTTCGGGGGAAAGAATGCGGATCAATCACAAAGTCAAAGAAGGAAATTGGAGTATCAGCTACAAACAAAAGAGGAAAAAATCTTCAATACAGGAAAAGTTATTTTTGCTTATCAACTAAGATCAATACTAGTGTTAGCTAGAGAAAGGAAATGGGCATTCCTCCTGTTGTGGGAGATCGATACAACCCCACTGGAGGGCAGTCTGGTGTATGTATATAAAATCTATGCCCACTTCCCTGGCAATCTTCCTTTAAAAAGCCAGCCAGCCTACAGAAGTATTAGCACATGTGCACAAAGTTCTGTGTCCAGATGTTTCATGTCAGCAGTTTGCACAAGAAAAAAATGCTATAAAAAGCTTGTCCACTAACAGAGGATTTATGTATTTATGATACAGCTGCCCAGTGGGAATCACGGAAAAGAAATAAGCAGTATCTGCATGTATAGATATAGGAAAATGTCCAAATGGACAAGTCATATTGCATAAGAATGTGTATATTATGATCAGCGTTGAAAAAGAAGCAAAATGCCACCACCAACAAAAAATGTCCCAACTACTTAGTTACATATTATGACTGCCATGCACATAAGAAAGCCTGAAAACACACACACCACATCTTATAAGTGGCAACTTCCAGGGAGTGAGGTCAGGTGGAACAGGTACCTGATTTGCAATTTTTCTCACTTTTTTGGCATGTGTTATAATAGAAAAAAATCCCATCTTTGAAAAATGAGAATGTACTTCTCATGGGATTTCTAGAGAGGAGAAGTATCATTAAAGACATAGGCCAGGGCTCCCCTGGTGGTTCAGTGGGAAAGGACACCACCTTGCAGTGCAAGGGGTGCCGGTTCGATCCCTGGCCTGGGAAGATCCCATGTACTGTGGAGCGGCTGAACCGGTGTATCCCATTATGAGCCAGCAGTCCGGAACGCATGCACCCAGAGCTGGTGCTCTGCAGCGAGAGGCCACTGCAATGGGAGGCTCACACAGGCCAAGGAATGGGGATGGATGAAAATAAAGAACCAATAAACAAGGCCAAAATTAAAAAAAAAAAAAAAAGACATATGCTGGGCTTCTCTGATGGTCCAGTGGGTTAAGAGTTCACTTCGCAGCATAAGGGCACCAGTTTCATCCCTGGCCTGGGAAGATCCCACATGCCGAGGAAAGGCTGGACTGGTGTGTCCAATTACGAGCCAGCACTCTGGAGTGCATGCACCCAGAGCTGGTGCTCTGCAATGAAAGAGGCCACTGCAAAGGGAGGCTCACATAGGTCGAGCAATAAAGATGGATGAAAATAAATAAATAAAAAACCAATAAAAAGAGGCCAAAAAAAAAAAAAAAGGCAGAGACATCATAAAAAAAAAAAAAAAAGACTTATGCCAAGACAGAATCAAAATGATTCAAACATTACATACATGCCTCTTAAATAAATAGACCTCTTTACTCCACAAATTCAAGTTGCTCCCTTCTGGGCTGGCTATCATACTTACGATCTTCTTGGAAGTAAGTTTGCAACAATCCCAAGATTCTTTCTACTTCTTTTTCTGTTGCTTCTTGATGAGACTCTTCCATTCTTTTCAACTGAAAATATATAAAGTCGTTATCAAGCAGACTGACCTACTTGCCTACGTGTGAACTTTTTCTGCTGTCTTACATGGCCAAACTCCTCTAAAATACCTTTTACTTAGGATTTCTAAGAGTTTTTAATCCATCTTAAAATTTATAGTTAAAAAAGATTTTTCTAGCTTTAATAATATTTTCATATTACTTTTCTAACAGAGGAGGAATATTACCAAATGAGCCATTTTCAGGTTGAGTGTAGAATAGCCGATTACAAGGGCAGTTTAGAATACTGGTGCTCACCTGGGGAGGGATTTCCTGCCGCCCCTGCCCCACCCCACCGACGGTACCTTTGCTAACACCTGATCGCCATACTTGAGGCGGTGGGATATGAGAGAGTGCGCTTCGTGTCTGGTGGGAAGAGGCCAGGGATGCAGCTGAACATTCTGTAATGCACAGGACAGCCTCTCTCCACACGGAATTATCAAGCCCCAAATGCTGATAGTGCTGAAGTTAAGAAACCGTGGTTTGGGAGAACTAATCTGAACTACAGAAATGCGCTAAAACTAAGACCAAAGGTCAATCCAATAAAATGTTTCAGCTTCAGAATATCAAAAACGATTCAGACATGAAATGATGCTTTTGTAAGTGACAGACCCTGACTGAAGACCCAAAAGCTGAGAAAAGACTGCCAAATTACATTATACATGAATGGCTATTATAAATTAGGTGTTTTAAAGTAACATTTGAACGAACAAACCTGGGCAGGCATCGCCTGCTGCTCTTCTATCATACGAACTTTTCTTGGACGTTCAATCCGTGGCTTTGGCACAGGGGACTCTCCTTGTATTGAACCCAACCTAATGAAAATATGCTTTCATGTCTTGTTTGTTTTTAAAACAAACTAATTTCACTAACTGAAAGTCGTTCCCACAACGCTGTCAAATTCAGGCCAGGCATCAGGGATGCGTATGAGTGACTCGGACAGGACGCTTGTCAGGCTTGTGACAGCCTTTCTGCTCCCTCAAGTGTTTCTCGGAGAATTCGACCACCGATTCCTCCTCAACACCTTCACATTTCACTCTGAACATGAGTCAGTCAACATGCCGGTGGTCCTCCCAGCCAGCCTGCTGTCTGTTTCACAAAGCCAGCGGCAGAGATCAGACCAAGGACGAATGTGTGTGAGGGAAGGCAGGAACGATCAGCTCCACTGGGGTTAAAAAAAAGCCTTTTGGTCTAGGGGTGCCAGGGCAGAGCCCCACTCCTTGGGACTCTAGAAAACACCTGTCAAATTTTACTGCTGTCTTACATGGCCAAACTCCTCTAAAATACCTTTTACTTAGGATTTCTAAGAGTTTTAATCCATCTTAAAATTTATAGTTAAAAAAGATTTTTCTAGCTTTAATAATATTTTCATATTACTTTTCTAACAGAGGAGGAATATTACCAAATGAGCCATTTTCAGGTTGAGTGTAGAATAGCCGATTACAAGGGCAGTTTAGAATACTGGTGCTCACCTGGGGAGGGATTTCCTGCCGCCCCTGCCCCACCCCACCGACGGTACCTTTGCTAACACCTGATCGCCATACTTGAGGCGGTGGGATATGAGAGAGTGCGCTTCGTGTCTGGTGGGAAGAGGCCAGGGATGCAGCTGAACATTCTGTAATGCACAGGACAGCCTCTCTCCACACGGAATTATCAAGCCCCAAATGCTGATAGTGCTGAAGTTAAGAAACCGTGGTTTGGGAGAACTAATCTGAACTACAGAAATGCGCTAAAACTAAGACCAAAGGTCAATCCAATAAAATGTTTCAGCTTCAGAATATCAAAAACGATTCAGACATGAAATGATGCTTTTGTAAGTGACAGACCCTGACTGAAGACCCAAAAGCTGAGAAAAGACTGCCAAATTACATTATACATGAATGGCTATTATAAATTAGGTGTTTTAAAGTAACATTTGAACGAACAAACCTGGGCAGGCATCGCCTGCTGCTCTTCTATCATACGAACTTTTCTTGGACGTTCAATCCGTGGCTTTGGCACAGGGGACTCTCCTTGTATTGAACCCAACCTAATGAAAAATATGCTTTCATGTCTTGTTTGTTTTTAAAACAAACTAATTTCACTAACTGAAAGTCGTTCCCACAACGCTGTCAAATTCAGGCCAGGCATCAGGGATGCGTATGAGTGACTCGGACAGGACGCTTGTCAGGCTTGTGACAGCCTTTCTGCTCCCTCAAGTGTTTCTCGGAGAATTCGACCACCGATTCCTCCTCAACACCTTCACATTTCACTCTGAACATGAGTCAGTCAACATGCCGGTGGTCCTCCCAGCCAGCCTGCTGTCTGTTTCACAAAGCCAGCGGCAGAGATCAGACCAAGGACGAATGTGTGTGAGGGAAGGCAGGAACGATCAGCTCCACTGGGGTTAAAAAAAAGCCTTTTGGTCTAGGGGTGCCAGGGCAGAGCCCCACTCCTTGGGACTCTAGAAAACACCTGTCTTAGGAGATCAACGGGCAGGCAGAGGCCATGGGACTCCCTTCCCTTTGGATTTCCTTCACCTCCCAAAAAATCCTATAGTAACAGAGGTACCAGGCAGGAGCCAGGGCCCACAGAATGTACTCCTATGTGGTCCCTACACTGGAAAGAATCAAAGTACATAGTAGAGATGGACATATAAATATTCGTCCACAAAAGCCCACTTCCACATAACATGGTAGATCCTGTGTCACTGCAGTGAAGTATCACTCAAGTGCTGTGAGAGCCTCTGGGCAGAGAGATCTACCCAGACAAGGGAGCCATCCAGTTGGGAAACCTGACCCTACACTGGTACCTTTGTCTAGAGAAGTGACTGGAGGCTTCCAACTGGGGGCCTATGGGCTAAGTAACCTTATCAGATTGGAAAAAAAAAAAAAAATGGGGGAAAGGACACTGCAAGCCAAGGCCACAGCAAGTACAAGGCTACAAAACTGTACGTAAACCACTGTGGCTGCAAACTGGGCTAGATGATGAGAGAGTTTGTCATCCAACACAAAACTATCTTTTTTTGGTGGGGGGAGGGTTGCCTTGAGGCTTGGGGGATCTTAGTTCCCCAACCAGGGATCAAACCAAGGTCCTCAGCAGAGACAGCTCGGAGTCCCAACCACTGGACCACCAGGGAATTCCCAAAAGGCTGTCTTGAGATCCTAGGATTTATGGCAGAGCCTAGATGAATAGCTAAACATAGGTTTAGACTTTTCCTATAATAAAGTGTGATCTTTTTGCTATAATATACAGTGGTTCTGGGCACTTAAGCTAAGGAAAGTCTTGTTAAAACAGATGCCTGAAGGAAAAAAAAAATAGATGCTCAGCACCACACCATAAACTTAACTACATCTGCATCTCCAAAGCCTTTGAACTGAGATACCACAAATCTCAGGAGATTCAGAAGGGGAATCAGAATAGACAAATGCCCACAGCTCCCCACTTAGGGAAGACATCACCTGGGTGGTTGCCCTAGAGGAGTTATCGACTGTGTATTTTAAAGGCTGTCTTACGAAAGAAGCAGTAAGAGCTGCTCTTAACCACTCCACAGGACTGAGCTGAGAAATGAAGACAGAAGCCAATTCCATTTAAGTATAAAGAAAAGCTTTTCAAAATCAGACTCGTGGGCTTCTCCTGGTGGTCCAGTGGGTAAGGACACCACCTTGCAGTGCAAGGGGTGCCGGTTCGATCCCTGGCCTGGGAAGATCCCACGTGCTGCGGGAGTGGCCGGACTGATGAGTCCAATTACCGAGCCGGAGCTCAGGAGCACATGCGCCCAGAGCCGGCACTCTGCAACAACAGACACCACCGCGATGGGAGGCCCACAAAAGCCAAAGAACAAAGACGGATGAAAACAGAGAAATGAAAGACCAATACAAGTGGCCCGACTGCCTCCCTCCCTCCCCAATCCGACCCCCGCCCAAAATAAATAATAAGTAAATAAATCTTAAAAAAAAAAAAAAATTAGACTCGTATCTAAAAGATGAACTGGGCAGTTTATGTGACAGTTTGACTCAACTAGTCTTCAAGTATAGGTCATCTAACAGGGAATCATATAGAATAAATGGCACTTTACATTTATTGGTAGAATCTTAAGATACCTTTCATAGGAAGTATCATCTCCCCATGTAATAAGGCTTTTTAAAGATGATAAAACAAAGCCAGACATTATGCCACAGACCCAAAGTCTCCTATGCTGGAAAGGGAAGGGGCCAGCAGAGTGCCCGGAGAAGGAGGTGGCAGCCTATTCTGCTTTGGTTAGGCAGGATGAGGGTGCATCCACAAGTTCCATAGGCTTTTAAAACGCTGAGAAAGTCTCCAAGCAATGGCATCATGACTGTCTCCTCTACAATACTAAATAACTGTTGTCTCTATAATAAAATACAATTTAAGGTTTACAGATGGCTGGTCTGTCGGATTTTTAAAATAATCTTACAGAAAGTGGAATGTATGGGTTTTATTAAAGGTGTTTTCTGCTGTTTTGCCTGATATTTTCCAGGAGTCATAGACTATGATTTCAAAATCAGAACTATCTTCATCACGGATGAGTTCTTCAGCTTCTAGCGGATTTACACCCATGTGTGTCAGCTACAAAAACGAAGGGAAACAGAAACCCCAGTTAAGCCACGAGCAGTCATTCCCGGCACCCCATCATCTCTATCACTACCCAGCAGGCAGAGGCCAAGTCTGTTCTCAGGGTCTCAATTTCTTATTACCAAGTCCTCAAGGTACTTAGGACCTTTCTGTGAGGAAGCGAGATGATCCGGACCAATGGGTCCCCACCAGAGCAATTCTAACAGCCGTGCCCCCACCAGCCGTCATATCTGGAGAGACTTTTGATTGTCATCACTGGGTAGGGGCCAGGGAGGGCACTGTCACTGGCATCTAGTGGGTGGAAGCCAGATCGTGCTCAACGTCAACAGGCCCCCTGCCACAAAGACTCAACCAGCCCCAAACGTCCCCAGTGCCGAGGCCGAAAATTCCCACAGCAGCCCCCTGCAGGCTGGGGGGCTGGCAGACCAGGACTCAGCCAGCTCAGGTCTGATCACACAGGGCTCACTTTTAAAGTATTACCAATGCTGAATTAGCATAAAAATATGAAATCCCATCCCAAAGCAAAACTTCTGGGGAGAACAGGGAAGTTCAGCTGGCTCTCAGTTTTCATTTCCAGCCAACCTCCAGGAAACCCCTATTCAACTCGTAGATCGGTTTTTCCAGGGAGCTGTGGGCTAGCACCAGGGAGAGAATCGTTCATCTAAAGCTGCCTTCCTAGGAGGAGTTGGCAGAAGTCTAGTAATTCTCTTACCTCAAGCTATCTTATAGAAAGTGTGTTATATTAAATTTGCTTTAATGAAAGGACACTTTTATGACATTATAAAATTATGAAATACCTAGAAGTTATCAAGTTAAAATAGCAATATCATATATAAACAATAATCAAAAAGCCCTTGGACAGCTTAACCCTTTAAACTCTGAAGCATTCAGAGGCATTAAACTCTGAAGAAAAGAGAGGCTGCCAGAACCCAATCAGAGAGACACAGTCAGTCTACGGCCATACCACCCTGAACGTGCCCAATCTCATCTCATCTTGGAAGCTAAGCAGGGTCAAGCCTGGTTAGTACTTGGGATGGGAGACACGGTCAGCTCTGCACCATTCTCCTGCCGCCTGTCCCACCACTACACACTCGGAGGAAGACATTTCAATTTTTGTCTGGTCAAATTTACCAGTTTTTTCTTTAGAGTCTTTATATTTGATGAAAAAAATCCTCCCCCCAGAGACTAGACAACTATTAATTTGGGGCTCTATGGACTGCTTTAAGAGTAATGGAATTTATTGGGCTTCCCTGGTGGTCCAGTGGGTGAGGACACCGCCTTGCAGTGCAAGGGGCGCAGGTTCGACCCCTGGCCTGGGAAGATCCCATGTGCCACAGAGCGGCTGGGCCGATGTGTCCAACTACCAAGCCAGAGCTCTGGAGCGCATGCGCCCAGAGCCGGTGCTCTGCAGTGAGAGAGGCCACTGCGATGGGAGGCCCACACGGGCCAAAGAACAAAGATGGATAAAAATAAATAAATGAAAGACCAATAGAAGTGGCCAAAAAAAAGAGTAATGGAATTTATTGATAAGTTAAAATACAAAGCTCACCCTGATGAATAAAAGTAACTTTTAAAAAGATTATCCAATATATAGTCACCTTTTTAATTGAGCTATACATTAGTGTGCATTTCCCAAAATGCACTACACTTCAAAATTTTAGTTTAAGAAAAAAAAAAAATGAAGGTTTAAAATTTAAGTAAGTTTAAGAACAGAAAAAAACCTAAGGTTTTAAAAACAACAAAGACCTCATCTGCCTCTTACCTTAACAAAATAATTTATCTGGTCAGGTCTCATGGTAACTAAATCATTTTACTAACCTTTTAACAAACAGAAAGTTAATGTCCTAACAGAAATGCTAGGACAGAGGTTGGCTCAAAGTAGAACCAAGAGAAAAAAAAAGACCACAGAGTAAAATACAAAGTTCATCTCACTGTGCCTTTGGGGGAATAAATCCATCAAGGAAAAGTTTCAAAATTTCAGGTTAACAACCATTCAAATATTAAGAGGCAAAGACAGTTGAATAGAACAACAAAAAACAAAAGCAGAGCCCCAATCATATTCTATGGTTCTGCAATATTCTCAAAGACAAATCAAAACACGCCCCTCCACCAGACCTAACTCATATCCAGCTGCATTCTGCCCCCTGCATGTGCGCTTCTGCCCAGCCCAGGACAAAGGTCCTGGGTTACTGAGAATGAACTTATGAATGGACAACTGAGTGAGGAAAACAATGGCCGTGTGAAATAAACATAGACCCAAGGTCTTGGAAGGCTAGGAGACTTTCAAACTGCTCTCAACTCCCAACCTAGATTCCACCACAGAGCTCCCCTGTCATCTAATGGAGTAAGATCTCTTTGAAGGAATCTGAGGCCAAAACGAAAGGGAAAACCATCTGCATGTGGATATAAGCAAAGTGGGTAATTCTATAATATGTGATGGACGAAACATTTTTCATTACAATTCTGTAGCTTTGAACTTACAAGAGTTTCAACATATCTTAACATATCAAACGAGTTCAAATCAGAACGCAGCTGCTTTGCCTTCTCTTTTCCCAAATCTGAAGCCAGAACAAGAAAGTGGGCATCTAGGACTGCTTCTCTTGCTCGAGACACTATGGAAAAAGAAGGAAAATACACACATTACCGCACACACATTTAGCCACAAGTATTTTCCCAACACTTCCAACTGCACTTCCTCCCCATTTCCCACTGCCCTCCCCCAAAAAATCTCAAACATACCCATGTCTTGTCTAAAAGCTGGTTCTGCTTCCCTGCTCACCAAAGTCTGCAATCAAAGCTGACCTGTCTTCCTAAAAGCCAGCTCTCTCTGCACTTTTCCTGCTCCTGAGAACTGAACCAGCATCTCTTAATAACTGCAGTTTAACAAAACCACCTTCATCTCTAACACTGGCTTTTCCCTTTGACTCCAATAACCCATAGGCACTGTTTACACCTGTGCTGATGATGTACACCAAGTGAATGCCTAGGACAGAGGTTGGCTCAAAGTAGAACCAAGAGAAAAAAAAAGACCACAGAGTAAAATACAAAGTTCATCTCACTGTGCCTTTGGGGGAATAAATCCATCAAGGAAAAGTTTCAAAATTTCAGGTTAACAACCATTCAAATATTAAGAGGCAAAGACAGTTGAATAGAACAACAAAAAACAAAAGCAGAGCCCCAATCATATTCTATGGTTCTGCAATATTCTCAAAGACAAATCAAAACACGCCCCTCCACCAGACCTAACTCATATCCAGCTGCATTCTGCCCCCTGCATGTGCGCTTCTGCCCAGCCCAGGACAAAGGTCCTGGGTTACTGAGAATGAACTTATGAATGGACAACTGAGTGAGGAAAACAATGGCCGTGTGAAATAAACATAGACCCAAGGTCTTGGAAGGCTAGGAGACTTTCAAACTGCTCTCAACTCCCAACCTAGATTCCACCACAGAGCTCCCCTGTCATCTAATGGAGTAAGATCTCTTTGAAGGAATCTGAGGCCAAAACGAAAGGGAAAACCATCTGCATGTGGATATAAGCAAAGTGGGTAATTCTATAATATGTGATGGACGAAACATTTTTCATTACAATTCTGTAGCTTTGAACTTACAAGAGTTTCAACATATCTTAACATATCAAACGAGTTCAAATCAGAACGCAGCTGCTTTGCCTTCTCTTTTCCCAAATCTGAAGCCAGAACAAGAAAGTGGGCATCTAGGACTGCTTCTCTTGCTCGAGACACTATGGAAAAAGAAGGAAAATACACACATTACCGCACACACATTTAGCCACAAGTATTTTCCCAACACTTCCAACTGCACTTCCTCCCCATTTCCCACTGCCCTCCCCCAAAAAATCTCAAACATACCCATGTCTTGTCTAAAAGCTGGTTCTGCTTCCCTGCTCACCAAAGTCTGCAATCAAAGCTGACCTGTCTTCCTAAAAGCCAGCTCTCTCTGCACTTTTCCTGCTCCTGAGAACTGAACCAGCATCTCTTAATAACTGCAGTTTAACAAAACCACCTTCATCTCTAACACTGGCTTTTCCCTTTGACTCCAATAACCCATGAGGCACTGTTAACACCTGTGCTGATGATGTACACCGAAGTGAATGCCTACTATGTGTGCGACACTGTGCTGGGCGTGGTGGCCGGCAGACCAGCCACAGGTAAGCGGTCAAGGAGCCTCAGCTGAGAGTCCGTACTGGGCACGAAGCGGGAGATGCAGCCTCCACCTGGCCGCCCAAGTCCCACCCAGTGAACAGGCTACAGGCAGCAGGCCCGTGACCTCAGAGGAGAGGTCTGACAGAGGACACGGGGGATAAGCTACAGACAGAAAAGGATTTACATAAAAAGAGACAAGAAGGAAACAGGGCAGGAAAACTGAGGGTGAAGTTTGGGAGGAGAGGGAAGAGCTCACTGGTGGAAACAGCAGGGCTGAAGGGAACAGGTTTGATCAGCCGCGAAGGGCAGTGTGCAGAAGCGCTCGGGCCTCCGGGAACACCAGCAAAGGCAAACTGAAAAGGCAGCCAAGAAGCAAAGTTCAAACACACAAATGCCTATGCCTGGCTCACTCATCAAGGCCATTTCCTTTTGAATTTCTGACTTCCCAAACACTGCCCTGGCTGGCACTCACTGACTCAGGTTTTCTATTTACATGCACAATTTTCTCCTTAGTTTTATTTCAGGAGAATTACTGTGACTGTGACAAGGAATGTGACCCGGAGGGACTAGCTCTGGGCTGTTCTAGACCTGCCCCCCGCCAGCCGGTCACAAAACTGTAAGAAGAGTGCCAATCATCCAAGGATGAACCCAAGCCTCTGAAGAGTTACAACAGAGAGCATCCAATCTGTATAAATGGAGGATACAGAATTCTTTGTTGGCTGACCATCGCCGAGGACCCAGTCGTGTGAGTTATTGTGCCTTAAAGAGGTGACCCAGTCAGCAGAGTGGAAACAGCCAAGCGGGAAGTGATCTGTTAATCAACAACTTTTCAGCTGTGGGTGAATAATAATGAGGGGGCCAGGGGTCTAGAGTAAGCCTGAAGAGACAGCCTGGGGCTCCAAGCTAAGGAGAGAAGGAAAAGCTAAGCTGGTGAAGGAGGGGTCTCACCAGGTAAAAATGGAGCACTGAGGAGATTTAATCAACTGGTAGACCAAGGTGGGGGGTGATAAAGAGGCGGTGGTGAGAGCGAGACACAATTTGAAAGCATAAAGACAGAAAATGGGGGCTTCCCTGGTAGCTCAGTGGTGGAGAGCTTGCCTGCTAATGCAGGAGACACAGGCTTGATCCCTGATCCGGGAAGATCCCACCCGGAGCAACGAAGCCCATGAGCCACAGCGATGGAGCCTGTGCTCTAGAGCCTCAGAGCTGCAACTATGGAGCCCAAGTGCTGCAACTATTGAAGCCCGTGAGCCCTAGAGCCCGAGTTCCACAACAAGAAAAGTCACTGCAACAAGAAGCCTGCTCACCTCAACTAGAGAGTAGCCCCCACTCCCTGCAGCTAGAGAAGAGCCTACAACAGCAGTGAAAACCAGAATAGCCAAAAATAAATAAGTAATTTTTTTTAAGTTTTTTTTTTTTTTTTTTAAAGAGAATGTGAAAGGGTGGGGGACAACAGTGGAACCACTAGCCATGCTAGGGAATCACCAGAAATGAATGTTCCGGTCCCCAGAGAACACGGTGTCCGGCCAGCTCTGTTGACTTCTTCACCAGCACTGGTCTGCACGCGCCCTCTCTGCTCCCACAGGATTTAGAGAAAGGCCTGGAGGCGAAAGTGGTCTGGGGGCTCGTCCGAGGGCTCTGTGACCCAGTGTCCACATCGGGGGCCCACCTGACCTGTCCTGTCTTCCACGCAGATAGACCACTCTTACCACTAACCCTGCTGCGACTTTTCATTCAAGCCAAGCTTATGTTTCATTGTGCGGTGGGGTATAGAAGATATATACAAGATGCCCCCCACCACATACAATGGTCTAGAGTTCAGTGCTGAGATTTTTCTTTCTCATGCCCCTCCCTGCAATGGAGACCAGCAGGGCCACCTGTAGACATGGCCACCCACTGGATTATATTAAGTGGAACAAGATCAAAGAGCTCAAGGAGGGAAGGTAGGGAGGAAGGTGGGAAAGAAACAGACTATCAGAGGGCAGCTCTGTTCTTGAATACATCCAGTGCACCCTGGGCAGTCCATACGTTAGAAAGGTAATACACAGAAAGTGCAAAAGAGCACCTGGGGGGTTGTTAAAACTGGCTGCTGCTCTCCAGGGTCCAAACTGCAGGTAAAGCCCTTTCTACACCCTTGCCGCTGGTAAGTGCACAGGAGGAGGAGCAGCAGGCCACATGGAAAAAGGTTCCAGAGCTAGCCAAGCGTTAGGCCTTCCGTCGCGCCGACTCTTTGTGACCCTCTGGCTGTAGGCCACCAGGCTCCTCTGTTCACAGAAGTCTCCAGTGGAGCAGGTTGCCATTTCCTATGCCAGATCTTCCTGACCCAGGATCGAACCCGAGTCCGTGCGCGCGCTTTTTTGCACTGCAACTAAGGAGCCCAAGTGCTGCAACTATTGAAGCCCGTGAGCCCTAGAGCCCGAGTTCCACAACAAGAAAAGTCACTGCAACAAGAAGCCTGCTCACCTCAACTAGAGAGTAGCCCCCACTCCCTGCAGCTAGAGAAGAGCCTACAACAGCAGTGAAAACCAGAATAGCCAAAAATAAATAAGTAATTTTTTTTAAGTTTTTTTTTTTTTTTTTTAAAGAGAATGTGAAAGGGTGGGGGACAACAGTGGAACCACTAGCCATGCTAGGGAATCACCAGAAATGAATGTTCCGGTCCCCAGAGAACACGGTGTCCGGCCAGCTCTGTTGACTTCTTCACCAGCACTGGTCTGCACGCCCTCTCTGCTCCCACAGGATTTAGAGAAAGGCCTGGAGGCGAAAGTGGTCTGGGGGCTCGTCCGAGGGCTCTGTGACCCAGTGTCCACATCGGGGGCCCACCTGACCTGTCCTGTCTTCCACGCAGATAGACCACTCTTACCACTAACCCTGCTGCGACTTTTCATTCAAGCCAAGCTTATGTTTCATTGTGCGGTGGGGTATAGAAGATATATACAAGATGCCCCCCACCACATACAATGGTCTAGAGTTCAGTGCTGAGATTTTTCTTTCTCATGCCCCTCCCTGCAATGGAGACCAGCAGGGCCACCTGTAGACATGGCCACCCACTGGATTATATTAAGTGGAACAAGATCAAAGAGCTCAAGGAGGGAAGGTAGGGAGGAAGGTGGGAAAGAAACAGACTATCAGAGGGCAGCTCTGTTCTTGAATACATCCAGTGCACCCTGGGCAGTCCATACGTTAGAAAGGTAATACACAGAAAGTGCAAAAGAGCACCTGGGGGGTTGTTAAAACTGGCTGCTGCTCTCCAGGGTCCAAACTGCAGGTAAAGCCCTTTCTACACCCTTGCCGCTGGTAAGTGCACAGGAGGAGGAGCAGCAGGCCACATGGAAAAAGGTTCCAGAGCTAGCCAAGCGTTAGGCCTTCCGTCGCGCCCGACTCTTTGTGACCCTCTGGCTGTAGGCCACCAGGCTCCTCTGTTCACAGAAGTCTCCAGTGGAGCAGGTTGCCATTTCCTATGCCAGGGGATCTTCCTGACCCAGGGATCGAACCCGAGTCCCGTGCATGTTGCAGGCAGCTTTCTTTACCGTCGGAGCTACCAGGCACTATTCTAAGTATGGGGATTGTTTGGTGCCAAGAATTCGGTTCTTATACAAAACTAATTAAAATTATCCTAAAACACATGATCACAAAGAGCTTCCATTCATACAATAATGAATTACCTTCATTAAACAGAGTGTTGGCCTCTTCAAGGACCTCTGTTAACTTGTCGCTGGCATTCAATATGTCCTCCCGGTTTTCTATTTAAAAAAATAGAAGCTTTGGGAAATGGACTCATCAGTGGCTAACAAGTTGTTGACCAAGTGACCAGCTGCAGCAAGAGCGCCAACTGCCTCTCCCCACCCCCCATCTCCCCGCTCCCCGGCTCATCTACCTTGTTTACCTCTTTAACCAAAACCGCCTCTAAAGAGTAAGACGGCTGTACCCCTTCAGCAGAATGAACTTTAATGGGGGACCCACTGCGCTCCCCTTAACCTTCCCCTAAGGCCTCCACGCCTTCTGCAGCCTCTGAAGAGACTCTTAACTCTGCAAGCCACCGCATCCCCGGGCCACCCGGGGTTTCCGAGTGGGTTGGGCCGGGGTGCCGTGGAGAATACGCATCTCCGAGAGTTCTCGGGTGCGGCTGCCGCCGGCGGGCGAGCGCTGGCGCGGAACCGCTGGACCTAAGAAACGGTGGCGCCCCTCCCCCTTCCGGAACGTCGGGGCTCGGGCGAGGCCCCGAGAGCGCTCGGCTTCGGAAGGCGCGGCCCTGCCCCTGGGGGACCCGCCAAGGTCGTGCGACCGGCGCGCGAGCGCCACGCACACCGACCGGGCGCGGTCGGGCGGCGCCAGGCTGGTCCCCGGCGCGGAGGGCCCCCGGGCCGCACAGGGCCTGCGCCGGGTCCCCGCCCCGCGCCCCGCCTTACGTTGAACCGAGTTGATGAGCGCCCGGTACTGATGGCGGATCTGGCGGCACAGGCTGGGATCGGTCTCCGCCTCCAAGCTCGCCGGGTCTATCATCTCGTCCCCGGAATCCGACGGCTCGGTATCATCCAAGTCCAGGCGCACCGAGGCCTCCCTGCGCTCGAGCGCGGCGCCGCGCCGGGACCCGGGCGACCGCGGGGACCGCGAGCGGGAGCGGGTGCGATCCCGATGCGGGTCGCGGCCCCGGCCCCGACCCTCGGGCCGGCGGCCACCTCTGTCCCCCGACATCGCGCCAAGCCGCCCTACAGCTTCGGAACGGCGGAAGTTCGCGCCAGAAACTGAAACCCCGGCTCCGCGCGAGCGCCTCCTCCCGCGGAACGCGGCTCCGGGGCCCGCGCCCGCGCACAGCGACGCCTGTGGCCGGAGGCCCGCGGCCGGGCGCCGCGGGGCGCGGGGCGAGAGCGCCGCCAGGCGGGCACCGGGACCTGCCGCGCCCCTGGCGCTGCGGTACCGAGCTCCCACTTCGCCCACACGAGTGCTTAGAATATTGGCGGCTTGGGCCTCCGTGCCCACCCTGCCGACTTTCATCTTCCCAGGGTCTCTTTGGCTCCCCGGGACACATCCACAGTCTTAAATACGTCACATCCTTGCAGGTAGAACGTCATTCCAAGAGCCAGACAGAAATACCTGGGCCATTTCCAGGTCATGGGCACACAGCCCACGGTTTGTTGATCGAGGCTCCTGCGGCTAGGCAGGATGAGCGCTGGACGTGGAGACGAGAGATGCGATTCTGTCACTATCTATGACCTTAGTTCCTTAAGCCGTCATTGCCAGGACCAAACGGGGTTTATGAACAGCTGGCAATCTCACTTTTTCTTTCTTTTTAAAGATTTATTTATTTTTGACTGCACGGGGTCTTTGTTGCTGTGTGGGCAGGCTTTCTCTGGTTGCCGCCCGTGGGGGGCTAGTCACGAGTTGGGGTGCTCCGGTTTCTCATTGCCTTGGCTACTCTTGTTGCAGAGCAACAAGGCTCTAGGGCTCTAGAGTCGCGGGCTCCGTAGCTGCGGCCCAGGGGTTTCGTGCTGCGGGGCATGTGGCAGCCTCCCAGACCAGCGGTGGACGCTGGATCCCCTGCATTGGCAGATGCGTTCTTACCCACTGGACCACCAGGGAAGTCCCAACCCCACTCTTCTTTTGAGGACAGAACAAATGCGCCGGGACCCGGGCGCCCGGGGACCGGGGAATCCGGACCGGCCCGGTCGGTATCATCCAAGTCCAGGCGCACCGAGGCCTCCCTGCGCTCGAGCGCGGCGCCGCGCCGGGACCCGGGCGACCGCGGGGACCGCGAGCGGGAGCGGGTGCGATCCCGATGCGGGTCGCGGCCCCGGCCCCGACCCTCGGGCCGGCGGCCACCTCTGTCCCCCGACATCGCGCCAAGCCGCCCTACAGCTTCGGAACGGCGGAAGTTCGCGCCAGAAACTGAAACCCCGGCTCCGCGCGAGCGCCTCCTCCCGCGGAACGCGGCTCCGGGGCCCGCGCCCGCGCACAGCGACGCCTGTGGCCGGAGGCCCGCGGCCGGGCGCCGCGGGGCGCGGGGCGAGAGCGCCGCCAGGCGGGCACCGGGACCTGCCGCGCCCCTGGCGCTGCGGTACCGAGCTCCCACTTCGCCCACACGAGTGCTTAGAATATTGGCGGCTTGGGCCTCCGTGCCCACCCTGCCGACTTTCATCTTCCCAGGGTCTCTTTGGCTCCCCGGGACACATCCACAGTCTTAAATACGTCACATCCTTGCAGGTAGAACGTCATTCCAAGAGCCAGACAGAAATACCTGGGCCATTTCCAGGTCATGGGCACACAGCCCACGGTTTGTTGATCGAGGCTCCTGCGGCTAGGCAGGATGAGCGCTGGACGTGGAGACGAGAGATGCGATTCTGTCACTATCTATGACCTTAGTTCCTTAAGCCGTCATTGCCAGGACCAAACGGGGTTTATGAACAGCTGGCAATCTCACTTTTTCTTTCTTTTTAAAGATTTATTTATTTTTGACTGCACGGGGTCTTTGTTGCTGTGTGGGCAGGCTTTCTCTGGTTGCCGCCCGTGGGGGGCTAGTCACGAGTTGGGGTGCTCCGGTTTCTCATTGCCTTGGCTACTCTTGTTGCAGAGCAACAAGGCTCTAGGGCTCTAGAGTCGCGGGCTCCGTAGCTGCGGCCCAGGGGTTTCGTGCTGCGGGGCATGTGGCAGCCTCCCAGACCAGCGGTGGACGCTGGATCCCCTGCATTGGCAGATGCGTTCTTACCCACTGGACCACCAGGGAAGTCCCAACCCCACTCTTCTTTTGAGGACAGAACAAATGAACAAATAGAAAATTAACCAGGTTCCTTGATTTTCTCATAGTAAACTCTGTTAACCATCGTTTTTAAATATCTACACCTTGACAGTTTATGTTCATAACTGGTCCTCAGACTGAAAGATTCCAAAATACCTTCGAATGGTTCGAAGAACCATGAAATCATATTTATACAGTTTTAAAGAGAATCACATGAATTTCCATGTATTTTGGATTGTATTTCATTTTTAATTACTAACTGACTTCATGGATAATATTTGCTCGCCTTTAAATATCCCAGTCTCAAAATATAATTGAGATAGTTTTCAAAAAAATGTTGGCACAGAAAACTGATTTGGTTTACATATTAATATTGGTCTTCTCAGTTGTGTAAAAGAATGTAAACATTTACCTAAACAGTTATTTCTTCATAAACAGAAAGTCTCATTATATTTATCTCACTCGCATCAGAAACAGGGTATCTGTCAATGACTTTTTAGGCTATTGTTCTATTATTTTCATACACAGCACTCTATTTTCATTTATTTTTTATTTTTTTAGACTTTTGTTGTTTACTGCCATGCATCAACCTGAATTCATTGGTATACATATGTCCCCCGAGTCCCAATCCTCCCCATCCCACCTCTCCAGGTCGCCCCAAGCCCCTGTTTAAGTTCCCTTCGTCCCACAGCATACTCCCCTCCCTCAGCCCAGTGTTCATAATCTGCTTATGCACAGCACTCTTAAAAACACATACCCACCACGACACTCAATGCATTCTTTATGTCATTTTTAATTGGAGAATAATTCCTTTACAACATTGTGATCATTTCTGCTGTTCGTCGACCGGAATCAGTCATAGGTGTACCTATGTCCGCTCCCTCTTAGCCGGCCCTGTCCCCGCCTTGCCCACCCCATCCCTCTGGGCTGTTACAGGGCACCAGCTCTGGGTTCCCTGCCTCACAACTCACTGGCTATTTTACATAAGGTTATGTATATGTTTCAATACTACTCTCTCAATGTATTTTAAGATATAAAAAGTAATGCAGTTTAGCAAAGCCATGAACATTGAAATTAGTGGTTGCAATGAATTTTGAAAATATTCCAAAAGGGATGAAATTTTCATTACATTCTAGCACTCTTTGGGAATACTCAGGTTGATATTCTGGATTTCCAATATTAACACCCCCCCCACACACACACCCACACACCCGCACGCACCCACCCACACACACACCCCCCTACACCTCCCCTACACACACACACACACACACACACACACTCTTCTGTTAGCTGATGTGCTTCTCTGACCAGGGAAAAATAGCACATTCTTTCCCTCTGGGCAAAGCTGAAGTATTTTGTTCTTGCTGTTAGTTTCGCGTTACTTAGGCAGTGCCCTGGTGGGAAACATAAAGGAAAAAAGTCAGGAAGGAAAAATGAACATGGGAGATGATTCAGAGACTGCCAAAGGAGTGGATAATCTACACTTAATACTTGTTGAAACCTAGCTTAGGAAGGTTGATCTAAGGCATATGTTAAAGGGCTTCGAAACAGAGCAGCTTTGTTTTTCTTTATTAATACGTATTGACCACCCTTCCCTTACTTTAAAAATTTATCAGTTATTTCTTCATAAACAGAAAGTCTCATTATATTTATCTCACTCGCATCAGAAACAGGGTATCTGTCAATGACTTTTTAGGCTATTGTTCTATTATTTTCATACACAGCACTCTATTTTCATTTATTTTTTATTTTTTTAGACTTTTGTTGTTTACTGCCATGCATCAACCTGAATTCATTGGTATACATATGTCCCCCGAGTCCCAATCCTCCCCATCCCACCTCTCCAGGTCGCCCCAAGCCCCTGTTTAAGTTCCCTTCGTCCCACAGCATACTCCCCTCCCTCAGCCCAGTGTTCATAATCTGCTTATGCACAGCACTCTTAAAAACACATACCCACCACGACACTCAATGCATTCTTTATGTCATTTTTAATTGGAGAATAATTCCTTTACAACATTGTGATCATTTCTGCTGTTCGTCGACCGGAATCAGTCATAGGTGTACCTATGTCCGCTCCCTCTTAGCCGGCCCTGTCCCCGCCTTGCCCACCCCATCCCTCTGGGCTGTTACAGGGCACCAGCTCTGGGTTCCCTGCCTCACAACTCACTGGCTATTTTACATAAGGTTATGTATATGTTTCAATACTACTCTCTCAATGTATTTTAAGATATAAAAAGTAATGCAGTTTAGCAAAGCCATGAACATTGAAATTAGTGGTTGCAATGAATTTTGAAAATATTCCAAAAGGGATGAAATTTTCATTACATTCTAGCACTCTTTGGGAATACTCAGGTTGATATTCTGGATTTCCAATATTAACACCCCCCCCACACACACACCCACACACCCGCACGCCCCCCCCCACACACACCCCCCTACACCTCCCCTACACACACACACACACACACACACACACTCTTCTGTTAGCTGATGTGCTTCTCTGACCAGGGAAAAATAGCACATTCTTTCCCTCTGGGCAAAGCTGAAGTATTTTGTTCTTGCTGTTAGTTTCGCGTTACTTAGGCAGTGCCCTGGTGGGAAACATAAAGGAAAAAAGTCAGGAAGGAAAAATGAACATGGGAGATGATTCAGAGACTGCCAAAGGAGTGGATAATCTACACTTAATACTTGTTGAAACCTAGCTTAGGAAGGTTGATCTAAGGCATATGTTAAAGGGCTTCGAAACAGAGCAGCTTTGTTTTTCTTTATTAATACGTATTGACCACTTCCCGAACTGGGGAAGATCCCACATGCCTCAGAGCAACTATGCCTACAAGCTGCAGCTACTGAGCCCCTGCAAGGCAACTGCTGAAGCTCGAATGCCTAGAGCCTGTGCTCTGCAACAAGAGAAGCCGCGGCCATGAGGAGCCCACGCATTGCAGCAGAGTAGCCCTGCTCACCACAACCAGAGAAAGTCCATGTGCAATAGCAAAGACCCACTGCAGCCAAAAAAATACATATCAATACATAAATCTTAAAAACACTTGAAAATTAAATAAATAATTCCATTTAATAACTAAAAAAGCCATTCACGGATTGCTCCCACCCCTCCACACCCTGGCTCTGGCAACCATTGTTTTCTGTCTCTATGAGCTTGATATTTTGTGTGTGTGTATATGTATATATATATATACACATATATATATATACATATTAGATTCTACATAGAAGAAATTTGCTTTCCTCTCTCTGGCTTGCTTAACTTAATACTCTGAGGGCTATTCATGTTGTCACAAATGGCATGATTTCATTCTTTGTTTATGACCAAATAATATTCCATTGCAAGTGTATACTACAGGGTTTTTTTTTATAATTCATTCCTCCATTGATCATCACTTAGGTTGTTTCCATATCTTGACTACTGTAAATAACACTGCAATGAACATAAGGGTGCTTGCATCATTTGAACTTAGTATTTGTGTTTTCTTTGGATAAATACTCAGAAGGGGAAGTACAATTTTGGAACCAGATTGTCGAGGCTGGCTCCACAATGCACAAACTCGAGGGTGCGGTGCCACAGAAGATTAAAGAAAACAAGACACAGAAACAAAGTGGGGATCGGGGGCTAGTGCCTCTTTTAGGCAATAGCCCAGTACTGACTCCGCTCATGGTATTTATTGTTTCTCACTGCTTTCTTGCACATGCACGCACACGCACGCAAGACATCTGTTTTCAGTAATCACAAAAATGGGAAGAATAAACAAAGCCTGCATCGGCAACTCTATCTCCCCAGACCTAGCAATGTCCTTTCCCACTTGTATCTCCAAGACTCTGGTCCTGAGAACAGGCACTGATGGTGCTACAGCAGTAACATTGATATGAAACACCTTGCGTTCAAGGTGTTTGACGTTTTCCTAGGTCCCAGCCCGTCACCTTGGGTTCATGAGAAAATTATTGCCTTATCCTTTCAGACTCCATTTTGAGTCTCTATCCATCATTCCCATGTCTGCACTGCATACCCGACACGAGATCACTTGTCACCTGGCTGACATTGCGGACCCCATCACTGGTGGCAAGAGTACCCAGACTGTCCCTGGCAGAGGGCTGGCACTGCAGTTGTTAAGTGAACCATTTGTGCTTCTTTCTAGATTGATTTCCAAACCTGAAAATCAACAAGCAATGTTTTATTGGATTACTTTTACAGCTTTTCTTATACTTTAGCATTCTCCTGCAGTTTATGATTGCTTTGATTATACTATGTGAAGAAATATTTTGTCATCTTTTTCCAACTTCTTGAGTCAATCAGCTATTCCACTAGAATTCTTTTTTATTCTGGAGATTTCCATCCCAGAGCCCTCTATCTGCCTACTTCGGTCTGGATGAGCCGCAGTTCCAGTCTTGTGCACAGTTGACGTCATGGGGCTTCCCATTCCTGTTTTCTTCTGTTAAATCCATTGTTTTCTGGATTCTACGTTTCTTAATTCATGCCCTGATTTTGTGGAGGCACTTTTTTAGAAGAGTTGTAAAGAGAAGAATTTTGTGAGTCTCAAAAATGTCTGTCTTTCCATTTGGTTGATCATTTGAACTTAGGTTTTCTTGGAAATACTCAGAAGGGGAAGTACAATTTTGGAACCAGATTGTCGAGGCTGGCTCCACAATGCACAAACTCGAGGGTGCGGTGCCACAGAAGATTAAAGAAAACAAGACACAGAAACAAAGTGGGGATCGGGGGCTAGTGCCTCTTTTAGGCAATAGCCCAGTACTGACTCCGCTCATGGTATTTATTGTTTCTCACTGCTTTCTTGCACATGCACGCACACGCACGCAAGACATCTGTTTTCAGTAATCACAAAAATGGGAAGAATAAACAAAGCCTGCATCGGCAACTCTATCTCCCCAGACCTAGCAATGTCCTTTCCCACTTGTATCTCCAAGACTCTGGTCCTGAGAACAGGCACTGATGGTGCTACAGCAGTAACATTGATATGAAACACCTTGCGTTCAAGGTGTTTGACGTTTTCCTAGGTCCCAGCCCGTCACCTTGGGTTCATGAGAAAATTATTGCCTTATCCTTTCAGACTCCATTTTGAGTCTCTATCCATCATTCCCATGTCTGCACTGCATACCCGACACGAGATCACTTGTCACCTGGCTGACATTGCGGACCCCATCACTGGTGGCAAGAGTACCCAGACTGTCCCTGGCAGAGGGCTGGCACTGCAGTTGTTAAGTGAACCATTTGTGCTTCTTTCTAGATTGATTTCCAAACCTGAAAATCAACAAGCAATGTTTTATTGGATTACTTTTACAGCTTTTCTTATACTTTAGCATTCTCCTGCAGTTTATGATTGCTTTGATTATACTATGTGAAGAAATATTTTGTCATCTTTTTCCAACTTCTTGAGTCAATCAGCTATTCCACTAGAATTCTTTTTTATTCTGGAGATTTCCATCCCAGAGCCCTCTATCTGCCTACTTCGGTCTGGATGAGCCGCAGTTCCAGTCTTGTGCACAGTTGACGTCATGGGGCTTCCCATTCCTGTTTTCTTCTGTTAAATCCATTGTTTTCTGGATTCTACGTTTCTTAATTCATGCCCTGATTTTGTGGAGGCACTTTTTTAGAAGAGTTGTAAAGAGAAGAATTTTGTGAGTCTCAAAAATGTCTGTCTTTCCATTTGGTTGATGATTTGATTGGACATAGAAGTTTCAGTTAAAAAAATTTTTTTTTCGCATTAGGAATTTAAATGCGTTGCTCTGTTGTCTGCTTGAGGTGGATTCTGATTCAATAGCCACTCAGCAGACATTCCAGGGATTGCTCTAGGCACTGGAGATAAAACCATGAATAAGATAAGGTTGCAGGACTTCCCTAGTGATCCCTGTGTTTATGACCACCTTCCAAAGCAGGGGGTGAGAGTCCCATCCCTGATTGGGGAGCTAAAATCCCACATGACTTCCAGCCAGAAAAACAAAGACATAAAATGGAAACAATATGGTAACAAATGCAATCAAGACTTTAAAAATAGCCGACATAAAAAAATCTTTAAAAAAAAAAAGGGCTTTCCTGGTGATCCAGTGGGTAGAGTCCACCTTACAGTGCAGAAGGCGCCGGTTCAATCCCTGGCCTGGGAAGATCCCTCGTGCCGTGGAACAGCTGGACCAGTGTGTCTGCTTGCAAGCCAGTGCTCTGCCACGAGAGAGGCTGCTGCAATGGGGGGCCCACACAGGCCAAAGAATAAAGATGGATGAAAATAAATACATAAAAAACAATAAAAGTGGCCAAAATTTAAAAAAAAAAAAAAAAAGACAAAGTTGCTACTCTCATGAAGAAGACATAATAAACAAAAACCAGAAGAAAAGACTTGGTATTGTTAAGTACATGAAGAATTTAAATAAGGCCAAGGGTATAAATGCTGACTGGGAACGCTATTTTAGATATGATGGGCAGGAACACCTTCTCGGAGGAGGTGACATGTGAGATGAGATCTGAATTATGAGACGTAATGAGTCACGCGAAGATGCAGGGAACTCATATTCTAGTCAGAGTCAGCAGCAAACAAAGGTCTTCAAAAGATAAAATGAGTCTGACACCTGGAACTGGAGTGTCGTGCACGAGGCAGGAAATGCTGGAAAATGAGTTCAGTTCTGATTCTCTTTACTTTGTAAATGACCTAATATGTTTAATTTCTAGAAGCATTTAGAGGTGGTGGTAACTTGAGGATGGCTGTGAACTCTGATATTCCTCCCACTGAAAGGGAAGATCTGTGTCTCCTCCCTTGAGTCTGGGCTCTGTGACTGATGAATAGAATATAGAAGTAACACTGTGCCGGTTTCTGGATTCATGGCAGTTTCTATTCGCTGTGCACTGGAGCATTCACTTTAGAAACCCAACTGCCATACTGTGAGGAAGCTCGACACACACGGACAGGCCATATGTAGGCCCCTGAGGAGCCCCCAGCCAGAGCCTATGTGATCTGCCAGCCGTGGCAGTGAGCCACGGAATGACGCTGGTTGTAGCTGGAATCCCACTGCAGTCACACAGAGCCCTCCGCCAGAATCAGGATCAGCTCGCTGAGCCCAGTCAACCCACAGGATGGAGGGAGAGAGCTTTAATTACTGTAGCAGGTGCCCACTGGGCTCTTTCAGTCCGGAGGTTCACCTCCTTCAACCCTGGGAAATATCCTTTTTTTTTTTTTTTAAAGATTTATTTATTTATTTTTTTGGGGGGGGGGTGGGGTGGGGGAGGGAGGGGAGCAGGCGGGCCACTTCTATTGGTCTTTCATTTCTCTATTTTCATCCATCTTTGTTCTTTGGCTCCTGTGGGCCTCCCATCGCGGTGGCCTCTGTTGTCGCAGAGCACCGGCTCTGGGCACATGCGCTCCAGAGCTCCGGCTCGGTAATTGGACACATCAGTCCAGCCGCTCCACAGCACATGGGATCTTCCCAGGCCAGGGATCGAACCGGCGCCCCTTGCACTGCAAGGCGGTGTCCTTACCCACTGGACCACCAGGGAAGCCCGGGAAATATTCTTATATTCCTTCTTGGATGATTTCTTTCTTCCACGTTTTTGTTCCATGTCTGGATCTCCTGTTAATCAGATGTGAGACTTCATGGACTGACTCCGTACATATTTTATATCTTTCGCACTTACGTATTTTATATCTTTCTTTAATTCTATTTTTAAGTTATTTTATTAAGTTTATCTTTAACCTTCTACTGCCGTGGGGTTTTTTTTCCCCCAGAATATATTAGAAGTTTGGTTTTTGGTTTCGTTTTTGCTTTTATGTAACTGATAGGAACTCCTCCCCCAGAGGGTTGTGATGGGGTGAAAAAAATCAGCTTCACTTACACTTACTTTTTTTTAATTTTCAGCCCCAATTCTCTTGGTTCTCTTGGGAGTTTTCAGCTCCCTCCAACCTTCCCAGTGTTTCATCGACCCCTTCCCCAGCTCTGGGCTGGGACACCTCATCCTTGACTCCTCTGCAATCAGACCTCCATCCCGGGCTTCCTGGTAGCTCAGTGGTGAAGAGATCCGCCCAAAACACGAGTTTGATCCCTGCATGCAGAAACCCAACTGCCATACTGTGAGGAAGCTCGACACACGGACAGGCCATATGTAGGCCCCTGAGGAGCCCCCAGCCAGAGCCTATGTGATCTGCCAGCCGTGGCAGTGAGCCACGGAATGACGCTGGTTGTAGCTGGAATCCCACTGCAGTCACACAGAGCCCTCCGCCAGAATCAGGATCAGCTCGCTGAGCCCAGTCAACCCACAGGATGGAGGGAGAGAGCTTTAATTACTGTAGCAGGTGCCCACTGGGCTCTTTCAGTCCGGAGGTTCACCTCCTTCAACCCTGGGAAATATCCTTTTTTTTTTTTTTTTAAGATTTATTTATTTATTTTGGTGGGGGTGGGGGTGGGGTGGGGGAGGGAGGGGAGCAGGTGGGCCACTTCTATTGGTCTTTCATTTGGCCATTTTCATCCATCTTTGTTCTTTGGCCCATGTGGGCCTCCCATCGCGGTGGCCTCTGTTGTCGTAGAGCACCGGCTCTGGGCACATGCGCTCCAGAGCTCCGGCTCGGTAATTGGACACATCAGTCCAGCCGCTCCACAGCACATGGGATCTTCCCAGGCCAGGGATCGAACCGGCGCCCCTTGCACTGCAAGGCGGTGTCCTTACCCACTGGACCACCAGGGAAGCCCGGGAAATATTCTTATATTCCTTCTTGGATGATTTCTTTCTTCCACGTTTTTGTTCCATGTCTGGATCTCCTGTTAATCAGATGTGAGACTTCATGGACTGACTCCGTACATATTTTATATCTTTCGCACTTACGTATTTTATATCTTTCTTTAATTCTATTTTTAAGTTATTTTATTAAGTTTATCTTTAACCTTCTACTGCCGTGGGGTTTTTTTTCCCCCAGAATATATTAGAAGTTTGGTTTTTGGTTTCGTTTTTGCTTTTATGTAACTGATAGGAACTCCTCCCCCAGAGGGTTGTGATGGGGTGAAAAAAATCAGCTTCACTTACACTTACTTTTTTTTAATTTTCAGCCCCAATTCTCTTGGTTCTCTTGGGAGTTTTCAGCTCCCTCCAACCTTCCCAGTGTTTCATCGACCCCTTCCCCCCAGCTCTGGGCTGGGACACCTCATCCTTGACTCCTCTGCAATCAGACCTCCATCCCGGGGCTTCCCTGGTAGCTCAGTGGTGAAGAGATCACCTGCCAATGCAGGAGACACGAGTTTGATCCCTGATCTGGGAAAATCCTGCATGCTGAGGAGCAACTAAGCCCATTTGCCACAACTGCTGAAGCCCGTGTGCCCTCAAGCCTGAGTTCCACAACAAGGAAGTCACGGCAACAAGGCGCCTGCTCACCTCAACTAGAGTAGCCCCCACTCCCTGCAACTAGAGAAGAGCCTGTGGCAGCAGTGAAAGCCCAGAATAGCCAAAAGTAAATACATAAATAAATAAAAATTAAAAAAATCTCCATCCCCTTCCCATCACGCCAAACATGGCACCCCCTCTCGGCTGATGCATCATCCAGTAAAGCAAAACCATCTTTTTGTGATCACTTTAATGAAATACCTTGAAGGAAAGGAGTTCAGTGTGTACCTTGTTTGCTTTCTTAATAGGAGTCTCTTTTTTACTGTCAAAGGAGATAATGAGCCTTAAACATTATCTTTTTATTTTCATAAACCACCTGTTTACTGTCATAATAAACATTACTTTGAATTTATTTTCATCTCAGAACTTTTAATAATCAGCAGTTCTAGGCATTGGCTGGGAAATGTTTTGTTTTCTTTGCATTCTCTGCCATATGCTAGTCATTTTCAACAAGTGTGCATTTACATGCAGATAAGTAATATGAAATAAAAATACTACAAAACCTTACTTTACAAGAAAAATTCTAAATATGTCAAATATCCTCAAATTTAAAAATATTTTGGCTTCTGTGAATTAATTAATTCATTTTTAGGTCAAGAGTCATTTTAAACCTAACTGGACAAATGATGAAAGCCTGCATTGCCACAACAGCCACATGGTGGCGTCACTTCCACTGGTAAGCAGACATGTCTACAGTTTTTCTTCAGGACTGTGGAACCACACTGCTCATAGGCTTTAGAAGTTTAGCCTGTGATTTTAGTGGGATTAAGTCTTTTTTCTGCCTGTGATGTTAGTGTGATTAAGTCTTTTTTCTGTCTCAAGGCAGTTTAGCCCAAGCATGATGCCTTGGTACTAATGTGAAGACTGAAAAAATGCTTCTGGATAAATAAACTGGGATCAAAACTTAGATGTGATAGGAAACCATGCAGAAGGCCAAAACAGCTCACGATGACAGGACAGGAGGTTCATTTAGAAGAAACATCCTGTACATTATGGGAAGTGATTCTGAGAAAATTACAAATAGCCCTAAGACGAACATTAACCACAGTGACTATGGACCCAGGTCCTCCAAAAGGAAAAGGAGGTTCATTTAGAAGAAAACATCCTGTACATTATGGAGGTAAAGGCCCCACTCCCTGCAACTAGAGAAGAGCCTGTGGCAGCAGTGAAAGCCCAGAATAGCCAAAAGTAAATACATAAATAAATAAAAATTAAAAAAATCTCCATCCCCTTCCCATCACGCCAAACATGGCACCCCCTCTCGGCTGATGCATCATCCAGTAAAGCAAAACCATCTTTTTGTGATCACTTTAATGAAATACCTTGAAGGAAAGGAGTTCAGTGTGTACCTTGTTTGCTTTCTTAATAGGAGTCTCTTTTTTACTGTCAAAGGAGATAATGAGCCTTAAACATTATCTTTTTATTTTCATAAACCACCTGTTTACTGTCATAATAAACATTACTTTGAATTTATTTTCATCTCAGAACTTTTAATAATCAGCAGTTCTAGGCATTGGCTGGGAAATGTTTTGTTTTCTTTGCATTCTCTGCCATATGCTAGTCATTTTCAACAAGTGTGCATTTACATGCAGATAAGTAATATGAAATAAAAATACTACAAAACCTTACTTTACAAGAAAAATTCTAAATATGTCAAATATCCTCAAATTTAAAAATATTTTGGCTTCTGTGAATTAATTAATTCATTTTTAGGTCAAGAGTCATTTTAAACCTAACTGGACAAATGATGAAAGCCTGCATTGCCACAACAGCCACATGGTGGCGTCACTTCCACTGGTAAGCAGACATGTCTACAGTTTTTCTTCAGGACTGTGGAACCACACTGCTCATAGGCTTTAGAAGTTTAGCCTGTGATTTTAGTGGGATTAAGTCTTTTTTCTGCCTGTGATGTTAGTGTGATTAAGTCTTTTTTCTGTCTCAAGGCAGTTTAGCCCAAGCATGATGCCTTGGTACTAATGTGAAGACTGAAAAAATGCTTCTGGATAAATAAACTGGGATCAAAACTTAGATGTGATAGGAAACCATGCAGAAGGCCAAAACAGCTCACGATGACAGGACAGGAGGTTCATTTAGAAGAAAACATCCTGTACATTATGGGAAGTGATTCTGAGAAAATTACAAATAGCCCTAAGACGAACATTAACCACAGTGACTATGGACCCAGGTCCTCCAAAATTGTACCCTTGGCTTTCATGCTTATTCTTACAGGAAAATACGACTTAAAATACTTGAGTGTTGAATTACACAAGAACTTTAGGAAACGTCAGATGTGATCACCCTGAACCATTCTATTCCTGAATAGGGGTTTTCTGCTTTTAGAGGGTTTTTATGTCCTTGTCTTATTTGGACTCTGCTGGGCATGTGAAGAAGGTGGGCAGGGAGACTATTTTATACCTGATGAAGTCAAACCTACAGCATTTGGACATTTGATCCAAGTCCAGGTTAGAAAGGAGATGAATCAGGACTAAATATCCAGCCTTCAGACTCATTCAGAACTCATTCAGATCGCTAGTATAGGATTTTCATACATACATATATCACAGAACTCTGTCTTCTTAAGAATTTCTTTCCCAATCCAATCAAAACATTTAAGTATGTAAGAAGTAGGACTTATGGTCAACTGAATTCAGTGCTCTGAATAGTAGAATAATTTTTTTTTAAAAGATTTATTTACTTACTTATTTGAGGGGGGTGGGGTGGGGAGGGAGGGGAGCAGGCGGGCCACTTCTGTTGGTCTTTCATTTGTCCATTTTCATCCATCTTTGTTCTTCGGCCCTTGTGGGCCTCCCATCACGGCAGCCACTGTTGTCGCAGAGCGCTGGCTCTGGGCGCACGCACCCCAGAGCTCCAGCTCGGTGATTGGACACATCGGTCCAGCCGCTCTGCGGCACGTGGGATCTTCCCAGGCCAGGGATGGAACCAGCGCCCCTTGCCCTGCAAGGCGGTGTCCTTACCCACTGGACCACCAGGGAAGCCCTGAATAGTAGAATAATTTTGAAAATTAAATTTTTGTGCTTATGGAAATTAGATCACCCTTCAAATTTTCTTCCAAACATTACTATTCACGTGAGATAAAACTCCTAGACCAGAAAAGAAACTATGTGAGGGGATGATCTTCCTCGTTCCCTGGACTCCAGTCTGGACCCCTCCTGACAGGACAGGAGGTTCATTTAGAAGAAAACATCCTGTACATTATGGGAAGTGATTCTGAGAAAATTACAAATTAACCAAAACAGTGACTATGGACCCAGGTCCTCCAAAATTGTACCCTTGGCTTTCATGCTTATTCTTACAGGAAAATACGACTTAAAATACTTGAGTGTTGAATTACACAAGAACTTTAGGAAACGTCAGATGTGATCACCCTGAACCATTCTATTCCTGAATAGGGGTTTTCTGCTTTTAGAGGGTTTTTATGTCCTTGTCTTATTTGGACTCTGCTGGGCATGTGAAGAAGGTGGGCAGGGAGACTATTTTATACCTGATGAAGTCAAACCTACAGCATTTGGACATTTGATCCAAGTCCAGGTTAGAAAGGAGATGAATCAGGACTAAATATCCAGCCTTCAGACTCATTCAGAACTCATTCAGATCGCTAGTATAGGATTTTCATACATACATATATCACAGAACTCTGTCTTCTTAAGAATTTCTTTCCCAATCCAATCAAAACATTTAAGTATGTAAGAAGTAGGACTTATGGTCAACTGAATTCAGTGCTCTGAATAGTAGAATAATTTTTTTTTAAAAGATTTATTTACTTACTTATTTGAGGGGGGTGGGGTGGGGAGGGAGGGGAGCAGGCGGGCCACTTCTGTTGGTCTTTCATTTGTCCATTTTCATCCATCTTTGTTCTTCGGCCCTTGTGGGCCTCCCATCACGGCAGCCACTGTTGTCGCAGAGCGCTGGCTCTGGGCGCACGCACCCCAGAGCTCCAGCTCGGTGATTGGACACATCGGTCCAGCCGCTCTGCGGCACGTGGGATCTTCCCAGGCCAGGGATGGAACCAGCGCCCCTTGCCCTGCAAGGCGGTGTCCTTACCCACTGGACCACCAGGGAAGCCCTGAATAGTAGAATAATTTTGAAAATTAAATTTTTGTGCTTATGGAAATTAGATCACCCTTCAAATTTTCTTCCAAACATTACTATTCACGTGAGATAAAACTCCTAGACCAGAAAAGAAACTATGTGAGGGGATGATCTTCCTCGTTCCCTGGACTCCAGTCTGGACCCCTCCTTGGCCCATCCGCCTCTCCGGGGCAGCCACTGTCACTAGTTTCTCCTGTGAATTTCTAAAGAGTCTTTAACTTATATATCATAAGACAGTATAGAAAAATTATTTTCAGAACATAGAATTTATATACTATACATAACGTGGTACAGACATGCAAACGTATACCCTCCTTTCTTCTTTTTTTTTAAACGCGAATGGTAACAGACACAATGTTCTGCACCTTAATTTTTTTCACTTAATAATGTATCTTGGAGAGTTTTCAGTGCTGGGACATAAAGCGCTTCCCATCCACTCTAAGAGTTGCTCTATTTCCCATTGCATGGCGTAGCAGATTTAATTCATTAAATACTGATGGCTTTTTAAGGTCATTTTGCCATTTAGAGTTGGCAGTAACTGTCTTTACTCATTTCCCCTTTCTCAAGAGAGCATCCTGACATTTTCAAAAAGGACAACTTGATTTTATGGGGCTGGTAGAAGCTGACGGTGACCTGTCCCCGTTTACCAAAAGCACTTCTAGTTTCATAGCTTTGTACTTTTTATTAAAGACTTTTGTTTTGAAAAAGCAGGCAACCTATAGAACTGCCCCCAAGTCAATTAAACTGCAGTCCAGGGCAGTGGAGACTGGCTTCAGCTCCCAGGTGTACTTAGAAAAATCAGAGCTTCTCGGGCCTCCCGGTACCTGGAAGCTCTCTGCCCCTTGCTGTCCTCCCTCTGGGCTGCAGAGGTTTCTGGAAAGCTGCCGCTGGCCTGGGTCAGATTGCTCACACATGACTGCCTCCCAGGCCAGCGTTCCCAACATTAAGCCAAGGCACATTTATAGAACGCTTCCATGTGATCCTGGGAAGACGGACTGCGGGCGGAGGGCAGTGCTGTAGAGTCAGAACATCAGGAAGAGAGGGCCTCTCCCCCTCTCTGCCCCTCGCGCTCAGAGGATAGTGGGTAAGTAAGCCTCAGACTGATGGCTTTATTCCTGTGAGAATATGTGCTTTAAACTGGTTTGGCAGCTAAGATTAAAGGGGTAAATGTATTTCTTTTTTTTTTTTTTTGTCCGTATAAACGGAACTCGAAGGCCCATCTGTGCTTAGTTTCCCCTCTGATGATCTCCTAAGTATGTTTTCTTTCCAATGGGTTAAGGGTTCCCTTTGGTAGGCTATGTCCCCATGAACCTAGACCTTTGTCTCTTTCCTTGTAAAATAGGGTGGGGCTAAGTGGTTACTGACATTTCTTCTGGCTTGTGTGACAATTCTGCCCACGGCACACTGGATGTTCAAGTATTTATGAGCCTGTCGAACGCCGACTTAAGAGGCCTGCGGGCCTGAGACACCGAGACTTAATGGCGAAAAGGTATTTTAAAACGGGCAATGCTGTCACTGCTGACGTGTTTGCACAGTGTCTCTCTAGACGCACACAAGTACCTTTTCAGACCTGCTTCTGATGTCATGGCTGCCAGCTTGAGCTGCCATGTGATCTTGACAAAAGCCAAGTGTTTGTGAGTCTGGTTTGGTGTCAGTTATAACCAACCTGTCAGATCACACTGGAGTCAGGCAGTGAAGGTAGCCTTAGAAGAGAATCCAGCAGCTCAGTCAAACACAGTGGCGTGTGGGACTCTCTGTGTGTGTGTGTGTGTTTAGCACCTTCCGTGCAACAGAAATGCGTGGAGTAAAATTCTTCATCCCACTTACTCCACATGTAATCTAGTGTGACATCGCTGTGCTCGTGTGGCTGCAAGGGGCAAAATTCCTCCTGGTTTCAGCTGCTGCTCCCGTCCGGGCCCCCCACCCTCTCCAGTGGATCCCTGTTGGCTCCCTGGGGGATCTCCTGCTCTCAGGTCCAGCTGGCACTGCCCTGTTGCGTCTCTCAACCTCTTCCTGCACAGAGAGCAAAGCCAGGTGGGTCTTGTTAGTGGTTGAGCTTCAGAGGAACTCTGATCATCCAGTTCTGTTGTGAGCGTCCACAGGTTTTGCTTTTCTACCCAATTGCTCTATCTGTTTACAAGAGGGGTTTGGGAAGACTTGAAAACTCTGAGGCCGCCATCTTCCCAGAATTCTACTCGGCAGGTATTTCATTGAACTCAAAAGACCGCTTGCTTCTGCAAGAGCTCTTCTGAGTAGTGAGGAGGATCTGGCCCAGGAACCATGAGAATGGGCAGGAAAGGGACAAGGGAAGAGCCATCAGGAAGGAAGAATTCTGAGGGTTTGGGAGTGTATACTGGAGGCGAGGAGGAATGAAGACATTCCCGATGACTTAAGTTTTTTTGGGGCCTTTGTAAGCCCCATGAACCTAGACCTTTGTCTCTTTCCTTGTAAAATAGGGTGGGGCTAAGTGGTTACTGACATTTCTTCTGGCTTGTGTGACAATTCTGCCCACGGCACACTGGATGTTCAAGTATTTATGAGCCTGTCGAACGCCGACTTAAGAGGCCTGCGGGCCTGAGACACCGAGACTTAATGGCGAAAAGGTATTTTAAAACGGGCAATGCTGTCACTGCTGACGTGTTTGCACAGTGTCTCTCTAGACGCACACAAGTACCTTTTCAGACCTGCTTCTGATGTCATGGCTGCCAGCTTGAGCTGCCATGTGATCTTGACAAAAGCCAAGTGTTTGTGAGTCTGGTTTGGTGTCAGTTATAACCAACCTGTCAGATCACACTGGAGTCAGGCAGTGAAGGTAGCCTTAGAAGAGAATCCAGCAGCTCAGTCAAACACAGTGGCGTGTGGGACTCTCTGTGTGTGTGTGTGTGTTTAGCACCTTCCGTGCAACAGAAATGCGTGGAGTAAAATTCTTCATCCCACTTACTCCACATGTAATCTAGTGTGACATCGCTGTGCTCGTGTGGCTGCAAGGGGCAAAATTCCTCCTGGTTTCAGCTGCTGCTCCCGTCCGGGCCCCCCACCCTCTCCAGTGGATCCCTGTTGGCTCCCTGGGGGATCTCCTGCTCTCAGGTCCAGCTGGCACTGCCCTGTTGCGTCTCTCAACCTCTTCCTGCACAGAGAGCAAAGCCAGGTGGGTCTTGTTAGTGGTTGAGCTTCAGAGGAACTCTGATCATCCAGTTCTGTTGTGAGCGTCCACAGGTTTTTGCTTTTTCTACCCAATTGCTCTATCTGTTTACAAGAGGGGGTTTGGGAAGACTTGAAAACTCTGAGGCCGCCATCTTCCCAGAATTCTACTCGGCAGGTATTTCATTGAACTCAAAAAGACCGGCTTGCTTCTGCAAGAGCTCTTCTGAGTAGTGAGGAGGATCTGGCCCAGGAACCATGAGAATGGGCAGGAAAGGGACAAGGGAAGAGCCATCAGGAAGGAAGAATTCTGAGGGTTTGGGGAGTGTATACTGGAGAGACGAGGAGGAATGAAGCAGAGAGGCAAATAAGAAATTCCTTTAATTCATTCAGCAAACATTTAAGTGATCCCCATGTACCAGACCCTGGGAACAGTGGAGGGAAAGACGGAACAGCTTGCACCCCAGTCACATAATCCAGGCCCTTGTGGAGCCCCCAGGCTAGTGGAGAGGCAGAGATCAAGCAAGCAATCACCACCTGGTGCAGAATTACCATGAGGCACCCCAGAGTATGCAGCTGAAAGAACGCAGTCCTCTCAGTGGAAATGGGAAGGTCGAGAGAGGGATCGGCTGGGACATATCAAATGTGCATTTCAGGAGGTTAAGGGACTGTGCCTCATCCAAGGAGAGATAGCCATCGCCGAGGTAAAAATGCAGTGGGGGTAGGAGTGAGAAGTCAGGGCTGGCGTGGTGATTGGGAGCCTTCTCCCTGAGCTCAGTGGCCTATGGGACCTCCTGGGAGAAGCCCAGGCTAGAAGACCAAATCCCAAATCTTGTTAAATGGCTTTACAAAGAGGGGAAGGAGAGCTCTGGAGAAGGAAAAGCAGAAGGAGATTTTGCAGCACCTTGTCGAAAAGTGCTCAGTGGAGGGAGGTTATGGAGGAGGCTGAGGTGAAAAGGTCCGGTGCTGTGGAAATACAGGAGGACGCGGATGGTGAAGAGGCCAGAGTGGAAAGGTCTTGGGTAACTTTTTATGCGGCTTTAGTCCAGGAACATTTGGTTGCAAGAAACAGATACTCATTGAAAAGAGAAGAGGGGATGAGTTGAGAAGACACAGCTCTAGGTTGCAGCGACTGGTTTCACTGCTATTTCTCGCCTGCTTCATTCCACTCTGAGGGCGGACCAGTTTCTGCTGGGCTCCCAGTTCCACTCCTCACTCACTCAGCACACACAGGCTCTGGGGGCCTCTGCCACTGAGCTAAGCCTCCGTTCTTCATTGCCTCCTGGTTTGTGGTCTCCTTCATTGACTTCTAAGACCCCACTCCAATAGCAAGAGAAAAATCTGATCGGCCCCGCTCAGCGTTGGAATTGAGCCATCGTCCACGGAGCCGTGTCTGGAAGGTGGGATGGCATGCTGGCACCGAGACTGTGCAGTCCGTGTGGGGTGGGCAGAGGGGAGAGCGATGGAAAAGGGGCTTTCCCAGCAAAGGACAAAGGCAAGTGCTCCAAGTCACCTTCTCAAGCATGTGATTGCACAGAGTCGAGAAGTGAAACCTGGGCGGCCCTGACAAGTGAAGGCAAGGACGTGGACTGAATGGCTCAGTGCTAGGGGACAGTAGGGGCCGATAGGGAAGAGAGAGAGCCAGGACAAATGCAGCTGACCAGGTTGTGGAGTATTGGCCAGCAGAAAGCCAGGCTCACTGTGAAGTTCACTCTGGTCCGATGCTCTGATTCCCAAGGAGATGACAAGCCCAGGTGAGATTTGTCCAGGTCAGCCCAGGAGGTCCCATCCCAACACCAACGGCGTGGGGACTGAGCCTCCACGTGGTGAGACAACAGAGAAGCAGCCAGACACCTCCAAAAAACAAACACAGAAAGATGACTCTCTCTGGGCTGGGCTGGAGGGTCGCTGAACAACCCATAACGCTTGTCCTAGGGCTCAATTCAGCTGTGTTCAGAAGAGGTGGTTATCCACGTCTTTTTAAAATCCTAGCCTGGCAGGCAAGCTTGCGTGGGTTTCAATCTTGGGAAGCGCCTGTGTACAGCAGGGGCAACTCAGGATAGCTACCGCTTCGCCCATGTTTCATAAATGTTGATGAAGAGGCTTAAAATTGACACGGAGCAGTCACGGGTGTGAGTGGTGCTCTGAGTCCGTGACCTAAAAAGGGGAAATTCTGCTCCACACTAGAGTCGGGGAACGGCTTGGCTGAGCCGTGTGCCAGAAGTGGCGCCAAAGCGTTATAAAGAGATTAAACCCAGCAATGCCCACTGATGTTGTTCTAGCAAAGAGAGCTAACCTTCTGCATTCAGACTGCTTACGTCTGGGTGAAGTTCCAAAATGCCGAAACTCAGCTGTGTGTCAGTGTTCTGGGGCTCCAAGGAAACGTCAAGGCACCACCACAGACCAAGTCCCCTCTGCGTAGTTGCCTTTGGTGCTGATCGAATCCTGAGTTGCGAGACTTCAGCCATGTAAGGGGATCGCTTTCTGCTTGTGCTTCTTTGGTATGAAAGGACGGTGAAGGGTTTGGGTGTGGCTGAAGCTGGAGTGTTCATTTCTAAGTGAGACCAGTTTTCTCTTTTGCGGGGGACACAATTTTGTAGGTGACTCTGTGAGTTTAAAAAGCATGGCTCTTGGAATACCCTAGCGGTCCAATGCTTTCACTGCCGAGGATGTGGGTTCGATCCCTGGCCAGGGTACTAATATTTCACAAGCTGAGGGGCACAGCCAAAAGAAACAAACGAATGAAAAAAAAAGAGAGAGAGAGAGACGAAAAAGAAGAAACATGACTCTGTGTTCACTTTTGGTCACTCCAAAAACCATTTCTATGACTACGCTTCTGTTGAGCCATAGTCAGGTTCAAGTTAGGATCTGACAACGTTATTTTGCATCTCGAATTTCATAGTCAACTGATGAGACAACTCTTGAATCCCATCAGTCACAAGATCATCCTCTTCTGTGTTCCAGTTCTTTGAAGAACATTTGCTGAGGGTATTGTTTGCATCACCTGGTGGAAGCGTCAGTATTTGACATTTGTTTGTGTACATCCCCCTCCCCCACACCAGCCTGCTTTACTGCCTGAGGCTGTCAAAGATTGAGATGCTTTGGCAAATACCTCCTCCTCACTTAGAGAGATTCAGGTGGAATTATCTTAGTCAACAGATTTGAGGAAAGTGATCCAACTTCAAGATGCCAATCTTGGAGGATCAACCAGGTAGAGAAAGATCAAGAGCCTCTTGTCAGAGGGGCAAATCCTAGTAGAAGGAAGTTCAGGAAGTTATCCTTGCAGAGATGTGTTTACAAGGTCAGGCCTCAGGCCCAGGTTCTGGAAGCCCAGTAGTGACCAGACACACAGTACTAGAAACCAACCCAACATGGGTGGGAGAGAAGGGCTGAATGAGGGCTTGAGAAATGACACTTGGACTTAGAGGTCTTTTGGAAGCATTGACTCCTGCACCTGAAGTGCAACAAGAAAATTTGGTTTGAAAAATGCAAATCAAAAGTAGCCAAAGGTGGCTCAGTGGTAAAGAATCCGCCTGCCAATGCAGGAGACGCGGGCTGGATCTCTGGAGTGGGAAGATTCCCTGGGGAAAGGCGTGGCAGCCGACTCCAATCTTCTTGCTTGGAGCATCCCAGGGACAGAGGAGCCTGGCGGGCTGCAGTCTGTGGGATGGCAGAATTGGACACAACTGAGAGACTAACACTTTCACTACACCTCTCATTCCATGGGACTTAAACTCCAAACTGCCCTCTCACCACTGGGTAGCTGGTAAAACCACCCTCGATCTTTCAGTCATTGCTTCCTCTTGAGCTCCTTGGAGCTCACCTGCAAATGTGCAATTTAGCAATGCGTCAGAGACCTGAGAGGAATGTGTGTGCAGAGTTTTGGGCTCTCCCTCCATGGCTCCGTCCCTAAAGGGCTTCCCCACCTCAGTGCCAGCCTCTCCTGCAGGCTCAAACTCTGTTCTTTTAACTTAGCAACAGTCCAGTTTTTCCTTTGAGTTTTGACTCCCATTTATCAAATGCGCTACTTGCTCATTGCATCCAGCTCTTTGTGACCCCGTGGGCAGCAGCTGCTAGGCTGCCCTGCCCTTAACTGACTGCCGGTGTTTACGCAAACTCATGTCCATTGAGTCGGTGAAGCTATCCAACCATCTCATCCTCTGTCACCCCTTTCTCCTCTTACCCTCAATCTGTCCCAGCATCAGGGTCTTTTCCAATGAGTCGGCTCTTCGAATCGAGTCGCCAAAGTATTGGAGCTTTAGCTTCAGCATCAGTCCTTCTGATGGATATTCAGAGTTGGTATATTGACTTACAGTTTCATTTTCCTTCCTAGCTGTTTTGAGGGTGGGGAAAAGATTTTCCCCAGGTGATATGTGTAAAATGCTGTCTCCTGCCTTTTTTTCTTTTAGGCCCAGGTTCTGGAAGCCCAGTAGTGACCAGACACACAGTACTAGAAACCAACCCAACATGGGTGGGAGAGAAGGGCTGAATGAGGGCTTGAGAAATGACACTTGGACTTAGAGGTCTTTTGGAAGCATTGACTCCTGCACCTGAAGTGCAACAAGAAAATTTGGTTTGAAAAATGCAAATCAAAAGTAGCCAAAGGTGGCTCAGTGGTAAAGAATCCGCCTGCCAATGCAGGAGACGCGGGCTGGATCTCTGGAGTGGGAAGATTCCCTGGGGAAAGGCGTGGCAGCCGACTCCAATCTTCTTGCTTGGAGCATCCCAGGGACAGAGGAGCCTGGCGGGCTGCAGTCTGTGGGATGGCAGAATTGGACACAACTGAGAGACTAACACTTTCACTACACCTCTCATTCCATGGGACTTAAACTCCAAACTGCCCTCTCACCACTGGGTAGCTGGTAAAACCACCCTCGATCTTTCAGTCATTGCTTCCTCTTGAGCTCCTTGGAGCTCACCTGCAAATGTGCAATTTAGCAATGCGTCAGAGACCTGAGAGGAATGTGTGTGCAGAGTTTTGGGCTCTCCCTCCATGGCTCCGTCCCTAAAGGGCTTCCCCACCTCAGTGCCAGCCTCTCCTGCAGGCTCAAACTCTGTTCTTTTAACTTAGCAACAGTCCAGTTTTTCCTTTGAGTTTTGACTCCCATTTATCAAATGCGCTACTTGCTCATTGCATCCAGCTCTTTGTGACCCCGTGGGCAGCAGCTGCTAGGCTGCCCTGCCCTTAACTGACTGCCGGTGTTTACGCAAACTCATGTCCATTGAGTCGGTGAAGCTATCCAACCATCTCATCCTCTGTCACCCCTTTCTCCTCTTACCCTCAATCTGTCCCAGCATCAGGGTCTTTTCCAATGAGTCGGCTCTTCGAATCGAGTCGCCAAAGTATTGGAGCTTTAGCTTCAGCATCAGTCCTTCTGATGGATATTCAGAGTTGGTATATTGACTTACAGTTTCATTTTCCTTCCTAGCTGTTTTGAGGGTGGGGAAAAGATTTTCCCCAGGTGATATGTGTAAAATGCTGTCTCCTGCCTTTTTTTCTTTTTTTTGCAATAGCTCTGTATAGATCTGTTGACCTTCCTCTTGTCCATTTTTATAATGTTGGAATGTTCTCCAGAATGGCTGAGTTAATACCACCCTGTTCTGTCCGTACAGCCTCCATGTTTAATGGCACAGTGTGGGAAAGGTTTTGTGGATCTCTCTTTCTTGTCTGTCTCTAAATTTTCTCTTGTTCCTTCTTTTCCCCATTCAGCACAGAGTTGCCATAGTGTGTCAAGTGTGGTTTTGCCTTTTTCCCTTCCCAAGAGCAGTATACTTTGAAGGTTATCCCCTTACATCATGCCCGTCTCTTTAAATGCCCTGTGTTTTGATGTTTTGAGGCCCCGCCCCTTTGAAGTCCAGGCTCTGACTTGCTCATACACTTTTTTTTTTTTTTTTTGGTATTTTCTGACTTAGACTGGACTTAATCATTCCGACAATAATTTTAAAGCAACATTATCTTCCTTTTATTGTCTTTTTCACCATATTTCTGGTAGCAACGAAAAAAAATCATTCAAAGTCAATCTGAAAAGGAAATGGAAAATTTTGTTCCCCTCAAACTAAGGATTATGGTCCATGAGACAACCTCTCAGAGAGCTCTGAGAACTTTTCTGAAGAGGGGAAGGAGGAGGCCCATACAGATATAACTTTGCAGAAGGGATACGTGCAATCAAAGACACGCTTCAGTGGAAACAAGAGCAGACATCTTCGTTAATGGTTTTAATGCTTTACTAAGTACAGGAAGATGTAAAAATCCAAGTTCGTAAAAAGTTTCTCCTGAAAATATCTAACTCTCTGAAGGTTTGTTTTGTCAATTTTCCCAGGGCACAGAGTGCTTCATCTTGATCCACATCCTTAATTCCGTTCAGGCTATACTGTATACAGATCGGTGACCGCAGTGGATCTAATTTGGGTAGCAGTGAGTAGTGCTTACATTTTGGAAGCACCTGAACTCCTCCGAGTCGGCTCTTGAAAGTGAAGTTGGAGCTTTAGCTTCAGCATCAGTCCTTCTGATGGATATTCAGAGTTGGTATATTGACTTACAGTTTCATTTTCCTTCCTAGCTGTTTTGAGGGTGGGGAAAAGATTTTCCCCAGGTGATATGTGTAAAATGCTGTCTCCTGCCTTTTTTTCTTTTTTTTGCAATAGCTCTGTATAGATCTGTTGACCTTCCTCTTGTCCATTTTTATAATGTTGGAATGTTCTCCAGAATGGCTGAGTTAATACCACCCTGTTCTGTCCGTACAGCCTCCATGTTTAATGGCACAGTGTGGGAAAGGTTTTGTGGATCTCTCTTTCTTGTCTGTCTCTAAATTTTCTCTTGTTCCTTCTTTTCCCCATTCAGCACAGAGTTGCCATAGTGTGTCAAGTGTGGTTTTGCCTTTTTCCCTTCCCAAGAGCAGTATACTTTGAAGGTTATCCCCTTACATCATGCCCGTCTCTTTAAATGCCCTGTGTTTTGATGTTTTGAGGCCCCGCCCCTTTGAAGTCCAGGCTCTGACTTGCTCATACACTTTTTTTTTTTTTTTTTGGTATTTTCTGACTTAGACTGGACTTAATCATTCCGACAATAATTTTAAAGCAACATTATCTTCCTTTTATTGTCTTTTTCACCATATTTCTGGTAGCAACGAAAAAAAATCATTCAAAGTCAATCTGAAAAGGAAATGGAAAATTTTGTTCCCCTCAAACTAAGGATTATGGTCCATGAGACAACCTCTCAGAGAGCTCTGAGAACTTTTCTGAAGAGGGGAAGGAGGAGGCCCATACAGATATAACTTTGCAGAAGGGGATACGTGCAATCAAAGACACGCTTCAGTGGAAACAAGAGCAGACATCTTCGTTAATGGTTTTAATGCTTTACTAAGTACAGGAAGATGTAAAAATCCAAGTTCGTAAAAAGTTTCTCCTGAAAATATCTAACTCTCTGAAGGTTTGTTTTGTCAATTTTCCCAGGGCACAGAGTGCTTCATCTTGATCCACATCCTTAATTCCGTTCAGGCTATACTGTATACAGATCGGTGACCGCAGTGGATCTAATTTGGGTAGCAGTGAGTAGTGCTTACATTTTGGAAGCACCTGAACTCCTCCTAAGGTTTAGGAGACCTGTCCTGTCTAACTTGTGGCACGGCACTGGGAATGCTCTTTCTTAAGTCAGGCACTCAATGTGCTGTTATAAACAGGTGGCGTGGTATTTCTTTTAAAATACATATAATATTCCCGGAGGTTTCCCTGTTGGCTTGAATGGTAAAGAATCCTCCTGCAATGCAGGAGACCTAGGTTTGATCCCTGGGTTGGGCAGATCCCCTGGAGGAGGAAATGACAATCCACTCCAGTCTGTTTGCCTGGAGAATCCCACAGACAGAGGAGGCTGGTAGGCTACAACCCATGGGGTCGCAAAGAGTCAGACATGACTGAAAGCGACTTAGCACACACACGCAAGTGAGTATGTAAGCAAAGAGCTTCCATTCGGGGCCGCCCAGTGTCTCCCCAGGTCGTCTGACCTGTCTGTGGTGCACCTGTCACTATCTTGAAGGGAAACGCTGTTATCGGCATTGTACACAAAGTTCACCAGAGTTATCTTCACATACAAGGCAGGTGCGGGTCACTGTAACCCCTTACACGATTGAGAAAGAAATGTTTTCTTCTAAGGAGGTTACATGGCTGGTAGTAGGAGAGAAGTTGACCTTTTGGCTGAGCAGGTATTTCTGCTATTGATTGGAGGGAGGGTTGTTGAAGCACAACGAGATCCACAAGTCACCCTAGAATGGAGGAAGGAGGCCCAAATGGGGAGAGAACATTTTTCCGTTTAAGTTTTTCTTATCTTGCCTTAAAGTGTGATTTTTTTTTTTTTTTTTTTGGCTCCACCACACAGCACGCAGGATCTTCCCTGACCAGGGATCAAACCTGTGCCTTCGGCACTGAAAGTGCAGAGTCTTAACCACTAGACCTCCAGCGAAATCCCTATAATGGGAATTTTTCTTTCCTCAGTAGGATAGGAGATCTCTTTGTGTTTTCTACAAGGTTCTGTGGTGGGAGCCCAGAGATTGTGCCCTAGGACTGTTTGACTTTTCTCTTTTTATTCACACTTATTTTGAAGAGTGTTTTAATGTCTCTTTTTTCTTTTTACTGAGGGCCTGGTTTTTGCATACAGTTCCTTTCTTTTTCCCATTGTTTTATACCGTTTAGGGAGGAAATAGTGAAAGGCAGGTGGCTAGGGTGCCTCTTTTGTCTTCGGCTACCCTCAAAGCTAATTTAAAAACAGGAAAAAATATGGTTAAGATGTTCTTTTCGTACTTGCTGAAAAGAATGGTACTTAACGAAGTCTTATTTATTAGGACTTTTATATCATAATAATTATTTATCCTTATTTTTAAAAGTCAATTAATCATTTATCTGACTGTCCTGGGGTTTAGTTGCAGCACATGGGATCTAGTCTTCTGACCAGGGATCAAACCCTGGCTACCTCCACTGTAAGCTCAGAGTCTTAACCACTGGAACCACCAAGGAAGTCCTCTAATTTTTTTAAAGGTAAATTTACAATAAACTGGGCTTCCGCTGGTGGTCCAGTGGGTAAGGACACCACCTTGCAGTGCAAGGGACGCCAGTTCGAGCCCTGGCCTGGGAAGATCCCACGTGCCGCGGAGCGGCTGGACTGATGTGTCCAATCACTGAGCCGGAGCTCTGGAGCGCATGCGCCCAGAGCCGGCGCTCTGTGACAACGGAGGCCACTGCTATGGGAGGCCCACAGGAGCCAAAGAACAAAGACAGATGAAAATGGATAAATGGAAGACCAATGGAGGTGGCCCGCCCGCTCCCCTCCCTCTCCATCCCACCCCCCAAAAGATAAATAAATTAAAAAAAAAAAATTTACAATAAACTTATCTGAAGAACAGTGGTTTTAGAAAGGTTTTTACTATTTGACATAATGCAAGTGTCTGATGTTAGCCTAAACCCTCTCTAAAATCTAATAGTCACATCTGCAAAGTCTATCTTATGTCACCATGTCACACATGTTAATCACTCAGTTGTGTCTGACTCTTTGCAAGCCCACGACCTGTAGCCCACCAGGCTCCTCATGGGACTTTCCAGGCAAGAATACTGGGTTGCCATGCCTTTTTCTAGGGGATCTTCCCAATCCAGGGATTGAACCTGGGTCTACTGCTTTGCAGGCAGATTCTTTACCATCTGAGAAGGCTAATATCTTCCGTGTCTTGGTTCAGCTCTAACTCATGATTCATCTGCATTAATACCTTTGGCTCTGATGCGATTGGCACCAATACCCCATCTACACTCAAGATCTCTGTGGTATTGTTTACATTGAAACAGCCTTCCCACCCTGCGTTCCAACTTTCTCCACCCACTGCTTCACCCACAGTTCCCAATTAAGTTGATACCGTATTTTATTTCCAAAAACGACAGCAGAGTTCAACTTTTGGATTCAAACTGATGTCTGAATTTTTGTGGGTTTCAACAGCTTGTTTTCATAAGAAATAGGTTTTACTAATACCCAGTCCACAGAGAAGGACTGTATGGAAATTGTGAGTAAGGGGAACCTTATATTTAAATATATCAGCAAAGATCTGTTTTGGCAGAACAAAAAGAGACCCCTTCCTGCAAATCAATATGCAGCTTTGTGTTTTCATTTTGGGCTAAGGGTCTATGTGTGGTTTGTAACATGGGATTCTCAGAGCATTGTTCTCAAGGGACTATAGGGCAATGACAGTCTTATCCAGACCAAGATGCCACTCATGCCCACCAGTCAAGGAGTCATTCAAGTTACACAAGTGCACGTTGTCATCTCACTGGAGAGGAACTTGATTCATCCATCCATCCTCTCTCACATAGCATTCTTTGTGATATCTTCAAGATGGCCAGCCAGAATTGGTGCAGACTGGTACGAAGGAATCTTAAAAGGATCCTCCCAAACCACTCAATTCTAAAGGAAATCCACCCTGAATATTCATTGGAAAGACTGATGCTGAAGCCGCACCTCCAATACTCTGACCACCTTATGCAAAGCACTGACTCATTGGAAAAGATCCTGATGCCAAGAAAGATAGAGGGCCAGAAGAGAAGAGGGCAACATAGGATGAGATGATTGGAAGGCACCTCCGATTCCAGGGACATGAGTTGGAGCGAACACTGGGAGCTAACTGAGACAGGGATGCCTGGCGTGCTGCGGTGTATGGGGTCACAAAGAGTCAAACAGGACTTAGCGACCAAACAACAACAATGTAATAAACCATCCCGAAACTCAGTGGTTGACAACAATAACCACATACTTAGCTTCTGATTCTATGCATTGGCAATTTGGGCTGGTTTCAGCTATGCTCCCTCACGCGTCTGTGGTCAGCTGTGAGCTGGCTAGCTGATGGCTACCACTCATCAGTCACGAAGATGAGAGGGCGCGCTGATTCAGTGCAGTTTCAGAACAAGGCAGCTTGCTTAAAGGCCTGCAGCCGTGTCCAAGACGGTCCATAACGTCAGCTAGGTGGTCCCTGTAGGTCCTTAGGCCTCAACACCGGCCACTGCCCAGCCCATGCCCAAGTTGTAGTCATGACTGTCCAAAGCCCTTGGTTCCGCTCTCCTGGAATCACTGTGAAATCTAGAGTATGGAGCAATAGGAATAACTATCCAGGGAACAAGTACACCTCACTCCAGACAAGATGCCTCAGAACAGAGTGAGTTTGTCATCACCGCAGGTATTCAAGGAGGGATTCTGTGATTATCTCCAGGTTCTAGTTTAGAGGTTGAAAATTTAGAGGGCATCACCATCATGAATACCTGGGCTTCATCCCCAAAGAACCAGATTCCAGCTCATTAACTAGACCTTTCAAGACCTGTGTGAAACATTCTAGAATGTGGCTGCCAAAGAGACCCCAGGTCTCCCATTAAAAAGCAGCACAGGCTGCAGAACTCTCCTGGTACGATAGTCCTCCGTTCTCCATCCTGATGGCTTGTGTGGGCTCTGGCTCTGCCCCCATTTCTGACCCTACCAAGTTCATTCTGCCCCGTGTCCATTCTCCTTCACAGCTCTCTGGGTTCGGTGCCTTCCTGCTTGACCCAACCTCGGGCAGTAGGCCTGACCATGCCCCTGCCTCACCCAACAACTTCCTCCACCATCCCAGGCAGAAAGAAGTTGCAGGAACAAGATATGTGCTTTTAAACAGCTAAAACTTAGAAACAACTTAGTATCCACTGAAACTACTACATATGATATTGTGGCCATGGGGGGATATTTTTGATATTTACTGTTAAATGGGAAAAGGAGCAATTTCAAAAAGAATACAAACAGTATGTATGATCCCTGATTTTATTTTTGTGAGTTTTAATTAAGTTTATAAGTATATGCTTATCCAGATGCCTTCTGGGGTCTCCCTGATCTTTTTGTTTTGTTTCATTTTATTTAAAATTGGAATAGTTTACTTGGAGAGATTTAGAGACTAAGTATCAGTAGCCTGGGTGATGCCTGAGATGCAGTTTGACTGAAACACAGAGACTGATAAAACGACAAGAGCAATGAACAATCAATGAACCCTGGGTCCAGATGATTCCTCAATGGTGCATGGAGATCAGAGGCACAGAACTTGTTTGTGGCATCCGCCATAATACCATAAACAGCAAGCATCTTTGAGAAATGCCATAACATTCTTCACCTGCTCGTGTTGGAGGGTCTCCTGGGGAGGCGTGGGTCAGGAGAGGCTCGCTGCAGGCACGGGGGCACTGGTAGCAGAGGTTCTGGGAAGCGCTCCATGGCGTGAGCCCTTTCGGAGGTCACCATTAGCTCTACCTTATTCCCATAGCCCTCCCTGCCCTTTCAGACTCAAGCTCAAGTTCATACCTAGGCGATCTCCACGGTCCGCCCTCAGATTCTGTGAATCCCCAAAGGGATTCTCCGTCTCCTCCACTGCAGGCTCCTACTTTATGCTGTCAATTCCATGTTGTATTGACTCAAATATAAATTGACTGAAGTCCTTTCTTCAAGTTCCAAACCCCCAATCCCAGCCAAAAACCAAACAGAGCCAAGCACCGCCCTCACGAAGCAGTCACGAACATCGCGTCAAGATTTGGGGAAAAGAGGAGGACTTTGCGATGCAACAGCAGAAAACTACTTTAAAGGGATGTTAGGCATTCTTGTGATTCAAGTTGCCCATTTCAGGGGAAGTTCCACCAGCCCTTTATCTTCTCCTCTGTCTCACACAAAAGCCCAGGTTCCCCCAGCCCCCAGTGACTCTTTCTGACCCCGTGACCTCTTCTCTAACCGTCCATCTCAGGAGTCAAACCCCAAATACTCTCATTTCACATGGGAAGCAGTATAGGCAGCTCATTTTCCTGAGTTTCAGCCCCACCATTACTTACATCCATGAGACTAAATCAGGTGCTTCTACAGGAAGACCTTTCCTGGGCGGAGGGAGCCTATGCGGGCTTGAGAAGGAGCCCAGGCTGGCCAGCCGAGGCAGGAGGGAGAGCTGAGGTACTCCAGCCAAGAGTGAGGCTCTTTCTGTTGGGCCAGTCACCTAAGCTCTCTGGTCTTATGGTCAGCTTCTGTCAAACAAAAGCCTTCTCTTAGGCCTCTGCCTCTCCGCTGGAGGCCAGTGGCCCTCTGCTGGGTAGACAGGTTGTAAGGGTTCAATATCCTCAACTCTCAGTGTGGCCACGTGGCTGAAACACAGAGACTGATAAAACGACAAGAGCAATGAACAATCAATGAACCCTGGGTCCAGATGATTCCTCAATGGTGCATGGAGATCAGAGGCACAGAACTTGTTTGTGGCATCCGCCATAATACCATAAACAGCAAGCATCTTTGAGAAATGCCATAACATTCTTCACCTGCTCGTGTTGGAGGGTCTCCTGGGGAGGCGTGGGTCAGGAGAGGCTCGCTGCAGGCACGGGGGCACTGGTAGCAGAGGTTCTGGGAAGCGCTCCATGGCGTGAGCCCTTTCGGAGGTCACCATTAGCTCTACCTTATTCCCATAGCCCTCCCTGCCCTTTCAGACTCAAGCTCAAGTTCATACCTAGGCGATCTCCACGGTCCGCCCTCAGATTCTGTGAATCCCCAAAGGGATTCTCCGTCTCCTCCACTGCAGGCTCCTACTTTATGCTGTCAATTCCATGTTGTATTGACTCAAATATAAATTGACTGAAGTCCTTTCTTCAAGTTCCAAACCCCCAATCCCAGCCAAAAACCAAACAGAGCCAAGCACCGCCCTCACGAAGCAGTCACGAACATCGCGTCAAGATTTGGGGAAAAGAGGAGGACTTTGCGATGCAACAGCAGAAAACTACTTTAAAGGGATGTTAGGCATTCTTGTGATTCAAGTTGCCCATTTCAGGGGAAGTTCCACCAGCCCTTTATCTTCTCCTCTGTCTCACACAAAAGCCCAGGTTCCCCCAGCCCCCAGTGACTCTTTCTGACCCCGTGACCTCTTCTCTAACCGTCCATCTCAGGAGTCAAACCCCAAATACTCTCATTTCACATGGGAAGCAGTATAGGCAGCTCATTTTCCTGAGTTTCAGCCCCACCATTACTTACATCCATGAGACTAAATCAGGTGCTTCTACAGGAAGACCTTTCCTGGGCCGGAGGGAGCCTATGCGGGCTTGAGAAGGAGCCCAGGCTGGCCAGCCGAGGCAGGAGGGAGAGCTGAGGTACTCCAGCCAAGAGTGAGGCTCTTTCTGTTGGGCCAGTCACCTAAGCTCTCTGGTCTTATGGTCAGCTTCTGTCAAACAAAAGCCTTCTCTTAGGCCTCTGCCTCTCCGCTGGAGGCCAGTGGCCCTCTGCTGGGTAGACAGGTTGTAAGGGTTCAATATCCTCAACTCTCAGTGTGGCCACGTGGAGCCTGGGCGGTGGATGAGCCATCCAGCAGCCTTGTTTCCAATCAGGAGCTGTAGTCCCGTGATCCCATTCTGTGCGCTGGGGCTTCCCCGGTGGCTTAGTGGTAAAGAATCTGTCTGCCAATGCAGGAGACGCGAGTTCAATCCCTGGGTCGGGAAGATCCCCTGGAGAAGGAAATAGCAACCCACTCCAGTATTCTTGCCTGGAAAATCCCATGGACAGAGGAACCAGGCAGGCAACAGTTTAGGGGATCACAAATAAGTCAGACATGACTTGATGTGGAAAGCTTGGGAGCCTTGGAAACTGGAGCTGTTGTCCCTCTCAATTCAAATAGTGTGCGACAGAGACTGGCATTTGAATGGCAGAAAGTCCAGTTGGTAATAGAGTGAGTGTTCATTGTTGGTGATGGGGAATCCTAAACAACTTCCTAAGAGCTTCCCTGGTGGCTCAGTCAGGAAAGAATCCGCCTGCAATGCAAGAGATTGCCTGCAATGCTGGAGACCTGGGTTCAATCTCTGGGTCAAGACGATCCCTCAAAGGATGGCAACCCACTCCAGTATTCTTGTTGGGAATCCCATGGACAGAAGAGCCTGCACGGCTATAGTCCATGGGGTCGCAAGCGTTGGACATGTCTTAGTGCTCAACCACCATTAATGTTAAAACTGCTGGTAGAGTGAACTCGTTTAGCTCATGCATTTAATTAGACACACAGTTGATTGGTTGGCAAAACCCAGCATGTCACAGTCGAGTCAGGAGACAGAATGTCCCTTTCCAGGGGAAGCAGTATAGGCAGCTCATTTTCCTGAGTTTCAGCCCCACCATTACTTACATCCATGAGACTAAATCAGGTGCTTCTACAGGAAGACCTTTCCTGGGCCGGAGGGAGCCTATGCGGGCTTGAGAAGGAGCCCAGGCTGGCCAGCCGAGGCAGGAGGGAGAGCTGAGGTACTCCAGCCAAGAGTGAGGCTCTTTCTGTTGGGCCAGTCACCTAAGCTCTCTGGTCTTATGGTCAGCTTCTGTCAAACAAAAGCCTTCTCTTAGGCCTCTGCCTCTCCGCTGGAGGCCAGTGGCCCTCTGCTGGGTAGACAGGTTGTAAGGGTTCAATATCCTCAACTCTCAGTGTGGCCACGTGGAGCCTGGGCGGTGGATGAGCCATCCAGCAGCCTTGTTTCCAATCAGGAGCTGTAGTCCCGTGATCCCATTCTGTGCGCTGGGGCTTCCCCGGTGGCTTAGTGGTAAAGAATCTGTCTGCCAATGCAGGAGACGCGAGTTCAATCCCTGGGTCGGGAAGATCCCCTGGAGAAGGAAATAGCAACCCACTCCAGTATTCTTGCCTGGAAAATCCCATGGACAGAGGAACCAGGCAGGCAACAGTTTAGGGGATCACAAATAAGTCAGACATGACTTGATGTGGAAAGCTTGGGAGCCTTGGAAACTGGAGCTGTTGTCCCTCTCAATTCAAATAGTGTGCGACAGAGACTGGCATTTGAATGGCAGAAAGTCCAGTTGGTAATAGAGTGAGTGTTCATTGTTGGTGATGGGGAATCCTAAACAACTTCCTAAGAGCTTCCCTGGTGGCTCAGTCAGGAAAGAATCCGCCTGCAATGCAAGAGATTGCCTGCAATGCTGGAGACCTGGGTTCAATCTCTGGGTCAAGACGATCCCTCAAAGGATGGCAACCCACTCCAGTATTCTTGCTTGGGGAATCCCATGGACAGAAGAGCCTGCACGGCTATAGTCCATGGGGTCGCAAGCGTTGGACATGTCTTAGTGCTCAACCACCATTAATGTTAAAACTGCTGGTAGAGTGAACTCGTTTAGCTCATGCATTTAATTAGACACACAGTTGATTGGGCTCCAATGAATAGAGTCCTGAATCAGGGGAAAGAAGACGTGGGTTTGCTCTCAGCTTTGTAGCATGTCACAGTCGAGTCAGGAGACAGAATGTCCCAGTTGTTTTAACAGCAAGAATTTAATGTAAGGAATTGCTGTCTAGGTAAGTGCAAAGGCAGAAGGCAGACTCTAAGGGATGATGGAAGGCAGCCCCTGCAGGAAGCGGGTGTCACACTCAGGGCTTAGGAAGCACAGAGAAGTAGGGATTATCATTTAGGGGCTTGGAGAAGGGGCCCCACAGAAGGGGACCTCGGACTTCCGTGGTGAGATTTCCAGGCAGCTGGGGCTGATGTCTGGGAGGCGAGCTCTGTGAGAACTGGGAGCACTGGACTCTGCTGCTGCCCTGGGAGGGGACTGGTGCTGCCAAGGGGAGCAGTGAGGCGGGGGTGATGCTCCCAGAAACAGGAAGCAGACAGGAAGTTGTGTCCTGCTTCTTCTTCCCTTCTCTGGCTTCTGCCTCCCCCTGGCAAAGCCTCTCAAGGAGCAGATGGCAAAGCAGAACTGGGGTTTTCAGAGTCTCCCAGCATCGGAATACAGTGGATTTAGAGTTGAGAAACAAGAACTTAATAACTGGCCCAGCCACTCACCAGCAGTCTTGTGTCTGATCTCCGTGGCATGAGATTTCTAAGTTTCGCGAGACTGGACTTTTCGCATCAACGTTTCCAGGAGGCTTCAGAGATGGGAGAGGGAAGAAGAGGCTAAGGGGAGAGCGTGAAGGAGGAGTTGCAAGTTCACTCAAACCCCCTCGAGCAGCCAGGTCCACGGGGCTCAGGGAGGACTGCTGCCAGGGCAGAAAGTCGGCAGTGCCTCTTAATATTTATAAATCCCTTTCCCAGGCTACGGGTGTTTGTTTGTATTAAAACAGGAACATGATAACAGAGCTATAAGTAGCTCCGTGCTCAGCCTGGCAAGGCAGGGAGTCAGGACAACTGAATTTGGCCACTGGAGGGAGAAGCTGAGGCTCCCGCCTGCCTGGGGTGAGGGTTGGGGCCCTTAGTGGGAATAGCAGCTGGCTTAGGTCACTGGGTTTGCCACGCAGCCGAAGGAGCTACTGAGTCCGGGGAACCTGTGCTCATGGCCAGCTAGCAAGTGTACCCTCCCTGTGGGGGCCTCGACATCCTGGGCTGACATACGGCCCGAATGGCTGGAAGCCACCATGGCAGGAGGGCAATGCCACGCAGGAAAGGTGGGTGTATCGGATCTTGCTGGGCTGGGCTGGAGGTGACTCTGCAGCCTGCAGAGGCCTGGGCAGGGCAGCCTGTCTATTGGAAGCAAGCCTGTCCGAGTCTAGTCTTGGTGCCGGCCCTTGTTTGCCGTGAGGGGACTAGAATCATTTCTACCCTCTAGGCCTCCTTCCTCATCTGTGTTGGAGAAGGCGGTCTCCAAGGTCCTACTAGAACTGACTATCAAAATGATTCATTGCAGAAGCATCGAAATGCATTAAGCCTGTAAAATAGATACATTTTTACAACAGAGAATTAAAAAGTCCTGAATAGGAAGCTCAGTGAGGTTGTCTGATGACTCAACGTCCCAGTAGATTGTTCACGGGACAGACAGCAGGAGTTTGGCTGCAAAATCTCTCTGAGCCCACGTGTTGTCATCGACGAAACCAGCCCTGCACGGTCTCAACTTTGCTTCTCCAGCTACTTGTACCTCCCGCCTGGCACACAGCAGTTAACATGGGCATCGGCCCAGACCCCACAACCTGGGCTCTGAGCCGTGTCCCCCACCCACAGGCTGCTCCACGCAGTTAGGCTGTCATGCTGGTTCGCCTGGCTCCACGCCCTCCTCTTTCTGACTTGGTGCCAAGCCCCATTTCCCCAGGGACGCTCTTGGCTCCCCCCAGCAATGCTTCTGGCTACCGACCCCCTGCTAGGCTGCCCCAGCCATGATTGCTCATCACCAGCCCAAACCTGACCTCTGCCCTCCTCTGGATCAGTGAGGGGAGTCCATAAGCTGGGGCCTTCCCAGGCACCTCCAGCTGCAACCACCAGGGACTCCATGCTCTGCTACAGAAGTAAACGCATGAGCAATAAAGGCAGTCGGTGACCTTTAAACACGAGATGGAAATCTTCACATCCTGGGCTGACCCCTGCATTTAAACGCTGGCTTAGGTCACTGGGTTTGCCACGCAGCAAGGAGCTACTGAGTCCGGGGAACCTGTGCTCATGGCCAGCTAGCAAGTGTACCCTCCCTGTGGGGGCCTCGACATCCTGGGCTGACATACGGCCCGAATGGCTGGAAGCCACCATGGCAGGAGGGCAATGCCACGCAGGAAAGGTGGGTGTATCGGATCTTGCTGGGCTGGGCTGGAGGTGACTCTGCAGCCTGCAGAGGCCTGGGCAGGGCAGCCTGTCTATTGGAAGCAAGCCTGTCCGAGTCTAGTCTTGGTGCCGGCCCTTGTTTGCCGTGAGGGGACTAGAATCATTTCTACCCTCTAGGCCTCCTTCCTCATCTGTGTTGGAGAAGGCGGTCTCCAAGGTCCTACTAGAACTGACTATCAAAATGATTCATTGCAGAAGCATCGAAATGCATTAAGCCTGTAAAATAGATACATTTTTACAACAGAGAATTAAAAAGTCCTGAATAGGAAGCTCAGTGAGGTTGTCTGATGACTCAACGTCCCAGTAGATTGTTCACGGGACAGACAGCAGGAGTTTGGCTGCAAAATCTCTCTGAGCCCACGTGTTGTCATCGACGAAACCAGCCCTGCACGGTCTCAACTTTGCTTCTCCAGCTACTTGTACCTCCCGCCTGGCACACAGCAGTTAACATGGGCATCGGCCCAGACCCCACAACCTGGGCTCTGAGCCGTGTCCCCCACCCACAGGCTGCTCCACGCAGTTAGGCTGTCATGCTGGTTCGCCTGGCTCCACGCCCTCCTCTTTCTGACTTGGTGCCAAGCCCCATTTCCCCAGGGACGCTCTTGGCTCCCCCCAGCAATGCTTCTGGCTACCGACCCCCTGCTAGGCTGCCCCAGCCATGATTGCTCATCACCAGCCCAAACCTGACCTCTGCCCTCCTCTGGATCAGTGAGGGGAGTCCATAAGCTGGGGCCTTCCCAGGCACCTCCAGCTGCAACCACCAGGGACTCCATGCTCTGCTACAGAAGTAAACGCATGAGCAATAAAGGCAGTCGGTGACCTTTAAACACGAGATGGAAATCTTCCAGGGCGACAGCCCCTCGCTGTTCACTGAACACTGGGGTTGGGGCCACTAGACTCCATCCTTCCTCTTACTCTATCCCAGGCTTCAATTATTTATTCACTGAAACTAGAACACGCCTCCCTCATATTAATAGTTCTTGCTGTAAGTGCAGTGGAACACAAGCACCTCAGTGCTCGGCACGTAGAAAGAGCTCAGAATTTATTAAATAGATGCGTAAATATATGAATGAATCAAAGCCTGTCCTCATTTGGAACCTCCCTGGTGGTCCAGTGGCTGGGACTCTGTGCTCCCAATGCAGGAGTTTGATCCTGGGTCAGGAAACTAGCTCCCACATGCCACAAACCACAACTAAGGCCTGGCACAGCCAAATACATAAATACCAGAAAAGAAAAAAAAGGCTATTTTGGTTTATATTTGCAGCTGTGATGATGTGACTGCAGTATGCCAATTGGAAGATAAAAATTCCTGCAAGCAACTATCTTTTAAAACAAATTTTATATCTGAACCCACAGGAAACTAGGTCGAGTTTTAGCTGGTTGTCCAGTCTCTGGACACAGAACAAACGGGTAGAAGAAACCTTTGTGAGTCAGTCTTGCTTGTGGAGAGCCACCTAGAGTTAATTAGAAACCTACACTGTGGGTGATGTTTGAACAGTACAGTTTCATTCGCCCAGGGGCACAGAGTAACTCTAGCTAAATTAACCCTGGATGCCTAGCGGTGGCCGGAGAGGGATGATGTGTCTCTTGCCCAGCAAATATTTCAAGGTACACTGCTCGGTCAAAGTTCTCTAAACCATATACTTCTTATTGGTCTATGTTATCAATGGCCTTCATCAGCATCTGTTTCTTTTCATGTACAACTCAGCTTAGTCAATGTCCTGATTTCTAGGTAGTAACACCTGAATTCAGAATTTTTCTGAAGGGCTAAAAAGAAGGCAGCATAATCTTTGTTTTACTGCAGGGTTTGCCTGTTGGGGACTCCAAAGAGACCCACTGCCAGTAATAATATTAATATAATGGCAAAACAATGTATCTATTGCATGAGTTTTATGGAAAATATCTGGGACTCCATGCTCTGCTACAGAAGTAAACGCATGAGCAATAAAGGCAGTCGGTGACCTTTAAACACGAGATGGAAATCTTCCAGGGCGACAGCCCCTCGCTGTTCACTGAACACTGGGGTTGGGGCCACTAGACTCCATCCTTCCTCTTACTCTATCCCAGGCTTCAATTATTTATTCACTGAAACTAGAACACGCCTCCCTCATATTAATAGTTCTTGCTGTAAGTGCAGTGGAACACAAGCACCTCAGTGCTCGGCACGTAGAAAGAGCTCAGAATTTATTAAATAGATGCGTAAATATATGAATGAATCAAAGCCTGTCCTCATTTGGAACCTCCTGGTGGTCCAGTGGCTGGGACTCTGTGCTCCCAATGCAGGAGTTTGATCCTGGGTCAGGAAACTAGCTCCCACATGCCACAAACCACAACTAAGGCCTGGCACAGCCAAATACATAAATACCAGAAAAGAAAAAAAAGGCTATTTTGGTTTATATTTGCAGCTGTGATGATGTGACTGCAGTATGCCAATTGGAAGATAAAAATTCCTGCAAGCAACTATCTTTTAAAACAAATTTTATATCTGAACCCACAGGAAACTAGGTCGAGTTTTAGCTGGTTGTCCAGTCTCTGGACACAGAACAAACGGGTAGAAGAAACCTTTGTGAGTCAGTCTTGCTTGTGGAGAGCCACCTAGAGTTAATTAGAAACCTACACTGTGGGTGATGTTTGAACAGTACAGTTTCATTCGCCCAGGGGCACAGAGTAACTCTAGCTAAATTAACCCTGGATGCCTAGCGGTGGCCGGAGAGGGATGATGTGTCTCTTGCCCAGCAAATATTTCAAGGTACACTGCTCGGTCAAAGTTCTCTAAACCATATACTTCTTATTGGTCTATGTTATCAATGGCCTTCATCAGCATCTGTTTCTTTTCATGTACAACTCAGCTTAGTCAATGTCCTGATTTCTAGGTAGTAACACCTGAATTCAGAATTTTTCTGAAGGGCTAAAAAGAAGGCAGCATAATCTTTGTTTTACTGCAGGGTTTGCCTGTTGGGGACTCCAAAGAGACCCACTGCCAGTAATAATATTAATATAATGGCAAAACAATGTATCTATTGCATGAGTTTTATGGAAAATATCTGACCACAATCACATGAGGGAGGGCTCATTATTCCCCTTTTAGAGATGGCAAAACTGAGCACAAGTTAATTTGCCAGGATGAATATATCAGGTGGGTGGTGGAGTCAGTGTTCACAGGGCCATCTCAGCCCCATCCTGCTCCAAAGGGAGGTTGCCCCAGAGACAGATGACAGAGCTCACACACGCGTGTGATGAGCCATCCGTGGCCGGAAGTGGAGGCTGATCAGTTGTGGGATGTCCAGCTTTGGAAGAAAACAGCACAAAGAGAGGGAAACTGATCAGCTACGGACACGTGTAGACTGCCATAAGACTGCTGCTGGGGTCTCGGTCCTGGCTAAGGAAGGAGGGCACTCTGGATTCCACAGTGCCCAGCCTCTGGGTCCATCCCCTGCGCCTGGGAAATCTATCTTTACAGGAGACCAAGCACTAGCTCCTGGGACGAAAGCTGAGAAGTCTGTATCCTCCTGCCCTCCCGTCCCCAATGGTAGTCGCAGTGGGCCTGGTGGTGGCCAGGACGGTGGTGGTGAGGCAGGCGTGAGCGATGAGGCTCGGTGCCCGGCAGCCGTGGGCGCGGTGGTCCACAGGCGAGCGGTGGTCATGGACAATCCGAGGCTGCAGAGCTGACGGGAGAGTAGCCTCTGGAGGAGACGCGCGTGGCTGAAATATACACAACTGAATAATGAACTGAAACCTGAACACTGAACCTTCCCCACCTTCACAGTTCCTGACGGGACTCCACCGCTTTGGTTGGCCAGCCTCTCTCCCTCCTTCTCCCCTCTCCTGGGGAGTGAGCCCCCATTCCCTCCTGCTCTTTGGCAGGGTTTTGCTGTATTTGCTCACCTGTTGAAAACTTGCTTGGGACATTTCTTCATTCCTAATTGACTCATCTAAGATATTTTGGTTAAAAAGATACTCTTCCCTTGAAAAATTCTCTTTTGATTTTTTGATGGGGCCAGGTAAAGAGGGTAAGCCAATGTTCTTATTTCTTATCCTTTGAATGCTCCATTTTATGGAAATCTAGTATTAATAAACACAAAAGCAATTGTTTTCAAGTTTTTCCCCCAATAGAAGGTTTATTTTTTCAAATAATATGCAGAATCTCAAGATATGAAGCATGTTCAATATTTAAAATTGAGGTGAAATTCTCATAACCATTTTATTTTATTTTTATTGAAGTAAAGCTGTTTACAGTGGTGTATTAGTTTAAGGTGTACAGAAAAGTGAGTAATCCATTCTTTTTCAGATTCTGTTCCCAAATAAGTTGTTACAGAATACTGAGCAGAGTTCCCTGTGCTATACAGGAGGTCCTTATTAATCATCTATTTTATATATTACTGTGTATATATTAATCTACATAGCATGTGCAGATAGATCTTAGTTCCCTGACCAGATTGAACGCCCCCAACCCCTTGCAATGCAAGTGCAGACTCTTAACCACTGGACCTCCAAGCAAGTCCCATCTCTGCTTTGTAAAAAGTTCCTTTGTATCCTTTTTTATTAGAATCCACATATAAGTGTTATCACATATTTGCCTTTGACTTCCTTCACTCTATTTGATGGTCTCTGAAAGTGAGGTCGTTCAGTTGTGTCTGACTCTTTGCATGGATGAGCCATGGAATTCTCCAGGCAGTGCTGGAGTGGGGAGCCATTCCCTTCTCCAGGGGATCTTCCTGACCCAGGAATCAACCCGGGATCTCCTGCATGGCAGCTGGATTCTTTGCTAGCTGAGCTACAAGGGAATCCCTCTAGGTCCGTCCATATTGCTGCAAATGGATTACCCATTTTAAAGTCAGAAATCAAGTGGCATTTGACACATTCACAACGCTGGTATCTGCCTCTCTGGATCTGAAAGCATTCTACCTCGAATTGAGACTTAAACCCGGGAGCCAGACCTGATCAAACCCTACTTGGGACTTGAACCCACATGGCTGAGGCTGCACCCCAGCCAAAACCCTGCTTGGGACTTGAACCTACATAGTCAGGACTCAATCCCAGACAGAAACTCCATTTGGGACTTGAACCCACACGGCCGGGACTTAATCCAGCACTCACCAACATCTGGACCCACTGAGGCTCAGGTTCTTTGTGCCTCAATGCAGAAGGAATTCAGCCAGAGGCAGAGTAATAGGCAAGAAGAGGATTTATTAGGATAGGGCACTTGTAAGAGGTTCAAATAATATGCAGAATCTCAAGATATGAAGCATGTTCAATATTTAAAATTGAGGTGAAATTCTCATAACCATTTTATTTTATTTTTATTGAAGTAAAGCTGTTTACAGTGGTGTATTAGTTTAAGGTGTACAGAAAAGTGAGTAATCCATTCTTTTTCAGATTCTGTTCCCAAATAAGTTGTTACAGAATACTGAGCAGAGTTCCCTGTGCTATACAGGAGGTCCTTATTAATCATCTATTTTATATATTACTGTGTATATATTAATCTACATAGCATGTGCAGATAGATCTTAGTTCCCTGACCAGATTGAACGCCCCCAACCCCTTGCAATGCAAGTGCAGACTCTTAACCACTGGACCTCCAAGCAAGTCCCATCTCTGCTTTGTAAAAAGTTCCTTTGTATCCTTTTTTATTAGAATCCACATATAAGTGTTATCACATATTTGCCTTTGACTTCCTTCACTCTATTTGATGGTCTCTGAAAGTGAGGTCGTTCAGTTGTGTCTGACTCTTTGCATGGATGAGCCATGGAATTCTCCAGGCAGTGCTGGAGTGGGGAGCCATTCCCTTCTCCAGGGGATCTTCCTGACCCAGGAATCAACCCGGGATCTCCTGCATGGCAGCTGGATTCTTTGCTAGCTGAGCTACAAGGGAATCCCTCTAGGTCCGTCCATATTGCTGCAAATGGATTACCCATTTTAAAGTCAGAAATCAAGTGGCATTTGACACATTCACAACGCTGGTATCTGCCTCTCTGGATCTGAAAGCATTCTACCTCGAATTGAGACTTAAACCCGGGAGCCAGACCTGATCAAACCCTACTTGGGACTTGAACCCACATGGCTGAGGCTGCACCCCAGCCAAAACCCTGCTTGGGACTTGAACCTACATAGTCAGGACTCAATCCCAGACAGAAACTCCATTTGGGACTTGAACCCACACGGCCGGGACTTAATCCAGCACTCACCAACATCTGGACCCACTGAGGCTCAGGTTCTTTGTGCCTCAATGCAGAAGGAATTCAGCCAGAGGCAGAGTAATAGGCAAGAAGAGGATTTATTAGGATAGGGCACTTGTAAGAGGTACAAGCAGGCAGGCAGGAAAGCTCTGCTCTGTCCTCCTGATTGGGTGGGCAGCAATATGTATATATATATATATGAGGGTAGACGACCGCATTTTTCAAGTAGACATTGATACAGACGTAAGGCATACATCATTCGCCCCTCCTTCCCCAGCTCTTCCTGCTTTATTGAGTAAGACGCAGCATTCTTGAGTTATTGTTAACTTACTGGCCTCCCAACTTTTCCCAGGTTTTAGCCTTCTACCTACAGTCCCCTACTAGGACTTTACAACTATGCAACTATTCCATTCTGTCCCTATCAGATTTGCCTATTCTGGGCATTTCATGTCAATAAAGTCACACATTATGTGACCTTTTTTGTCTAACTCTTTCATTTAACATAGTATTTTCAGGGTTCATTTAAGTTCTAGTATGAGTTAGAATTTCCTTCCTTTTTATGGCTGAATAATATTCCAGAGTGTGGATAACAACTTGCTTGCCCATTGCTTTTATTTATTTATTTATTTTTAAAAAACCTTTTATTTCTTTATTTTTGGCTGTGCTGGGTCTTTGCTGATGGGTGGGTTTAGCTTCTCTGCAGTATGTGGGATCTTCCTGGTTCAGGGATCGAACCTGTGTCTTCTGCATTGGCAGACAGGTTCTTATCTACTGAGCCACAAGGGAAGCCCTACCCTTTGCTTTTAAAACTTAACCAAGTTTCAAAACCTTGATTACTGAAACATACACTCTTCTGCTCTGTTTGAACCAGAAATGGAGCCTTGAGATCCTCCTCCACATCTAACTTTCCCCTCTAAAGAGCTCCTGACACTCCTGTGAGCTTGGTAGGGCACCTGGTCTCCAGGGGAGCTTTTCGCTCCCTGAAGGAACCACAGTGTAACAGAAGTTCAGGGTTTCTGCAGAATGAATAAAAGTCTCTGCCACTACAAAGAATACATGTATCTATATTGAAATTGAATGCATTCGTGCAAAAGAGTGACCGATGGTTACTAACTGGAATCCTGGGAGGAAGGAGGCCGACCAGCGCAGGGTCTTTCGGGGGCCTATCTCTTGCCCCAGCAGCGGGCTGCAGGCACGTCCTCCACCTTGGACGTGCAGGTCTGCCTACCTGCAATCTGGGCTTTTTACGACTTCACTTGTGGAAACTCAAGCCACGCCTGGGTAAGTACATTCTGCACACACCACTCCAGAAACAGGTGCCAGACGGCTGGCGTCATCGTGTTTCCACAAGTTTTCTTTGTTTTTCCACGTTATTTACGGTGGAATTTTCCCAGGTGCAAACAGGAAGCCCTTGGAGCAGTTTCCTCCTTTCTAGAAGGAAAGGTTTGTCTACAGCGTAACTAGGACTTTACAACTATGCAACTATTCCATTCTGTCCCTATCAGATTTGCCTATTCTGGGCATTTCATGTCAATAAAGTCACACATTATGTGACCTTTTTTGTCTAACTCTTTCATTTAACATAGTATTTTCAGGGTTCATTTAAGTTCTAGTATGAGTTAGAATTTCCTTCCTTTTTATGGCTGAATAATATTCCAGAGTGTGGATAACAACTTGCTTGCCCATTGCTTTTATTTATTTATTTATTTTTAAAAAACCTTTTATTTCTTTATTTTTGGCTGTGCTGGGTCTTTGCTGATGGGTGGGTTTAGCTTCTCTGCAGTATGTGGGATCTTCCTGGTTCAGGGATCGAACCTGTGTCTTCTGCATTGGCAGACAGGTTCTTATCTACTGAGCCACAAGGGAAGCCCTACCCTTTGCTTTTAAAACTTAACCAAGTTTCAAAACCTTGATTACTGAAACATACACTCTTCTGCTCTGTTTGAACCAGAAATGGAGCCTTGAGATCCTCCTCCACATCTAACTTTCCCCTCTAAAGAGCTCCTGACACTCCTGTGAGCTTGGTAGGGCACCTGGTCTCCAGGGGAGCTTTTCGCTCCCTGAAGGAACCACAGTGTAACAGAAGTTCAGGGTTTCTGCAGAATGAATAAAAGTCTCTGCCACTACAAAGAATACATGTATCTATATTGAAATTGAATGCATTCGTGCAAAAGAGTGACCGATGGTTACTAACTGGAATCCTGGGAGGAAGGAGGCCGACCAGCGCAGGGTCTTTCGGGGGCCTATCTCTTGCCCCAGCAGCGGGCTGCAGGCACGTCCTCCACCTTGGACGTGCAGGTCTGCCTACCTGCAATCTGGGCTTTTTACGACTTCACTTGTGGAAACTCAAGCCACGCCTGGGTAAGTACATTCTGCACACACCACTCCAGAAACAGGTGCCAGACGGCTGGCGTCATCGTGTTTCCACAAGTTTTCTTTGTTTTTCCACGTTATTTACGGTGGAATTTTCCCAGGTGCAAACAGGAAGCCCTTGGAGCAGTTTCCTCCTTTCTAGAAGGAAAGGTTTGTCCCCCTCCCCCTACTCGCCCCAAAGCGTAAGGGCGAGCGGGTGACTCATGGTGCCCCTGCTCCCGGGGCAGGACTGTCTGGCTCCGTGGTGCGGCCAATCAGATCACAGGGGCCAGCGCTGGTTTGGATAAGCCTTTGCTGAAAGGAGCCCAGCTAATGTACAAACGGGAAAATCCTCTGCGTGAAAGGCCAGCCTCAATGGGCTGGGAAGTGCTGATGTTTGTGTATTCACCACGGGCTCTGCAGGCTCTGCCCAGGTATGGTGTGCAGCTGGTTTGTGTCAGCGTCGTGGGTGGAGACTGTTTGGGCTCCTTGCCCAACGGTTTGAGGTGGGTCAGTGCCTCTGCTTAGACCTCGCCCGCTTCTGAATGGAGAAAGAGAAAGTCCAATTGCTGACACGCAGACTTTCCGTGGGCCTCGGCCTCCAGAATCAACAGTCTATCTCCCACCGTAAGTACATGGCAGGGTGGTACTTCGTCTCTGGTCTCAGGGAAGCCGAGGGGCTTCGTTCTAGAGGTCACGCGGAGAGCCTTCGACGCAGCCAGGCTTCCCTCCAGGGGTTTTGAAATGTACACTGAGCCTGAAATAGTTTTAAAAGCTGGTTTTAAAAAATCGAGTTCAATAGATAACTAATGAGAACTGACTGTATAGCACAGGGAACTCTGCTCAGTGCCCTGTGGACCTGAAGAGAGGAAACAAATGAATACGTATAGCTGAATGCATTCGTGCAAAGAGTGACCGATGGTTACTAACTGGAATCCTGGGAGGAAGGAGGCCGACCAGCGCAGGGTCTTTCGGGGGCCTATCTCTTGCCCCAGCAGCGGGCTGCAGGCACGTCCTCCACCTTGGACGTGCAGGTCTGCCTACCTGCAATCTGGGCTTTTTACGACTTCACTTGTGGAAACTCAAGCCACGCCTGGGTAAGTACATTCTGCACACACCACTCCAGAAACAGGTGCCAGACGGCTGGCGTCATCGTGTTTCCACAAGTTTTCTTTGTTTTTCCACGTTATTTACGGTGGAATTTTCCCAGGTGCAAACAGGAAGCCCTTGGAGCAGTTTCCTCCTTTCTAGAAGGAAAGGTTTGTCCCCCTCCCCCTACTCGCCCCAAAGCGTAAGGGCGAGCGGGTGACTCATGGTGCCCCTGCTCCCGGGGCAGGACTGTCTGGCTCCGTGGTGCGGCCAATCAGATCACAGGGGCCAGCGCTGGTTTGGATAAGCCTTTGCTGAAAGGAGCCCAGCTAATGTACAAACGGGAAAATCCTCTGCGTGAAAGGCCAGCCTCAATGGGCTGGGAAGTGCTGATGTTTGTGTATTCACCACGGGCTCTGCAGGCTCTGCCCAGGTATGGTGTGCAGCTGGTTTGTGTCAGCGTCGTGGGTGGAGACTGTTTGGGCTCCTTGCCCAACGGTTTGAGGTGGGTCAGTGCCTCTGCTTAGACCTCGCCCGCTTCTGAATGGAGAAAGAGAAAGTCCAATTGCTGACACGCAGACTTTCCGTGGGCCTCGGCCTCCAGAATCAACAGTCTATCTCCCACCGTAAGTACATGGCAGGGTGGTACTTCGTCTCTGGTCTCAGGGAAGCCGAGGGGCTTCGTTCTAGAGGTCACGCGGAGAGCCTTCGACGCAGCCAGGCTTCCCTCCAGGGGTTTTGAAATGTACACTGAGCCTGAAATAGTTTTAAAAGCTGGTTTTAAAAAATCGAGTTCAATAGATAACTAATGAGAACTGACTGTATAGCACAGGGAACTCTGCTCAGTGCCCTGTGGTCACCCATCTGGGGAGGAAATGCAAAAGAGAGGAAACAAATGAATACGTATAGCTGATTCACTTTGCTGTATGCTTTGCAGAAACTAACACAACATTGTAAAGCCATTGCACTCCAATAAAAACTCTGAAAAAGCTAGATGTTCTGATTCTTGAGAAAATTCATTGCCTTTTACTTGGTGAATGAGTTTTAAAAATTAATATTACATTGAACCGTGTGTAATTCCAGCTGTGTGTGGTTCAGCCTGGCAGGTACAAGGAAGTTATTTTAATGGATAAGGGCACAGTGACGGTAACACTCAGCCTTGTTTCCTAACAAGGCATCACTGCAAATGAACAGAAAAAATAGACGGAAGTGATTTATTTTAAATAAATGAAAAATTTTATGTTCTGTAAGTAAGCACATTTTTATTTTTTTTGGTCCATCTTATAAGTGGCAAAATGGCAAAAAAGATGGGCACTTGCAACTTTTGATTAAAAAGTTGGGAAGGAGAGAGTTGATCGCTACAGTGACATCACTCATAATTTTCTCAGTTTGGCGAGCATTTTATTTATTAATTTTTAAAAAACTTTTTCTGTTGAAGTGTAACCGGTGAACACTGTTGTGATAGTTTCATATGGTCAGTAAGGAGACTCAGCTACATATGTACATGTATCCATTCTCTTGGTGGCGTTTTTAAAAGAACTTGTTCAAAATATTTATATTTTATTTTCCTAGGACTGTTGAATACACATAGTACAATGTAGCTCCATTGGAAGGTGCCAGACTGCTCTCACTCAATATTGGTTGAATGGCTAAGCAAATCGATGGACACATTTTCTTTTGAATAAGTCCATCACTGAAGTTTTCTGAGGGAATGGTGTGATAGCGTTCCTGCCCTGAAAGAAATCTTGGAATTTTTCAGCGTTAGCCTCCCCAGCTGGGCCTTTGATAAGTGCCAGGCTTTCTGTGCAGCCTCAGTTTCCCCACTGAATTAACTGAAATAGTTTTAAAAGCTGGTTTTAAAAAATCGAGTTCAATAGATAACTAATGAGAACTGACTGTATAGCACAGGGAACTCTGCTCAGTGCCCTGTGGTCACCCATCTGGGGAGGAAATGCAAAAGAGAGGAAACAAATGAATACGTATAGCTGATTCACTTTGCTGTATGCTTTGCAGAAACTAACACAACATTGTAAAGCCATTGCACTCCAATAAAAACTCTGAAAAAGCTAGATGTTCTGATTCTTGAGAAAATTCATTGCCTTTTACTTGGTGAATGAGTTTTAAAAATTAATATTACATTGAACCGTGTGTAATTCCAGCTGTGTGTGGTTCAGCCTGGCAGGTACAAGGAAGTTATTTTAATGGATAAGGGCACAGTGACGGTAACACTCAGCCTTGTTTCCTAACAAGGCATCACTGCAAATGAACAGAAAAAATAGACGGAAGTGATTTATTTTAAATAAATGAAAAATTTTATGTTCTGTAAGTAAGCACATTTTTATTTTTTTTGGTCCATCTTATAAGTGGCAAAATGGCAAAAAAGATGGGCACTTGCAACTTTTGATTAAAAAGTTGGGAAGGAGAGAGTTGATCGCTACAGTGACATCACTCATAATTTTCTCAGTTTGGCGAGCATTTTATTTATTAATTTTTAAAAAACTTTTTCTGTTGAAGTGTAACCGGTGAACACTGTTGTGATAGTTTCATATGGTCAGTAAGGAGACTCAGCTACATATGTACATGTATCCATTCTCTTGGGGGCGTTTTAACAGAACTTGTTCAAAATATTTATATTTTATTTTCCTAGGACTGTTGAATACACATAGTACAATGTAGCTCCATTGGAAGGTGCCAGACTGCTCTCACTCAATATTGGTTGAATGGCTAAGCAAATCGATGGACACATTTTCTTTTGAATAAGTCCATCACTGAAGTTTTCTGAGGGAATGGTGTGATAGCGTTCCTGCCCTGAAAGAAATCTTGAATCAGAAGGAAGGAGCCTGGGGTCTGTTTCCAGCGTTAGCCTCCCCAGCTGGGCCTTTGATAAGTGCCAGGCTTTCTGTGCAGCCTCAGTTTCCCCACTGAATTAACTGATAGTCTCTAAGGCTCCAGCTCGAAAAGTCTGTGATTTAATTTCTTTGCTTATTGAAGAATAGTTGATTGAATGCAGTGTTTTGTTGGGTCTTCCCTGGCAATCCTGTGGTAGAGACTTGCTGCTCCCAGTGTTTGATCCTTGGTCAGGAAACCAGGATCCTGCATGTCATGTCATGCAGCAAAAAATAAAAATAAAATGTTTTAAAAGGTAGGCATTCTTATTATTAAAAAAAATACAATATTGTGTTAATTACTGTTGTATAACCAAGTGATTCTGTTATACACACGCCTATATATACATATATTGTTGTTTAGTTGCTACATTGTGTCCAGCTCGTCGTTGACCCCATGGACTGTAACCTGCTGAGCACCTCTGTCCGTGGATTTGCCAAGGCAAGAATACAGGAATGAGCTGCCGTTTCCTTCTCTAGACGCTCTTCTCCACCCAGGAACGGAACTCCCATCTGTACTGCCAGGCAGATTCTCTACCACGGAGACACCAGGGAAGCTGATAAATACATATACACATTCTTTTTAAAAATATTATTTTCCAGTATGGTTCAGCACAGGATATTGAATATAGCTCTCTGAGCTATAGTGTAGGAACTCGTTGTTTATCTGTTCTCTATATAAAAGCTTAGATTGGAGCCATATGGCTGATAATGGCATTATTTTGTTCTTTTTTATGGTCAAGCAGTAGTCCGTTGTAGAATATGTACCACATCTTCTTTATCCGCTCACCTATTGATGGACACTTAGGCTGCTTCCGTGGCTTTGCTATTGTGAATAGTGCTCCTATGAACACAAGGTTGCATGTATGGAGAAGTCTGTCCTTTTAAAAGCTTTCTGTAACGTACTTTTTCCTCCTCGAAAGTGAACAAACAGCTCTGTTCCTGCTTGTGTTACGGGATCTCATGAACTCCACTGGGAGATGTTGGCAGACGTCCTGGGTTCCTCGTGGGCAGTGTGGGAAGCACCCTTAGGGTGATGAGGGTTAATAAGCACCGTCATCAGGTGAGCCCCATGCAGTGACTCTGGGTGTCTGGGCCACAAGCCACCTTCCACGATTATTTATTCCTTGTCTGGCTACCATTACCCATTTTCCTCAGCAAGAGAACTGTGTGGCCCTCATCGAAATATGTGCAGAAGTGAAACTGATTTGCTGAAACAAGTGTTGAGTAGAGAAATATAAAATCCACATGTTCCCGAGGAGCAGCGGATGTCACACCTGCTGAGGCTGGACACCCAGTTCTGCTGTCCCCAGTGTTGGGGACTCTAGTCACACTCCGGGTTTCCAAACCCAACACAATTAGAAACAGAAAACACTCTGACAGCGGCGTGCCTCAAGCTCTCCTTGGCAGACCGGCCCCTTTTGTCACTCCGTTTGTGTATATACATTTATGTGTACGTTGGCGTGAAGTCAGACGCTCCGTAACAAACTCGTCTTTCAGAAGTGTCTGCCAGTCGTGGGTGGGAATAAGACACCAGCCTGTACTGGGAAAGACGGCGGGGTAGCACATGGCAAAGGAAAACCCTTCAAAAAGCAGTTTTTCATGACGTGGCTGCAGCCTCTGGTTTTTCAGTTCAGGGAGATGAGCAGGCAGAAAAAGCCCCAGGCCTTCTTCAGTTTCACAGATGAACCCTTTCGTTTCTTTCAGTCTCCACGAATCAAATTCGGAGGGACGCTGAGCACCCTGATCGTCATGGGCAACGAAAACAGCGCCTCAGGCAGCCAGGTGGGTGTCCCGGGTCTTCCCCTTGACCTGCACGGGTCTCTCAAGCGACACGACTGGACTTTCTTTGGCATCTCCCCTCGTTCCAGGAACGAGTGAGTTAAAACTCATATTGTGGGCTTCCCTGGTGGTCCAGTGGGTAAGGACACCGCCTTGCAGTGCAAGGGGCGCCGGTTCGATCCCTGGCCTGGGAAGATCCCACGTGCCGCGGAGCGGCTGGACTGATGTGTCCAATCACCGAGACGGAGCTCTGGAGCGCATGCGCCCAGATCCAGTGCTCTGCAGCCAGAGACGCCACCACGATGGGAGGCCCACATGGGCCAAAGAACAAAGATGGATGAAAATAGAGAAATGAAAGACCAATAGAAGTGGCCCACCTGCTCCCCTCACTCCCTACCCCACCCCCTACAAAATAAATAAATAAACAAATCTTTAAAAAAAAAAAAAGTCACATTGTGGCCAGATACACATGGGCATACTCGTATCCCTGTAGGTGTTTTTTATTCCATTTTCAGAATATTTGTATTAAGTCTACCCCTTATTTTATGAACTACGTAAAAACTAGTTTTACTTTTTATTCTGTGTTTTTAAAATTGACACAGGAGAGTTTGGCATATTTTTCCTGGATTGTGCCCCTTCCCCATCCACTGACCTACATGGATATGCCAGTGGAGGTGAAAATAAACTCATTTCCACACTCCCCTACCTATCCCTACCTCCCAGAAAACTTACAGTCCAGAAAAAGTAGTTTTAAAATCTATCACTGTTGAGCAGATTAAATGTGAACTATTCTTTCCATGTTAGGTAAGGTTTTCGAAGTTGAGGACTAGACTTTAATTGTGTGTAACACTGAGATGTTAAAATAAATACGTATTTTATAGTTTTCCATTTTTAAAGTTTGAGACTTGTAATTCAAAGCTCTGAACAAACTTAGGAAAACACTGATCCAACACTTTCCATTGATCTAACACACAATGGAAATTTCGGATTAATAGTATGTAGAGTTGCTTTTTTTTTTTTTTAAGTAACACATTATAACATTTATTTTTGTTTATTTATCTTTTTGGGGGGTGGGGTGGGGAGGGAGGGGAACGGGCGGGCCACTTCTATTGGTCTTTCATTTCTCTATTTTTCATCTGTCTTTGTTCTTTGGCTCCTGTGGGCCTCCCATCGCGGTGGCCTCTGTCATCGCAGAGCGCCCCAGAGCTCCGGCTCGGTAATTGGACACATCAGTCCAGCTGGTCTGCAGCACGTGGGATCTTCCCAGGCCAGGGATCGAACTGGCGCCCCTTACACTGCAAGGTGGTGTCCTTACCCACTGGACCACCAGGGAAGTCTGCTTTTTAAAAAAAATTTTGGCCTCTTTTATCGGTCTTATTTTCACTTATTTTCATCTATCTTCTATTCTTTGGCCTGTGTGGGCCTCCCATCTCAGTGGTCTCCCTCGTTGCAGAGCACTGGCTCTGGGCGCGTACTCTCTAGAGAGCTGGCTTATAATTGCACACACCAGCCCAGCTGCTCCGCTGCACGTAGGATCTTCCCGGGTCAGGGATCGAACCGGTGCCCCTTGCACTGCAAGGCAGACTCTTTACCCACTGGACCCCTATGGAACCCCCAGCATGGAATTTTTTGAATGAGAAAATTGGACCTAAAAGCCACTCTAAGACAATTCATTTTCCTTCTGCTTTTTTCTTCCATACTATCCTTTCTCAAGCAGGGAAACAGGAATCATCAAAAGAAAGGTGAGGACTTCCCTGGGGACCTAGTAGTTAGGATTCTGGCTTTCACCGCCATGGCCTGAGTTCAGTCCGTGGTCTGGGAGCTGAGATCCTGCAAGTGGTCCACAGTGCAGATAAAAAAAAAAAAAAAAAAAAGTGTAGGAGCCACCAGGGAATTCCCTAAAAAAATAAATAAATAAATGAAAAGAAAAGGTGGCAAACGTCAATCTTGAGGGGCAGACGACAAACAGTAGTTGTGTTAAATGACCCTTGGGAGCCAATAGGGAGAGGCGAGGACTGTGGCAGACGGCATACTCTCTCATTGTCTAGAAAAAGCGGCCGTCATCCACTCCAGTGGAGGTTGCCACGTGGCAATGCGGCCTGGCGATTCAAGACATTCCTGTATCTTCAGGAGAAGCCAGGAACCTGTGCTTTTTTTCTAAAAATCTGAACGTATTTAAAATTAACCTTTGTTCTTGTCGTGACTGAGAGAATGGCAGGTTGACACGCTCTTGTAAGAAATAATACAGAGAGGGACTTCCCTGGTGGTCCAGTGGTTAAGACTTCTCCTTCCAGTGCAGGGGCCATGGGTTTGATCCCTGATGGGGGAGCTAAGATCCCACATGCCTTGTGGCCAAGAAGCCAAAACATAAAACAGAAACACTATTGTAACAAATTCAGTAACGACTTTAAAAATATAGTCCACCACATACAAAAAATCTTTAAAAGATTTTTTAGAAAAGAAATAATACAGAGAGATCCGATGTACCTTTACCTAGTTTCCACCAAAGGCAGCATTCTAGGAAACTAGAGTACAGAGGCCTGTGTGGGCCTCCCATCTCAGTGGTCTCCCTCGTTGCAGAGCACTGGCTCTGGGCGCGTACTCTCTAGAGAGCTGGCTTATAATTGCACACACCAGCCCAGCTGCTCCGCTGCACGTAGGATCTTCCCGGGTCAGGGATCGAACCGGTGCCCCTTGCACTGCAAGGCAGACTCTTTACCCACTGGACCCCTATGGAACCCCCAGCATGGAATTTTTTGAATGAGAAAATTGGACCTAAAAGCCACTCTAAGACAATTCATTTTCCTTCTGCTTTTTTCTTCCATACTATCCTTTCTCAAGCAGGGAAACAGGAATCATCAAAAGAAAGGTGAGGACTTCCCTGGGGACCTAGTAGTTAGGATTCTGGCTTTCACCGCCATGGCCTGAGTTCAGTCCGTGGTCTGGGAGCTGAGATCCTGCAAGTGGTCCACAGTGCAGATAAAAAAAAAAAAAAAAAAAAAGTGTAGGAGCCACCAGGGAATTCCCTAAAAAAATAAATAAATAAATGAAAAGAAAAGGTGGCAAACGTCAATCTTGAGGGGCAGACGACAAACAGTAGTTGTGTTAAATGACCCTTGGGAGCCAATAGGGAGAGGCGAGGACTGTGGCAGACGGCATACTCTCTCATTGTCTAGAAAAAGCGGCCGTCATCCACTCCAGTGGAGGTTGCCACGTGGCAATGCGGCCTGGCGATTCAAGACATTCCTGTATCTTCAGGAGAAGCCAGGAACCTGTGCTTTTTTTCTAAAAATCTGAACGTATTTAAAATTAACCTTTGTTCTTGTCGTGACTGAGAGAATGGCAGGTTGACACGCTCTTGTAAGAAATAATACAGAGAGGGACTTCCCTGGTGGTCCAGTGGTTAAGACTTCTCCTTCCAGTGCAGGGGCCATGGGTTTGATCCCTGATGGGGGAGCTAAGATCCCACATGCCTTGTGGCCAAGAAGCCAAAACATAAAACAGAAACACTATTGTAACAAATTCAGTAACGACTTTAAAAATATAGTCCACCACATACAAAAAAATCTTTAAAAGATTTTTTTAGAAAAGAAATAATACAGAGAGATCCGATGTACCCTTTACCTAGTTTCCACCAAAGGCAGCATTCTAGGAAACTAGAGTACAGAATCACAATCCAGATACTGACATTGACACCATCTAGATACAGAACATTTCCAGAGACGGGATTTCTTGTGTTGCTCTTGTAGCCACACCCACCTCCCTTGGTGGCCCATTCCTAACTCTGGCAATTTCTCATTTGTTCTGTATCTCTGTAGAGATGAGCTAGAGAATGTGTTATATAAGTGAAATCATGCAGTCGTAGGTGACCTTCTGGAAATGGCTTTTTTCACTCAGCATGGTTTCCTGGAGATTCATCCACATTGTTGTGTGTGTCAATTGGTCATTCTTTTTTATTGCTGAATAGCATTCCCAGCTATAGTTCATTGAACCATCACTTAGTGGAGGACATCTGGGTTGTTTCCAATTTGAGGCTATCACAAATAAAGCTGTTATGAGCATGTGATCACAGGTTTTTGGTGAACAGAAGTTTTCACTTCTCGGGCATAGAGCCCGAAAGTGGGGCTGTGGGGTCATGGGGTTATTGCATGTGTAGTTTTCTAAGGAAACCCCAGACCATCTGCTGGACTCCCTGGACCACTTCCCATCTCCACCAGCAGTGTCTGAGGGACCCAGTCTCTCTGCATGCTGGTCATCATGCAGTATTGTTGCTGTTCGATGTTGACATGTGTATACCGCGATACCTCATTATGCTTTGAATTTGCATTTCCCTTATGACGGATGATGCTGAACCTCTCTATGTGCTCATTACCATCTGCTTATTTGCTTTGGTGAAATATCTGTTTGCGTCTTTCGCCCGGTTTCTAACTGGATTTTTCCTGCTGTTGAATGTTGAGAATGTTTGTATAGTCTAGATACTAATGCATTGTCAAACTGCACTTTGCAAGTATTTTCTCCCACTGGTAGCTTGTCTTTTCACCCTCTTACCAAGTTCTCTTACAGAAAAGTTTTCACAAGGTACCATATATTAGCTTTTCTTTTTATAGATAGTGCTTTTGGTATCTTCTCTAAGCTGAAAAGACTTTCTACCTGAATATAGGCAGAGTTAAAGTAACTTATGTTTTCTCTCCTTCCCTAGACTAAACCACACTGTCCAGAACTGAAGGCTGGCTAATTTAGGAGAGATGCATAGAAACTGGTGCAGCAGGGCAAGGTGTTTTGAAAGGCTCTTGCTGTAGGTTACTGTCTATGCCTGTAGCTCTGTCTCTACACAAGATGCTTTCTAGAGAAGTGATGACAATTATACGTCTCTCCGCAGGATATGAGGGCCCATCACGCTATATTCTTGCAAGCAGTGACTAGTTTAGCATCTCTGTTTGTTACTGATTAGGAAAGTAAAAATGCCCAGAGGTTTAAAAACTAGCCCACACTCACACTCCTGACAGGTCCCAGCCCCGGGCTCGCTCCTTGGGCCCCACTCTCTTGGAGCAGATAGGAGATGTCTGTCTGGCACCATAATTTTTTACATTTCCAGACTCAGACAAACTGATCAGTGATAGACGATGGTAAATTACTGTGAACGGTATCGGATTCTTGATCTCCAACAGAGAAGAATTCACATTGGGATCAAAAAGACTTGACGGCGGCTTCCCTGGTGGTCCAGTGGGTAAGGACACCGCCTTGCAGTGCAAGGGGCGCCGGTTCGATCCCTGGCCTGGAAAGATCCCACGTGCCATGGAGCGGCTGGACCAACGTGTCCAGTTACCAAGCCGGAGCTCTGGAGCGCATGCTCCCAGAGCCGGTGCTCTACAACGACGGATGCCACCGCGATGGGAGGCCCACACGGGCCGAAGAACAAAGATGGGTGAAAATAGATCTATAGATGAAAGACCAATAGAAGTGGCCCGCCCGTCCCCCTCCCTCCCCAACCCGCCACCCCATCCCCCCAAAAAAGACTCAACGATGGTCACTCAGAGCTTCGTGCAGTGAAAAGTTTATTAAAGTAAGAAAGGATAGGGAGAAGCTTCCAGGACAGGCCTGGAAGGGGGATCGAAGAGTGCCCCCTTTGCCAGTTTAAGCATGACCATTTGTATTTTCCAGTCGGTTGTTAAAACAGTAGCATAAGGTTGTAAAGGCCTTGCAGCCCCACACCCACAACACGAGATTAGCCAGGGGATAGTCTCCGGGCTAGGTGAGACATGCTGGTGTAAAGGCCTTTGTAGGCCCACAGCATCAACATGAAACAATAAACTTAGTTTCAGGTTGATCTTATCATAACAAACATTTCACCCTCCTCTTCCTTGGAACCCACTGGCCTCCCTATTAAATCCACCTGTTAATCTACCCATTAAACCCTTTCAAAACGTGACCCAGGGCATCATGGGTCTGTCTCCCTACACAAGATGCTTTCTAGAGAAGTGATGACAATTATCGCTCTCCGCAGGATATGAGGGCCCATCACGCTATATTCTTGCAAGCAGTGACTAGTTTAGCATCTCTGTTTGTTACTGATTAGGAAAGTAAAAATGCCCAGAGGTTTAAAAACTAGCCCACACTCACACTCCTGACAGGTCCCAGCCCCGGGCTCGCTCCTTGGGCCCCACTCTCTTGGAGCAGATAGGAGATGTCTGTCTGGCACCATAATTTTTTACATTTCCAGACTCAGACAAACTGATCAGTGATAGACGATGGTAAATTACTGTGAACGGTATCGGATTCTTGATCTCCAACAGAGAAGAATTCACATTGGGATCAAAAAGACTTGACGGCGGCTTCCCTGGTGGTCCAGTGGGTAAGGACACCGCCTTGCAGTGCAAGGGGCGCCGGTTCGATCCCTGGCCTGGAAAGATCCCACGTGCCATGGAGCGGCTGGACCAACGTGTCCAGTTACCAAGCCGGAGCTCTGGAGCGCATGCTCCCAGAGCCGGTGCTCTACAACGACGGATGCCACCGCGATGGGAGGCCCACACGGGCCGAAGAACAAAGATGGGTGAAAATAGATCTATAGATGAAAGACCAATAGAAGTGGCCCGCCCGTCCCCCTCCCTCCCCAACCTGAACCCCGCCCAAAAAAGACTCAACGATGGTCACTCAGAGCTTCGTGCAGTGAAAAGTTTATTAAAGTAAGAAAGGATAGGGAGAAGCTTCCAGGACAGGCCTGGAAGGGGGATCGAAGAGTGCCCCCTTTGCCAGTTTAAGCATGACCATTTGTATTTTCCAGTCGGTTGTTAAAACAGTAGCATAAGGTTGTAAAGGCCTTGCAGCCCCACACCCACAACACGAGATTAGCCAGGGGATAGTCTCCGGGCTAGGTGAGACATGCTGGTGTAAAGGCCTTTGTAGGCCCACAGCATCAACATGAAACAATAAACTTAGTTTCAGGTTGATCTTATCATAACAAACATTTCACCCTCCTCTTCCTTGGAACCCACTGGCCTCCCTATTAAATCCACCTGTTAATCTACCCATTAAACCCTTTCAAAACGTGACCCAGGGCATCATGGGTTGCCTTTAGGACTCCCAAGATCAGAACAAGATTTGCCTTTCTGGGAGAAGCCAGTGGAAATTCAGCCCAAGTACCTCTGACTTCACGGCTCAGGGTCACCCCCGGGACAGAGGCTCCAGTCCCGTCTCTCCTGGATGAGTCACAGTCACCCGAGCTCCTCAAACCTGAGCTCCGCTTCCTGCCCGGAGCCTCCCCTTCTGCCGTCTCCCTCTTGGGTGTGACGACCTATCCTTCCAGATAGAAACCTGAGGGTCCCCTCTAACTCCACCCATTCCCATCCTCTGCCTTTAATAAATCATCCTATGACTGATGGACTGATTAGTGGACTGGCCATTTAGGTTTCCAAATTCTGCTTACCCAGGACTATCTTGGGCAGTCCGTCTCCAAGGCCATGAGCAGAGAAGGGGATTGTCTGACCTAAAGAACTGAGGAGTCCACGGAGCGGGCCTGGCGGCAGGAGTCACTGGGTCCAGAGGGTCAAAAGATGTCTCTGGAGATCTCTCTCTGCCCTCTGGATCCTGCTCTGTTTTCACTGTGATGCCCCAGTCCTCAGGGGGGTGCTCCCACCCCATAGGCAGCTCCGCGCTTCTTCCAGCCAATGGTCCAGCCCCCAGGCAGCTCCCCTTAAGGAGTCTCATGGGCCATTGTCTGTCACGGGCCCTCTCTGGGGTCAGTCGTTGTGTCCCTGAATGGGGGACAGCCTGAGTCACGTTCCCATGCCTGTAGGGGACGGGTGGCCCCAGGGCAATGATAGTCCCATCAGTGTGGCTTAGAGTGCCTCAAAAGACAAAATTGTAGCACACGTGAGAAGTCCTGCCTTCTAACGGCTTTCTTCCTCTCCATTCCCTTCGTCACAACCCCATGACTTCATAGCCAGGTCACTGCAAACATCTCTGAACTAGTTTCTCGGCCTCCACGCCCTCTCCCATCCCACCGCGCTTCCGGTTCTCTCTCTCAGAAGCGTTTTCCCTGTGGGGATGCACTTGGAAGTGCCTGCATCACAAGTGCTCACAAGTGAACTCTTGGAAGGAACAATGCAGGTCCGAATGAGTCTCTGTTCACAGATCGAGGACCCGCGGTTGAGAACCAGCCACATCAAAGGATGAGAGGCAGGCCTTCTGCGCCCTGCCTGGTCCCCGCCTGGTCCCTGGGTGCACCCTTGGGCGGCAGGTTCCTCTCCTTCTGGTGTCTTAATTTCCCCTGGGTAGCTGTGGGCCAGGTGGGAGCGCACCTCCGGCTCTGGGTGGGGGGGCGAATTACTGTTCACTGTGACCCGTCCTAACAGCAAGACACTTTGCTTTCAGCAAGAGGACTCCGGCTTGAATAATGTCATCCTGTGGCCTCCAAACCCCGAGCCTCTGCAGGTACAGAGAGACGTGCTCTGTATGGCTTGCTGTGAGCGCTCTTCCTAGCTTCTAAATGACTGCAGATTTTTGGCGTGCTGTGTTCGCTTGCATTTTTAGCTTTTCTCCTCCTCTTCCTTCTCCCATTGCGTCCTCCTGCTCCCCTCAAATAAGTGATAAAACACAACAGATATCTGCAATATATGTTTGGGTGTTTAAAACTAACCATTTGGTGTGTCTACCCAAGATCTGGGCTTGCCAGGTGGCTCACTATTAAAGAATCCGCCCACCAGTGCTAGAGATGCGGTTCAGTCCCTGGGTTGAGAAGATCCGCTGGAGGAGGAAATGGCAACCCACTCCAGTACTCTTTCCTGGGAAATCCCATGGACAGAGGAGCCTCAAGGGCTACCGTCCATGGGGTCGCAAAAGAGTCAGACATGTTTGGAGACTAAACAGCACCCAAGATCTCAGTTGGTGTGCCGTGAGATGCTGAATAAAGCTTATGGTCTCAAGTAATGCAACTGCCAATACTTACCCTTCCAAAGTTTCTGCTTTGGTCTCCTTTATCCTGGAGGGAGGCTGAGTGTGGACTGATGGCCCTCCTTTTGCGGGCAAAGCTGATGTGTCCTGAGGAATATTGATGTTCCAAGTGCCCTCAGTGAGGGTGTGCCTCATGCGGCTTGGCTGAGCCCCTAGTTGTCCCCCCTTCCCTCAGTGTTTGCCATGGACTGGGGAGAAGGGCAAATTGAGGGCTGAGCGTCCCTTTCAGAGATCTTCCCTGGAGACAGTGTCAGGTTGGTGTGTGTTTGTGGTGGGGTCAGCGTGAGAGGATTAAAGGCAGCCCGCTGTGGCCTCCCCACACCTGGGGAGGAGGGTTCCTCACCCACGTGCTGTGCTCCTTGCCTTGAGGAAAGAGCACCTCCAGCCCCCAAGGGTGGCTTCCCAGAGGGCTGCTTGGTGCTGTTGATGAAACTCATCAATAATAAGAAAAGAGTTTTGAGCCAAACTGAGGATTAACCTAGAAGCCCCGCCTCCCAGATTATTCTGAGAAACTGCTCCTGAGAGTTTTCAGAAGAGGAATGACATGAATTGACTGGAGGGTTATTGTTTTAATTTGATGTACTTATTTGGCTGCACCTGAGAGAGGGGTCTTAACCGTGGCATGCAAACTCTTTACGTGCAGCATGTGGGGTCTAGTTCCCTGATCAGGGGTTGAACTCAGGCACCCTGCGCTGGGAGTTGTCAAAATACTTCATTGACTGTTTTCTCTTAAGAGGTCGAGTTTAATAACATCACAGTAGTCTTCTACCTGGAACCTAAGGCGCAGTATCTCATTGTTTGGGTGTTTAAAACTAACCATTTGGTGTGTCTACCCAAGATCTGGGCTTGCCAGGTGGCTCACTATTAAAGAATCCGCCCACCAGTGCTAGAGATGCGGTTCAGTCCCTGGGTTGAGAAGATCCGCTGGAGGAGGAAATGGCAACCCACTCCAGTACTCTTTCCTGGGAAATCCCATGGACAGAGGAGCCTCAAGGGCTACCGTCCATGGGGTCGCAAAAGAGTCAGACATGTTTGGAGACTAAACAGCACCCAAGATCTCAGTTGGTGTGCCGTGAGATGCTGAATAAAGCTTATGGTCTCAAGTAATGCAACTGCCAATACTTACCCTTCCAAAGTTTCTGCTTTGGTCTCCTTTATCCTGGAGGGAGGCTGAGTGTGGACTGATGGCCCTCCTTTTGCGGGCAAAGCTGATGTGTCCTGAGGAATATTGATGTTCCAAGTGCCCTCAGTGAGGGTGTGCCTCATGCGGCTTGGCTGAGCCCCTAGTTGTCCCCCCTTCCCTCAGTGTTTGCCATGGACTGGGGAGAAGGGCAAATTGAGGGCTGAGCGTCCCTTTCAGAGATCTTCCCTGGAGACAGTGTCAGGTTGGTGTGTGTTTGTGGTGGGGTCAGCGTGAGAGGATTAAAGGCAGCCCGCTGTGGCCTCCCCACACCTGGGGAGGAGGGTTCCTCACCCACGTGCTGTGCTCCTTGCCTTGAGGAAAGAGCACCTCCAGCCCCCAAGGGTGGCTTCCCAGAGGGCTGCTTGGTGCTGTTGATGAAACTCATCAATAATAAGAAAAGAGTTTTGAGCCAAACTGAGGATTAACCTAGAAGCCCCGCCTCCCAGATTATTCTGAGAAACTGCTCCTGAGAGTTTTCAGAAGAGGAATGACATGAATTGACTGGAGGGTTATTGTTTTAATTTGATGTACTTATTTGGCTGCACCTGAGAGAGGGGTCTTAACCGTGGCATGCAAACTCTTTACGTGCAGCATGTGGGGTCTAGTTCCCTGATCAGGGGTTGAACTCAGGCACCCTGCGCTGGGAGTTGTCAAAATACTTCATTGACTGTTTTCTCTTAAGAGGTCGAGTTTAATAACATCACAGTAGTCTTCTACCTGGAACCTGCCGAAGAGGCGCAGTTATTTCTTCTTTCATCAGCACAAATGCTGTTTGAACTCTGCCATGAAGTTGTGGGGCCTGGGTTCTTGTCTGTATTCCCGAGGGAGGAGAAGCCCTTAGTGGGGGAAGTCACCCGTGTAGACTGGCTCAACTCCATTCATTTAATGAAGTCTCCTTAGTGACTGAGGCCTTTTGACCTCAGACCCAGCCCCCCCGGGATGCCTGCGCCTGCAAGCTGGGTGCCGCTTGGTCCTCCCTCTCCTTCCCTCCAGGGCTGCCTCACGGAGGCCTCCTGGCTGGCGGGCTGCTCTCCGGGAACCCAGAGCCACGTGTCTACCCAAGGCTGTAGAGGGTGATGGACTTGGTGGAGGGAGGGTGCTGTGCACGGGGAGGTCAGCAGAGTGACTAACCCTGAGCCAGGAGGAGCCGAGCCGTCTCGTGGAGTGTCAGGATCCTCACTGGTGTGTCCTCTTTGGAACAGAGGTGGCAGCGACATGGGAGGGAGGGCAGCCTCCATCCAACAGCCCTTCCTGAGGTTTCGTGCATCATGACCTTCACAGAAGGATTCATGGTGAAATAAGGGCCACGTCAGCCCCAACTCCTGAAAGAGGGCACAACAGCGATTCAGGGGTCTTTCCTGAGTGTTGGGTTCTGGGGAGCCCTCCAGAGGCACCTAAGCTCCAAGCACATGAGTTCCAGAGCAGAATGACAATGCCCATTCCACTCTGTGTTACCACCTCTGAAGCTCCCCTGGCCGAGGGTTTGGGCTTGGTGCTGTTGATGAAACTCATCAATAATAAGAAAAGAGTTTTGAGCCAAACTGAGGATTAACCTAGAAGCCCCGCCTCCCAGATTATTCTGAGAAACTACTCCTGAGAGTTTTCAGAAGAGGAATGACATGAATTGACTGGAGGGTTATTGTTTTAATTTGATGTACTTATTTGGCTGCACCTGAGAGAGGGGTCTTAACCGTGGCATGCAAACTCTTTACGTGCAGCATGTGGGGTCTAGTTCCCTGATCAGGGGTTGAACTCAGGCACCCTGCGCTGGGAGTTGTCAAAATACTTCATTGACTGTTTTCTCTTAAGAGGTCGAGTTTAATAACATCACAGTAGTCTTCTACCTGGAACCTGCCGAAGAGGCGCAGTTATTTCTTCTTTCATCAGCACAAATGCTGTTTGAACTCTGCCATGAAGTTGTGGGGCCTGGGTTCTTGTCTGTATTCCCGAGGGAGGAGAAGCCCTTAGTGGGGGAAGTCACCCGTGTAGACTGGCTCAACTCCATTCATTTAATGAAGTCTCCTTAGTGACTGAGGCCTTTTGACCTCAGACCCAGCCCCCCCGGGATGCCTGCGCCTGCAAGCTGGGTGCCGCTTGGTCCTCCCTCTCCTTCCCTCCAGGGCTGCCTCACGGAGGCCTCCTGGCTGGCGGGCTGCTCTCCGGGAACCCAGAGCCACGTGTCTACCCAAGGCTGTAGAGGGTGATGGACTTGGTGGAGGGAGGGTGCTGTGCACGGGGAGGTCAGCAGAGTGACTAACCCTGAGCCAGGAGGAGCCGAGCCGTCTCGTGGAGTGTCAGGATCCTCACTGGTGTGTCCTCTTTGGAACAGAGGTGGCAGCGACATGGGAGGGAGGGCAGCCTCCATCCAACAGCCCTTCCTGAGGTTTCGTGCATCATGACCTTCACAGAAGGATTCATGGTGAAATAAGGGCCACGTCAGCCCCAACTCCTGAAAGAGGGCACAACAGCGATTCAGGGGTCTTTCCTGAGTGTTGGGTTCTGGGGAGCCCTCCAGAGGCACCTAAGCTCCAAGCACATGAGTTCCAGAGCAGAATGACAATGCCCATTCCACTCTGTGTTACCACCTCTGAAGCTCCCCCTGGCCTTGGGATTGTCGCGATGTCTGTTTATGGCTCTGAAGCATGGGGAGAGAAAGAAAGACGGTCAGTCCTATTATTATTATTAATATTATGTATGGCTTGGCTTAAAAACATATGATCATTAAAAAGCTCTTTTAAAGCAATGCCATCATCTGGATGTAGTTTGAAAAGAAAGGATTTTCAACTGCAGAAATCGTGGTTGTTGCTGCGAAGCAAGAAGATGGGCACAGAGACACCTGAGCTGGCCCTGGGAATCCAGGAGGACTCCCCCAGGGAGCGGGAGGCTGAGCGGGCAACAAGCGGGCTCAGGAAGGCGGAGGGCAGGTCACCACGCGGGTCTCCCCAATACAGACCTCTCTGGGGAGGTCCTTTTGGTTCTGGCTTGGGGCCCACGAGGCAGCTGGGCCTGAGGTTTGTTCCTGAAGGCGTCCTCAGCACTGAGGCTCCCGAGCTGTGACGTTCACGGAACAGTGGACCAGGACGGGAGAATGTGAGCTATGCGAGCCTCCCCTGGGCAGGCTTCCACAGGCTGAGGTCAGCGGGGGCTCAGGCCCTGTGGGACTCCTATTTTGCTTCTAGATAAACAGCCCCTAAGTATGTCATGGGCTTCCGTGGTGGCTCCACGGTCGAGGAGCCGCCTGCCAATGCAGGAGATGAACCCTGGGCCAGAAAGATTCCCTGGAGAAGGAAAGGGCGACCCACTCCACTATCTCATGGGATGGTGGGACATCTCATGGACAGAGGAGCCTGGCGGGCTGTAGTCTATGGTGTCTGAAGAGTCAGACATGACACAGCAACTGAGCACGCGCGCGCACACACACACACACAAATATGTGCATATATTGTTTACATCTACAAATACTTGGGGTCGCAAGTTCAGTTTGAAAGGAGTCTATTTTCTGAGGAACTGAGAGCACTCAGCCTTATGATAGCCTTAGACCATCACTGGCAGAACAGCATCTTCGAGGGGGCACTGGGGATGATTTAATTGCGCTTAATGAGAGATAAATTGAACCAAGACAATTAAACAGCGTGAATGCAAGGCTGAGAACAGTGGAGAGAGATCGTTTACTGTGATGTCTCATGGCCCAGCCTAGAGGGCTGGTGCTCATTTTTGCTGGAGTAATTATTAAAGCTTGTGAACCACGTGGCTCCAGGTTTGGCCAGATGCAGCTCCTGAAGAATAGGATGAACTGTTTTAACTCTATACTAAGAATGACACTGGGGTTCTTACTTAATGAGTTTTCAATCAGTTCCTTCCTTATATTAATAACTAACATATATGAGTATCTACTATGATCTATCTTTGTGCTATGTGCTTCCCATGTATTATTTTATTTAACCTCCAAACCAACCCTGTAAATATGATCCCTCTTTTCCAGGTGTGATACTAGAGGCAGAGAGTCTGAAGGCTTATAGCTGAATATACCCTATAGGTTGGCTTTGAACCACTGCACCAGACTTCCTGCACCCTTGTTCTCTTTTTAAATTCATTTATCTTTAACTGGAGGATAATTGCTTTACAGTATTGTGTTGGTTTCTGCCGTACATCAACATGAATCAGCCACATGTGTGCATATGTCCCCTCCATCTCAAATCTCCCTCCCGCTCCCCTCCTGTGCTGCCCCTCTGCCTTATCACAGAGCTGCCTGAGTCACACAGCAAGTGCCCACTGGCTGGCTGTTTCACATATGGTAATGTGTATGTTTCACTGCTATTCTCTCAGTTCATCCCGTATTAGCCACATCTTCTAAAATCTGTATTAACCTGAAGCTAGACTAAGTCCTTCTGAACATGAGGCAGGAGCATCCAAATCCCAATACAAACTGGATTGTCTTATTTTCTCCACCTTCTAAAGGAAGAGTAGGGCTTCAAGCCCAGCCCTCTCTGACTCCAGACCTTGTTAATTTTTCCTGCCATATCGCACCATGTTTCTTGAGAAAGTGTTCCATTTGGGAAAGCCTAAAATTCCGCCTTGGGGCCTCCCGGCTTCTTGGCCTGACTGAATGGCTGCGAGGGGAGGGAGGGAGGCGAGGATATGTTTGGGATGATCTAGCAGAACTGGTCTTAGCATCTGCCTGGCCTGATGGGGAAGACCGGCGGCCCACCCGCCCTAGCGCAGAGCTTGTGTTCCTCCTAGCTATTCGGCAGCCTAGCAGCTGTTCCTGAAATCTGATTCCTAATGTCGTGGAGATGACCTTTGGTCTACTTCCCAGCATTCACCTGCAGTCACACGGCTCCCCAGAAGCTCCTTCCAAGAGTGGGCGACTTGGCCAGACACCCTGGTCGTGATCTAACTGTGTTAATTAAGCCTCTGTATTGGCATTACCCGTGAGCCCTGGTCCAGAAAGGCAGGGCACACTGAGGAGGTAAGGTCAGGGGGATTTTTGTTGTTTAATGGGGAAACCACTTGATACAGTGTATTTTTCAGAACTGGAGAGGTGCTGTGACTGTTTGAAGACTTCTTTCAAATAAACCCAGAGTCCTGGAGTATTCCTGAGCCAAAGAGAGGCTGTTTGTTTACTCAAGCAATGGCAGCGAAGGAAAGGTTTGAAGAAGCAACCTGACGAGTCTGTCACAGGGAGGATTGCCAGGGTTTTTTCCAGTCTGCTCTTTGGAAGTGTAAGGGGTAACTTTAGAACTGTGCCCTGCTTTGTAGTGATGCCTGTTGACACAGCAGAGCCCTAGGGATCCTGGAAGCAGCAGAGCTTAGTACTGTTGCTAGGATGGGGAACTGGACAGGAGGGGATGGGGAGGGGAGGGAGAGGTGGGGAGGGAGGGAAGGGAGGGGGACTCAGAGGCACCATGGGAAGCAAGGCAGAGGTGAGAGCTCAGGGGCTGAGTGTGTGTGCCTTGATCTGAGAAGTGGCTACCAGACTAAACAGGAATGATCTATTTTTCATGAGTTCAACAAGTATTTCTGGAATGCTTCTCTGTGCCAGGGATTACTTTGGGCATTGACTCTAGGCCTCTGTAACAGGCTGTTCATAGATGTACAGTGGTTTTAGTTCCTTGCAGCATGGCAGGAAGGTGATAGGAGTCATAGGCATCTATTTCCACTGCCTGGTGAGGTAGCATAGGGCCGAGGTCAAAGCACCCAGATTCTGGATGCAAACCGTCTGGAGTGCAAGTCCTGGCTTCACCGCTTCCAGGCTGTGTGATTTGGGGCAAGTGGGTTAACTCTCTATGCTAAGTGATCTAATCAGTACAAGAGGGTTGCTGTAAGAATTGAATGAGTTTAAGTATGTTAAGTACTTAAAAAAAGTAGTACAGGCTACCCCAGTGGTCAGCTATCTGAAAGGAAAACATTCCTAGGGAACTTTCAGTAAGTGGATAGGGCTTAATGCAAAGAAAGAGGTGCTGAATAAGAGTGGGCGACTTGGCCAGACACCCTGGTAAGGTTTTCCTCTGTAGGCATTACCCGTGAGCCCTGGTCCAGAAAGGCAGGGCACACTGAGGAGGTAAGGTCAGGGGGCTTTTTGTTGTTTAATGGGGGAACCACTTGATACAGTGTATTTTTCAGAACTGGAGAGGTGCTGTGACTGTTTGAAGACTTCTTTCAAATAAACCCAGAGTCCTGGAGTATTCCTGAGCCAAAGAGAGGCTGTTTGTTTACTCAAGCAATGGCAGCGAAGGAAAGGTTTGAAGAAGCAACCTGACGAGTCTGTCACAGGGAGGATTGCCAGGGTTTTTTCCAGTCTGCTCTTTGGAAGTGTAAGGGGTAACTTTAGAACTGTGCCCTGCTTTGTAGTGATGCCTGTTGACACAGCAGAGCCCTAGGGATCCTGGAAGCAGCAGAGCTTAGTACTGTTGCTAGGATGGGGAACTGGACAGGAGGGGATGGGGAGGGGAGGGAGAGGTGGGGAGGGAGGGAAGGGGAGGGGGACTCAGAGGCACCATGGGAAGCAAGGCAGAGGTGAGAGCTCAGGGGCTGAGTGTGTGTGCCTTGATCTGAGAAGTGGCTACCAGACTAAACAGGAATGATCTATTTTTCATGAGTTCAACAAGTATTTCTGGAATGCTTCTCTGTGCCAGGGATTACTTTGGGCATTGACTCTAGGCCTCTGTAACAGGCTGTTCATAGATGTACAGTGGTTTTAGTTCCTTGCAGCATGGCAGGAAGGTGATAGGAGTCATAGGCATCTATTTCCACTGCCTGGTGAGGTAGCATAGGGCCGAGGTCAAAGCACCCAGATTCTGGATGCAAACCGTCTGGAGTGCAAGTCCTGGCTTCACCGCTTCCAGGCTGTGTGATTTGGGGCAAGTGGGTTAACCTCTCTATGCTAAGTGATCTAATCAGTACAAGAGGGTTGCTGTAAGAATTGAATGAGTTTAAGTATGTTAAGTACTTAAAAAAAGTAGTACAGGCTACCCCAGTGGTCAGCTATCTGAAAGGAAAACATTCCTAGGGAACTTTCAGTAAGTGGATAGGGCTTAATGCAAAGAAGCAATTACCTTAGGACATTGTTGCTGATGGGTGCATGAAATAAACAGGATAAAGCACAGATGCTCACACACCTCGTTCAGAGACGCGGTGGCCTGATGCCAGGGTGTGAAGTGTGGCTCCCAGCAAAGGAGCTGGGCGGGTTCCTGCTGCCTCTGTACCAGCTGAGCTGCAAAAGAATGCAGAATGCTGGCTTTGCTTTGTGCCTTTTCAATAAAAGCAAAAATCCTTTGGGTCTTCATTTTTCAAAGCATTATGTATTTGTTTGTTTTTGTCCGCACTGGGTCTTTGCTGCTGCATTCGGGCCTTTTCGAGTCGCAGTGGGGGAGGCTGCTCTTTGTCACCGTGCGTGGGCTTCTCACTGCGGCGGCTTGCCTGGCCGTGGAGCAGGCGTGTGGACGTCAGTAGTTGCGGCATGTGGACTCGGGAGCTGTGGTGCGTGGGTTTGGGGAACACATACACTGGTCTTCTGTAAACAAGGAGTGACATAGAGCAAACTTGAAATTCCGTGGACCCCTGTATGTGGCACACAGAAAGTGGTCATAACGTGAAGTCTACTCTTATTATTAGACCAGAAAATGTGCTCTAGAGGCATTGGGTGTTATTCCTCTGGAAAGAGTATTGGACTTCAAGGCGGGAGACCGGGCCTGAGCTACGTTTAACCTTCTGTTTCTGGGAAACGGAGAGCAGTATTTTACCTACCTACCTAGCACACAGGGATTTTCTAAGAACAAGAAGATGTGAAATAACTTTGCACAGTGCAATGTGCCGTTCCCCTGGGCAGGACAGCTGCCTTTATTTAGATTCCATCCAGGTCTGTTTTTCTGGAGAGGACTACTCTTCTTCTTGCAGATTAGCTTTCTATTCAGAGGGCAGGTGGGGCTGAAAAGAGAGAAAGGTCTACCCTCTTTCCTTCTCTAAAGACAAATCTGAGTCCTTGTTTTATCTCCTTTTTCGGAGGAAATTCAGCACGTGGCGCCCTCCCCACCTTTCGTGAGAGCGGGGCTCTGCCTCCTGATTTCATCTGTTGTTTGCCTCTGTCTGAGCTGTGAGACATGTCCGTGAACAGGATACAAGCACAGGAAATGGTTTAAAACAAAAACCTTAGGACATTGTTGCTGATGGGTGCATGAAATAAACAGGATAAAGCACAGATGCTCACACACCTCGTTCAGAGACGCGTGGCCTGATGCCAGGGTGTGAAGTGTGGCTCCCAGCAAAGGAGCTGGGCGGGTTCCTGCTGCCTCTGTACCAGCTGAGCTGCAAAAGAATGCAGAATGCTGGCTTTGCTTTGTGCCTTTTCAATAAAAGCAAAAATCCTTTGGGTCTTCATTTTTCAAAGCATTATGTATTTGTTTGTTTTTGTCCGCACTGGGTCTTTGCTGCTGCATTCGGGCCTTTTCGAGTCGCAGTGGGGGAGGCTGCTCTTTGTCACCGTGCGTGGGCTTCTCACTGCGGCGGCTTGCCTGGCCGTGGAGCAGGCGTGTGGACGTCAGTAGTTGCGGCATGTGGACTCGGGAGCTGTGGTGCGTGGGTTTGGGGAACACATACACTGGTCTTCTGTAAACAAGGAGTGACATAGAGCAAACTTGAAATTCCGTGGACCCCTGTATGTGGCACACAGAAAGTGGTCATAACGTGAAGTCTACTCTTATTATTAGACCAGAAAATGTGCTCTAGAGGCATTGGGTGTTATTCCTCTGGAAAGAGTATTGGACTTCAAGGCGGGAGACCGGGCCTGAGCTACGTTTAACCTTCTGTTTCTGAAAAACGGAAAGCATTATTTTACCTACCTACCTAGCACACAGGGATTTTCTAAGAACAAGAAGATGTGAAATAACTTTGCACAGTGCAATGTGCCGTTCCCCTGGGCAGGACAGCTGCCTTTATTTAGATTCCATCCAGGTCTGTTTTTCTGGAGAGGACTACTCTTCTTCTTGCAGATTAGCTTTCTATTCAGAGGGCAGGTGGGGCTGAAAAGAGAGAAAGGTCTACCCTCTTTCCTTCTCTAAAGACAAATCTGAGTCCTTGTTTTATCTCCTTTTTCGGAGGAAATTCAGCACGTGGCGCCCTCCCCACCTTTCGTGAGAGCGGGGCTCTGCCTCCTGATTTCATCTGTTGTTTGCCTCTGTCTGAGCTGTGAGACATGTCCGTGTCTTTCCACAATTACTTGAAAGTGCCCTTGATCATGAAATAGAGGGTAGGAGATGCATCTGTCCAATTATGGGTAGATGATGTGGTGTTTGGAAGGGAAGCCTGGCTGCAGGAGGTGTTTGGAGCAGAGGCCTGTGTGACAGACAGGCACAAATTGGGTTTGGGTTTTAAAAATTCAGGACCCTGATATGAAAATGTCACTCGCTGTGTTCTGTGATCCAGGAGTCGTCATAGTAAAAATTGTAAATCATGCACTCAAAGGCAGCAAGATTATATAAAGACTCTTCCTCAGAAGAGCCGGGAATACTGAGAGTTGGGATTTGCTGTGGTTAGAAGTGCGTGCCGTCTCGATGCACCCTGGAGAATGGTTTCTGTCCTGGATTCACGGATCAGGAGACTGAGGCCCACAGGGCAGAGCAGATGCTCGTGACAGGGAATAGGTCAGCTCGCACGGCGATCCAGCCAGCCTGGGGTCCACAGGTCACCTTTTGGGTGAGGAATCAACCCAGCTCCCTGCCTCCATTGAGACGCCTCTCGCTGGAGGCGTTTAGAATTCTAAGGCTTTGGCCTTAGAATCCACCAGGCTCCACTGCCGTGTAAAACACAACACAGGGCTTCCCTGGTGGTCCAGTGGGTAAGGACACCGCCTTGCAGTGCAAGGGGCGCCAGTTCGAGCCCTGGCCTGGGAAGATCCCACGTGCCGTGGAGCGGCTGGACTGATGTGTCCAACTACCAAGCCGGAGCTCTGGAGCGCATGCGCCCAGAGCGGGTGCTCTGCAACAACAGAGGCCACCGCGATGGGAGGCCCACAGGAGCCAAAGAACAAAGATGGATGAAAATAGAGAAATGAAAGACCAATAGAAGTGGCCCGCCTGCTCCCCTCCCTCCCCACCCCCACCCCCACCAAAATAAATAAATACATTTTAAAAAAATAAAATAAAACACAATACAAGTGCTGATACTACAGCTCAAAATACTTTAAATATTTGTCTGGCGTGGCTTCACGTAGAACTCTGAGCAGTGGGATGATAAATTAAAAATAAGCCCATAAGATTAAAAATAAGTACAATTGCTTTCGTGAGAGCGGGCTCTGCCTCCTGATTTCATCTGTTGTTTGCCTCTGTCTGAGCTGTGAGACATGTCCGTGTCTTTCCACAATTACTTGAAAGTGCCCTTGATCATGAAATAGAGGGTAGGAGATGCATCTGTCCAATTATGGGTAGATGATGTGGTGTTTGGAAGGGAAGCCTGGCTGCAGGAGGTGTTTGGAGCAGAGGCCTGTGTGACAGACAGGCACAAATTGGGTTTGGGTTTTAAAAATTCAGGACCCTGATATGAAAATGTCACTCGCTGTGTTCTGTGATCCAGGAGTCGTCATAGTAAAAATTGTAAATCATGCACTCAAAGGCAGCAAGATTATATAAAGACTCTTCCTCAGAAGAGCCGGGAATACTGAGAGTTGGGATTTGCTGTGGTTAGAAGTGCGTGCCGTCTCGATGCACCCTGGAGAATGGTTTCTGTCCTGGATTCACGGATCAGGAGACTGAGGCCCACAGGGCAGAGCAGATGCTCGTGACAGGGAATAGGTCAGCTCGCACGGCGATCCAGCCAGCCTGGGGTCCACAGGTCACCTTTTGGGTGAGGAATCAACCCAGCTCCCTGCCTCCATTGAGACGCCTCTCGCTGGAGGCGTTTAGAATTCTAAGGCTTTGGCCTTAGAATCCACCAGGCTCCACTGCCGTGTAAAACACAACACAGGGCTTCCCTGGTGGTCCAGTGGGTAAGGACACCGCCTTGCAGTGCAAGGGGCGCCAGTTCGAGCCCTGGCCTGGGAAGATCCCACGTGCCGTGGAGCGGCTGGACTGATGTGTCCAACTACCAAGCCGGAGCTCTGGAGCGCATGCGCCCAGAGCGGGTGCTCTGCAACAACAGAGGCCACCGCGATGGGAGGCCCACAGGAGCCAAAGAACAAAGATGGATGAAAATAGAGAAATGAAAGACCAATAGAAGTGGCCCGCCTGCTCCCCTCCCTCCCCACCCCCACCCACACCAAAATAAATAAATACATTTTAAAAAAATAAAATAAAACACAATACAAGTGCTGATACTACAGCTCAAAATACTTTAAATATTTGTCTGGCGTGGCTTCACGTAGAACTCTGAGCAGTGGGATGATAAATTAAAAATAAGCCCATAAGATTTACTACTAATGTTTTTCAGTGAGAGTACAATTGCTTTACAATATTGCGTTGGTTTCTGCTGTACAGCAGCTATCTGTGTATATATATATATACATACACCCATGTATAAATACATATGTATATATATATGTTTTCTCCCTCTGGAGCCTCCGTACTGACTCCTCCCACTGACTCCCCGCCCCGCTCCACTCCTCTGAGTTGGCACAGAGCACCAAGCCAAGCCCCCGTGCTGTGCACCACCTTCCCACTAGCCATCTTGTGGCAGTATGTGTATATGTGTGTGTGTGTGTGTGTGTGTGTGTGTGTGTGTATGTCAGATTTACCATTAATTTTTTAAAATTATTTTTATGTATTTATTTGGCTCCACTGGGTCTTAGTTGCAGCATGTGGGATCTAGTTCCCTGACCAAGGATTGAACCCAGGCCCCCTGCATTGGAAACACAGAGTCTTAACCACTGGACCACCAGGGAAGTCCCTACCATTAAGTAAAGTAACAAAACAAAACAAAAAGCCACCCAGTGACACACATAGCATCTTCCTCATAAGGCTGAGGTTAAGCCTGAATGGAAAGCTCTGGCAGAGAGCCTGGCACTTAGTAAATGCTCAATAAAAGATGCTGTTACTGTTGTTGTGCTGTTTCTTTCCCTCCATTCTGTCTCAGCAAATGTGGATGAAGATTTTTCTAATTGTAGCGTTCCTGTTTAGCACTGGCATGTCTGAGCCCTTGAGAGCTGGAGCATCTTTTCTATTTTACCTCTGGGCACAAGCAGCTAGCCACTCAGAGAAACAGACCAGACGGGGAAACCTCTCAGCTCCGCTTGTCTTTGCCCGCTGGCTCTGCGCGCGCCTTCTGCAGGCTGCCTTCCTCCACAGTAGCCAGAAACATGTTGCCAGTAACGCACGGGTTCATATTCTGACAGAACAAGCGACCAGTTTTCCATCCCTCTGTTTCTCTGGCGAGTCCTGAGGAGGGACCCGTGCTAACCCTAGTCTTGTGCACCTCTAGATGGGCAGGAGTGAGGAGCACTAGGATTGATGTTTCCTTGAGAACCTTAGAGGCAGAGTATGGGAGGAACAGTTCTTTAGAAGAAGGCAGATCTGGCCCCAAAGAAAGGTGTGTCTGTTGTTTCAGGGAGCGAGGGTTCAGGAACCCTGCTGGGAAGACAAAAGACAGTCACTGGGGACTTCCTTGGTGGTCCAGGGGCTAAAACTTCACTTCCACTGCAAAGGACATGGGTTCAATTCCCAGCCTCTGATGAAGAAGACTCCACATGCCTTGCAGTGCAACTGAAAAAAAAAAAAAAAAAAAAACCCACACAATTTCTTTTTGAAAAGTTGTTTTTTAAAAAAGAAGACAACCACAGATTTGGGGAATAACGCTGGGGTTCCTGGAGGCCTTTCCCCCTTTCTTGATATGTGTATCAGACTTGAATGAGCATCATTCACACTAAGTTTTAAAAACCTCTCCTCTCTTTCTGCCCTGTGGTTTGAAGTTTCAACTGTGCTTTACATGTTTGCCTTTTGGTTTAAAAAATCATCTGAACAGCAGACAAGATTATCATGTAGTTTAAGAAATGATGAGCAGCTCTCAGAAAGGTTGAGACCTCAGTGAATGGCCCCAAGGCCCCTCCTCGTTTTCTCACTTTAGTATTTTTTTCGGGTTTCCAGCTGGATTCTGGTGTGCAAAACCAGGCGACAAGGGGTGGGAGTGTGTTGTCTTCGAGGGTGGGCCACAAACAAGACACCCTAACCTCTTAGATCCACTGTCCCACTTTCTCCAGGGAGCAGATGACCTCCAACGTATGATGGGTGTTCCCAGTATATATTTATTTTACTAAAGCAGTCAGCCTCCTCAGCCTGAATCGCTGGTTTACTGTGTTTCTCCTCCACTAGATGAGCGGAGGGCCCATGTTTGCTTTGCTCCTCGTATACCCCCAGAGCCTCGCGCAGTGCCTGGCACAGAGTCAGTGCTCAGACGGATAGTAAAGCAAAGCAAAAACACCTGTGTGATCAGTGACTTATTGATAAAGTCTCTGTGATTTCAAAGGTTCCTGTTTGATTTCCTTTCCGATTTCTCTTTCCTGTGACCCAGAGGACCTCTTCGGCACGGAGTCCGGGATCCGTGCAACCACCTGGGAACAGTGAGAGTGTAGAAAGGACATCCGAGGAGACACCCAGATGCGCAGACGGAGGAAACCCGCCCAGGTAGGACTAGGTCCAAAGGTGTGACCTCGCCCAAGGCATGGCCAGCTCTCAGCCTGCTCCGCATTTGTTTTGCTCCATGTGCTTTGGAAATTTTACCCTAACATCCATGGTGTCATTGAGGTTGCGATTTTCTGAGCAGTGGTTCCTAGACGTCTTTGTGATTGCCTAGACATGCATGATTGGAAAATTAATGTTTTCCTGCCCAGAGATGCAATTAGTAATGATAGGCTTCCACACCATAGCACTCCAGGTCTTTTATCCTCATTGTCAGAACTTACAATAAAAAAGATCAAGGCTGTCAAGGGGCTTAGTGGGGGTGGCTAATCCGGAGTGAAGTTGGAGCCTGTTTTCCAGGACAGAAATCATGGTCAGCTTCCGGAGGGTGAGACAGATTCAAAGAGAAATCACCCAGTCCCAGGGAGGCTGGTGGGTGAATTTCAGAAATCACCAAGGCCACAGTGCCACTGTGGAACGTGGCCAGTGCGGGCGTGGCCCACTGGTCACTGGTTTCTCATTTTGACCCACAGTCGGCTCCTGATTTCCCCATTGGGGTTATTGTTCGGCACCTACAGGTTTGGGACCATTCACAAGCAGAGGGCGATCAGATGTGAACATTCGGTCCCCAGAATGGACACTGGAAGCAGTTAATCACTGCCTGTGGGTTTAGCGATCTGGTTAGAAAAACCCTCATGAGGGCTTCCCCTGGTGGTCCAGCGGGTAAGGACACCGCCTTGCAGTGCAAGGGACACCGGTTCGATCCCTGGCCTGGGAAGATCCCACGTGCCGTGGAGCGGCTGGACTGATGTGTCCAGTTACCGAGCCGGAGCTCTGGAGCACATGCGCCAAGAGCCGGCACTCTGCAACGACAGATGCCACCGCAGTGGGAGGCCCACAGGAGCCAAAGAACAAAGACGGATGAACATGGAGAAATGAGAGACCAATAGAAGTGGCCCGCCTGCTCCCTTTCCTCCCCAACTCGACCCCCGCCCAAAATAAATAAATAAATAAATCTTTTTAAAAAAAAAAAGAAAAGAAAAACCCTCATGAGCACATTGCAGCCCAACTTCTGGGAGGGTGTAGTTACAGGTTTTACAGGGACACTTGAACAAAAGTGCAAGGACCAAAAATGCAAAACAGAGTGATACACACTGCCCCCCCTTCCCCTCCCTCAAGTCCCCTGTCTGGAAATTTTACCCTAACATCCATGGTGTCATTGAGGTTGCGATTTTCTGAGCAGTGGTTCCTAGACGTCTTTGTGATTGCCTAGACATGCATGATTGGAAAATTAATGTTTTCCTGCCCAGAGATGCAATTAGTAATGATAGGCTTCCACACCATAGCACTCCAGGTCTTTTATCCTCATTGTCAGAACTTACAATAAAAAAGATCAAGGCTGTCAAGGGGCTTAGTGGGGGTGGCTAATCCGGAGTGAAGTTGGAGCCTGTTTTCCAGGACAGAAATCATGGTCAGCTTCCGGAGGGTGAGACAGATTCAAAGAGAAATCACCCAGTCCCAGGGAGGCTGGTGGGTGAATTTCAGAAATCACCAAGGCCACAGTGCCACTGTGGAACGTGGCCAGTGCGGGCGTGGCCCACTGGTCACTGGTTTCTCATTTTGACCCACAGTCGGCTCCTGATTTCCCCATTGGGGTTATTGTTCGGCACCTACAGGTTTGGGACCATTCACAAGCAGAGGGCGATCAGATGTGAACATTCGGTCCCCAGAATGGACACTGGAAGCAGTTAATCACTGCCTGTGGGTTTAGCGATCTGGTTAGAAAAACCCTCATGAGGGCTTCCCCTGGTGGTCCAGCGGGTAAGGACACCGCCTTGCAGTGCAAGGGACACCGGTTCGATCCCTGGCCTGGGAAGATCCCACGTGCCGTGGAGCGGCTGGACTGATGTGTCCAGTTACCGAGCCGGAGCTCTGGAGCACATGCGCCAAGAGCCGGCACTCTGCAACGACAGATGCCACCGCAGTGGGAGGCCCACAGGAGCCAAAGAACAAAGACGGATGAACATGGAGAAATGAGAGACCAATAGAAGTGGCCCGCCTGCTCCCTTTCCTCCCCAACTCGACCCCCGCCCAAAATAAATAAATAAATAAATCTTTTTAAAAAAAAAAAGAAAAGAAAAACCCTCATGAGCACATTGCAGCCCAACTTCTGGGAGGGTGTAGTTACAGGTTTTACAGGGACACTTGAACAAAAGTGCAAGGACCAAAAATGCAAAACAGAGTGATACACACTGCCCCCCCTTCCCCTCCCTCAAGTCCCCTGTCGCTGACTTTGGGTCTCAAAAGCTTTCTGTCACTTTTTACTTGAGTTTAAGCAGCATGTTTTGCTTTGGAGGTCATGGTGAGTAAGAGTGGCCTCTGATGTTATTTTCTCCATGGCTCTGGTTATGCAGTCCACTGGGTCTTTTTTTTTTTTTGCTGAGAGAGGTGTGGACTAGGTCTTGAATGGCACCTTTGATCTCAGTTCTTTGCAGAATGGGAGCCTTCTTTGCCTCCTAGAGTTCCATGGCTGTTCCGCCTTCGTGAACTTAAAAAAAAAATCAAGACAAAGGATTTAATATATGGCTCTAACTTGACTGGATGATCGTCTAGATTGGCTCCCAGTGATCATGAATCTAATGATCTGGCAGCCTGCACAAGGGAATCACTGACACTCACGGTCCAGCTCTTCTATCCCCCATCTCATGAGGTTCTGGGATTCCCTGAGAGGGTGGGAATCACTTGAGGGCCTGTGTCCCAGCTGGACTGGGGAGTAACAGTAGCTCAAAGGTCTTTCGTTTCTTGTTCCTCAGCTTTAGTCAATTATCTTTGCCTTGAAGAATTGTCTCTCATTGGCATGCAAACTGAACATAAGAGGTGCCTTCTAAGAGCAAGTCAAAAAAAGCAACTTTCTGTTCACAATTAAAAACAGACTCTCCTCCATAAATGTGTCCATGTCTGTTGCGCAGGGCCCTGCACTAACTGACTCAGAGACTAGCAAGAAGAGGTCAGGGAAACAGGGTGTTTACAGGAAGACAGCGTGAGCAAGGCGCCCCCATGCTGTTTCAACGGGCACGCCACCCTTGGCATCCTCAATGATGATAACACTAGCATTTGACGTTCATTTTGCAGACGGGCACCAAAAACTATACCAAATGCTGTGCACCTGCAAAATGAAAATGTATTTTCTTTAAATGAATTCATTTCCAGTTGAGTCTCTGCTCTGCCAGGCTGGCGGAAACGCCGTGTCACCTGTCCTGGGGAGCCATCTCCTGACCTGCTGTACCGAGCCCTGCCCACCCCATCGTCACTGAGATGTCCCCCGGTTCAGGCCACACTGTCCCTCTGTCCCTATGACGGTGTGGCTTTCATGCTATACGCGGCACAGGGGGGTACTTCCCTGAGGCTGGGAGCCCATGGTCATTTCCTTCAACACTCTGGGCTCATCTCCCCTTGAGCCCCGAGGACACAGTCAGGAAGCAGGGACTGAGGCTCGGAGATTCCCTAGCTCCTAGGACCTTCCCTACTCTCTCCTCGAGGTCCTCAAATGCGTTTGTCTTTTCCTTTTTGCTTAACAGATAGCCAACATTTTCTCTTCAAAGGACATACTACAGATTTTTACGAAAGATAGAAAGAGCCAGAGACCTCAAACTATTTCTGCTTTCTACTTGGAAAAGTAGAGGGTTCATACATCCCCAAAGAAGTTAGTTCATCCAATAAGAGGTGCCCTCAGTTCAGCCGCTTTGTTTACCAGTGGCCACACGGTGTCGCTGTTGTAACTTATCCCTGCATTGGCCAAAGCTGCGCAGAGACTGGGCGGGGCCTCGCAGGTGCCCCGCCTCCCAGGTGCTCCGCCCCGCACACGTCTCAGAGCTCCTGAGGATGGTTCCCCCCTCCCCACTCACGACGAGCTTAACCCGAGGCTGCGTGTCTCACTGCTCAGCATGTCCACCCTCGAGCACAGCTGCCCTGATGCCAGCTCCACTGCCCAGTCTCTTGGCTACCAAAACCCTTGCCTTTTAAACCCTCCAAACATGAGGATCTTATTATACAGATCATGTTTTTTCTGACATGTTCCCAGGTGATCTTGATGCTGCTGGCCCTGAGGCTGTTCTTGAGAAACGCTACATTATTCCAGAGAGATAATGTGTGTGAGTGCCACGGCTCCGTGCTGTTAGGGTCCTGAGGAACTTGAGCCAAAGAGAATGGCTGTAGAGTCTGTCCCAGGAATAGGAGCAGAATTCCTGAACTGGATCTCCCTGGGGCAGACCTGGAGGCGGATGTTCTCTAAAAACAAGGTTGGAGAAATTAAGGTCAGATTGAGGAGAACCTGGAGGTCAGGGGACAGGTTGAGGTTTTATCCTGCAGGTAACAGGAAGCTGGGGAGGTGCTTTGTGGTTGGTTGGTTTGTGTTTAAACAAGGGTTTGTGTATGTAAGAAAAGAGTTTCTGAGCGCACTGGAGCGGGGAGGCTGGAAGGGCGGTAGGGACGCTCTTT